>CM060902.1:521947433-523285350 GCA_030737815.1 Allium fistulosum
TTCAGATCTGAATTCATTTAACGGGAATCTCGGTTACTAAACAAACCATCGAATATATATATGGAAACACATATTTCTATATATTAAGTTACACATCAAAAGCTCAAAACAGAAAAAAGTCATGATATTAATCGTCGAGTGATTTCAAGTAAGAATCAGTATCGGATTCGAAGCTACAACCGAGGTAATATTCATTCAAATACAAATTTATTTACAATCTAATACATCATGTGCAAACTTACTGTAACAACCCTAATTTTGAGTAACATTATTTAGGACATCTGAGTAGTTAAATAAAATAAAATAATGTAATGGTTAGGGGATTGAAATTTGTGACTAATAAGGGTAGCCGTGCCTAAGGAAACAAATGAACTAACATAAATTAAAACGTAATAGAAAGGGAAGTTTGATAAGGGGAAAATAGGAAAAGATACATTCTTATACCCTAAATCCTCATGCATTCTCATTCTACACGTTCATTCTCACTTTTAAGAAAAAAAACACAACACAATAGAGCCTACCACCATTAAGGAAGAGCAAGAAGAAGATAAACAAGAATCTAAGAGAAGGAAGTTTAATCAAACTCATTCAAGATCAAATCTCAATTCCTTAAAAAAGCTAAAGGTGAATAATAGGTTACATCACATGTTTTTATTAATTTTGGTTTTAGATTGAATCCAAATTACTTTGCAAGGATTTTGCCATTTTTATTATTAAAATGGATATTATGCTTGTTGATGATTTATGCTATTTCATATGGATTTTATGATAAGTTTTAATGTGAAAACCTTATTTGATGACATCCAAATGCCATTCAATTTTAATATATAGTTAGAAATAATATTTTAGAGATGGGTTTCAATTTTCATAATTGTTTGAATTAATGTGGATTTATTATTAATTTTCTAGTAAAGAAAATGGTTATTTGGGTTTAAAATTAATTACGGCTAATATATATATATGTTTTGGGTTAGAAATTTATGTATGTTAGAAAACATATTAAAAGTGATTTATGGGAATTTTTGTAGAATTTTTCTAAGTGTTTTAATAAGTATATAAAATTATTTAAGGTATGAGACTTAAATGTTTTATATATTTGTAAAAGGAGAAGTGGCATTTTGTAAACATTTTAAATTACTTACCTCTGAAAAATTGGCAGTAATTTTGAAAAGATTTTAGAAAAGAAATTAGCAACCAATCATATGTTAACGAAAAAGGCAGGTTAGTTGAAAAGAATTACTTTTTAAAGTTACAATTCGGTTTTGTCATATTTTTGTTGTTTCGCCACTTTCGGCACCTAACTTTCGACTGGGAACTTCCGCCTCCATTCTGGTCGAAACCAATACACGTGGTATCAAAAGCTTTGGCACTTAGTGGACTGGATATATACGAAAGGTATTGAGTCAAAACAAGGGGTTTTGAAGGGGTCGAAGCCTTACTTTGCTTTTTAAAGGAGACGCGCCTGCTTTGCTTTCGAAAAGAATGCTTTCGACTTGGTTAGCTTTTGACTTGGTTAAATGGTTTTAAAGAATTGTTTTCGATAGACGTTGCGCCTTTTGTTTTATAAATAAGCTTTCAAAGGGGTCAAAAACACCTGCTACCGCTTCCTAGCTTTCGAAGCAATGCTTTCGAAAGGGTTATTTTGTTTTAAAATCTTAGCCGCTTCTTCAAGCATTCGAAGGGATTGGTTTCGACACCATCCACTTCTTTACTTAGGAAATTGCTTTCGGAAAAGTGATTTCAACTTAGTTGTTTTATGACCCTTTTTGTTCTTTTGAAAGTTAAACTCAAATGTTTCAAAGGGAAAGGTTTTAAATGGTTTCAAAAGGTCGTTCCATATGTTTTACTTAAACCCAAATGCTTTCGAAAGGTTTGATTTTATGTAAAGGACTTAATGCTTTCGAAAGGTTGGATTTTATGTAAAGGACTTAATGCTTTCGAAAGGTTTATGATAAAGATTTCGAAGGGTTGGTTTCCTAAAGTTTTCAAAAGGTGTTTAAAGGGAAGGTTTTCATTGTTTTCGAAGGGCATGTTTAAAGTGTTTTGAAAAGAGGATATCTAAGGTTTTAGAAAGCTTTTAAACGAGATCTTTTTCAATGTTTTCGAAAGGACTATTGTGAATGGTTTTAAAAGTTATGTTTTGGCCTTTCGGCCTAAGGTTATAAAGTAAAGTAGTCTACAGGTTTCGAAAGGAGTACTTTCAATTGTTTCGAAAGGGGTACTCATAAAGGTTTCAAATGTTTTCATCAACTAGGTTTTGCGTAATGTATATATATAACATGACAAGGTGATTTGAGTAAAGCATAGAATATATTTTCCTTGAATATGTATGATTTAAAAGGGCTAAATCATTTTGAAAGAAATATTTTTAAGGAAAATTTTAAAGGGTAGATGACCCTATGTAAAATTACTCAGATATTAGAATACCAGATGGGACTGGTATGGGGTCGCGCCCTATACTTTAGCTAGTAGCCCCTAGCTAATACAGGTCCAAAATTCCAATGTGTAGGGCTTTATCACAGGTAAGATTACGATGTTACACACAGGAAGGAATATACAGAGTAGAGATAGGTTATTAGTTAGCCCGCAAAACCGTTAGGTTCAGTTGACCCAGGGAGAAGTTAGGGACAGACCGTCCAAAAGAAGAGTACCTAGCAGAAGTTAGATTATTTGTTTATTTTTCTGGTAGGCTCAAGTAAGCCAAAGGTTAGTAGTTAGCCAAATAAAACTATAGTATTCGGACAGGTAGTCGATTGATTACCTGATTTATATGCATACATGATATTGATATTATTGCTTTAACCAGTTTTGGTTGCAGGATTAAGATTTGCAAAAGATATGTTTTTAAAAGGGTATTAATGAGGGGAAACCCGTTCCGCTAAGCGGTGTGGTCTCACTTAATATCAGATAACCGAGATGTATAACATTATTCACACCAAATTTTATGTCTGACTCGAAGTTTTTGTTTTCCCCTTAAACTCTCGGGTGCTCAAAATTAATTTGAGTAAGATGAGGATTGAGGATTTACATTTTTTTAGTAAGTGGACGAGTAAAGCTTCCGCAGATGAGCAGGAGGATGATGTTAGCTATTTAGGAGTTTTTTACTTTGTTTTATTCCGCGGTGTTGTATTATGTCTATTATGACTATTTAGTACTCTGGTCAACTAAAGAGGCATTTCCATATGTCTCTCTTGGCGTATTTATGTAATAACTATATTTGATCTGAACCTGGAAAACGATGGGGATTATACAATTGGATATGAAACATGTTTTAAGAAATGTAATCAAAAATGTTGTTTTTGAAATCTGTGATTTTGTTTCATATTCATGCTTATGATATTATGGATACCATTAGTATTACCGTATTTTGTCGCTGGAAGTTAATACTATAGATGACTGACGCATCTGTAGCGCTTAGCTTTGGGCCTCAAGATAGGGGATGTTACAACTTTGTATCAGAGCATAGATTTATGAAGAACTTTAAATTAAAATGATTTTTAAAAGACATAATCCTAAGGAATTAGAGATAAGGTTGGGGTATGGGATAACGCTATAGTAACGTACTTGTATTTGGTATATATAAATATATGCTATATCTCTATTCTCCTATCTCTTAGGCTATTCTTCTATACCATACGAGACTCGAATGCAGATACTGATGCTAGAAGTAGAAGAGTTAATCTTATAGGGGGAAGCACCACAACAAATGGAAATGCCAGACTAAATACGAGAAAAGAACCAAGGTTAGGCACAAGTTGGAAATGTGGGTGCTGTAGCCCTACAAGTTGACATGGGGAGCAATGTATCAGTTCTTTGTCAACATGATGCAAGCGGGTGTTGCTGCTGGATTAGTCATAGGAAATGCTGTAGGAGGAGATCAGGGAACTCCAGTAGTCAACAATTATATTGTTTTAAGTAGAGACTATGCTAAGCTGGGAGGAAAGCTACTCATTGGAACTGAAGATGCTATTGAAGTAGAGAACTGCTTGCTTCACTACTATAGGATTTTCAATGATCTAGGGCTCAATTATGAGAGGAAAAGAAGGCTTGCTTCTACATAGCTTCAAGGAGCAGCGTTGTATTAGTGGAATAGTGTTACAATTGGAGTTAATGAAGTGACCATGACATGGGCTGAGTTCAAAAAGAGATTTGATGAGAGATTTATGTCAGAGATTGTGAAGTCCACTCTGCTCAGAAAGTTTGTTGAGTTGGAGCAAGGGGATATGTCCGTGCTGGAGTAAGCAACGAGGTTTAAAGAGTAAGCAAGATATGACTATGCTACAATGGATATAGTGATTAAGAGGAATGAGAAGTTATTAGGGTGTTGAAGCCCGAGTTGGTAAAGGCTAAATTACCGCACATTAGGGATCCATGTGATGTTGTTGTGGAAATGGCTTTGAGGCATGAAGAGATGCTTGCTTTTCTGGAAAGAAATAAGGAGAAGGACGTCTAGGTGAGGTAGAGTTAAAAGAGAAAGTTTTTCCATAAGAAGGGAGCTCAGAAGGGTGGAGTTGCCAAGAAGGGAAAATCAAAGGTTGTTTGCTTCAAGTGTGACAAGAAAGGGCATTTCGCAAATGAATGTCATTCTGGAGATGGAAAGAAGGTGATCGTGAAGAAGAATATTAGATGCTTCAACTGCGATGAAATTGGTCATTACAAGAACCAGTGCAAGGAGCCCGTTAAGGATGAAAAGGGCAAAGTGTTTACATTGGAGCCAACTAGAGGCCAACAACAGACGAAAAATGAAAAGCTGTGTTGGGAGGTAAGCTTCTGATTTATGGTATGTCAGTTAGCATTCTATCTAATACCGGTGCATCACATTCTTTTGTATCTCGTTGTAATTTGGTAGATAAGCTTAACCTAGAACCCTCATACCTACTTACTACCTTAAGGGTTGCAAATCCGATAAGAGGGTATGCGACAGGGATGAAGTGTGACCACCTAGAGTTTGATTTATTAGGTCATATGTAACAACCCGCCATTTTTGACCGTTCAAGTCGACAATAATCCACACATGTCCAACTCAAACCGTTCAAAAAGGCAGATGGTTATTGGGGTTAAATAAGAAAAGGAAAGAAAGAACAGAAGCAAACTCAGAATCTTGCAGCGGAAGGAACAAGATATAATAATAAAATAACAGTTCATGAAGCTGTGAAATAAATAAATTTGATTATTATTATACATCATAAATCAGAGTTACATACATATCAGAGATAATACAATAATGCAGCGGAAAAATAATATGATAGTAGAATACAAATGATGTAATACCAAACTCCGTCTTCGTCCTCCAAAATAGATCTTCAACCTTATCTAAAATGCTCAGGCTGACCCGAGCGTAATGAAAAGACAAAACACTCGAGTCACGACTAAAATATCTCATGTAAGTCAAATCGAATAAGAAAATATGAGTGTGACGGCGTCAGAGATGTTTACGGGGTTTGACATCTCCTATCCAGTGTCAACGTGAGTGCAATAACTTAAGAGATGTTACGGGGTTTTCCATCTCTCAAGGATCCGTTAAACTATCTACTATGTAGTACAATACGCTATTATAATATGTCTACATTAAAGTAAAAGTATTAAAATAGCGTTAAGCCATGGCCATTCCACCCTTAACACAGTTTATATTCCCAAGAGCATATACAAGACCGTAGTTTCCCCAAAACCGGAAGTCACCAGAGGGCAATCCATATACTAAAGGTACAAATCAAAATCGTAGTGGTCGCGAATAGGATAATCAGTATGACAAGGTACATGAGGCAATACCAACTAGGATACTAGTAGTTGCGTGATCCGGACTGATGTTGGGCATAGCAGCTACTACCCCAACACCGCGAAACAACACTCCCAAAATCGAGGGGTGCACCCAAATCGAATCACAAAAGTAATAGACATGGTAACGAAGAAGTGTGTCCGCTAGAGGTGGCGAACCTCAATGGCCCGGCGCGGCTCCTGTTTTAGTCATGTCAGGGGTCATCCAATATCGTTCTCTTTCTTTAATCAACGCGTTCATCAAACCATCCACTTCGTTCTTGATCAACACTCCGCGTATACTAGTTATTAAAGTGGTTTTCGGTATCGACAGAGAGTATGTCCATATCCGATCCCGGTCTCTTTAATAACTACGTATTATTACACCGATGGCTCTTTTACATTTTCAAAATCAATTCATAATTGATTATCAAAAATATCATATTCGCTTCAAAAATAAAAGACTTTTCAAAATCATCATATCTACTCAAAGTATACGATTTCATTTCAAAATCATTTTCGCCTCAATATCTCATTTCAATTTCAAAATCGTCCTATCTACTCAAAATATACGATTTCATTTCAAAAATCATTTTCGCCTTACTTTTCACAAAACGATTCACATAAACTCGAATTCCTAAATTTAAAATTTAATCCAATTTCAAATCATCAATTTCAACTCGATTCATCTTCTCAATAAACCATTTCAAATTATCAATTTCAAATACATATTTGAACCACAAAATAAACAATTTCACTTCTAATATATTTCGAAACTTTAAATATTTCACATTTCAAAACAGTTCATATATTTATATAAGAATATAAGATTCGCTTTAAAACCATTTCGTATTCAAATTAGAATATACTTCAAATTAAACATCCGTATTAAGTAGTTTACTTAATTTCTGGAACAATTCCAATTCAATAAACTTAGATTAACATTCCGATTTCAAGAATTCATTTAAGTATTAACTTCCAGATCAATTTCAGTTCAAATCCTATTCAAATCAATTTTATCTTCAAATTTAATTCAATAGTTTCAATTTAGTCCAATTCACAAATTTCTTTGAATTTCAATTAAATTCCAAATTAATTAAATCTCAATTTCAAATAAATTTTCAATTCCAAACTCAAACTTGAAATGTCATTTCATATAAATTTTCTTAGAAATATTCAGAGTTCGATTAAAAGTCCAATCTTTTAAAACAAATCAACTTTCGAAAATTTACGCCGTATTTCGATTTTTTTCTTAAAAATCTAAACTTCGAGTAATTAAACAATTTCATTTACCAAGTTTAAATTCCAACATCTCGAGCTTCAATTCAAAATAATTCAATTTCCATAAATTGGATTTTATTCTTAAAATCAATTCATTTAAATAATTTCAAAACAACTTTTAAAATCATTTAATTTAACCAACCCGGTGTCCGTATATAATTCTCTAACCTATGGCCAAGTGGTTAGTTAGTTCAATTAAATGTTAGGGACGAATATATATTACTTAAACCAATCACAGTGTCATGTGCATGTATAACATGATATATATATAAGCAAATAAACATCCAAACATTTAAATATCAACCAATAGCATCCATCGAAATAAATCATCCAATAGTCAATACAATTCACGGCAATTTCATAGTTATCAATATCGGGAAATTTGATTTCAACTAAATCCTAATTTCAATTTACTGTCGATTTAGATTTTCAACGGTGAATTCACACGACAATTTATATGACAATTAAATTTTTATCAAACAACGACAAATAAATTCATATCACTTCATAATGTCAAATTTAACTACCATAAAGATATTCAGTACGTTGTGAGCGTTATAAAACACTCACCTCGATTTTCTATTGTCGCCGAGACGTTCCGGTTTGGAACTGAAACTGGACGACGCCCAACTTTAGCCCAAATTTCCACCGTCTCCAAATCCATCCAAACAAGTTTCATTTCGAAGCTCTCGTCATTACGATCGCAACGCAAAAAGTTTCGTTCCAATCGGACCTCGTATGAAAAAGTTATGCATTTTAGAAGTTAACACGAATTTATATTATAAATATTTACAATTTTCTTTTATAATTTTAAACCTCATCAGATCTGGGCCGTCCATTTTTTCTTCCACCAGATCAGGCCGTTCCCCCTCTCCTTCTTCCCAACGTGAAATTCACGTCCATCCAAACCCATCAGCCGCCACTCTTTCATCAATTCTTGCCACCACCACCGACCACTACACGACGATCAGGCACCACCATTCCAAAGCCTTCGACGAAAGCTACCCACGCCTGGAACCCTAGCAAGTTCGACCACCCCCTCTGCCTCGAAATGCGTGAAAAACGCAGCAGCTTCAAGCACGATTTCCCGTTGCTCCGTTTTCGATCATCTCCGTATGGATTTGAAGCTCTCATCGTCCTCTACAACTTTGTAGTTGACGACTTTTGCTAATTCTTTATGGATTGGAAGATATTAGAGGAGAAAGAAGATGCATTTCTGGCCATTGATAGGAAAGTGGCGGCTAAGGGCTGAAACCCTAGTTCTTTTGCAAAATGAAATAAGTGAGGGGCTTTTTATAGAAAAATACGCGACACTATTCACCCGAAATTTTCCGAACTCCAAACGAAGCGTGCCGACTGACATTTCTAAGGTTTACCCCATGTTCCGAATGCAATGGAACATGTTTCGGAGGCTAATTCGGTCATCTGGGCGAGTTACGGAGAAAAGCGATCAGTTTTAAATTAAACCGATTTAAACCGATTTCGATGCGTTTTGGCTTGCCTCGGACAAACGGTAACTCCGATTGACACGAAATTTGAAACCATACAATAATATCACATTACGGATCCGATGAAACTAGTTTCGTCGAAATCCGAGACTTTTTTAAAAATGACTATTTTAACTCGCCGAATTAAAATCAAAACGATTTCGATGCATTTCGAGCTGCCACGGTCAAACGATAACTCCGATATGATAAGATAAAATTTTACAAATCATTTTCAATCATATTCAACTCGATTTACAATTATTTCTGAAATTTAACTTATTAAATTATCGATTTAATTGTCTAATTAAATCCAATATTCGAAAAATAAATTATTCGACTATTTAATTTCAATATAAAATTGCCAATTTAAATTATTAACTTTTAAATCAAATTTCAATTATTCACAAATCCCATTTTTAATTTCACAGTAATTAACAATCTTCTACAATGCAGGTTTCCATTATAAATCCAATATAAAAGATTATATTAGATTCAGCGTTCAATTATATTGTAATTCAAATTCAAGTTACTTAATTCCAAATGAATTCTTTTATTTCGATTTACACTTTCATTATTGAATCAACCATTTACTTATACATTATTATCAATAGTTTATAATTCATTTACTTTCATTTTCTTCAGCTATCATCTTATTTAAATTCACAGTAATATTAAATTACATTCATTTACGTTGATTTCCATATTATAACTTCAATATTAAATGTAAAATTTTATTTATTTCGTTGTTTACAATCAAATTCAATTCAATTACTTGTTACATTCAAATTTAAATCTTTACTTACGTTCAATTACAAGTTAACATCTTTATCGAATTACAGTTTCAGTTATTATCTGCTTTCAATCAACTGTAATATTAAGTTACATTTATTTATATTAGTTTCAATAACATAAACTTCCATTATTAAATCTACCATTTTATTTATTCTTTGTTTACAATCATAACCAATTTGGCTTACAATCAAATTTAATTCATTATTTACATTCAATACAAGTTAACATCCATATTTAATTTACAAATAAGTTATTTCAGAATTCAGTTTTGTATTTTAACTTGAAATTCACATTTAACAATACAAAATTTTATTTCCTTCGTATTTTTATCCAAAATTTTATTTTAATTCGTATTTTTAAAGTGTTAAAAATACGGGTCGTTACATCATACATTTGTTTGTAGTTTTCATGTGTTTGATTTCGTAGGGTTCGAAATTATTTTGGGTATGGATTGGTTAAGTAAATATGATGCTAGGATATTTTTCCATAATAGGAAAATATCGCTTAGACACCCTGACTATAGTGATCGGATTATATACTCCGTAGAAACCATACCATGAGGTGAATGCTTTATTCGGTGTTGTGGAGTTATGATGAGTTGAATCGGGTTTTCATGGTTAGAGAATTCGCAGATGTCATTAAATCTGTAGTAGGGTTGACACCGAAATGAGCTATTTAGTTTCAGAGAGATTTGGTGATGGGAGTAGAACTAGTGAGTAGACCGCCAAGTAGGATGACATCTACGGAAATGAGGGAGCTAAAGGTGCAGTTGGTGGATTTAAAAGGCAAGAATTTTATCAGACCAAGCAGTTCGCCTTGGGGAGCAGCCATAGTGTTTATTAAGAAGCCGGACGGATCGTTAAGGTTATGTATCGATTATCGTAAGTTGAATGAGAAGACGATAAAGAATCGGTATCCATTGCCTAGAATTAACGATTTTTTCGATCAGTTGAGTGGAGCGAAGGTATTTTCTCAATTGGATTTAGCAACAGGTTTCCACCAGCTTAGAGTAAAAGAGGATTGTATTCCTTTGACGGTGTTTAGAACCAGATATAGATAGTACGAATGGTTAGTAATGCCATTTGGACTAACTAATGCGCCAGCATTCTTTGTAGATTTGATGAACTGAGTTTTCAAGAGCACTTGGATATGTTTGTGTTGGTATTCATAGATGATAATTTGATATACTCTAGAGATGAAACAAAGCATGAAGTTCATCTTAGAGTAGTGCTTGAGACACTGAGGCAGCATCAACTAAAGGCGAAGTTTTCGAAATGGCATTTCTGGAAGAAGGAAGTGAAGTTTCTTGGTCATGTAGTCTCATAGAAAGGTTTGTCTATAGATCCGACAAAGATTAAAGCAGTGAACAATTGAAAGAGACCCAAGACAGTGACTGAAATAAAGAGTTTTCATGGATTAGCTGGATATTATCGAAGGTTCATAAAGGATTTTTCATGGGCAGCAGCACCGATGACTAAGCTGATGCGAAAGGATGTGAAGTTTGTTTAGATCGATAAGTGTGAAGAAGCATTTCAGAGATTGAAACACTTATTGACTAATGCACCTATGGTAGTTGTTTCAGAAGGGAATCAAGATTTGGTAGTATATACAGATGCGTGTGGAACTGGGTTACGAGCTGTGTTAATGCAAAGAGGTAAAGTGATTGCCTATACTTCTCAACAGCTTAGACCGCATGAGGTTTGATATCCAACGCATGATTTGGATATAGCTGCAGTAATTTTTGCATTGAAGGTGTGGAGACATTACCTTTTGGGAGAGAGATTTGAGCTATATATGGATCATAAGTCGTTGAAGTATTTATTTTCTCAGAAGGAGCTAAACATGAGACAGTAGAGGTGGTTAGAGTTTTTAGCCGCTTATAATTTTGGTATTGAGTACACACCAGGGAAAGGCAACAAGGTTGCAGATGCACTTAGTAGGAAACATCAGAATGTAGTGTTGGTAATGATAGCTGAGTGGAAAGATTTGGAAGCATTGATGACTTGTTGAATACAGTGGAGATCTGAAGCTAGGTCTAGTGAGGAGACCGTTGAGTTATCATGTTTTGAAGTTCGACCGATGATGACCAAAAGGATTGCTTCTAAGTAGATGGAGGATCCAGTATTAGTTGAGTGGATCATGAAGTTAGGGGGTGGAACTGAAAGGGATGACTTGAAGGATTTTAGTCTTGATCGGAATGGGTGGTTGAGGAAGAAAGGAAGATTGTGTGTTCCGAATGTGGGAGACATTAGGAAGGAAGTTCTTGAGGAATTCCATCGTTCAAAGTTCACTATTAATCCGGGAGGAACTAAGATATATCAGGACATAAAGAGTAGTTTCTTTTGGGAAGGATGAAGAGGGATGTAGGCTTAAGGGTAAGTAGTGTCTGAACTACCAACAGGTAAAAGATGGACATCAAAAACCAAGTGGGTTACTTCAGCCTTTGAATAATCCAGTTTGGAAGTGGAATTCTATTTCTATGGATTTTATAGATGGGTGCCAAGATCTAATAGAGGAAATGAAAGTATATGGGTCATAGTGGACAAGTTAACAAAGAGTGCCCATTTCATTCCAGTTAAGTCAACCAGGATGACACCTGTTTTGGATAAGTTATTTATGAAGAATGTAGTTAGACTGCAAGGGATTCCTAGTAGTATCATAAGTGATAGAGATTCCTTGTTCATTAGTGAGTTCTGGAATAGTCTATAGGAGATTTTAGGAACCAAGCTCAAGATGAGTACCGCTTACCATCCACAGACCGATGGGCAAACGAAAAGAGTTAAAAAATTATTAGAAGGTTTGTTAAGAGCCTTTGTACTAGATTTTGGGGGATCATGGAAAGACCATCTACACTTAGTTGAGTTTTCATATAACAACAGTTATCAGGCTAGTGTAGGGATGGCACCATTTGAAGCTTTGTATGGAAGGCCATGCAAATCTCCCGTTTGTTGGTTAGAGACTGGGGATAGGTTGGTTCTTTGTCCGGATTTAGTTAGAGAAGCTGTAGAGAAGGTTGTGTTGTTTTGAGTTAGAATGAAGGAAGATCGGTCTAGGTAGAAGAGTTACGTAGATAGAAAACAGAAAGACTTAGAGTTCTCTATTGGAGATCTTGTGTTCGTCAAGGTATCACCGATGAAAGGTGTAATTCGATTCGAGAAATCAGGGAAGTTGGCACCGAGATTTGTTGGACCATTTCCTATTATAGAGAGGATCGGGAAACTCGCATATAGAGTAGAGTTACCGAACAGTTTAGCAGGAGTTCATGATGTTTTTGATGTTTCTCATCTAAGGAGTGTGTTCGATATCCGGAGACTACTATAGCACCGACTGCGTTCGATAACTTAGTAGTAGAACTGAACTTGACTATAGTTAGAAATCCGGTCTGTATAGTCGTGAGAGATAGGAAGAGGCTAAGGAACAAGACAGTCAGATTAGTTAAAGTCTAGTAGAGCGACGATGAGAGACACTGTACTTGGAAGACTGAGAGCGGGATTATGGACGCTTATCCTGATTTGTTTGATGGTGTGTTTTACCTTTATGATTGATTTGTTATGTACCTTACCGTAATTTCGAGGACGAAATTCTTTAAGGAGGGGAGTCTATAACGACCCTAATTTTGTGTAACATAATTTAGGATATTTAATTAGTTAAATTGAATAAAATAATGTAATGGTTAGGGGATTGATATTTGTGATTAATAAGGGCAGCCGTGCCTAAGGAAACAAATGAACTAACATGAATTAAAATGTAATAGAAAGGGAAGTTAGATAAGGGGCAAAATAGGAAAACATACATTCTTATACCCTAAACCCTCATGCATTCTCATTCTACATGTTCATTCTCACATTTAAAACCAAAAAAACAAAACACAATAGAGGCCAGCCACCATTAAGGAAGAGCAAGAGAAAGATAAACAAGAATCTAAGATAAGAAAGTTTAATCAAACTCATTCAAGATCAAATCTAAACTCCTTAACAAAGTTAAAAGTGAATAATAGGTTATGTCTCATGTTTTTATCAATTTCAGTTTTAGATTGAATCTGAATTACTTTGCAAAGGTTTTGCCATGTTTTTTATTGTTAAAATGGATATATATGCTTGTTGATGATTTATGCTATTTCATATGGATTTTATGATAATTTTTAATACGAAAACCCTATTAGATGACATCCAAATGCCATGCGCTTTTAGTATATGGTCAAAAATGATATTTTAGATATAGATTTCAATTTTCATAATTTTCTAAATTAATGTGGATTTATTATTAAGTTTCTGGTGAAGAAAATGGTTATTTGGGTTTAAAATTAATTACAACTAATATATATGTGTGTGTTTTGGATCAGAAATTTATATAGGTTAGAAAACATATTAAAAGTGATTTATGGAAATTTTTGTAGAATTTTTCTAAGTATTTTAATAAGTATATAAAATTGTTTAAGGTAGGGACTTAAATGTTTTATAGATTTATAAAAGAAGAAGGGGCATTCTGTAAACATTTTAAATTACTTACCTCTGAAAAATTGGCAGTACTTTTAGAAAAGATTTTAGAAAAGAAATTAGCTACCAATCATATGTTGATAAACAAGGCAGGTTAGTTGAAAATAATTACTTTTTAAAGTTAAAATTCAGTTTTGTCATATTTCTGTTGTTTCGCCACTTTCGGTACCTAGCTTTCAACCGGGTACTTCCGCCTCCATCCTGGTCAAAACCAATACACATGGTATCAAAAGTTTTGGTACATAGTGGATTGGATATAGGCGAAAGGTATTGAGTCAAAACAAGGAGTTCCGAAGGGGTCGAAGCCATACTTTGCTTTTAAAAGGAGATGCACTTGCTTTGCTTTTGAAAATAATACTTTCGACTTGATTAGCTTTCGACTTGGTTAAATGGTTTTAAAGATTGGTTTCGATAGAGGTTGCACCTTTTGTTTTATAAAGAAGCTTTTGAAGGGGTCAAAACCCCTTGCTGCCGCTTCCTACCTTTCGAAGTAATGCTTTCGAAAGGGTTACTATGTTTTAAAATCTTAGCTGCTTCTCCAAACTTTTGAAGGAATTGGTTTCAACACGATCTGCTTCTTTACTTAGGAAATTGCTTTCGAAAGAGTGCTTTCAACTTAGTTGTTCTATGACTTTTTGTTCTATTGAAAGTTAAACCCAAATATTTCGAAGGAAATGTTTTAAATGGTTTCGAAAGGTTGTTCTACATGTTTTACTTGAACCCATATTCTCCCGAAAGGTTTGATTTTATGTAAAGGACTTAATGCTTTTGAAAGGTTTAAGATAAAGGTTTTGAAGGGATGGTTCACCAATATTTTCGAAAGGTTTTTAAAGGGAAGGTTTCTAATGTTTTTGAAGGGCGTGTTTAAAGTGTTTTGAAAAGAGGATGTCTAAGGTTTTTGAAAGCTTTCGAAGGAGATGTTTTTCAATGTTTTCGAAAGGACCAATGTGAATAGTTTTGAAAGGTATGTTTTGGACTTTCGGCCTAAGATTATAAAGTAAAGTAGTCTACTGGTTTCGAAAGGGGTACTTTCAATGGTTTCGAAAGGAGTACTCTCAAAGGTTTCGAATGTTTTCATTAACTAGGTTTTGCGTAATGTGTGTATATATATACATATAACATGGCAAGGTGATTTGAGTAAAGCATAGAATATATTTTCCTTGTATAAGTATGATTTAAAAGAGTTAAATCATTTTGAAAGAAATGTTTAAGGAAAATTTTAAAGGGTAGATGATCCTAAGTAAAATGACTCAGATATTAGAATACCAGATGGGATTGGTATGGGGTCACGTCCTATACTTTAGTTAGTAGCCCCTGGCTGATACAAGTCAAAAATTTTAGTGTGTAAGGCTTTGTCACAGGTAAGACGAAAACGATGTTACACATAGAAAGGAATATATAGGGTAGAAATAGGTTATTGGTGAGCCCGCAAAATCGTTAGAATCAGCTGACCATGGGATAAGTAAGTTAGGAACTGTAACGACCCACATTTTTTGACCGTTCAAGTCGACAATAATCCACACATGTCCAACTCAAACCGTTCAAAAAGGCAGATGGTTATTGAGGTTAAATAAGAAAAGGAGAGAAAGAACAGAAGCAAACTCAGAATCTTACAGCGGAAGGAACAAGATATAATAATAAAATAACAGTTCATGAAGCTGTTAAATAAATAAACTTGATTATTATTATACATCATAAATCAGAGTTACATACATATCAGAGATAATACAACAATGCAGCGGAAAAATAATACAGTAGTAGAATACAAATGATGTAATACCAAACTCCGTCTTCGTCCTCCAAAATAGATCTTCGACCTTATCTGAAATGCTCAGGCTGACCCGAGCGTAATGAAAAGACAAAACACTCGAGTCAGGACTAAAATATCTCATGTAAGTCAAATCGAATAAGAAAATATGAGTGTGACGGCGTCAAAGATGTTTACGGGGTTTGACATCTCCTATCCAGTGTCAACGTGAGTGCAATAACTTAAGAGATGTTACGGGATTTTTCATCTCTCAAGGATCCGTTAAACTATCTACTATGTAGTACAATACGCTACATATGTAATGTCTATCAAGTAAAATAAATATTTTTCATAGTGTTAAGGCTTTACATTGATCCCCCTTAACACATTTTTTTAAGCCCTAGTGTACAGTTTGCATATAACACACCAGTAAACCGTCGGTGGATAGTGACGCGCCGTGATACACTAACACTAAATCAAAATCGTAGTGGTCGCGCATAAGGTTAAAAGTATGACAAGGCACGTGAGGCAATGCCCAAGGTAGGATACTACCGTTTCGCGTCTCCGGCTGGTGGTAACGCATCGCTGCTACGATCGCCCACCGCATCACATCACTCCCAAATCAAGGGTGATCACCAATCGATAACAAAGTAGATATAGTATACGAAGGAGTGTGAATGCTAGAGGCAGCTAACCTCACTGGCACGGGTATGGCTCCTGTTTTAGTCATTTCAAATTTGACATAAGTGTCAAGGCATCCATTAACGTTCTCTTACTTCAAATCAGCAACGTACATCAAAACCATCCACTTCATTCTGGATCAACACTCCGCGTGTATTAGTTATTAAAGTGGTTTTCGGTATCGACAGAGAGTATGTCCATATCCGATCCCGGTCTCTTTAATAACTACGTATTTTTACACCGGTGGCTCTTTTACATCTCAAATCGATTCATAATTGATATCAAAATATCATATTCGCTTCAAAATCAAATCCATTCAAATATCATCATATCTACTCAAAGTATACAATTTCATTTCAAAAATCATTTTCGCCTCAATATCTCATTTCGATTTCAAAATCATTTTTCGCCTCAATATCTCATTTCGATTTCAAAAATCAATTTCAAATACATATTTGAACCATAAAATAAACAAATTCACTTCCAATATATTTCGAAATTTTAAATATTTCATATTTCAAAACAGTTCATATATTTATATAAGATTCGCTTTAAAACCATTTCGTATTCAAATTAGAATATACTTCAAATTACACATCTGTATTAAGTAGTTTACTTAATTTCTAGAACAATTCCAATTCAATAAACTTATATTAACATTCGAATTTCAAGAATTCATTTAAGTATTACATTCCAAATCAATTTCAGTTCAAATCCTATTCAGATCAATTTTATCTTCAAATTTAATTCAATAGTTTCAATTTAGTCCAATTCACAAATTTCTTTGAATTTCAATTAAATTCCAAATTAATTAAATCTCAATTTCAAATTAATTTTCAATTCCAAACTCAAACTTGAAATATCATTTCATATAAATTTTCTTAGAAATATTCAGAGTTCGATTAAAAGTCCAATCTTTTAAAACAAATCAACTTTCGAAAATTTACGTCGTATTTCAATCTTTTTCTTAAAAATCTAAACTTTGAATAATTAAACAATTTCATTTACCAAGTTTAAATTCCAACATCTCGATCTTCAATTCAAAATAATTCAATCTCCATAAATTGGATTTTATTCTTAAAATCAATTCATTTAAATAATTTCAAAACAACTTTTAAAATCATTTAATTTAACCAACCTGGTGTCCGTATATAATTTTATAACCTATGGCCAAGTGGATAATTATTTTGATTTTAATTTCAAGGATGGATATGTATCATTTCAATCCAAATAGATGTCATAGGTATATCATTTCAACCTATTCCTTAATTTATTCGAAATGATTCAGTATACAATTTTATATGCAATAAACAATATTCATGATGATAACATGATATATCAAAACAAATAAACAACCAATATCGACCAATAGCATCCATCACCACCAATCAACCATAAAGCCAATAACATTCACAACAATTTTATAATTATCAATATCGAGTAATATACTGCCAATTTAAATTTAAATTTATTTTGACGGTCAATTTAACTTCTATCAATTAATTCATACATCAATACAGATGGTAATTAATCCTACCAAACAACAGCCAATAAATTTCATATCACTTCAGAATATAAGTTTAACTAACACAAATTATTTTAGTCAATCGTGAGCGTATAAACACTCACCTTGATTTTCCGTTGTCGCCGAGGCATTCCGGTTTGGAACTAAAACTGGACGACGCCCAACTTTAACCCAAATTTCCACCGTCTCCAAATCCATCCAAACTAGTTTCATTTCGAAGCTCTCGTCATTACGATCGCAACGCAAAAAGTTTCGTTCCAATCGGACCTCGTATGAAAAAGTTATACATTTTTGAAGTTAACACGAATTTATTTTATAAATATTTACAATTTTCTTTTATAATTTTAAACCTCATCAGATCTGGGCCGTCCATTTTTTTCTTCCACCAGATCAGGCCGTCCACTCCCTTCTCTTCTCCCTCACGTAACTCCCAGAAAATGAAACCCATAGGCCGTCGTTTCTTCCATCAATTTTCACGACCTCCACGACGACTTCCAGAACGATCAGGGAATACCACGTCGAAGGCCTTCAAGGAGGCTACCATCGGCCAGAGTAGGGTGGAGCTCGGCCATCTCTGCTGCATGCAAATCGAGGACAAACACGAAACTTTAATTGCAACTTCCCGTTGATCCGTTGCTCCGTTTTCGATCATCTCCGTATGGATTTGAAGAGCTCGCCGAGATCTACACTTTTGCTTTTGGAATTTTTCGATTTCGTTGAACGGATTGAGAGATATTAAGGAAAGAAGTTTCGAAATTTTCTGGCCATTGAATTAAAAGTGGCGGCTAAGGGCTGAAACCCTAGGGTTTTTTTGGAAAATAGAAAGTGAGGGGCTTTTATAGAAAAATACGCGACACTATTCATCCCGGATTTTCCGAACTCCAAACGAAGCATGCCGACTGACGTTTCTAAGGTTTACCCCGCGTTCCGAACACAATGGAACAGGTTTCGAAAGCTAATTCGATCATCTGTGCGAGTTACGGCAATAAACGATCGATTTAAAATTAAATCGGTTAATCAAATTTCTGTGCGTTTGGGCTCGCCCCGGACAAACGGTAAATCCGATTGACACGAAATTTGAAACTCTACAATAATATGACATTACGGATCCGATGAAACTGGTTTCGTCGAAATCCGAGACTTTTTGAAAAATGACTATTTTCTCTCGCCCAATTAATATTAAAAACAATTCGATGCGTTTCGAGCTGCCACGGTCAAACGATAACTCCGATTGGTACGAAAATTGAAATCCGACAATAACAAACTATTACGGATCCAATGGAATGAGTTTCGTTCAATTCTGAGACTGTTCGAAAAATGGCTATTTTTCAGTCGATAATAAAATATTAAAATATTCAATTTTCACAAATTAACTTTAAATTCAATTTTAAAAGTTCTATAACATTACTATAACTCCAATATGATAAGAAAAAATTTTACAAATCATTTTCAATCATATTCAACTCGATTTCAATTATTTCTGAAATTTAACTTATTAAATTATCGATTTAATTGTCTAATTAAATCCAATATTCAAAAAATAAATTATTCGACGGTTTAATTTCAATATAAAATTCCCAATTTTAAATTATTAAATTTTAAATCAAATTTCAATTGTTCACAAATTCCATTTTTAATTTCACAGTAATTAACAATCTTTTACAACGCAATTTTCCATTATAAATCCACTATAAAAGATTATATTAGATTCAGCGTTCAATTATATTGTAATTCAAATTCAAGTTATTTAATTCCAAATGAATTCTTTTATTTCGATTTACACTTTCATTATTGAATCAACCATTTACTTATATATTTATTATCAATAGTTTATAATTCATTTACTTTCATTTTCTTCAGCTATCATCTTATTTAAATTCAAAGTAATATTAAATTACATTCATTTACGTTGATTTCCATATTATAACTTCAATATTAAATCTACCATTTTATTTATTCTTGTTTACAATCATAACCAATTTGGTTTACAACTTGAAATTCACATTTAACAACACAAAATTTTATTTCCTTCGGATTTTTATCCAAAATTTTCATTTTTAATTCGTATTTTTAAAGTGTTAAAAATACGGGTCGTTACAGGAACAGACCGTCCAGAAGAGGAGTACCTAACAGAAGTTAGATTATTTATTTATTCTGTTTGGTAGGCCCGATTTCAGCCAAAGGTTAGTAGTTAGCCAAACAAAACTATAGTGTTCGGACAGATAGTCCATTGATTACCTGATTTGTATGCTTATATGATGTTGATATTATTGTTTTAACCAGTTTTGGTTGTAGGATTAAGATTTGCAAAAGATACGTTTTTAAAAGGATATTAGTGAGGGGAAACCCATTCCGCTAACGGCATAGTCTCACTTAATCTCAGATAACCGAGATGTATAATATTATTCACACCAGGCTTTATATCTGACTCAAAGTTTATGTTTTCCCCTTAAACTCTCGGGAGCTCAAAATTGATTTGAGTGGGCTGAGGGTTGAGGATTTATAGGTTTTAGTATGTGGACGAATAAAGCTTCCAGAGATGAGCAGGAGGATGATGTTAGCTATTTAGGAGTTGTTTTACTTTACTTTATTCCATTGTGTTGTATTAAGTCTGTTATGACTATTTAGTACTCTGGTTAACCAAGGAGGCATCTTCATATGTCGCTCTTGGCGTATTTATGTAATAATTATATTTGATATGAACTTGGGAAACGATTGGGATTATGTAATTGGATATGAAACATGTTTTATGAAATGTAATAAAAAAAGTTCTTTTTTGAAATCTTTGATTTTGTTTCATATTCTTGTGCTTTCGATATTGTGGATACTACTAGCATTGCCGTATTTTATCACCAGAAGTTAATACTATAGATGATTGCAGCATCTGTAGCGCTTAGATTTGGGCCTCAAGATAGGGGATGTTACACTTACGGTTACAGAAAATCAGATAAAGAAAAATCTATTTAAAGCAAATCATTGCTAAGGCTACGTGCTATTTTCTCCAAATCCTTGGCAAGTAAAGAATCAGTAATATGGTGAATGGCCATATCCAGAAGTTCTTTGATTTTCTTTTCCTTCCTCTGAACAATGTTTGATCCATCAACCGAATCGATTTGAATTGTCAAAGCATGATGGAGAGTCATGTTGGCTCCACTCAAAGATTGAATCATGCTCTTTAACACTTTAATCAGTTGTTTGAGAACGTATTTCTTGCGCTCAATTTTTTCAACTTTGCTTTCATAATTAGTAAGATGCCGAGATACTTCTTCATTCCACTTCTGGTTGAAGTATTGCATGTATTCAAATTTAACTTGACTACTCCAGTTAGAGATTGTTTTATTGTTCGGACCGAAGGTGGGTTCAATAGAGTAGGAAATTATTAGAAATTAAGAGATTTAGATCTTATCTTTTATCCTATAGTAGAGTAGGAGGGCTAGAATCACCTCCGTTGGCAATAAGTTCCAGAGATTGACAAGATACTTGACTTTTCATTAATTCCACTTTAGGATCATCTATCCATTGATATAATTTGGCCATTTCAGCATCAATCTACACTAAAGGTGTACGCACTAACTGAGTTTTTTCGATTAACAACAAGTGAAACAAGAATTAATACATGAAAAGCAAGTCCTTTTATTTAGTAACAATAAGAGTTTACAAATAATAAGGAAGTTTGAATTACATCAAAATTCTATTTTCAAACATTTAATTAACTTTAAAGCATAGAAACAACAGTTTTGGCCTTTTCAAATGACCTAGCCCATAAGGTGTGGGTAGAATCAAAAGAAGTTTTAATTCCTTCCAGAGCATAAACTAGAGGAGATCGATGATAGTCCCATTCCCTATTAGAGAGCTAGTGCGACCACATATTAGCTAAGCATATAAGTTCGAATTTCAGTAAATAATCTATCATTTTCATCACCTAAGAAATCAAATCAAAAATGAGGAAACTTATGTAAATTACTTGAAGGACTCTAAGAAAGCAATGTCTCACTAGCTACGATGTCTTGAGAATCAGGGATTTCTATTTAAAATCCTTCTTTAATTTGATAAACTTATTCAACAATTCCATAGACACAGGACTACTCAATTTTTCCTTAATCTATGCAAAACTTGAAAATTAGACTAAACAAAAGAAAAACAAGGGGGGAGAGAGGCTTATAAACTACTTAAATTATACATAACAATTATATAATTATTCAGGTTCATACAAGATTGATTCCTATACATTTTAGAGATAAATCTCTTCCCATTATACTTATGTTTTTCGAAGGGAAGAGATCGAGAAGAAAGAGGAATGAAAGTGACTCTAGGAAGATTCTAACACACCCTAGGTCGAGGATCAAACCCATGCTCATCCAGGTATCTATAATGGAAACATCTTAGCAAGCCCCCGCAGTTATCATTGAGGTAGGAGAGTTAACAAATATACCACTAGAATAAGCCTTGTAGAGAAACTCCTCTAATGCACTCCTATCATCAATCAACATCCAGAAGAGGGTCATCAATTCTGCATTTTCTACTAAGAGATTATCACAGTAAAGGCATGCCCTCTTTTTTTGGGGAGAAACTTCCCTTTCTTTAAAATATCTTAGTTTTGATATGCTGGTGCAAAGTTCTTATAATTTTCAGATAACTCGTTATATTCTTTCAAGTGTCTATCCAATTCTCTATTCAACCGGTCGATTTCCATTTGCTTCTTTTCAAGCATAACGTCATAATGATATTTTGGCTTTCTCTTTAGCTAAAGTAATCAATGTATTAACTAAGAGTTACTTGATAAATTTAAGTGTTTGAAAAAAGAGGTCCATACCTACGAAAGTGGAATTGTAGACGAAGAAATATTTTCCTTTTCTATGGATTTTTGGCCTTGAGAAGCACTGCCTTTCTTGGAAGAATCACTCTTTGGAAGATCAGATATGTTGGCAGTTTCCATATACAGGACATCTGAATCTAAGTTAGCATCATCATACCCATCCTTATCATCTGATTATCCAAATGGACCTACTCCACCACCTTCATCATCATTGTCATCATCGCGATCATCACCCTAGTTATCATCGCGATCATCATCATTATCACAAACATCATTGTTGTCATCAGCATCATCATCATTGTCATTTTATTCTCCATCTGATTTTGTTCCTTTATCTATTGTAGCATCATTAAATGCTAGCTATTTTTCAGCATCCACTTCCTCTTCAATGGGGAATTCTTCTTCCAAAGTCTTCCCATCCTTTTTTAGCCTAAGATCGAACTTCCTCTTGAACTTTTCATTCATGGCTGGTAGAGATGGAAAGTCTAAATCTAGGAATTTTTGAATATTGTTAGCATACGCCACGTACACAGCATCTTTGTAATACTTTTGGTGATTTTAGGAAGAGCAACATCATGAAAGGTGAGTAACTTTCTTCTTAGCCTCAATGATAATGTTATTAGAGTAATCTAAGATACTAGAGTTCCTTTGCAGTTTGTCTTCTAGTAATTTGACCTTCTCAGCTAGCTCAGAATTTTCTTTTTCCACCTTACCGGATCGACTTTGAATTTATTAGCCGCTCAAGTTCAGCTTCCAAGTTTTTCATTTTTTTCTTCCAACAACTGCCCAGCTTTCTTTCCTTATCAAGAGAGGAGGATTCATCTTTTTCAAGAAAAGCATCATCTCTCGCCATAGAGATATGGATCATACTATTGTTAAGCGAAGAGATATTTTCTTTAAGCTCGGCCATTTCATTAGAAGGCCCTTAGGAAGCATCTCGAAGAAGAAACATGTGCTTTCCTACCTAGAATACATAACACGTCTAGGTCAGAGTGGAATCCATAAAGTTAAGGTTAACCAAATGAACAGAAAAACATACTGATAAAAGTTATTTGAGAATAAGGAAGAGGTGATCATCAGAATAAGTAGGACGTTGCAATAATCCAAGAGAAGTGATGGAGGGAGATTGAATGGCCAACCGAGCAAGTTCCTCAAAATTCACCGTTGAGGACTTAGATTTAGTCTTTGAAGGAAGAGGATTAGTTGGAGAAAGAAGAAAACCCAGATCAGCACATATGCGGCTGATGAATTTTGGGGAAGTAGGAAAAGTAATATTTAAGAGGGGATTGGGAGTCCGAGCCTCCTTGGTTTTCTTCGGAGCTGTATCTACATTTACTGCCTCGGGACTTGGATTGATATTTACAAGCCCCTCCTTATCTACAAAAATGGGAGTGGACTCACCTACAAGCTTGGACCTTTTACCTTAAGGGGAAGAAGGAGTTTCGGTAAGAGCATCGTTACCTATTTCTTCTTTATCTAACTCTTCGATGGACTTTGTAATAGAGTCTTAAAAAAACAAGTTTGATTAATTGAGGCGGAGCCAAAGCTTCATCTTTACCCTTCCTCTTTTAAGAAACACTACTTTTGACTCTTATTTCCTCAGGTGCAATGAGGAGGGCAGATAAGCCTAAAGCAAAAAAGAGAAGTTGGTAAACAATAATATTATAAATTCTATTTCTAGCTATATTAGAACTTACTAGCATAATCAGGCTGAACTAGGGAGTTAGAAGTGAAGGATTCTGATTTTCCCATCACCAAAGAGATCTTTTTATGAGAATTGTGTTTGACCATTGGTGGTTCTCCCAAAATCTTATGATGATCTAAGATGAAATAATACTAGAGGAGCTTTGATGGAGTTAAAAGTGTGAGCCTATTTCTTTTATTCTCAGCTATTTGAATTAGGAGTCCACAACTTCTGGTCGTCAAGGTTTAGATTTTTGGAAGTAGGATCTGAAAGAGAACACTGATTAGTAAAGGGTAATAAACAAGCAAGGGTAACCAAGGATGGAAAACGCACCGGTTGTGGAAAATGTTCCACTGATTTTGGAATAGCACCTGACAAAGAAGAATTGTGTCTCATATCCTGTCGTCTTGTTAATAATCTCAAAAATCATAGTGTCCAAATGGGATGAATTCGGTACAGAGGATGAACTTGTTGTTTACTGATTTTGATGGGCCAGCTATTGAGTGAAGGATTTCGGCACTAAGAGATGGAATCCCAGCTTCCTTGGTTAAGATTTCCAAGCATTTCAGGTGTGTATAAGAATTTGGCGAGAACTGAATAGGAGCAATGTTCAAATGTTCGAGATATCTTAAGAGAAAACCAGGAAAGGGGAGATATCCTATGTGCCAAATGTGTATCGTGGTAAAAGTAAAATATCCTTCTAGTGGGCTGAAAATATTATCTATAGGGCCAGTAGGAATAGCTTCAATCCCAACAATTCCAACCTACTCAAGGGTGTAATTCACTTCTTCCTTGGTCATTATATACAAAGGATACGAAAGATTATCTCCTTTCTTACTAACTGATGGAGAAGGTTTAGGCCCCTTGTTGGACTGCTTGGTGACTTCTTACCAGTTTATTCACCTTCCATCTTCCTGCCAGGTGATGTTATTTCAAATTAGGGAAAACAATAATGCTCATATAATCTAAAAGACATGCCAAGTTAAAAGTTGTTATCTAAATGATCCACCTGTCGAGTTTGATAAAATTACATGGAAAATTTTCCAAAGGAAATCCAAGGAAAAATTACATGGAAATTACGTAGTTGTTCGATACCAATAGACCTATATCAATAGCTATGTCAATGTTGAGTGTCAAAAATTCTATGTATAAGGCATTGGTGAGCACCATGACTATAAATAAAGTTGAAGTGATGAAGATTGTCGACATTAATGAGTAAAGATGGAATGAGTTGATAATGTTCCTATCAATGAAATCGAAATATTTTTAGTATAATACTGCCTTTGCCGCTAAACAATAACCTAAATGATATTTGTAAAAAAAATTATGAACTAAAATAATCAAATCAATTTTAACAAAGGAGTTTCATATAGAAGCTAATAAAATTAAAATAAAAGAAGGCATGCGAATACATATGACAAGGTCGGCGGCTACAATAGTGTAATATATCTTGAAGTTTATATGATAAAGCACTAGTCGACGTCGTAAATAAGGATATCGAAACTAATGAATAACAGTGACATAAGTTGATGATGTGCTAATTATTGAAGCCGTCCCGAAGATAAATGACTTGTAATATGTTAATTTAATAGCATTGTGAGCGATGACGTTAATACATCGAGACTGTCGATGTCAAGTTATAACATCGTAAGGTGACATCAAAAGTAACGATTATGTTTGTGATTATGTGGTGCCACATCTAGATGGTATACACTTCCTCATAACAATAAGAGATTGTCACATCTCATCTAACTAATTAGAGACATAAAGGCTTTTAGGACATCAAAGTTGATAAATAAAAGTTCCAACAAATATGGGGTTCACATTGATATCATAAAGCATTGATCATGATACAGTAATGGGTGGGCTATTCAATGACGACGAGCGAAGTCAAACTTAATCGATGATGACATCATTTAACAATGACGCCATAGAAGGTCAAAATTCAACCCAAACTAGCTATCACATCTTAACACATTGACAACATGAGAGCTCTATGCTAATGGTTAAGTTAAAGATTCTATGAGTATCGATGCCAACACTGGTCAAAATAAATATAGATCCAGGTTTAACAAATGACCCGCTTCATTATGAAACTCGAAGCCTATAATTTCAAACTGACATCATCCATCTAAGAATTAATTCAAAGATTAATAAGGCCACATAAAATTTAAACGATACAAACCTGCAATCGTGGCTCTTATCACCTTAATAGCTCGATCGAAATCGAGGAAAACCTCAAATTGAACTCTAAACAGCAATCTCAACATCAAATCTTCTGAATCAATCGCTAATAAAAATGATGAAAGAATAAAAGTCATACCTGAATGAAAATCAATTGCTAGAGAATTAGAAAAGTTTAAATTTATTTGGGAATTTCTGATTTCTTACTTGAGATTCTCGATTGTAGGTTAAAGAACAAAGGGGAAGGAACGTGCTATTTATAAAAAAGGAATGGATAATCCATTAGATGGGTTTTAAATGGACGATTAGATTGATGAGAGAATACTAATAGGCAGGAAAAGGCGAATTCAAAACAATTGACTTGAAAAGTCAATGATTCCTCTACTCTATGGGGCAAATGTTATCGCCATAAAGACAAGAACGGAATGCTGCTCTTCAAGGTAGAAGTGGTGTTGCCTTCATTTATGCCGCTTGTGATCAAATACACCCGATTGACGATGCCGCTTTTCTCTAAGGTCGACTCTCATCCAAATTGCACCACCTCGATGCCGCACATCATCATTTGTGCCACTTATCGTCGATGCCGCCAACTATCAATGTCGATGTCACCACACAAGTAGATCCTCATATCAGTGATGCTGTTATAATCCAATAACGATGTCGCCAGTGTCACCTCCATTCCAAACCGCTAATCTTATATATCTATTGATGCCGCACTTCGTCAATTATTGAATGGAACCACAGGATGATGCCGAGATTAATGGTTGCCATGGTAATACTAGATAAAGTTGCCTCATATCGACGTCGCTCATTAGCAATGTCGCCAATGATCGAAGCTATTAGTTTGCAATGTTCATGATGAGTATCGTTAATGTTTAGCTAAGACAACAGATGCGATGCTAATAAATTTCATTGTCGTTGTACACTAATGTTATCGACACCACTTTAATCAATGATTATTTCATACCAACATCAATTCGAGCTGGTCATCATCGATACCGCCAATGGCCAGTTTCACATATACAATACTCAAAGAACATCGCATATCTATACATGCAACATTGGTATCAAGGGTCATTGATATTCATAAGTCATTGAATTCGCTTCTTACTGATGTTTTCGTTCATCAATGCTAAACCATAATCATAATCGCCTTAACACCATTTCTTAACTACAGCAAGGGCCAAACAACATAAGGAAAGTCATCAACATCAAGTTTAATGATGTCAAATACCATCTCTATTGAAACAACACCGAAGCTTAGTTGTGTATCCAAGAATGCCGAAGCTGATATCATGCAATGCTGTTGATGTCAAGAATCAACGAGGCCGACTTTAAGCAACCATGCTGCATATCAATCCTTATAAATATGGACCTTGAGGCATTGTAGGTGAGACGAATTCATTCTCTTCCAACTTCTTACATTTTCAACTTTGTAAACCCTAAATTTATTTGGGGATTTTGACGATTGTAACACTCAAACATTGTGCAGATAAGGAATTGAATATTAAAACAATTGCATAGCATATTTGACTACTTGACTCTTGAATTGAGACTTGCACATTATCTTGCATATTGAATTTTATTATACATGTCATTCGGCGTGACTCGAATGACTGTATAAAGACTTGTTACGTACTTGGCAACATGCATGCTTCATCCTTACGACTTCAACTAGCTTCGATAAACTCTACTTGATTGACTCTATTTCCTACACATTTTTGCAACTAACGAACTTATTCGTTAATAACATGATCGAGGAGTGTTTATTTCCAAAGATAATTCCATAAGGTAAGATTTATGCCATAGAAGTTATACCTTCTACTTCTACCATAGCAACGGGAAAGCAAGTATTGCAAGGTATTCTATTTATTTACGATATCCCAGTATGAGTATTGTTTGATACGTTGCTTTTGGCATCTTTATTTCTAGTGACCTTGTAATTAATTTGTTTAAGCCCATTTGTGTAAAAGAATCTCTCTTTGTATTGAATCCTATAAGGTGCTCAACCAATATTGTACATTGTGTCTAAGAGTGCCAACCACTTCTTGTGAGTGCCTCCTTTTATGCAACATGTACATTCTTGCTTTTATGGGATTTAGGGTCTGGGTATGGATTGGTTAACTGAAAAAAAAGCTACTATGGATTATTTTATGAAATTAGTTATGTTGAAAGATAGTGGTGGAAATGGCATAAAAGTTTTATGTGAAGAGCCCTATGAGTTAATGTTCAGTCTTCAATATTCACTCAATGTGTCTAAGGAAGTATTGGGATCAACACCAGTCATTCAAGATTACCCAAATGCATTTGATGAGGCGAAGGGTTTACCCCCTGAATTTCGAATCGATTTGGTTCTTGATACTAAACATGTGGTACAATCTGTCCGAAGAATCGCTTCAAAGGAGAAGAACGAATCAGAACTACATACATTCGACTTGTCACAAAACTGCTAAATCCAACTTAGGATCTTGAATTAGGGACCACTAATCATCTTTGTTACAAAGGAAGACGGATCCAAAAGACCGTGTGTGGATTATCGAGAGCTAAATAAGTGGATTATTAAGAACAAGTATCTTGTACCCAGGATATATGACTTGTTTGACTAGCTTCATGGAACTCATATATTTTCTCAACTGGATCTCACTAAGGTTCATCAATTAAGGGTAGCAAAGAAGAGTGTACCCTTAACTGCCTTTCAAACTACTGGTTATTTTTATGAATAATTAGTTATGTCATTTGGGCTAACTAAGCCACCTGCTTATTACGTCGACCTAATGAATCGAGTTTTCAGGGATATGTTAAACAAACTTGTATTGGTTTTTATCAATGGCTTGTTAGTTAGAGGAAGAGCATAAATAACAAATAAAATAATGCTTGATACATTAAGATAACATGTGTTAAAGGAAAAGTTGTCAAAATGTCATTTTTGGCAGTCAGAAGTTAGGTTTTTGGGACAAGTTGTCTTAGGAAGCGTTATATCTATTGAACTAGCAAAAGTTATGGCGCTCCATGATTGGTACAGACCTAAAACCATAATGGAAATATGAAGCTTCTTAAGATTAACATGGTACTATCAGAGGTTGATTTAGGACTTCTTGAAGATTGATTCTCCCTTGATAAATTTGATGAAGAAAGAAGTAAAATTCATCTGATACTCAAAATGTGAAGAGGCGTTAAATGAGTTGAAGAAGAGGTTAACCATTGATCCTATTTTGACTATCCCAGATGGAGGTAAGGGTTTAACTAACTATGCTAATTTTATAGATTGGGTGGTTTTGTTCTTGTGTATCACGGAAGGCTGTAGCCTATATTAGTAGATAATGTAAACCGCAAGAGCGAAATTATGCGACACCTGACTTAGATCTATTAGTTGTTGTATTTGTGCTTAAGATGTGGAGGCACTGCTTACATGAAACACAATTCCTTGAAGAATCTTTTCAGCCAAAAAGACTTAAATATGAAACAGTATTGTTAGATGGAATTTCTTAGCTCTTACGATCTTGATATTCTATATACTTTGGAAGAGCAAATGTTGTGGCTGATTCACTAAGTAGAAGGCTTGCAGTTGTGGCAAATCTGGATTGCAACCAAATAGCAAGAAGATGTTTGATTAGCATAAATTATGGAAGTTGTTAAATAAAGAATTACACCAGAAAGATGGCTAGGTTTCGAGATTGATCACTGTAGGATATTACGAGTAAACCGACGATTATGCATTCCAGATATCGACCAGATCAGGCAGAAAGTGCTAGATGAGTGTCATAGTTTGAAATTCTCTATTCATCCAAAGGTTACGAAGATGTATCCAAACATGAATCGAGTTTTCTGTTGTTAAAGCATTAAGAGGTATGTTTCTATTTATGTGAATAGATGTCCGAACTGCCAACAAACCAAAAGCGATCATCAAAAGATAGCTGGATTACTTCAACCGCTCAAGGTTCCAAAGTGGAAGTGGGAGAAAATATCAATGGATTTCATTGATGGATTACCAAGGTCTAAGTGGGAAAATGAAGGCATTTGGGTTATTACCATTGATATTAGAGAGCGCAATTCCTCCCGATGAAGTTGACAGAACTGTTTTAAGTTTGGCAAATTTACATGTGAGGGAGATAGTTCGACTCTATGGAATTCCAAGAAGCATTGTAAGTGAAAAGGTCTAATATTTACAAGTAATTATAGGAAGGGTTGCAAACTACCATAGGGAAGAAGCTAAGTTTAAGTACAACATACCATCCATGGACTGATTGGTAGACAGAGAATAAATCATATATTACAAGATATATTATGAGCCAATATTATGGATTTTGGAGGTTCTTGGGAAGAGCATCTCCAATTAGTTGAGTTCACTTACAATAAAATCTACCAAGCTAGCATTAGGACGACACCTTTTGGGGAACTATATTGCCATCTATGAAAATCATGATTATGTTGGGTTAAAATAGGAGATCGATTAGCACTTAGACCTGATATGATTCTAGAGGCGACTAAAAAGGTAGTCGAGAATCGAAGAAGGATGAAGGAGGTGTAAGATAGGAAAAAGAGCTACGTCGATCAATGATTTAGAGATTTGAAGTTCTCGATTGGGGACTATGTGTTTGTGAAAGTCTCTCCCATGATAAATGTTGTGCAGTTTGGAAAGATAGGAGGTAGCTCCTCGATATGTAGGACCATTTTCGATACTTGAGAGGATTAGTACACTTGCACATTGTTATCGGGTATCCTGACCCAGCTATATTGGACTGATTGTGTAAGACAAATTCAACTGTTGTTAAGAAGGATAACCATAGAACAACGACTATAGGACCCGGAAGTAGAGTTCAGATGGTTATATGAAGCCAGGATTGGACGGAGTTGTAGGATCATTTTGACCCTAGAGGGGGTGAATAGGGTGCACTAAAAATTAATGTGAAAATAAAAGTAATAACATAAAGTAATGTAGTAGAGATCACACACAAGTTTACCCAGCTTCGGCAAAAACCTACCTACGTGCTGCCCCCAAGGTTTCTACTAGAAATTAAGTAATCAAACGCTTACAAACACACGTAAACTAGCGATACCCGCTACTTGATTAACCTAACTCTAAGCTCAAAACCCTGCCACAACTCAGCCACTGAGTTGAGAATTCTCGAACTACAAAACGGTAGTTCGTAAATAACTTAAACTAGAGTTTGAATTTAAATAAAAAACAAATACTAAAACAAATAAACCCTAATTAATTTTACAGCCCAAAAACAAAGACATATGCGACTCAGTTTAAAATATACTTGAGAAAAAATAGACGTCTCCCTTTTCTTTTGTATACTATCTTCGGCCGCCTTGTTTCCTTGTGATTCTGGAATTAGGGTTTCTCGAAAATTGAAGCGCCACTTGAAATTGATCGATTGAAATATGCTTTCACTTGATTGGCTTCGTCAACCGATTTGCTGGCCTTGATAGTTCGCGGCTGCTTCAACTGTGTCGAGCTCGACTGGTATGAAAGTGGTATGTGATTTTACCCCTTTTTCGATTTTGATTATTGCTCGACTTTGATGATTCGAGTTTTTGGATTTGTTTTTATTTGTTCAAAGTATGCTCTCCGTTTTGCTCGAACTTGAATGCCTATTGCCGATGATGATTTTGGGTTTAAATAGGGATCGAAACCCTATTTTATTGTTCATATATTTTTGATTTGAATTCTTCAAGTTACTGTGCTCGACGATGATTTGTGCTTGAACAATAGTGATGATTTTTGACTTGTTCATCTCTAATACTTTAATTTGTTTAAATTTTTTGAATCAGTTCCGTTCTTTCTCCTATGACTTGTTCAACATACCATTCGTTCACTGGCTTGTTACCCTCTGCGATTTAAACAAATTTCTGAAATTTTAGTATGTGTGAGTACCATGCTCTAACCGTTGCTCTTGTCCCGCGGTGCTAGTTGCTTCGAGTTCATGGTCTGGTTATATAGACTTGTATGTATTATGATCTTGTTCCTCTTGGAGTCTGCTTGCATTACTGATTCAAGTTGCTTTGTTATCATGGTCTCGTTCCATGTTTTCATGTTGGTTTCCTTGTGCCATTTTAAAATTTAGATGCATTTGCTCATTCATGTTAATCTGTGTATGAAACTTTGCTTCTGCCTTTGTATATTTGGAGTCTGGTTCCCTTGAAGTTTTCATATTGCATTGATTTTGTGCATTTTTTGAATCTCCATGGGTATGTTCATGTAGTTTGCATTGTGACTTTGTTCTGGGGTTTGCTTGGGTACTTCATGTACTTGTGTGTGTGATTGGTATTACTGCAGCTCTTGTGTGTTGCTTATGTCTTGTTAGCCTTGCATTGTTTTGAGTTCCATTTCTAGTTGCTTCGATTCATCCATGTTGAACTACTGTGTTCATTACTTGCTGTGTCTGATCTGGACTGGTTCTCACTACATATATATATATATATATATATATATATATATATATGTGTGTGTGTGTGTGTGTATGCTGGTCTCATTGAAGTGCTTTTGTATTGTTGTGTTATTTTGTAGTCTGTATTTTGAAGTTGTTCATGCCTGCACTTGATCACTGTCGCTGTTTTGCCCTATCACATGCTTGTGCACTTGTCCATGGTTCATGTCTGTATGCTATTGCTTTATGTCTGGTTCCACTTGAGTCTGTTGGTCTTCACACTTTATTCATATGCACATGAACTTGGTTGATTTGAGTCTGGTGCACTTTGAATGCTAATCATCTCCATTTAGATACACACATACATTTATGTATGTATATATGTGTGTGTTCATGTAATCCGGTTTCATGTGGAGCTGTTGTTGTCATGGTCTTGTTCACTGCCCTGGTCTGGTTGAGTATTATGTTGCATTTCTTTGAGTTATTTCATTTACCTGGTCTCATGTCTTTGCTTTGAGTTGAATTCTCTGTTGCATGTCTTCATGTGCTACATTTTATGTTGAGGCTGTTTTGTTGTTATTTGCATTTGCACTTGAGTTGAATCTAGCTTTGGCTCGAGTTTGACCTTGTGCTCACCTGCCCCTGCAGTTTTAACAAGCAAGTGTATATCGGTGTGCACGACCTTATGGCATCTACAGTGATACACTGTGCATGTCACAAGTTGTTCGTGTAAGATAAAAAAAATGATGACGAACAACCCAAATAACTGAGGCAAATAATATTTTCAAAACACACACTTTATTGTACACTACAAAATAATTTCTTTTTCAATTTTACTACGTCAGTGTTTATATTGCAGATAGTTCAGATGCTCGATACAGGCTGGAACAGAGTTAAAGATCAAATACGAGTGATGAGTGAATATGTAGTAAGGTGAAACTTGTAAAGTGAAAATTGTGTTGTAGTTGAAATTGTATTGTAATTGAAAATGTGTAAATGTAATGAGAGCTCAAATTTGTACTATTTGAATTTGTAATAAAATATTTGTTTGAATAAAATATTTGTTTAAATATGAATTCTGAGTTTTTTATTTTATTAAATAAATTTTTATTTAATTATATGAAAAAATAAAATAGTACATTAACAAATACATTTAAACGAATATGTATATGTTTATTATCATCAAACCAAAATCATAGGCTATTGTATTCTATAATCTCCCCCTTTTGATGATAACACATATATTAAGATTTGGACTCTATTAAATGTATTTGGTCATGATGAATTCTGTTAGCTCCCCCTATTTGAATACTACCCCTACCCCCCTTCATATATGCATGAAAATAAATAAAAATATGCAAATAAGAAGCAAATGCAAAATGTACCTAGATGAGAATATGCCTTATTTACCAAAATTTTAACTTCTCTCCCCCTTTTGTTATCAGCAAAAGAGTAAGTGTTAGAAAATAGAGATAAAGTGATAGGCATTAATACAACATTAATACTTAATCGAGTATAAATATTAAATTTCAATAAAAAATCAAATAAAAATCATAAATACTCTGTTAGGCGCATAATCCATTTTAGAGTGATAGGGGTGATGTCGGCATAGAAAACCATATAGTCGTGTCCATTTGTGGTATATTTATGACAGGAATTTGAATACTTACTAACCATGCATAACCTTTAGGACTTTTAAATGAGATTAGTAGTATTCCCAATTTTTATTAAAAGATGAATCCTAAGTATCTTCTAACCACGCATAACCGTGAGGACTTTTAAATGGGGTTATAATCAACTCGCCTATTTAATAGTCAATTTTGATATGTTTTCCATACATGCATAACTTTAAGGACTTTTAAATGAGCATGAAAGCACATAATCAAAAATTCCAAGTAGTTCACCCATGCATAACCGTCAGGACTTTTAACTGAGAGTGAATACTTTTGGATGGTTTTATTGCTAATTAATTTAAAAAACAAATTATTTCCTATTTAAATACCACATTTTGACATACTATATTAGATTTTGATGAGTGATTGTCGTAGAAATATGATAGGAATAGAGATGGTCATGGAATTTTTACTAACCAAAGTTATTCCAAATTTTGTTTAAATTTTTAAAGAAATTTACTAAATATACTGTCTCAAGTCATAATGTATGATCAAGATCAACACTCATTACTTTTTCAGTTACTATTTATCTTTTTGATATTAGTAGGAAGTCAGATTTGTTAACATAGGCATTTAATATCAAATCCAATAAGAATATAAAATCAAATTTCTAAAATGCCTAAACTGAGACGAAGTCGACAAAAACTATTTTCTGGAAGGGGTTTTGTAAAAATGTCTACCGATTGAAAATCAGTTGAAATGAAATTTATGCAGATATTTTCTTTGGAAATGTGATGCAACTAACGAATGCCCCAACATAAACCACATTCCACTAATTGTTTTTCTATCAACTAGACTACCAGCATAATCTGCATCTAAATACCCCTTTAACTAAAAGTTATCATTAGTTAGATACCATACGCCAAAAAGTGAGGTGTGCAACAAATACCTTATAATCCTTTTTACAGCTTTTAAATGAGATTCTTTTGGATTTGATTGAAACCGTGCACATAAGCATACAGAGAACATAATGTTTAGTCTAGAAGCAGTAAGATAAAGAAGTATATCCACGTGTATCTAGAGTAATCATCAACCAATATGAAACAATATCTCTTACCACCTTTCCTCTTACCGGCTGATTGAAATCAGATTATGGTGCAGATTGTCAACATATAATACATCGTTTTTGCCCATTGTGGCTCTACCACCTTTGTATTTCTCTAGGCTAAGGAACTTTGATTTGTCGCCCGTCATGTGCCTGGAACAGCCAGAATCCATGTACCACTCTTGTTGTTCGTTAGCCTGCCAATACACTTACACGAGGATTTTTGTGACCTATTTGTTTTTATAGGTCCATGATTATTAGTGACAAAAATTTTTGAAAAACAAGTTTGTGTAGAACCAAAACAGTCTATTTTTGTTCCTTTTGGAACCTAGATTTGTTTGATTTTAAGAGATTTTACATTCGTGCCTTTAAGAACCCAAATTGATATGGTTTTTGCGTGTTTGGGTTTATACCAGCAATAGTTTTGATTGTGTCCAGTTTTTTCACAAATCGTGCACTTGGAGTTGACATGATTAGTTTCTCTTCTACCCTTTTAGATTGAGTATACCCAAGTCCTTATCTAACAGTATTAACAGTTTGTTTCCCTAATAGCATATTTAGTGATCTTTCTCCTTTGGAGAATTTTTCTTAAAGTTGTAGACAATTGTTGGACTTGTGACTTGAGAGATTCATTTTCATTCAATAACAGAGTGCACTTTTTAATAGAATTTTCTCTCCTAGTATTTTCACTTTCTTTCAAAATCATAATTTCATTTTCAAATGATTTAACTTTAGTTTCTGATTTTTTTTATTTCCTCTTCTAATGATGGACACTTATCACACTTAGGGCTTTTATTTCTATAGTTTTGAACCATTTGATCAAGCTGCATATTTAGTTCTATCAAACTATCTCTTTGTGATTCAATTTTGGTGTACTTCTCTCTAAGTCTTTCAAAATAGCCATTTACTTCATGAAAATATATAAGTAATTGCGAGTGAGTAAGTTTTGATACCTCGCTTAGCTCATTATCATCGCTATCACTTGTTTCTCCTCGAAGACATGGATTTTCTTTTTCACTCTCACTGCCAGTGCTTTCATTATTATCTTCATCACTTTCTTTCCAAGTTGCTGCAAAACTTCTCCTTTTTGGTTTCTTTCCTTTTCTGAATTGATTCTGAGGATAATTTGGCTTGATATGACCACGTTTCTTACACTTGTGACAAATGATCATCTGCTCTTTTCAGTTGTCTAGAACTTTGATGATTCTGTTCTTCGGTTGTTGATTTAGGGAAGGATTTCCATATTTTCGGTTCCACCTTTTGAATCTCTTTATTATCAGTGCCAGTTCAGCTGCTCCATCATCATCATCATCTTCACTTTCTATTATTCCTTTGAGAGCTATTGATTTCTTACGTGTATCTCCTCCTTCACGTTCTTCCTTGAATTTGATTTCTAGCTCATAAGTGGTAAGATTTCCGATGAGTTCTTCAACTTTAACCTGTTTCAAATCGTTTGATTCTTGAATGGCAGTCACTTTTGCTTCAAAATTTCATGGAAGAATTCTGAGGATTTTTCGAACTATTTCCAGCTTTGTGTATGGTCTTCTTAGAGATTTTGATTTATATACGAGATTAGAAAGTCGTCCATACATTTCTTTGACACTTTCATCCTTTGCCATTGTGAAGTTCTCGTACTCGCTACTAAGCATGGCAAGGCATGATTCTTTAACCTAGGAGGTTCCTTCATGAGTCACTTCAAGCATGTGCCAAATTTCCTACGCAGTTAGACAATGTGAGACACGATTAAATTCAATTTGATCTATCGAACAAATAATAGAATTCATAGCTTTAGCATTAGCATTTTGCAATTTATTTTCAAGATCTGTCCATTGATCCATAGGTTTTTCAACTTCTTGATTATCCACCATTATTATTGGTGTCATATATCCCGTTTCAACAATATTCCATGCATCTATGATTTTCAAAAAAAATTTCAATCTATTTTTCCAATAAGCATATTCACTATTAAACATGGATGGTCTAACTATGGACTGACCTTCAGCAAAAGCATTATTAAAAGAAGCCATTGAAAAAATCAAATTTTTTTAACAGAAAAAAAAGGGTTTTGTTCCTAGCTCCGATACACTTGTAGGATCGTTTTCACCCTAGAGGGAAGTTAGTAGGGTGTACTAAAAATTAATGTAGAAATAAAAGTAATAACATAAAGTAATGTAGTAGAGATCACACACAAGTTTACCCAGCTTCGGCAAAAACCTACCTACGTGCTGCCCCCAAGGTTTCTACTAGAAATTAAGTAATCATACGCTTACAAACACACGTAAACTTGTGATACCCGCTAATTGATTAACCTAACTCTAAGCTCAAAACCTTGGCACAACTCAGCCACTAAGTTATGAATTCTCGAACTACAAAACCGTAGTTTGTAAACAACTTAAACTAGAGTTTGACTTTAAATAAAAAAACAAATACTAAAACAAATAAACCTTAATTAATTTTACAGCCCAAAAATAAAGACATATGCGGCCCACTTTAAAATATAACTTGAGAAAAAATAAACGTCTTCCATTTCTTTTGTATACTATCTTCGGCCGCCTTGTTTCCTTGTGATTCTGGAACTAGGGTTTCTCAAAAATTGAAGCGCCGCTTGGAAATTGATCGATTGAAATATGCTTTCACTTGATTGGCTTCGTCAACTGATTCTCTGGCCTTGATAGTTCGTGGCTGCTTCAATTGTGTCGAGCTCGACTGGTATGAAAGTGGTATGTGATTTTGCCCCTTTTTCGATTTTGATTATTGCTCGACTTCGATGATTTGAGTTTTTAGATTTGTTTTTATTTGTTCGAAGTATGCTCTCCATTTTTCTTGAACTCGAACTCAAATGCCTATTGTTGATGATGATTTTGGGTTTAAATAGGGATCGAAACCCTAGTTTATCGTTCGTATATTTTTGATTTGAATTCTTCAAGTTACTATGCTCGGTGTTGATTTGTGCTTGAACAATGGTGATGATTTTTGACTTGTTCATCTCCAATACTTTAATTTGTTTGAATTGTTTGAATCAGTTCTGTTCTTTTTCCCATGACTTATTCAACATATCATTCGTTCGCTGACTTATTACCCTCTGCGATTTAAACATATTTCTGAAATTTTAGTATGTGTGAGTACCATGCTCTAACCGTTGCTCTTGACCCACGGTGCTAGTTGCTTCGAGTTCGTGGTCTGGTTATATAGACTTGTATGTGTTATGATCTTGTTCCTCTTGGAGTCTGCTTGCATTACTGATTCAAGTTGCTTTGTTATCATGGTCTCGTTCCATGTTTTCATGTTGGTTTCCTTGTACCATTTTAAAATTTAGATGCATTTGCTCATTCATGTTAATCTGTGTATGAAACTTTGCTTCTGCCTTTGTATATTTTGAGTATGGTTCCCTTGAAGTTTTCATATTGCATTGATTTTGTGCATTTGTTGAATCTCCATGGGTATGTTCATGTAGTTTGCATTGTGACTTTGTTCTGGGGTTTGCTTGGGTACTTCATGTACTTGTGTGTGTGATTGGTATTACTGCAGCTCTTGTGTGTTGCTTATGTCTTGTTAGCCTTGCATTGCATCAAGTTCCATTTCCAGTTGCTTCGATTCATCCATGTTGAACTGCTGTGTTCATTACTTGTTGTGTCTGTTCTGGTCTGGACTGGTTGTCACTGCATATATATGTATGCTGGTCTCATTGAAGTGCTTTTGTATTGCTGTGTTATTTTGGAGTCTGCATTTTGAAGTTGTTCATGCATGCACTTGATCACTGTCACTGTTTTTCCCTATCACATGCTTGTGCACTTGTCCATGGTTCATGTCTGTATGTCGTTGCTTTATGTGTGGTTCCACTTGAGTCTGTTGGTCTTCACACTTTATTCGTATGCACGTGAACTTGGTTGATTTGAGTCTGGTGCACTTTGAATGCTGATCATCTCCATTTGGATACATACATACATTTATGTATGTATGTATGTATGTGTGTGTTCATGTAATCTGGTTTCATGTGGGGCTTCTGCTGTCATGGTCTTATTCACTGCCCTGGTCTAGTTGAATATTATGTTGCATTACTTTAAGTCATTTCATTTACCTGGTGTCATGTCTTTGCTTTGAGTTGAATTCTCTATTGCATGTCTTCATGTGCTACATTTTGTGTTGAGGCTATTTTGTTGTTATTTGCATTTGCACATGAGTTGAATCTAGCCTTTGCTCGGGTTTGATCTTGTGCTCACCTGTCCCTGCAGTTTTAACAAGTAAGTATATATCGGTGTGCACGATCTTGTGGCATGTACAGTGATACACTGTGCATGTCACAAGTTGTTCGTGTAAGATAATAAAAAAATGATGACTAACAACACAAATAACTGAGGCAAATAATATTTTCAAAACACACACTTTATTGCGCACTGCAAAATTATTCTTTTTCAATTTTACCGCGTCAGTGTTTATTTTGCAGATAGTTCAGATGCTGGATATAGGCTGGAACAGAGTTGAAGATCAAATACGAGTGATGAGTGAATATGCAGTAAGGTAAAACTTGTAAAGTGAAAATTGTGTTGTAGTTGAAATTGTATTGTAATTGAAAATGTGTAAATGTAATGAGAGCTCAAATATGTACTATTTGAATTTGTAATAAAATAATTGTTTGAATAAAATATTTGTTTAAATATGAATTCTGAGTTATTTATTTTATTCAACAAATATTTATTTAATTATGTGGAAAAATAAAATAGTACAATAACAAATACATTTAAACGAATATATATATATATATGTTTATTATCATCAAACAAAAATCATAGGCTATTGTATTCTATAGGAGTTGGTAGATAGATGATGCAGGATGCTAGAAATATGAGAAATAGCTTGGATTGGCAAGGGATCGGCATAGCAAGGTAGTACACTAGGGATCGGCATAGTCAGTTGGATGAAGAGTGGACATGGATGAAGTAATAGATGAATTGACATAGGTGGTGGTCTATGGATCAGCATAGGTGTTATGTAATAGGAGGGATCGACACAGTCTTATAGAGCAAGAGGGATCTGCATACTTATATAAAGCAAGAGGGATCGACATAGCTATGTAGAGTAAGAAGGATCGGCATAACCCTATGAAGCAAGATGGATCGATTAAAAGGGAAGGCATCGGCATAGCCTTGTAGAACCAAAGGGATCGGCCATGCATCATGGAAGAGCATGGATCGGCATGATCCACTTATAAGGGATCGACAGGAACAACTTTAAAATGGTCTAAACTAAAGATTAAGCAAAAGAATGAGCTCCACATATCCAATCAACATGATACTTGGAGAGCCATCATATCTAAGCATGAAGAAGCTATCATAGAGATCGCTGCCCTAGAATCAACCAATGAAGGAATCAGTACCTATCCCTACTCATTGGTATTTGGGCCTAGCGACCCCTATGGTGGGACTATATGGGTAAGGAGGTCCAGTAGCCGAAGTTTCAAAGAGATTGGTGGTCATCTTCACCTATAAATACCGGCCCATGGGGCATTTTGAGGATCTTTACGCTGCTGGTTACATAGCTCTTTTATTGTAATCAACTTTTTCCTTATTTCTTACGGTTTGCTACTGTAATCCAATTGATAATGAATCAATAAAGAGAATATTAAAAGTGGACATAGGCAATCGACACTGAACCACTATAAATCTTGGTATTCTTGGTTTCTGTTTTGATTTTCTTATTAGTTTGCTATATTACTCTGTTTTAACTTAGTTACCTTCACTTACTTCTCTACACAAACCTATTCTTGGGTGTTTGTGACCAATTTGGTTGTAAACATTTTGGTGCTTTCACTCGATTCTCAACGTGTTAGGATCCCTTTTGTTGCTACTGGATTAAGCAAATCCCCCAAAGGAGATCCATAGCTATCTTTAAAAACTTGTAGATAGTACTCAGATTTGCTAGAATCTAAGCAAGGAAATTGATAATGATGAGTCATACCAGGTCTACTTCTCAGAATGTGGATGGGAATGGAACTGCCAGCAATCAACAAGGAGCCCAAACAACCAACATGCAAATTTAAATATTGAGCCTGCTGATATCCAGAACCCTGTTGATTCTATAACCATAGCTGAATTTACTAACTTGATGAGGGAATTAATGGAAAGCCGTAGACAGCTGAATGATAAAACTCAGACTAATGCTAGCCTAGTGAACCATATTGCTCAACAATAGCATGGGAACGCTAGAAGGGATCTCACTCCTTACTCGGCATCGGAAAGTTCTAGCTCATTGGATGAATACCATAGGCGTAGGCATCACCGGGTTGAAGCAGATCACGCAGAGATATCAAAGCGGTGCTTGGAAGACCAATATGGTCTGCCATGGTCGATCGATGCCGATCCTTCTCTAGAGATCGGTACCGATCCCTCCTCCAAAGGAGGGATTCCCCGCTACACCGAGTAAATCGAGCAAGAGTTGTTTCTGGAAGCTTGGATGTTCAAGTTCGATTAAACGCAGACCAGTTACCCCACCAAAATGACGACGCGATGAATGTCCAAGGTGCACATCAAGAGGATGGTGGATCAAGAAGGCGTGAAACAGCCTGTAGACATCGATCAGACCATTTACGTTAGGTGGAGCGTGACCACAGCTTAGCACCACCCATCCAGACACTGGATTTGTCAGCAATAGTCAGATAGTTGGTGAGAGAGAACCAAGTTTTAACTAATGATGACTGGGGATTTCAAGAAGCCATACCCCATTTACTGACCATGTTTCTCATGCGGAATATCGGAGAAGGTTCAATATGCCTTCAATGCTTGCCTATGAGGGAAAAACTGACCCTAGGAAGCATATTATGTGATACAAATGGTTGATGGATTCTGCAAGAGCCAATGACACATTCAAATGTAGATGCTTTCCTATAACCCTCTCTGGAATAGCGACAATATGGTTTACAAGACTACCCCCGCAATCGATTTCAAGGTTCGATGAACTGGCAACTAAGTTTGTGGAGAAGTTCCGAGTGCACGTTGCTCATCCTAAAGACATGATGTCACTTTCCAGTGTAATTCAGGCTCCGGGGGAATCATTGAAGGACTATTTGGAAAGATTTCATACCACTGCTATGGAAGTCAGTAACCCAAATGATCATGCTATACTTATGGCAGTGACGAGAGGGATTGATTTGAAATATGAACTTGGTGGTTGGATAGCTGGAAAACTGCCTGCCACATTGGAGCGCTTTTATTCAAAGGCGGCTCATTTTCTAAGGAAGGAGGAAGCTAGGTGATCCTTTAGGAAAGACAACGTCGTGGGACCGAGGGGAGAAGTAGTATAAAGCAATATTGTGATAAAGCAGTCTGATGATAGTTCTGGAAAAGTCTGGGTTAACATTCAGAACAAGCCGAATCAACAAAAGAGAGATGGAGACGGGAATCGAGATCGAAAGAGGGAGTCTGGGAGACCAAGGCCTAAGATTCCTATGTATGGCAGCTACACACCACTAAATGCATCCCTGGAGAATATTTATCTATCCACTTGTAATACCGTGCATTATAAGAAGATGCTTCCGAAGGAGTCATCAGAGAGACAGAAACAGACTGGAAAGTATTGTCGGTTTCATAAGCATTATGGGCACAATACAAATGAGTGCAGGCACCTCCAGGATGCAATCGAAAAGTTGATTCGGGAAAAGAAATTGCAGTAGTTCATGAGAACTCTATAAGATAGCGGACAGGGACATCTGACCCCAATCGAGGACAAGCTCCGCGTAGGGCTGAGAAGCTTGCATGAACCGGTGGTAGACTACCGATAAACAAGATAGTTGGAGGACTGCACCCTGCGGATAGGAGTTGGCAAGAAATAGAGCGTTATGCTAGCGCGATAAGGCATGTAGACTTTGAATATTATTCAAACTCGAAGGACGGAGCTCTGGCGAAGCTGCAACACACGATGATTGATGATATTATGTTTGGAAGCAAGGATGCAGATAAAGTAAGGGCCCTAGAATTGACCCAATGGTCATTTCTGTCATGATTGGTCCTGCTTTATTGAGAAGGATTTTAATTGATTTTGGAAGCTCGGTAAACATAATTTTCAAGAAGGCGCATGATCAAATGAGAATGGAGACTAAAGATTTAAAACCATCTAAAGCTCACATACATGGTTTTAATGGTGTGACGACTGAAGCTATTGGTTATGTAGAGTTACCCGTTCAATCGGGGGAAGGTGAATGTAGGAGATTGCGGATCTACCGTTCATTGTTTTGGATGTTGACTCACCGTACAATGTTTAGTTGGACTGTAATGACCCAAGATTTTAGGAATTTATTCTGAAAAACATTAATAAATTCAAAATAATTTTTAAATAAATTTTGAAAGGGAATTGATATAGCTTGATAGTGTATCAGTATGTGTGTACATGTGTGCACAGGAAATGCACATGAACTAAAGCTAAAATCCCTGAACTCTAAGAATAAATACATATTGATATGTATGGGAATATATATATATATATAGATTAAATCATTAAAAGCTGTATGCATAAGTAAATATACATATATGGATGCTACTGAATATTTTTGAGTGTACATGTACATGTGTGTGTCAATACAGAATGATGTATAAATATATATATATGGGTGTACTAATTATTTCAATAAGACTTATATATATATGTTAATAAAATACTAGAGTTCAAATTAGTAAAATAAAATATACAGACATATTTTAGTATATAGGCAGAAAGAAAAAAAAAGGATATAAAAAGGAGTAGTCCTCTTGTAAATAAATAAAGGAAGTACATACCATTTACATGAAAGCTAAAAATAGGAAAAATAAGACAAAACAGGGAAATGCTTGGTATAGGCAGAATTAGGAAGAGTATTTGATAAATAACAAATCAAGTCAAATTTTTAGCATGATTGTAGACAAAGGAAAAAGTATTTTCTGAAAAGCAAATTTCTAAAATTAACCAAAAAGAATATAACCACTTTTCTCTTCACCTAAATTAAGCCGGGAAGGGTAGAATTTTGGGTTCAAATAAAATGCAGATAACATAATTTTTCTGGTGGGCAAAAATGGCTTTAGCCAATACCCAAAACCCTAAAGAGGACCCTGTATATATATATGTATATGCAGCAGCCTCCTCTCCTTCTCAGAAAAGAACTTTAAAAAAAAACAACACCATAGAAATCATAAGGCAAGGGAAGGAAAAGAGCTTGAGGCTAAAGGCAGAAGTTCATCAATTAATTAAGGAAGCAAAGAAGAGAGCTAGGTGAGAAAACTCACTCAACAACTTAAGGCACTAAGTCCTAATGAAGGCAGCCAGTTATAAATGAATTTTTCTTAAAAGTATATGTGATTGTTCTTCAGAAGTTAAGGATGCTTTAATGCTAAATGGTTGTTCTGGTTGTTTTATTTTGTGAATATTCTAAATATGATCTGCATGCATACATAAGTATCTTTGAAACCCAGATCTCTTTTTAATATGATACTGGTTAGAAACAAATAAATACCCAGAAAAATAAAATGTTGGATATAAGCAAGTAGTGTTGGTTTTGGCTCAACCCAGAAGAATTGATAAGCTTATGGGCTGCAATATACATATGTATATGTGCTGAGGCTTAAAATGAAAAGGAATTAGGAGTGCAATAGGCTTGCCTATGTGCTGACACTCCTGATTCAAAGAAAATATACAATATCCACCCAGCAAATAGATTTTGTGATTTAGGAAGCTTGGTCAATCTGAGTTAACTAAAGCACAGATGTTTGCAATAAAATCTTCCCATAGAGCCATAAACCAATGTTAGTTGTCTATATCTCTTTAAAATTGCAAGAACATGTTTTAATAAGTACCAATACTAAAATTGCTTGGTTGTCTCTGTTTGTTTATGAGAATGATAAGGAATGCTATGAGGTGAATGCTTGTTTTTGTAAAATAATTCACTGATTGGGTTTGCTCTGAAATATTTAAAAAGAGAAAGTACCTAAGAATTTGATTAGGAAATGGGGTCAAGATTACTGCAGGAATGACTTGTGTTCTTGAGTAATGCAAGTTGACACATGGCTTGTTCAAGTCCTGAGATCTTTGTGTAATGGAGTGAATTAGTTCATTACAGTGTGTCCATTGATTCATAAAATTGCAGATGAGACCAGAGTTTTTCCCAGAATTGAAATATGAGGATGGAATAAATGATTTAACTCATATTGGTTATTTTCCTGTTTGGTGTGAATGATTGTTTGACTATGACTGAATTGTATGCTTTAATGTATGTACCATATTTATATATGTAGTCTTTGGAAAGAAAGATTAAAATATGCACATGCACAATGACACAGAGCATGCACACAAGTATTACCTGTTTCCAAAGGGCAGAACTTTATGTATATGTACTTAACTTGATTTTAACCTAATTAATTAATTGCTTTTGTGAATTTTCTCATACCATACATGTGTCTGACCCTAGTGTGCTAATGGCATCTAGGGTGTCTCATTTAAAATGAGGCAGCTTCAAATGCTTTTTCAGGGACAGCAGCCTCTAGATAGGAGTAGAAGCAAAGCATTGAGAAGAAGATTATAGCATGCTAGAATTAGATAGATAAGAACTTACAAGATGAAATTTGCATGTATGATATTTTAAACAATTTCCATTGTACTAAGTACAGAGTGATGTTGGATATTTGGTTAAGTATTTTGAGAATTTGACTTGGAACTGGTATTTAAAATATCTGAGTTTTATTATCTAGAATGTTGAAAAGTTTTAGCTATAATTTTGTAAGTTAGATCACCGGTAGGGATTTTATAAGATAGTGATGTTAGATCCATATTAGTAAATTATTTACATGTTCAGATATGATTTGCTCAGACACTGTCACACCAGTACCTTAGTAATTTTAACATAAAATCTGAATCCCTCTTTACTAAAGCTTTGGGCAAAATGCATTTTAAGACCTTCTGAAATATGTCTGAGTAGAGAGTTTGTTTAATCCATATTTTATTTGCTAAGTATCCATGTGTGAGGAAACTCACCCCGGACTGCATTTCATTTAGTCTAGTACCTTGGTATCAAGGAATCAAGCTTCTGGAATATGATGATTCACTTAAGAATATCCCAGACATGAGTTTGCATATAAGGTAGATATTATAAGAAAGCAAACATAGGAAATGATATAAGCTTATATCATTTTCAAAGCACAGACACTATACAATTGATTTTACAAATAATCATAACATAATTATCTGGGTTCTATGAATCATATTTCATGGAGAATCCAGCAAGCTATCAAAGAATAAAAACCATACTATTACCTATATGAATAAGATTTTCATTACTTAAATAATAAAATGAAATTAAGCTATGTGGGGATTGATTAAATTTAATCAATCACTATAACCTCTTGTTTTCCATAACCTGATTAAACCAGAGGGGCACATGCATCTTCATATGTGTGTGCATATTTTTGTGGTTGCACTGATATATCTATATTGGTAAAAATTTTGATCCGGGATAAAGTTTGTTTATTGGAAAAAATATATTTCTTAATGAATGATATATACATATATCATCTCTAAAAAAAATCCTTACAAAATGAAGGTAGAGAAGAGAGGGTCATTTCATTTGGTATCAAAGCTATGTTATTCAACATAGTAGAAGTAAAGATCAAGTTCTTAGATAGAAATAAAATTTAAAGGAACTAAATATATATCAATGTTTTCAGTGTGAATAAAAACCACTGAAATAATAAAATTACCAATCAAACTAACCAGCTATGTAAATTATTATTAGCAAACTATGGTAGGGAGACCACCAAATCAGGGAGCAGGATCTTCCCATGCACCACCAATGGTCAATCTGCAAGACTTGGTGAGAGCATTTAGGGATGGGGCAGGACAAAGGCAAGAAAACCCCTATGAAGAACTCTCAAAATTACTTAAGACATATACTCATTTAGGAGGCAAAAGCTTTGAAGGGACAGAGGGTATCATGGAAATTCAAACATGGTTGAGAACATTGGAAAGAATTTTCAATGACATGCAACTTGATGATCAAAGAAAGAGGCAAGTGGCTTCAAGACAGCTAAAAGGAGTAGCTTTAAGCTGGTGGGAAGTAATCATTGCAGGGAGAGGTGAGAATGAAATCACTTGGAATCAATTCAAAGAGATGTTGGAAGCAAGGTTTGTACCAGCATCAGCTAAGACTACCTTGCTAGAAGAATTTATTAGACTTAGACAAGGAACCATGACTGTCACAGAGTACACTCAAAAGTTTGAGGGGCTTTCCACATATGGAGCAATGCTTGTGGCAGATGAGGCATCCAAAAATGATAGGTACATAAAAGGTTTGAACCTAGGACTTAGCAGAGCCATGTTACCCTATGCTGACAGGACTTTTGACCATGTGATAGACTTAGCTTTGAGGTTGGAGCAGCATGACAAGGAAAGGGAGAAGTTCAGAAATTTTAAGAACAATAACACCAAGAAAGGTAAGGGGAGGTATCACCCTTATGATAAGAAGAAGGAAGAGGCCAGTAACAAAGGCACTGGAGATGTCAAAGCTAAGGAAACCAAGAAGATTGTGTGCCATCAGTGTGGAAAAGAAGGACATATCAAACCAAGATGTCCAGAATTGAAAGGAGGAGCTTTCAAGTGTTATTTATGTGGGAAAGAAGGGCACATGAAAATAAATTGTCCTGAGAATAGGCAGCAAGGAAAATTAGCAAACTTGGAAGAAAAAGGAAAAACAGTGGAGATCAATGCTGAGAAGCACAGTCAAGTGGAAGGTACACTATTTATTTGTAATGTACCCATAGCAGTAGTATATGATACAGGAGCAACTAATTCTTTAATTTCCTATGAATTAGTTAAAATGCTGAAATTAAGTTGCATATTGGTTGAAACCGCTTTACATATACAAAGTCCACTGGGAAGTTCTAGTGTTTTAAACATGATCTGTGTGGATGTGGGATTAAACATAGGAGGAGATACTTTTATTTCCAATTTATATGTTTTAAATTGCCCAAATATAGGTGTTATTTTGGGAGTAGACTGGTTAAGGCAATTCAAGGCCATAATTAACTTAGACTCATCCACCATATCATTGCAAAACCATGGAAGCCAGAGGATCACAATTTTGTGTGAAGTGTCCAAGGGAAGAAAATTGTGTCATTTGATTGATTTGGGTAAAGATTCCAGTAAACATATTATTGAGGAAATTCCCATAGTCAATGAATACTTGGATGTTTTTGAGGAGGTTAATGGTGTTCCAAACCATAGGCCAGTGGAATTCCAAATTCATTTAGTTCCAGGAGCAAGCCCAGTGATTAAAAAGCCAACAAGAATGGGGCCAAATGAACTAAAAGAATTAAAGAAACAATTAGAGGAATTAGAAAATAAGGGTTTTATAAGACCAAGTAATTCTTGTTGGGGGGCACCAGTGGTGTTTGTTAAGAAACAAGATGGTACTTTGAGACTCTGCATAGATTATAGGGAATTAAACAAGGTAACCATTAAAAATAAATACCCACTGCCAAGAATAGATGATCTTTTTGATCAATTGGCTGGAGCAAGAGTATTCTCTAGGCTAGATTTAGCATTTGGTTTTCATCAAATGAAGGTGGAAGAATCAAGCATCAAGTACACCGCCTTTAACACTAGATATGGGTTGTATGAATTTTTGGTTATGCCATTTGGCTTGACCAATGCACCATCATACTTTGAAGATTTAATGAACAGAACCTTTAGAGATTATTTAGACAAGTTTGTGCTTATTTTTATAGATGACATTTTAATTTATTCCAAAACAATGGAAGAGCATGAAAGCCATCTGCACATGGTTTTGTCTAGACTAAGGGAAAAAGACTTAAAGGCAAAATACTCAAAATGTGAATTTTGGAAAGAGGAAGTGCATTTTCTTGGCCATGTTATATCTGCCCAAGGAATTTCTGTGAACCCCAATAAAGTAGTGGCTATTCAAGCATGGAAGAGGCCAAGCACTGTGAGTGAAGTAAGGTCATTTATGGGGATGGCAGGGTATTATAGGAGATTTATAAAAGATTTTTCAAAAATTTCTACACCACTCACTAACCTAACCAGGAAGAACCAAGCTTTTGTTTGGTCAGAAAAATGTGAAAAGTCTTTTGAACAGTTGAAGGAGGCATTGGTGAATGCTCCAATTTTAAAGGTACCTCATGGAAATGAAGAATTAGTTGTATACACTGATGCTAGTGGATTTGGCTTGGGTGCAGTGTTGATGCAACAAGGCCAAGTCATTGCATATGCATCCAGACAACTTAAACCCCATGAAGTAAGGTATGCCACACATGACCTTGAATTAGCAGCTGTGATCTATGCTTTGAAACTTTGGAGACATTATTTGTTAGGCACAAAGTTTGAACTTTACATTGACCACAAGTCTCTAAAATATTTATTTTCACAAAAAGATTTGAACATGAGGCAACATAGATGGGTGGAATTCTTAGCTGCCTATGACTTTGACATACTCTATACACCAGGCAAAGCAAACAAAGTTGCAGATGCTCTAAGTAGACAGCACGCTAAATTGGCTATGATGATGATAGAAGAATTTAAGGACTTGTCTTTGCTAACTGAGTTAGAAATTGGGGAGAATGGTTGTGTGCACATTGATGAGCAGATGCATGGTGCACAAGAAGATAAAGGGAAGTTAAGCTTAATGACACTTCAACCAGATTTAATTCTGAAGGTAGGAAAAATGCAAGAACAGGATGCCAACTTATTAGAGAAGAAAATGCTCCTCTCAAAAGGGGAGGAAGTGATGAATCACCATATTGATAAAAATGGTTATATGAGATACCAAAATAGGATGTGTGTACCAGAGGACACAGAATTGAAGAAAGAGATATTGAATGAATATCACAGAAGTAAATACTCCATACACCCAGGCAACACAAAAATGTACCAAAATTTGAAAAGAAACTTCTGGTGGAAAGGGATGAAATCTGATGTAGCTAAATACATTGCCAAATGTATGACTTGCCAACAAGTCAAGGCTGAAACCCAAAGGCCATCAGGGTTGATGCAGCCTCTTAGTGCACCACAGTGGAAGTGGGAAGACATATCTATGGACTTCATAGATGGACTGCCTAGATCTAAGAGAGGCAATACAAGCATATGGGTGATAGTTGATAGGCTAACCAAGGTAGCACACTTCATCCCAGTCAAGTCAGAAAGGACAGCACCAAAATTAGCTCAAATTTTTATAAAGGAAGTGGTAAAGTTACATGGCATTCCCAAAACCATTGTGAGTGATAGGGATACCATCTTCACCTCAAAATTCTGTAGAAGATTTCAAGAAGCAATGGGAAGTGAACTATGCCTAAGTACTGCCTACCATCCTCAATCAGATGGGAAGACCGAGGTAGTAAACAAGGTTTTGGAGGACATGTTGAGAGCATGTGTACTGGACTTTGGGGGCAACTGGGAAGATTATCTTCATCTAGTTGAATTTACATGCAACAACAGCTATCAAAGCACCATAGGAATGGCTCCATTTGAAGCCTTATATGGTAAACCCTGTTTGTCACCTGTTTGTTGGGTAGAAGCAGGAGAAAGGTCTATTTTAGGACCTGAGTACATACAAGAAACTAAGGAGAAAATTGAGTTGATAAGAAGAAGAATGGCTGCAGCACAAGAAAGGCAGAAGAAATTTGCAGACATGAAAAGGAGGCAGGTGGAATATGAAGTGGGAAATTTTGTTTTCATCAAAATCTCACCTATGAAAAATGTGCTGAGGTTTGGGAAACAAGGCAAGTTAACCCCAAGATATATTCTACCATACAAAATTCTGGAAAGAATTGGTCCCTTGGCATATAAGTTGGAATTACCAGAAAACATGCAAGGTATACATGATGTTTTTCATGTATCACAATTGAGAAGATGGGTCCATGACAAGGCAGAAATTCTTGAGACCCTAACCCAAGTGCAGATAAATCCTAATTTGATTTATGAAAAGGATCCAGTGGGAATTTTGGCAAAAGATGTGAAGAAGTTGAGGAATAAATCTCTGAAACTTGTAAAGGTACAGTGGAGTCTTGATCCTAGTGATTGCACATGGGAATTAGAAGACAAAGTTAGGATGAATTATCCTAAGCTATTTTCAGATTAAAGGTAATTCTGATGTTTGATTGTTTTAGATGCATATATTTTTAGTTATTATAGAACAAAAAATCTATTTGGTTGAGAATGTACTTGTTCTCTGAATTAAGTTTAAAATTCATTTTAAGCTTAGGAAAATTGTGGGACACAATTTCTAAAAGGAGGGGTGTATGTAATGACCCAAGATTTTAGGAATTTATTCTGAAAAATATAAATAAATTCAAAATAATTTTTAAATAATTTTTGAAAGGGAATTGATATAGCTTGATAGTGTATCAGTATGTGTGTACATGTGTGCACAGGAAATGCACATGAACTAAAGCTAAAATCCCTGAACTCTAAGAATAAATACATATTGATATGTATGGGAATATATATATATATATATATATATATATATTAAATCATTAAAAGCTGTATGCATAAGTAAATATACATATATGGATGCTACTGAATATTTTTGAGTGTACATGTGCATGTGTGTGTCAATACAGAATGTTGTATAAATATATATATGGGTGTACTAATTATTTCGGTAAGACTTATATATATATATGTTAATAAAATACTAGAGTTCAAATTAGTAAAATAAAATATACAGACATATTTTAGTATATAGGCAGAAAGAAAAAAAAATGAGGATATAAAAAGGAGTAGTCCTCTTGTAAATAAATAAAGGAAGTACATACCATTTACATGAAAGCTAAAAATAGGAAAAATAAGACAAAACAGGGAAATGCTTGGTATAGGCAGAATTAGGAAGAGTATTTGATAAATAACAAATCAAGTCACATTTTAAGCATGATTGTAGACAAAGGAAAAAGTATTTTCTGAAATTAACCAAAAAGAATATAACCACTTTTCTCTTCACCTAAATTAAGCCGGGAAGGGTAGAATTTTGGGTTCAAATAAAATGCAGATAACATAATTTTTCTGGTGGGCAAAAATGGCTTTAGCCAATACCCAAAACCCTAAAGAGGACCCTGTATATATATATGTATATGCAGCAGCCTCCTCTCCTTCTCAGAAAAGAACTTTAAAAAAAAAACAACACCATAGAAATCATAAGGCAAGCGAAGGAAAAGAGCTTGAGGCTAAAGGCAGAAGTTCATCAATTAATTAAGGAAGCAAAGAAGAGAGCTAGGTGAGAAAACTCACTCAACAACTTAAGGCACTAAGTCCTAATGAAGGCAGCCAATTATAAATGAATTTTTCTTAAAAGTATATGTGATTGTTCTTCAGAAGTTAAGGATGCTTTAATGCTAAATGGTTGTTCTGGTTATTTTATTTTGTGAATATTCTAAATATGATCTGCATGCATACATAAGTATCTTTGAAACCCAGATCTCTTTTTAATATGATACTGGTTAGAAACAAATAAATACCCAGAAAAATAAAATGTTGGATATAAGCAAGTAGTGTTGGTTTTGGCTCAACCCAGAAGAATTGATAAGCTTATGGGCTGCAATATACATATGTATATGTGCTGAGGCTTAAAATGAAAAGGAATTAGGAGTGCAATAGGCTTGCCTATGTGCTGACACTCCTGATTCAAAGAAAATATACAATATCCACCCAGCAAATAGATTTTGTGATTTAGGAAGCTTGGTCAATCTGAGTTAACTAAAGCACAGATGTTTGCAATAAAATCTTCCCATAGAGCCATAAACCAATGTTAGTTGTCTATATCTCTTTAAAATTGCAAGAACATGTTTTAATAAGTACCAATACTAAAATTGCTTGGTTGTCTCTGTTTGTTTATGAGAATGATAAGGAATGCTATGAGGTGAATGCTTGTTTTTGTAAAATAACTCACTGATTGGGTTTGCTCTGAAATATTTAAAAAGAGAAAGTACCTAAGAATTTGATTAGGAAATGGGGTCAAGGTTACTGCAGGAATGACTTGTGTTCTTGAGTAATGCAAGTTGACACATGGCTTGTTCAAGTCCTGAGATCTTTGTGTAATGGAGTGAATTAGTTCATTACGGTGTGTCCATTGATTCATAAAATTGCAGATGAGACCAGAGTTTTTCCCAGAATTGAAATATAAGGATGGAATAAATGATTTAACTCATATTGGTTATTTTCCTGTTTGGTGTGAATGATTGTTTGACTATGACTGAATTGTATGCTTGAATGTATGTACCATATTTATATATGTAGTCTTTGGAAAGAAAGATTAAAATATGCACATGCACAATGACACAGAGCATGCACACAAGTATTACCTGTTTCCAAAGGGCAGAACTTTATGTATATGTACTTAACTTGATTTCAACCTAATTAATTAATTGCTTTTGTGAATTTTCTCATACCAGACATGTGTCTGACCCTAGTGTGCTAATGGCATCTAGGGTGTCTCATTTAAAATGAGGCAGCTTCAAATGCTTTTTCAGGGACAACAGCCTCTAGATAGGAGTAGAAGCAAAGCATTGAGAAGAAGATTATAACATGCTAGAATTAGATAGATAAGAACTTACAAGATGAAATTTGCATGTATGATATTTTAAACAATTTCCAATGTACTAAGTACAGAGTGATGTTGGATATTTGGTTAAGTATTTTGAGAATTTGACTTGGAACTGGTATTTAAAATATCTGAGTTTTATTATCTGGAATGTTGAAAAGTTTTAGCTATAATTTTGTAAGTTAGATCACCAGTAGGGATTTTATAAGATAGTGATGTTAGATCCATATTAGTAAATTATTTACATGTTCAGATATGATTTGCTCAGACACTGTCACACCAGTACCTTAGTAATTTTAACATAAAATCTGAATCCCTCTTTACTAAAGCTTTGGGCAAAATGCATTTTAAGACCTTCTGAAATATGTCTGAGTAGAGAGTCTGTTTAATCCATATTTTATTTGCTAAGTATCCATGTGTGAGGAAACTCACCCCGGACTGCATTTCATTTAGTCTAGTACCTTGGTATCAAGGAATCAAGCTTCTGGAATATGATGATTCACTTAAGAATATCCCAGACATGAGTTTGCATATAAGGTAGATATTATAAGAAAGCAAACATAGGAAATGATATAAGCTTATATCATTTTCAAAGCACAGACACTATACAATTGATTTTATAGATAATCATAACATAATTATCTGGGTTCTATGAATCATATTTCATGGAGAATCCAGCAAGCTATCAAAGAATAAAAACCATACTATTACCTATATGAATAAGATTTTCATTACTTAAATAATAAAATGAAATTAAGCTATGTGGGGATTGATTAAATTTAATCAATCACTGTAACCTCTTGTTTCCCATAACCTGATTAAACCAGAGGGGCACATGCATCTTCATATGTGTGTGCATATTTTTGTGGTTGCACTGATATATCTATATTGGTAAAATTTTTGATCCTGGATAAAGTTTGTTTATTGGAAAAAAAATGACCCTGGAAAAAATATATTTGTTAATGAATGATATATACATATATCATCTCTAAAAAAAATCCTTACAAAATGAAGGTAGAGAAGAGAGGGTCATTTCATGGACCGACTGGTCTTGGTTGAATTTTGGGCAGCTCTTGCCCCATGGTGTTTAACATTAATGTTTCCAATTGATAGTGGTGTAGAAGTGGTTCATGGTGGTCAGGCGACTGGACACGCCTATTCTGTAGCCAATTTGAGGGAAGCTCAACGTAAGGATAAGGGAAAGGGTGTGGACAAATCTGTCTGCATCCAAGTTACTGAAGGTTGACAATTGGCACCTGAGTTCTGGCTTGGGCATCGCAGTCGGTTCTATAGAGAAATAGATCCGAGGGACGACGATAAGGAGCCGAAAGAGACCAAGGTTGTGCTGGCTGAGTTGACGATTGATATAACGGTCAGCCACAACGACCCATCTCGAGTCTTGAAGATTGGGTCGTAGCTCCGCCCCTTAATGATGAAATAACTTGCCAGTTTTCTCCTATCGAACATAAGGTGTATACGCTTGGACTCATTCGGACATGTGTGGGATCTCGCCTGCCATTGCGAGCCATGCATTAAACATTGATCCAAAGTATGTTCCAGTGAAACAAAAGAGGCAAGGCATGGATCCGGAGAGATCCGTCGCTCTTAAAGAAGAGGTGGATAAACTGAAAGTCAGTGAGTTTATTCGCGATGCCCTCTAGCCTGAATGGATGTCCAATCCCGTATTGGTGAAAAAGCGAATGGAAAATGGAGAACGTGCATCGACTATTCAGATTTGAACAAGGTGTGTCCTAAGGATAATTTTCCTTTTGCAAGGGTTGATTGTTAGTTGATTCGACTGCAGGACATGAATTGTTATTTTTTATGATGCATTCCGGGTATAACCAAATCTAGGTGCATGTCCCCGATCAGGAATACACCAGCTTTGTCACGGATGTTGGATTATACTATTATGTGGTGTTGCCATTTGGATTGAAGAATGCCGAAGCAACCTATTGACGCTTAGTTAAACAGATGTTTAAAGATCAGATTGGAAAGACGATGGAAGTTTATGTGGATGATATGCTCATGAAGTCAAGACGATCAAACGACCACATTAGGGACTTGATAGAAATGTTTGACGTCCTTCGACATTACAACATGAAAATCAATCCTTTGAAATGTTGGTTTGGTGTTGCATTAGGAAATTTCTCAGGCTTTATTATCTATGCTCATGGAATAGAAGCTAGTCCCGAGAAGATCTAGGCTATTCGAGATATCCAAGCGCCAAGAACCATTAAACATGCAAAGTCTGAATGGGAAGATCGATGCCTTAAGTTAATTTATCTCCAAAGCAATTGACAAATGCATTCCTTTATTTGATTTGATTGGGAAGGGAAAGAGAAATTCAAATGGCCTGGGATTGCCAAGACGCATTTCAAGCTCTGGTGAATCATTTGGAGAGACCCTCTGTCTTGTCAAAGCTAGTAGATCATGAGAAGTTGTACATTTATTTGGTTGTATCAGCACATGCTATAAGTGTCGCCTTGATTCATGAGGAGAACCTGATTCAGAGGCTGGTGTACTACATCAGTAAGAGATTAACAGGAGCAGAAAGGAACTATCCGAAGATAGAGAATTGGCGTACTATTTGCTAATCACGTCACGGAAGCTTTGTCTGTACTTCCAGGCACATCCGACCAATATTTACACCGACTAGCCATTACGACAGGTCCTATGTGACCTGAGACATCTGGGAGATTACATAAATGGAACATTGAGCTTAGCTAGTTCGACATCACATATCTTCCTCAAAGAGCTATCCAGGGTCAAGCATTGGCGGACTTTATAGCAGAATTCATCGTGCAAGACGATCTTCCAAAATGTAGCGAAATCCCTACAGTACGATGGAAGTTGTATACTGATGAAGCATCTAATGGTCATTGTTCCAGAGCTAGGATTGTGCATGTAACCCTTGAAAATCGTTCAATTTGTTATGCTTTGAAGCTCGATTTTCCTACCACAAATAGTGAGCTTGAGTATGAAGCATTGATTGTTGGACTTAAACTTGCTAGAGAACCGAAGTTAAGTTTCTTGAAATCTTTTGTTGGTCGCAGTTGGTGGTGTATCATGTTAGAGGTATCAGGCTAAGGGACAATGACTTGCCCCGTATCTTACCCGGGTTCAGGAGTTGTTGGCATAATTTGAATACTATGGCATTTCACATACCCCGCGTGAGCAAAACGGAGAGGTTGATTCATTGGCAAAGTTTGCTAGTACCGATGATACTAACAAATGTGCTTGGATTCGGTCGAGATATTGGATACCCCAAGTATAAACATGATGGAAATCGATCAAGTACTAGAAGCAGAATCTGAAAAGGAATCATGGATGACTCCATTTAAAGATTATTTACTACATAGAATCTTGTCTGAAAGAAGAAATGAAAAGCGACAGACTCTTCGCAAAGCTTCACAGTATATTATGCAGAAAGGAACTATATATAGGAAAGGTTTCTCAGTTCCCCTACTCCGGTGTATCGCTCATGATGAGATAAAGCGTGTTTTGAAAGAAGTTCATGAGGGAGAATGTGGCGATCAAACTGGAGTGCAAACACTGGTAAAGAAGATACTTCGTAATGGATATTATTGGTCAACCGTAAACCAGGACGATGTTGATTATGTAAGACGACGTGACAAATGGCAGATATATGCAAAGATCCCAAGAGCACCACCAACGGAAATCGTGCAAATGATCAGTCCATGGCCATTCATTATGTGGGGAATAGACATTATCGGCTCTTTACCAATCTTTAAAGGTGGTGCGAAGTATGCTATTGTGGCGGTCGATTACTTCACCAAATGGGCCGAGGCAGAACCATTAGCTACGATCACAACAAAGAAAGCAATCAATTTTATTGTTCGAAACATCATATGTCACTTTGGTATTTCACGAACTATTGTAACAGATAATGGAACTCAATTCAATAGTGCTGATAAAGACTTTTGTTGGAAGTATCGTATTGAAAAGAGATTTGCAGCGGTCGCTCATCCTCAGGAAAGTGGACAGGTTGAAGCTGTAAATAAATTTATCAAGTCTATTATGAAAAGCGTTTGGAGAAGGCTAGGGGAAGTGGGTGGATGAACTTCCTATGGCACTTTGAGCCTACAGAACCACTCATAAATCCGCGACTGGCCATACTCTATTCACCCTTGCTTACGGTTATGAAGCTGCTATTCCGGTAAAACTCGAAGTCCCTTCTCATCTAGTGACTTACTGTGATCCCAAAACAAATAAAGATCTTCTATTGGAATCTTTGGACTTTATAGTTAAGAAGCGCGAGGAAGCCGATTTGAGAGCAGCTGTGCATCGACATGGAGTCTCCCGATATTACAACACTAAAGTCTGATAAAGAACCTTCAAAGTTGGTGATCTCGTCCTGAAACGGGTTTTTCCTACCCATCACACATGAATCCAACTTGGGAAGGACCGTATGTCATTGAACAAAGGCTTGGAGAAGGAACTTTCAAGCTAGTGAATGTCGATGGCATTACACTTCCAAGAGCATGGAATAACGAGCATTTACAAGCTATTTCACTTAGATAATTTCTTTGCATTTCAGTTCTATTTACTTTCAGTGTTTGCTTTAGCATTTAATTTCTCAAATATGTAATAAGACAGATTAGTTTCTTCCTTTCCATTTAATGAATAAAGTCTCAAACTTCCTTTGCATATATGATTTTTATTGCATTGTATGCTAAGTACATAACGAAACTGAAAGATATCGATATGTGCGAATAGGCTCCCGGAGTTTGAAATCAATCAATCATACTAATCCCCGATGGGATCAAACAAACTGAGCTCCATTAATTTGCTCGATTAGCAATCCCATAAATGATCCAAAGGATGGGACACGCAATAAGGGACAAATATAGACGATAATCTGGAGATTGAAAAATTCCTACCCGGACTGTGGGACTGAAATGAAATCGAGGCAACCAAAAGGAGCATGAACATAAATCGAGCATGAATCGAAACTCGTCAAATAACTCTAAGTCTCCAAAGTGTGGACTGGAGTATAAATATAAATCGGGTGTGAACCTACCACCCACAAAATAACTCTAAGTCCCCAGAGCGCAGACTGGAATATAAACATAAATCGAGCGTGAATTGATCAGTCGCGGAATAACTCTATGTCCCTAGAGTGTGGACTAGAGTATTTAGCGAGCATGAATTGACTACTCGCCATATAACTTTATGTCCCCAGAGTGCGGACTGGAATATAAACATAAATCGGGTGTGAACCGACCACTCGCAAAATAACTCTAAGTCCCCAAACCATGGGCTGGAGTATAAACATAAATCGAGCGTGAATCGTCCGCTCACGGAATAACTCTACATCCCCAGAGTGCGGACTGGAGTATAAACATAAATCGGGTGTGAACCGACTACCCACGAAATAATTCTAAGTCCCAGTGTGTGGACCGATGTATAAACATAAATCGAGTATGAACCGACCGCCCGCAAAATAACTCTAAGTCCCCAAAGTGCGAACTGGATATAAACATAAATCGAATGTGAATTGACCGCTTACAAAATAACTATAAACCCTAGAGTGTGGACTAGAGTATAAACACAAATGAATAGACGAGCAGATTCCGACTGTTCTCTATTTCGCAAACTCCATGAATAGATAAGCGGATTTCGACTGTTCTCTGTTCCACAAACTCCAACCTAAAATCCACAGGAGGAATACAAACTACTAAAAACTGAATATGATAGCTCACTACAGCTCTGGCTTAGTGTTCTTTACAACTTAAGGCGATGACCGCAAGGAGGCCTTGAGATGAAGATAGTGAATTGTTAATAGAATTTGCAATCAATGAATTACAAGTATATTGAATAGTAAGTGATCACTTAATTATTTAAGTAAGAATTCACACGATGCTTAATCAAAAACAAAAAGTTTTATTCAAAAATGCCAAAATTCTAGTACAAGTTATTTAAAAAAAGTCGAGATTCATACACGTACAACTACGACTGGGGAAAGAAATGATTATGCAAACTATATACAATGATATGAAGTAACAGCTACTTCTTTGACTTTCTTTCCCTTTTGGATTTTTCAGGAGTGAAGCCGCTCAAACTTCTCTTTCGAGACCTTTTTCCGCTCTTGGCCTGAGTGCTTGTGGAAGAAGGAGGGATTTCAACAGGAATCAACTCGCCCGGTGGAATAACCTGCAATGGTACTAGATCAGGATCGTCGATCTCCATCTCGGTGGGCTCGCTTTTAACTTTTCGTTTTGACTTTTCCTTCTCCTCGATTCTCTCCCTCATGCTAGTTTTAGGAGTATGCACTGAAGCACCTGTAATTATTACATCATCCGAGTCATCGGCCGAGAGTAGATCTTCAGTTTTGTCTTCATCAAGAGCACCGATGACTTGGGTATCGATCCTTGGGACTTCAACAGCGACCGGGTCTTCAGCCGTTTTCGCATGCTGCTCTATGGCGGCACCACTTTTGGGAGTCAGATCGGGGCCCGGAAGACCTGTAAAGTTTATTAAAATATGGACGTTAGCTAAAAGTCATTGCGCGTGAAGAACAAAAGTTTTTCAAATACAGAGAAGTACAGTATGATACCAGCATCCGGTTGACTTTCCGTCGTCGTCGGAGTGCCTCCTTTAAGAATGGGAGATAGCATTTTAGATTTAAAGCCAGACTTATTTGAATCATAGCCAAGATTCTATTCCGTGTCATGAGAAGTTGATGGCCCAATTATTTGGGTTAGAGAGGAACCCTTAGGCTAAGTTTCGGAAGACTCGACAATATCCTCTCCTTTTGTAGTAGGTGCAAGAGCCTTGAAAAATTGAAGTTTTGCGGCGGCTAGATCCGAAGGCTCATTTCCTCAAAAAGCTTCTCTCACTAGTTCTTCCTCATAGGGGTGGGCATTTAACCGAGTTAATCGACCTAACCGACCTAACCGACCTTAACCGAACCGCTTTAACCGAAAAATTCGGTTAACCGAACTTTCGGTTAACCGACCGATGTTAACCGATCATGGTCGGTTCGGTTAACGGTTAACCACAGTTTAGACCGCGGTTAACCGGTTAACCGAAGCTAATCTTATTTTATATAACATTTTGATTTTTGCATTCATTCATGGTTATAATGATTTGTGGAACCTACAGCACATGTGAATCACACATCATATCTTCTCTTGTAGTTAAAATTTACCTACTCTTTTTCTATGATGGAAGCAAAGTTCTTAGACTTTTCATAGTATTCACGCTTTCCTTCTATTGGTCCCGCTTCTAACCATTTATCTTTTAATGTTGTTTTTCTCGAAAATGCCAAGGCTAAAATATCAGGTAGAGATAAAACATATTGGAACTCCTTGAGTTCCACCTTTTTCTCTTCAATTTCTATTTCTATTCACACTTTTCCGACCTTCGAATTTTGAACCTCCTAGCGTAGTTTTTTATTATCTTTCACAACTGCGCTTGTTAAAAGAAGTCAACCACTCCTAGTGCCAAAAATATAATTCAATAACATCAATTACATGTTCTAAGTTCTCAATTAGACTTTGATGTTCAAATATTTCAACCTATTAGAAGTCGCTACATAAATAAATATAGCAGCTTTGTCCATTTCACAAACTAACACAAATTGTTAGCCAAGTTATTAAATTTCATTATTAAAATTTTCTCCTCTATTTTTGTTGACCTTAATAATAATGCTTGGTCTACAAGATATGTTTTCTTCCAGCAATGAAATATATCTTTTCACTCTTTAGTACTGTGACTTAGGATCTCTATCCACATGATTAAAGCTAATCCTTTTTTTTCCAAACATATTTGTATGAATGTGTGTATTGGTCATGTTATTTGTTCTTACTAATTTTTTATTATTTTATTTTGGTTCTTTGACCAAATATGAATTTTTATTATTTTTTCATATATTTTTTATGTTTTACATGCGAAATGTGTATGTAAAGAATTGCAAGTTGATTTTCAGTAATATACATGCAGAAGTATTTTTCAGTAATATACATAGCAATGAATGAAAATATGTTTATATATAAGAACCCATTACCAAATTTAATGCTGCTACTTCCATTAACTTCAATTTTACCGCGAAAGTAGTGAGCAATTACACGCTTGAAAACACATCTGTTTGTGACGTGCGGCAATTCACGCTTCATATTAAATGCATCCCTAATAAGCAAAATTAGGAAAACTGAAACAGGTATAGTTGAAGTTAAACAATCAAATAATTAAGTTCTGATATATGATAGAAATAAATGAGGTATGCTAAGTACGGTTTACAATGCTAATTGAGCTGAGTATCCAACTTTTTTAAGACCTGACCAGATACACTTATATACAAATTTGTAAGCATGATATTACTGGATTCCGTGTTGAGTATCCAATAGTAATATATCTCAATATACAAACTGATATTGTATGCAGTTCTAATATAGTTACAGTTATCCACTAACATTTTCCAAAGCCTTGTATTTATCATTGCTTAGGCTAGTAATTGAATAAATCAACTGCCAATGTAATTGCTTCGGCTAGTAATCATTTAACATGGAGGACCTGAAAAAGAATTACAGGTATCAACTATATATTTATCATTTAATATGAAGGCGCTCTTCAGCTCTCTATTATTGCCTTGAACGTGCTACCTTGATACAGTATTTTTAAGATTAAGTAACACTTTACCTATTTGAACGGTTAACCGGTCAAAGTTAACTGTTCAAAGTAATCGGTTAACCGGTTAAATAAAGCGGTTAACCGCGGTTAATTTTAATCGGTTCGGTCGGTAGACCATAACCGAAATTAACCGAAACCGGTTAACCGAACTGGTCCTTCTTTCGCGGTTAACCGAAAATTTTAACCGATCGAATCGGTTAACCGACCGCGCCCACCCCTACTTCCTCATTGAATTCTGCTTCGCCCAACTCTTCTTTCTTTATCTTAACAATATGTTCCCAAGCTTTGGAAAGCGATTCGAGGTAACCCTTGCCAAGAAAGTTTAAGTCACGGTGGAGTAGGACCTTCGCATCGTATTCAATAATCAACGGATCGATTAAGTCCTTAATTTCGTTCATACCGAACTCCATAGCAGCTCCCAACTGGGAGTTAACTTGTTCAACCATCCCTTTTCTACCCTTATCTCGGGCTTCTTCTTTCAGAGCTTCAATTCTAGCAAATAGTTTGTCCTATTTTTTTTAAGCCCTTGCCTCAACCACTTCTTCGCAATACTTCTACGACTCCACCCGAGCTTCAATCTTTTCCTCCCTTTCCTTCTTTAGCAATTCTTCCAGTTCTTCAATGCGACGAGCTCAAGCATCTTTCTCCTTTTGCAAGGAGTCCTTCTCTAAAGCAAATGTCCCGCTGTGATTAAGCGCCATGCTGAGTTCCTTTTTGTGAGAAGTTTCCAGACAGCTTACTGCCCCTACCATCTCCTTGGCGTTCTTATCCACCTCAACAAGTTGGGTTTTGAATTCTAGCAACTCAGTATCCTGGTTCTTTATTATATCTTTGTCATGAATTGCTTCCAACTTGAGACGATCTATTTTGTGTTGACGCTCGATGGACACTTCAGAAACTTTTCTGCCAAATGTATGAATGATTCGTGTTGAACGAATAAGTCGCTCACACACGCTAGAGAGCTTTCCTTAGCGTGTCCTGGAATAATATGAATAGAAAGGAGGAATTGAGACCATCGAAGCAAATCTTTGGGAAAGTGGCTTTAAGTTCGGCCAACTTTTCTGTGGTAGAAGAGTCGGGAGCAGTAGCCGGCAGGGGTGGATCAAAAGTGGCGAATGGGTTCTTGCAAGATTGGCGCTCAAGAGATTGTCTTGAACTTGGAGAGCAAGAGTGTTGCTTGTGAGACGCAGCAATGTGAGGGCCACGATAACAAGACTTTTCTCCACTCTGAACCAGAAGATTAGAATGTTCGCACTAATGAGACCCATGAGATTAAGACTTTCGCTTAGAAGAGGAAGAAGACTCCCTCAAATGATAATCTTTGTATCATCCCTCATCCTTTTCTCTATGTCAAGTGGACTCGGAATATCGCCTTGGGCGATGATAGGAAAAAGAGCTTCGAAGACTATCAAAGGCTCACGATTGAGACATTGCACCTGTAAAGACCAAATAAGAGCATACTAGAAGTTATCGCACAAGAGATCTTAACAAGTGTATAGTGGAGTGCAAGTGAATGTGAGTGTCCTAGTGTTCCCCCCAACAGACCAGTAACAGTAGCTTTGCTATCCGGTGTGTTCTCCCCTTTATTAGAAGGTTGGATGCCTTTGCCGCTTCTTGTGGGGGAGTTGAGTCCTTCGATGTTAATATCAGGAAAGTCGTAGGACATGATGTCGTCCAGAATTTGAAGATTGGAGCTTTTAAGGAGCTTTCCATATGCTGAGACAATGATTCCTCTTCGCGAGGAGTAATAACGAACTCCGGGTTTGATGTAGTCTTTCTTTTGATTAGCCTATACGCCAACCTCTTTTTTCTCTTTGGATGTGTTTGCGATTGCCTGACTTGCGACGGTTCAACCATCGGTGCTTTTCCAAGGCCTGCATCATCATCTCCCAGTTTTTCAACATGAGAATATTCAATTTCTCCCTCATTAGTATCTTCCTGAGTGCCCTCAGCAGGGGCACGATGGGGTTAACTATCTCCCTTCTTTGTTCTAGAATATTCCTCGATAATGTCGCGCTTTCGAGAAGTTCGATCTTGCGGTCGTCTTCCAACAACCCGAATAAAGATAGCAATTCATCGTTTACAAGGAGTTTGATGTCCCAATCCTTAATGGGGGTAGCACGAATGGCAACAATGACTCTAGAGAAATCAGTGCCTTCGGGACATGGACGAACACCTGAAAGAACTTCGGATGTTAGTAAATTCAAAGGAAAAGTTATGGCTTAGGTCAATGAACTTGAGAGAAAAGTGTAAGTAAAACTTACGTCCTTCTAACCATCTTCTTGCGAATCTAAGAGGATATCGCACGTAGAATCATTCGTGTTTAAATAGTGAAAGCTTGTTCCACGTGCCCATCAAGACTTGGCAGTTTGGTGAAGGTTCGAGGAAAAAATAAGAAGGGCTTCCCGATCGTCTTTTGAAATTATAAATAAATCCGATGTCTTCTAGAGTGGGCGGACGGAATAGAACATTCATGAACAATAAGAAAGTCCCGTGAATGAAAGCATAACTGTTGGGATGCAGCTGTGTAGGGGCAATTCCGAGATATCTTAACATCTCCTGGACATAGGAATTGAAAGGCGGAACACATCCAGCCTAGTACATAAACTTTTTGCATGCTGTATACCCAGCTGGGGGCTTGTGAGGTCTATCTTGCCTCGTAGGAACTAAGACACCCTCGAACGGAATTCCATAGATAGAGCACTACCAATAAAGAGCATCTTTGCCAATTCGAAAAGCCTGTGAATCCACTCGATTATCAAGGAGAACGGTGCCCACAACAGCATAGGGAGTAGGGCTAATATCTTCCGTTGGAAGGACTGGAATGTCGGAGAAGAGATCGACTTGTGGGCTAGAAGTTTATGTTTGTTCTACTTGTTGGCTTGGAGAAGGCCTTCTAGATATAGTGGCAGAACTTGACTTTTCTTCAGAACTGATGTGTCACATTGCCGAATCGGAAGACACGTTAATTGAACGCTTAATGCGTCTAGAATCTATATCAGCTATACTCAGTAGATAGTCGAGATTATAAATAATAACATGTTCCCCCCTGTTAACTATTAACTAGTGCAGTGCAGTGTAGTGTGCAACAGGCATAGAAAATCAGAAAGGCAAAAGATAAAACGATGAGACTTGGGAGTTTTATTCAAAGAGACAGTCATTGCCGACCGTCTCAGTTGGCAAGAAAATTGATCGGCAATGAAGGCTTTGGGATCAACTATCGGCATGTTGAATTATGAAGTCTATTACCTAAGTTCATTAGCAAGTTTATGACTTGGTCCATATTGATAATTCCGGAATTTTGGTCATTCAATCTCAAGTTCAACAGTTCGAGTATGCATGTTATATTATCCATTGTCGTCTTATGTTCGAGTTCAGCAAGGCAAACTAGCGTTAAGTTTTCGAATGAGCTGGATTGGATTAGTCTTTAATGTCAAATGCCCATCCCTTAACTTCATTGTTGATCCCTTCACCAAGACCTTGTACCGAACCCTTAGCCTAAAGCCTCTATAGCAAACATAATGCCACTACCTAATACCTATCCCTTTCCTAAACCTACCCAATGCCGACCTTCTTCATAACTGGGTACACCGATCCCTCATCTAAGCCACTTCATACCGATTCCTATCTTATGACACCTCCTACCGATCCCTTAATTAAAGACTTCTATACCAAACCCTATCCTATAACATCACAACCTAATACCAATCCCTATCCTATAGCGGCCCCTCTAAAACCATCTCAGTAGTTTTCATATCCGATCCCTTCCCATGACTACCCCTCATCATAACTAAACAAGTGAACCCACATATGCCGATCCCTACCATCGCCATTTCATCATATGCCGAACCCAACCTTTCTCCATTCCTAACTCCTTCTCCACCGAGACCTTCCACTTGAACCCATCTCCTTCTTCATTTTCTCTCTCATGTCCAATCACTCGTCGTCGCCACCTTACACTCACATTAGAAGCTCGAGATTCACAACTTAATTTTATAATTAAAAAAGATTCGAACCTATGTTAAAATGTGGAATATCAAGTTAAATCAGGGGCGAGCATTCGAGGTTTGTTGAATTGAAGACGAACGGAGAGCAATGTTAGGGGATTGGTTGATATCATGTTTGGATTTAAGTAGGGCTGTAAATTTTGTACGAGTGTCCGATGTCCGTTCGTGTCCGTAACCGAAATACGTCCGTCCGAGTCCGTTCGATTTTCATTTAGGACACGAGCTAGGACAAGAAAATTTGTACGAGAAAAAATATTGTCCGGTCCGAGTTCGTTCGAATTTGTCCGAATTTCTTATAGTTCAGTATATCTGATGGAAATTCTATTAAACAACATAAAATTTGATGTAAATAACATTGTCCGTCCGTGTCCGTTCGGGTCCGTGTCTGAAAAATGTATGTACGAGTCCGTCCGATTTCATTTAGGACACGAGCTAGGACAACAAAATTTGTACGAACATAAATCTCGTCCGGTCCATGTCCGGTCCGATTTTATTTAGGACATAAACTGAACACACCTCCGTCCGGTCCGGTCCGACCGATTTACACCCCTAGATTTAAGGTATAAGGATGAAAAGCTATCGTTCATCAAGGAAGTTTTCTAATATCCTAGGTTCGGTAGAATGGTTTATGCAAAGGCAAATGAAATAAAAATGAGAAAGTAAAACGTAAAGGAAAGAAAGAAAGAAGGTTTGTATATATATGGATGAATGGGAGAGGAACTGGTCACAAGGGGGAGTTGAGCGAGTCAAGGGTATAGAGATGGTTCGGCATTGGAACATGTCGATACTGTTATCCAGGTTTTCAACCCAATAGATACCAATAGAAAACAAGACCGCCTTAGGTAGGCGGGATGGTTTAGGACTTAACCAGAGAAGTTACGACTAGAGAACAATGAAGGACAAGCTATGTGATTAAGGCGACAATTGGGATCAATGAAGCTAAGAGACCAGCATTCCTGCAGCCCGACAAGTATTTGATCGTAAGCAGCTCGAGATTTTCCATCAAGACATAACGACAACGATGAATATCTATGAAGACATCTCCAATTTTGAAATCCAAGATAGTCCTCTGTGGCCGGATCAACAGCAACCCATGCGCTTCTTCAAAACCTCGAACAAGCAAGTTATGGAATACGAAGGAAGGAGGCGGAATTCGGTCGGTTAAATAAACTAAGTTTATGGGTCGCCAGCAACCCATGGTGTTGGCCTATTTCGCCAACCAGAGCTTCCTAAGTCGCCTGTAGTCCTTCTGCGAGCTGGTGATGGCAAGCCTGGCCCAGAAACCCTCCAACCACTATAAATACCCTGCCACCTGCAGCATAAAGACGATCTTCTCTGGACTGATTGCGAAAGCTCTGCTGGGATTATTCTTCACTTCCTACCTCCCTCACAATGATCTCAGAATACATCATGATTCTCCGGTGGATTCTAACTCTAGAGATTCAATCTAGCGATAAAATAGCCAAAGCCTTGTAATCAAACAACTTTTGTAATAGCAATCAGCCTATAATAAAACTATAAAGTGGATGTAGGCTTCGTTAACAGCCGAAGCACTATAAATCCTCATTCTATTTTCTTTTACTACTTCTTTTCTATATCTGTGATCTGTGATATTGCTCTGTAAAGACAGGGCTGGTGCTTTCAAAACCAAACCAGGGCGTTGGTCCATTTTTTGGGTCAACTTTTGGTGCTTTCACTGAGAACCTTGCAACCTAGGATTCAGATCTAGCTATCTACTTTGGATTGCATAGGACCAGAAGTTAGATCTCCATTTTCAACCCAAGATCTAGATCTAGCTATCTACTTTGGATTGCATAGATCCAGAAGTTAGATCCCCAATCTTTGCTTAAAGAACTCACTGTTTTAAAAGTCAATGGCTCGTGGAAGGAGAAAAACTGCCTTTGGAAGGTCCATAGAGGCAGCAATGGCCGCGGAAGGTGTCAGCATCCAATAGGCTGAAGTAAATGCTGCTAACTTAAGGAATCAAGCACCAGGATCCTCTAATCGGCATGAAGTTGTTACCAGAGATGAGTTGAATAAGATGGCTGAAGAAATCAACCAAAGGATGGAAGATAGTCAAAAGGCTCTAATGGAAAAGCTCAACTCACTAATAACTCTACAATCAAACCCCACTCCAAGGGCTATCCCTAAACCAGCTACTGCCATAGAGCAGGAAAACTCCTCTGTTTCTGGCTTGTATAGGAGAAACGGAAAGCAGCCATTAAGAAGGGTAACAACGGGGTGTAACTTGGAGGAGAATGAGAATACCCCACTTGACGCAAGACAGCCAAATTTGAATTTGAATCAACGGGCCAAAACCCCACTGGAGGATGTAGTTGTGAACCTCTCTGATTCGGAAGGTAGAAAGAAGGGTAATCAGGTAGAGGAGGATGCCAACGCATTTGATAATGTTAGAAACATCTAGACCGCCCCAGTTAGGTCAAATGCAAGCTAATGGGGCCCTACGGGAATGGCTCTCCCGAAGACAGGAGAGCCTAGGCATCAACCCACGTGCCAAGATCGTTTGCTGAACCAAACACTTGGCGTAGTGACTGACTGCCGCCTCCAGGACCGCCGGACATCAGAGACATATAGCAGACATGGTCAAGTGACTGATGGATTAAAGTAAAAGCCAAAAGGATGATGAGTGGTGATGTGCCCTAAGTCGGACCCCTTTTACTGATGAGATCCTGAATGAAAGATACCCAGCCAAATTCACCATGCCAACCATTCCCTCCTACGATGGAACTATGGATCCAAAACCCCATTTGTATAAATACATTTGGTATATGGATAGAGCCAATGCTCTAGAAGCCATAAGCTACCGATGTTTCCCCATTTTTCTAGAAGGCGTTGCATCTATGTGGTTCACCAGACTTCCCCCGATATCTATTTCTACCTTTGATCAACTTGCAATGAAATTCCTTGACCAGTTTAGACTTCATATCGCACAACCGAAGGACATCATGTCTCTATCCAGACTGGTTCAAGGGTGCAACGAGTCATTAAGATAATTTATGAGCAGATTCAACACAGCGGTGACAAAGGTGAGCAATCCCAATGAAGACATGGTTTTTATGGCTTTAGTCCGTGCTATTCATCCGGAGATGGAGTTTGAAAACTGGATCAAGATGAAGCAACCCACCAACATGAAGGATTTCAACCGCAAAACAAGCTAGTACTTGAGGTTGGAAGAGGCGCAGGAGCTAGAAAGAAAGGCTGCTGGAATACAACAGACCAACACCGAACAGAATAGCACGACGGCTAATCAAAACACCCGCAACCCTACGAATAGCCAAGGGGCCGTAGGGAAGAATGGGAACCAGAAGAGAGGAAATCAGAACTCTGATAGAAAAAATGGTCGTGGTCGCAACAAAAGGTTTAGAGAGTTTGGACCAGGAGACTATACCCCCCTGAATGATACTCCAGAAAATATTTAACTCGCAACGCAAGAAACTGAAGAGTATAGAAAACCCCTAAAGAAGGAGGCAACAGAGCAGCAGAAGCGCTCAGGGAAATTCTGTCGCTTCCATGAGATGCACAGGCACAACACAAATGAATGTTGCCACCTTAAGGACCTCATTGAAGGATTAATTAATCCATGACAACCAGCTTCAGCAATATGTAAAAGGGCCACGAAAACCCAGCTAGGCTATAGTCCCTCAACCACCTAGGGAGCAAAGGAATCAGGCTGGAACTAGTGAAGAAGGGTTGAAATGAACTGACCAAAGGCTCATTATCGGAATAATATCTGGGGGACCGCATCCTGCATAAAGGAGTTGGGGGGAGATGGAGCGATATGCAAGTTCGCTAAAACATGCCCCGAAGGTATCGTGTTTGACAGTAGATGGTGAAACTCCGGTCAACCAGAAAAAGGTTCTGAGCAATGACATAGTATTTCGCGAACGAGACACCGAAGGAATTGAGGCTCGAACTCTTGATCCAGTGGTGGTCACAGTGGGAATCGGGCCCGCAGTAGTCCAACGAGTATTAGTTGATAGTGGAAGCTCCGTTAATATACTTTTCAAACGCACATTCGATCAAATGAAGATAGGCATAAAGAGCGTATCTACATGCCAAACGAAGATTCAGGGGTTTACCGGAGAACCCAAGCAGCCAGTGGGAACCATTGACCTACCTATAGAACATTGAGAGGGCGAACAACGAGTCACCCTCATTCAGACTTTTGTAATTGTGGACGAAATGTCAGCATACAATGAGCTTCTAGGGCGGCCCGTGTTAGCCGACTTCAAGATAGCGTCGGCTCAATGATGCCTCATGATGAAATTCCCTACCGAGCATGGAATCGGAATTGTGAAGGGAGACCAAAGCGTTGCTCGAGAATGTTATATTTTGGAATTGCGCGAGTCCAGAAGAAAGGAGAAAGGAAAGGATGTGGGGAAAGCCCTCCACATCCGCGAACCCTCTAAATAGCAACTACAGAACCGCTCCTGGCTTGGGGACCATAGCCAATTTGACAAAGATTTGGACCCTAGGAAGAAGAGCTTAGGGGAGGATCGCGCGGCACCAGCTGGGTTGATGGTGTCTTTCCCAATCAGTATGGATGACCCCACGTGGGTCCTGAGAATCGGTCGCATCTTGGAAACAAGATGCGGTTCGTAATTGATCAAATTCCTTCGTGCCAACTTGGACGTATTTGCCTGGACACATACCGATATGTGCGGAGTACCTGAAATTGCCTGTCACGCCATCAACATTGACCCTAAATTCACTCCAATCAAACAAAAAAGGCGCAGCTTGGAACCTGAGCGGTCCAAGGCATTGAGAGAAGAGGTGGATAATCTGATGGCCAACGGTTTCATCCGAGATGCAACTTACCTCGAATGGGTATCAAACTTGGTCCTAGTAAAGAAGTCCAATGGAAATTTGCGAACCTGTATCGATTTTTCAAACCTCAACAAAGCCTGTCCGAAGGATAGCTTCCCGCTCCTCAGAATCGATCAACTGGTGGACGGAACAGCGGGACATGAATTGCTGTCATTTATGGATGCGTACTCGGGCTATAACCAGATCCTAATGCACGAACCAAACCAAGTAAACACCAGATTCATCACTAATTTAGAATTATACTTCTATAGAGTAATGCCATTTGGTCTAAAGAACGCAGGGGCAACGTATCAAAGACTAGTGAATACTATGTTCAAGCGCCAGAATGGGAAAGCTATGGAAGTTTACGTGGACAATATGTTAGTCAAATATCGAGTAGCCGCTAACCACCTAGATAATCTTGCTGAAATGTTCAAGATAATCCACAAATACGGAATGAAGCTCAATTCACTTAAATGTCACTTCGGGGTGGCCTCCGAAAAATTCTTGGGATTTATAGTGAGTGCCCAGGGCATCGAAGCAAATCCGAAGCAAATATCAGTGTTACGGGAAGTCCAAGCCCCTAAGAATAAGAGAGAACTTCAAAGTTTGAATGGAAAAGTCGCAGCACTAAGTTGGTTTATCTCAAAGGCTATAGACAAGTGTATACCATTCTTTGACGCGGTAAATAAGGGTAAGAAAAACATTGAATGGAGCGAAGCTAGTCAAACGGTCTTCGAAGAACTACTGCGACACATGGAAACTCCTCCGATCATATCGAAACTAGTCGATGGAGAAGACTTGCTCGTTTACTTGGCAATTTCTTCACAAGCATTGAGCGCGGCTCTCGTGTGGGAAGAAGCAAGAATCCAACGACCTGTGTACTACATTAGCAAGCGATTCACCAGGGCAGAGAAGAATTACCCAAAACTAGAGAAACAAGCGTGATGCCTTCTGATCGCATCCCGAAAGTTGCGGCCTTATTTCTAGGCTCATCCAATTAAGGTATTGACCGACCAGCCATGTAACACCCCAATATTTTATGGGAAATATAAGTAAAAAGAAATTAAAGGCGCATTTGGTACAGTGGTAAAGGCGCATGTTGACTTTCTTAGTGACCAGGTATCAAGTCCCGTTGTCGCCCAAAATCTAAAGCGATGTTTTTTTAGCTGGTTCGTTTCCAGCGATTTTCCTACGTATTTCAACATTGTTTCTGACATGTGGCGGCTTCACATTCGCTCCAGTGATGTAATAGGATGAGATGGATAAATTTTATTGGTTGAGTGATGTGTATGGGCTAGAATGGATAACCATTAAGTGTATGAAAGAACCAGATTTAATCTAAAATAATCTAATGGAATATATTCACTCAAACAATCTATAATTAAACCATCTAACCTAAACCTAATCTCTTATTCAGCCATCGCCATAATTCTACAGTAAAATTGGTGTGTATTATTCTTCCTCCTTTTCTCTACTAAATAAACAAATCTCTACCAAATTAAATTATCTATATATATTCAAGCAATTTAGGGAATTTAGAAGAATCAAAGGGAGAAAGATTAAAGCAAAGCTTTTTTTCAAATTTATGCAAGCTCAAGTGCTAGGTGAGTGGGAATTAATATGAAATAGAAAAATAAAGTAGTTCAATTTCAGTTCTTTTCTAGCACGTTAGTATGAATTAATTTCTGTTATTAATTGAGAATAAGTGTAAATTATTATATCTTCTTCTTCTTTCTCTTCTCAATTCTAATTCATGTTTGGGTTGAAATTTGGAGCAAACAAATTGTTATTCACGTTTTATGGCATAAATAAGATTGAAATTTATGTAAATTATTGTATCTTCTTCTTCTTCCACTTCTCAATTCTAATTCATGTTTGGGTTGAAATTTGAAACAAACAAATTGTTATTCACGTTTCATGGCGTAAATAAGATTTGTTTAATTAAATTGAATTAGAATTTTTATTCAATTTCTAATGGTAGAACAGGTTGGTTAATTAAATTCAGAATATGTTACTTGAATAAAATTATGGTTTTGATTGATACAATTACATAATTTTGAATATGGTTTTGGAACAAAATTGGGAAGTCTAATTGGCATAATTGTTTGTTTCATATGTGGCTTAAAAATGTAAAAGTGGAATTTTGTGTAATTAAATGGTTTGTGGCTATTGGATAAAAATTTTGTACAAATTAAATGTCTAAAAGTAAAACGTAAATTAGGGTGAAAAAAAATGTAAATTAAATGGACCCCAAAGGCTAGTGTAAATCTGTAACAAAATGGTATAAAAATTATAGACAAACCATACGGACTAAATGGACGTGAAATTGAAATACCATTTCTGTAAGAAAAGGGAAATTGTGAAATAACCAAATCGAATGTAAAAATGGCCTAAAGCAGATTAATGGAAATAAATCGTATGTAAACTGTAACGGTAAAATTAATTAATTTGGAAGCAATTTGGTAGGCAGACCTTGTAAAGGTCTGGATAGGTGTTTCATGCAGTTACGACCAAAATATAGTTTTGGCTGTACGTACTAGGAGCGGGCAAGTAGGTTCGCAAGGATGTTTGTTACCTTTCATAGGTTGCTAGTACGTAGGATAGATAGCATCCGCAATCGTAGGCTTCTTCAGGCAGATCGACGCGGACGGAACAGGACAAGTGTGCTCCGACGTAGGCTTCTTTAGGTAGATCGTTGGAGGATTTTGCGCAGCTGACCCAATTGCGGGCGCTCTTTCAGAGGACCGACACTTTGGATAGGGGCATGTCCACGTTGGTGACCGAGGAGACAGGAGGATAGGAGTCCAGTTTGGCGGAGCCTGAGCGCAACTTCGGGGTCCTGCAAGGTTGTTTGAGTCGGCGCTGGTCAGACGTAAGAGGCATTTAGTCACAGTGAACGGGTAAAGGGCATGACTTTCACGTTGTAGCACATGGATAGGTAAGGGCAGCAGGCCCGATAGGCCGATTGACGTTTAGTATTACTGCATGGTTGACTTCCCTAGAGTGACCATGGACTTTGGCTTCTTAGGAACTGTATCTAAGAAGGGTTTACTACATTATATTATTCACCCTCTGCGATCTCCGTGGAAGACCTGGAATTAAACTGTTTTATTCTTTCTGCTTCATTTTATTTCTCATTCACCAGACTTTATGTCTGACCCATTCCTATTTTTCCTATTTCCCCAAATTACAGGAGGGCAAGTCTAGGTTGCAGTTCTTTGCAGCTTGGAGGGTCATTGGAGCAGTTGCTATCTTCAGCTTTTGTTTCTTTTGTTTCATGTACTTCGTTTCTCTTTTCCGTACTTTACTCTATATATGAGGACCTATATTGTGAGCTTTGTTATGTTTTATGTTTTGGTGGAGACAACTTGGTACTTTTGGTTTCAAAAATAAATTTGGGATAATGTTGTTTTTAATGAAGCTGTTTTGCTATTAATTTGTAATTAGTGAAAGGTTTCTTCCGCTATAATATTTTAATCATTTTATGTTGTTGCCTTAGTCTCTGTGCTATGTTATGGATTTTTATTTCACTCGAACACCTATGCTTCTAGTCATGTCCGATTTTTGGGGTGCCTAGAGGTACGGGGTGTCACAGTTGGTATCAGAGCTAAGGTTTCGGTAATCCTAAAAATATTTTAAAAATATAAAGGTTTTTGAATAATTTTTAAAGGATATTCCAAATAATACTTTTAAAAGTATATGTATGTATTTTGGAAAAAAAGAAATTTTAGAAATGGGTCCCTCATATCTCTTCCTCCCTATCTATATAACTATTTGTTGAGTACCTAATCCCATCTTTTTAATATCCACAGATAGAAATGTCAGAACCACAAGATATCCCTGAAGTTCTAAGCCTTAATATGCCTGCTTGGTTCAGACGTTATTTGTAGGCTACTACACGAGCAGAACCACCAACTAGGGATGCTACTTCGACGGAAGGGGCTCCTGCCCGTCCGCTAAGCATTCTCGATTTTCCCAAGTTATGCAAGGACTACACCAGCTTAGGAGCAAGCCGTTTCTTGGCATCGAGACATATACCGAGGCAAGAGCTTGGATCCGCAGATGTGAGCGGATATTTGGACTTATGGGACTGGAGGACTCGGCTCGGAGGCAGTTGGCTTCATGGCAGTTGCAAGGAGAGGCTCTTTGTTGGTGGGAGATTGTGGAGGTTGAGGCTGATAATTTGACTTCGATGGATTTTCGTACTAGGTTCGAGAGGAAATTCTTATCGCAGGCTGAAGAGGGAGTGCAGCTAGAGAAATTTATACAGCTCAAGCAAGGGGATATGATAGTTAAGGAATATGTTAATCAATTCAATGAGCTTGCCAGATTTGGACCAGACCTGATCAATACTCCCCACAAGAAGGCGTTGAAGTTCACTAAGGGTTTGAGTCAGCTACTACAGAGTTTGACGGTGAGCCACATTCCGATGGGAGCCACTTTTGAGGGATTGGTAGAGATGGCTTTACTTGTTGATACTGAGAAGAAAGGAGATGTGGCGCAGAAGAGTGATGTGAAGAAGTAGTGGAAAGGAAAGAGGAGAGGAGGAGGAGGGTCGGGTGGAAAACGGAAAGTTCCAAGGAAGGATTGGAAGTGCAATACTTGTGGGAAACCAGGTCATCTTTCTAAGGATTGTAGAGGGACAGGAGAGCGACCGAGACTGAGGTGCTATCTTTGCGATCAAGTGGGGCATATGAAAAAGGACCGTCCATCGAAGCCCAAGGACAGTTCATAGACACCTTCACAGCCTGCTCAAGCTTATGCTTTAGAGGCAGCTCCTTCCTTTAGTACTCGTCCGGTTGTGGACAAGGGAAAGAAGGTGATCGTCGAAGGTGTGTTATCTATCTCTGATTTTCCTGTCCGTACCCTATTTGATTCTGGAGCTTCGCACTCTTTTATATCTAGTACTCTGGTAGAGGGTCTTGGTCTTGATGTTTTGCTTAGTGACCGAGCCGGTAGTAGTATCAAATCTCGTAGGAGGATCGGCCTATTTGTCCATGTTATGTCGGGATTTGAAATTGTTTATTTTAGGGTTGAGTTTGACTGTAGTGCCTTTGTATTGGGCTTTTCTGGGTTCGGGTTGATTCTTGGTATGGATTGGCTATCCATGTATGGTGTTGTTCTTGATTGCGATAAGAGGGTAGTGAGGTTAGGCACTTGTAGTGGACGTACCTTTGAGGTATCTTGTGATCCTAGAGGATCAGTCATGTTGAGCTACCTTTATTCTCTTGACTTATCATCCGATAGTTTGAGTTCGGTACCCGTTGTTAGAGACTTTCTAGATGTGTTCGAGGAGGTTATTGGCCTTTCACCTCGAAGAGAGATCGAGTTCAAGATTTACCTTGTCGATAATGCCAAACCGGTTGCTTTACTAGTAAGGCATATGGCTCCTAAGGAACGTTGTGAGTTGAGCAAGCAGATTGGAGAGCTTTTGGAGAAGGGCTTAATTCATAGGAGCATTTTTGAGTGGGGCACACCCGTCGTCTTTGCCACTAAGGTGGATGGCTCTCTTAGGCTTTGCGTGGATTATAGGGAGCTTAATAAGCTGACAAAGAAGAATCGTTATCCTCTTCCCCGTATAGACAATCTCTTCGACCAGCTAGTAGGAGCCAAGGTATTTTCGTAGCTCGATTTGACCATGGGATTTCATCAGTTGCATGTGGCAGAGGATAACATCGAGAAGACTGCGTTTAGGACTCCGGATGGGTTATTTGAGTGGTTGGTCATGCCATTTGGGCTAACAAATGCTCCGGCATATTTTGTGGACCTGATGAGTCGAGTATTTCACAAATCGTTGAACAAGTTTGTGGTGGTGTTCGTCGACGACATTTTGGTTTATTCGCGAAGCAAGGAGGAGCATACTGTTTACTTGGAAAAAGTGCTTAAGACCCTATGAGCACATAAGTTGAAGGCGATGTTCTCCAAGTGCCACTTTTGGAGGGATGAGGTTCGCTTTTTGGACACATTGTTTCGGAGGATGGACTTGCAGTAGATCCGGCGAAAGTGGCAGCAGTACAGGATTGGCAAACCCCTAAGAATTCCACGGACATAAGGAGTTTCCTTGGTCTTGCGGGCTACTATAGGAAGTTCATTAAGGACTTCGCTAGGATATTAGCACCACTTACCCGCCTTACCAAGAAGAACTCAGCTTTTGTTTGGGATGCCAAGTGTGAGGATGCCTTTGGTCGATTGAAGGAAGTTTTGACTACCACGCCCGTATTGGTATTACCGGATGGAACCAAGTCTTTCTCAGTTTATACGGATGCTTGTGGTATGGGGCTAGGATGGCAGTGTACCCCGGTGGTGATAAGATGTACCGAGATATGAAGATGGTATTCTATTGGCCCAGAATGAAGAAGAGGGTGGTGGAGTATGTATCGAAGTGCATCACTTGCCAAAGGGTAAAGGCGGAATAGAAGAAGCCCGGAGGATTGTTGCAGCTATTGGATATTCCATTATGGAAATGGGAGAGCGTCTCTATGGACTTCGTGGATGGATTACCAAGGTCATGGAAAGGGAACACGAGCATTTGGGTCATTGTGGATAGACTGACGAAGAGCGCTCATTTTATACCTATTAAGAGTAATCGGACGGCAGCTTCGTTGGCGACTCTTTATGTAAGGGAGATAGTTAGGCTTAATGGAGTTCCCGCCGGCATTGTGAGCGATAGAGATCCATTATTCACGAGCCAGTTTTGGACGAGTCTTCAGCAAGCCTTGGGAACAGAATTGAATCTGAGCACGGCATATCACCCTCAGACAGATGGACAGACTGAGAGGGTAAATAGGGTTTTGGAAGATTTGCTTAGATTGTGCATCATTGACTTCGGAGGCTCTTGGGAAGACCGCCTACCTTTGGTTGAGTTCGCGTATAATAATAGTTATCAAGTAAGCATTAGGATGGCACCGTTCGAGGCCCTCTTTGGCAGGCCATGTAGATCACCAACCTGTTGGTAGGATACCACCGATTGGATCTTGCTTGGACCAGACTTGGTGAGGGAAACTTCCGAGTAGGTGGATTTGATTCGCAAGAGGTTGAAGACTGCACAAGATAGACAAAAGTCATATGCCGACAGAAGACGTTCGGATTTGGAGTTTAAGGTTGGAGATATTGTTTTTTTCAAGGTTTCTCCTCTGAGAAACGTTATGAGATTTGGCTCACTGGGTAAGTTGGCCCCGAGATTTGTAGGACCCTTCCCTATTACCACATGGATTGGAAAAGTGGCATACATAGTTGATCTTCCAGTTAAGTTGGTAGGAGTTCACGATGTTTTTCATGTTTCACATCTGAGGAAGTGTCTACATTATTCCACAGTAGTAGTAGAACCCGATCAGCTAAGGGAAGTGGAGGTAGAGCGCGAATCACTTGTGCGTCGTACACCCACCCGTATATTGGAACACGGCATCAAGAGATTACGCAACAAGGTAGTTCGTCTAGTGAAGGTTCAGTGGGGAGATGACCCCAAGGAGTGCACATGGGAACCTGAGGAGAGAATTCGAACTTCTTATCCTTTTCTATTTGAAGGTACACTTCAAATATCCTATCTTTGATCTTTCCTTAGTTAGGGTCTTTTCGATAATCTTTAGGTGAAACCTATTGATGGTAGCTTGGTTGTAAACATGTCATTAGGGCATGTTATGTTTGATGGATGAAAATGATTGCAAGTGGATGCCAATGTTTGCAAATGGATGCATTACATGCACTAGATAGATATTTATTAGGATAATCGGCTAACTAGATACACACACCTGCATATGCATGCCTGTTATCTATTGCATTTGCACATGGTTGTATATATGTGTGTGTGTGTATAAATGGATGTTGCATGTGGATGGTGCATTTGGGTGAATGATTGAAACAGACATATAGAATTATCAATTATACTAGGTTAATTGCATACATTTGGTTTCATGGCATAAGCATACTTGCATTATAGGAGGTCAACTGAATCAGTAGACCAACTACCTTTTCGCATTAGGTAAGTTCATATGCATTTCACTTTGCATAAATCATAAATTGCATTAGTTGAAAATAAGGACAATGGTAGAAATGGATGATGGTAGAGTAGATGGATGTAGTTCTTGGATGCTGGTTGTTAATTACGTTCTTCTGTCTTTGGAGATTTCGAGGACGAAATCCTTTAAGGGGGGAGAATGTAACACCCCGATATTTTATGGGAAATATGATTAAAAAGAAATTAAAAGCGCACTTGGTACAGTGGTAAAGGCGCATGTTGACTTCCTTAGTGACCAGGGATCAAGTCCCATTGTCGCCCAAAATCTGGAGCGATGTTTTTTTTAGCTGGTTTGTTTCCAATGATTTTCTTACATATTTCAGCGTTGTTTCTAACATGTGGCAGCTTCCCATTCGCTCCAGTGATGTAATAGGATGAGATGGCTAAATTTTATTGGTTGAGTGATGTGTATGGGCTAGAATGGATAACCATTAAGTGTATGAAAGAACCAAATTTAATCTAAAATAATCTAATGGATTATATTCACTCAAACAATCTATAAATAAACCATCTAACCTAAACCTAATCTCTTATTCAGCCATCACCATAATTCTACAGTAAAATTGGTGTGTATTATTCTTCCTCCTTTTCTCTACTAAATAAACAAATCTCTACCAAATTAAATTATCTACATATATTCAAGCAATTTGGGGAATTTATAAGAATCAAAGGGAGAAAGATTAAAGCAAAGCTTTTTTCAAATTTATGCAAGCTCAAGTGCTAGGTGAGTGGGAATTAATATGAAATAGAAAAATAAATTAGTTCAATTTCAGTTCTTTTCTGGCATGTTAATATGAATTAATTTCTGTTATTAATTGAGAATAAGTGTAAATTATTATATCTTCTTCTTCTTCCACTTCTCAATTCTAATTCATGTTTGGGTTGAAATTTGGAACAAACAAATTGTTATTCACGTTTTATGGCATAAATAAGATTGAAATTTATGTAAATTATTGTATCTTCTTCTTCTTCCACTTCTCAGTTCTAATTCATGTTTGGGTTGAAATTTGAAACAAACAAATTGTTATTCACGTTTCATGGCGTAAATAAGATTGGTTTAATTAAATTGAATTAGAATTGTTATTCAATTTCTAATGGTAGAACAGGTTGGTTGATTAAATTCAGAATATGTTACTTGAATAAAATTATGATTTTGATTGATACGATTACATAATTTTGAATATGGTTTTGGAATAAAATTGGGAAGTCTAATTAGCATAATTGTTTGTTTCAAATGTGGCCTAAAAATGTAAAAGTGGAATTTTGTGTAATTAAATGGTTTGGGGCTATTTGATAAAAAAATTGTACAGATTAAATCTCTAAAAGGAGAACGTAAATTAGGGTGGAAAAAAATGTATATTAAATGGACCCTAAAGGCTAGTGTAAATCTGTAACAAAATGGCATAAAAATTATAGACAAACCATACGGACTGAACGGACGTGAAATTGAAATACCATTTATGTAAGAAAAAGGGAAATTGTGAAATAACCAAATCGGATGTAAAATTGGGCTAAAGCAAATTAATGGAAATAAACAATATGTAAACTGTAACGGTAAAATTAATTAATTTGGAAGCGATTTGGTAGGCAGGCCTTGTAAAGGTCTGGATAGGTGTTTCATGCAGTTAAGACCAAAATATAGTTTTGGCTGTATGTACTAGGAGCGGGCAAGTAGGTTCGCAAGGATGTTTGTTACCTTTCATAGGTTGCTAGTACATAGGATAGATAGCATCCGCAATCGTAGTCTTCTTCAGGCAGATCGACACTGACGGAACATGACAAGTGTGCTCCGACGTAGGCTTCTTTAGGCAGATCGTTGGAGGATTTTGCACGACTGACCCAGCTGCGGGCGCTCTTTCGAAAGACCGACACTTTGGATAGAGGCAAGTCCATGTTGATGACTGAGGAGACAGGAGGATAGGAGTCCAGTTTAAGTCAGTGCCGATCAGACGTAAGAGGCATTTAGTCACAGTGCACGGTTGAAGAGCATGACTTTCATGCTGTAGCACGTGGATAGGTAAGGACAGCAGGTCCGACGGGCCGATTGACATTTAGTATTACTGCATGGTTAACTTCCCTATAGTGACCACGGACTTTGGCTTCTTAGGAACTGTATCTAAGAAGGGTTTACTTCATTATATTATTCACCCTCTGCGATATCCGGGGAAGACCTGGAATTAAACTGTTTTATTCTTTCTGCTTCATTTTATTTCTCATTCACCAGACTTTATGTCTGACCCATTCCTAATTTTTCTATTTTCCCCAAATCACAGAAGGGCAGGTCTAGGTTGCGGTTCTTTGCAGCTTGGAGGGTCATTGGAGCAGTTGTTATCTTCAGCTTTTGTTTCTTTTGTTTCATGTACTTCATTTCTCTTTTTCGTACTTTACTCTATATATGGGGACCTATATTGTGAACTTTATATGTTTTATGTTTTGGTGGAGACTACTTGGTACTTTTGGTTTCAGAAATAAATTTGGGATAATGTGGTTTTTAACAAAGTTGTTTTGCTATTAATTTATAATTAGTGAAAGTTTTCTTCCACTGTAATATTTTAATCGTTTTATGTTGTTGCCTTAGTCTCTGTGCTATGTTATGGATTTTTATTTCACCTGACCACCCGTGCTTCTAGTCATGTCCGATTTTCAGGGTGCCTAGAGGTGCGGGGTGTCACAAGCCATTAAAACCAGTTTTGTACCGGTCGGAGACATCTGGATGATTACTTAAGTGGAACATAGAATTGAGTCAATATGATATCACTTACCACCCAAGAAAAGCGATCAGCGGGCAAGCACTGGCCGACTTCGTTGCTGAGTTTACAATAAGAGATGATGCAGAGGAAGTTCAGTCACAAGTGGACACACAATGGTAGCTTTTCGTCGACGGAGCATCAAACAACTTATGTTCGGGCGTAGGGGTAGTGCTTGAAACCTCCGAGGGGCGAGCCATTAGCTATGCTCTACGCCTGGAGTTCCCAGCTATGAATAACAAGGCGGAATACGAAGCACTAACCGTAGGGCTGAAGGTCATGAAGGAACTCAAAATAAAGTCCATTCATGTATATAGCGACTCCCAGCTGGTCGTATTCCAAGTAAAAGGCGAGTATCAAGCGTGCGGCGAAAATATGGCCCCGTATTTGTCCAAAGTGCAAGAGCTACTGAGCGATATTGAACACTACACTATAACTCACATACCATGGGAACAAAACACCAAGGCAGAATTTTTGGCTAAGTTGGCAAGCTCCGGAGAAGCCCAGTCGCTGGGGTGGTCCCAGTCGAAACTCTAACCAATACAAGCATTAGTGAAATGGATGTAGAATGGATTCTCGAGACCACGGTGGAACCGGACACGTAGATGACACCAATAAAAGATTATCTCCTGGCAGGAACTCTTCCAGCAGACCGAAACCAAAGAAAGAAACTACTCAGGAAGGCGCCGCGGTTCATGATACAGGACGGAATACTCTATCGAAGGGGATTCTCGACCCCTCTTCTTAGGTGTGTAACCGATGATGAAGCACAACGAATCCAGGAAGAAGTGCATGAAGGCGAGTTCGGATACCGCACTGAGGTTTAGACGCTGGCAAAGAAAGTCCTTCCGTACGAGTACTTCTGGCTAATAGTAAACAGCGATGCCGCAGATCATGCTAGGAGATGCGATCGTTGTCAAAGATTCAGCAAAATCAAGAGAACCCCTTTAACAGAACTGACACAGATGGTCAGCCCATGGCCATTTGCGATATGGGGAATCGATTTGATTGGCGTCCTTCCAATGGCAAAAGGAGGAGCCAAATATGCTATAGTAGCCGTAGATTATTTCACGAAATGGGCCGAAGCGGAATAGTTGGCCACCATAACCAAAAAAAAAGTTATTAACTTTGTTGCTAAAAATAACATTTACAGGTTTGGTGTGCCACAAAAAATCATCACTGACAACGGGATGCGGTTCGAAAGTGCCGAGTTCGAAGACTTCTGCAGGCGCTTCTGGATTGAAAAGAGTTTTTCCGCAGTGGCTCATCCGCATGCAAACGGGCAAGTGGAGGCGATAAACAAGATCATCAAGTCCACCATAAAAAAGAGACTGACAAAAGCAAAGGGAAACTGGGTCGATGAGCTTCCACTCGCACCATGGGCATACTGAACCACACACAAAGCAGCAACCGACCACACCGCGTTCGCGTTGCCGTATGGCTCAGAGGCAATGATTCATGTTAAACTGGAAGTCCCCTCGCACCAAAAGATGAATTTCGATCAAAAACAAAATGAGCAACTCCTACTCGAATTGCTAGACATGGTCGATGAAAAGAGAGAGGAAGCAGAGTTGAGAATCGCCGCCCACCAAAAAAGGGTCTTACGATATTTCAACTCCAAAGTGCATAGTCAAACCTTCAAAGTCGGCGATCTCATGCTCAAGCAAGTTTACCCTGTCCCGGTGAGACTTTAGACCGAATTGGGAAGGACCATTTGTCATTCATCAAAAGCTTAGTGACGGGACCTTCAAGTTGACAACCGTCGATGGGATCGCAATTCCTAGAGCTTGGAACAACGAATCGCTCCGCCGATACTTCATTTAAAAGAAACTTTATGTATTTTCTAATTTTCAGCAAAAAAGCCATTACGGAAATACTAGTGGCATTGTAAATAGGCAAAGAATATGCCATGCTTTTCTTAATAAAGTTTGCTTCTTGAATCATTCAAATTGTGTTCATAATAATTACCCGACGAGCCGACGGAAGTAAACCGACTCAAACTGTTGGATTGGCGGAACCCGATCCTGGCCCTTTGACAAATGATGCCGCCCCAGCTGCACCAGGAGGGCCACAAACTCAAGTTTCCCACATAGCCTAGAAATAGGTGACGCCGAGAAACCCCAAACTTAAGTTTCTCGCGTTGCCCAGAGATATACAACGCTGAGGAACTCCAGATTCAAGTTTCTCGCTTTGCCTGGAGATAGGCAACCCCGAGGAACTCCAAATTCAAGTTTCTCATGTTGCCCGGATATAGGAGACACCGAGGAACTCCAAATTTAAGTTTCTCGCATTGCCCGGAGATAGGCAACGCCGAGGAACTCCAAATTCAAGTCTCTCGAGTTGCCTGGAGATAGGCAATGTCGAGAAACTCCAAATTCAAGTTTCTCACGTTGCATGGAGATAGGCAACGCTGAGCAACTCCAAATTCAAGTGTCTCGCATTGCCCGGAGATAGGAAACGTCGAGAAACTCCAAATTCAAGTTTCTCGTGTGGCCCGGAGATAGGTAACGCTGAGGAACTCTAAGTTCAAGTTTCTCGCGTTGCCCGAAGATAGGCAACGCCGAGGAACTCCAAATTCAAGTTTCTCGCGTTGCCCGAGGACAGGCGACGCCGAAGAACTCCATATCCAAATTTCTTGCGTTGCCTAGAGATAGGAAACACCGAGGAACCCCAAATTCAAGTTTCTCGGGTTGCTCGGAGATAGGCAACCCCGAGGAACTCCAGATCCATGTTTCTCGCATTTCCCAAAGATTGGCAATGCCGAGGAACCCTAAATTCAAGTTTCTCGCATTGCCCAGAGATAGGCAATGCCGAGGAACCCCAAATTCCAACCCCTCACACTACCAGGAAATAGACAGTGCCAAGGAACCCCAGAAGTCGCGCACTCGAGCTAAAACTTCTCGCATTGCTCGGAGATGGCGAATACTTGAAGTTCGTTTGGAGTGAACAACCCTGTGAACTGGGGGGCATATATCTGTACGAAGATAGAATCACTTAAATGCAAAGGGTCCACAAGTCCTGTCACTCCAAACATCAATAAATTCACAAGCTCTATCTCAAAAGTAAACAAGGATTCTAAACAAAATTAAGCAGTTTTGAAAATTGTCGAAAGTTTTGTGAACTTCTAAACAAAAATTCCTCTACGTGTTGTTAATCTCCAAGTTCCATTATGGTTTTATCAATTCAAACGAAGGACTTCGGCTATGATCGTGGAACTAGCAAAGTATGAAATGAGACATGCATATGTACACAGGGTGTATATAAAAGATAGATAAAAATAAAGCTGAAATACCATTGTATTGCTTGTAATCTTATGTACACATGATCAAAATGTGGGGGCCGTGCCCACACAACAATGGCCAACAAAGAAAAATTACAGACTCTACAACCAGGACACGAAGTGTAGACTCTGCATTTGGGAATAAGGACTCAAAAAGAAACACAACAAGTCAAGCTTCCCGCAAGCTATATGACAAAACCCATTCCATCCTCGTTCCAGCCAATCAGCGCTTTGTGCCACCGCTTCCTTTCCCGCCTCTGGTTGGCAGCTTCTGCTTCTTTTCGGAGGAGGTGTCGCTGCCAGTAATGTCAATGTGTATCTCTGTAGCGATCTCCTCCTCCGAATGTTTTCTAAAAGAGCTTTCCATCCCCTTACACTTTCTTGACTTCCGGGAGCTCTTCGTGGCCTTAACCGCCTCCACTCTCTCCTTCTTAACAGTAACTAAGTCGTGCGGAGTCTTTTGTGGTTGCTCCATCTGTGTCTCCTGCTCCTTGGCCTCAACGGCAGTCGTATCACCTTCCTGGGATGCCGAAGGGTCATCCAGGCCATGATGCGTCTTAATGTTCTCGGCCACTGGTCCCGGTTTTGAGCTAGGTGTAGATGTAGGAACAAGGGCAAGGAATATACAATCTCAGAGGATGTAAAGGTGGCAGCATGCATAAGCGCCGAAGTAACTGGCGCGCCAACATCAGGAGTGGATGGACCTATAAGATAAAAAAGAAAAGCATTAAACTCCTCTTGGTCCTACGGTGTAAGATGGAGGCCCCCGAGTTCAGGAGAGGCATGAGCATTACCTGCGCTGCAGGAAGGGTCGTGAACGGAAACCTCGAACTCATCTCCTTCGCCTTCTTTGGAGGGCTCCACCACATGAGGAACAACATCAAGCCCCAAGCTCGTTGGTTGGTCATGGAGTTGCCCCGAAGGTTTGCCTACATCAGAGATTAAAGACTTGGCAAGCACATTTGTGGCAACCACCAAAGCCGCTTTAGCGGTTTCCCTCTCCCGTTCAACTCGAAGAATTTCTTGACCTTCAAGCAGCGCCATCTTGGATTCCTCATTGAGATAGGCTTCCCACAACTCCTGATCTGAATATATGTCGCTGTTTTTGGCAAAATAAGATAGAATTTCCTCCTAAATGAGGGCAAGAGTGCGTTGGAACTTCGGGCCAAGATATCAAAGGCTCCCCTGATGAAGCACATAGTTGACGTAAAAATTCATGATCGTCGCATCCAGTTTCTCCATCTTCTGATCAAAAGTATGCTGGAGCTCCAGATAATTTGCTGTCACCACAGCCTTCTCTATCTCAACAGCAGTTTTGTTGGTGCCGAGTAGTGCGACCTGAGCCTGCAACGTTGCAATTGCCTCCTGTAATTTTTCAATTGTCCCGGCTTGGTCGGAAATTGTTTTACTGTGCCCCTTGACAATCAGATTATGGTCGGCAATTGTCTTCCTTTGAGCTTTGATAATAGCATTGCAAGCGACCACATCTTCCTTCAATTTGGCTTCTTCCGCATGAGTCTTCTTGATTTCATCTCTCCAGATAATTTTTGCCCTCTCGTGCGCGTTTTTCATCTCCTTCATTAAGCTGGCGGTCCTCTTACTGTCCCAGAGTGCTGCCTCATTCTCCTCCTCCAACTGTTTAATTTTAGCATCCCGATCGGTTAACGCCTTTTCAAAATCATCTTTTTCAGCTCCAAAGGAGAGGATCTTGTAACGACCCGCTATTTTGGACCATTCAAATCGATAATAAAACCATACATATCTGACTTGAATAATTCAAAATACCGAATTGTTAATTTAAAATTTGGCAAAACATAGCATATACAGTAAATAAATCAATCACAGATCACAGACACAGAGTAGAATAATGCAGCGGAATAGATAAAAGGATAGTAGTTCATGAAGCTACTATATACATCAGAGTTAGAAAATAAAATACATAAGAATATCTCAAATACAGTGAAGTCTTCAGTACAAGCAGATGACTTCTCTAAACCAATCGGTTGGAAAAGCTGAAAGCTGAATCGATAGTTGGATCTCCAAACGAAGCTCCAAACTCCAAAGGTGAGTCTCAAAAGGCTGTATTACTCAGTCTGACCCGAGCGTAATGCAAAACACAAAACACTCGAGTCAGGATTAACATTCTTATATAAATAAATCCAACCCAAGTGAAATATCAACTGAAATACAAATAACTTAAAGGATGTTGGGATAACCATCCTCTAAGGGTCCATAGAACTATCTACAAGGTAGAAATATACACTATAACACCGTGGTCATTTATACTTCAAAACCAATATCATTTTCATTTCAAATATCTCTATATTTCCCAAAATAGTATTTATATACATTAAATAATTTATAAAGTAAAGTATTTTCAATTTCCTCAACTTAACAAATCGTTTCAACCCGTCCTTCCCATTTAATCTCAATTTATCAATTTAAATTCAACTCAATCCCTAAATTAACCACTTAAATTTTATCGATCTCAAATTCGGATTTGAAATCACAAAATACCCATTTATATTTCAATATATTTCAAAACTTTAAGTATTCAACGTTTCAAACTAAATTTTATTCAATTTAGTTTTCTAAACAACAATTTCAAGTTTAATTCAACCTAAATTTTCTCTTTAATTCAATTTAGTTTCTAAATAACAAATTCAACTATATTAATTTCAAATACAGATCTGAACCTCAAAATAAACCATTTAAATTCCAATATAGTTCAAGGCTTAAATATTTAAATGTTCAATATATTTCATATAGATCTCGATTTAACCTCATTATTATTTAGTCTTGAAATACTCCCTCATTAGATTCAATATCATTTAAGTAACCTTAAATTACATTTTACTCAATATTACTTTAATTTATTTAAACGTGAAATATTCATTAAATCACTTAAATCAAAAATCCAGTTATACAATCATACCTTTAAATTTCCCATTCAATAATTTCAAATTGATTTATTTAAATAGGTCCTTATTTAAATACCATTTTTAATAAACCCAAATTTATCTCCCAATCTTAATTTTTCAATATATTACAAGAAAATCTATTTGAAACATAGATTTACTTGTATACTTAACCACATTATATGTATTAAATCAATCTAATTTATCAAATATTACTACTAAATCTATATACAAAATTTCCATTTTTATACATCTTAAGAATCAAAATTTATTAACCCATATATTTCTTTCCAAAATCATAGAAATTATTTCCAAAATATTTATATATGGACCATCGGTGTCTGTATGTATTTTTCCTATCATATAGTCAAGTGCTACGGATATTTATCATTTCAATACGTACACTAAATATATACGGGTGGATATCATTTCAACCCGTAATCCCAAACTTAATTAAATGAAAATCTCTTGGGTCTATCATTTCAACCCATAACGAAATTCTCCTATTCTAAAGTCCATTCGGGTATGTATCATTTCAACCCATAGTGATTTCTATACTAACAGGGAACTTGCAGAGTGATAACAGATATGAAAATAATAACAACAGGCATATATTATTAAAAATAAATATAAAGAATAGGATATGGTGTCATATCCCATAAGTGAACAGTTATAGATAATAGCATATATAACAATTTAAATAACTACAGCAGCATATTTCATTGTCGTTTCAATTGAAGTCAAATTTAATAAATATAAGAACGTTAATTGTGAGTGATTGCTCACCTATCGAGGCTAAACAGATTTGACAAGGAAACGAGCAACGAATTCCAAGCGACGCTAGATGGATACGATTCGATGGAGAAAACGGGCACGACGGACAAAGCTGATAACAGGAATCGACGGAATCAAATTAGAACCGGGTTTGATGAAGAAAATTGGTATAAGAGAATTTGAAAACAATATCCATTTAAAGCACATATACATATATAAATCAAAATAAATATATTATTTTCTTATTAAATTAATATTTCTTTTTAAGACCAATATCAAAACAAAATACGTATGTAAGAAAAATCATTGTTTTGTATTAAAAATCAAATGTAATAAAATTTTAAATAAATATTGTAACTTTCATATTGAAATGTACATAAACACATGCAAGTTTAAAGAAAACAATGGTGAGACCCATTTTCAACATAACTTATATTAACTGCGACAAAGAAAGCTATAAACACTTGTTATTCAATATATATATAGCTTAGTTAGCATTACTAAATGCATAAACCAAAACTGATGAAAATAGAAAGTATGAATTAATGATGGCCTTGCCTATTTATGTTAAACTATCCCAGTTTATACATCAAAATTTTGCCTTCCTTTACATAAATTTAAACATTATCTATTAAATGTAAATACCTAGACCCAAAATATATAGCCAACAATCAAATGCTCCTAGGACCGGGACTGTAAAATATAAAGAAAAGTGACAAAATAGTTTAAACATACTTCTCCAAATACCATGTGACCTTAATATAAAGAGATCCTTTTTAAATATATATATATATATACGTGTAAATTATAAACTTTTATGTTACATTGAAAATCAAAACATGTAAAAAAATATAGAGAAAAACATGTTGTGCTTAAAATAAAGGAAAAGCAATATAAACAATAAGAAAACAAAAGAAAAGGATGAAAAAGGAGAAGAAAAAGAAAAGAAGTAAGAAGAAAAAAAATTAGTGCAGCCATTTACCTACAGAAGAAGCTTCACACGCAAGAGAGGAGATGAAGGTCTATTGATATGGAGTAGGGTATGTACGAGTGATTTGTATTTATAAGAGAAGCCCAACATTGATAAAGTGGGAAGAAATTTTGTTTAAAGTGGCAAGAAATAAAGATAGTAATGGCTAAAATTTAGCTGAGAATAATTTATGCTTTGAACGTATGCCATAATTTAAGCAAAAGACACTGATTTCAATTATATTAATAGCCAGGAATAGGAACGTTGCAAACGTGAATTGGGAAAATTATTTGCTTAAAATTGAGGAATGCTAAAAGGAATAGACAGATAGACCAGAGGTAACGTATCAATTTGAAAATAAACTGAGATGATGGAAAAGTAACAGCTATACGTTTAAAGAAATAAATTTTTGTTTGTTTGGAGAGCACGTAATGAGTTTGGAAATGAAGAATTAAAATGGAAAAAGGAATGGATAGAGAAATTCAAGCAAAGATAAATGTACAGAAATAAATATAGAGTAGTGTAAATTTAAAAGTTAGAAAACTTAAATCAAGGAAATATCAAATGCAACCGGCTAAAATAGGGGAAAGGTGATATAAACAAAATGTAAAAGCAACGGTGATCCTTAAATTTAGCTAAATTATTAAGGCAAATAAATAGAATGTACGAAGAGAACAGGGAAGGTTATAAATCAGATTGGAAATGAAAATGTAAAGAAAGGAAAAAAATAAATAAAAGAAATCAATGAATGCGAAAATAACATATAGTATTTTATACGTTTCAACTTTTGAAATGGCATGGATGGATAGAGGAAATAAATTAAAATATGTATAAAGTTTGAATGCTGGTGAATAGAGGAAATAAATTAAAATAAATATGTATAAAAATTATATTTTAAAATTAGATTTTTAAACAATATTGAATGCGTTGTTCATATTTTATTCATATAGTTAGTACAATATATGCTAAATTTATACAAAAAGTAACGTATCTAAATTTATACGTTAATTATTTATTCTATGCCTATTAATTTATATGTTACTTATTTATTCTCTACCTATTAATTTATACTATTTACTCTCTACCTATTAATTTATACGTTACCTATTTATTCTCTACCTATTAATTTATACGTTACCTATTTATTCTCTACCTATTAATTTATACTATTTACTCTCTACCTATTAATTTATACGTTACCTATTTATTCTCTACCTATTAATTTATACTACTTATATTTAATTATACGTAATCCAAACATTAAATTTTTATTTCAAAATATTATTATTTAAAATTTCTTACAAATTCAATTAAATACGTTATTCAAACCGTTTAAAATTTATGGGTTGTTACAGATCTCCTGGTAGTTATTCCGGTTGGTGTCTGCTAGTTGCTTGCAGAGCTTCTCCCACTTCTCACCCTGCTCCAAATCATCTTGAATACCTTGGAGGCGTGGCATATAAGAGTCCCTATGAACGGGATGAATAGCCATATCAAACTTAACGCCTCTTAGGAACTAACCCGGAAGAGCCGCCTTAAGCTTAGGTGGGCCTGCGGGAAGACTGTAGGCCGGTCTCCGGTGGGGATGAGAAGTGCCAGGGGCAGTGCAACAATAGAAGAAGATGAAACATGCGCTGGAGGCGGAGTTGGGGCAAAAAAGATGGGAACCTCTTGTATCCCACCGAAGTATGCTTCAGAACAGGCTCGGAAGGATGGGAGCGGTGATCAAACTTTGGCTTCTTTGACGACTCTTCCCTTTCATCATGGGACCGTCTTTTCTCATACCCGTCTCTGTGCGAATGGAACTTATCTCTTTCCTCCTGGCGGTGGGCTTCTACCTTAAGTTCTTTCCTTCGCCTATATTCGTCTTCCGTCTCCCGGACTTGGTAGCGGTTGAAGGAACATCTCGGGTACCGTTGCAAATCGGTATAATCCACGAAGTCGTCATAAGAACCATGCCCTCTCATCATACCTAGAACAAAGCACACATGAAAGACTTTGGAAACATGTAAGAAATTAAGCAAGCATACGAGAGAATGAAAAATAAGAATAAGTGCAATCCTAGTGTGTCGTATCGTGCACTCCTAATATGGGCCTAAGGCGTCATCACAAACCGAAGTGAACGACTGTCGATGGTGGAATTGGATTGGCTTCGGTTATCGCAGGCGGAGTTGGGCTGATGGATGGCGCGATATCCCTTGAACAGGATGGCGTCACGTCAAACTTGAAGTCGTCCTTTATAAGGGCGTCGAAGTCGACGAATACATCACTGAAATCTCCAAGGTCTGCCCCGGCAGCCTTGCCAGGAGAATCTTGACGATTTCTAGCCTCTAGGGCCTTGTCATTGTCATTAGTGTCAAAAGGGGGTGAATGCGGAAGAATGGGACTCATGCCCAGCGTCTCGTCGCATGACTCCGAGTCTTCACCTTCGGATTCTGACGAAAAGTAATCACTGGCCGTGGTTTTATCGCTGCTGCTTTCAAACTCCCCCTCCTCCTTCTTTGAGTCCTTCGCGGCTTTCCCTTCTCTACGTGTGGGCTCGACTTCCGGATCCTCCTGGATTGGAGGCATTCTAGCTGAACCACCTAGATCGGCTATGATGTCCTTCCTATGAGTCTCGTCGAGTGGGCTTTCGGACAAGCCGCCTATTTCCTAGCCTTCATCTGAATCATGTGAAGAAGAAGAAGGCCTTGCGCGAACTCTGGCTCGACCGGGAGAGGGAGCTTCAACCTGGGCAATAGATCTTCCCGGAGCTAACAGTCCAAATTAGCACAAATTCTCGTCGGTAAGCAAAACTCTAACGCACCGCACCTCAACATCAATGGCCTTTAGAGTTTGATAGATTTTGTTAAGAGCGGTGTCTCTGTTTGGCCTCGGGATAACTTCAAAGAACACGCAATCAATTCAAGACTCCATTACATCACTTCAAAGCTCGGCAAACGAAGAATAAGAAAACTTACCCCATATCGTCCACCGGCGGTTGAACCCTCGGGGCACCTAATGAATAATACTTCGTCTTAAATTACAATAAATTACTTTGCAATCGCAAGATGATCTTTCAATTCTGCTGGGCCTCAATTATGATCAAAAAGGGACAGTCGTTCCTCCTCTTGAAAGCCAAGAAGTACCGCAACTCATCGAAACTCGGAGCGTGGTGGAATGTCCGCGTGAAAAGGACATGCAGGCATGTAAGAATGGCGTAACCATTTGGATGAAGCTGGAATGGGGCAATCCCCAAGTTCGAGAGCATCTCGCGAAGGAAATCATTGAAGGGGGGCATGGTTCCATTCAAACACATATATCGATGACAAGCTGTAAACCCCGAGGGAGGCATGTGAGCAAACTCTTCTTTCGTCGGTAAGCGAAAGCGTCCTCTTCGGGAATCCCGTGTTGTAAACATATATTATGGAGAACCTTGCGGAGACCACCGAAGAGGCCTTTTCAGGTGGGTTGAGTAGGACTCAAAATTTGGGAGGCGTTCGATCCACAATTGGCCCAACCGAAACAAGTTGACCAAACTCGGATGATAAGGTGGATGACGATTTAGCTTCAGTAAGCACCAGACTTCGTCCACTCGGCTTGCGGTGGGTGGATGGTTGTTTAATTCTATATGACAGAACTCGCGTCCGTAAAAGGTTAGGTAATTCTATTAGCAAATCTATCCTATTTTCATGAGTTCTCCCTATCACACTTGAACTCCGAGGCGACGTGAACTTAAGATTAGCGCGTCGGAATTCAAGTATGAACTGGGGCAAGTGCAGTGTGTTATCTGTGTGGGGTAAACTCGGTGTCTGAAGTGCCGCAAACATCCTATCTCGTGTAGTTAGTTTACTTGCAGTGAAAGGAAAGAAGAACTTCCCATGAAATTTCGCTTTCTACTTTTAGTTGTACTGCTTACCACTTACCCGTTATCGGTCTACGATCGATAACGGATACGTCGTCTGAAGGGAGTTGGAAAACTCTTCTCACTGTAGGGACACCAAGAATGCAAAGGTAAAACAAGATAAGTCCAAGTCCTCAGAAGAGTCAAGGTCAACTAATGAAGCATAATGCAAGTGACATCCGCAAACTGGTAACAAGCCAATTCTGGTTCGATGAACGAAGATAGCAAAACGCGTCACACCTTGGGCCAAAGCCCGAATGTCATTCCAAGAGACGACTCAAGACCCGATTTCCTATCTTCCTCCAAAGAACCACAATCAGCACGAAATCTTGTAGTCAAAGTTATAAGCTAAGGTTGGGCATTAGAATGTCATACCAACATAGCAATTAACAACTCAACCAAGCAAACCCACCTCAAATTGGTTTAATGGAATAAGAAGAATCACGAATTAAGCATGGCGAGCAGCAAATCAGGTCGTGGGCGAGCTAGTGGAAGGTCGGCTGCAACAAGACAATGGATCGGCTCGGATGCAACAAAATGATGGATCGTTAGGGGCTTAAACTCAAACAAGGTGATAGGTCCATTAGGGATTAAGCTCGAACAAAATAATGGATCGGCGTTGGCGAATTGATCGAGCAAAGTAGGATGAATCGCTGGAGCACTTGATTTGAATTGCTGGTTGAATCACCGGAAGGCTCGATCGCTTAGAGATGGCAATTGCTCGGGTCGAATGAAGGGCATGGTGCTAGCTCGGGTATAAGTATGCAGAGAAAACAACGAATTATTTCACTAAGTAATCGGGTCGCATGCGACCTGACCCACCATGGGTCACGAGCGACCCGACCTTGAAGCTTTATTCAGTTAGGTCGCTAGCGACCTATTCCCCATGGGTCGCTAAGGACCCATCAAAATAATAATAATAAATATATACATATATATATATAAGAAGGGGAAGCAATAATGCACATATATGTATAAAGGAAGAAGGCTCTACCTAATCGTTTCAAACTCGATCGATTACAACTATTCCTCATTCTAAGGAATGCCGGAAAGCTATAAGCGGAAACATGATAAATTATGACACGTAATAACAGCTAGAATCAGGGAAAGTCAACCGATGATGCTAATATATGCCTAGAGCTCTGATGCAATCACTTGAAATCGGCAGACAGATGCTGAAGACGATAACTTATTAGCAGACGGATGCTGAGAATGATAACTTCTAGAGCACGCCTTGTTTATAACGAAGACATACTCTGGGGGGCAAATGCTATCTGGGTTTTCAACCCAACAGATACCAATAGAAAAAAAGACAGCCTTAGGCGGGCAGGATGGTTCAGGACTTAACCAGAGAAGTTACGACTAGAGAACGATGAAGGCTAAGCTATGGGGTTAAGGCGACAATTGGGATCAATGAAGCCAAGAGACCAGCATTCCTACAGCCCGACAAGTATTTGAACGTAAGCGGCTAGAGATTTCCATCAAGACGTAACGACAACAATGAATGTCTATGAAGACATCTCCAATTTCGAAATCCAGGATAGTCCTCTGTGGCTGGATCAACAACAACTCTTGCACTTCTTCAAAACCTCGAACAAGCAAGTTATGGAATACGAAGGAAGGAGGCGGAATTCGGTCGGCGAAATAAACTAAGACCATGGGTCGCCAGCGACCCATACACCATGGGTTGCCAGTGACCCATGGTGTTGGCTTATTTTGCCAACCAGAGCTTCCTAAGTCGCATGTAGTCCTTCTACGAGCTGGTGATGGCAGGCCTGGCCCAAAAACCCTCCAACCTCGGTAAATACCTTACCACCTGTAGCATAAAAAGGATCTTCTCTGGACTGATTGCGGAAGCTCTACTGGGATTATTCTTCACTTCCTACCTCCCTCACAACGATCTGAGAAGGAATACATCATGATTCTCCGATGGATTCTAACTCTAGAGATTCAATCTAGCTAGAAAATAGCCAAAGCCTTGTAATCAAACTGCTTTTGTAATAGCAATCAGCCTATAATAAAACTATAAAGTGGATGTAGGCTTCGTTAATAGCCGAATCACTATAAAAATCCTCTGTCTATTTTCTTTTACTGCTTCTTTTCTATATCTGTGATATGTGATATTGCTCTGTAAAGACAGGGCTGGTGCTTTCAAAACCAAACCAGGGTGTTGGTCTATTTTTTGGGTCAACAGATCCCTATTTACACAGCCTCATCAATGGATCGGCATGTTGAATGCCGATCCCTACGTATGTAAAAAGTAATAATAAAAAAATATAAAATGCGAAAGAAGAACTGATGGATGAAATGATGGATAGTAAAAAGTGAATGAAGGTAGTGCTCATAAAAGTTTGACTATAAACGCGAACATAAAAAAATTGGCAACGATCTGCGAATGTCAAACACGTCCGGGAGCTGACGACAGAAACGTTTTTATAAATATACATGTGAGTGATTTAAAAGTTCAATCATTTTGAAATCAACAAGAGTGGCAATCAAACTTGAAACTTTCAAGTTCGAGGTTGGATCAGATAATAAAAGGCTTATTAGCCCACATGATCGGATTTGTATATGCTGACAGAATACAACAACAGACTTATATTATTGAAAGTCGACCAAGTGTCTTAACGATCAATGGAGAATTTGATGCCTTGGAAAGGATTCGTTAAAGGAATAGCAATCAGTCGGGAAGCTGGATGGACTTCATTCCGGCAATTCAGACTTTTTTGATTTAAAGCACGTCATGTTACTCACAAGACATACTTTGAGGGGCAAGTGTTACCCGGTATCCTGACCCGACTATATTGGATTGATTGCGTAAGATAGATTCAACTATTGTCAAGAAGGATGACCGTGGAACAATGACTATAGGACCTGGAAGTAGAGTTCATATGGTTATATGAAGCCAGGATTGGACGGAGTTGGTAGATAGACGATGCAGGATGCTAGAAATATGGGAAATAGCTTGGATGGGCAAGAGATCGGCATAGCAAGGTAGTACACTAGGGATCGACATAGTCATTTAAACGAAGAGTGGACATGAATGAAGTAATAGATGGATTGGCATAGGTGGTGGTCTATGGATCGTCATAGGTGTTATGTAATAGGAGGGATTGGCACAATGTTATAGAGCAAGAGGGATATGCATAATTATATAAAGCAAGAGGGCTAGGGATAGCTATGTAGAGTAAGAGGGATCGGCATAACCCTATGAAGCAAGGTGGATCGGCTGAGGTTGAAGGCATCGGCATAGCCTTGTAGAACCAAAGGGATCGGCCATGCATCGTGGAAGAGCACGGATCGGTATAATCCACTTATAAGCACTACAACAAAATACCTTTTTCACAACGGGCAATACCTGTTGTAATAGAGGTTTTGCAATGGGCCAACGCCCGTCTTCTTATGCGATGTTGTAATAGACCCAAAGATTTTACAACGTTTTAAAACTGTTGTGGTTAAAATTTTACAACGATCCACAACCGTTGCAATAAGGTTTTTACAATGAATATAGACCTTTGCAATATGCCCCGACCACAACAGGCATTGACTGAAACACCCCACACCCCTTAATATATCCAAAAGAACACATTAAAAGGCGTGGTGTGTTGTAGGTATAACTAAAGCTAACAGAGACTAAGGTTCACAAGACAAAAATATACAAAAACAGCGGAAACTTAAAATAATAACTTAATTAAAACAAGACTTCGTAATTGCTTCATAAATAAGTCAAATACCAAATACCACATACATGTCTAAAAATCCAATATGTCTCATGAAACAAAAACTCATAGTCTCAAAAATCAGAGTACATAATATCCCACATAATAAGCCAGTACATAGAAAGAACAAAAGCTGAAAATAAAAGAAATACATAGTAAAGAACTCCTTCGAGAAAACTCCAAGCAACAACAATCTACTGACTTCTCCCTTGATTGCCTATGGGGGAGAAAATGAAAAAATAGAGGAGTGGGTCAGACTAAAAGTCTGGTGAATGATAGTAATTATTAGAGTCTTTAAGTAAGATAAAAGTAATAGACTCTACAACAGTTCTAGCATAAATAAGGATAACATGGTAAATAGAAAAGAAATAAACTGGAAATAAGTATGATTAAGTATTGCTCAATTTATAAGATAGGTTAACTTTGACTGCTTGCACTTGTTCTTGATTTCTGCTTTGATTAGGCTGAATTTCTAATCCTGTAATTAGGATGTAACCCTAATTCTACCCCTTTTGATCGGCCTGCTACTTCATAGACCTTACTGCGGACCAGACGCTATATAACTCCCTACACATCAGCCAATGGAATCTACGAAAGATGAACAGAGCAACCACTGTGGATCTGGACGACATATATAGCTCCCTACACAGAAGGCAATGATGTCTACGAAAGACACCCATACTAAGCGCTTGGAACTCATAACGATTACTGAGCACCCGAATGGAAGTCGCACGCGTAACTGCCACCATGCCCATGCTACCTTTTGCTCTACCTATTGGGTCTTCTTATTACCTTGAACTCCAGCAGAAGCGTGCCTCTCATCTCACTTCAGGCTAATGTGAGATCACAGTGTGTCCATAGAAACTATAGAGAAAATGTTGTTGGTACAGGCCCGTCATCCTAACAATATCTAGTTGCACCATTTATCCAAATCCCCCGTAATTTGGACTTCTATTTGACCAATTACTACCATTCTTAGCATAAGCGTGCCCTCGTCTCACTTCAAGCTAATGTGGGACCACCGTTTTGTCTAATAGGGAATGCTATTTGGTACAGGTCCTACTTTCATCTTTGCTTGTTAACTTAGATAAATTGTTTAAATAAGCCTTTACACTTTTCTCTACTATCTGTGCTTATTAATTTATCATAAGTCTTAAAATAAGCCTTATTCTGTTCTTTTTCTTATTATAACCTACGTTATAATTATGCTTATTACTTAAAGAAATCTAAAATAATTACAATCATTCACCTCCGGTCCTAAGCTCTTCCTTTGGTCTTCCCAGATCCACTTAGAGTTGTAAAATAAATTAATTTATAATGATTTTCTCCTTTGGAAAAATTATTTCGTTTAGGGTCCTTCCTAGAAAGGTGAACCCAATTGGAGAAAACCTAGAATGAGAAAAAGTGTTAGGTCTAGGGGTCTATTTATAGGGGTAGAAGTGGATCTCGGACCATTGGATTTTGAGGATTGAATAGAATCCAACCACGTCATAGGCTGAATAGGAGCCATCGGATGTAAGAATGGAGGGACCAGATTAAAATAAAGAATGCAAAATACGTCAGTCGGTTAAAAAAATCACACCAACATTCGAACGAACGAATCGTTCGTTCGCCCCCAAAACAGCAGGCGGGTCGACCGCCTGGTGCCCAAGTCGACCGGCCGGTCGACCGGCCTATATATATATATATATATTCTTTTTTTTATTTCTGTTTATTTTGTTTATTTTATAACTTGGTCATATTAGCTCAGATTTTGACGTTCTATATATGGAAATTGACCAGAAAATTACCACAGACATAATGGTGCAACTTCCGTGACTTAATTCTGATGATTTCACGAAGTTATTTTATTATCTAATTAATTAATGAATTAATTACTATGGATTAAATTTCGGGTTGTTACATTCTCCCATCCTTAATAGATTTCGTCCCCGAAATCTCTAAGGATAAAAGAACGTACTAATTTTTTTTATCCAATTCTACAATCAACTGCTCAATCATCAACCATTCATTCATTGTCCTTAAGTTTTTCTAATGCAATTTATGATACTTATGCAATTAGTGTAGTGTAAATGTTCCTAATTAATGCAAAAGATTAAGCGGTCCACTGATTCGGTATGCAAAAATTTCCTAGTGATAACTGATAATTCTATATGTGTGCTACAAACATCATCCAAATGCAACAATCATGTGATAAACATCCATTTATAGCAACCATGGAAATAAAAATGTGCACACATCCATATGCATACGCTCTAGTGTCCTACTTAGGTCGATCCCTAAAGAATAATAGTGCCTAGTGTACCTATATGCATCCATTAGCATCCACTAGAAAACACTTGGAATCACTAGCATACATCATTCATAACATGTTTTATTAACATGTTTACATCAAATCCTACCATCCATAGGTTAAATCCTAAGTTCTACCCTCCCAAAGGATAATAAAGGAAAGAACCTATTCAAATCTAAAGATGGAAAAAGGGATTCTAAAACTTGCTATAAAAAAGATGAGGGTAGGATGTACGAATCTTCTCTTCTGCTTCCCAAGTGGCATCTGCAACGTCATCTCCCAATTGCACCTTCACCAGTGGAATCTCCTTATTCCTTACTCGCTTGATGTCTCTTCCAACAATCTTCGTAGGGATAAGCCGAACAAAAGCTTCCCTTTCTACCTCCACCTCCTTTAACTGACTAGGCTCTACAACCTCCACCGAGTCATGTAAGCACTTTCGCAAGTGCGAAACATGGAAAACGTCGTACACTCCTTCGAGCCTATCAGGTAGCTTCACTATGTAAGCCATCTTCCCAACTCTCTCTACGATAGAGAATGTTCCAACAAATCTAGGGCTAACTTTCCATTTGATCCGAACCTTACCACCTTCCTAAGCGGGGATACTTTGATAAAAACTAAGTCTCCAACCTCAAACTCTAAGTCTCTCCTCCGCTTGTCCACATACGACTTCTATCTGTCTTGAGCCGTCTTCATCCTTCGCTGAATCAAATCCACCCTCTCAAAGACTTATGGTCGGTAAAAAGCTCAAACCTCTCTCCAAGCAAATAGTGCCTCCAAGACTTGAGTGCAAAAACTATGGCAGCCAACTCCAAATCGTGGGTAGGGTAGTTCTTCTCATGCATCCTCAACTGCCTACTACCATAACACACTACCCTACCTTCTTGCATCAACACCGCTCCTAGACCCGTCCCGCATGCATCAGTGTATACAGTGAAAGGCTTAGCTCCGTCGGGTAAAACTAATGTTGGTGCACTAGTAAGGGCTCTCTTAAGCTTCGTAAAGGAATCCTCACAATCCACGTCCCGCATGAAAGCTTTATTCTTCTTAGTAAGGCGTGTGAGTGGCACGGAAATCTTGACAAAGTCTCTAATGAACTTCCTATAGTAGCCACAAATCCTAGGAAGCTCCTAACCTCGGTAACGTTCTTAGGGGCCTTCCAATCTTGCACTGCAATGACCTTGGCGGGGTCAACAGCCAAACCTTCCTTCGAGAATACGTGCCCCAAGAAACAAACTTTCTCTCTCCAAAAATGACACTTTGAAAACTTAGCTCTCAAATGATGACTACGAAGTGTGCGAAGAACTTCTTCCAAATGAACAGCATGCTCCTCCATATTCTTGGAAAATACCAAGATGTCATCCACGAATACCACCACAAACTTATTTAGGACATCTCTAAAGACGCGGCTCATTAAATCAACGAAATAGGTAGGAGCATTGGTTAGCCCAAAAGGCATAACCAACCACTCGAAAAATCTGTCTGGTGTCCTAAACGCGGTCTTATCTACACTGTCCTCCACCATCCTAAGCCGATGGAATCCCGTGGCTAAATCAAGCTGAGAGAAAACCAAAGAACCTACCAACTGGTCAAAAAGATCATCAATCCTAGGGAGTGGATATGGGTTCTTCTTAATGAGCTTATTTAATACTCTATAATCCACGCAGAGTCGAAGAGAACCATCCACCTTAGTGGTGAAGACGACTAGTGCTCCCCACTCCGATATGATCCTTCTTATGAATCCCTTCTCCAAAAGCTCATGAATCTGCTTGCTCAATTCTTTCCTCTCCCTAGGTGCCATTTGCCTCACACGTAACGCTACTGGCTTAACATTCTCGGTCAAATAAATCCTGAAGTCAATCTCTCTCTTAGGGGGTAGTCCCCTAACCTCCTCAAAGATGTCTGCAAAATCTCTGACGACAGGAACCGAATGCAACTCTGACGAATATGAATCGAGGGAATAGAGAAAATTCAACATGACTGACCCTTGCGGGTCTCAAGATACCTCCAGAGTCCTACCACTGCAAGTCTCAAGTCTAACGACTCTCCTCTCGCAGTCTAAAATAGCTCCGTATGTGGGTAGCCAATCCATTCCTAAGATCATCTCATACCCCGAGAATTCCAAAACATAGGTGTCGTAGTCAAATTCTACGTCTAGGATAAAGATTTTCAAACCCCTAAAAACCATAGATAAGTGTGACGATCCTCCTATGGGGTTTGAAACAATAATGGGGTCTACTACTAATGATATGTCCAAGTGCAAACAATCTACTAGAGAGCTGGAGATAAAAGTGTGTGATGCTCCAGAATCAAATAAAGTCCGAATGGTAAAATCAGATATAGAAATCCATCCTTCAACTGTGACTTTCCTACCTCTATCTGGAACGCTACTGAAAGGTGCTGCGTCTAACGCCTGAATATGTGCAAGTGGCGCACTCGCTCCCTGACCGGCTATTTGGGGACAACTCCTACTCATATGACCGGGCTGCCCGCAAACATAGCACTTGCCCTTCCTCTTATCCTTCCTGCAATCCTTGGCCATATGTCCAACATTCCTACAACTATGGCCCTTTATTCCTTTCTTAATATGCTTTTGAGGACCATCGTCTTTCTTCTTCTTCTTATTCTTTTCACACCACTTCTTCTTTGGACCTTCTGATTTAACCTCCTCTTTAGACTCTCCCTCTTTGACTATATCTGACATAAGTGTCATCTCGATCAAAGACTCATAAGTAGCTCCCATCGGTACATGAGTCAGCAATAATCCCTGAAGGGGTTGATTCAATCCCTTCGCAAACTTTATAGCTTTCTTGTGCGGGGTGTTCACCAAATCCATACCAAACCGCGACAGCTCATTGAATTGATTGATGTATTCCTTAACAGACAAACTACTTTGCTTCAAATTGATAAACCTCTCCAACTGAACACTCTCTTCCGCTTGAGACAAAAACTTCCTATCGAATCGCTCCCGGAATCCATCCCAAGTAATATTTCTTCCCTCCAACTCGATCACCTCCCACCAATAAGATGCCTCCTCCTTTAGCTACCAAGCGGCTAGCTGAACTCGTTGCTGACCATCCAATCCCAAAAGACCAAAAATCCTCTCTGTGTCCCTAAGCCATGCTCTCGCCTCCACATAAGTCTCCTTGCCAGAAAAAGTCTTCCCGCCCAAACTCGCAAAATCTATACAAAGCTTAGATAAATTGATGGCGGCAGGTGGGTTGATGGGATTCCCACCTGCTGGTCCAGGATTGGGCACAGGCCCGTGTACATCTAGAGTCGTGGCTTGTAAGTACCTACGAAACCAGGCTGGGATAGGGTTGCCCTCGGGAAGGTTCGAGGAATCAGCCATTCTACGAAAAGAAAACGATTGTTTAGCAAAGAGTCAAAGGGAGATTGAACTGGACTTATGAGGGGATTTGTTTATAAAAAATCTTTTATACTTAAAATCATTTCTAAAAGTTCTTTTCCGAAAAATACTTTTAAAACAAGTTATTTTGAAAAATACTTTACTTTCAAAAAAAAAAATTGGAATCTTGTAACCTTAGGCTCTGGTACCAAGTGAAACACCTCACACCCCTTAATATACCCAAAAGGTCACATTAAAAGGCGTGGTGCATTGTAGGTATAACTAAAGCTAACAGAAACTAAGGTTCACAAGACAAAAATATATAAAAACAGCGGAAACTTAAAATAATAGCTTAATTAAAACAAGGCGTCGTAATTGCTTCATAAAAAAGTCAAATACCAAATACCACATACATGTCTAAAAATCCAATATGTCTCATGAAACAAAAACCATAGTCTCAAAATTCAGAGTACATAATATCCTCATAATAAGTCAGTACATAGAAAGAACAAAAGCTGAAAATAAAAGAAATACATAGTAGAGAACTCCTCCGAGAAAACTCCAAGCAACAGCAATCTACTGACTTCTCCCTTGATTGAATATGGGGGGAGGAAAAAATAGAGGAGTGGGTCAGACTAAAAGTCTGGTGAATGATAGTAATTACTAGAGTCTTTAAGCAAGATAAAAGTAATAGACTCTACAACAGTTCTAGCATAAATGAAGATAACAAAGGAAATACGAAAGAAATAAACTGGAAATAAGTACGATTAAATATTGCTCAATTTATGAGATAGGTTAACTTTAACTGCTTGCACTTGTTCTTGATTTCTGCTTAGATTAGGCTGAATTCCTAATCCTGTAATTATGATGTAACCCTAATTCTACCCTTTTTGATCGACATGCTACTTCATAGACCTTACTGTGGACCAGACGCTATATAACTCCCTACACAGCAGCCGATGGTATCTACGAAAGATGCATAGAGCAACCACTGTGGATCTGGACGACATATATAGCTCCATACACAGAAGGCAATGGTGTCTACGAAAGACACCCATACTAAGCGCTTGGAACTCATAACGATTACTGAGCACCCGAATGGAAGTCGCACGCGTAACTGCCACCACGCCCATGCTACCTTTTGCTCCACCTATTGGGTCTTCTTATTACCTCGAACTCCACCATAAGCATGCACCTCATCTCACTTCAGGCTAATGTGAGATCACCGTGTGTCCATAGAAACTATAGAGGAAATGTTGTTGGTACTGGCCCATCATCTAAACAATATCTAGTTGCGCCCCTTATCCAAATCCCCCGTGATTTGGACTTCTATTTGACCAATTACTACCATTTTTAGCATAAGCATGTCTTCGTCTCACTTCAGGCTAATGTGGAACCACTGTTTTGTCTAATAGGGAATGCTATTTGGTACAGGTCCTACTTTCATCTTTGCTTATTAACTTAGATAAATTATTTAAATAAGCCTTTACACTTTTCTCTACTATTTGTGCTTGTTAATTTATCATAAGTCTTAAAATAAGCCTTATTCTGTTCTTTTTCTTATTATAACCTACGTTATAATTATGCTTATTACTTAACCTAAGGTCTAAGTGTGAAAATAAGCATCTTTCATTTTTTTCTTTTTTTGGTTATAATTCTAAGTTATAACTGGGTCAATCTTTTTAATTCAGTCCAATTAACGTCATAATTAAGCGCAATTTCAGTCCAATTCCATTTATATTAAAGTCTTTGAAATTTACATCTTATATTTCACTATTTCAGTTTTCTTACAATTTAATCCATATTCACGTTAATCCTATTCTAATCCATGCGCGAAGGAGGAATTAAAAAAAAACTGGAAATAGAAGAAAATCTCAAGTGTAGAAAGAAGATGTAAATAACGTATAAATAACAGTAAATACTAAAATACTATAAACTGTAAATAAACGAAAAAACTATAATTAACAGAAATAAACTAAAATTACTGAAAAGAATAGCTAAAAGAAAATAGACTGAAAATAATTCTAAAAACTGTAAATAAATTACTGAAAATGGCTATTCCAAAAATCGTAGTAAAACTACAACTATTGGAAACCCTATTATTTTAAATTACTTAAAAAAATCTAAAATAATTACAATCACTCACCTCCGGTCCTAAGCTCTTCCTTTGGTCTTTCCGGATGCGTTTGGAGTTGTAAAATAATTTAATTTATAATGATTTTCTCCTTTTGAAAAATTATTCCGTTTATGGTCTTTCCTAGAAAGGTGAACCCAATTGAAGAAAACCTAGAATGAGTAAAAGTGTTAGGTTTAGGGATCTATTTATAGGGTAGAAGTGGATCTCGAACTGTTGAATTTTGTGATTGAATGGGATGCAACCACATCATAGGCTAAATAGGAGCTATCGGATGCAAGAATGGAGACCGGATTAAAATAAAGAATGCAAAACACGTCGGTCGGTTAAAAAAATCGCACCAACATTCGAACGAACGAACAATCGTTCGCCCCCAAAACAGCAGGCGGGTCGATCGCCTGGTGCCGAGGTCGACCGACCGGTCGACCTGCCTATATATATATATATATATATATATATATATATATATTCTTTTTCTTTTTTTATTTCTGCTTATTTTAATTATTTTATAACTTGATCATATTAGCTCAAATTTTAACGTTTTATATATGAAAATTGACCATAAAATTAACACGGACACAATAGTGCAACTTCCGTAGCTTAATTCTGATGATTTCACAAAATCATTTTATTATCTAATTAGTTAATGAATTAATTATTATGGATTAAATTTCAGATTGTTACATTGACCGTTATAATAAATATTTTTACAACTGTTTTTGCCCACTGTTAAAAAATATGCAAAATTAAAAAAATAGAGCATTAGTGCAACATGTATATAAATCACTCACAATTGCTAGAAATCAAAATGTATTATACATTCATATCATTTATAAAATCTTAGTACAATTACACATCATTGTCGTTCAAACCAAAACTAATATAATACATTACAATCGTTTATACCCACATATAAATGCTTTGGAATAACACAAGTTACATGAATCAATAGAGGTGATTCGAAATATAAGAAATTTTGTTATTTATTTTTCAATGAAATTTTTGTGCCCCATATCTACAGGTAATGCATAAGCAAGATCAATAGTCTTCAATCCCGTATATTCCACAAGGGAAATCCCTACAAAAATAAGTTCATAACTAGAATATTAGTTATAGTCACCAAAATTCATAAGCAAAAGCCCTACAAAAGAAAGCACGTTTAAACTAAGAGCAACAAAAAGGGAATTATTATCTTACTAGGATCTCTAGCGAGCATTTTGCCTACTCAACCTTTAGCACTATCTAAGATGCTTGGCCATGGTTCTGTTTCAAAGTAGAGTTCTCTATGTAAAACCTGCTCATAATATAAACAAGGCACAAGTTAAATAAAACTGACGAGGCAAGGAAGATGCACGGCAAGGAAAAACTCACTCATATCCAACTGTAAATACATACGTGTGTGTATAAAGAAGCGGCCTGGGTATTATAGATGGCTCTAGCATTTCATTAAATAACTGATCACATCACATGAACATGAAGGCGTTCAATGTTTATATAATATAGTTTTAAGCAAATATTTAACTTAGTTTTATTATATAACGTAAATAAACTTATTAATTTACTAATCATATCAGAGAACTGGGTCCATTTCAATGCAACAAAGAGAGTTTACTTACTGCACGCTAATCTGCTTTAAGCTCATAACCTTCATAAAAGTCCATCCAAGCTTTCAACCATGTATTTCAATGCAGCAGTCCTTTCCAATATGCTTTACATGCCTCCCACAGCACTGCATCAGTCCACCCACAACACTTCATTCCACGTCTGGGTTTATTTCAGCACAGCAATCGCTTAGCGACTCAGTTTGTCCACACAACCATTCACAGACTTCCAAAATGTGCATCTATTAATCCAGCCCTCAGCATCCACGATCAAGCTCGTACAGTGCACCATTTTGTTCCTCGACATGCATAATCAGCCTACATCAGTGCGTGCAATCTCTTTTAGCAGCTGCCTACAGGTCACTGCTTATGCATCACCACTCCTTTCCAATGATACTGCACATCCTCCACTGCTTATGCTCCATGTTGCTTGGCTCTCCTACATAGCTCAACTGTCTACTGTGCAGCAAACCCCTCAGGTTATTCACTCAATATATTCAAATATAGTAATATTCATAGGCTGATTCATTTTTGTTGACCATCATAGTGATGATCTTGCATATATGTAATCGCTAATTGTAATAAACTCTTGTACGGATTTTATTTTCTATTTAATAAAATATGAGTGTTGTCCTTAAGAGGACGACTCTTTCATCAAAATAATAATAATTTACTAATCATAAATCAAGAGTTAAGGTCCATATGTAGTGGTATATAAACACTTGAAGTCTATTACAACTTACAAGACCGCTCAACATAAATATCCACCTTGATTTAACAAGTTTGCACTAATTATAAACTATCAACAGCTTTACACAACAAAATAGTTAAATAATTCGATTGAGAAATGATAGCATACAAAACAATGCAAAACCTGTCATTAAATCAATAAGTTAGGTTATATGAGTTTGCAAATCTATCTACAACCGAGTGTGTGTGTGTGTAAACAATGCACACACATATATTTGCTCTAATATAACCGCAAAATTCAAGTTATACAGTTGTAAACATTTTATTTATTTCCAAAGTTGCTCAAATATGATTTAGCACTATCTGTATTCATTTACTCTTTTCTAAACTAAAAGACACGTTCAACTTTGTTTATTACTTCCATTGTTAGTAGGATGATTATTGCAGATGTTGCAAGCTTAGCGGCCATGTTATTTGCTTTCACCCTATTCTTTTAATGTTGTTTTAAATCATGAGTTAATTTGGTTCATTGTTAATCATATAGCTTTTCTTATCTACATGCATACATATTGTTATCCCGTTTTTTGGCAAGGCCGTAATGCCAAAGAATTGACTAGTAACCAGTAAACGGTCCGTCCCAGAGAACAGTTATACATGGGCTCACCACGGATATCGATGAATTTTGTCCGAGTCCGGATCGAGCCAAAATTGGTAGGACATAGCAAGCTAAGCCAAGAGAACCAACGTTTCAAATCTCAAGTCAATCCGGGTTCATATGCTCAAGTTATGAACGATGCAAGGTTGGATGGAGATCAACTACCAATCAACTCGCTCCTTCGACTCGCTTCCCAACGTTCAGTTTGAAGCCAACTTCGACTCGCTTCCCAACGTTCAGTTTGAAGCCAACTTTGACTCGCTACACAGTGCCCAGGAGTGACGTCTTCGACTCGCTTCGCTCAGAGGCCAATCTTGAGTCGATCAGGTTCGACTCGCTCCACATCCTTCAGAGCTGCTCTTTTCGACTCGCTCTGTTTTAAAGCCATCCAGAGTGCACACTTCGACTCGCTCCGCTCAGACAACTGGTTCGACTCCATCAACTTCGACTCCACTGCTCGAACCTCCCAGAACGTCCCATTTCGACTCGCTCGACCAGTTCTGGCTTCGACTCGCTCGACCAAGTACTCACTTCGACTCGCTTGAAGCAAGGTCTAGGACAGAGTAAGAATCAAGTGCCACGTCATCGAGTCGAACGGAAGCGAGTCAAAATAGAAGCGAGTCGAAGGAAACAGCCCACCGAAAACTCTATTTCGTATCGATCATATCTCCCAATCTACAAGTCCAAATGCTATGAAATTTTCACAGAAGACTACGTGCAAGCTAGAGAGTGTCCACGCCAAATTTCGACTCCATTGGATGAGATCTTGAGCGAGTCGAAATCAGCTCGTGTCAATCACGGATCGGATCGAAACTTGGTGGGCTTGGGCGTACGGACCTGGTCCCGTGCCAGAGAGGGTCTCCCGAGATCTAAGTGAAATATCAGCCTCCTACACCTATAAATAGACCCCCAAAGCCAACAAAAAGGGGTTCTTCTTCCTCCTTGAGATCTCCAACGCCCGGACTCCGCCAGATCCAAATCTGAACTATGTCGCTGCTGCTAACAACAAGATTCACTGTTGCAAATAATAGCTAACTCTTATAATTCATGGCATTCACTTGTAAACATCAAAGGAAGATCAATAAAGCAAACTACTTCATAGTGGACGTAGGCTATACGCCGAACCACTCTAAATCCTTGTGTCTCCTTGCACTTTAATTATGCTTATTTCTGAAATTTGGAGTTTTTGTTAGATAAATCCTCTTTTTACATTTAATTTCTTCACTTTATCTCTTCAAAGACTTTCGAAGAGTGTTGTGCCCAATTTTGGTACAAACACTTTGGTGCTTTCACTGAGAAAAACCCAATTTTTCTCCCACTCTTTGGATCTCCTATCTATATTGGATTGCATAAATCTAATAAGAAGATCCAGATCTAGAACTTCGAAGCCTTTCCAGTCTACTCAGATTTGCAATCAGATCTAGGAAAGGACTTCATCAATTCACTATGGTGAGCACACGCACCACCTCTACAGCCGCTGATCAAGGAGCGCGGGACCGACAAAACCCCGTGCAATCACCTCCATCCAACCAAAATGCTGCAGGACCTTCAGATCCATCATGTCCAATCACTAGACAAGAATTCCAGACATTACTTCAGGAGTTGACCCAAAGTCGACAGCAGCTAGCGGAGCAACTATGCGCCAACGCGGAGTTGGCTAACCAGCTAAATCGCCAAAGGCGAAGGAGATCTAGGAGAGACCAGGGCTCTCACTCCTCCAAAGAGAGCTCAGCCTCCTCCGATAGCCAAACTAGATCCACACGTCCACAGTTGGGTGGAAGCTACACCCAGGCCATGGGACACCAACCTGCTTCGAACCTTGGGCAACCGAGAGCTGGACCATCCGTTAGCCCCCGCACAGAACCTTCAACTCGGGGAGGAGCTGCTCCTTATCATGTTACCGGCAACATTGCTACTACCACCACTGCGGGGCGAGGAGGTGACGCTAGGAACCAAGCTGATCCTTAACATAACCAACGGGAGCAGACTCCTGAACCTTATGTCCTAGAGGATGTTGAACCAAGGAGGCGAGGCATGGACCGTCGACCGTGTCCGGTCCAGACTCGCGCTGTGGAACCCGACCACACCTTGGCACAACATGCTCCGAGTGTCCAAACGACAGATATACCAACGATGATTCGCCAAATGATCCGTGAAAGTCAGGGTCTATCTAATGACGACTGGGGAATCTGCCGAAGTCATACCCCTTTCACCGATGATGTTTTATATGCTGAACCACCTCGGCACTTCAGGATGCCAGCTTTGCCAGTTTATGAAGGGAGTTCTGACCCCAATCAACACGTCCTGAAATACGAATGGCTGATGAATGCTGCTAGGGTTGATGACGCAGTAAAGTGCCGTAGTTTCCCCATTTCATTGGGGGGCATCGCTACCATGTGGTTCACTCGTTTGCCACCGCGATCCATCTCTAACTTTGACCAGATGGCCACTAAGTTTGTCGAACAATTCCGTATGCACGTGGCGAGGCCAAAGGACGTTAACACTCTGTCTAGTGTTACACAAGCTCCTGGAGAAATGCTTAGGTGTTACTTGAAGCGATTCCATGCTGCGTGTGTGGAAATAAGCAATCCCAACAATAACTCTATCCTGATGGCTCTGACTAAGGGGATTGATGCTGATTACGAGTTCGGAAGTTGGTTAGCTAGGAAACCACCTACGTCATTGGACCGTTTCTATTCCAAGGCAGCCCAATTCCTGAGAAGGGAGGATGCGAGACAGTCTAGGAAGCAGGATGACGCAGGACCTAACATCGAAGGCATCCAGAGTAACGTCGCTGTTAAACAGACCGGAGATAGTTCTAGAAAAGTTCAGTTGAACGTCCAAAATAAGCAGAATCAGCAGAGGGACAATAGAAATCAGAACAAAAAACGCGATCAGGATCATGGACCACGGCGTAGAGCTTCCATGTACGAAAACTACACTCCATTGAACACGTCATTGGAAAATGTGTACTTGTAGACCTGCAATACCATGCAGTACAAGAAGCCTGCCCCGAAACTACCAACCGAAAGACAAATCCAAACACGAAAGTTCTGTAGATTCCATGACAGTTATGGCCATAATACCAATGAGTGTCGTCACCTACAAGACCTCATTGAAAAGCTGATACTTGGGCGGAAGCTGGATCAGTTTGTACGGGCACCGCAATCCGGTGGTGCGGGCCCATCAAATCAACACCGTGCGCCGAATGAGGAAAGACAGGAAGAACCCGCTCGTGCGGACGGGAGGTTGGTCATTAACACAATAAGCGGCGGTCCTCACCCGGCAGATCGAAGCTGGAAGGAAATGGAGTCGTATGCCAGTTCTATCAGGCATGCGGACTTCGAGTGTTGCAGTAGTTTTGATGAGGGGGCTCCGGCCAAGTAACAAAAAACGATGATGGATGACATCATGTTCAGAAGCAGGGATGCAGATAAAATCAAGGCTCCCACTATCGACCCACTGGTCATCTCTGCACAAGTAGGTCCCGCTTGGATAAAAAGGATCTTAATTGATAGTGGAAGCTCTGTGAATATTTGTTCAAGCGAGCTTATGATCAAATGAAAATGGAAGCCACAGACTTGAAGCCTTGTCAGTCTCGAGTCCATGGTTTCAACGGAAGTGCCACAATTTCCACTGGGATGGTGGAACTGCCAGTGGAGTTGGGAGTAGGAGAACGTCGGAGAGTATGAATGTTGCAATTCATCGTTGTGGACATAGACTCCCCTTACAATGCTTTCTTGGGCCGACCAGCCCTCACTGAATTCAGAGAACCCATTGCCCCATGGTGTTTGACCCTGAAATTTCCCACTGTTCATGGAATAGGAATCGTTCACGGAGATCAGGCCACTGCTAGAGCTTGCTATGTTGCTGAGCTACGGGAAGCACAGCGGAAGGAGAAGGGAAAGGACGTAGAGGAGTCTCTCTGCGTCTGTTTCGCCGACAATTGACAATTAACGCCCGGGCCCAGGCCCGGGAATCCCAGCCAATTCCTCAGGGACCTTGACCCGAGAGAAACTGAAGATGAAGGAGAATCTAAAGAAAGTCAAGCATCCCCAGCTGAACTGACAATTGATGTCCCAATTGACAATAACGATGATTCAAAAATAATAAAGATTGGATCTCAGCTAAGCCAGCAAACTCCAGAGGAATTGGTTGAATTTCTACGGGCAAATCTTGACGTATTTGCCTGGACACATTCTGATATGTGTGGGATCTTGCCGGACATCGCGAGCCACACTCTAAACATTGACCCACGGCATGTCCCGGTCGAACAAAAAAGGCGCGGTATGGATCTAGAGAGATCTGCCGCCCTTAAAGAGGAAGTAGAAAAGCTTGAAGCAAACGGATTCATTCGAGATGCGTTATATCCCGAATGGGTGTCAAATCCCGTACTCGTCCGAAAGCCAAATGGGAAGTGGAGAACATGTGTTGACTATTCCGATCTGAATAAAGCATGCCCCAAAGACAGTTTCCCGCTTCCTAGGATAGATCAGCTAGTGGATTCAACGGCTGGACATGAACTCTTATCCTTCATGGACGCGTATTCAAGCTACAATCAGATACCGATGCATTTACCCGACCAAGAACACACCAGCTTCGTGACCAATCTGGGACTTTACTGTTACAAGGTTATGCCGTTCAGACTCAAGAACGCCGGAGCTACTTACCAACGGTTGGTCAATCGAATGTTCGCTAATCAAATCGGGAAGACAATGGAAGTATATGTCGACGACATGCTTGTGAATCGGATGTTCGCTAATCAAATTGGGATTTCATATCCATCCACTCATAAGCATCTATTTCGTATCCATCCCTCAAGCTACTTCAGTTCGTACCCATCATGCCTACACTATTTCGTATCCATCGTGCTCATTCTATTTCATATCCATCACGTTTACTTCGCTTCATATCCATCAACCGGAGCTAGTTCGTATCGATCGGCCTACGATCGATACAAATGTGCCACCAAACGGTGGATACGAAGCAGCTGGATGTGATCGATACGAGGCAATCCCTAAGTTATCGATACAAAGTAGCCTCAGACATCTATACGAAATACAGTCGAAGTTATCGATACGAAATGAAGCGATTACCATCGATACGAAAGAATAACTCCACGTTGATACAAACAAGGCACGTTCGAGTGGAAGACTCGATCGCTCAGCACGAAAAGTGGATTGCTCCTGGATTGTAGCTCCATGTCATCGAAGTGCAGCTGATCGATACGAATTGCTATCTATCCGAAGTTGATCAATATGTATATGATCGATACGAAGACGCCTCCTAGATGCAAATCCAAACTTGGATCGATCATATCTCAAAATCTACAAGTCCAAATGCTACCAAATTTTCATAGGAGCTTGCGTACCACCTCAAGAATGTCCTTGATCGATCTCGACCCAAATGGATATGTTTTGGTTCGATACGAAATGAGTGCCTATCGATCATGGATCGATCCCAATCAACATCGGATCGATTTGGTGAGCCCACCCACGTGAGAGAAGGAGTCTTTCGAGATTTGCGCCAGATATTTGCAACCTACACCTATAAATAGCGATCCTGGACCTACAAAAAATGGACTTTTGGCTTCTCTACGTTGATACTCTACTGAAATCATTACTATACTTCAGTTGTACTATTGTAATCTGTTGTAATCAGCAAGTGAAATTGAATAAACATCAATCATTCTATAGTGGACATAGGCAATACGCCGAACTACTCTAAATTTGCGTGTTTCTGCATTTTTTCTTATCAGTTGATCGATATATTTGTTTGATCTGCCTCATTTTACATTTATTTTCTTCATTTTATCTCTTCAAACACATCCGAAGAGTGTTGTGCCCAATTTTGGTACAAACAATTTCTTAATTGTTAAATATTATTTCTGTAGAGTTAGTAATTATTAAAAATTAATTACTGTTTATAAATTATTTAATAGAAATTATTACTTATTAAGTTGTAAGGTTATTATTAAATATTAATTATTCTTAAATATTAATATTATTAATAATTGATTATTAATTATTAACTATAAAATATATAATAACTATTATTTATATTCCTTAAAAACGTTGTAATTGTTAATTTTATTTATTAAATATTTCTTATTAATTATTAATTATTACTTCTTAATTATTAATGGAAAGTAAAATTAAGTCTGTTGGAATACCAATTAAATCCTTCTACGACGTCTAAAATAATCGAAGAACGATGATCAATTAAGAGTTGTTGAAAATTGGTATCTATTACAACTGGCAAACTAAAAAAGTTGTAATATGTATCTATTACAACTAGCAATAAAAAGAGTTGTTAAAATTAATATCTTTTATAACGAACAAAAGAAAATGATTGTAATAGGCATCTATTATGATGACCCAATATGGATGAAATCTATTATACATTACAATGGGAAGAAAACGGTTGTAATAGTCATATATTACAAATGGCAAATTAAAAATGTTGTAATAGATCTCTATTACAATGTGCAAAAGAAAATAGTTGTTGAAAAGTGGTATTTATTACAATAAGACAAAAACCGTTGTAATAGGTTTATATTACAACATCCATTTAAGGACCGTTGTAAAAACGGCGTTGTAATAGGGTATTTTTGTTGTAGTGAAGGGATCGGTAGGAACTAACTTTAAAATGGTCTGAACTACATATTAAGCAAAAGCACAAGCTCCACATACCCAATCAACATGACACTTGGAGAGCCATTATATCTCAACATGAAAAGGCTATCACAGGGATCGCTGCCCCAGAATCAACCAATGAAGCGATCGGTACTGATCCTTATTTACTGGGATTTGGGCCTAGCGACCGTTGTGGTGGGTCTATATGTGTAAGGAGGTCTTGTAGCCGAAATTTCAAAGAGATTGGTGTTCGCCTTCACCTATAAATACAGGCCTAGGGGGTCACTTTGAGGATCTTTATGCTGCTAGTTACATAGCTCTTTTATTGTAATCAACTTTTTCCTTATTTCTTGCGGTTTGCTACGGTAATCCAATTGATAGTGAATCAGTAAAGAGAATATTCAAAGTTGACGTAGGCAATCGATGCCAAACCACTATAAATCTTAGTGTTCTTGATTTCTGTTTTGATTTACTTATTAGTTTGCTACATTCATTTGTTTTAATTTAGTTTTCTTCACTTACTTCTCTACACAAACCTATTCTTGGGTGTTTGTGATCCATTTGGTTGCAAACACATATAGAGTTGACTTACCCACTAAACTATCGATTGTGCATAATGTTTTCCACGTATCCTATTTACGAAAATATGTACATGATTCACCTTTGATAGTAGAACCAACACAACAGGAGGACCTCGGGATCGAGCCAAACCTAGCCCTATTTTGGTGGCCTTTTTGTATAATCGGTCGAGATATAAAGGGGCTGAGTCAAAGGTCATTATGTTGGTTAAGGTATAATAGAGCGATAATGCGAGGGATTGTACTTGGGAAACTAAAGATAATTTAAGAGAATCTATCATAAGCTACTATGAGATTACCAGTTTTTATATATAGTATGTCTTTTGTTGTGTCCTCACTGCATAAGGTGAAGTTATCAAGTGTATATATTTACTTTGTATGTATGTAATTTCATCTGGCATGATATATACATATTTTTTCTTTTATCGATCTCTCAACTATATGCATCCATGTTTGAATGCGATAATAATTTCAGGGACGAAATTCCTTTAATAAGGAGAGGACCTAATGACCCGTAATTTGATTGCTTAGAACTTTGAGTATTTATATATTCAAATGGTGAATTATACAATCCTAATTCAAAGATTTTCAAATATAACAAATGATATAAAATGCCATTTTCTAAATATTTTTACATTAAGGAGTAGAGAAAAGTATACTTGATAATGTGATTAGAAATCAGTATCTCGATATACGACTTTAAACTCATTAAAAGCTGTTAAAAAATATGTATTTTTTTTATAATAAATATGCAGTTGCTAAGCACGGTTTCTGTTGGACCAAAAACTAGTGGAACTGAATAAGTGCACGATTGTTAAGTATAGTTGCCATTGGACCAAAAGGTGGTTGCTATTGGACCAATAGTGGTGGAATCAAACTAATGTGTGGTTGATAAATATGGTGCTATTGAATCAAAATAGGTGGAATCAAGTAAATGTGTGGTTGATAAGGATGGTTGCAGTTGGACTAAAGGTTGGGGGTATTAGGTTAAAGGGCTAGGAATTGACCAAAGAACCCTCCTCTTGATCAGTTATAAATAAGCCGAGCTATGGAGATAGAGAAAAAAATTACAAGCTAAGTTATTTTCATAAAATTTCTACTCTCTTTAAACCACTCTCTATTCATCGAAATTAGCTAAAACCACATCTAAAATTTAGCAAGACAACTCTCATTCAACCAAAATCTCCCTATATCCAAGGAGCAACATTACTTTGCAAAATTTTAGAGAAAAAGTGCAGAAAGTAAGGCTCGAAGGATGAGGACGAGAGCACCTAGGAAGGAGGTGATCTTTGCTTCTCTAGTACTTGTTATTAAGATTCCAATGGCTTAGGAGGCTTAGACCAGGGCTTGACTAGAGAGTAAGTGAGATTCTTATCATTTTATAGTAACAAAGTATGATTTATATGAAAATTATTATGGTGGTATAAACCTTACGAATGTGCTAACTTTGGACCGCCTTACTTCTAAAATGTATATGAAAAATCCAAATGTTATAACTTTAATTCAATCATCTTTATAAAGTTTTGTTATGGCCTATAACTGTTGTCTGCATGTTTGTTGGAGTTCTATACAAAAATTTAACAATTTAAAGTTACAAAACAAAAGAGTCGATGTAGATGTACTTTAAAATACTTTTATTTTAAATCATTTCAAAGTGATGAAATATTAATACATTTTGGAGATTTTACATTAATGTATTCTTGACTCAAAGTATTTTATTTTACATCAAAAAATATTTTAAATAATATATTTAAAGTTGTAAAGAAAAACTAGCAAAAGATAGAACAATATAAATCTTATTTATGCACTTTTTGTAGCACTTAGTAAAAGCAATTGTTTTAATCTTCTTATATATAATTTTAAGTGTATTATATTTGCAAACAAATTTTTATACATACTTGCATTATTAACAAGGGTAATTTAAAATAATTTTAATTATGAATTTTTTTTGGAAAAACGATTGTTAATTTAAATTTAAGAAATGTATGTTTTGGTAACAAAAGTTCTTATAGCAGTTTTTTCTTATAAAACAAATGGTTTATAAATAGAGATAATATATAGGAAAGTTTATATATACTCACTTTTAGGACCAAACAAAAGACTTCTCCATCTAATGGGTGTCTAAGAATAGTATAGTGTTATGGCATAGGTTTGGATAACTAGTATTCTTCCCTCTCGGGCTAATAATATGGCCTGTTGGATAGAGTTAGTCACAATGGTTAACCCTTAAATTTGAGTATTATGTATAATTGTTTGAAAATTAAGTAAAAAATTGTATGGATAAATGCAAGTGATTATAGATGTTTACTTATTAGGGCATACAAGGTAGTTGATATTCCAACCGTCGGACAAGAACTTTAACTTACGAAATATACAAAAGAGATGCGAGGTTTATACGATATGGATATCCTCCTTGTGAGGATGTAATATACATAAAAACATTTCTTTCTCTTTAAGGGCAAAGTGTAGGGATATCCTCTTGGCGAGGCTTTACCTTTTAGGCTGTCTGCTTATTTCAAAAAAACCGAAATTAAGTCATTCAGAAATTCACCCTATGGAATTTTTGATGAGTCTGGTGTTGGATAAGCATACATACGAATACTCAATCAAATCCACTTCAAAACTTAATAATATGTTAATTCGAATGAAGATATTTCGTAGATCTCTAGAGAATACTCTGTTTGGGATTTTGGATCTACTGTACTGCCTATCCAAAGGGTGATTTCGAAGGAGAACATCCTTGTGATTTGTTTGGTTTGGTAGACCTGTTGCATTGCCTATCCTGAGGGTGATTCCAAAGGGAGAGGGCAGGATTGGCATTCCTATTTTTTGTTGGAAGGACGATTCGAACGTTGACCTTGACTTCGAAAATGACTAAAACCGGTGCATTGTGGAGGCCGAGCTATGTGGATTTCTACCATTAGGGTGTGTTATATATTTTCTCGAGCGGATTTCAGTTTTATGTACAAAGATATGATATATTTGGCTTTATGTATGGTAGACATAAGCCAACTCGATAATATCCGAGAGTGGCCTAAACTACATAGGCTCTTAGTTATATTTACTCTAGAGATATACTTTGCATGGGGTAGGGAGTCACCTACCCTTATCATGTTGGAAAGAGTTCACAAAGTACCGTGGCACTTCCTTGGAAATTCGTTTATCGAACATAGCCATTACGAATTTAGGAATATTCCCAAATACTATTGTGATGTGGGATGTAAGCATCATCGCAATTTTATATATTCACTTTTCACACAATAGACACTATCTATGTATCACCTTTATTTACTTATAAAAACAAATGCTTTTGGTTCTTGCGAGGTGAAATCTTGTTCTGTTCTGCATTGTGGCCTCACAATGCACTGTTATATGTTTATGCATGTATCCTTAGTTTCTCATACCAGGCTCTGCTTGACATGAAGTTTATTTTTCTTTAAACTCTCATGTACTCATTTGAGTAGGCTGAGAAAGAAAGGTTATGTTTTTGATGTTTTAGAGCCGATGAACGGTGAGCAGCAGGCTTTCGAAGATATCATCTATTTTGTTTTTCGCTATGCTATTAGTATATAAATAAGGATAGGCTATTATTACCATCTAGGATGAAAGGTAGTGCATGTTTGTAACTTTGATAAACCTATTTTTAAGAGTATCCAAACATACTACTTGTTTTCTACATTATATATGATCCTTTTATTGTGAGATACTATTTTTTGTTCTTTCTTTCCGTTCTTTATTTTCTTGTAGCCCAATAATCTGTCTTTTGGATGCTTAAATGGTCGGCACATGAATACTGCAGATGTATTTAGTGTCGTCTTTAGAAGCCAGAAAGGTGAATCGTCACATTTGAATTAGACCCAAGTCCTAAAATAATATTGGGCCTTACACCTGGGCCAACCTTAAAAACCTAACATCTAGTGAGCATGGATAGAGCAAGGGGAGGAGAGTACTAGTTACCCTATGCCTAAGTACTATTTTTAAACACCCACCAGATAGAAAAAGCTTATAAGTTAGCCCAATTGCTAACTGGTTATTTATATAAACCATATTGGGCTCTTATACCACTGCTAGTTCAAGTGTGTGTGGTAGAGGATAAGTTAGGTAAATTTCTAAAAAAATCCTTTATTGGATTGTTGTTGGGCTTATATAAATATATTTTTTCATTAAATCCAATTTAATGACATTTATTATCACTTTATTTCAATGTTTGGTTTTGTAATGTATAACATGGTGTATCAACCAATGGGATATTGCATCTAATAAAACATAGCAATTGAACAATATTATACATGTGTATAGAATATGTATATACACATATAGTTGTTGGGATTTATAACCAATGTATATATACATATAATATACTAATACAAATGTATATGAGGTCCTTCATATACGTAAATGTATATGTGGTCCTTCATACACGTATTAGTTCCATATATATAAATATAAGTATATAAATATATTTAAGTGTGTATATATATACGCATATGATATTGTATGCATACATATAAATATTTTGTGTGTTTATCATTATTAACTTCAGCCATTTAAGGTTTGATATAATTTATATATAAGAATCTAACTAATTATATAATATATGTATATATATAAATATATCTGTATATATATGTATACAATATATAAACATTAAGTGAATACTTCTATTAATTATGTAAATAAGTGTAACGTACAGACTTTTCGACCCTTAAAAGTTGACACTAATACATCCACGGTATTCACATGCCAAACATCCAAGCATCAAAAAGACGGATTGTTAAAGTGAAAGGAAAGAAAAGACAGAACATAATCTCACATCGTGGCAAGTAATTTATAATATACACATGATTTTTACAAAAGGAAACTGTAATATATGTACATCAATCAGAGTAAACTAACCAATCATCAACCTGGAAAGTTATAATAGCCAGACCTCACAAATGTTGATAAATACAATACAAGAAATGCAGTGAAAATAAAAAATACGTGAATACATCTTGGAGGCATCCAGACCATCCTCTGAAGCTCCAAAGCATCCATAACTAAATTTGAAAATATGCTCAGGCTGACCCGAGAATTATAAGAAAATAACGTCCGAATTAGTCAGGTAAACCAGCGTGAGAAACACAAACCAAATCATATGAATTTCAAATGTTATAAAACCTTTTCAAAAATAAAGGTATCTCGCAAGACCATGTCGCACATAAACATGGACGGGTTTTTACCTTACCTTACGATAACCAAACCTTTTTATTAGAAAATCTTGTGATATTATAATAATATCTAGGGTTTAAAATAAATATTTAACATAGTCGGAATAGCGACATTAATTACATTCGATGGCATATTTAGTATACAACCAAGTCCATAAAGCACGTATTAGAAAATGGATTCCATACAATGACAAAGCTACTAGGTTACAGCCTATCATACTACACATCTAGAAAAATGTACCGAGGGCCTCACATGGACACCTTGCAAATCAGGACTGGCCGACCTCTTCCTGAATGGTATCGAATGTCATCACCTCAGTTGTCTCTGAAAAATTGTATTCATGGCCACAAGTATACAAAATCTAAGAACATCGATCCAGATGCAGGTGATGATCATACTCTAATGGCAGCAAACCACATAGCCCAGAAGCATATTCCCTATTTTAGTCATTACCGGGCATGATGCTTGAGGCTACATTTTTCCTTATTAGCACATCCCACTGGGAATGCTAACACTGCCCTCTAGGCAACAATGCACGACATTCATCCATATAACTTGTTTAGGATATGAACAAACTGAAGGCACTATTTCTTCTATATCCTTAGAGTTAGTAGCATATAGCCCTTGCACTTCAAAGAACTTCATCTTCGATTCCATCATCTTTATGATGTCTTCAATTCGAACGCATATGCCAGTTCGAAGTGGTTTTTGGATAACTCATGCTTATCCGATTCCAGTCTCTCTGAACAACTACTGATAGTTTCAAAAATGGCCAAGATCAAAATGACATTCAATTTTAGCACAAAATTCCACTTTATCCAAGCTTAACAAAACCAATTCCAATGCGTAGACAATACTTGTACGAGCTCATCGCAAAATACCTATCTCGATTGGACCTCATATAGAAAAGATATTGATTTTATAAGTTTTGAATTAACTAAAAAAATTAGTTGACTTAATTATTCACTTAAACTAGTCACCCATCCTTAATCCATATCCTCCAAATCAGTAATCCTTTTTCCTATACACATTCATGTGTACAAGTGCATGGCCGTGCACTCCCCCTCCCCTAACTCAAGCTATAAACCACGAAATCGAACGCCGCCTCTTCCGTTCAACTCCTCTTCAAAATCTCGTAGCCCCGATCCCAACAAATTCGAGCTCAACAACCAATTGGATCGCGACCTATAGCCTCGCCCCAGTACAGCGGAATGTCGCTTTTCACCATAATGAACCACATCATCCTAAAATGCTGCCAGTTGCACTCCTTCACACGAGAAGCACGATGAAATCAACGCCTTCTCCTATCATCGCCAAAAATTCAGTCAATCCCTAACCCTAGTTCACACCCATGCACGACCACAACCTCGATCTTCATCGCATCTATCATCGCTTATAGAAAATCGAAGCCCTTGTTAATATGAACTCAATGGATTCAGTTTTATAATTTATCGTTAACCGAATCATTTGATTTTGATTTTTAAAAGAGGTAGCTAGATTAAGTGTTTACAGTAAAAAGGAAATAAAACAAGAAGAGGGAAAAATGAAAAGTGAGACGGAAAAGTATGTGTGGAGTTTAGTTTATTTAAATACTTTCGGTACTTTGCTACACAATAAATCGTTCGTGTACAAACTGCGAACGATAGAAATAAAAATACGATCGCACACAACAATGCGACATGATCCCAAAACAACAATAAAATGCACTGGTTATCTTATTCTATGAAATTTCAAAAACACCAATATTTGTCGCAAAATACATCAAACGATAATTTACATATTTTCCAAATTAAAATTTGTGGAAAAATCCTATAAATTCATTTTAAAATAGGTCATTAAAAACAAGTCATTTTATAACAATTGATTATTTTATTTATTATATTTGAATCAAATTTGAATATTTAAATAAAATAAATATTCCCATTCAAAATGTTAAAAATTTCAGGTCACTGCAATACGTATATATAGTGATTATATCATAAAATATATACATACTTTAATAGCCTTTAAATATTATGATATACGTGTAGTATCATAAAATTTGAATTTTAGTAAAAAAATTATATAAGTATATCATTGATATTTATAGTAACATATGTATAATTTAACTAGTTAATATATGGATGGTATTGAATTTGTTGAAACCAAGATCCAAACAGATGCAACTTCTAAATATACATAAATCATATTTAATTTAATTTTATACTAGTAATATAGGCTTGAAAATTATTCTTTTTTTTTCAAAAGCAAGTGTATGTATTGCACAAATATATTTTGTTGGTTTCACTAATTAATTAAATTCCGCTAACGTAAGTATAATCATTTAAACAACGTTATATTGAATATGTGATTGAAATATATATCAATAATGCATAGCCAAATTTAGATGCAAGTATTACTATTACTTTCCTTTAATTATAATTTTTAAACGATTCAAACTTGCATATGCAAATAAACAATAAGATTATATATCAGTGTTGAATCCATTAAACATAATTTGTTAAAACATAATATGTGTTGCAAGAAAAGTAATGGCTATAGCTAAATATGATATTAAGTTAGGGATATTGTAATAGGTTAAAACATTAATTTACCTTTTCAATATGCCTTTTCACCACACTTTGACCTAGTTGTCTCATTTTGAAATTTGGAATTTCACCAACTTGAGTTTTCTATGCCCAAAGTTCTCCACCAAGGAGGAGGCTTGTAGTTTTAGAGTTTGGTAGGATTGTGGTGGCCAGTATTAGCGTTTTATTTCCAATAAGAATGAGAGCGGAGGCTAGTATTTATAGGGAATGAATGGGAAGAGACAAATTTTCAACAAAACAATTCTTTCCCTTTTCAACTCTCACCCATGCCAGATTGACCGACTTCCCTACTCCCTGTTCCTTATTTAAATCATATTTAAAAATTTATTAATATTAAATCTCATTCAATACTAGTATGTTTTATAACTTAATAGTACATATTAACAATCTATAAACATATGTAAATAATTACAAGAGGGCATCAGAATTTTTTTGAAAGCCATCAAACTTTCTAAAAGGCACCACAATTACTATAAGCACTCACAATAATTTATATAGCTTTTATAAAATTTAATATAATTCATTTATAACACTTTATAGATTAATAAAATCAGGTAGTATTTTAGTAGACTACCCAGATTTGGTTGTGCGAAACACAGGTGTGAATTTGGTCAATAGTTAATGCCGAAAACTTTGAACGTTAAAGTTCACTATGTTATCTTGTCTAGTAGTGTGACATTATGGTCAAATTTATTGCTTATAGATTTTTAAGCAAAAACCACATTATAAATATTCTAAGATGCATCCTTAAGCAACGGTATATTGTGCACACATTCTCTTCGTTATCACTATATCACTTTTGGTACCTAAAGCTTGGTCATGGTTAAAGCTCCAACAATATCGGTATACGCCTATATAGTCGAACTCCAAAACCCTTTGTTTAATAATAACATTTATTATCAAACGATATGCTTTGGCCAGAGACTTTGACTTTCGATTGACTATAGTTGACTCTGATACCAACCTCTTGCAACAAAGGAGACGAATTCTCTATAGAATAGTGTGTCTTCTAACGTTTCTACTCATACTCAACTATAGCTTCTTCGTGAACGTTATGCTATGAATTTGCTATAATCGAAGTGGAGTATTGATGTTAAAGATCCACAACACCCTCAAGTTGAAAGAATTATGTAAATTATCACATAGAGAATCCCTATTTGATCTAGATTTAATTAACTAATTGGAAATTCTTGGTTGAGTCATTCTATAGTTTTCCCATAATTACAAGTACATAATCCCTTGGTCTCTCCAATAGCCACAAGTAATACATTGCCTAACATTAGGAGACTATTACCTACAGTGGTCTCAAAGGATGTACCAATATCCTTTTTCTTGAAATATCTTGATCAAGAATCATTTAAAACAAAGTATTAGTTATTTTACAATTCAATACTCATTGTTACAACTTTTGTACTACAATTACATAATACTTTATTTGAGGATTCTCAACTTGTATATGTCTATCGAATTACTTGTTATTTATATCTCATAATACATAGTATATAAAATATAAAACACTAGAAGCTTACTTAATTATAACCAAGACTAGTTCTGAAGTTTGGTCATGTAAAAAACTACATAGTTACCCACATGGCATGCCCCTTAACTTTTGGACGATTCTACGTTCGGAAATTGTCATTTTTACCTTATTCACCTCCTTACTTTGTTGACTTCACAACACCAATCAAGTATCATTTCTTTATTGTCATTGATTCTATGCATGTGCCACTTTGATGGTGATGATCGGAATATCGGCTTGATTCTAATGTGCATGCACAAATGTGCATAAACTGGAACCGTGCAAAATATTTTTTAAATCATAAAACTAATTGATTAAAAAGAAAATTGATTTTTATACAAAATTAACTAAAATGGTGATTTTTCTCAAAATACTTTAAAAAATTTCCTCCAAATTATTGCTTGTCAATCACAACTAGAACCCTTAGATTCACCTTCGAGAGATCCAACCTTTAACTTAATGGTGAAGTTGCAGAGCCCACCACTAAGATGTCATTTATTTTCATGGAGAGAGAATGAATTTCTATATATTTAGAACAAAGCATCTAGGTAGATATATAGCAGCACTAATGGGCTATGTAAAACATTTTAACCAGATCCACTGTTCAAGGTGTGACACATCATACGTGAGACCTTATCTCATCTAATTAATTAAAACCATTTAATTGATTCATACCCACCTATATTTTGGCTCACCTTACTTAAAACAAAAAAATCGACTGCCCGAATTGTATGTGTGTGTGTACAAATATATATATTATTTATTATATTTAAATTATTATATTAGCTTAAAAATGATTGAATAAATATACAGTTGTTATATATTTATAATTTAATTGTAGGCCTTCTAATAATAACTAAAATAATAATAATAAATTAATTAATATAACCATTATATTAATTTCTCTATAAAAACAAGAGTTGCGGGTGTAACTCTTAGGTGTAAACTCAACACTTAGTAATATTTAAACAATATAAATATTAAAGCATGTATGGACTTTTGAAAATGCATAAAAGTAGAGATGAGTTCAGTTGCTTATAGATTATCTATGTGAAATTAAATTCCTTATTCCTCAATCAATGATATATTGTGCAAGTTTTCTCTTTGTCATCAATATATCACTTAGAAATTTAAAGCTCGATTAATGGTCAAATCTCTATTAACACCTGTTGTTAATTACAAAGTCCATGGTTCAATCAGGTAACAATTATCGATTAACCAATTTTCTTTAACCAAAGACTTTGATTTTATATTGACTACTAATTACGATGATACTAACCTTCTATTCGAAGGAGACGAATCCTTTTCTTGAATAGTGTTTCCCTTAACTTGGTTTAACTTACACCCAACTATGGTCTTAATACGATCACATTGTCACATGCTTGATCATAATCAAAATATACTTTAAACACTTAAGGTTCAAGGTATTCTTAAGTCAGAAGAACACTACACATCGTCACGTTAATTCTTCTATTTAACTTTTGACTCTCGATGGGTCATTCTCTAATTGCTCCAAAAAAAATACACTTGCGTAACCCTTAGTGCCCCAACCACCATGGGTAATTCACCATTCATCATATGGAGAGCATTACTTACACTAATCTCAATGGATATATCGATATCTCGTTCCATATACGTCTTGACAAAGAATATTTAAAGACAAGTATTTATTTCATCGGTTCAATGCTCATGGTTATGAATATATTCGTAACTACAATCAATTAAATGCTTCGCTTATGTATTTCTACTTGTACATAGCTAATATATTTGTAACATTGTTTATATCCTAATATCATAATAGAAAATAAATCCAGAAATTACATTATTTTAAATAAGGTTCGCTATAAGAGTTATGTAAAAATCGACAAATTTCGGACAATATATTAAATTAACTGAAATGAATTTTTAATAGAAAAATGATTTGGGTGTTTTATTTATAACCATTTCACATATCTTTTGTAGAAGATCAATTATGGAAACATAATTGTGCATGTATGTATATATATACATATATTCAATGCGACGAATATATTCAATATATCGTATATATAATTTGGCTATATGTTAGTTTCCTATATTATAAGAAATTCATTAAATTGATTAGCAATTAATTGCATGTTGATTAACATACGAGTGCATTAGTCTTTTTATTATGGGAGGTTAATTGCCTATAGTTATTGGAAAGCAATTTTTTGCTAATTTAGTAGATAAATTTTTTTGTATTAAAACATATTCATATGTTACTCTCTTTACCCAGAACATTTAAATTTCCTTTTTTCTTCCTCTCACCATACTCTACATGAAATTAAGCAGAGAAGGTCGGGGAGTGAGGAAATCAACTTTTGGGGCCATCATTGGGCATTTTCTAAACTCTTCGTTCCTTTATTAATTCAAAAATAACATCTATTTCAAAATATAAATACCAATTCAATCCAAACAATCGGCTAGGGATTCATTTGGTAACGTATACACTTAAATTTTAGGAGCGATTTGGGTTATGGAGGGAAAACGTTTTTCTTCATTGATTTGAAATAGATTTAGGTTAATCTTCATTTGAGGTGCTTATGTCTCCTTTATTAGTTAATTTATATTTATACAAATGAGATACATAATTTAAAATTGATATTTTTATGATGAATATTGCTTTGAAATCTATATATGGATGAAATTTATTATTTGATTTTATTGGACATAAGATCTATATACTTCAAAGGAGATTTTGGCTAGACTTACATTATGATTATTGGTGGAGCATGTGCTATATATGTAAAAGATTTATCACTTAAATAAGCGGTTACCAATATTTAGAAACTATATATATGAGGTTTATTGTCGAACGATGTTTAGATCTTCATTTATTTGAAAGCGGTGTTTTATTGCCGAATTTTGTTTAAAATATATAAATATATTTTATTTCTAAAGATCATATTTTCTTGTCATAACTATAAACTCCATTCTAACAGTTAAAACAATGTTTTATTGTAATATTTGGTTGGAATATATGTGTGCGCACACACAAATATATGCATGGGCAAGGATCGATTACTCCTCATTTTTACTACACCTTAAATCCCCCTTGATATCGGCCATAAGTTCCAAGTTAAATAATATACTTTCTATCTTTTTCCACTTCACTCTATTATTTAATTCGAAACTTATAGCTGATATATAGGGGGATTTGAGGTATAGAAAAATTGTGGTGCAACCGATCCTTGCCCTACATACATACATACATATACATACATAAACACGCACGCACACGCACACACACACGCGCGCGCACACGCACACACACATATGCATTTTTATGCTAAAAATAAGACTTCTATATGAGAAATATATATATATATATGATTTGGACTAATGATTAAAACTATGTTTTATTTTAGGACTATTAGTGAAAGTGCCATACCGGATCTCAATGGTCGTATGTACATATATGTTTAAATATTAAATAAACAATCATTTCTGATATATATATATATATATATATATATATATATATATATTCCCTTGATACATAGTTATGCTCATTTGATGATGTTTTGAATGGTTTTATATTATGAAATATGATGGAATTGGGTTTGATTATATTGCTTACTATTAAATAGTTATATTGATTGGATGGGTGTTTACATATTAAACTATTAAATAAGAATTGCATGGTTGTATATGATAGTCATAATAACTTATAATCGACTTGTTAGTATATAGAGTGTTTGAATCTACACGTAGAACTATCACAGAAAGAACCATGTATAAAACACCTTAGAACATTCATCCATCAAATGGCTTTCTCTTCTTCCACCCATATCTCTCCCTTCACCCTCACCTACTCTCTTCACTTTAACCGAACCAACACCACTTCTAACAACCCTATATATCCACCTCTGCAACCATTTATGTAACGACTTGAAATTTTATCACTTTGAATTAGATTTAAATATTTGATTTAGGGTTTTAAAATATAATAAAATCTATGTTTCAAATAATTGTCCAATTTTTGATGCCATATTTTTAATTAATTTATAGCATTTTTTCATAATTTTTAATTTGGAAATTAATTGAACTTCCATTTGACGTCGAACATTGGCATTTCTGAAATTTAACAGAACTTGATAACCAGTGTATTTTATTATTGCTTTGTAATCATGTCATATTCTAAACGCAATCTTATTTTATTTTCTATTGTTAGCGGCTCATTCGTGGACGCAATATCATGTGTCGGGTACCGAAAACTAACTTTTCAAAAACAAAACAAATGCACATACATGGTGTAACAACTCGGATTTTTAGACAAGTCAAAATTGCTGAAAACCCATTTGTTATAAAACTACGAATGATAACTACCAACTTAACACACAACATTATTTAATAGATATTCAACATTACTAAATGTATAGGATACACTTTCAATTAATACAACTTATCATTGGGGCCGCATCACTACCACTTGTGATTGCCTATGTACCTCTATCTAATTGGACAGCCAATAAGATACATGATCAAGCAAACGTAGTACTCTACCATGAATAGGACTCAAAGAGCCTACGATGCAGAAATATAAATATTATTCTCCAACTACATATCATATAGTATGCAAGTGTAGCTTCCTAATCTACCTACTTAGACTTAACCCTTGCATTTAGATTTCTTAAATCTAATAAACTATATTATTTTCAAAATATAATCCTTTTCGAAAATAATCTCATTGAACTAAATTCCTAGTTTCAATTCAAATCCTTTTAAAGCAAAAATTTATACATCTTTTGTATCAAATAATAATATTTCTTTGGGATTTAAGTTTTTGAAATAATAGCTTCTTAAATCTTCTTTGATCCAAAACATTAAGAACCAACGTTTATTCCCAAAATATCTTTTGTATTCAAAATATGGAAAAGCACTTTTATAATTATATATTTTCAAAATATCTATATATTTCTTTAGAAAACATTTTATTAAAAAATATATATATCCTTTTAATATTATAATAAACTACTTTTATTATAATTAACTCCATAATCGCTATTGTATTCGAACATTTTATGGTCAAATTGTAGGATTCTAATCACAAGTTGTTTGTTTACAAATCATATGCAATTATCATCTACCATAATAAAATGTTACTGTTAAACACCTTATAGTCAAATTAGGAAATTCCAATCACATTGTGTTGACTGTTAATATGCTTACAAGTTTTTCTACCTAACCTATGTCTAAAAAAGAATTGCTCATAAAAATGACTGGGAACATATCAAATAATCAATAAATGAAATAAACACAACAACGAATGGTAATCAACACTTCCTTATATCGAATATTTATAAACACTTCTCTAATTTCACACATCATTCAACCAAGCATTCATATACTAAGTGTAGCCCATGCCACTTATTATAAAAGATATACAAGTGATAGTAATTAATTTAGAGTTACCTATTTACTTTTTAAGAGCCAAGGGTTTCAAACTTAACTTTTTAATGTATTAATTTTATTAAACTTGCAAAAAAAACTTCCAAGAGAAGCTGTACAAGCTTCCAAAGAAAGCTATAAAAGCTTTCCAAGCAACTCTATCAAGGAAAGCTTCCAAGAGAAGCTATCAAATCTTCCAAGCAATGTTATTAAGACTCCAAGAGAAGTATCAAAAATTCTAAGCAAAGATATCAAAACAAAGCTTTCAAGAGAAGCTAGCAAAACAGAGCTTCTAAACAAAGCTTCTAAGAGAAGCTACCAAAATAAAACTTCCAATATAAGCCATCAAAGCTTTCCAACAACGCTATCAAAACAAAGCTTCCAACAGAAGCTAACAGAGTTTTCAAGCAATGCTATGAAAATAAAGCTTCCAAGAGAAGCTATCAACCAATATGAAGTATATTTAAGAAGACATGGGAGAATTCTAGAGTTAGGAAGTCTAGATAACGCCTTAATGAATTTCCGGCTTATGAAGTAAGTTGAGCATATGAAATTCTTTTCAAATAATATATATTCTCATTTTTAGTACATAAATAATTAAATAAAAACATATCATATTTCCTAACTATCACAAACTTTGATTAATTGCTTCTCAAAATTCAAGGTTTTACAATTAAATATTCGAATTCGAAAACTCAAAAATTACAGGCTGTTACATTCTTCCCCTTTAAAAGAATTTCATCTTCCAATTTCTATGGAGCAAAAAATATAATGAAAGCCAAATATTTAGCAAAAGTAATGTTTGTGTATCCATTTGTGGTTTAGCTTGAAAGTATTACCATTTTACAATTTCATTAAATTGGAGTTCGAAATTTAAATTTAAGGTATACTCAAATATCATATGGTTAGAGTTATTTCAGTTCCACGCTGAGGATGGAACCCATCTAATAACTACCTAACAATCACATTGTATATTAACAAGATAAAGCATTCCTTATTAATTAATTAGCTGAGATGTGATAGGATCAATACAGTCAATATCATAAGTGAATATCTGAATAACTATTGATTAAACCAACATATTCTAATCATCTTGCAATATTAGACCATAAGGAATACCCACATAGTTATTTCCTATTTATCTTTCCCTTTTTGGTTCAATATCTATCCGTTCTACAATCTAGTTGTGACGCCCCACCTCTATGCTCATAATAACAAAGAGTATTAAAAGAAATACTGTCTATTATTACGAAGAATAAGGCTGGATAGGAGCGACCATCCGTAATTGGCCTCACACTAATATTGGTTATCTCGATAGGAGTGGTATATACTTTTTATTTTTCATCTATTATTTATTTACTCCCATCGACATATCCAATTATCAGTATAAAACAAACTACGATAGTTCATAATAGTTTAGGACATTAGATATAACAATAACACAGATAATATAAATGCGGAACACAGATAAAAACAAAAGTCTCATATATATGTAACTGATGTCAGTTAATACATAGTTGACACAATACATATGATACAACTACAACTGTCGACTCTAGAAGTTATATATACAAGTACATTATCGACTAATATACATGAATACATATCGTTCTATACAATGGCACAACTACTACAAAATGACACTGACAACTTCAGAAGATGTGAAAAGTCTTCATATCCTTAACAGCAACTCAAAGAAGAAAATCTACAACCTGAAATAACTCGGGTCTGACCCGAGTATTACATTCAAAAGAAAATAATACACGGGTCAGTCTAATTCAAACTCAGTTATTAGTGCATAGAAGCAATAATAATCAATCTCAAATAGATGACAGTCACAGAAATCTCGTATATCCAACTCTCGATACGAGGATTGGATAACGGCAGATATAACACTAAGCAGTGTTAAACAACAAATCAACAATCCAAATCAAAATACAACTCCAAAATATTGAAATTTACCAACGAAACAATTCAACAATTTGAAACATCAATTTAAAACTGTCAAATCGGATAGGGCTGCAGTACACGCACGCGTGTACTGCCTCGCCACTATCGCAGAAGATACGCAAAAGCTCAGTGAAAGTCACAAATGATCACAAGGTCAAACCCCGAAATCAGGTTCAACTCAGGTAAATTTGAAAACAGATCCAAAAGCATTAATGCAATGCAAAACAACAAGGACCAAAACTGCATATAAAACGAAACTGCAGTCGTAAATGAATACAAGGGCAAACTGTAACAAAGCTGCAGCCACCATAAGATTGCAAGGGCGAGACTGCAACAAAATCTCAGATGTAATCATATAGATTGATACTGGTACAAGCAACTATCATATGAAAGAGTGCTGGCATGAATATCAATACATTGGAAATTAAAACAGAGACTACAGGGTGAACCAGCCAAGGCAATGTACCAGTATCAATTCAAGAGCAACACCACACAAGTGTACATAAGCAACAATGCACTGTACATCAAGTGATATAACACAACAATACCAATGACCACTTTAAAACCAAGTATAAAGCAGTGTCAATGAAAATGCAAGTAGACCAGGATGCAACTGCACAAGACAGGTTAGCAAAGTGCAGATACAAATAGTCCAAGACATGTCAGTGCCAACAACATATATAGAACAGTGAACAAAATCAAGGCAGCAAGTAATACCAGTACGAGAATGAATGTAGGCATAACTCTGAATACGTAGACATGTCTATCTCAAAATAGAACAGCTCCTACTAACTGCAAATCTAACCAGAGCCAAGAACACATGAACAAGGCTCAAGAAAAATTTAAAAAGAACACAAAATGATAAAAGAATGAAGTATGGTTTATATCATTAGTAAAATCGAACTAGGACAGAAGTGCTGCCGGAGGCAGTAGTCAATGCAGCCAAAGTCGAACAAAACCACCGTCAACTCAAATCAAAAATCCTCAACAAACTCAGAATCCAGTTTCACCAAAGTCAAGCAGATACTATTATACATGTATGCATATATATATATATATATATGCATACACATACATACCTATCTCAAAAGAAACAGTGGACAAAAATTTAACAAAAAAAACTCAACTTACAATGGAACTGGACCAAATTCAACTCAATGCAAACTATATCATAACTGATACAGTGACAGTATGGATGCAAGCAAATACCTCTGATTCAAGTAAATGAAAAGGTTAAAGTCAAGACTGATGCCAATAGTTAATGACCAAAGTTATGGATTTTCATAAACAAGTACTAGTGTAGGAAAAAGGTCAAGACATCTAAAACAATGTCCAACTCAGATGAACACAGCTAAATGCAAAAAGGCCTAGTACCTGCACCACCAACCATACTATGCCAGCACGATGACGATCCAGATGCAGTACAGTGAAGTACAAAAACTCAAACGAATAAAGACTGCACTAGTAAAAAAGAAAGAACTCTGCAATGCTCAAGATCAAGGCAAAGTTCACAACAGTGTACTGGTGTTATGATTAAAGTCAAGTAGCAATTTCAAAATATTCAGAATCAAGTATCATAGAAACTGGAATCACTTATTCAGGAAGATAAACACCAAAGGCCAAAACTATTAACCAAATGCAGAGGTCATGACACTGTCATCAGGGCTCAATACAAGTGCAAGGCCACCAAAGATAACAGCAACACTAAGAAATCACACAAGTACGAATCATTTCGAATTAACAAAAAAAATTAAAATTCCATAATTCAAACTACTGTCAGATTCAACTTGCAGAGGAATGCTTTAAAGCAGAGACGAAGACCCAAAATAAATCTACAGGCAATGGTGATGGCCCAAGATAATACAAAGTCAGGGAATTGCAAACAAAAAAACAAACTGCCGAGACAAAGACAAGCAACCAATCAAACAAGCAAGGGTTTAAATTAGATGTGAGTGAATATAATCACTCACCTTTGCCATCGGAGCACGAATGATCTACCGGGCGACGTCATTCGATTGATTGATTGAGGATGGCGCCTTCGATTTTTGAACGCGCCCTAGCTTCAAAAAGGGGATGACGAGAACGAGCCGCCCTAAATTGCCGCAGCCCTAATTTGTGAAGCCATTATCGCTTTTTCGTTTATTTGTATAGGGTTCGAGTGAGTGACAAAATGAAAGGGGGTCAGGTTAGATATCATCACGGCATCAAAAGTAAATAGGCCAAGTTTCAAAGCCCACAACTCTTAATGAATTGTAAAATAATTCACAACAGATTTTCAAATGAATTTAAACTTGATTCAAATCTGCATTAGCAATTAAAAATGATTTAATCGCCACTTATAAACTGACGCAAAAAAACCGGGTTGTTACACTAGTTATATAGAGAAATATTTATACACAAAAGGAAATATAAATGGAAAGTGGACTGTCACAGTACTAATGTGAATGGCAATGTATCTATTACAGGATCAGACCCGACGTAGTTCTTTTCTTATGCCAAAAGCCAAGATCATATGCATTCCAATCCACATTGACATGTAGTTAACTTTGCATGAATCTAAACTGCACACTCGGTTTGAATTAGATTTACTTAATTTGCCTCATAGGGATCTAAACCACACACTCAGTTTGGATTAGATCCTAGGATATTTTATCCTATTACGGTTGGCATCCAAACACTAAGTAAGGACGTACTCTACTTATTGCAGTACCAATATTTACCATTGAGTAATAGTGCACTGCCAAGATCTACAGCCTTATTCTGCATTAACACTTAGTTTACTCTACATGGATCTAAACCACACACTCAATTTGGATTAGATCATATTGCGGTCGGCATCCAAACACCAAGTAAGAACGTACTCCGCTTGATTCATTACCAACATATAGTAATAGTGCAGTACCCAAGATCTATAGTCTTATACCGCATTACACTCAGCTACTTCACATGGATCTAAACCTCATACTCAGTTTGGATTAGATCCTATTGCAGTCGGCGTCCAAACATTAAGAAGGATGTACTCTACTTGATTCATTATCAACATAGAGTAATAGTGCACTACCCAAGATCTACAGTCTTATACCACATTGCCACTCAGTCTACTCTACATGGATCTAAACTGCACACATTGTTTGGATTAGATTCTATTATGGCCAACCTCCAAACACAAAGCAAGGATGTATTCTACTTGATTCATTACCAACATAGAGTAATAGAGCACTACCTAAGATCTACAGTCTTATACCATACATCCATCATGTGAAGGCAACCATCATTGATGAAATGATCTAAAACTATTTCATAAGTAGAAGCAAAGTTCCCAAAATACTTTTATACTTTGTAAATCATCTTCCAATATAAGTAAATCTTTTCTTTTGAAAAAAAAACCAAACTTTAAACTTAGGAAATCATTTAGGAGGTATTAAGTATGAAAGATTTATCCAAAATAATTATCCTTTTCGAATCATTTGACGGATCTCAACAAAATTATATGAATCAGGGGCACTAAACATTCAAAATTTAAAAAGTATATAAAGTTAAAGTTGTAGAATATTAAACTAGATTTCCAACAAGATAAATTTCACAAAAATCCAATTAAGGAATCAAAAGTTATGGTCAATATACTAGAAGTTGATTTTAGATGATCCTCCTAATTATTTTGACCTGGGTATAAACTTGAATTTACACCTTGATTTTAGCTTTAAGATAAACGAATTTATAAAAGGCATAAGCATAAAAGTTGTAGCTCTTTGAGTAAGCTTTCCAGACGTTAATGAATTCCAAATTCCGATTAGATTTGCAAAAGTTATGACTAAATTACTTAAAGGTATTTTAACACAATCTATCCAATATTATCAATGCCAACCAATTTAACTATCACATTATGAAATGACATAAATATATATTTAAAAAGCTTTTCTCACCTTAATTTTGTGTGAATGTAGCCTTTAATTCACTTCTCTTGATCCCCTTTACTTTGCATGCCTTCACTTTATTTTTTCAGTTGGTGAAAATGCCCCCTTATATACGAGTGCAATATATTCCACTTAGCACACTCGATGATCTTATTAGCAATGAGGCCACTTCTTTCGTCCTAATTCATTTAGTTCCTTTCTCCACAAGCTACTGTTTTCCTTCCTCTTAAGATACTTTATTCCTTTCTTCACAAGCACCTACATTCCTTCCTTTTCAAGTTACTTTTTAATATGACAATTGTATGCATGGGTTAAATTTAGATAATAAATTAGTTTATTTACACTTGCCATTTTATACATAAGAACATTCCTTTCTTTATTACTTCATGACCTAACCTACATGTTCGTAAACATAAATATATATACCATTAATTTGGTAAACTAAAAGAAAATATGTAGATAAATGTATGAACATACACACACACATACACTTAAAATTTCGTTAGGCCTCTCTATATGGTGCTCGATAATGGATCAACATATTATACTTGCTAGTATAAACACTAAACAAAAGCTAAACACGCCAAAAATAATATTACCTGTATCCACGGTCAGAGGTATGGTGCTTTGTCAAAACTTATTTTATTTACCAAATTAAGGTAGTTTAATTTAAATTCCTAGGATGATTTACTAATCTTAGGTGAAATTTCACCTTGGCACCTAAACTAAGCTCCGATACCAAACTGCAACGATCCGCATTTTCAAACAAGTCAAAATCGTTGAAAACCCATCCATTCTAAAACTACGAATGATAACTACCAACTTAATGCACAACATTATCTGATAGATATTCAACATTGCTAAATGTATAGGATACATTTTCAATTAATACAATCTATCAAAGTGTTTAATTATATATATAGGACGTACTTTAATGCATACCAAAATCAAAACTACGAATTTTACCATTGTGCAACTCTGATGAGAGAGGCAACAATATCCATTTCTGCAAACTCAATAAACATATCAATCCAAAATAATTTGGAAGGTAGGAAAGATATATCAGCAAAAAATAAATAGTAAAAAATACACAAAAATGTTATATTATTATTGGAGCTGCATCACTACCGCTTGTGATTACATACGTACCTCTATCCCGAGTAGCCAATCAGATACATGATCAAGCCAACATAGTTCCCTTGCCACGAATTGGGCTCAAAGAACCTACGATGCACAAACATAAATATGAATCCTGAACTACATAGCATATAGCATGTAGGTGTAGCTTCCTAATCTACCCACTTAGACTTAACCCTTGCATTTAGGTTTCGTAAATCTAATTAACTTCAAAATATAATCCTTTTTGAAAATAATCTCTTTAAACTAAATTCCCGATTTAATTTCAAATCCATTTGAAATAACAATGTATATAAATCACACTTTCTTTGGAATCTAAGTTTTTGAAATAATAGCTTTTCAAATCTTCTTTGATCCAAAACATTTAACACCAACATTTATTCCCAAAATATCTTTCATATTCAAAATATAGGAAAGCAATAAATATTTATTTTTAAAATATCTATAAGTTTCTTTAGAAAACATTTCATTCAAAGACATATATATAATATTATAATAAACTACTTTTATTAGAATTAATTCCTTAATTACTATTATATTTAAACATTTTATTGTCATATTATAGGATTCTAATCACAAGTTTTCATTCTCAATTCATATGTAATTATCATCTACCATAGTAAAATGCTATTGTTAAATACCTTATAGTCAAATTATGAAATTCCAATCATAAGGTGTTGGCTGTTAAATGCTCATAACTATTTCTACCCACCCCATGTCTTAAAAAGAACTACTTATAAAAATGGCCAAGCACATATCAAATAATCAATCAATGAAATAAACGCAATAATGAATGGTAATCAACATTTCCTTCTATCGAATATTTATAAACACTTCTCTAACTTCACACATCATTCAACCAAGCATTCATATACTACGTCTAGCCCATGCCACTTATTATAAAAGGTATACAAGCGATAGTAATTAATTTAGAGTTACCTATTTACTTTTACGCACCAAGGGTTTCAAACTTAACTTTTTAATTTGTTAAGTTTATTAAACTTGCATATATGACATTATATAATTCAAATTAATTGTAAAGATCTCACCAACATCTAGCCAAGTCCTAGAATCCATGGCCAAGCCCTCCTAAGACAAAGCAAGAACCCTAGAACCTTCCTACCATCACCAGAAGTAAAGCATCCAAGCAAAGCTCCACCTTTCTCTCTCATGCTCACGACCATACTCCTTCTACCTCCATTCCTTTAAATTATTCCATGGAAGTGCTACACCACCAACTGAACATGGCCAGAGGATTAAAGAACGGTGGTTTTAGCAAAGATTTAAGGTTGATTGATCATCTTGTATTTGATTTGATTTTTGCAAGTTAAGTTACAAATTTTGCCTTTAAAATTTTAATTAGAAAACGATCTATCTTGAAATCCGATTTTAACAAAGACTACTTTCGAATTATGTAACGACCCACAAATTTATCGATTTGATAATTGAATTTATTTTTAAATATTCAAATATAAGTTTTTTAAAAACATAGATTAGATTTCTTAAACTAGAATGAAGGTAATTTTATTTTGAATAAGTATTTATGAAAATATTAACTTTGAAGAAATATTGATAAAATGGTCGAAAATCGTTTTATCAGTAAACAAATCTATAATTGTCATAAGTCATGCACTAAGCTGGATATATATGATTATATATCCGTTTAAACAAGAATATCAAATAAACTTATTTATTCTATTTTTCGGAAAATAAAATGTATTTATGACATCATCAATAATGGCATCATATTTAATAATTGATTTATGAATTTAAATTGAGATTTAATGGTTTAATGATTATTATAATTATTCAAGTAATTGTTTTAAATGATAATAAGTCATTTAAATTAGTTATGAAGTGATAATAAATCATTTAGAATATTTTTACAAAGATGTATATTTGATTTGAAATTATAAGGAAAATTGATATCGCTTTACCGATCTAACAACACTTTTTGTAAACAATTGTTTAATATTAATTTATATGGTTTTATAATTCAAATGAGATCATTTTAATTAATTAATAATGATGGGAACTTATTTTTTAAATTTTGTTTACATTTATATGTAAATTAATTTATAAGTGAAAATGTGACCGGGAATCAGCTTTTCGATTTTCAACAATTTAACGAACAAAAGTTGTTTAAAGTTGTTGCAACCTTGTTTATATGTCTTGTGCACATATATAACATACACATACACACCCTAACATATAAATGAACATGTATATAAATATACACTTATATCTATATATATTACAAAAAATATCTAAGATAATTTGACAAATAAAAAGCAAACTTCAATCTTACACACATCAACTCACGCACATAGAGCCACATGGGGGGGGGGGGTGTTCAGCTGTGCATGGTAATGGAGAAGGAGGGTGTGGTGGTGATGAAATGGTGATGTGTGCGCACATAAATATCATGATATTTTATTCACTTTTTTGCTTATAAATATTCATCCATTCTTTAATAATTTTAACACTATTCTTCATCTTTATCAAGCTATTTTAATGGCTTCCTACCTTTGGAAAATTATGAAAAAAATTTATCAAAAAGAAAATAAATTTATATAAGTAAGTATACATTAGCAATCCACTTCAAAACAAGCTCAAACCACCCCTCTCCACTCTCTGAACTCATGGCCACCACCTCTTACCACCCAAGGCAGCCCACTTCCACTTCCAAGCTTTGGCCATCGCTATCCAAAGGTCCAAGGCTTGATTCCATTTGCTTTAGCGAAGCTATAGCGAATTTTCAAAAAGTTTGAAATAAATGAAGGTGAGAACTCTATTTATATTATGATATTTTGGATGATATATATGTTTGGCTATGCTTGGCTATGTTGATTGTGAACCATGTTTGGATATGATAACATTTTTGTTTGGATGTGTAAATGGTTCGCGTTTAATACACGTCGAATATTACAAAGGAAATCACTTTCCTTTAATAAATGAAATGGTGTATATGAGATTGTTAAACCTCTTTAAAATGATTTAGAAATGTGTTATAAACACTTAAAACCAATTTGGTGAAGTTTTGACAAGTTATGAAAATTGAGTCAAAAATAGACGCATCGTGTAACGGGCGATTTCGCACCATAATAGTTTAAACCCATTTGTATAATGGAATTAAAGTCGAAATTCTTTGGAGTAAGAATTTTCCAAACTCTTATAATCATAATTTTTGAACAAAAGAAAACGATTGATATTTAATTTAGTAGATTTTGAAATATGAGTAAAACAAGTTTTTGAAATAATCACGGTTTGCAGTTCGGATACCAAAGCGATAAATTCTTTAACAATGATATTTTTAATTCTTTCAAATATGGAATAAATTCTATAAATATGTTAGAATGTTTTAAAAGACATTTGGGTTATAAAAATGGATTTCTAAATGATAAAATAGTTGTTTTGATCAAATAAGCCTTAAAAGCACTATTTGCACCGATATTCGTAGCACTTTATGCTGCACATTCAATAATTTTTGAAATATGGCTTTAAACTTATATATTTTTCCCAAATATTTTATCAATATTTTCAAATAAATAATTAAGTATTTTAAAGATAATTTGGAGGTTTTATAATTTATTTTAAAGAGTTTAAATAAATTATTTATAGAAAGTTGTTATAATTAAGTGATTTAATCTTAACTCTAAAAGCATATGAGTGGATTGGATCTTTCCAAAATTAGAGAGGTTTAATGATTTCGTATATACTAGAAAATAATATGATTTAAAGATTTATATCTCTAAAATAGATATTTTATTTGATAAAAGATATTAATGAATGAAATGATAATCACCCTTAGACTTAGCATCTTTTAAGCGATGATTGGTTTGAAGGAATCAAGATTGGATTTGGGCGATTCTTATCTGAAAACCACTTCGAACCAATTTGGGCATTTGAAGTAAAGATATGAAACAATAATAAATTAGAAGATGGAAACAAGGGCTTCTTGTCACCGACCCTTGGGGGAAATTTCCATTATCTGGTAGTAGTATCTTCATTTGATCTTCGATGCAAGGGCTACTTGCTACTAATCGTAGGGTTAATTCCCAACAAGATGTAGTAGAAGAGTTCCTTCGATTTGTCATGTTCTTGGACAACTTGCATGGATGAATGTTTGACATTGCATTTCTAAAATGCACATACATTTATTTTTACAAATGTACATCTGTTTGGTGGTGTAGGAAGTTACTCTCCTATAATTTATACTCTTCTCTGAGACGTAGGAGCTCAGAGGTTGTACATTTGTGAAAATTAATAGTGTGCAATGGAATTGGCAATGTAACATTCAACTGAAATGTGTGCTATGAGAAAGGTAATAGTTACCTCGAGCCTCATCACCGGGGAATGAAAAATACAGGGTAGATGCGGTAGGGCTAAGTGGGTCGCTTCCATTAGGATGTGGTCATAACCTTTCTAGATCGCACTTTATATATCGGTTATGTTGTGTATTCTATGAGAGCTCTCGAAAAGGTCAGGAACGGCCGGGGTGATGTCATATTCGATACTGTCTATGGTAAAGGTAGGCTGGTTCTATTTTGGTAGAGGTTGGAGCCTCAGGTGTCGAATGGTAGTCCCTTATCTTTTCATTGTATGAAATCCATTCTTCAATAAAATCCTTTATGGTTCTAGCTGAAAACCTATTGTATTACAAATTTAACAATTCCAACTACGATTAATATGTTATTTGAAAATATTTTCAAAGAATGTCATTAAATATAATATTCTCGATTTTGCATAGCAAATGTTTTGGTTATCATAAGGAAAAAACCCATTTCGTGTTTATATGCATCATATTCTTATAAGATACCCTTTGTTTTCAAATATTTGAATTTTGAATTTCTCGCACCAGTCCCATGATTGACCCGGAATTTATTTTCTTTTCCCTTAAACTCTGGGTGCCCTATTTTTCTAGCCAGCCAAGTAATCAGGTTTAACTTGGAGCATTATGAGGGAGCATGAAGTCTGGGGCTGAAGATGTACCTATAGATAGTTCTTCATTTCCATTTCCACTGCATTAGTTTACTAATTGTATTCAGGTAAGGATAAAGATTTATAACGGTCTAGGCTGATTTATAAGATAGACTTTGATAAATGTATTTAAAATTTCCACTATAAAGATATATATATTGAAATAATATATTTTATTCCATTAATGTAAGATTTTGTTATATCTTTTTTTTTCTTTACTCCTCTTTAGCATTTGGATTTGCGGCATGTGAATACCGAGGATGTATTAATGGCAATTTCTAAGGGTCGAGGAGGCGGGTCGTCACATTTGGTATCGAAGCTTAGTTTAAGCTAACACTTGAGCCTAATAAGGGTAAAGTCTCATCAGAGATAGGGTTAGTTATACCCTAGGATGAGTAACACATTAGAGATAGGGTAAGTGATACCCTAGAATGAGTTGAGAGTATTATATAAGAACACATATTTGTTAATGATATATAAAAATGATTTGTTTTGAAAATTGGTAAACAAAATAATTTTACCTAAGGTCATATTTTAAATATAAATAATACATTTTGGAAAATATTGTTGGTTATGATATTAAAGTCATGAATTGGATAATTGTTTTAAAAAAAATTTAATTAAATCAAGAATAGACATCTTATGATTAGAATTTCATAGTTTGACTACAGGATGTTTAATAATGGTATTGAAAGGATTAAGAATAGAGGGGAAACCTAAGATTTGGATAATGAGAAATTTTATCTTTTTTAGAAAATATTTTGAAGGTCAATGATAATAATGTTTGGAAAACATATTTTATAAAAAAGTCAATCAAAAGGATTTTTTGAAAGAGATAAATCATTTTGATAAAGATCTTGATTTGTTTCCTATGAATTGATCAAAACTTGGTTTGAAAAGCAGTATACTTGATAAGTAAGGATAAATACTTAGTGTCTGCTTCTAAATATTTGTGTTTATATTTATATAATCCATATGGATGGGAGTATTCAAAAGGAGTAACCTCAAGAGGAAATTGGGGTAAGAAAGATGATCTAATCATTCTTTCAAGTGACGAGGAAGAACACACATAGGAGGAATATGATCCGTATACTCGTAGAGACAGATATGGTCACTCGATAGCAAGAATTTTTATACCTTCCCTAACTTCAAAACTGGTCATAATATCGCGTGACGCAGAGGCTGCTCCTGCCTCAAATGGAAGGGGGATCACTGACCCCACCAGTTCATAATTCTAACCTGAAGAGGAACCCATGGAGGAAGAATTTGAACCAGAGGAGGACCCGAATAATATAATATCAAATGAATCGGACCACAGTAATGGGGACAACAATATCATATGGGAGACGGATAGGGATCATGTTATTTATTGTGAGGAGTCATCAAGTTCATACATTCAGTGGGAGAATATGGAAAATGGTGAAGGGAAAGCTGAGGAAGAAGCTACGGAGGAATTTGAGAATCACGAGGAGAAGGGAATGTAAGAATTTGAGGAATTAGAGGAAGGGAAATGTTGCAGGACGTACCAGTCAGACTTAGACATGTTCCACGGAATCAGCCTTGGCTGTCGTATATGGCAAAAGAGAATGGAATGAAGCCAATGACAAACAAGAGAGTGGGGGTAAGGAATTTGGGCAAGTTTCATTAGAGTAGGATATCGGAGTGCACCATCGGCAATAGATTCAGAATGATGATTGAGAGTGTGACTGAATACTAGTTATATCTATCTAATATTAAGTGTTAAGTAGTAGCTTATCGTATGGATTGTGATAGGGTGATGTTGTGGTTGGCCATATATTTGTACTATGAACTTCTAATATGTACCCAAGTAGGATTTGGAAGTTTTGAGGATGACCAAGTGTGGTGGAAATGATGGATGTAAGATATAAGGTTGTCTAATACAACCTTTCATTAATTACAATTATAAAAATCACTTAACAAAATTTATAAAAATCCTTGATAGAGGAAACAAAGCAGAAAGAAGAATTTTCTTTGTAAGATAAAAGTTATGAAATGAATTTTGTAAATTAAAATGGGATTTATTAACAACGAAATTCCAGAAGAAATTTGAAATAAAATTATAATAGTATTATTTCAAGTAATGGATAATGGATTTCTTTTGAAAAGGAGATTGACATATTTTAGGGCAAATATTTTGAAATGATTGTCAATGTGTTACAATAAAAAATGTTTATTATAAATTTTAATGGAAAAGGTATTTATCTTCTAGAATAAGATGTTTTCCTTTAAGAAGAATGGAGAATAAATTTATATATATAAAGAAATGCCTTTATAAAAGAGTTTGAATCAAAGTTAAGATTTAGTGAAATGTTTTCATAAAAATATTTTGGGAAAGTTAATAAGTACATATGAGGTACATGGATTATTCCATCGCATGATTCTGACCTCAGATTCGAGTGTAGAATTTGAGCTAGTTATACTAGTATGAAAAAGGATTTATCACTCGATTCTTGATGATGAACATTGAGGAGGGATTGTGGTTGGATACTTGAGCTTTCTATTATAGTTGAGAGCTATGCGAGGAAAACTAATATCCTAATTGGAAAGCATAATCGAGTCTGCACTAGAGAATCGAGGGATCAATACTAGTTCGAAAGTAAAGTTGTGGATTTGAATAGTAGATAGAATCATATTGCGTACGGATGATCTATATACATCGCATGGGTGTATTTGGGCAAACACCTTTGGATATTGCGTTGTAGTTTCGATGATGAAATTCTTTTAAGGGGGAAGTATGAAACGACCCACAAATTTATCAATTTGATAAATTATATTTATTTTTAAATATTTAGATATAAGTTTTTTTAAAACATAGATTATGATGTTTTTAACAAGAATGATTTTAATCTTATTTTGAATAAGTATTTACCAAAATATAAACTTTGAAGAAATATCGATAAAATGGTCAAAAAACGTTTGATCAAAAATAGTTTTATAATTATCAGAAGTCATGCAAAAGCTAGATACATACACTTATTTATCCTTTTAAACAAGAATGTGAAACAAAATTATTTATTTTATTTTTGGAAAATAAAATGTATTTATGACATCATCAATAATGGCATCATATTTAATAACTGATTTATGAATTTAAATTGAGATTTAATGATTATTTAATTGTTATAATTATTCAAATACTTGTTTTAAATGATAATGATTTATTTTAATTAGTTATGAAGTGATAATAAATCATTTATAATAGTTTTATAAAGATGTATATTTGATTTGAAATAATAAGAAAAATTGATATCGCTTTATGGATATAACAGCACTTTTTGTGAACAATTGTTTAATATTAATTTATATGGTTTTATAATTAAAACGAGATTGTTTTAGTTAAATAATAATGATGGGAAATTAGTTTACAAATTTTGTTTAAAATTTATATATAAATTAATTTATAAGTGGAAACGTGGCCGGGAATTAGCTTTTCGATTTTCAACGGTTTAACAAACGAAAGTTGTTTAAAGTTGTTGCAATCTTGTTTATATGTCTTGTGCATATATATAACATACACATGCACACCCTAACATACACATAAACACACATATACATACAAATATACATATACACTTATATATATATTACAAAAAAATATCTAAGATATTTTCATAAATAAAAAGCAAACTTCACTTCATTCTTACATGCATCAACTTACACTCATTGAGCCACGTGGGGGAGTGTTTGGCTATGCACGGTGATGGAGAAGGAAGGTGGTGGCGATGAAATGGTGATGTGCATGCACATAAATATCATGATATTTTTATTCACCTTTTGCCTATAAATATCCATCCATTCTTTCATAATTTTAACACTATTCTTCATCTTTTTCTTCATCTTCGTCAAGCTATTTTAATGGCTTCCTACCTCATGAAAATTATGAAGAAAAATTATCAAAAATAATAATTTTATAAAGTATATATACATTAGCAATCCACTTCAAAACAAGCTCAAACCACTCCTCTCTCTCTCTAAACTCACGGCCACCATATCCTACCACCCAAGGCCAAGCCTATTTCCACTTTCAAGCTCAGGCCGTGGCTATCCAATGGTCCAAGGCTTGATTCCATAGGCTTTGATTCTAGTGAAGCTATAGCGAATTTTCATAAAGTTTGAAACCAATAAATGTGAGAAACTATATTTATATTATGATATTTTGGATGATATAGATGTTTGACTATGCTTGGTTGTGATGATTATGCACCATATTTGGATATGATAGCATGTTTGTTTGGATGTGTAAATGATTCACATTTAGTACACATCAAATATCACAAAGGAAATCACTTTCCTTTAATAAATGAAATGGTGTATATGAAATTTTTAAACCACTTTAAAATGGTTTATAAATGTTTTATAAGCACTAAACTCCAGTTTGGTCAAATTTGACAAGCTATGAAAACTAAGTCAAAAGTAAACGCATCGCGTAACGGAAGTTCGCGATTTCGCACTTTAAAAGTTCAAATCCATTTATACAGTGGAATCGGAGTCGGAATTCTTTGGAGTAAGAATTTTCCAAACTCCTATAATCATTGTTTTTGAACAAAAGAAAAATATTAATATTTCGTTTAGTAGATTTTGAAATTTGAGTAAAACAAGTTTTCAAAATAGTCGCGGTTTGGCAATACGATACCAAAACGATAAATTCTTTAAATTAATATTTTTAATTCTTTAAAATATGGAATAAATTCTATAAATATGATAAAATATTTTAAAAGATATTTGAGTTATAAAAATAATTTCCAAATGATAGAAAAATTGTTTTGATCAAATAAGCCTTAAAAGCACTATTCGTAACACTTTCTGTTGCACTTTCAAGAACCTTTGAAATATGGCTTTAAACTTAAGTATTCTTTCCGAAATCTTTTATAAATATTTTCAAATAAATAATTAAGTATTTTAAAGATAATGTGGAGGTTTTATAATTTAGTTTAAAGTGTTTAATATAATGATTCAAAGAAAACCTGTTATAATTAAGTGATTAAATACACGATTTAAAGAAAAGTTATTGTAATTAAGTGATTTTGTAACACCCCGCCTCTACACTCATATCACCTAAGAGTATTGTTGTGTAATACTGTCGAGCAATACGGAGAATGAGGCGATGTGGGTGTTTCTAGGATAGAACAATGCAAAAATAACATCATCACGTATAAATAGATCACATCGTACTCTAACGAAAGCAAATAATGTATATTACACATATTAACATCTCATACAATATCCGAATTTATTCTATACATTTCAAACCATTTTTTTAATATTAACTATATCAATTTCTAATACAAAAGAATACATAAAATCGTTGACTCTGTCTATCCATCACCTTGTATCCAAAACTATATTAGCTAAACCTGCAAAAAATCCTCGGTCTGACCCGAGGATTGCCAATAAAAACAAACCCCGAGTCAGGGTATTTATAACTATGAGTTCATAGACCACCATAAAATTCTATAATATTCACCATAACACAAGAAGTCACAAAATAATCCAAATGTCAAATTTCAAAGATTGATTTCATCTATGGAATTTGAACGGATTACATACTCAACATGTTAGAATACAAAAACTTTATCATTTCAATGAAATCAGAATAACTTAATTCATGTTAACCCTATTCAACACAACTATAGATTTGAAATAAATTTTACAACAAACTAATTGGTAGATCTGAAACAATTCCACATTTAATTCATATTCAAGTACCAACAACTTGGAACAAATTCACATATTTGGGTGTAATTAACATTTCCAGTCAATCTTCTCTAATTTACAAAATATGTAGATGGTGTTTTATACATTAAATTTTAAGCCTACAACTATAGATCTTTCAATTAGGCATTATAATCCAACAAAATCCAATGAGATAAATTATCATGTTATAAATAATTTACATAAATTTCCCACTCACTTTTATTCTTTCTTTATCTCCTCACAATTACTTTATTAAGTTTCATTAATTAATTTCACTAAATTGGCTGTGACTATCTAAATTCTCAAATTTCATTCATTGCACATTCAATGCTTATTTATTTCTAGAGTTACAACCTTTCAGCTATTTAAATTCTCATTACTTCAATTCCATTATTTGCATATTGAATGTTTATTCAACCGTCCTTCTTTTATTTCAATTATTACCATTTATTATACGTTTTATTTTAGATTTCTAATTCCTTTTTAACAAATGTATTTATATGCATTTTTGTTGTAGTAATAATGATTTCCTTTTTGGGTTTAGCAAGGTTATACATGTTTTATGCATTTATTTTCTTTTATTTTTGTTTATCTTTCTAGTTACATTCATCATTAACTAGGATACTTCTTCGTAGTCTAATCTGTTAGAACCTTCCTTTTTAAAATGTTTCCCTTTAAACCTTTGCATAGATTTATCTAAATAAGTGGTCTGCATTGTTTGAAATTACAAGGAATTATTAAACTCCCTTTTTATTTTGAAATAAACGGCGTAAACTACAGAGCGAAATTCCATACCTTAGGCATCTCTTTCCTTTTCTTTCCAGTTATATTCCTTGTCAAATCAAACACCGCACTTTTCAATATAAATAAAGATTAATCATGGGTAAAAAATAGAAATAACCATCTTGAAAGCAAATTCTAATTATTGATCGTTTGCAAACAATTCGTACCAAGGAAACAACCTCTGTAAATTAACTATCTAGGGGATCAGAACAAATAATTTTTTAATGGAATTTTTATTAATTATTTGAAAATTTGCTAAGAATACCATATCCAAATTTTAGAATTTTTGGATTTTCCTACAATTAATTATGAACTTCTAATCAACAGGCGTTTGCTGTCCAGATTTGGCAGAAAAAGTTTGCAGAAAACACAACATTTAACACATCAACGCACAATAAAAATTCATGAAATTTGGAAAAGATGTGCTGGATAATGTTTGGAACAACATATCAAAATTTTGGTAATTTTAAATTTAATATGAATTACATATGAATTTTATAGTGAAGAGGGTTCTAAAACACAGAATTTATCAAAACTCAACCACATCAACAAATATCACCACCAATCATATTTTCAACCATATAATCAGATATTCATATTAAAAAAGATAAGAGTCTATGGAACTCAGAAAAATTTAAAGCCAAAATAATTTGATTTGATACCCAAAATCACTCTTCGAACAAGAAACTTTTCCATTATTTATAAACTAGAAAATATATCTTAATCTACCAATCCTTTCACCATCCAAAATTGATCAAAATTGAACTTTGACAACTTGTAGTGGTGTAAATAAGTTTTGAGAAGCACTATTTAAATTTTCATAATTTTTTTTTAATGAATTTTGGAAGAGAGGCCATTATAGGGTTTCATGCTGAGAACGAAAATAGAGAAGAAGAAGGATTTGTAGATGATAAGTTATGAAGCAAACTACTAGAATACTATTGATAATGAAAGAGTATACATAAGTGGGCTTGGGCCAAGTGTTTGTGTTACCCATTTCATTTCAATTTATTTTTTTGTTTGCTTCTTTATCACTTTACTAACAATGTTTTCTTCACCTAAACTACTTTCAAAATTATTATACTTCACCAATTTAGTCTACCACTCGATTCCTACTTACTAAAATCATAAAACTTATTATTTAGAAGTTGGTTCATCATATTTCTTATTAATCAAGATCTACTATCAATTGATTATACATTAAATTTAAAATTTATAACTTCTTCAAATATCGGGTTGTAAAAGATTTAATCTTGGCTCTAAAAGCTAATGAGTAGATTGGATTTTTCTATTCATGAGATCTGGATGTTAGGTGATTAAACAAAGGAGATGTTCAAGAGCAGCCAATGCTCTGGCTCACCTGGCCTCTTTCATGGGAGAGGAATAAATAAGTTTGATATGTCGAAAATGAGAAAGTATAAAAGATTCAAATTTACAAATTTAATTTTAGAATTTGGATTGTATAGAAATAACCTTCATATACTTGGTATTAAATTCCAAGGAGGGAGCCCATGCTATCCATGTGAATTTAAAAGGCGATTCCACCGTTATTCAATGAATAGTACAAGTTGAATACAGAAATTGATACCGAGTAGAATTAGTATAATTTCTTTTGACCCTTTTACTCAATAAGGTTTTACAATGTGGTTTATGAGCGATGATTTTGATTTGGTATTTCCAAAGTTAAAGAGAGGTTTAATGATTCCAAATATACTGGAAAAAAATATGATTTAAAGATTTATATCTCTAAAAGAGATATTTTATTTGATAAATGGTATTAATTAATGAAATGATAATCATCCTTAAACTTAACATCTTTTTATTGGTGGTTGGTTCGATGGAACCGGGATTGAATTTGGGTGATTCCTATCTGAAAATCACTTCAAACCAGTTTACATACTCGAAGTGAAAATATGGAACTACAATAAATTAGAAGATGGAATGTACGGCTACTTATCACTAACCCTCAGAGGAAATTTCCCCTATATATGTGACAGTAGTATCTTCATTTGATCTTAGAAGGGATGCTCACTACTAATCCTAGGATAATTCCCGACAGGATATAGTAGTAGAGTTCCTTCAGTTTGTCCTATTTCTAAGCAACTCATATTGACGATTATTTGTCATTGCATTTCTAAAATGCACGTACATTGATTTTTACAAACTTACATCTGTATGGTGGTGTAGGAGGTAACTCTCCTATACTTAACATAATTCTCTCAGACGTACGAGTTCAAAGATTGTACATTTATGGAAATCAATAGTGTGTAATGGAATTAGCAATGTGGCATTCAAGCGAAATGTGTGCTATAAGAAAGGTAATCGTTACCTCGAGTATCATCACCTGGGAATGACAAAAACATGGTAGATGCAACATGGCTAATTGGGTCGCTCCCATTAGGATATGTTCATCGCCTTTCTAGATCACCTTCTATATATTGGGTAGTTTTGTATGTTATGATAGCTCTCGGATAGGCTGGAAACGTCCTACGTGATGTCGTAATCGGTACTATCTAGATAAGACGGTTCTATGTTGGCAGAGGTTGGAGCCTTAGGTGCATCCCTCTAGAGTTGTGCTATTGGAAGGTAGTCCCTTACCTTGTCATTGTATGTAATCCACTCTCTAATACGAGCCTTTATGATTCTAGTTGTAAACCTATTACTCTGCGAATTTAACAAATGTAACAATTGCAGCTATGATTAATATGTTATTTAAAAGGATTTTCAAAAAATGTCATTAAAGATAATATTCCTAATTTTGCATATCAAATGTTTTGTTTATTGTAAGGTAAAACCCTGTAACATGTTTATATGAAACGTGGTCTTATGAGATACGCTTTATTTTCAAATATCTGTATTTTGAGTTTCTCTCACAAGTCCCATGATTGACCTGGAGTTTATCTTCTTTTCTCTTAAACTCTGGGTGCCCTATTTTTCCTAGCAGCCAAGTAGTCAAGTTTAACTTGGAGCATTGTGGGGAAGCTTAAAGTCTAGAGCTGAAGGTGTTCATGTAGATAGTTCTCCGTTTCCATTTTGTTTACACCAAAATTGGTCACAAACACCCAATTGCAAGTGAAAGCACCAATTTCCAGTCACATATCATAGATAGAATATATGTAAAGGATATAAATATGAAGAACAATCAAAATTAAAATGAAAGCAGTAAAAAAACAAGATTTATAGTGGTTCGGCTAACTTAGGCCTACGTCCATTCTAGAAATTTCCTTTATATTTTACTAAAATTTGATTGCAGTTACAATACGGAATTTCTGAAACAAAAATGGCAGATTAGTTGTTTGTAGAAGGCGATGAAGAAGAGTAGAATGAGAATCCTTTTTATAGGCAAAACCCTGGCTACAGGGCCTCCTCACCTACATGGGCTTGCCACGACGATCGTCGAGCCCAACTCGTCTGACCTATGTTAACCCAAAGTAGTTCGCGTATTGACCCGGGTGCTGACTCAAAGTACCCTTGGTTCTGACCCGTAGTAATATGAATGCTGACCGCAAGTAGCATGTACGCCGACCCCAGATGAACTCTCCTCTGCCAACCCGAGTGCTGACCCAAAGCATATGCTACACCGACCCGAAGCGAATCCCGAAGCAGCACCCATAGTCGACCCCTAGTCATTTCCATATGCCAACCCCATATCCTTGTTGACTTGAAGCTCCAACACTGACCAACCAAACTATAGCCGACTCGAAGTGATGTCGATCCCTCAAAGTATGCCGATCCCTCCGAGTATGCCGATCCTAGAATCCAATGCCAACCGAGTACTGACCTAAAGTGAAGATAGTGCCAACCCGAGTGCTGACCCCAAGTAGCTCCTTCCCTGCTGACCCGAGTGCCGACCCGAAGTGGAGATAGCATCGACTTGGGTGCTGACCTGAAGTGAAGATAGCGCCGACCCGGAGCACTTCCCTATGCCAATCGCTCAAAGTATGCCGACCCGAAGCACCTAGTATGCTGACTTGAAGCCAAAGCTACGCCGACCCCAAGCAATGCCGACCCCTCTCAAATATGCCGACCCGAGGTTGTTCCCATTGTGACCCAAAGTAGAACCCGAAGTAAACCCTATGCCGACTCCAAGTAGGACCCGAAGCTAGTCATATGCCGACCCCTAGCTCAATGCCGACCTGAAGTGACTTAACAATGCCGACCCGAAGCGACCCGAAGTAGAACCCAAAGTAAACATCATGCCGATCTAAAGTAGGACCCGAAGCAAGTCATATGCCGATCCCATGCCATCTCCATATGCCGACCCCATGCCAAAGCTATGCCGACCCGAAGTTTTACTAGCACCGACCCCAAGTAGATCCTGATCCGACCCCAAGCAAGAACAATGCTGACCTGACCAATGTGCATCCAATTGTGACCCGAAGTAAATGCTTTTCTGACCGGAAGAACACCACATGGTAACCCGAAGCAACCCTTTGGCCGACCCAAAGCAGCACGAGCTTTCCTGATATCCATATTCCAAGCACCCGACATCGTTTGTCCATCAATTATGCTATATCCTGGCTTCATATTCACGTTTACTATCCATAATCAATTGTCCATCCATCCATTCGAACCAAAGCCATAATATTCCATCCTCAATAACCGTGCGGTATATTGAGTTAAATCCGCCTATATACGACCTTGACTAGGAATGTGTGTTTTGTATTGCCATAAATCCAAAATCCAAAGTCCATAATCTATTGATCGCCATATCATCCAACCTTGAATCCAATCCATTGCCAAACCAATTCCTTGATCTCTCCGAATCATTAACAAAATCCATGACTGTTTTGAGTCGATATCCAATTCCGAATTCATTCCAAATCGATTAACCGAATCCATAATCTCTTCAGATCGTTTTATCCAAGTCCGAGACCTCTTCGGGTCCTATATTCCAAATCCCGGACCTCGCCGGGTTCAAATCCAAAGTCGGGACCTCTCCGGGTCCAAATCCATAGACCTCGCCAGGTCATTTTATTTTACTCCGACATCGACTCTCTAATCGAGGGCTTATCCATGGTTTTTCTTCTCCGGCCTCGACTCTTCGGTCAAGGACTTAATCTATGGGGTATCCTTCTCTGACCTTGATCCTAAGTCAAGGACTTAATCAGTGAGGTATCCTTCTCCGGCCTCGACCCCCAATCGAGGACTTATATTCTCCAGCCTTGACTCTCCGGTCGAGGACTTATATTCTCCAGCCTCGACTCTCTGGTCGAGGACTTATATTCTTGGCCTCGACTCTCTGGTCGAGGACTTATATTCTCTGGCCTCAACTATCCGGTCAAGGACTTATCCATGGGGTGTTATACTCCGGCCTCGATCCCTAGATGAGGACTTAATCTGTGTTCGAGTCCATCTTGTCGCTCTCCGGTGAAGGGACTCGTAACTCGCGGTTATTGCCCCGTCTCTTCGGTCGGGACCGTAACCGTGACCTGAAAACCAAAGTTTGCAGTAAACAGAAAAAACAAGATTTCATAAACCCGAGCACCACGGTTCATTGTCATCTCAGAGCATGCCTAGGGACCGTCCTCGATCCCATACATGTGTAAGTGACTTAGCCGTATTACAACGGGGTTTATTACTTATTCCATACCACCAAGGGATGACTACCTGTGCCCTTAAGCCGGGCTAGCTCCGATTTGTGGTGGATGATAGCTGCCCTGTTCCATCACCGCTATCCATTTCCAAATAAAGCCATCCAAATCCATGTCCCTAGTTCCATGGGTAGTTGTGCCAATCCATTCTCCTTAGTTAGGGTTTTTCCCCCAGCTGATCCAACCCATATCCAAGCCTTCCAATTCCTGCTCCAAGTCCTAGATTCCAACTTCCAGCTATTCCAACACCATAGGTTGTTTCCGATCATCATTCCCATCCTGCCCTCGAGTCCACGAGGGAATCCTAAAACCTACCCTTATGGATGAGCATCCACATCCCGATCAACGCCAAATTGCATAGCACTACCTGGTACCCTGCCTGGAATCGGGCCAATATGATCCGGGGGCATGCCCCCTAGTTCAGAGGTTGTTCCCGATGGCCCCACTCTATCTCGTATCCCGGTTGCTCCATTTCCCTGATTCTGATTCTGGGCTCCCTCTGCTCCCGCTGCTTCGACTTCGCAATCCACATTTTCAGTATCTCCAACTTCTCCATTCCTTTGGTTTTGCAATCCAGCTTGTCCAACCTGTCGGAGTAGGTTCTGTATCATAACCTCCTTCCTTTCCAGCATCATTTCCATCTCGTCTCTAGTAATATAGATTGAGGTCAGATTAGCTCCCGAGGAGGCCTCCTGACTTCCTTCATGCCGACTCCTCTTTGTCCTTTGTCTCCTTATTGATTGCCTAACCATAGCTTCCCAAATCCAAGTTCCTAAGCTTTCAAATCCAAGATCCAAGCTTCCAAATCCCTGAGTGCTAGCTCTCTCAGTGAAAGCACCAAAATGTTTGCACCAAAATTGGTCATAAACACCCAATTGCAAGTGAAAGCACCAATTTCCAGTCACAGATCATAGATAGAATATATGTAGAGGATATAAATATGAAGAACAATCAAAATTAAAATGAAAGCAGTAAAAAAAAACAAGATTTATAGTGGTTCGGCTAACTCCGGCCTATGTCCACTCCAGAAATTTCCTTTTTATTATACTGAAATTCGATTACAGTTACAATTTGGAATTTCTGAAACAAAAATGGTAGAGTAGTTGTTTGTAGAAGGAGATGAAGAAGAGTAGAATGAGAATCCTTTTTCTAAAGCCGTACATGCTGTATTTATAGGCAAAACCCCGGCTACATGGCCTCCTCACCTACATGGGTCTACCACGACGATCGCCAAGCCCAACTCGTTCGACCTATGTTAACCCAAAGTAGTTCACATATTAACCCGGGTGCTGACCCAAAGTAACCTTGGTTCTAACCCGAAGTAATATGAATGCCGACCCCAGATGAACTCTCATCTGCCGACCCGAGTGCTGACCCGAAGCATATGCCACACCGACCCGAAGTGAATCCCGAAGCAGAAACCAAAGCCGACCCTACTCATTTCCATATGCCGACCCCATATCTTTGCCAACCTGAAGCTCCAACACCGGCCCAAAGACAAACTATAGCCGACCTGAAGTGATGCCAATCCCTCAAAATATGCCGACCGCTCCGAGTATGCCCATCTCAGAATCCAATGCCGATACGAGTACGGACCCGAAGTGAAGATAGTGCCGACCCGAGTGCTGACCCCAAGTAGCTCCTTCCCTACTGACCCGAGTGCCGACCCGAAGTGGAGATAGCGCCGACCCGGGTGCTGACCGGAAGTGAAGATAGTGCCGACTCGGAGCACTTCCATATGCCGATCCCTCAAAGTATGCCGACCCCTTGAAGTATGCCGACCCGAAGCACCTAGTATGCCGACCCGAAGCCAAAACTACGCCGACCCCAAGGAATGCTGACCCCTCTCAAATATGTCGACCCGAGGTTGTTCCCATTGTGACCCAAAGTAGAACCCAAAGTAAACGTTATTCCGACTCCAAGTAGGACCCAAAGCAAGTCATATGCCTACCCCTAGCTCAATGTCGACCCGAAGTGACTTAACAATGCCGACCCAAAGCGACCCGAAGCAGAACCCGAAGCAAACATCATGCCGACCCCAAGTAGGACCCAAAGAAAATCATTTGTCTATCGCGTTCCATCTCCATATGCCGACCCCATTCCCAAGCTATGCCGATCCGAACTTTTACTAGCACCGACCCTAAGTAGATGCCAATCTAACCCCAAGCATGAGCAATGCTGACCTGACCAAAGTGCATCCAATCGTGACCCCAAGTAAATGCTTTCCTGACCCAAAAAAACCACATGGTGACCCGAAGCAACCTTTTGGCTGACCCGAAGCAACCCGACCTTTCCCGAAATCCATATTACAAGTACCGGGCATCATTTATCCATTGATTATGCTGTATCCTGGCTTCGTATTCACGTTTACTATCCGTAATCAATTGTCCATCCATCCATTAGAACCAAAGCCATAATATTCCATCCTTGATAACCATGCAGTCCATTGAGTTAAATCTGCTTGTATACGACCTTGCCAAAATGCGGGTTAATACATTCCTGCTGCATTAGTTTACTGATTGTATTCAGATAAGGACAAAGATTTATAATTATCCAGGCTGATTTATAAGATAGACACTGATAAATGTATTTAAAATTCCACCGTAAGGATATATATTGAAATAATATATGTTATTCCATTCGTGTAAGATGCTATTAGTATTTATTTTCTTTTAGCCCTTGATAATCTGCCTCTCCGGCACTTAGATTTGCGGCACGTAAATACTGAGGATGTATTAATGTCGATTTTTGAGGGTCGAGGAGGCGGGTCTTCCCATTTGGTATTAGAGCTTAGGTTGAGCGAACAACGGAGCCTGATAGGGGTAAAGTCTCATCAGAGATAGGGTTAGTAATACCCTAGAATGAGTAACCCATTAGAGATAGGGTAAGTGACACCCTAGAACGAGTTAAGAGTATTATATAAGAGCATGTATTTGTTAATGATATATAAATTGATTTGTTTTTAAAATTGATAAATGAAATAGTTTTACCTGAGGTCGTATTTTATATATAAAGAATAAATTTTGGAAAATATAGCAAGTTATGATATTAAAGTATTGGATTAGATAATTGTTTTAAAAAAATTTAGTTAAATTAAGAATAGACATCTTATGATTAGAATTTCACAGTTTGACTATAAGATGTTCAATAATGGTATTAAGAGGATTAAGAATAGAGGAAAAGCCTAAGATTTGGATAATGAGAACTTTTATCTAAAAGTTAATTCTTGAAAGTCGATGATAATAATTTTTGGAAAACATTTTTATAAAAAGACAATCAAAAGGATTTTGGGAAAGAGATAAAACATTTCGATAAAGATCTCGATTTATTTCCTAAGTATTGATCAAACCTTGGTTTGAAAAGCATAATACTTGTTATGTAAGGATAAAAACTTAGTGTCTGCTTCTAAGTATTGTGTTTATATTGGTAGAATCCATACGGAGGGAAGTATTCAAAAGGAGTAACCTCAAAAGCAAATCGAGGGTAAGAAAGATGACCTAATCATTCTTTTAAGCGACGAGGAAGAACCCATAGAGGAGGGAGATAATATGTATACTTGTAGAGATAGAGATGGTTACTCGATAGCGGGAATGCTTATACCTCCCGTAACTCCGGAATTGGTCATAATATCCGGTGATGTAGAGCCCGCTCCAGCCTCAGAATGAAGGGGGATCACTGACCCTACCAGTTCAAAATTCGAACCTGAAGAGGAACCCATGGAGGAAGAGTCTGAACCAGAGGAGGACTCTAATAATATAACATCAAATGAATCGAACCATGGAAGTGAGGTCAGCAATATCATATGGGAGATGGATGGGGATCATGTTATTTGGCGTGAGGAGTCATCAAGTTCATACATTCAGTGGGATAATATGAAAGACAATGAAGGGGAAGCTGAGGAAGAAGCTACAGAGGAATTCGAGAATCCCATGGAGATAGGGATGCTTGGATTGAAGGAATTAGAGGAAGGGGAAATGTTGCAAGACGTACCAGTCGAACTTGGACATGTTCCATGGAATCAGCCTTGGCTACCATATATGGAAAATGAGGACGAAAATGAAGCTGACGTCCTATAAGAGAGTGAGGATGAGGATGTTGGGGAAGTTTCCATTGGAGTTTGGATATTAGAGTGCACCATTGGCAATAGATTTAGAATGATGTTTGAGAGTATGACTGAAGACTAGTTTTACCTATCTAATATTACGTATTAGGTAGTAGCTTATAGGTATGGCTTGTGATAGGGTGATATTGTGGTTGGCCATATATTTGTATTATGAACTTCCAATATGTACCCAAGTAAGGTTGGGATGACTTGAGGATGACCAAGTGTGGTGGAAATGATGGATGTGAGATATAAGGTTGTATATATAACTATGATCTTTCATTTTGACTCCATTCCCTTTAACTATACAAGTCACTTAAGAAAATTTATAAGAATTCTTGATAAAGGAAAAAGTGCTAAAAGGAAAATTTTCTTTGTAAGATAAAAGTTATAAATAATTTTGGAAATCAAAATGGGATTTATTGACAAAGAAATTTCAAAAGGAGTTTGAAATAAAATTATAATAGTATTATTTCAAGTAAAGGATAATTGATTTCTTTGGAAAAGGTGATAGAAATATTTTGGGGAAAATATTTTGAAATGATTATCAATGCAATATAATAAAAGGTGTTTATTATAAATGTTAATGGAAAAGGTATTTATCTTCTGGAATGAGATGTTTTCCTTTAAGAAGAAATATTTGGAGAATAAATTTATATATAAATAGTTGTCTTTATAAAAGAGTTTGAATCAAACTTAATATTTTATGACATAAAAATATTTCTGGAAAGTTAATAAGTACGTATAAGGTACATTGATTATTTTGTCGCATGATTATGACCTCAGATTCGTAGAACTTTGAGGTAGTGATACTAGTCCGAAAAAAGATTTATCACTTGATTCTTGATGATGAACATTGATGAGAGTTTTTGGTTGGATACTTGAGTTTTCTATCATAGATGAGAGCTATGCAAGGAAAACCAAAATTCTGATCGAAAAGCCTGATCAGAGTCCGCACTAGAGGATCATGGGACCAAAACTAGTTCGAAAGTAAAGTTGTGGATTAGAATAGTAGATCGAATCAGATATTGCGTACAGATGATCTATATACATCGTACGAGTGTAAGTTTAAAAATAAATATTTTAGGAAAACACCTTTGGATTTTGGGTTGTAATTTCGAGGATGAAATTATTTTAAGGGGCAAGTATGTAACGACCCATAAATTTATCAATTTGATAAAAAATATTTAATTTTGAGTATTCAAATATAAGTTTTTTTTAAAAATGGATTATGATTTTTTGAACAAGAATGATGGTAATCTTATTTTGAATAAGTACTTACGAAAATATAAACTTTGAAGGAATATTGATAAAATGGTCGAAAATCGTTTTATCAATAAACAGCTCTATAATTATCGGAAGTCACACACAAAGCTAGATATATACACTTATTTATCTGTTTAAACAAGAATATGAAATAAAATTATTTATTTTATTTTTGAGAAATAAAATGTATTTGTGACATCATCAATAATGACATCATATTTAATAATTGATTGATGAATTTAAATTGAGATTTAATGGTTTAGTAATTGTTATGAGTATTCAAATAATTGTTTTAAATGATAATAATTTATTTTAATTAGTTATGAAGTATAATAAATCATTTATAATAGTTTTATAAAGAAGTATATTTGACCTGAAATTACAAGGAAAATTGATATAGCTTTATCAATATATAACACTTTTTGTAAATAGTTGTTTAATATTAATTTATATGGTTTTATAATTCAAATGAGATCGTTTTAATCAGTTAATAATGATGGAAACTTAGTTTGCAAATTTTGTTTACGCTTATATGTAAATTAATTTATAAGTAAAAATGTGACCGGGAATTGGCTTTTCGATTTTCAATGGTTTAACGAACAAAAGTTGTTCAAAGTTATTGCAACCTTATTTATATGTCTTGTGCACATATATAACATACATGTGTACACCCTAACATATACATGAACACATATGTACATACAAATACACATATACACTTATATATACATATATTACAAAAAGAAAATCTAAGATATTTTCACCAATAAAAAGCAAACTTCACTTCACTCTTACACACATCAACTCATACACATGGAGCCACATAGAGGGGAGTGTTCGGCCATGCATGATAGAGGAGGAGGGTGTGGTGGTGATGAAATGGGGATGTGTGTATACATAATATCATGATATTTTCATTCACTTTTTTGCCTATAAATACCCATCCATTCTTTCATAATTTTAACACTATTCTTCATCTTCTTCTTCCTTTTTCTTAGGATATTTTAATGGTTCCTACCTTAGGAAAATTATGAAGAAAAATTAGCAAAAAGAAAATAAATTTATATAAGTATATATACACATTAGCAATCCACTTCAAAACAAGCTCAAACCTCTCCTCTCCTCCCTCTAAACTCATGGCCATCACCTCCTACCACCCAAGGCCGAGCTCACTTCCACTTTAAAGCTTAGGCCATGGCTATCCAAAGGTCCAAGGCTTGATTCCATAGGCTTTGATTCGATCATAGCAAAGCTATAGTGAACTTTAATAAAGTTAGAAACCAATGAAGGTGAGAAACTCTATTTATATTATGATATTTTGGATAATATATATGTTTGGCTATGCTTGCTTGTGATGATTGTGAACCATGTTTGGATATGATAACATGTTTGTTTGGATGTGAAAACGATTCACATTTAATACACATCGAATATCGCAAAGGAAATTGCGTTTCTTTAATAAATGAAATGGTGTATATTAGATAGTTAAACCTCTTTAAAATGGTTTATAAATGTTTTATAAAAACTAGAATACAATTTGGTGAAGTTTTGACAGGTTATAAAAATTGTGTCAAAAATAGGCGCGTCGCGTAACGGTAGTTCGCAATTTCGCGCAATAAAAGTTTAAATCTATTTATATGATGGAATCAGAGTCGGAATTCTTTGGAATAAGAATTTTGGAACTCTTATAATCATATTTTTCAAACAAAAGAAAATAATTGAGATTTCATTTAGTATATTTTGAAATATGAGCAAAACAAGTTTTTAAAATAGTCGCGGTTTGGCAGTTCGGAAACCAACGCGATAATTTTTTTAAAAGCGATATTTTTAATTCTTTAAAAATATAAAATAATTTCTATAAATATGTTAAAATGTTTAAAGAAATTTTAGTTATAGATATGGATTTTTAAATGATAGAAAAGTTATTCTGATTAAATAAGCCTTAAAAGCACAATTCATAACACTTTTTGCAGCACTTTTAATAACTTTTGAAATATGGCTTTAAACTTAAGTATTCTTTCCCAAATATTTTGTAATTATTTTCAAATAAATGATTAAGTTTTTAAAAGATAACGCAGAGGCTTCATAATTTATTTTAAAAAGTTTAAATAAATGATTTAAAGAAAAGCTGTTATAATTAAGTGATTTACTCTTGGCTCTAAAAGTCAAGGAGTAGACTGGATTTTTCTCTTTGTGAGATCCAGATGTAAGGCGCTTAAATTAAGGAGACATTCAGGAGCAACCAGTGCCCTAGCTCACCTGGCCTCTTTCCTGGGTGAGGAATAGATAAGGTCGAAATGTCGGAAACGACAAGTATAAAAGATTCAAATTTACAAATTTAATTTCGTATAACTTGGATTGCATAGAAATAATATTCTTACTCTTGGTATTAAATTCCGAGGATGGAGCCCATACTATCCACATGAATTTAAAAGGTGATTCCACCGTTATTCGATGGATAGTAAAAGTTGAATGCAGAAACTGATATTGAGTAGAATTTATATAATTTCTACCGATCCTTTTTACTCAATAATGTTTTACAATGTGGTTTATGAGAGATAATTTTGATTTGGTATTTCCAAAGTTAAAGAGAGATTTAATGATTCTGTATATACTAAAAAAGAATATGATTTAAAGATTTATATATCTAACAGAGATATCTTGTTTGATAAAAGATATTAATGAATAAAATGATAATCACCCTCAAACATAACTTATTTTTTCGATGATTGGTTCGAAGGAACCAGGATCGGATTTGGGTGATTCCTATTTGAAAACCACTTCGAACCAATTTACACATTCGAAGTGAAGACATGGAATGATAATAAATTAGATGATGGAATGCAGAGCTGCTTGTCACTGACCCTTGGAGGAAATTTTCCATATCATTTATATTTGGCAGTAGTATCTTTATTTGATCTTCGATACAAGGGCCACTCACTATTAATCCTAGGGGTAATTCCTGACAAGATGTAGTAGGAGAGTTCATCCGGTTTGTGTTGTTCCTGGCCAACTTCTATGGACGCGACATTGCATTTCTAAAATGCTCGTACATTGATTGTTAGAAACATACATCTATTTGGTGGTGTAGGAATTAACTCTCCTATAATTAACACCCTTCTCTGAGACATACGAGCTCAGAGTTTGTACATTTGTAGAAATTAATAGTGTGTAATGGAATTAGCAATGTGGCATTTAAGTGAAATGTATGCTTTGAGAAAGGTAATCGTTACCTTAAGCCTCATCACCCGGGAATGACAAACCAGAGTAAATGTAGAAGGGTTAAGTAGGTCTCTTCCGTTAGATATGGTCGTCACCCTCTATATATCAAGTATGTTGTGTATACTATAAGAGCTCTCGGATAAATTGAGAATGATCGGGGTGATGTCATATTCGATACTATCTCGGGTAAAGGTAGGCTAATTCTGTATTGGTGTAGGTTGGAGCCTTAGGTGCATCCCTTTAGAGATGTACTATTAGAAAGTAGTCCCATACCATGTCATTGTATGGAAGCCATTCTCCAATACGAGCCTTTACGGTTCTAGTTGGAAACCTATTATGCCATCTAATTTAACAAATGTAACAATTCCAGCTACGATTAATATGTTATTTGAAAGGATTTTCAAAGAATGCCATTAAAGATAATATCCCTAATAGCAAATGTTTTGGTTATCATAAGGTGAAAACTCGTTCCGTGTTTATGTGAGACGTGATCTTATGAGATACTTTTTTTCGAATATCCGTTTTTTGAGTTTCTCACACCAGTCCCATGACTAACCCGAAACTCTGGGTGCTTAATTTTTTCAGCAGCCAAGTAGTTAGGTTTAACTTGGAGCATTGTGAGGGAGTTTGAAGTTTGGAGCTTAAGGTGTTCTTGTAGATAGTTCTCCATTTATATTTCCACTGCATTGGTTAACTGATTGTATTCAGCATTTATAAGGACATAGATTTATAACTATCTAGATAGATTTATAAGATGGACTCTGATAAATGTATTTAAAATTTCCACTGTATATATATATATATATTAAAATAATATATGTTTTTCAATCATGTAAGATTCTGTTCCATCTTTATTTTCTTTTACCCCATAATAATCTGCTTCTCCAGCACTTGGGTCTGTGGCACGTGAATACCGTGCATGTATTTATGTCGATTTATGAGGGTCGAGGAGGCGGGTCGTCACAAATTAGATAATGTGATACAAATGAAAATTATTGATTTTCGAATCACCTTACCTGCAAAAAAAGAATTATTGAATTTGAATTAGTAATTCGAAAGTTATGACTTAAAAACCGAGGGTGTGTATTTCTAGAAATAAAATCTAGATAGAAAACAATTTCACTTCCAAACGATTTTAGATAATCTTGCACTCCTAAAAAGTGGTTGAAATAAAATTTCTTCCTTATTGAGATATGTTTCCAACAGAAAAATAATCACTTGATTTGGATAAGTAGTTTAAAAGTATGGCTGAAATAGGTAGGAATATTTTCTAGAGATTATTTGAACATGAGGAATTGGTTGTTTCCCTTTGTAAATGAACTCTAAATATATATAGGAAAAACAAAGCTTCCAAAACAAGCTATAAAAGCTTTCCAAGCAACTCTATCAAACAAAGCTTCTAAGAGAAGCTACCAAAGCTTCTAAGCAATTTTATCAAAATAAAGCTTCTAAGAGAAGCTATCAAAGTTTCTATGCAAAGATATCAAAACAAAGCTTTCAAGAGAAGCTCGCAAACCAGAGCTTCCAAACAAAGCTTCCAAACAAAGCTTCTAGGAGAAGATATCAAATCAAAACTTCCAATATAAGCCATCAAAGCTTCCCAGAGAAGCCAACATAGTTTTTAAGCAACGTATCAAAACAAAGCTCTCAAGAGAAGCTATCAACCATTACAAGGTGTATTTAAGAAGCCATGGGAAAATTATAGATTTAGCAAGTCTAGATAAGGCCTTAATGAATTTTGGGCTTGTTAAGGAGTTGGGAGAATGAAATTCTTTACAAACAATAAATATATATTCTCATTTTTTGCACAAAAATAATTAAATAAAAACAAATTATATTTCCCAACTATCACAAACCGTGATTAATTACTTCTCAAAATTCAAGGTTGTTACAATTAAATATTCAAACTTGAAAACTCAAATATTACGGGTTGTTACATGTACACACAGTACATAGCTTGTCTCCCTTGTTCCCCTATGTTTCTCTGACCTTGTCCCTTGTCTCCTGTAATGACCCTCCTTTTCGAACCCTAGAAGTCAACACTAATTCATCCATGGTATTCACGTGCCAAACAACTATGTGCCGAAAAGATAGATTTTTAGGGGAAAGAAAGAAGTTAGAAGAAAAATAATAATCACAAAAAATCAAAACGCAACAGAATAACATATATTAATCAACATAATACTTTACAAAGTCATTTCAAAAATGATACATCAGAGTCATACTAATATAATTCTACTCTTAGACAGTTATAACAACACGTCCCTACTTAATAATACAACATAATATGGTATAGCGGAAACCGGAAAATAACTAGCTATCGATGAGGCCTCTCGCTTCAAGCTCCTTCAAAATGCATCCGTAGGAAACATGAACTACTTGGCTGCCTATAAAAATTGAGCACCCAAGAGTTTTAGGGAAAAAAAACAAAACTCTGAGTCAGACATGGGTCTAGTGTGAGTAAACTCAAACAACTGAATTATTACTTTTAAAACTCCTATAAAATAAAGGGTATCTCGTAAGACCATGCCGCACATAAACACAGTTGGGTTTTTACCTTATGATAACCAAAACACTTTTATATAAAATCCACTAATATTATAATAATATCTAAGGGTTCAAAGTAAATATATAAAATAGCTGAAATGATTGCGTCTCACATTCTAACATAGTTGGGCACAATCAAAATCTAATGGCTCGTATTGGAGATTGGATTCCATACTATGACAAGGTACTTGGTACAACCTCTCACAATGCATCTCTAGATTAAACACATGGAGAGCCTCACACGAACTCCCTACGAGTCAAGACCGGCCCTACCCCTTACTGGATAACACCGAATATGTCATTACCTTGGTTGGGATCAACAACCTAAATTGGCCCCGAGCATACATGATCTATAATATCAATCTAGATTGGATGGTGACCATACCCTAATGGTAGCAAACCACATAGCCCTGAAGCATATCCCTTGATTTTAGTCGTTCCCGGGTTGATCAGGCTTGAGGCTACGATTACCTTTTATGTAGCAAACCATCTTTGAATATTGACAATGCCCTACAGGCAGAAATGTAATGCCAGCATTCATCCATACAAGTTCGTTCTAGGTCTAAATGAAATCGAAGGCATTATTTCTACTACATTTGTTTTGGAATCACCCTCAGGATTAGCAGCAAGTAACCCTTGAACTTCAAAAGCTGCATCTTCAACCATCTTCAAGATTTCTTCAATTCAAAACGCTTGAGTTGGATCGAAATGGTTTTCAGATAATATATATTTATCCGATCCCGGTCTCTTCGAAACAATATTCGGTAGTTTCTGGTAAACTCAACCTCAATTCTTTAGGAAATAAGCAGACAAAAGGTAAGAGTGGAGTTCAGCTCCTAACTGTTAACAGATGGATTTCTTGTAACGACCAGTCATTTCGAACCATTCAAATCGACAATCATCCACACATGTCAGACTTGAATTGCTCAAAACAACAGATTGTTAATTTATATTTGGCAAAACTTAGCATATACAGTAAATAAATCAATTATAGAATCACAGTCACAGAGTTTTACAAATAATAAGCAACAGAAATAGATAAATAGTAGTTCATGAAGCTACTACAGAACATCATAGTTTAAAACAAAATACAATAGAAATCCCAAATACATAGAAGTTTCAATACATAAGCAAATGACAAGTCTGAACATAAAACTAGAAATAACTGAAAGATGAATATATATAAGACGGATCTTCAAGTAAAGCTCCAAGCTCCAAAGGTGAGTCTCAAATGCTGTGACACTCAGTCTGACCCGAGCATAAAGCAAAACACAAAACACTCGAGTCGGGATTAACATTCTTATTTAGTAAATCAACTCAAGTGAAATGTCCAAGTGAAATGCAATATAACTTAAAAGATGTTGGGATTCCATCCCTTAAGGATTCGTTAAACTATCTACATACATAGTACAATACGCTACATATATAATGTCTACAGTAAAGTAAAATATTAAAATAGCGTTAAGGCGTTACCCATATCCCACTTAACACATTTTAATATATATTACCATAGTCTATATAGATATTGTAAGCTCCACCAAACTGATGGGATACTCAGTGAGAACTCCATAGGTACAGTAGGCACGATAAGGCATGTGACAAGGCACACGAGGCAATGCCTAGGGCAGGATACAACCGTTTTGCTGATCCGGACTAGTGGTAACGCATAGCAGCTACTACTGCCCACCTCGAGACACACTCCCATAATCAAAGGTGCACCCAATCAAATCACAAAGTAATAGAATTGTATCGAAGAAGAATGCTCGATCGGAGGTGCGACCTCACTTGGGCCGGCGTGGCTCCTGTTTTAGTCACGTCAAGCTGACTCGCGGGAGTCGGGGCTGCGTTCATACCTTATATAGACGTCGCCAAACCATCCTACTTCGTTCTGGATTCTCCACCACGTGCACAGTTGTTAAAGTGGTTTTCGGTATTGGCAAAGAGTATGACAATATCCGATCCCGGTCTCTTTACCAACCAAACACTTATTTCACACCGTGGTCATTTTCATTTCAAACAGTTCATACTTCATATCAAAATATCATATTCATTTCAAAATCATATCACTTTCGAAATCATATTCACTTTCTAAATCATATTCACTTTCGAAATCATATTCACTTTATAGGTTAAACCATTATATCAAAGTATTCACATTTAAATCCATTAAATCTAAATCATAACAGTTCCAACTTAAACAGTTGAATATTGAAAGTAGTTTATATATATAGGAATAGTTATTCATTAAAAATAGTTTATACTTAAAAATAGGTTATAGATTAAATAGTTTATATATTAAAAATAGTTTATATATTAAAATAGTTTATATCGAAAATAGTTTCAAATTAGAATTGTTTCTTCCAATTTCACAAATAATTTCAAATCAACCTTAATTCCAAAATTCAATTTAAATCAATCTCAGTTCAACAATTTTAATTAAAAAGGTTAAAGGTTTAATTCAAATTCTCATTAAAACCATTTTAATTTATATCGATTTCAAGTCTAGGTTTGAACTACAAATTTAAACCACTTTCAATTCAATAGGTTTCAAAGTTTAAATATTCAAACATCTACAATAATTCAATTAGATAAATTTCATTTATATTTCAAAATTTAACTTTAATTTTTTTATTAAGTTTGAAAAATATTTACTTAATCATTTTTAATAACCATTTAAATAAAATCCCTGATTACCAATTTAAATCAAAATTAAATATTCAGTTTCAATTTTATTTAAATTTAAAAATATTCATTTAATCGCCTTTGGATAAGCATTTAAATAAAATCTCAAATGAAAAATTTAAATCAAAATTAAATATTCAAAATTTTATTTTATTTAAATTTAAAAATATTCATTTAATATTCTTTAATCAAAGTCAAGTTATCAAGTGTTAACCCGCCTTTTGGCAAGGCCATGGACAGGCGGATTTAACTAAATTGACTACTCGTTTGTCGAGACTAGAATACGATGGGTTTGAGTCAACTGGATGGATAGACGATCAATCATGGATGATAAATATGATTATGAAGTCGGGGTTCGGCATAACATGGGTCGGTCATGAGCGTTCGGTCATTGGAGTTCGGCCATGTGGGTCAGTCGTTCTGGCTCGGTCGTACATGGCTCGGTGAAGGAGAGGAGAACATGCATGGTTCGGTCATGGTGCTTAAGCCAAGGAGGCCCAGTGCGAATGGCTCGATGAGCATGGCTCGGTGAGCATGGCTCGATATAAGTGGGTCGGCGTTGTGAAGGTTTGGGATCGTTAGGAAGCCGGGTCTGTTATTGGAGTGGTTCGGCAGTGGAGGTGGTTCGGTCGTGAAAAGTGGATCGGCATCACGAGTGGATCGAGTTAATGAGTGGATCGGCATCACGAGTGGATCCGCATCATGTGTGGATCGACAATTATGGTTTGCTTCAAGATGGACTCAGGTCGGTATAGGGAAGTCTCCGGGTCGACTATGGTGAAACCAGCGTAGGATCGGCATTGGAGGAGGTGAAGACTAACTTCAGGTTGGCGCTTATCTTCCTTCGGGTCGGCTAAGGAGGATCAGATCGGTAGAAGAAGTGGGGGTTGGTGTATCACAGGGTCGGCATGTTATAGCTGCTTTGGGTCGGTTGCTCATTTGCTTCGAGTTATGGATAGGTTAGCTTTGGGTTAATACCTAGGATGCTTCAGGTCGGCAAGTACAAGGCTCAAGGTCGGTCGTGATGAAGGGCATAGGTTCAATTTGCTCGGACCACTCAAGAAGCCCAGTAACTCGGATTTTGCCTATAAATACAACAGAAGGGGCTTCAGGAAAAGGATATTCATTCTGTTTCCCTTTGTCTTCTATACTAAGGCTGCTCTGCCATTGTTGTTCTAAAAACTCAAGATTGTAACTGTAATTGATTCTGACATCAATAAAAAGGAAATTTCTGGAGTGGACGTAGGCCAGAGTCAGCCGAACCACTATAAATCCTCTGTTATTATTTCTTTTCTTTTAATTTTTACCATTCTTTATATTTATACTCTCTACATACATTCTATTTGTTATCTGTGACTGTTGGTTGGTGCTTTCATCTGGATTTGGGTGTTAGTGACCAATTTTGGTGCTACCATTTTGGTGCTTTCACTGAGAGCTCTAGAACTCAAGGATTCAGAAGTTTGGATTTTAGATTTAAAGGATTAGGAAATCGGATTCTGGGAAGCAATGGTTAGGCCATCAACTAGGAGATAAGTGACAGAAAGAAGCAATCAAGAGGGAAGTCAAGAGGCTTCTTCTAGAGCTGGGTCAGATCAAGCATCCGTCTACATCACTAGGGATGAGATGAAGATTATGATGGATTCTATGCAGAAGCAGTTGATGAAAAGGAAAGAGGAAATGATGTAGACACTTCTTAGACAATTTGGACAGGCAGGAACAGCAGGAGCTGCAGGAGTTCATATCCATGGAGCTGGATCAGAAGGACTCAACAGGTAAGCAGATGGAGTGATTCCGTAGGGGGCAGCCCCCAATCAGCAAACAACTATCAATCTGGATGGACCTAGACTCGGGGGCACACCACCTGGTAATGCTGGGCCAATCCATGGAGGGATACCAGATGACGCTGCGTAGCCTAGTGCCAATAGGAATACAGGAGTGCATGACGAGGAATATGTATCGGAATTCCCTCGAGGACTTGGAGGGCGGTTGGGAAATGGAGATGGGGGTCAACCCTTGGTGGATAACATTGGATTAGCTGAGATTATCAGGCGAACTATTTGTGGAGGTCTGACAAACAAGGATTTGGAGGGAATAAACAAAAGTTCGTTTACCCATAACATCAGGATGGCTAGGAATCCACCCGATTTCAAGCTGCGCACTCTGGAAGTATACAACGGTAAGACGGATCCCATTGACCACTTGAGGAGGTACACAAGGCATCTGGAAGTGATGGGGGCCTCAGAGGAGGTTATGGCCCAGTGTTTTCCCCTGTACTTAACCGATATAGCTGCAATGTGGTTCAGACAACTAGATGATTGATCAATTGGAACATGGACAGAACTGGTGGATAGGTTCTTGAAACAGTTTCGAGTTCACATAAAAAGGCCGAAGAATGTGATGACACTGACGTCAGTTAAGTAAAGGGTGGATGAGTCGCTCAGGACTTTCTTTACTTGGTTTAATGCAGCAGTTGCTTCGGTGGATCGACCGGATCCGTCAATGGTTCTAATGGCTGCAGTATCAGGAGTTAGGGATAATTCGAATTTCAAATTATCGTTGATACAGGACCCACCAATGAATCTCGGGGAATTCTTTTACGGAGCCGAGAGATTTCTTCGATAAGAGGATGCATGTTTGGATATGAAGTCAAAGGAAGTAAACATGGTTAAGGCTGGAGAACCGCCCGGTGAAAGCTCGAGTAAAGATAAGGATAAAGGGAAGAGGAAGTGCTGGGGAGAACCAAAATTCTCCACTTACACAGGATTGAATGCAAACTTGGAGCGGATATTCTTGGATACTCGGGATCGCCTTCCTTATCGAAGGCCAGCAAGGAGGGAACCGTTAGAATGCGAAAGGGCATCAGGAAGGCATTGTCTCTTTCATGACCTAGACGGACATAATACTAACAGCTGCCGACATCTAAAGGATATAATCGAGGAGCATGTAAGGAATGGTCAGTTGCGACAATATGTCGAAACTCAGAATGCGGTGGTGGAACAGGAGCAGCCACCGCCTACCTTGAACGATAATGGCACAAGGCCCAGGAATGGTGGTCGGTTGGTCATCAACTAATCATGATGGTTTGGAATAAGTAGCAAACTCTGAGCAGACGGCCAAGTCACTTACTCATGTACGGGGATGGAGACAACCCCTAGGCATGCTCTGAGATGATGATAAACCGTGAGGCTTTGGTTTATGAAATCGGTTTTTTTCCTTTTGGCTTGGACACTTTCTTTTTCTGGTTTAGTTCTTGAGTTCGGTTTGAACTCCTGGTTTTGTTTTTTTTTATTTGGGTTTCGATTTGGATGTTTGTCTTTTGGTTTGATTTTTGATGTGGATTTCTGGTTTTCTGGTTTTATTTGGATTTCGGATTGGATTTCGGTTGGATTTTCCTCTAGTTTTTTGGCTAAATAGTCATCGAGTGTGGATTATGCTCGGCAAGGGTCCAGAGAGACCAGGATTCGGACTAGGACTTAAGCACCATGATATCCATCGGTTACTATTTTAGGTCGTCGAGTATGGATTATGCTCGGCAAGGGTCTAGAGAGACCAGGATTCAGCCTAGGAATTAGGCCACATATTATCTACAATACAGGTCGTCAAGCATGGATTATGTTCGGCAAGGGTCCGTAGCGACCGGGATTTAGCTTAGGACTTAAGCCATGGCATTACTCATCGTTCAGGGACACTGAACCAAGAATACTAAGGCATCGCTAAACACAGGTCGCCGAGTGTGGATTACGCTTTGCAAGAACCCATAGAGGTTACGGATTTGGATATTGGCTATAAACAGCTAAGGATTTGGGCATGGACCCGGAGCGGTCCCAAATTTGGATATCGACCCGGAGAGGTCATGGATGTGGTTATTGGTTATTGGATATGGATGGATTAGAACTCGGTTGTCGGGTTCGGATGGATGTGGAATTGGATAAGGATTTGGTTACTGGATAGGAATCAGATATCGACTTAGCGCAGTCGTAGATTTGGATAAGGATACGGCAATGGCACTTGGATAAAATGGATTGGACTATGAATCGGAAGGTATAGCTATGGATAACATATGGACTTCGGATATCAGATTTGAGGCTATTCAAAACACACCTTCCAATAGTAAGGCATGTTTTAGGGGGCAAGTGTTAACCCGCCTTTTGGCAAGGCCGTTGACAGGCGGATTTAACTAAATCGACTACTCGTTTGTCGAGACTAGAATATGATGGGTTTGAGTAAACTGGATGGATAGACGATCAACCATGGATGATAAATATGATTACGAAGCCGGGGTTCGGCATAACATGGGTAGGTCATTGGAGTTCGGCCATGTGGGTTGGTCGTTCGATTAAGGTGGCTCGGTCATACATGGCTCGGTCAAGGAGAGGAGATCATGCATGGTTCGGTCATGGTGCTTAAGCCAAGGTGGCCTGGTGCGAATGCCTCGATGAGTATGGCTCAGTGAGCATGGCTCGATACAAGTGGGTCAGTGTTGTGAAGGTTTTGGATCGGTAGGAAGCCGGGTCGGTTATTGGAGTGGTTCGACAATGGAGGTGGATCGGTCATGACGAGTGCATCGGCATCACGAGTGGATCGACATCACGAGTGGATCGGCATCACGAGTGGATCGGCATCATGTGTGGATCGACAATTATGGTTGGCTTCGAGATGGACTCGGGTCGGTATGGGGAAGTCTCCGGGTCGGCTTTGGTGAAACCAGTGTAGGATCGACATTGGAGGAGGAGAAGACTAACTTTGGGTCGGCTCTTATCTTCCTTCGGGTCGGCTAAAGAGGATCAGATCGGTAGAAGAAGTGGGGGTCGGTGTATCACAGGGTCGGCATGTTATAGTTGCTTTGGGTCGGTTGCTCATTTTCTTTGAGTTATGGATAGGTTAGCTTCGGGTTAATACCCAGGATGCTTCAGGTCGGCATGTACAAGGCTCAAGGTCGGTCGTGATGAGGGGCGTAGGTTCGGCTATGGTCTCAATGGGCTCGGACCACTCAAGAAGCCTAGTAACTCGGATTTTGCCTATAAATATAGCAGGAGAGGCTTCAGAAAAAGGATATTCATTCTGTTTCCCTTCGTCTTCTATACTAAGGCTGCTCTGCCATTATTGTTCTAAAAACTCTGGATTGTAACTGTAATTGATTCTGACATCAATAAAAAGGAAATTTCTGTAGTGGACGTAGGCCGGAGTCAGCCGAACCACTATAAATCCTCTGTTATTATTCTTTATATTTATACTCTCTACATACATTCTATCTATTATCTATGACTGTTGGTTTGTGCTTTCATCTAGATTTGGGTGTTAGTGACCAATTTTGGCGCTAACATCAAGTTATAAAACATATCTTTAAAATCTCAAAATCAATAAGTTCCAAATCAATCCTTATTTAAATTTAATCGTTAACCAATTTAAATTTCAGGTAAACTTTAATTTATCTTTCCAACCTCTATTGTTAAAGTTATAACAAAATCTATTTTTAAAATATTAATAAAAATTCAAGTAAATACTTAAACATATTATATATACTAACTAAATTAAATTATATTAAATTAAATTATATTATATTTTATTAAATTAAATCTTATTATTAAATTTATTTAAATTTTATTTTATATATTTTAAAATAATAAAAATATAAGGAAAATCTTAAAATTTACATTTTCACAACTTAACTTATAATTTTAAAATTTCCAAAACATATAATTTAAAATCAAAATTTTACACACATATTAAAATAAACATATATATTATTTTTAAAAAATCAATATTCAATTTAAAACCCATATTTAAAATAAAAAAAATTATATTAAATTTTAAAAATCAATATTTATTAAAATCCATATTTTTCAAAATTGACCAACGGTGTCCGTATATAATTTTCTAACCTATGGTCAAGTGATACAGATATTTATTATTTCAATCTGCAATAATTTAATATTTACAGGTATATATCTTTTCAACCCGCAATCCCAAAATTTCAAAATCAATGGATATCGCTTTGGTTTATCAATTCAACCCATAACAATTTTCCCCTAATCTATAAGATCATTCGGGTATGTATCATTTCAACCCATAGGGACTTCCTAGACTAACAGGGAACTTGCAGTGTGAGAACAATAGAATAAAATGGCATAACATATCAATTACAAGCATATATAATCATTAACAACTAAAATTATATATATATATACTAATTGGTTTTGGTGTCATATATCAATCATAAGTGAACAAATTTAAATAATAACATATTATATTCAACAATTAAATTTCTAACCAATTAAAGTTAACATCCTATTTCAATCGTCATTTCATGTGAATATAAACTTACTAACATAAGAATGTTAATCGTGAGTGATTGCTCACCTTTCGAGACTAGAGAAAACAACGGGAATGAGAAGCAATGGAAACAGATACGCACACGGATACAGATACGACACGGTAACAAAGCTAGAACTGCTGCTGTAAATCTGGACAGCAGCGAAACAAAGCAAAGTGAACAAAATGACAAATTCTGGACAGCTGCTATGAATGAAAAAACACATGCGGACAACACATGCGAACAGCTCACCAAGGTAAAAAGAAAGCATGATATAAAAATATAATCCAGGTGTTATAAGATATGCTTACAGGAAATATATTTTTATATACACGAAGGAAAATGAAAACATTAAGGAAGAATGATGTATATTTATTGATGGAAATATACATGTATTAGAACATGTGAAAGTTTTAAGTGAACCGCACAATGCATGCATGCAACAGCAAAGTTAAGGCGCACAAAATATAATGTTCGCAAGCGACAACACAATGCATGCATGCGAATGGCATTAAGGAAATTATCCACGAAGGTTTGGATGGAAGGTTATGGCGGGTCTCAGTGATGGTGTGGGCTGTGAGGCAATGGGATGAGGTGTTCCAAGGCGAGGCGGGTCTGAAGGCTGGGTGTTTGGATCGGCTGTTACTATGGGGTCTGTTGTAGGGGAGAGGATGGGAGTAAGGCGGAGGCTGCTATTGGTATGGTGTTGTTCGGCACTATCAGGTGATGGAGGGCGGGTCTGGTCGAGTGGGTGAGCTGTTGGAAGAGGTTTGGGAAGGTGGGCTATTAGGTAGAATGGTGTGGAGGGGTGCAAGGAGGAGAGAGGGCAGTTGTAAGGTCAGGGGCTGTGGTCGGCTTACTTGGCTGAGCGGATTGCTCGAGTTCGGCTGAGGGAAGCAGATCTAAGGGGGTAGCTAGCGATGGGAGGAAAGGTGGTCGATGGAGATTCAGTGATGGGTGCTAGAGAGATACGCTCGGCAGTGGGAAAGGAGAGATGCTAGATGAGTTGGAGTTGCGTAGGCAGTGCTTGGCGATGGCGAGGGTGTGGAGCACAAGACGGTTGATGGTGGCGGATAGTGGAACAATGGGATGCGATGCAGTGGAGGGCATCTCAAACAATATATAACTTTGTATAAAATTTAGATCATATAAATTTCTTTCAGAACTAAAGAGGAGAGAAAGAGAATGAATAGTCAGAACATATACAAGCTTTATATTATACTTCCTTTTGTTTCAGAACAAATAAATGAAAAGGGTAAAAACTAAAGCAAATAAATGAACCAACATATAGTTGAATATAGTGAAAATATTAAAAACCAGGTATGTTGAATTTCAGAAAATAATAATAGCTAATGGCTATTGGTTTACTAGAGACAAACGAAAGGACACAAAAGCCCAAAAGGCTCAAACGGGTACCGATACAGCTAACCGTTTCGCAGATTTCGCCATGTACCGGACGTTGAAATGCACAAATGAATATACTGCGGAGATCAGCATAACAAGACGAACAGAATGATACACAGATATTAGAGATATGACCATCCTATCAAAACTCGATATCCGCTGCTGAAAATGCTGCTAAAACACCGAAAATAATATAAACGGAGCTAGAGCAGTCCAAATTTGGCGAAACGAAATATGATGTCTCACTTAGAAAATGATTTACATTTTTCTTATATAAAAATATTCAGATTTCAAAAATATTTTATTACCATCAAATTTTAACTGATTCTAAATTTTAAATTGAAATTTCACAACCAAACAAACTTTCATATTTTCCAATTAAAGTTTGCCACTTGCTATGCTTAAATAGACGCATACCAAATATCAAATTTTCATTGCAAAAATTTAATTGTTTATTTTCAAGTAAAATTTAGTTAATTACGTTATTTAAATCGTTAAAATTTCTAGGTCGTTACATTTCTTTATCATTTATCCTAGAAGAATGAAATGAGATTTATACGCACCGTACAACATTATTGGGGATTATTGCACCATATAACTCACGTGTTTCTCCTAGATATTTCCAAAGTTACATTTTGGTCCAGGTTTGATAGTCGATTATTTAACTATCAAGTAAACAATCATTCAAACATTGATTTAATTCCATATGGGATCCACTAAGCCATTATTAACTAATCTTTCATTAATTAAAACACTTTGCAAAACTTGGTCAAAAGATCTTTTTAAAACACTATTCCCAAAACCCCTTTAAATTTCTTTTATACTTAGAAAAACATTTTTACTTATCTCAAAAAATATAAGCATTTACCAAAAAAATTTAGAAAATTCCCTCTTCTCAAACTCCATATTAAATGTCAAGGAAATTCCCTTTTCAAAAACATCACTTAGTATAAAACCTATTCACTTTATAAAACCCATTCACTTATTCCTTATAAAAATTCTTTTTATAAGTTCATTTCATATTTCAAACCTCCTTATGAATTTCAAAACTAGATTTAAACTTTTTTTAAATCTCTAAAATGATTTAAAAAATCTCTTTCCATGTATAAAACTCTTTATAAAATATCTTTGACATTTCAAAATATAATTTACAAAATCTCATTTTTAAATCACTTTAAATAAACGGTTTTACTTAGTAAAACCCTTTTTATAAATAAGTTATTATTTATAAATATATAAAATAATTATATAACTTGAAAATCATTTATAAACTTTTAAATCCCAACTGATTAAAGAATTAGAGCTGATTTAAAACCATACTTTATAATTTCAAAACGAGTCTTAGCAATTCCATTGGTACTTATTTCAGTTACAATTCAGTTTCAATTTCACTATCAAGTCATTCAACGATTTATTTACATAAGTCAACATACATGTAGATCTACTTCATATCCAAATCATGAAATAACATGTTAATATAAACTAACTAGTATAAACATGTCCCAATAAACTAATAGCAGGATGGTGATTTTTTTTGCTAAATAGATGTCCAAACAATCAAACAATTGACTTATAGCAGAATGGGAATTTATTCTACTAACATATATGTCCATACAGTAAACCAACCATTCTATAGCAGAACAGTGATTTATTCTGCTAATATATGTCCAAAACAATCAAATCAATTACATTATAGCAGAACGGGGGTTTATTCTGCTAGTAGATGTTCGTACAAACACAATCAATCACATCACAACTCATTCACAGTCATTTGTCTATTTAATGGTACCAACATTTGAATTCCTTGAGTTCAAAATCATCTCCGAAAAAGTACATTTGAAATAATTTGATTCTTGGAGACGAAGAATTTAAAACTTAAACTTCTTTTTAAAATAATTTAATTACAAGTTAAACCCTTATCTAAATGATAATTAATCTTAATTAAATCTAAACTTAATTTATTAAATTAAGAAATAATTAAACCTTTAATAACTAATTAAACAATGATTAACTATTATATAAATAACTTAAACCCTGACTAATCCTTTATTAATTATTAATTAATAATTTAAACCTTCATTAATAATTAAATATTATTTAACCTCATTTAATTAATTAAATAACTTTAATTTAAAATTAAATAATAAATTAAAAGTTAATTAACTTCAATTAAGTCTTAACTAATATTAGTAATTATCCTTAATTAATTTAAAATTAATTAAATAATTAAACTTTAATTAATAACAATTAAAATAATTAAACTTGAATATGTAAAAATAATTATCTTTTATCTTAATTAATCCTTTAGTAATATTTCTTATTTAATTCATAATTAACATACTTAATTAATACTAATTAACAATTACTTAACTTAATTACTTAATTAAAAAATAAATAATTATTCTTAACTAATAAACTAATTAATTATTCAAAACATACTCAATTACGTAATTATTAAATATTATGTTAACTAAATAAGTTTGAAAATAATTATTCAAAATATTTAAAAGAAACACCTTAAAGCTTGAAAATCGTTAAATTTTCCGAACTGCATCCATAACGACTATCGTTATGGATGTAGTAACTTAGAAGTTGTTTCCTCTCTTTTCTTAGTTATTCCAGAACTTTAAAATTTCACTTATTCTTACGTTTAAAACATGAGCAAGAATTTTTTTTTTCAAAAAAAAACTTTATTAAAGTTAGAAACTAAAATAGATAACTAAATGTTTACTAAATCAAACAAGTAAACAATTTTGTTTCAAAAGTGGATCCTGAGTCCTTTGCAACATTTCAAGATTTAACTTCCAAACCATTTGACACAATCCAAGCATATACATACTAAGTCACATTATCCCAATAACACAATAATGATCACAACGTAATATCCAAGCATATCACTTTAACCACCAAATACAAGTCTGATGCTAAACCACAAGTTAGCACGCACATAAACATACAAACTATACCATAGTCCAACCAATAAACATATACATATAACCAAATAGGCAACATATATTTAAAAGTAATATCTTTCCAAAGGTTAGAAGTTTACTCACCAAAAATCTTTGAAAGCTTGGAAAACTTTAGAATTTGGAAAGCTTGAAAAACCACAAAAATCACTCGAAAATAGGTAATATTCTCCTTGATTTTTGGACATGTTACTCTCGAATTTTGGACAAGTGGTATAAAGAAAAGTTTTTTAAAATTCTTTGCTCTATAATTTAATAAAAAGGATCACTCAATCTAGATTTTATGAGTGAGATATGGTTAAAAGAAGGAGCACTATTTTCGACCTTGATCGTATGGGTCCAAAAATGAGTCAGAAAAAAATGCAATTTTGACCCAAAAATATTCAAAATTTGAAAAATGGGTGCAAATAAAAGTCATAGCCATTGGAATTCTATAAGGTTTGAAAAAATATAATTTTAATTGGGAGTAGTATAGAGGAAGTTATGGCCGAATAAAGTGGGAAAAAATTGGAGAAGAAAGTGTTTTAAAAAAAGTTTGAACATTTAAAACAAATTTAAAACTTTTGATTTTAAAATCTTAAAACTAACATAAAAATCCATTAAAAGTTTCATGAAGCTAAGAAGAAGATGGAGATACTTTGATAAAATTAGAGGAGAGAAAAATAGATGGAAAAGAAAAAGGGAAAACCGTTTTATATGAAATGAATATGCAAAATTACCTATATGCCCTTGTTCCCTTACCCTCCATAATTTTGCGCCACCTCACTGTGCCACCTCACCCTTGTCTACCCTCTCTTTATTCATGAAAAAATGAAAAGATGGCCAATGTCTTTAATTTCCATTAAGTCACTTCATGTCTTCCATTGACGTGATGTTTTTTTATTTAGTTGCCAATGCATCATATCGATGATTACCAAAACATAATTAAGTTTTTTAATCCGTAATATATTCTCTTAAACCATATTAAACACTTTATTATATATGTGCATATGTATACAAAAGTATACACAATATTTCAAACAACGTTTATATGATGAACTGTCGAAAATTCGGAAAACGGTTTTCGTTCACATTTTCTGTTTTTCATCGAACTATATATTTTTGTAAACCAATTTTGAAAACTATTTCACCATCATTATTAATCATTAGAATGATTTTTATTTTCATTATAAAACCTATATATTGAATATATAAATTAAATATTCATAAATCAAAGTAGTGAAATCCCGAGTCGTTACATCTCCCTTGGTTCTTGCCTAAATGGAGATTCACACAATATATATATATATATATATATATATTCATATACATACTTCTAATATACTTAGACAACACACAACATTCACTCATATACATTAATATTGATACGTAGACACAAGATATACCCAGAAATGCTATTTTCTTCTTCTTCATATCTTTGTAACTTACAAAATAAACCATCTCCTCTCTTTAAAAATTAGTATCTTCCAAACCATTAGCTTTTAGCCATAAAAACCAACTGCAAAGTTTTTTGTATTTGTATTTAGTTTTTTTAAAATGGTCGCTCATCATTTTGTCGAGTGTGGTGGCCGGAATCGTCGATAACCCTTGACTGTGTTCATATTGGTGTGATTTTGATGATCATGGATTGGAGGACACGGTTATGTCTGGATCATTGATTCATGATTCTTAAGGGTTGTCGCAGGGTGTCAGGTTATTGGGTTTGGCCACAGTTGATCGTTTTTTTTCCATTCATCTCGACTTTTCCGGCTGACCGGGTGTCGAGGCGAGCAATGGAGAGCACCAGAAGAAGCGGGAGGATGAGATGAAATTGTGGTAGTGGTTATGTGAGTTTCGATAATCAGAGTTGATTAGATGAGGTAGATTAGGGTTTTAGTGGTAGTGGAAAGAGGTGCTTGGAAATCAATGAACTGTGACGAGATGGAGGCATCAAGTGACATTGTATTTGGCATGGAGGCGGCAAGGCGACTTGGGCTGTAGTTCAATGAGGAGGCGGCAGTGGGGTCCGAAGCATAAACGGGTTTCATTTGAAGGGATGTGCGTTTTCTTATTTAGGAAAGGAGAGGGTCGGGTCTTGTGTGGGTGAGGAACCTTTTTATATTTATTTAAATAGTAAATAGTATGTTGAAATTCAAAGTGGAATAACTCACTCATATGAAATCCGATTAACCTGCGGATTTTTGCGTTAGACTCGGATTGACTAGTACAACGCTTTGATATAAATATTTGTTAGTTTTGGTGTAATATAATATAATGATAAATTAATACTGATTGATAATAATAACATCAAATTGGATAATTATGTCGTTAATTAATTATACCACATAGATGTTATCTATTTGGCCAAATAAACACCATTTTGTTAAGGTAAACTGAATAGGGTAATTTGGACACCTTTTTAGTGGAATAAAACATCGATCCGCTAATTAAATTAGTTGGTTATTTAATTATCATAACAAATCCCCGTTCTGCTATTTTATAGATTTGGACATCAAATTGTATGTCGTTAATTGATATGCCACTTTGAACAAGTGATGTATAAATAGGTGATGGTTAATTGTTGAATTTATTGACATAGATGTTGATTATGTAAATGCTAGTTATTAACTTGGAAAGTTAAATTGAATTATATGGTTGCTTGTTTTAGTACTATTATGATTGCTAAGCCATTTTCAAAATTTAGAAAGTTATCGATTTAAATCAACTTCAAGTTTAAACAATTATAAATGTTTTATATAACTATTATTTTAGAAAAGTGTTTCATATAATATTTATTTTTTAACAATGTTTAAAGTTAACTTAATTATATATCCTTAATATGGTTTAAAATTATTAAATTATACTCTAAGTATGGTTTAAAGTTATTTATACTTTATTATTATTTAAAGTTATCTAAAATAAATTGTTTTAAAGTTAAGAATTATTTTAAAATTAGTTATTATATTGAAGTTAAATTATTAATTAAAGTTAATTATTTAAATTTATATTATTTTAAAGATAATTATTCTATATTTTAAAGTTAAGTATTAATTTAAAGTTACTTATTATATTGTTTTAAAGTTAATTTATTATTATAGTAATATTATTTAAAATTTATTTATTATTATAATGATGTTGTATTTGAAATATTATTTTACCAATGTTGTTTAAAGATAACTAATTGTTTTGTTAAAGGTGTTTCTAGGTAACAAATTGTTTATAAAAGGCATTTAAGAATAATAAACTGTTTATTAAAAAGGAATCGTTTTAAATGGAAAGACTTCTATAAGGGTTTTATTTAATGAAAATAATTAATTAAAGGAATTTGTAAATTTGGAAAGAGAATGTGGAATTGGAAAAAGCAGTTTATTTTATAATGATTTTAGAAAGGAGATTTATAAATGGGTTTAGAGATCTAAAAAGGGAAAGTTTTATAAATGGGGTTTTGAGATTTATAAAAGAGTATTTTATAAGTAAACTTGGAGATTTATAAAGAGTATTTTATAAATAGATTGGAGATTTATAAAGAAATTTAAAAAATAGATTTGGAAATTTATAAGGAGATATTCATTTATAAAATAAAGGGATCTATGAAAAGGAACAGTATTAGAAGTTACAAATATCTCCATTTTAATGACATTTGGGTCTAATCATTTTAATATGGTTTTGGAATAGAAAACCTTTCTAGATGTTTATGATTATACTTATACTGTTATAGAATTATATGGAAAAGTTTTCTAAGTTTGAAAGAGAATGGTTCTGTGAATATACTTATATCGGTGAGATAAGTATATGAATATTTTAATAAATATGTGAAAGGTGATTTTAAATTAACGAAAGATTAATTTATGAGGCTTATTAATTTTCATGGGAAATGTAATCTCTATTTTGAACGTTTGTTTATTTAATAGTTAAATAATCGACTATCAAATCTTGGCCAAAATATGCAATCTTACTTAACTTTGGTGGTACGAAAATATTCCGTACCTAATACCAAAGGATTTTAACTCTGGAAATATCTAGAAGAAACACAGGGATAATATGGTACAGTTACCATCAGTGGTGCTGTATTGTACCTATAAACTCGTTTTATTCTTCTAGACAAATGATAAGGAGATCCATCCACATAAACGGTTAAGGGTTGATTCCTACTCTTATTTATTGTCTGATTATTTCCAAAAGAACCGGTATTGAGCATTCCGAAAATCGATCGATTGGTTTTGGAACATCCGGCAAGTGTGGGAGTGTACTTGTAAGAGATGACTCAAAACTATGACCACTCCAAAACCATATATGTGTTCTATGCGTGGAGGAGATTCAAGATCTGTTTTGGTTGTTGGAATCCATATGTGATTCCAAGACCCGTTGGGGTATGGGAATCCATATGCGGTTCCGAGATCTTTGCTGAAATGTAGGAATCCAGGTATGGTTTCGAGACCCACTAGGGTATGGGAACACTGTATATGATTCCAAGATCTTTGTTGAGATGTGGGAATCCATGTTTGGTTCCGAGATCCGTTGGGGTAGGAGAATCCATATGTGATTCCGAGATCTTTGTTGAGATGTTGGAATCCATATGTGATTTCGAGACCTGTTATGATATAGGAATCCATCTGTTATTCTGAGATCTATTCAGGTGGTGGTGCGTGAGCTAGAATGCATAGCCAGAGATAGTGGAAATGACTAAAACCAGAGATAGGATGCATAGCCAGGGGTCTAGCTAACCTATGAGGTGCAGTCATCTCCTTCGTAGAGTTACCAACAGTTGTTATGCATGCATGGAGCGATGCATTCGGCCTTGCATGGCTAGCTATGTATTTCCTATTGTACATCACTAGAGATGTATTGCTGCTTCGGAAGGATAACTCCAATCCTTGTGTAGGAGGACCATTCTCAAGGTACTGAGGGCCCCTTTGTGGAATCCTACAATTAGCCAACGTGCCTTATCAGTTTTTGATTATATATCTATTGTTGTGATATCCACTCATGATCATCACTCCTACTTGATTATTGGTATTTTCACTCTTAGACATAATTATAATATCGTTGGATTTTCTAATATAAATGTTTTGGTTATCATATGGTAAAAATCCATCTGTGTTTATGTGTGGCATGGTCATATGAGATACCTTTATTTTGAATGGTTTATTTAAATATTTAGTAAATCCATTTAATTATATTTCTCACACTGGTTTTACCAGATTGACCCAGGCGTTATTTTCTGTGATGCTCGGATTATCCCAAGCATATTTTTCAAATTTAGTTTGATGCTTTAGAGATTTCAGGAGATGAGCTAGATTCTCCAAGGCGTATTTATGTATTTTATACTCTTTTACTATTTTTCTTATTCTTGATTTCGATTTGTATTTATCAGCAATTGTAAGGACATGTTGTCATAACTGTCCAGGCCAATGATATAGAATTCTATGATTTTGTCTTTAATAAAGATGATTTCTTTTTGTAAAGATCTTATTTATATTATATATCTTCTCGTCACGATGTGAGATTTTTCTCTGTCTCCTATTTCTTTCACCCCAACAACTTGACTTTCTGGCACTTCCATATTCAGTACGTGAATAATGTTTTTGTATTAGTGTCGATTGCTGAGGGTCGAAAAGGCGAGTCGTTACATGTGGTATTAGAGCTTAGGTTCAGCGAACATTTAGGCTTTGGTGGGGTAAACTAATTAGAGATGGGATTATTAATATCCTAGAATGAGTTTTGAGTGTATATATAAGAGTGCGTATTTTTTATTGTTGTAATTTTTTTTATTATGTTGCTTGATTTGTTAACTCTGAATTTTGGATTTCGGTCGAAGCGTCTATCCAACGTTATCGATGGGGATTCTAAAACACTTGAATATTGCCAAACCGACACAATCACTACAACAAATTTTTACTTTTGACCGCGTTCATTATCAGCGTTCAAAACCTAAATGCAGTGAAAACTATTTTAAAATGAAAATATTTATGCACAAACGCTTATAATGAAACTAGGGTTCTAATTTCTACTATCAAAATACTTGGCCCCGCTCTCGTTATAATTCCCCCAAAATTCATTTTCGCTCGTTATTCCACCATCATTTCTCCTTTAATTCATTTTCCCTCATTTTCATTTCCCTCGGATTTTGCTTGTTCTTTGATTTTGTCAATCGTCACTGCCCTGATTCGCCTTTAATGCCTCGAGTACCCCCTTGTCAATGAATCTCTCTAATTCTTTTTTAAGGTTTAATGGGTTCTCCAATTTTGAGGTTTAATGACTGTCTGCAATCCTATTTAGTATGTATATATTTTTTATACATCTGTTATATTGTATGGTTGTAGTATTTCTACTTCAATTCAACTGAGTTCTTCCCATAGAACCTCTAAAGCCAGACAATGTGATGCCACTTAACTCGCTCTATGATACTGAGATTTTTTTATTTGACGTCAAGCTTCAAAGAAGGCTGGAGCTAACCAATGTTTTCGTGGTTGGAGCAGGTGCCCTTGGCTGCGAGTTCTCAAAGAAAATTTCTTTTTATGGGAGTTGGCTGCAGCCGCAAAGGAAAACTACCCATAATAGACGATGATGTCATTGAAAAGAGAAATCTCAGCCGTCAATTTCTATTTCATGATTGGAATACTGAACATTCGAAATCCTATGTGGCTGTCACTACTACTTATACAATAAACCCTGCTCTTCTGTAGAAGCACAATAGAACCGAGCAAGCCCAGAGACTAAAGATGGGTTCAATGATGCATTTTTGGGAGATATTAGATTGTGTTATGGATGCTTGGATAACATGAATCCCAGTCTATATGGATATGAGGCGTGTGTACTTTCAAAAGCCGCTTTTGGAATCTGGAAACTTAGGTACCAAATGCAATACATAGGTAGTAATACCTTATATTGTAGAGAATTATGTGGCCTCTAGAGATCCACAAGAAAAGGAGGAACCTACGTGCACACTTAACTCTTTCCCTCATAACATCGATCATTGCTTGACATGGGCTCGCTTTGAATTTGATGGATTACTTTTGAAAACTCCTAATGAAGTAAAAAAAATTGTGACCCTGAGGGATATGTTTCTTTCATGGAAAAGGTTGGAGATGTAATGGCTCGAGAGCAACTTGAAAGCAAAATAAAGTGCCTTGATAAGGAGAGGTACTTGACATTTGAAGATTGTGTTGCATGGGTACAATTGAAGTAAGTTACCGTTTTCTTTTACCACATAGGTTCACTTGGAGACTCTGTGTATGCATGCCTTTAGTTTTGAGTTATCAGTTTTAGCAAGTTTTGGGTACCAAGTTAGATCTCATCAAGCAAGGTATTTTATTTGTTGGTTTCCCATATTAGCAAGTAGACTAGATGGAAGCCTTAATTATGACCATAGCTAGTTATGGTTCCCTGAACTTGCACTTTACTATAAGAAAAAACTCGACCAAAATATAAAGAACTTAACCATTTACTATTTCTCTCTATTGATATTTGAGACATTTCTCCATTTGATATCATTTTTCCTTCACAAACTATGACTAAAGAGGTTATTTCCTCTATTTTGAATTATCTTTTTTTAATCTATCAGGGAAAATCATCAAAGAGAAATATGATATTGGTTAATACTCTATATCTCCTATATATGCTAAATCGAAGATTTAACCCAATTTCATTTTGAATTGAAAATGTTTTTTAGCTAGGGAGAGCAGGGTATTCTTCTCTGTTATACCCATGGAACACAAAAAATAATGACAGATGCCTTTTTCACATTATTACATCTCAAATATTTGGATCTTCTATTTAGGCATTAACACACACACACATAGAGTCTATTCACCGTATATTGAATTCGTAACATGCCTGTTGATTTGTTGACTTGAAACCTTATTGCTTCTTCTTAGATTTAAATTGGTATGTCCTTTTATTACTGATTTTAGGCTTTGAAGAAGGAAACAATGAGTTAATATAAGAAGAAGAGGCTACTGTTTTATAGAACTAGACAAACAATTCTTTATTCCACTCAAGTGGTTGCAATTTTGAAAATAGACTCAACATTTTTTTTCTTTGTTCTACTATTCATGATCTGTTAAGTTCACATCACAAGAATGATGCATAAGACATGCTCAACTTTTTTTCTTCCATAGAGTACTAATAACCATAGGTTAATTGCATTCGTCATCATATTTTGCCTTGTTCACTGGCTGCTTCTTTATCATTTTTTTATATGGTTAATTCACATGCTTTTTCCAATGTGCTTAATTAAATGAAGAGAAAATGTACAATGACTGCTTCTTTGTTATACCTTTTATGACTTATTGTTTATTTGCAACCCTTCTTCCATATGATGTTCAACTTAATATTAAGTTTAATGTTTAACTAACAATCATTGATATTCATGCTTCTTGGAATTAAGTTGGAATAAGTTCGCAAAATTGATTTGCACTCTGACTTTAAGTGCTCTCTATTCAATGCTAAAATTTATAACATTATGTGTAGTTCAATATTTCTTTTGCTATGTTTTTTCGGTAATACTTTGTTGATGTATTCTCACTTTTAGCATTAATTAGTGCTCAAAGCTTATGTTTTTTTTTGGGGTATTTGTGGTTTGTCTATATGCATAGTTTATCACACTATACACAAAATTCGAGTATCAACGGCATTGATATTTCCTTGAATGTAGTTAATACATATTGACAGATACTGGCTTTTTGTTTTACTCTAGGAGGTTGAATGCAATGTTAATTTTATAAATTGGGAAATGCGTAATGATTCACCCCTTCAAGATAGTAGTACACTTAGTGCATTTTTTTCCAAAGTGTAAACCGAAGCCTTGTGTACCTCCTCATGCGGAGATGAGGCCACGGGTACATAATTCAATTATTGAATCATAATTCAATGGTAAATTATTATTTTACCGATGAATAATATTTTGGGTAATTTATTTCCTTATTTTCTTGGTTGTAAATTTTCAATTTTCAAATACCTGTATAAAATTGAGGTGTTGATAGATGTAGCATATATGGAAATGAATGGTGATAATGAATATGCAAAATACATCATGAATTTTTTTTCTATGCATATGTGAACTAATTGGTACCTTAATTGTGTTTACTAGTTCATTGGCATGTGTAAATGCATGTGTAAACAATACAGTAATGAAAACAAACGCTAGTAGAACTCCTTTTGTATGAGTTTGTTCATGCGAACTCAACTTCTTCTCATTAATGCACAAACACAAATAGGACACAGCTAGTCATTTCAAATCGTTGAAATCATTAAAAGATAAAGAGAAAATTCTATGAACATAAAGACTCAATAGCAAACTATTTTGAAAATGATCTGTTTTTTCGATTAATCAGATAAAGGGTAAAAAAATTAATCTTACACTTAGAATTCTTTTTGTTCTTTTTTGGTAATAATAATGAACTGGAGAAGTAAACTTTTATTTATGGTTAAATTGTTTGAAGGTTCACATTTTCAAGTTTTGCAACCATCCATGACCAAGAAAATAGTGGCTTTGATGCGGTTGTAGCAGCAACTGGATGGCAATATATCTACTATTGTAGATGTGGTATGCTTTAAATTTTCCCTTACAATTTGATATATTTTTGGTTCCTTTCTATTAGCATCTTCAGTGTTTCTTACTATGAAGAGGTTGTTTCTTATTTTTCATCTAGTTTTAAGCAACCACAACAACTACAACACAATTTAATTTATTGATAACTTATTATAAATTCGGTGGTAGTATGTTTTCTATATAATGCTTCTCCTTAACCATCTAAAATAAAAAATCTTTATCAACCACTTTTGCATATAGGTACCTCATTCCTGGTCATTTATATTGAAAATTTTTGCTAATATATAAGGTTTTGGCTTGAGCAATATGAAGTTTTTGGTATGAAGCTTGGATTTTGTTGTTAATACTAATCATACTACATCAAATTGGCGACTTATTATTTTGAAATAAAGAATACATTTCTTTTTCTGCTTTTAACTTTCATTAGTCAGTATAAAAATGATGTTGTTTACTAAAAAGATAAAGGGATCAGCTAGATTGTTGACAACATTTCAAATTCTTTTCATCGCAGTGCTCGATCAAATCCGGTGATTTTATTTTTAATATTAAAGGACTGACCTACCAAACATTTTTTGATTTAAATATATAGGATTTGATTTTTTTTTTACAATTCTGTCGCTAATAGTTCTTTAACTTGCTACATTTATAATAGACATGGTCTCATTTCGCTTTTTGCTTTGTAATAGATATGGTCTCATTTCGCTTTTTTGCTTTGTAATAGATATGTACTCATTTCACTTTTTGCACTGTCAATATTTATAGCTTGCTACATTCACTTATGTGTTCATGTTTTATAAATGAAATGCCATCTTGATATATGTCTAATCAGTAATTTTATCTCCTAAGCTGTTCATTCATAGTATCATTTAATGGTGATTGAGAGAACTTATGCTTTGATATGTTATTTGTTAAACCTTGATTGTTATTGTTTCTAGTTTAATGATTTTTCTTCTTGGTCACTTACCCATATATGTGAATAATGCAATAAACATGTTTGTGTAATTTACTGATTCACGTCAAGTTTAGAATTTTTTAATTACTTGATTCATATATACCTATATTACCATGAGAGTTCCAATTTGTTAATACTATTGATTTAACTATCTGTTTATTGCAAGATCTATGCATTAGGACATAATCAATAAGTATATATTGTTTGGAACCATGGACAAATTCATGAAGCCAACATACCATTTTTTTACGTATAACGTAAACTTTCTTTGAAAATGTTTAAATATTTTATCCTAAATACTAATTTTTAATGCATACAAAGTATCTTATTCAATGAAAACGCTTTGATTGAGAAGAATCAATATATACGTGTGAATCCGTACAAATTAAACCAAAGTTTATAAAAATTCAAAAACAAATTTCAATAAAGGGTCTCACATACCATGTGGTTCTATATATCCAGAAAATGTCATTACGTATCATAGAATAAATCTGCAATAAGGATTGTGGTATCAAAACAGTGAAATAATTTTCAATGATATCATGTATTGTATATATCCTTATAAAACTATGTACATGCTTATCATAATATCGGAACAAGAATACTTTAGCATATCATTATCCGTGTGATTTTTTTGTATGTGTACACATGTTTGCCATTATATTCAGTAATTTAAAATTCATGTATTGTTAAGTCTTCATTGATCACTTCCTTCAATTGTTGGCTCAGGTCACATAATGTTACACCCACTTGCTACTCTTTGAGCATGCATGTGTAGCCTGCGTTCATTACTCTTACCCATAACATACAAACACTCTCTCTTTGAGTCTCCACTATGCATCAGATCTTAACACATCCAGTCTAGTCTTTCTCTGTACCCACACAACAATTATTGCTCAATATTGGACCAAACTCTATAAACATCGAGTTGACTTAAACTTTACATTTTGTATGAGAATGAAGTAAGATGTATATATTGTTGTAAATAGAAATAGACCATAGTGTTGTAAGAATTAACAGAACTATAGTGATATAATTTTTTAACTTAGAAAAATATGTCGTTTATTGCATGTAAGGAAATATTATACAACCAAAAATAATCTACCATATAGATTGGTAGTTTATGCGATGATATTTTATTTGCTAGGATTAGTATAACCATTACCAGTATTGAATTTATCCATGTGTGCTGGAAATTAAGTAGTTGAATTCTATTTTAGGTTTCAGTTTATGTATATTACAATGTGATGTATCATCTTTTACAGGAGATGATAAGGCATTTTGTTATTGGATCCTGCCCAATTTGTGTATCGTAGAGTGGTAAATTTACCGATTTTACTAATATTTCTTAATTTATTGAGCTTTAACTGACACAATATCACAAAAATTACAAACTTTACTTTATACGTATAAACTATTGATTTATTTATAATAGTTAAATAAAAAAACTGTTTGGTTGATAGTCTGAGTTTGTACTTCTTCCCTTCTATCACTCATTTTTCTAGAAAAAAATATGTTAACTAAGTTTTATAAAGAAATAATTAAGTTTATAAAAATAATTAAGTTTTATAAAAATTAAATAATTTTCTAAAAATTAACCAAGTTTTCTAAAACTTAAATAAAACTATAAAAATTAACTAAGTTATACAAAAATTTAACTTACCAAGTTAGATAGAAATTAAATAATTTTTTAAACATTAACTAAATTTTAGAAAAAATTAAATAAAGTTGTAAAAATTAACTAAATTTTATAAAAATTTAACGTAGCTAACTAAGTTATATAAAAATTAACCTAATTTATAAAAATTAACTAATTTTTATAAAAGTTAAATAAGTTTTATAAAAATAATTAAGTTTATAAAAATTAATTAAGTTTTAAAAAAAACTAAGTTCATAAAAATAAGTAAGTTAACAAAATTTAACCAATTTTCATAAAATTCAACCATGTTTTATACACGTTTGACTAAATTAACTTAGTTTGTAAAATTTAACTGAGTTTATAAAAATTAACTATTTTTTATAAAAATTTAACTAACTTAGCCATCAAAGAATTTATTATGTTTCATACATATTTAACTAAATTAACTAAGTTTCTAAAAATTAGCCATGCTTATTTTTCTAACTAAGTTTACAAAAAATTGATTAAGGTTTATAGAAATTTAACGAAGTTGAATTTTTATTAAAGTTAACTAATTTTACAAAAATTAACTAATTTAAAAAAGAACCATGTTAAGTAAGTTTTATAAAAATTAAACATGTAAATAATTAAGTTTATAAAAAATAATTAAGTTTTATAAAAAATTAGCCAAGTTGACCAAATGTTTATAAATATTAACTAATTTGATAAAATTTAACAAAGTTGGTTAAGTTTATAAAAATTAACTAAGTTAACCAAGTTGTAAAAAATTAAATAATTTTCTAAAAGTTAACCAAGTTTTATAAAACTTAAATAAATGCCTAAATATTAGCTAAGTTATAGAAAAAATTAACTAAGTTAACAGAGTTTTATAGAAATTAAATAAGTTTCTAAATATTAACAAAATTTTATAAATAAATAAATAAATTAATAAAAATTAACTAAGTTTTATAAAAATTAACTAAATTTATAAAAATTAACCTAATGTATAAAAGTTAACTAATTTGTATAATAGCTAACTAAGTTTATAAAAATTAATTAAGTTTGAAAAAACTACGTTTATAAAAGTAACCAAGTTAATAAAATTTAACCAATTTTTACAAAAGTTAACCAAGTTTTATAAATGTTTGACTAAATTAACTAAGTTTGTAAAATTTGATTGAGTTTTTTAAAAGTTAAATAAGTTTATAAAAATTAACTATGTTTTACAAAAAATTTAACTAACTCAACTAAGTTACTGAAGAATTTTTTAAGTTTATAAAAATTAACTATGTGTGATTGGTTAGGCTATTACTTCAAATTGAGCCACTGTTGGTTAGGCCCCTATTACCACTTGATTCGACCATGCATCTTTCATTTTTTGACGTTTTACCAATTCTTCAAATTGCCCCTATACCTTAAATCCCTAAATTTAATGTCCATCCAAGCTCTCAAATAATCATCACCCAATTTAATTCAGCTAAAGCTTCTTTAAGCATCTCCTTTAGTCGATGTCACACTATTAGTCATTTCTGTTTCAGTTCTCCCCTAGGAATGCAATCATCTTCATCCATTTTTAATGAAACTGAAAAGTTAAGGTAACTTTATTGTACTCTTGTTGGTTTAAATGGCAGTCAAAGATAATGCGAGTACTAGATTGTGTTGTTTGAAATATTTTGTTGGGAATCAAAGTTTTCACCTGAACGATGTGATCTATACTAGAATTGACTGCACTTTTACTATGATCAAGGTTATAGCCTTTCAAATTTGTATTTATGTTTTATTTTGCTAATTTTTGAACTTTTATTTTACAGGTAGATAGATATCTTTGATGCAAAAAAGTAGTACATGCCATAACAAGTTAACGATTTGAAGTTTTTTTAATACCAGAACTATAATTTGGTTTGAATGCTTGTATGGATTGCTACTTTTGGTCACTGGCTATTATTTGTTCTACATTGTTTATGATAGATGTATTACATATGTTTTGATGTAAGAATATTCTGTATGTTGATTATGTAATGTTACATGTTGATTATGAGATGTGATTAATATAACATGTTGATTGTGAAATGTACGAATAGTATGGAATGGGTTGATTTAAATTATGTTATATATATTTGGTATATAAATTGTCGTTAATGTGTATAGAAATGGAATCTATTGGGGAAATGAAAATACTCTAAACGACAGCATTTCAAAAAAGTTGTGTTAATTTTCAACAGCATTTATGGAGCGCTGTAAAAAAGTGTTCTTAACAATGGAAAAACGCTCTAAGAAGTACTCACAGCAATGTTAACAACGCTGTTAAAAAATTTCCATAGAAATTTTTTAACGCCGTATATATTTAACACAGCACAAAGATAAACGCTGTATTAGTTCCTTGTTATAAATTTATGTAACATAGTACTGTTTCTTTAAGTGATTGTTCTAGTGAATTTTGTTGTGTACATACTGCATTTTGTTCAAGTGATTAGTCTACTGTTATATAGTACTGTTTCAAATATAGTGCATTTGGTTGTTTCAAATGTAGTAATATCCAGTTCAATTCATTATAGTTTTTTCTGCATTAGGGATTAGCATGTGAAATTATTGCAGAAATGAATTCAGACTCACAATTTAGTTCTACTGAAAATTAACGATGATTAATGTTGGTTGTTTTTTTCTTGATAGATACATAATTTAGATGTTTTATTTTTTCAGTTTAGCCACCAAATGTCATGATACCTACTGCTTATATTGGATTCACTAGAATTTGTTATATTTCAAACGATAAATGCATATATGTTTTTATCTCTAACATCTTCAATCTAGTTGCACTAGTTACAAAGTAGGTACAATTGTTCAATGTACAGCCATGCTCCTTCTTATTGTAAATTTGATCCAAAACAAACACTGTAAAAGATTTAATGTTCTTTAATTTGTTGTACAAAATGTTACTGTATACAGGAGTTAAAAAAGATAAATGCATTTATCTTTTAAGATAAAGAATTAAATAACATATTAAGCCGTACTTATATATCATAGTTACTACTACATGTTAAACATATTTATCATTTTTATCATTATTTGAAGTTCTTACATAAGGTATACAAATGATTTAAATAGCATATAGAAAAGTTAAAAGCATATATGTTTTAGAAGTTCGAATATAAGTCTTTGTATTGTATGCATGAATTATGTATCATATCTTTGCAATTTCTACCCTTCCTGCGTAGACTACACATTCAAGTAGCAAAATAAAAAAAAAAGATGAATTGCCACTAGAAAATTTATTTTTCCTTTTTTATTTGGGCCGAGGGCATAGTGTTCATGTGATTGTCTACTATTAGATAATACTATTTCAAATATAGTGCATTTTGTTGTTTCAAATGTAATACATAAACAATGAATTATTTTTATTGTTTTTTTCCAAGTTTTTTCCCATTAGCAATGGCTCTTGTTCCCAAAGAAAATGAAGAGTGTTGGAGTTGGTTTTTAAAACACCTATAGAATGCTCTTAGTTGTGATAGAATATTAACTTTTTTAAGTGATAGACACTGGGGTTTATTGTTAAGTATTCCACAAATTTTTCCAAATAGTCATCATTCTTATTGTTTGCATCATATGCAAAATAATATTGCTAGCATTGTGAAAAGTGGAAGGGGTGTTTGGGTAGCTCATTTACTTGAGCGTTGTGCTATAGCTTCTAATCATCATGAGTTTGAAAAAGCCATGTCCAAGTACAAAGAAATTGGAGGTGCCAAAGCTATAAAGTACTTGAATGATAAACCATATGATCATTGGGCCAATTTGTTTTTTCCGGTGAAGCGATATGGTGAAAATAAGTCCAATGTAGCTGAGAGTTTTAATTCTTGGATTTTGGATGAAAGAAGTTTGCCCGTTACTGCTTGTCTTGATGGAATTAGGGTAAAACTTATGATGCAAATGTCTAATCGTAGAGAAGAGGCATCAAAGTGGACTAGTGTGCTATGTCCAAAAATGGAAGCTCGTTTGTTGAAATTGAAGGAAGAAGGATTTTGGTGGAGTGTTTCTAAATCATCTAGGTATGTATTTCTATTTTTTTACATGATGTTCACAGTTTCTGAAAAATGATAAATGCATTTATCTTTTTTCAACTTGCTATGTAGCCTGTGTTATTATTTCATTTTGTTGGTGTCGCTTGCTACATATTTTCTCTTTGTCTGCATTGAGGCTTATGATAATATGAACAATGTAAGGACCAAGTAATATAAAGCAAGTATCATTGTAGTGCTTTATTTTTGAGATTTTGTTATGGTAAAAACTAATGTTGTGCATAGGAGTATGATGCATTAGTGTGTCTGCTTAGGGTTTATTCACATGCATGAGTGTTTTATTTTTGACAGTATTTATGGTTTTTGGTCTAACTGAAAGCTGTGACAAGATATTTTCAAGTTTGTAAATTTAAAGATTAACTGTAGATATATAATGGAAATATTGGGCAATGCTCACATACAAAATTAATGAGCAAACATACATTGTCTTTTTTTCTTCCCTTATAGCATAGCTTCTGTGATCTTTAAGAATATGAACAGTATGACCGTTCTTAATTGTTTTGGTTTATGAGTCTTATTTTTCACTATTAGTTCACTACACATGAATTGGGTCTTATTTATTAGATAGATTAGAGAGAGTATATATATAGTGCTAATAATCCTTTTTTGGAAATGCAATCTATTTATATATTTTAACTGTTTTTAATTTTAAATTTCGTAGGTATATTTTTGAAGTTCATTCTCCAACATCTCAAAAGGTTGATCTTAAAAATCGCATTTGCAGTTGCAATCAATGGAAAGTGACAGGTTTTCCTTTTGCGCATGCTTTGAAGTGTATTTCTTTAACCAGAAATTTTGTTTATGAATATATTGAGAATTACTTTATTGCTGAGTATTATCGAGCTTCGTATTCACATTTGATCAATCCTATTCCAACTTTTGATAAGGAAGCAATTGAAGCTGAAGAATCATCTATTGTTCTTCCTCCTAAGCCTGTTCATGGAGCTGGTATGCCTAGGATGAATAGGATTGAAGGGGTTGCTTTTCATGCTAAGCAAAACAGATGTGGAAAGTGTAAAAAACTAGGAAATAATAGAAGGGGGTGTTCTTTGAATAATTGAGTTGATTGTTTTAGTCCAATGTATTTGATTGGTTGTTCTATGAATACTTTGAGTTGAATAATTGAGTTGATTGTTTTAGTCCAATGTATTTGATTGGTTGTTCTATGAATACTTGGTTGTTCTATGAATACTTGGTTGTTCTATGAATACTTTGAGTTGAATATTTGGATAATTGCATATGTTGAATTGGTTATGATCGGATTTTGATTACTTTTGGTTGTATGCAATTGTTTATGTTTAACTGTTATTTGGAATACAATGTTGTTTGGTCTGTTTTTTGTTATTATATGTTACTGTAGTTATTATGTCTATTCTTAAGATATAGTCTTTTCTATTCATCCACTCTAGCCCTGACGCTAGTCACTACAACAAAATCAAAATGGTATCAAATAGGACCAGTTTTAATAGCATAATCCAAATCTGCAATGAGATCTTCTATATCCTCAATGCCAACGGATATTCGAACCAAAACATATGTTAATCCACGAGTTTCACGCACAGTAGTAGGAATACAAATCAAACAGAACAACTGGAGATAAGTATGACTAGTATATTGCTACCCGAAACATACTACCAATAAAAGTGATGTTCTTATGTATAGCCTTTTTAATAGAGCATACGCAGAATTGTCAATAAAAGTGATGCAACATACTGTCAATAAAACATAAATGCTTTTATCTTTTTAACAGAGCATTAGAAACATTAGCCATTACAAATTCATTATCAATTACCAGAATTTCATTATCAAATTTAAAATCAGTTGTGTAAGTACTTGCTAGTTAACAATACACAAAAGCAACATAGACTGAAGTGATTATGTAGTTAATATTTCATTTGATAGATGCATTGGTTCTAGACAGTCTTGCCTTCTTGTGACTGTCTTCTGGCTAATTATGTCATTTTCTTTGAAATTTGTAGTCAGAAACTCTGAAAAACTTTCCATTGCTGTGGCCTTATTTGTAGTTGGTATCGAAAACAAGTCCTCTCTAGATAAATGCATTCCAAATATAAGGCTAACTTCTTCAGGTGTGATTTTCAGCAGTTTGTTTCCAATTTTGAAGGCTTTTTCTTTAATACTGAAAGAAGTAATTATTTGGTCTAAATTTGAAGCGCTTTTCCGTATGTTTTGCCGTCCTATGCCATTGGTGAGAAACATATTAAAAAAGTTTTTGAATGGCGTTTTGTTGATATAACTTTTTGCTTCAGAAGACAGAATGTTTTTTTCCTTAACAGTCATCATAACTTTGTACACAACATCTAAATTACATCTATATGTTCCAGTGTACAGATGTTTTTTCTGTCTGTTTTGAATCTCATATTTCTCAACATCATCTGACTCATCTGTTTCAATATTTATTTCTTCAGAACCAGAATTTGCTTCACTCAGTTTTTCCGAAATTGTTCCCTCTTCATCTAAGTTTGTTAGCTGTTCTTTTTCAGAAATTTGTGAGGTTTGCTGTGTTGGTTCAGCTTCATCCTACATTCATGAAAATAATATCATTAATTGGGATCCTACATTTATTTCTGCATATTCATGAAGATAATATCATTCTGCTCAAGAATCATAATGCACATAAATCAAAGCAATATTATCAAAAAATATCGTACTGCACAATAGTCTGTATAAAAAGATAATATGGTTTATCTTTTTAATTATTTTGTATTTTCTTGGGATTAAGCTATTTTTTGTCAATGAAGAATTGTTAAGTAGTTTGTATACAGTAGTGTTAATAATGTAGAAGCTAGTGAATAAAATGCTAAAAATATGTTCCATGAAAAAATATGCTGCAAATTCAACGGTGCCCTTAAACCCTATTGATTATAGAGGGATTTACATTTCCAATAAGCTTTGACATTTAACGTATATAACAAATAAGTAACTATGTAGTAATACATTGGCATATCTTTTGATATTCATAAACAACTAAAAGCATTTCGTTATAATTTATTATGTAATTAAGTTGTTTTTACAAAAACATAAATGCTTTTATCATTTTTATGCAAGCTTTAAATCAAGTTCATATGGTATGTAATAATTGTAAATATGAATAAAACAGCATACTTGTTTAATATTTATCATTGTTTTTCAAATGTAAGTAGAGATAAACATCTAATTAAATCCCATACAGATAAAGCTAAATTTGTTTATCTTTTTTCAGTAGTTGAATATAGTAACATGTTCATATGGTATGAAACAAATTTAAATAATGAATAAAACTTGAAACTAGTTTAACATGTATAGCTTGTTTCAAATATAACTAATGCTAAACATGTAATTAAATATAACTAATGCTAAACATGTATAGCTTGTTTAACATGTATCGCTATTTTTAAAATATAAGTAAAGCTAAACATCTAATTAAGTCCTACATAGATGAAGCTAAATGTGCTTATCTTTCTTCAGCAGTTAAATACAGTAACATGTTCATATGGTATGTAACAATTCAACATGTAATTAAATATTATTGTATACATAATTTAGGGGAAAAAGTTACCAACGGTGTTAGTTAAAGATTTGTGCTGACTGTGTTCATCACAAAATGGACTAGATATTGGTCTTCTGTTGATACAATGTTTTCCGTTGTTAATGAAGATGCATGTAGCTTCTTCAATAAAAACTTTTGTTTTTCTTGATCTTGTCTGCATTTGTATCCTGCATGAATATTATCATGTGTAATAATATGTTAGTAAGAATGAAGAGTTATACATATATGCATTACTGACTATGAAATCATATATAGTTCATTATCTAATTAAATCATTTTGTATAAAAACATAAATGCTTTTATCTTTTTTAAGTAGGGTGTAAATTTGCTGTATATCTTTTGTAATAACTTTTAAATCATGAAAAAATGGCAAACATGTATAACATATACTAGTCACTATTTAAGATAACTAAGGCTTAAGTTGATTTGAACCAATTATAGTAAAAGATAAATATGTTTATATTTCGTAGCTGTTGAACATAGGAACATCACAACATAACTGTGTTTACACAATACATACGATTTTTGAAGTACTGAAGTTAAAATTACGTTAAAGCAACTCAAAGATAAACAAACATGTTAAATCCATTACATTCTTGTATTAAATCATTTAGATTTAAAGATAAACAGATTTATCTTTTTGAGCTGTTGAATATGAACAGTTTTAGATCACGTTAAACCATTACAAAAACAACAAACACCTTACATGCATTACAAAAACTGTTATTTATAAACACAATCAACATAACTTATTTCTTACTTGTTCAAACACAAGCAAAAACAACCCATAAATAGCAAAGAAAATCAATCAGTGAAAGACTACTTACTTCAAAGATGAACAACAAACATCAAAGATAAACAAGTATTTACTTGTTCAGCAACTAGTGAATAGAAATCGCGTCTTGCAACTAGTGAATAGAAATCGCGTCTTAGTTTCTTCAGCTGAAGAAAGGTGAGGCGATTAACAATTTGCTTGTTTAGCTGAAGAAAAGTGAATCAATCGATATAGAGCAAACAACAGAAATAAACAACAGTACGATTTCTTCAGCCAATCGATAATCCAACTGAGGCGATTTTGTTTCTAAGCCCTAGTTTTGTTTTTCATTCGGAGGTTTAGCGGCAAATATGGATTAGCGAGAAGTAGTGGGTTTATTTTTGACCCGTGTCCTGGAAACTTATTTTTTTGAACACATGTCCTAGGCAATAATTAGTTGATGGTAATAGGCCTTTATAGTGAAATTAATTGGGTTTCCAATAGTTGTAGTTTTACTACGATTTTTGGAATAGCCTTTTCAGTAGTTTATTTACGATTTTTAGAATTATTTTCAGTCTATTTCCTTACAGCTATTATTTTCAGTAATTTTAGTTTATTTATGTTAATTATAGCTTTTCCGTTTATTTACCCTTTATTTATAGTATTTTAGTTTATTTACTATTATTTATACGTTATTTACATATTCTTTCTACGCTTTGGATTTTCTTCTATTTTCAGTTTTCTTTTATTCCTCCTTCTTCTTCACGTATGGATTAGAATAGGATTAACGCGAATATGGATTAAATTGTAAGAAAACCGAAATATAAGATGTAAATTTCAAAGACTGTAATATAAATGGAATTGGACTGTAATTACGCCTAATTATGACGTTAATTGGACTGAATCAAAAAGATTGGCCTAGTTATAACTTAGAATTATAACTAAAAAGAGTAAAAGATGAAAGAGGCTTATTTTCACACTTAGACCTTGGGTTAAGTAATAAGCGAGATTATAACGTAGGTTATAATAAGAAAAGAACAGAATAAGGCTTATTTTAAGATTTATTATAAATTAATTACCACAGATAGTAGAGAAAAGTGTAAAGGCTTATTTAAATAATTTACCTAAGTTAATAAGCAAAGATGAAAGTAGGACCTATACCAAATAGCATTCCCTATTAGACCAAAATGGTGGCCTCACATTAGCTTGAAGCGAGGCGAGGGCACGCTTATGCTAATAATGGTAGTAATTGGTCAAATAGAAGTCCAAATCATAGGGGATTTGAATAAGGGGCACAACTAGATATTGTTTAAATGACGGGCCAGTACCAACAACATTTCCCCTATTTTCGATGGACACACGGTGATCTCACATTAGCATGAAGTAAGATAAGGGGCACGCTTATGCTGGAGTTCGAGGTAATAAGAAGACCCAATAAGTGGAGCAAAAGGTAGCATGGGCATGGTGGCAGTTACGTGTGCGACTTCCATTTGGGTGCTCAGTAATCGCTATGAGTTCCAAGCGCTTAATATGGGTGTCTTTCGTAGACACCATTGCTTTCTGTGTAGGGAGCTATACATGTCGTCCGGATCCATAGTGGGTACTCTGTGCATCTTTCGTAGATACCATTGGCTGCTGTGTAGGAAGTTATATAGCGTCTGATTCGCAGTAAGGTCTATGGAGTAGCAGGCTGATCAAAAAGGGTAGAATTAGGGTTACATCCTAATTACAGGATTAGGAATTCAGCCTAATCAAAGCAGAAATCAAGGACAAGTGCAAGCAATCAAAGTTAACCTATCTTATAAATTGAGTAATATTTAATCGTACTTATTTCCAATTTATTTCTTTTCTATTTCCTTTGTTATCCTTATTTATTCTAGAACTGTTATAGAGTCTATTACTTTTATCTTGATTAAAGACTCTATTAATTACTATCATTCACCAGACTTTTAGTCTGACCCATTCCTCTATTTTCCACTTTCCCCCCATAGGAAATCATGGGATAAGTCAGTAGATTGGTGTTGCTTGGAGTTTTCTTGGAGGAGATTTCTACTATGTATTTCTTTTATTTTCAACTTTTGTTCTTTCTATGTACTGGCCTATTATGAGGGATATTATGTACTCTTATTTTTATGACTATGAGTTTTTGTTTCATGAGACGTTTTGGATTTTTAGACATGTATGTGGTATTTGACTTATTTATGAAGCAATTATGAAGTGTTTTAATTAAGTTATTATTTTAAGTTTCCGTTGTTTTTATCTATATTTGTCTTGTGAATCTTAGTCTCTGTTAGCTTTAGTTATACCTACAATGCACCATGCCTTTTAATGTGTTCTTTTGGGTATATAAGGGGTGTGGGGTGTTTCACTTGGTATTAGAGCCTAAGGTTACAGGATTCCCAAAAAAAATTACATTTTTTAAAAGTAAAGTATATTTCAAAATAACTTGTTTTAAAAGTATTTCTCAAAAAAGAACTTTAGAAATGATTTTAAGTATAAAAGACTTTTATAAAAATCCCCTCATAAGTCCAGTTCAATCTCCCTTTGACTCTTTCCTAAACTATCCTTTTCTTTTCGTAGAATGGCTGATGCCCTAAACCTTCCTGAGGGCATCCCTATCCCAGCCTAGTTTTGTAGGTACTTACAAGCCACGACCCTAGAGGTGCACGGGCCAACGCCCAATCCTGCACCAACGGGTGGGAATCCCATCAACCCACCTGCCATCATTAATTTCTCTAAGCTTTGTAAAGATTTTGCGAGTTTGGGCGGGAAGACTTTTTCTAGTAAGGAGACTTTTGTGGAGGCGAGAGCATGGCTTAGGGACATAGAGAGAATTTTTGGTCTTTTGGGATTGGATGGTCAGCAGTGAGTTCAACTAGCCGCTTGGCAGCTGAAGGAGGAAGCATCTTATTGGTGGGAGGTGATAGAGTTGGAGGGTAGAAATGTTACTTGGGATGGATTCCGAGAGCGATTCGATAGGAAGTTTATGTCTCAAGCGGAAGAGAGTGTTAAGTTGGAGAGGTTTATCAATTTGAAGCAAGGGAGTCTGTCCGTTAAGGAATACATCAATCAATTCATTGAGCTGTCGCGATTTGGTATGGATTTGGTGAACATGTAGCATAAGAAAGCTATGAAGTTTGCAAAGAGATTGAGTCAACCTCTTCAGGGATTATTGCTGACTCATGTACCGATGGGAGCTGCTTATAAGTCTTTGGTCGAGATGGCACTTATGTCGGATACAGTCAAGGAGGGAGAGTCTAAAGAGGAGGTTAAGTCAGAAGGTCCAAAGAAGAAGTGGTGGGAAAAGAATAAGAAGAAGAATAAAGGTGATGGTCCTTAGAAGCAGATTAAAAAGGGAGTAAAGTGCCATAGTTATGGGAATGTTGGACATATGGCTAAGGATTGTAGGAAGGATAAGATGAAGGGTAAGTGCTATGTTTGCGGGTAGCCCGGTCATATGAGTAGGAGTTGTCCCCTGTTTGTACCAAAATTGGGCACAACACTCTTCGGAAGTTTTTGAAGAGATAAAACGAAGAAATTAAATGGAAAAAGAGGAATTATCTAACAAAAACTCCATATCTCAAATATGAAAAATAATTAACATGCAAGGAGACACAAGAATTTAGAGTGGTTCGGCGTATTGCCTACGTCCACTATGAAGTAGTTTGCTTTATTGATCTTTCTATGATGTTTACAATTGATTTCAGCAAATTACAGCGAATAACAAAGATTTGCAGCAGTGAAATTCGTTGGTAGCAGCAGCAATGGAGTTCAGATCTGGATCCGGCGGAGTCTGGGCGTTGGAGATCCCAAAGAGGAAGAAGAACCCCTTTTCTGTTGGTTTTGGGGGTCTATTTATAGGTGTTGGAGGCTGATATTTTGCTCAAATCTTGGGAGACCCTCTCTGGCACGTGACCAGGCCCGCGCACCCAAGCCCGTGAAGTTTCGGTCCGATCCGTGATCGATACGAACAGATTTCGTATCGATCAAGATTTCATCCAATGGAGTCGAAATTTGGCGTGGACATTCTTTAGCATGCACGTAGTCTTCTGTGAAAATTTCATAGCATTTGGACTTGTAGATTAGGAGATATGATCGATACAAAATGAGATTCTCGGTTGGCTATTTCGTTCGACTCGCTCTGTTCGACTCGCTTTCGTTCGACTCGGTGACGTGGCACTCGAATCTTTGGATCACTCTGCCTTTGATGCTGTTTTGAGCGAGTCGAAGTGTGCACTGATTAAGCGAGTCGAAGTGTGCACAGATTGAGTGAGTCGAAGTGTGCACTGATTGAGCGAGTCGAAGTGGAGCGTCCTGAGGGATTCGAACAAAGGCTCCGTGATGGACACGAAGTGGTCATTGTTCGATCGATTCGAACAATGGCTTTGCCAATGGAGTCGAACTCGATGGAGTCGAACAGTGGTTCGAGCGGAGCGAGTCGAAGAAGGCTTTTCTGAGGGATGCGAGCTGAGCGAGTCGAAGTGGAGTGAGTCGACCGGTGGTTTTCCGATGGACGCAAAGTGGAGCGAGTCGAAGCAGGCTTCCTAGATGGATTCGAATGGAGCGAGTCAAAGTGGGCATTTCTGAGGGACGCGAGTTGAGCGAGTCGAAAAAGGCTGTTTCTAATCAACTTTGCATCGGTTGTAACTTGAGCATACAAACTCGGATTGACTTGAGATTTGGAATGTTGACCTTCATAGCTTAGCTTGTCATGTTATATTAATTTAAGCTCGATCCGAACTCGCACAAAATCCGTTGATATCCATAGTGAGCCTGTGTATAACCGATCTCTAGGATGGATCGTCATTGGTTTACTAGTCAATCCCTTAGTGTCATGGTCTTGCCAAAAGGCGGGATAACATTTGCCCCCCAAAGTACATCTTGTGGAAACATGATGTGCTTTGAAATGTTGCAATCTTTAGTCTAGATAACTATCTCTTTTTCGATGAAAGGTGTAATCTTTGACTGATTTTTCTCGATAATGTAAACTGTTGACTGTCAACTGCTGTACCCTATACTGTTGAAACTGATTGCTGTATGCTAGTGATTAGCCGTCTGTTGTTGTAATCGTTATTAAATGAGTTTCTGATTCATGTAAATCTGGAATATTGAATATTAGTCCGACATGCATGCATATATGTTAACCTGAATCTCGTTGATGTTTGTACGTTCACGAGTCGTTGTTAGTTTATTTTATATTGAATTCCGTATCGATCCTCTCCTGAACCGATGTGAAATTCATTGTAACAATGCTCGATTGGTTGTTTTTGAATGTTCCTTCGTAACGATCCTCTCCTGAATCGATGTGAAGGGTTGAAACATCGAAGACGATTTTTATTGAATTTAGGGGTGCGAACTGAATATTTCGAATCGATGGAGTTGGCCTCTGGAAGCCGTGATTCGATGGGTTCGAACTGACTGTTCATATCGATGGACGCAGGGTTCGATGGATACGAAATGCTTGTTTGACTCGATGATGGATTCGAACTGCTTATTCGACTCGGCCTTAGATTCGAACTGCTTGTTCGACTTGGTCTTGTTGTGACACTTCATAGCTAGTTGAACTTACTGGGGAGGTGAATCGTTTCTTGCCTTTGTGATCGAATTCATATAAATACTCTGTACTTAGCCATTTTTCCACTTTTCACTTTATGTTTTCCTGCCTCGCTTTCGTATCGCTCTGAGACTCGAGAAAACAAAGAAGAAAACATCCTTGTCTTCGCACTGATTCATACCTTCAATTACTCGAACTAACTGACAGATTTAGGTAATCCACTAAGCGAATCCAACGCGTAAACGATGAGACTCGGTTTTTAACACCAAATAAACCAGAGTCGTGATCGATCGAAAATTCCTTGGCTTCAGCTTCGAGTCGATCTGGTGTAGGGGTTTCGAGATGATGAGGCGGAGGCCTTCGTATCGATCGATGGTGGAGCTACGCATCGAGTCGAATGCTTTGAATACGTAGATTGATACGAAGGGGTTGTGTCTGATGGGTTCGAAATGATGGCCTTCGACCAAGTCGAGGTGGATGGCATTGGATCGAGTCGAAGCGGCAGCCTTGGATCGAGTCGAAGCGTGCGGCTTTGGATCGAGTCGAAGCGGTAGCCTTGGATCGAGTCGAAGCATGTGGCTTTGGATCGAGTCGAAGCTGCAGCCTTGGATCGAGTCGAAGCGGAGGCTTTGAAGCGAGTCGAACTGTGGGGCTCTAGGACCGATATGAACGTGTCCCTGAGCGATCGATTCGAACTCGAACCTTAGCGAGCGATTCGAACTTGAACCTGAGTGGTCGACTCGAACTTGAATCTTTGAGCGACTGATTCGAACTTGTACTTTTGATGATTGACAATGAACTTAATTTCGACGATACCGAAAACTCTAGTGCATTTGAACACCTAACTCCGACGAGCTTCAGACTTGCATAATTGGACTTAATCGTTTCACCGCATATCTGATTGCCTATCGAAGCTCGTCGATGAAACCGGAACTTACCAAAATGATAACACACTTTAAATTGGACTGATAGCTGATAACTGGATGGCACGGTTGTGACGGTCAGCGATGACGGTCCTTCCGACTGAATTCCGAAGTCTCGTCGTTTTCATGTTTTCTCCAATCCCTTAGATCCTCTCAAGTGATATACAATGCTGCACTGCACATCACACTCACACACTTTACACTGGGGGATGCACGAGCGTTATTGTCTATTTAACAATGATTTTTCATAAGCTAGCTATTCATGGAACCCTCAAGTTCACAGCAGCAGGAACTCCTGAGTTCTATTCCTCCAACCCTCGAAATACCAATTATTGAAGGCGAAGTTATAGAGCCAGCTCCGGATGAGTGTCTAGGTGCCCGGTTCATTTGTAGTCCGCAAGATTCTGTGCCGTCCGGTATCTCTGAATACATGCTAGGACGGATTTGTTTAAGGCATGGTTTGTCGCTTGATGACGTGCTACTTCCTGGGCCAAATGACAGGCCTCATGATCCCCCGGAGGGGTTTATTGCCTTTAACCGTCATGCCTGTACGGCGGGGACGCTTCCTCCCTATAATCAATATATAAGGGAGACGTTATCATTCCTTGGAATAGCTCCATCTCAGCTGCACCCCAATGGGTATGCTTTGTTGAATAGCACCTTCATCATGTTTATGGAGATCCTCTTTCAACTACCGAAGCCGATCGAGATCAGATATTTATTTAACGTCAAGAGCCGTGGAGACAGCCCTTCTTTCACCTTTTTGGAAGCGGTCAGGCACTGCCACATTGTACAGGGCTCCTAGGGAAGGCTAAGTTATTATAAAACTGAATGGTTCTACGTTCGGTGCCCCCCTGGATTTGCTAGGCGATGGTTGGATAGACGTAAGTGTTTTCATTTTTTTCTTGAATCATCGAGATATTATTAACTGACTTCAAAACTGACATACTTCCCCTCTTTTATAGCCGCAATCTCTCAACCTGACGGTGCATACTTATGAGAGCTAGTTCGGATCCTTCAAGCGTTTCCGGGCGAAGAGAGGCATATCGACTTGGTTCTGTCCGACAGAAATTTGAGGACCGTCGGGCTGATAGAATGGAGGTAAAGTATACGGCTGGAAGGGACACTTAGAGTGGTTCCGAAGAAACGGGTGAAGCGCAAAGCATCCGCAGTCGTGATAACCGAAGAAGATGATCCGGAGAGAACGCCTACTGATACCAAGCTCCCAGCTGGGCCTTCTTCCGATGTTCAAGATTCCGGAGGAAAGAGAAAAGGCAAGGCTATTGCTCACAAACATTCTAAGTCCGAGAGATTTAAATCCGTGGTTGTGTCCTTTCCCGTTCCGGGGATTAGAATTTCAAAGGCTCCTCCCCCACAAGTAGAGAATCCCTTTGCAGGGCTTGCTGATATTCCGATTCCGGATTTTGTGTCGTCTCCACACGACACCGGGATGGAGGAGCTTGATAGTGCTCTTGAACTGAGCGGGTCACTTGCTATGAGTGCGGCCGACATTTCCGGTTGGTCGGGGGGGTTGCACATGCATACACTTCACTACACTACATGATTCACAACTGTAAATCGTCCAACTTAGGAAATTACTAACTCTTCCTTCGTTTCTCATTTTCAGGTACTATGTCTGGAAAAGGATCGATGCTCGGGAATCTTCGCTCGGCCCGAATGGCTTCTTCCTATTATGAGTCCCGTAGGAGAGACTTGGATAGAGATCGCGATCGCGAGTACTCTAACCAAGATAGGTATGGGCGTGACAGGGATAGAGAATACATACATCGGTCTAGATCACGCTCTCCTCCTCCTAGACTTCCATCTCCACCTCCTGTCCATACTTCAAATCCACCAGAGCCACCTCGTCACAGGCCGTCTTCTCACGCTTCTAGATTCGAGACTCATCTCCAGAGAGTTGAGACCACGACTTTCATAATTGCAGAGCAGGTCCCTGCTGAGCCCACAGGAGAAGGGGCCCTTAAATTGGCCCAGATGAAGAAGGATTTTTTGAATATTTTCTTTGATGGCTATGTCATCCCTCCTCACTTAAAGAGAATTCCATCTGGAGTGGAGAATACGGTGCATGATTACGTTCATGACATCTACACTCAGTACAGAGAGTGGGCAATGGCTGCAGAAAAAGCTTCCAAGGTGGCCATTGAGCGAGCCAAAGCGCTTGAGAAGATGGAGACTGAGCTCGCTCAAAGGGATCAGATCATTCAAGTGCTCATTGCTGAGGCCGAGTCTTCTCGGAGATCGGAAATTGAGGCCACCAAAAAAGCTGACGAAGCGAAGGTGATAATGGAGAGGTTGGGGCAGACACATGTTGCCTTGGTGGAGGAGATGGGCCACCGGAACACTACAGTTACCGCCGAGCGGGACGCGGCGGTTAAGGAACTCAATGAAATCAAGGCCAAATTCGCCGACATGGCCAAGGAAAAAGATGACGCAAACAACGCAGCCCAAGAGGCGTGCGAACAAGCTGTCCTAGCTCAGGGATGAACGGGATGCGGTCGTGGCTAAAGTCCACAAGGTGGAGGCTGAGGTTGAGGTGAAAGTGAAGTTGGCCGAGTCCAGGCTAGAGGCTGACATCGAAGACCTTCTCGTTGTTTACAATGCTAACGTGCTGAGGCACAGGGGTCTAGCCTGGCTCGATGATTTTTCGACGCATCTTTACAATGCTTGGGGCCGACTGGTTGAGGAAGAGTAGGAGGCGCATCAGGGCGAGTCTGTAGATGAATTTGAACTCGAGAATCGCATTATGACTGAAGATGAAAAGAAGATTCTTCACGAGTCAATGATTCTGCATGAGAAGGAAAGACTTGGCGCCCAGCACTTTGAAGTGGGAGAGGGTTCTGGAGTTGACCACCATAAAGCAAGTCTTGAAGTTCCAGCGTCAACCCAGCCTGAATCCTCATCTGCGGTTGATCCCCAGGCCGTTCCTTCTTACAATCCAGATCAGCTGTAGATGTCTCCGGCTGCAGCGTAAGTCACTGACGCCGCTCTGCCGCCTACGAGTCAAACCAAGGAAGGTATTCTGAACATTCCACATATCTTTCTTAAGTCGAAATCTTCGATCGAGTTAAGTTCTAACAGTTATCTTATTCTTTGTCCAGTGATTGATGCTGCACCGGCCATGCCTCATGCTACTCAATAATCATATCAAACGCAGGAGGCTATCACGACCGAAGCAATCACCGTGAGTACAGCTGCCCAGCTTGACGATATGCAGGGGAGTACGATTATGTTTGATGAGCAGCTAATGGATGAACCCTTTCGTCGTCACGGCGATCCTCTTGCCGACTTGTCATCTGTCATGAGTGGAACTGATCCTGCTACAAGTTCTTCAATGCCGACTGCTGATGCCCCCAGCGGGGCTCGAGCAGTAACTGAAGAGGAGATGTTTGCTCAAATTGACGCTGAAATGGCAGCAGCGGCTCATGGTGGCAGTTTTGGAGGTGGGATGGAAGCACCGGGACCTTCTCCGCTTAGTATGATATCTCCTGGCGGTACTGTTTTCATCACCAGTGTGCCCATTCCACCTTCTGTACTTGATCCTGTTCCTCCGACTCCGCCCGCAGGGAGCATTCCCATCCACTCGAGTTCGGAGGAGGATGTTGATATAATGCCCTCACCTGAAGACCAACCGCCGAAAAGCAAAGGCTCGAAGAGGAAGACTAGCAGTGGCTCCAGTGGGTCTACACCGAGAAGGAAGCCAAGGAAGAAGAAAGATTAAACATGTGTAACAACCCTGTATTTTACAATTAATTTTAATTTTATTTTTCCAAATTTAAGAGCTTTATTTATGAAAAGAATAAATGTTGTTATTGTAAATATAAAAAACTTTGATTTTGTATGTGGATTTGAATTCCAATATGACTAAATTTAATATTTCCAGAAAATGTGAATTTTGGTCAAATAGTCAAACTTCGACTTTTAACTTGAAAATTTAAAAGTTTGAAATTTATGAATTTTATCTTTTATTATAAAAATAGATTTAATAACTTGAATACTGCTTTTCGTTTCGTTGCAAACGGATTTAAATTGCAAAAGTTATACTATTTTCAATATTGTGTGTATATTGGGTTATTCAGCAATATTCTTTATTTTAAAATTATATAAATGACATTTTTATTTGATATATTTTATTCTAATTTGTACATTTATGTTATATAAAATATATTTTGGCTTTTAAATATTTTTAAAGTAAGGTAGGAATTTTTCCAGAGTTAGTAGTATTTTTCTTGCAAATTTCCATGCCCTGTTTGTAAATTTTAAACATTTTTCTTTAATCCTTTTCTATTTTCTCCAATTTAATTATCTATTTTATTTTGAAAATGATAAATAAATTATTTTAATTCAAATTTTCAATTCATAATATTTTTATAATGAAGTGTATAGTTTTTCAAGACTGACAGTGATTTATTTATAATTTTTGAACACTGTTTGGTATTTTTAAGTAATTTTCTTCATTCTTTTTTATATTTTTCCAAAATTTATTATTTGTTTTCTCATATTTATAATTGATTTCGGTTTGTAAATTATTTTTCTGAATATTTTTGTTTATATAAAGATTAAAAAGAACAGAAATATGAAAGGTTGTAAAACACTTTGAAACTTAAGCCCTTTTTTGTCCAAACCCTTCATTTTCTTTAACTCCTCAAATTTTGCCCTAGCCATCTAAAACCCTAGTGTAGCCGCCACTTTTTGTTTCTCATCTTTTCACGTGAAAACAAATCAGCTCCTCATTTCTCATGGCTTCATCCAAAAATAGGTAATGGCCTCTCCTTCTTTTTCTTCTTTTCTCTTCATTTTCAATGATTTTTGCCATGTTTCTCTTGCTTTGCTTGGCCTAACACCTCCACCATCTCCTCCACCGACCACCACCACTTCCTTCCCCACACCATCCACGACCAAACCCCCTCCTCCTCTGACCATGACAGGCCATGCACTCCTTTTGACTAAAAACCACACAAAACCTTGCACAAATCCCTTAAAACAATGCATAGCCACCACTAGTTGCAACATACCTTCGCCCACCACCTTGGACACCACCTCTACCCGCCACCACCACCTTGCTACCACCACTACACATCACCATCTCCTCTGTCCAGACCTGTAGCAAGTCATGGCCAAGCCTAGGACCTTGTAGACCGAGCCAAAGATGAACCAAAACTCCACCATATTGCATAAAACTCTTCACATGCCTATGTTGTAACTTCCCCATCATCTCTAGCTTGTAGCCGTGCATCCCTTGGTCCAAACCAGACCCAAACCATGTCCAAACCTGAACCAAAACATTCCCTAGGCCATGCAAAAGGATAGAGAAAGCAAGGCAAAAGATTTGACATTCAAATCTCTTTTCGTTTAAAAGTTATTCCATTTCAAGTGCGTTGAAATTGTGTTTGTTTTGATGTATGTTTTGGGTTGTAATACAAGAGTTGTAGCTTTGGATCTTGCTCTGCACTCAAGTCCGTAGTCTTGTCATCGTGCTTTTGTTCCATTGTGTCATTGGTTTTGATATCTCCAGCACAAACAGGTGAGTTATTCTCACCAGACAATATGTACCTATATAACTGATAAACCGACACCATTTGAATCTGTAATGTATATCATCATGTTATATATGTTTATATTATTATCATATGATGTTCACACCTGTTATTACACTTATTATATCATATGTTACTATTATTTAATGTTATTCTGTTATTTATATCTGTTATCACCATTGCAAGTTCCCTGTAGATTAGAATCACTATGGGTTGAAATGATACATACCCGAACGGACTTTAGAATAGGGAAAAATCGTTATGGGCTAAAATGATAGGCCTGATTGATTTTTATTTAAATTATTTTAACTTGGGATTGCGGGTTTGAAATGATAGAACCCGGATTTTTCTTTTTTAACTGCGGATTGAAATGATACATATCCGTATCACTTGACCTAGGTTAGAAAATTATATACAGGCCCGTGGTTATTTTATAAAGTGTTTTGAATATTTTTAAGTATTTTAAAAATATAAATTTATGAAATTTGATTTAAACAGATTTTGAAATATTTTGAATTAAAGAAATTATGATTTTTCTATGTGTTAAAAATGTAATTAATGAATGGTTTAACTGGATTTTTGAAATATAACATAAGTTGGAAATTTGGAATTTTGGTTAAAAATGATATTTAAGTTATATAAATAAAATGGATATTAAATTTTATTTGGAAATGGTAAATATGATAATTTGATTAAATTTGAATTTAAGTGATTATTAAGTATTATTGATTTTTCTATGAATTTAAGTGGTTAAATAAATGAATGTTTAAAAGTGATCTTTTAAAATATAACTTGACTAGGAAATGTGAAATTTGATTTTAATTAAAGGTTTAAGTTAATTAAATAAAATTGGAAATTTTGTTAAATTGTGAAATAGTAATTTAAATTTGAAGTGTTAAGTCTATTTGTTGAAATGTGAAGAATTGGAACTTTTACACTTAAACTTATTAAGTAAATTGTTGAAAATTGGATTTAATTATAAGAAATTTATTGTGAAAGAATCGTGTAAAGTTCTAATTAATGAAAGAAATATGTAAAGTTTAATTTATGAAAGAAACGTGTAAAGTTCTAATTAATGAAAGAAATATGTAAAGTTTTACCTACTGAAAGAAACATGTAAAGTCTTAATTAATGAAAGAAACATGTAAGTCTTAATTTGTGTAATATTGATTTAAAATAATAAATGCCCCTTTTGTAATAAAACGTAAATTAAAACGTACATTCGATAATGTAAGTTTAATTAGTGTAATATTGATTAAATGATAAATGCTCTTTACTGTAATAGGAATGTAAGTTAAAAAGTACATTTAATATGTAAGTTTTAATTAATGTAAATGACATATTTTAATGACTAAAATAATAAAGTTTCTTTATTGTAATGATAATGTAAGTTAATAAGGTACTCTTAACTTAACATAAGAATTTCAACATTAAATTGGATATTACAGTAACAAAGTTTATTTAACTATAAGGCTATGATAAAATGACCATGTTAAAAATTTGTAAGTATATAAATACTTTGATTATATAAAATGTTAAATTAGGAAGTATTACATTCCAAAAATGCTATGATTCCTTAAGGTTACATTACCAAAATGCTATGATAATTTAAAGGAAGATTTCAAGTTTAATAAATTAAAGGAAATATTCAGTGATTTTGAAATTTGGGTTTTATTGAAATGATATATTATTGGATTTGTTTTTGAAATGGAAATGATATATTTTTGAATTGGTTTTGAATAGATATGTTTTGGGTTTGAAAGTATGTATTAGTTTGAAATAAATGATATGATTTTGAAATGGTTTAAAGGATGTATTTTGATTTGAAACATAAACTATTTTTAAAAGTTATAACCACGGGTTATAATAACGATTGGTTGGCAAAGAGACCGGGATCGGATATGGACATACTCTCTGTCGATACCGAAAACCACTTTGACAACCGTGTACGCGGTGGAGATTCCAGAATGAAGTAGGATGGTGGCGACGTTCTTAAGGTATGTTACGTGGACCCAACTCCCATGAGTTGGCATAAGGTGGCTAAAACAGGAGCAATCTCGGACCAGTGAGGTAGCACCTCTTCTCGGACACATTTCTTCGATATTATACTCTTACTTGTGATTGATTAGATGGCCATCCTCCGATTTGGGAGTGTTGTTCGAGGTGGAACGGTAGTGGCTGCTATGCGTATCCATCAGTCCGTGTGCGTAATTGGTATATCTACCCTGGCATTGCCTAGTTGTGCCGTGTCACCTACCATATCGAGCTTTACTACGATTATGATTTTAAGATCCGACCGCGTTAAGGTTCTCCATCCCCTTAACGCTATTTTCTATATGATTATACTTTACTTATTAGACATTATTATAATAGCGAATATTACTACATAGTAGATATTTTAACGGATCCTTAGAGGATGGGCGGTCCCAAGCATCTTCTAAGTTACTTGTACCTTTATTACAGTTCACTTGAGTTGGTTTACATTATATAAGTATATATTGTCCTGACTCGAGTGTTTTGTGTTTTGCTTTACGCTCGGGTCAGCCTGAGTATTCACAGATTTGGATTTCCACCTTCTGGAGATTTGAATCGCTGGAGATTATTTGCTAGTCTTGTTCTATCAACTTCGGTTCCGTTGTTCTATTCAGCCTGTACTTGGTTATTGTATTGAGACTTCTGCCGTACTTTATTTCTTATGTTGTATCTTATGTAACTCTGATATATTTTCATAGTAGCTTCATGAACTACTATTTCTTTTACTTCCGCTGCATTATTTTACTCTGTGTCTGTGATCTGTGATTATATTTATTTACTGTATATTCTGAGATTTGCCAAATTTTATTTACAACGCGGTATTTTGAGCAATTCAACTCCGGCATGAGTGTCTACCTATACACTTATAATGGATACGAATGGTTGAAAATATCGGGTTGTTACAGTTGGTATCAGAGCTTTGGCTTTGAGGCAAAACTTAGAATGTATGGTAAATTTATTTACAGAATCACTTTCGTTCGAGTTTGAATCTCTTCCTTTTGATTCGATTTCCTTTGAATTTTGGAACGTTTCCTGCGGTTCCAAAATTCATTCTTGTCCCTCACTATTCATCTTCATTTGATTTTGGAGTATCACATAACTCCACTTCGAATGATCTTTATAGTGAATTGGCGATCTCGCCAATATTCTAATTTTCTTGTAAAGGGGTGAAAATCCTTTACAGTCAGCATCGATTCACCAGAGATTTTATCTATCCTTGGTTTAGATGCTAATATCTTTTATTATTCCAAACTCTATCTCTTGAGATCGAACGTAGATTTATCCTAGAAAAATCCACATCGATCTTATTCTTTAAGTCACGGTTGACCCGGTTAAGGTTGTCCGCGATTTACCTAAGCTTACCCATCTCTCTACTCTGTTTAACCATCTTGTCTTTTGTTTCTAAACTATCTCCAAACATTTTGAATTGTACTTGTAAATCTATGTTTTGTTTTATATATGGTGTTGTTTGAGTTGTTGATGTTGATTTGGATTTCCGATCGATTCGTCTGATCAACGCTATCGATAGGATTTCTAAAATACTTAACAGAACAAACTGACACAATATTATTTTAAATTTAGTTAATGAAATAAAATTTTGATATATAAGTAAATTTATGGAACTTAATAAATTGATTTAAATTGATAATTTGAAATGATAATACTTGATTTATCATTTATTGTTCTACAAATGAATTTATAAATAGTTGTTTATAAATTGATTTGGGAACTGAAATGAATTTGAATCAAGAATTTGAGAATTCAAGTTTCTGATGGATTTCAAACCTTGTGTTTAAAATTTTTAAAAGGATATAATTTAAAGTATTTTTGAATAAAAAATTTGTCTCTAAAGGATTTTAAAGTTTAAAAATTAAGTGCTCTACTCTTTGTCGCTGGAAAATAATTTCGGTGATGACTACAGCATCATCGACGTTCATTTTCGAGTTTTGAACTGAAGAGACCGTTCTGTAGTCTTACTACAGCTTTGTTTTGAAAGATTTAATTTATTTGAATTTCTAAATATGATTTGATTTATAATATATATAGATATATGATTTAAATTGATTTTACATATTATGTACATATATTGATTTATCTCTAACTGGTTTGAAGGAAACCGGAAAATTAATTCTTAAATTTCATCTTAAAGAATAATTTTAGTTATAAAAAGAAAAATTAAAATTTTTGAATAAATGATTCAAACTTGAGATAATTGAATTGGAAAGTTTTATTTGTATAATACAATTGCATTCAAATATAACTTACCTTAAAAAAAATTTTAGAAGTTAACAATGTAATTGGATAATATACAATATAAAAAGGATTTTTTAAATAAAATTTGAGTGGTTATAATAAATTTTATACACCTAAATTTTAGTTATAAAAGATTTACAGAGGTAAATAGTGAAAAAGGAATTTAAAGAGATTTTATTTAAATAACTTGATAATCAAATTTGATTTAATATGGAACCTTAAGTCTAACCTAGGAATTTTAATAATGGTTATTTCCTGAAATGAATATGTTGTATAATAAATAATGTATCTTTGAATAGATAAAATAAAATACATTGGAATTGGACATTTTGTAATAAAGTTTATTTAACTTGAATTCATAGTTTAATTGATGTCTAAATGAATAAATGTGTAAAGAAATTCGATTGTTATATTTTCTATGATAAATATTTTATTTATGAAATTGATATGTCTTGAAAAATGGATAATTATGATAGTTATAATGTATTTTAACATCACTAAATTTGATAATTGAGAATTTGGTTTTCAAATGGAAATTTTAAGTGTAACTTATTGAAGGAATATCTATTTATGAAATGGGCATTTTAAATAAAGTGTTAGGTTATTTGTTAAATGAAGAGCTAAGTAAAATAGTGAGCTTTTGACTTAATAAACGAAGTATAGTTTAATTTGGATATTCCATTCATAAAAGTTTGTTTTAATAAGTCATAAGTTAAATGATATCCAAATGAATATTCTAGAATAAAACTGATTTGAAATATTAATATATCTACTGTAACATTTTATAAGTGCCGCTGTTTTGAAAATACAATGTTTTGGAAGTTTTATAATTAAATGAACTTAGAAATGTTACAACTTTAAAATGAATATTATTTGACCTTGAATTAAAATGGTTTAAATAAAGATTTTTTTAAAAGGTGTTATGATTTTCTAAGTATTATGTTTTTTTTTAGAATTACATTTCCAAAGTGTTATGATTTTAGTAGTATGATTTCCAAATGATAAACATCTCTAATTTGTTATGATTTCAAAGCGTTATTGTTTCACATTTATTATCTTATTTTGTTTTTTTTTCAAACTATCTTTTGGTTGTCCTTATTTCTCTTATCTTGTTACAGAATGGGAAGGCTATTGCTTATACCAGTCTGTTTAGACATCTTTTTATAATCTTTGAAATCTTTGTTACTCATCTGGATCTGAACACTGTTTTTCCATTCATAGACCGTCGGTCAAGTGAAAGGGGTGATTCAAACTCTAGAGGATCTTTTTCGTGTTTGTGTTCTTGATTTGATCACCTCCAACTTGTTAAACTTGCCTATAACAATAGTTATCAGGTGTAATTCCAATATTCTTATCATCTTGTCTTAATTCTATTCATTCTATCTTTTTAGGTGCTTTCCCGTACCTCGTTCCTTTTCGGGGACGAAAAGTTTTGAGTGGGGGAGAGTGTAACAACCCTGTATTTTACAATTAATTTTAATTTGATTTTTCCAAATTTAAGAGCTTTATTTATGAAAAGAATAAATGTTGTTATTGTAAATATAAAAAACTTTGATTTTGTATGTGGATTTGAATTCCAAATATGACTAAATTTAATATTTCCAGAAAATGTGAATTTTGGTCAAATAGTCAAACTTCGACTTTTAACTTGAAAATTTAAAAGTTTGAAATTTATGAATTTTATCTTTTATTATAAAAATAGATTTAATAACTTGAATACTGCTTTTCGTTTCGTTGCAAACGGATTTAAATTGCAAAAGTTATACTATTTTCAATATTGTGTGTATATTGGGTTATTCAGCAATATTCTTTATTTTAAAATTATATAAATGACATTTTTATTTGATATATTTTATTCTAATTTGTACATTTATGTTATATAAAATATATTTTGGCTTTTAAATATTTTTAAAGTAAGGTAGGAATTTTTCCAGAGTTAGTAGTATTTTTCTTGCAAATTTCCATGCCCTGTTTGTAAATTTTAAACATTTTTCTTTAATCCTTTTCTATTTTCTCCAATTTAATTATCTATTTTATTTTGAAAATGATAAATAAATTATTTTAATTCAAATTTTCACTTCATAATATTTTTATAATGAAGTGTATAGTTTTTCAAGACTGACAGTGATTTATTTATAATTTTTGAACACTGTTTGGTATTTTTAAGTAATTTTCTTCATTCTTTTTTATATTTTTCCAAAATTTATTATTTGTTTTCTCATATTTATAATTGATTTCGGTTTGTAAATTATTTTTCTGAATATTTTTGTTTATATAAAGATTAAAAAGAACAGAAATATGAAAGGTTGTAAAACACTTTGAAACTTAAGCCCTTTTTTGTCCAAACCCTTCATTTTCTTTAACTCCTCAAATTTTGCCCTAGCCATCTAAAACCCTAGTGTAGCCGCCACTTTTTGTTTCTCATCTTTTCACATGAAAATAAATCAGCTCCTCATTTCTCATGGCTTCATCCAAAAATAGGTAATGGCCTCTCCTTCTTTTTCTTCTTTTCTCTTCATTTTCAATGATTTTTGCCATGTTTCTCTTGCTTTGCTTGGCCTAACACCTCCACCATCTCCTCCACCGACCACCACCACTTCCTTCCCCACACCATCCACGACCAAACCCCCTCCTCCTCTGACCATGACAGGCCATGCACTCCTTTTGACTAAAAACCACACAAAACCTTGCACAAATCCCTTAAAACAATGCATAGCCACCACTAGTTGCAACATACCTTCGCCCACCACCTTGGACACCACCTCTACCCGCCACCACCACCTTGCTACCACCACTACACATCACCATCTCCTCTGTCCAGACCTGTAGCAAGTCATGGCCAAGCCTAGGACCTTGTAGACCGAGCCAAAGATGAACCAAAACTCCACCATATTGCATAAAACTCTTCACATGCCTATGTTGTAACTTCCCCATCATCTCTAGCTTGTAGCCGTGCATCCCTTGGTCCAAACCAGACCCAAACCATGTCCAAACCTGAACCAAAACATTCCCTAGGCCATGCAAAAGGATAGAGAAAGCAAGGCAAAAGATTTGACATTCAAATCTCTTTTCGTTTAAAAGTTATTCCATTTCAAGTGCGTTGAAATTGTGTTTGTTTTGATGTATGTTTTGGGTTGTAATACAAGAGTTGTAGCTTTGGATCTTGCTCTCCACTCAAGTCCGTAGTCTTGTCATCGTGCTTTTGTTCCATTGTGTCATTGGTTTTGATATCTCCAGCACAAACAGGTGAGTTATTCTCACCAGACAATATGTACCTATATAACTGATAAACCGACACCATTTGAATCTGTAATGTATATCATCATGTTATATATGTTTATATTATTATCATATGATGTTCACACCTGTTATTACACTTATTATATCATATGTTACTATTATTTAATGTTATTCTGTTATTTATATCTGTTATCACCATTGCAAGTTCCCTGTAGATTAGAATCACTATGGGTTGAAATGATACATACCCGAACGGACTTTAGAATAGGGAAAAATCGTTATGGGCTGAAATGATAGGCCTGAATGATTTTTATTTAAATTATTTTAACTTGGGATTGCGGGTTTGAAATGATAGAACCCGGATTTTTCTTTTTTAACTGCGGATTGAAATGATACATATCCGTATCACTTGACCTAGGTTAGAAAATTATATACAGGCCCGTGGTTATTTTATAAAGTGTTTTGAATATTTTTAAGTATTTTAAAAATATAAATTTATGAAATTTGATTTAAACAGATTTTGAAATATTTTGAATTAAAGAAATTATGATTTTTCTATGTGTTAAAAATGTAATTAATGAATGGTTTAACTGGATTTTTGAAATATAACATAAGTTGGAAATTTGGAATTTTGGTTAAAAATGATATTTAAGTTATATAAATAAAATGGATATTAAATTTTATTTGGAAATGGTAAATATGATAATTTGATTAAATTTGAATTTAAGTGATTATTAAGTATTATTGTTTTTTCTATGAATTTAAGTGGTTAAATAAATGAATGTTTAAAAGTGATCTTTTAAAATATAACTTGACTAGGAAATTTGAAATTTGATTTTAATTAAAGGTTTAAGTTAATTAAATAAAATTGGAAATTTTGTTAAATTGTGAAATGGTAATTTAAATTTGAAGTGTTAAGTCTATTTGTTGAAATGTGAAGAATTGGAACTTTTACACTTAAACTTATTAAGTAAATTGTTGAAAATTGGATTTAATTATAAGAAATTTATTGTGAAAGAATCGTGTAAAGTTCTAATTAATGAAAGAAATATGTAAAGTTTAATTTATGAAAGAAACGTGTAAAGTTCTAATTAATGAAAGAAATATGTAAAGTTTTACCTACTGAAAGAAACATGTAAAGTCTTAATTAATGAAAGAAACATGTAAGTCTTAATTTGTGTAATATTGATTTAAAATAATAAATGCCCCTTTTGTAATAAAACGTAAATTAAAACGTACATTCGATAATGTAAGTTTAATTAGTGTAATATTGATTAAATGATAAATGCTCTTTACTGTAATAGGAATGTAAGTTAAAAAGTACATTTAATATGTAAGTTTTAATTAATGTAAATGACATATTTTAATGACTAAAATAATAAAGTTTCTTTATTGTAGTGATAATGTAAGTTAATAAGGTACTCTTAACTTAACATAAGAATTTCAACATTAAATTGGATATTACAGTAACAAAGTTTATTTAACTATAAGGCTATGATAAAATGACCATGTTAAAAATTTGTAAGTATATAAATACTTTGATTATATAAAATGTTAAATTGGGAAGTATTACATTCCAAAAATGCTATGATTCCTTAAGGTTACATTACCAAAATGCTATGATAATTTAAAGGAAGATTTCAAGTTTAATAAATTAAAGGAAATATTCAGTGATTTTGAAATTTGGGTTTTATTGAAATGATATATTATTGGATTTGTTTTTGAAATGGAAATGATATATTTTTGAATTGGTTTTGAATAGATATGTTTTGGGTTTGAAAGTATGTATTAGTTTGAAATAAATGATATGATTTTGAAATGGTTTAAAGGATGTATTTTGATTTGAAACATAAACTATTTTTAAAAGTTATAACCACGGGTTATAATAACGATTGGTTGGCAAAGAGACCGGGATCGGATATGGACATACTCTCTATCGATACCGAAAACCACTTTGACAACCGTGTACGCGGTGGAGATTCCAGAATGAAGTAGGATGGTGGCGACGTTCTTAAGGTATGTTACGTGGACCCAACTCCCGTGAGTTGGCATAAGGTGGCTAAAACAGGAGCGATCTCGGACCAGTGAGGTAGCACCTCTTCTCGGACACATTTCTTCGATATTATACTCTTACTTGTGATTGATTAGATGGCCATCCTCCGATTTGGGAGTGTTGTTCGAGGTGGAACGGTAGTGGCTGCTATGCGTATCCATCAGTCCGTGTGCGTAATTGGTATATCTACCCTGGCATTGCCTAGTTGTGCCGTGTCACCTACCATATCGAGCTTTACTACGATTATGATTTTAAGATCCGACCGCGTTAAGGTTCTCCATCCCCTTAACGCTATTTTCTATATGATTACACTTTACTTATTAGACATTATTATAATAGCGAATATTACTACATAGTAGATATTTTAACGGATCCTTAGAGGATGGGCGGTCGTGTAACGACCCACTATTTTAGACCATTCAAATCGACAATAATCCACACATGTTTGACTTGAATAATTCAAAATAACAGATTGTAAATAAATTTGGAGCAAATGAAATCAAATACACAGAATCACAGACACAGAACATATCAGAATAACTCGCAGCGGAAATTAAAAATACCATAGTAGTTCATGAAGCTACCATAACAAACTCTCAAAACAAAATACATAATATTTGTTTGAAAACATATACAATAGAAATCTCAAATAAATAGAAGTTTATGAATACCAGAACTGAAATAGAACAACTGAACTGAAAGGAACAGATAACTAGACAAGCAAAATCTCCAGCGATTCCTAGCTCCAGAAAGAAATCCAAAGCTAAGCTGTAAATACTCAGGCTGACCCGAGCGTAAATTAAAATACAAAACACTCGAGTCAGGACAATATATACTTATATAATGTAAACCAACTCAAGTGAACTGTAGTAGAAATGCATAATAACTCAAAGGATGCTTGGGATCGCCCATCCTTTAAGGATCAGTTAAACTATAAATTAAATACATCCCGTGGTTAAAATTTCAAAATGGTATTTTATACTTTGAAATCAAATATCATTTCAAAATTCAATATCCTTCAAATATCCATTTCAAAATATCAAAATATCATATTTCAAAATAGTTTATATTTCGAAACAAATTACTTTATTTTAAATCATAAAAATGAAATTATTATATATAATAATTAAATTATTAAATTTCCAAAATTTTAGTCTTTCAAAGTTCATTCGTTCACTTAAATTAATTAAAATAATGAAAATTCAACTTTCGCAGCATTTAAAAAATGCTACGGAAAGTCACATTTAAAACAGTTCAATTTAACAAAAGACAGCATTTAAAATGCTGTAATAGGGTTACATTAGTTTCAAATAAACTTAGTTAAATTCAACCATTATAACATTTACAAAAATGCTATAATAGCCTTTAATTAAATTTAGCCATTTTGTTCATTATTATCAACTACAGCATTTACAAATGTTGTATTATCATTTACATTAGAATTAATAGCATTTCAGAAATGCAGTTAATTAACTTCAAATATTCAGTATAATTTCACAAACAATTATATTTTTATATAAATCATTTTTAACTTAAAAAATCATATAATTTCACTTTTAAAACAATCATTCAAATACCCTTATATTCATGATTTTATAAAGTTAAACCTCCATTCAAAAAACAAAATTTAATAATAATTCACTTATTAAATTCCAATATTAAATTATAAATTCATTAAATTAAATTAACTTAACACTTAAGTTTAAATTTTCAAATATAACTTAATTCCATTTTTTATTTACTTAACTTAAAATTCACTTTTAAGCCAAATTCATAAATTTCCAATTTTAGTTATATTTCAAAATTTCAACTTAAATATTCATTCATTTCACATTTTAACTTTATTCAAAATCATTAATATAATATAAAAATCATTTAAATTCACTTTAATCCAAATTATCATGAATTTATCACATTTCACATTTAATTTAAATTCCAATTATCACCAAATTAAAATTTCCCAAAATAACTTACATTTCAAATTTTCTAATTTTACCATTAATTTATTTCACTTATAAATTTTCAGAAAATCAATAATGCTTTACAAAAATCATTTTTATTTAGTTTAAATCAAAATATCATAATATTTACATTTTTAAAATATTTTTAAAAAAATTTATAAAACATATTTTAACTACGGCTCTGTATTTCATTTCTAGTCTAGGTAAAGTGATACGGGTAATATATCATTTCAACCTGTAATTTACAAAGAAAACCCGGGTTTGATCATTTCAAACCCGCAATCCCAAGGAAATGAAAAAATAATTGAAAATCATTCAGGCCTATCATTTCAGTCCATAATGATTTTCTCCTATTCTAAAGTCCGTTCGGGTATGTATCATTTCAACCCATAGTGATTTTAATCTATAGGGAACTTGCAGTGTGATAAACTGATAAAAATAATAGAACAGCATAATATAACAGTAACATATAATATAATAGGTGTTTAAGCATGGGTGAACATCATAAAATCATAACATAGCAAGTGTAACATGATAATGCATTTTACAGATTTAAAAGGGGTCAATTCACTAGTTATATATGTACATATTGTCTGGTGAGAATAACTCACCTGTTAAGCTGGAGATTTTGCCAACAAAGCTCACAACATAAAGATTACGAAGGCACGACAACTCTAATACAATTTGAGTGTGGAGAGAAAATCCAATGATATAGATCTTGTGTTACAACCCAAACAAAAATCAAAGCAAACCATAAATTTCAATACACTAGAAATGAAATAACTTTTAAATAAAAAGAGATACGAATGCCAAATCTTTTGCCTTGCTTTCTCTATTCTCTTGTCATGGCCTAGGGATGGTTTTGGCTCTGGTTTGAACAAGTTTGGCTCAGGTTTGGTCATGTGTATGCATGGTGTAACGACCCGACTTTCTATGCCCAGAAAGTCGCATCATTATGAAGAAAGAAAGGGGTAGAAAATAGAAAAGAAGAGAAGAAAGAAAGAAACAACAACAACGATCTCACAGCGGAACGAATAAATTATATTAATAACATAAACTATTACATAGTATACAACACTTATCAGAGTTTACACAACTATACAACACATACTAGACAGTTATAAACATCTGTCTAGATATTACAACTCAATACAATACAAGACTCTAACACAGATCTCAACACAGCGGAATACTATATCTATGAACGCCGAAGCCTCCTGCTCCATTGCTCCTCCAGAATATTCGTCAAAGCTAAACCTGAATCCCTTGGCTACTCGTAAAAATTTGAGTACCCAAGAGTTTATAAACAGAAATAAACAACTTGGGTCAGACATGGGTCTGGTGTGAGTAAACGGGTTAAAATTGTTTAACTTCAAAACCTTTTGAAAACAAAGGTATCACGTAAGACTTCCCACACATAAACATGGAAAAGTTTTTACCTTACGCTAACCAAAACATTTGATAGGAAATCCAGTTATATTATAATAGGGTCTAGGGTTTTCAAGTAAAATACAGAAATAGCTGAAATGCTTACATCTCACATTCCAACATAGTTGGGCACAACTAATACGTACGGCACTTATTGGAGTTTGGATTCCATACAATGGCAGGGCTACTGGGGTACCGCCCGTCACAGTACGTGGCCTAGATCACCGTACCGAGGAGTACGCCCGCTCCCCTGCAACACAAAGCCGGAACCATCCCTTACTGGATAATTCCGAACAAGATAATCCCGTAGTTGGCGCGACCAACTACACACTAAGCCGAATAAAAGAAAAGGGACCTCTAGACAGGGATCTATCTTGCTCTCAGTGGGTGCTACCCACGAAGCCTTGCTGCACCTCCCCTGTTTTAGCCATTCCCGGTTGATGAGGCTTGAGGTTACGATTACCTTTAATCAGAACATATCACTTAGAATGCTCATCGTCCGCCTGACGATGTGCTGAAAGCATTCAATCCATATAAGTTCGTTCCGGGTTCGAACGAAACCGAAAGCATTATCTCGTTACACTCGTTTTGGAATCACCCTTAGAGTTAACGACAATAACCCTTGCACTCTGAATCTTCATCTTCACTTGAGATTCACGACCTATCGTTAATTTGGATCGATGTGGTATTCGGGTCTCCAGACCTGGAAATCCGGTATACGGAAACCCGATCCCGGTCTCATCGAAATCCAAAGCGTATCTTTTAAGGCCAAGTTGTTTTAAAGTTAAAACAATTCAATTCTATTATCTATTTACATACAGATAGATAATTCTCAATAGATAATCGACATTATCATTAAAAGCAGATAATCCATATCATCATCATTATGCAACCAAAGCATCCAAATCATACAGTATCAATTATCTCATCTCTGAGAAACCATTCAAGGTAAATCAGTATCATTCAATATCCTTAAACCATGATTTATTAATTACCATCTATAATTAATTTAAAATGAATTAAATTAATTACTTCCATCATTAACAATCTTACTTAAGTCACTATTAATTAATTATCAATTAATTAATCATTCACCATCCAATTATTCATTTTAATCAATCATCCTTGATTAATTAACATTAAATTACATTCAAGTAATTAATACTTAAATTAATTTCACAAATTAATTATTCTTAACCTCTTATAGTAATTAACCTTTAATTACTTTATAAATTAATTAACTAAAATTAATTACATTAATCCTTAATTAATTATATTAATTAATCACTCAGTTATTAATTATTCCTTAATTAATCAATTCTTAATTACATCATTAATTATATTAATTAATGATCCTTAATTACATTTTATCATTACTTAATTACATTAAGTAATTAATCTTTAATTAAACCATAATTTATTAATCACTATTGATTAATCACATTCAGTAATTAACTACCCTTAATTACTTCTTAAAATAAATTAATTATTCCTTAATTAATTTCTTAATTAATCCCTTGATTAATTTCCATTAAGTAATTATATTTAATTAAACAATTTCACAAATGATTAACCTTAATTAATTAATATATTTAATTATCAAAATTAATTACATTAATTAATTACTTATTTAATCCCAAGTTAATGATCTACATTAACTATTAACTATTCTTTAATTATTTTCTTAAATAATTAAACTTTAATTATCCAATTTTAATTACAAATTAATTAATTCTAATTACCAATAAATTTATCTCTAATTACTTAATTAATTAAGTACCTAATAATAACTTAATTAATTCTTAATTACTTGATTAATTTATTCCTAACCATTAATTTATAATCAAATTAATGATCCTAAATTTCAAATTAATTAACCTTAATTAATTTAATCAAACCTTAATAATTTATTTTATCACAAATTATTAAATCTTAATTATCTTTAAGATAAACCCATCTCTTATTAATGATTAAATTATCATTCATAAAACATTTTAAACAATTTACTTTTAAATTTACTTTTAAATTTCATTTTAAATTTAATATTTAAAATACACTTTAACATTAAAATTGTTTAAAACATTTTAAATTTAAAAACTTCTTTTATTCCAAAAACTAGAATTCAAACTAAACTTAAATCCTGATTTTAAATTTTTAGATTTAAACTTTGTTTAAATCTTTGCTTAACAATCTAGACTTCAGATTTAAATTTTTAAACAAACAGATTTCTTTTTAAACCTGTAACACAAACATTAACCCGAGTCTCTCCTTCCAAAAACCTGAGAATTTCTTCGAGTCTCTAACCAAAATTCACGAGAACCTACCCGAGTCGCTCCTCCTTCCCTAAAACACATCAGATACTCAGATGTGCACGTGTGCACCTGCACATCAACTCCGATCAACGTCGATCATCACGGCGACCTTCGTCTAGTCACCTACGACTGTATTGCCCCATTCGAACACTAATCACCACGAATTCGCCATCCAAGCCCAATCGAACCATTCGACCCAAAACAGGAACCAACCGGCTACCAAAAATCAACCACCAGCCATCGCCTCTGACCACCAGCCACCTCGCGCCTCTGACCGAAGCCTCGTCACACCCTACGCCGCGTTTTTCCAAGGTCCCGTCCACCTCGATGCTCTGACGACGTAGCAGTAACCCAGAACCCGGCCTCGACTTCAAACCATCCTAAACCCTAGTTCGACTCTTCCTCGTCGCCACGGTGATCGATAAAAACCCTAACCATTTTTACCACCATCTTCGATCACCCAGCTAACTTCAACAGAAACCCCGACTACAAAAGATTCGATGGTCACCAGAAAAAGCTCAAAAACCATATTCTGATCATCTTCGAACTGTGCCATCAATACCCAACTAAAAATCGAGATTTTGATTTTAAAAATCCTGGTTTGCAAAGTGAATTCAGGTTATATACTTGAATTAATAAATTATTAAGTTTGATTTCAACCCATTCCTAAGTTTCCACTGTTATTTCTTATTTTCCAGAAAATTTCAAACTTAATTTATATAATTAAAAATTTTTAAAAACTTAATTATGTTCAAACAAACAACATTTATTTGAATACTTCAGTTTAACAAAGATTATATGAAGAGAATTTTAGTTTGTTCAATATTGAGTCTGTTAGAAAATAAACAGAGCTGCTCACCATCATGCATACCAATATATACATTCATATAGACATGTATTCAGATTTTAACAAGCATGCATACATAATTTTAAATATGCATCACGAGATTCATCTCAAATACTACATATACATCAAATTTAAAACTGATTTATGATTTAAGTTTATTCACAGGAAAAATAACAGAGAAGCATAAACACCAATATGCACAAATATAACAAACTCTTATATAATCATCCATTCACATCAAATATTCAAGTAAGCATTTGCATGTCATATTACTGTAACATTTATCAACATATCAAGACATAGTAACAGATTTTAAAAACTGTTTTTAAAGTTAGGTTTACTCACCTTTTTACTGTTGAACAGAGAAGTTATAAACTGGCATGTTGAGATCTTTGAAAACTGGAAGCTTTGAAACAGAATTGCTTTATTTCTTTAAAACTGAAAGCTTGCTTTTAAAAACTGAAACACTTGCTTATGTTTGAAACTTTAAAAACAGGAAGGCTCTTGAAACTCCAGATTCACTTGCATGCATCCTTGGAAGTGATGACAGAACTTGGTTTGAAACAGAAAAATGTTGACAGGCTTTTGAACTTGAGAATTAGGCTTTTGAAATGATTCCAGGTTTAAGAAATAATGGTTTCAGGTCTTTGAAAACAATGGTTATAGATCTTTGATATGATCTGAAATGTGGTTTTAGGCAATTGAACTTTTGAAATGATTTGAGTTTTAAGCTTCTGAAAATGATTTCAGGTTTGAGATGAAATCTCAGTTTTGGTTTGAGGAAAGAATTTCTATTTTGGTTTGAGAAGATGATTTCGGTTTGAACATTGCTGGTTTTGGTTTTTGTCTTTGCAAATGAAAAGATAAGAAAAGAAAAAGAAGAGAGGAGGTGAAAGTTTATATAGGTTAATTTAGATTTTATTTAAATTTAAAGAAAATAAAACAAATGGTTGACACTTGTCTCTACCATTGCTTAATTACCTTACACATGTATTTAACATGTTCTAAAAATTTAACACTTGTCATTTTTTTAATTTTCATTTGTTTTAAAATTATTTAAAAGCCTTTAAAATGAATTTTCCTAATTAAATAAATGCATACCTTATTTAATAAATGCTTTCCTATATTATAAATAAATGAAATCTTTAAAAGAAAATAAAATAAAAACTAATTATATTCTAATAAAATTATATACAATATAATTAATTCATTTTTAAGTGTAAATATACCTTTTGTATTTATTTATTATTAAATAAACACTTCCTAAATTTATATAAATAAAATTTCTTTTAAAGAAAATATTTTAAAGCAAATCTTATTTTAAATAAAGCCTTGTTCATATATTTTATACCCAAATATATTAAAATATTTATCTTTAAAGATTCAAACTTAAATCCAGATTCAAATTCAAACTTTACTTTTAAAATCCAATTTAAAAATCAACTCTACATTTATATTTTTAAATAAACATTTTATTAAGTTTGAAATTGATATATTTCATTTAAAAACAACTCAAGACATATATATACATATTTAAACAATACTTATTAATTTTGGAAATGATAAATCTATTTAAAAATCAAATTTATAAAATAATACAATTTAAATTATTATTCTTATTATAATCAATCTATCTATAATTAAAACATCATATCATTATTACTTGGTTATTTATATTTGAAAATAACAATTTTATCAATTTAAATTAAGAGATTATCACATTTTAAATTCCTCGAAATCCCGGGATATCACATTCCTTCCCCCTTAAAATAATTTCGTCCTCGAAATTTAAAACAAAAGATAATCCAAAGATTTTTATATTTATTTTCAAAAATCCAAGCATACACATCAACCATACATTATCAATCAAACAACCATTCATCCAAACAAACCATTTCATCCAACAAACAATCCATACAAACAAACAACTCTAGCTATCCGGACATAGATCCGGATAAACTACCTAAAATTATCCCGAGTTTCCCAGATATAGATACTGGGTTACTCGCTCTACTGGATCCAAACTGGTAATTCAATACCGAAGCCAAAACACATATCCTCACAAAAACTCAGAAAGATCTAATATACTCAGAGCTATCTTCCTAGTCTTACCCAATCTTATTGCTCCCTTTACCGGAGAAAATCTCAACAATAACAAAGTCTCCAACTTTGAATTCCAAATTCCTCCGTTTCTTATTCACAGAACTCTTCTGACGATCCTGGGCTGCCTACATCCATTTCGATCAGCTCAACCTTTGCTGATGCTTCTTGAAACAACTGGATCATAAACAATCCAACAAAATGATCCTTTCAAGATCTATCCAAAATCCAAAATACAACTCTACTCCACCATCATCAATAGACTACAACTTACTTCTCTTATCCAGAAAACCAAAATAGATGCACTTACCAATCTGAACTCAAATCCAGAGAAATTTCCTATAGAAATCCTCCAATCCAAACACTGCAACTTCCAGGCTCTTCCAGCTGACACCTTGCTTCCGCTGCACCACTCTGATCTAGAGAAGATGAGAATGCCGTCGATGAACTCGAGCACAAACTAGACAACACATCCTGGAGATAAGGTTCAACAGATCCATAAAAAGAAAACTCAGAAGTTCTAAGAAATACTGAGCTGCTTCACCAAATCCTTTCCCTAGGAATCAACCTTCAACTAGCTGAACCACCGGTATTAATCCTGAAATCAAGTTGATACGGAACTCAATCTCAAATGCAGACAAACTTCTGACTTCGCTGAGACATCCAGAAAATCTCTGATAACCCAAAAGAACACTCAATCAATCGCAAGTCTCTTTTGCGATCAACTCGACCTAACTTCCACAGATACTGTTCTCTCTTTACAAATTAGAACAGCTCATACTTAACTATCCAATTCATCGAAGAAATGGATTCACTTAGCTGCTTCTGGACTCCAACTTTAGAAAAACTACTCAGCCAGAAACTTCCTGCTAACACACAGAATACTCCGAGCTGCACCGCTGCCACAGATGCCAAAGACTTCCTTACCAAAGCTTTTCGAGAAACTCGAACTTCAAACCAAACAGAATCACCATGCTGAACTCAGCCACAACACCGAAGCAGACACACTTCCACAACTTGTTCCAAAGAAAACATCTTCGGGAACATCCATAGTCACTGTGTCTCATCACACAGCTACTATTACCTGAGGTATCAAGATACCATCACTCGCTTCTGCTCAACCGACAGATCCAAACTTCAAAAATAAACTCCGAACCTTAATAGGTTTCCTTTAGAGATATGAAATCCTTACACCATATCAAAGTTTACTCGGGACAGTATTAGGTCTACAGTCTCGACAATTACACTTCCAACCTCAATACTCAAACTCTAACCATTGGTAGTCGTGTTTCACACACCACCACCTTATCTACCTTTATAACTCATATTGGAAAACCCGAACAGGTAACCCAACAAATAGGTAGAAATAAATATATATATATATATATATTTAAAATGATACTTTTTATATAGAAATTATTTCTGGGTAAAATTATTTCATCTACCTCTTTAAAAAAAAATATTGTGTCCGTTGGCCTGGTTCAAGTGTTTAGAGATCCCTATCAATAACGTTAGCTACTCGTATTGACCAGAATCCATATACCACTCAACCGATCAATTAACACAATATAAAACCATTTTATATAACTAACAAATACGCGCTCTCATATATATATATATACACTCGGACTCAAACAGGTTGCTACAGATCCTATTTCTAATGAACAATCCTTCCGAACCTAGGTATTCACTCAACCTAATGTTCTGATATTCACTTAACCAAAAGCTTAGGCATTCGCTCAACCTGGCTCTGATACCATATGTAACGACCCGACTTTCTATGCCCAGAAAGTCGCATCATTATGAAGAAAGAAAGGGGTAGAAAATAGAAAAGAAGAGAAGAAAGAAAGAAACAACAACAACGATCTCACAGCGGAACGAATAAATTATATTAATAACATAAACTATTACATAGTATACAACACTTATCAGAGTTTACACAACTATACAACACATACTAGACAGTTATAAACATCTGTCTAGATATTACAACTCAATACAATACAAGACTCTAACACAGATCTCAACACAGCGGAATACTATATCTATGAACGCCGAAGCCTCCTGCTCCATTGCTCCTCCAGAATATTCGTCAAAGCTAAACCTGAATCCCTTGGCTACTCGTAAAAATTTGAGTACCCAAGAGTTTATAAACAGAAATAAACAACTTGGGTCAGACATGGGTCTGGTGTGAGTAAACGGGTTAAAATTGTTTAACTTCAAAACCTTTTGAAAACAAAGGTATCACGTAAGACTTCCCACACATAAACATGGAAAAGTTTTTACCTTACGCTAACCAAAACATTTGATAGGAAATCCAGTTATATTATAATAGGGTCTAGGGTTTTCAAGTAAAATACAGAAATAGCTGAAATGCTTACATCTCACATTCCAACATAGTTGGGCACAACTAATACGTACGGCACTTATTGGAGTTTGGATTCCATACAATGGCAGGGCTACTGGGGTACCGCCCGTCACAGTACGTGGCCTAGATCACCGTACCGAGGAGTACGCCCGCTCCCCTGCAACACAAAGCCGGAACCATCCCTTACTGGATAATTCCGAACAAGATAATCCCGTAGTTGGCGCGACCAACTACACACTAAGCCGAATAAAAGAAAAGGGACCTCTAGACAGGGATCTATCTTGCTCTCAGTGGGTGCTACCCACGAAGCCTTGCTGCACCTCCCCTGTTTTAGCCATTCCCGGTTGATGAGGCTTGAGGTTACGATTACCTTTAATCAGAACATATCACTTAGAATGCTCATCGTCCGCCTGACGATGTGCTGAAAGCATTCAATCCATATAAGTTCGTTCCGGGTTCGAACGAAACCGAAGGCATTATCTCGTTACACTCGTTTTGGAATCACCCTCAGAGTTAACGACAATAACCCTTGCACTCTGAATCTTCATCTTCACTTGAGATTCACGACCTATCGTTAATTTGGATCGATGTGGTATTCGGGTCTCCAGACCTGGAAATCCGGTATACGGAAACCCGATCCCGGTCTCATCGAAATCCAAAGCGTATCTTTTAAGGCCAAGTTGTTTTAAAGTTAAAACAATTCAATTCTATTATCTATTTACATACAGATAGATAATTCTCAATAGATAATCGACATTATCATTAAAAGCAGATAATCCATATCATCATCATTATGCAACCAAAGCATCCAAATCATACAGTATCAATTATCTCATCTCTGAGAAACCATTCAAGGTAAATCAGTATCATTCAATATCCTTAAACCATGATTTATTAATTACCATCTATAATTAATTTAAAATGAATTAAATTAATTACTTCCATCATTAACAATCTTACTTAAGTCACTATTAATTAATTATCAATTAATTAATCATTCACCATCCAATTATTCATTTTAATCAATCATCCTTGATTAATTAACATTAAATTACATTCAAGTAATTAATACTTAAATTAATTTCACAAATTAATTATTCTTAACCTCTTATAGTAATTAACCTTTAATTACTTTATAAATTAATTAACTAAAATTAATTACATTAATCCTTAATTAATTATATTAATTAATCACTCAGTTATTAATTATTCCTTAATTAATCAATTCTTAATTACATCATTAATTATATTAATTAATGATCCTTAATTACATTTTATCATTACTTAATTACATTAAGTAATTAATCTTTAATTAAACCATAATTTATTAATCACTATTGATTAATCACATTCAGTAATTAACTACCCTTAATTACTTCTTAAAATAAATTAATTATTCCTTAATTAATTTCTTAATTAATCCCTTGATTAATTTCCATTAAGTAATTATATTTAATTAAACAATTTCACAAATGATTAACCTTAATTAATTAATATATTTAATTATCAAAATTAATTACATTAATTAATTACTTATTTAATCCCAAGTTAATGATCTACATTAACTATTAACTATTCTTTAATTATTTTCTTAAATAATTAAACTTTAATTATCCAATTTTAATTACAAATTAATTAATTCTAATTACCAATAAATTTATCTCTAATTACTTAATTAATTAAGTACCTAATAATAACTTAATTAATTCTTAATTACTTGATTAATTTATTCCTAACCATTAATTTATAATCAAATTAATGATCCTAAATTTCAAATTAATTAACCTTAATTAATTTAATCAAACCTTAATAATTTATTTTATCACAAATTATTAAATCTTAATTATCTTTAAGATAAACCCATCTCTTATTAATGATTAAATTATCATTCATAAAACATTTTAAACAATTTACTTTTAAATTTCATTTTAAATTTAATATTTAAAATACACTTTAACATTAAAATTGTTTAAAACATTTTAAATTTAAAAACTTCTTTTATTCCAAAAACTAGAATTCAAACTAAACTTAAATCCTGATTTTAAATTTTTAGATTTAAACTTTGTTTAAATCTTTGCTTAACAATCTAGACTTCAGATTTAAATTTTTAAACAAACAGATTTCTTTTTAAACCTGTAACACAAACATTAACCCGAGTCTCTCCTTCCAAAAACCTGAGAATTTCTTCGAGTCTCTAACCAAAATTCACGAGAACCTACCCGAGTCGCTCCTCCTTCCCTAAAACACATCAGATACTCAGATGTGCACGTGTGCACCTGCACATCAACTCCGATCAACGTCGATCATCACGGCGACCTTCGTCCAGTCACCTACGACTGTATTGCCCCATTCGAACACTAATCACCACGAATTCGCCATCCAAGCCCAATCGAACCATTCGACCCAAAACAGGAACCAACCGGCTACCAAAAATCAACCACCAGCCATCGCCTCTGACCACCAGCCACCTCGCGCCTCTGACCGAAGCCTCGTCACACCCTACGCCGCGTTTTTCCAAGGTCCCGTCCACCTCGATGCTCTGACGACGTAGCAGTAACCCAGAACCCGGCCTCGACTTCAAACCATCCTAAACCCTAGTTCGACCCTTCCTCGTCGCCACGGTGATCGATAAAAACCCTAACCATTTTTACCACCATCTTCGATCACCCAGCTAACTTCAACAGAAACCCCGACTACAAAAGATTCGATGGTCACCAGAAAAAGCTCAAAAACCATATTCTGATCATCTTCGAACTGTGCCATCAATACCCAACTAAAAATCGAGATTTTGATTTTAAAAATCCTGGTTTGCAAAGTGAATTCAGGTTATATACTTGAATTAATAAATTATTAAGTTTGATTTCAACCCATTCCTAAGTTTCCACTGTTATTTCTTATTTTCCAGAAAATTTCAAACTTAATTTATATAATTAAAAATTTTTAAAAACTTAATTATGTTCAAACAAACAACATTTATTTGAATACTTCAGTTTAACAAAGATTATATGAAGAGAATTTTAGTTTGTTCAATATTGAGTCTGTTAGAAAATAAACAGAGCTGCTCACCATCATGCATACCAATATATACATTCATATAGACATGTATTCAGATTTTAACAAGCATGCATACATAATTTTAAATATGCATCACGAGATTCATCTCAAATACTACATATACATCAAATTTAAAACTGATTTATGATTTAAGTTTATTCACAGGAAAAATAACAGAGAAGCATAAACACCAATATGCACAAATATAACAAACTCTTATATAATCATCCATTCACATCAAATATTCAAGTAAGCATTTGCATGTCATATTACTGTAACATTTATCAACATATCAAGACATAGTAACAGATTTTAAAAACTGTTTTTAAAGTTAGGTTTACTCACCTTTTTACTGTTGAACAGAGAAGTTATAAACTGGCATGTTGAGATCTTTGAAAACTGGAAGCTTTGAAACAGAATTGCTTTATTTCTTTAAAACTGAAAGCTTGCTTTTAAAAACTGAAACACTTGCTTATGTTTGAAACTTTAAAAACAGGAAGGCTCTTGAAACTCCAGATTCACTTGCATGCATCCTTGGAAGTGATGACAGAACTTGGTTTGAAACAGAAAAATGTTGACAGGCTTTTGAACTTGAGAATTAGGCTTTTGAAATGATTCCAGGTTTAAGAAATAATGGTTTCAGGTCTTTGAAAACAATGGTTATAGATCTTTGATATGATCTGAAATGTGGTTTTAGGCAATTGAACTTTTGAAATGATTTGAGTTTTAAGCTTCTGAAAATGATTTCAGGTTTGAGATGAAATCTCAGTTTTGGTTTGAGGAAAGAATTTCTATTTTGGTTTGAGAAGATGATTTCGGTTTGAACATTGCTGGTTTTGGTTTTTGTCTTTGCAAATGAAAAGATAAGAAAAGAAAAAGAAGAGAGGAGGTGAAAGTTTATATAGGTTAATTTAGATTTTATTTAAATTTAAAGAAAATAAAACAAATGGTTGACACTTGTCTCTACCATTGCTTAATTACCTTACACATGTATTTAACATGTTCTAAAAATTTAACACTTGTCATTTTTTTAATTTTCATTTGTTTTAAAATTATTTAAAAGCCTTTAAAATGAATTTTCCTAATTAAATAAATGCATACCTTATTTAATAAATGCTTTCCTATATTATAAATAAATGAAATCTTTAAAAGAAAATAAAATAAAAACTAATTATATTCTAATAAAATTATATACAATATAATTAATTCATTTTTAAGTGTAAATATACCTTTTGTATTTATTTATTATTAAATAAACACTTCCTAAATTTATATAAATAAAATTTCTTTTAAAGAAAATATTTTAAAGCAAATCTTATTTTAAATAAAGCCTTGTTCATATATTTTATACCCAAATATATTAAAATATTTATCTTTAAAGATTCAAACTTAAATCCAGATTCAAATTCAAACTTTACTTTTAAAATCCAATTTAAAAATCAACTCTACATTTATATTTTTAAATAAACATTTTATTAAGTTTGAAATTGATATATTTCATTTAAAAACAACTCAAGACATATATATACATATTTAAACAATACTTATTAATTTTGGAAATGATAAATCTATTTAAAAATCAAATTTATAAAATAATACAATTTAAATTATTATTCTTATTATAATCAATCTATCTATAATTAAAACATCATATCATTATTACTTGGTTATTTATATTTGAAAATAACAATTTTATCAATTTAAATTAAGAGATTATCACATTTTAAATTCCTCGAAATCCCGGGATATCACACATGGCCTAGGTAGTAGAATATGAGGAGGAAGTTTATACAAAGGAATATGAAGAGTTTAAGGCAAAATAGGTGGGTTTTGTTCACAAAAATGGCTCGGCCATGGGCTTGTGTGGTCAGGTCAGAGGGGTATGGATCAGGTCAGTGGAAGGAAAGGTGTGTGGTGGTCTGGCCAAAGGTGGTGGAGGCGGCCTAAGGTGGTGGTGGTGGTGGAAAATGGAGTGGTGAAGCAATAGTGGTAAACAATCATGTTTTTATGGCTTGTTTTGCAATTTTTGTGGAGTTTTGGCATCATGGTGGCTCGGCCTTGGTCAAGACCAGAGGAGTAGCTAGTGGTGATGGCAGGGAAGAGATGTAGGGGGTGGTGGCCGTGGATATGGAGTGGAGGCCATTCAAAGAAGCAAAGAAAACAAGGCAAAATACATGAAAAATGAGAAGAAAAGTGTAAAAAGTAGCCATTACCCATAGATTTTTCTTGAAGCCATGAATGAATGAGAAGGTAAAATGTTTTTGGGTGAATGGAGGCTGAAAACTCACGGCTACAAACCAAAAATGCACAGCCAAGATAGTAATTGAGGAGTTATGGCAAATGAAAGGACAAAGGAGATGAAAGGACTTAAGGTAAATAAGCTTTTAAAACTCTTCATATTTCTTTTTCTTTATATTCAAATAAAACAAAAATAAAATCAGTAAATTGACTTTAAAACCGAAACAAAGTAATATAAAATAAAAATAATTAATTAATTTTAAAGAAAATGGAAAAAGAATATAAGAAATTGCTTAAAAATTGAAAACAGGGTCCAGAAATTACAAATAAATCACTATTGACTTTGGAAAATTAACAACTTCATTTTAAAAATATTTTAAAACAAAAATGTGAAGTAAAATAATTCATTTATATTTTCAAAATGAAATAAATAATTAAATTTAGAGAAATTAGAAAAAGAACTAAAGAAATTGCTTAAAAATTCAAAACAGGACTTAAAATTTACAAATAGAATATCACTAGTTTTAGAAAATTTCTATTTCACTTTAAAACAAATAAAAGGTCAAATAAATAAAATAAATGAGGAACAAAATAAAGTGGGAATGAGAATCAAATAAGATTTTAAGAAAAAAAATAGAAAAATAAATAAAGAATTACTTTAATTAATTGAAACTGGAAATTAGAAATTGTAAGCAAAATACAACTGACATTGGAAAATGTCAATTATACTTAAAAAAAAATGTTTTAAAACCAAAATATATGCACAACATGTTATTTTACCCATATAAATATAAATTAAAACATTACATGACCAAATAAAATATTATTTATACAATTTAAAATAAACAATTTGTTAAATACAACAAATTACACATAATATTGAAAAAGGCATAACTTTCACATTATAAATCAGATTTCAACGAAACGAAAAGCATTATTCTTAAAATTTTATTTACTTTCATAATAAAAGATAAAATTCAAATTTTCAAACTTTCAAATTTCTAAATTAAAAGTCAAAGTTTGACCATATTGACCAAATTTCACTTTTCTGGAAAATATTCTTTTTAGTCATGTTTGGAATTCTAATTCACATCAAAATCAAAATTTATATTTAAAATAACAAAATTTATTCATTTTAATAAATAAAATAAAGTATTTAAATCAGGAAATTAATTAAAATAACCAAAATATACAATTAAAATAATCACAAAATACAGGGTTGTTACACTCTCCCCCACTCAAATCTTTTCGTCCTCGAAAAGGAATGAGGTACGGAAAACACAGAAAAGATAAAATGGAATAGGATTAAGACAAGATGAAAAGAAGATTAAAATTATACCTGATAATTGTTGTTATGGGTAAGTTTAATAAGGTGGAGAATAGGAATAGCTAGAAGGGAAAATAGGACGAAAGACAAGGATGAGCCATTAATTTAAAATTGTTGGTTGAAGAGGTAAAATATTTAAAACACTTTAAAATCCTTTAAAAAGGAAATAACTGATCAAAGTATCATTTATATAATATTTTATCAAAATACTTTTATAACTCGATGTCTTAACAAGTTTATCCTCGTTCCTGCAGACTCTGGCAGTGCGTTGATCAGGCGCAAAGCTAGAATTCTCCAGGTACTTAGTAGACTTGTTTCAACACCCAGTGAAAATACTGGAAAACTTTTTAAAAACAGATATGGAAAGTACAATCCAAACAAAAACAAACAAAACCTTTGTCTAACCATGGTTCGCAGATACACAATGGTTACGCCTGGATCCCCCAGGAAACAATCCATATCCATAAGCTTTCTCAGCCCTGCGAGTTACGCCATGATGACTAGTAGAATGCAGGATACACAATGGTTACGCCTGGATCCCCCAGGAAACAATCCATACCCCCAGGCAAGACTCAGCCAATCATTTGCACTACTATTCGCGACCTACACAGATTGCAGGATACACAATGATTACGCCTGGATCCCCCAGGAAACAATCCGTACCCCTAGGCAAGACTCAGCCAGGCAGTTGCGCTATGCAGTCACGAGAGAACAATAAGACCATGGGTAACGCCATGGAATTCGAAAGACACTCGAGTATCATATCCGGAAAACCAAAAATCAGAGAGAATAATATCGATAGAATGAATCCAAGATGTGGCCACAAATCGGATATCAAGCAGAAGGCACTTTCCATATCTTTACTTCGAAAATATGTATCATATAGTACCTTTTCAAATCACTTTCAAATATCGTACTTATATAAAATCCATTATATATAAGATTTAATTTTCAAATCGAATACTTTCCAAAATCAATAGTATATCAAATCATACTTATATAGACTTCAATTATATAAGATTTCACTTTCAAATTGAGTACCTTTTCAAATCTATAGTTTTCGAATCAATTTCATACTCATACAAATCAATTTTATATAAGTTCGACAACTCCCAAATCAAGTGTTTAGTAACATAAGGTTCTCAAATTTCAATTTGTTTCAATATCAGTTCAATTTCAAAATCATATACAATTTCACCAAATTATTTCTTCTCAAATTAATTATCTTTAGTTTCAAAGTTTCCAAAATAATAGATTTAGAAAATAAATCCAAATTTCCAAATCAATATAATTTAAGTCAACCAATTCATTTCCAAAATCAAATGTTTTCAAAATCATCTTATACTTACGTAAGGTCTATCTTACATAAGGATCAAATTTTCAAAATAATTTCGCTGTATGAAGAGCCATATGGGATTGAATATCTTTGCTTTTATGGGTTATATATCTTTGTAATTTAAATTGGAAATTTTCTTTTAGTAAGCAAAGATATTCTAACTCCTTTCAATTTCAGCGTCGAAATATATCAAAGATATTAGAATATTAGATGTACATATGTCATCATTTCGCAAAGTCACATTCGATCGCTCGCTCGATCACACAAGTTCGCTTTCGAACTAGTATTGTCCATTCACTTCCCTAATGCGGATTTCGATATGGTTTCTCGACTAGAAGCCATCAGTCTCCTTGCATAGCCATATACTATGATAGAGAATTCTAGAATCGAGCCCAAAATCCATATCAAATATTCGTCATCAAGAATCGAATGAAAAATCCTAACATGAAATGGTGTAATTCACCTCGAACTTGTGTACTCAAACTTGGATCAAATTAATTATGCGAATAAAACAGCATACGTACAACTTATATATTTGTTCCAACTTGTTACCTATATAGTTTCATAAAGATGTTACTAAGTTAAAACACTTAAAATTTATTCAAAATATTTTGAAGAACAATTTCTTTTCAAAACATTTCAAATCTAAATTTCATATTAGAAAAAAAAAATTAAATTGCCTTATTCATTTACTTAACAAAACAGTTTCAACTTATTTAAATCAGATTACTTCATACTTAAACATTCGAAACAAACTTATATACTTTATCAAAATACTTTTCAAATTTCTTAGCTTTGAAAAGTTAACCTTGATTTGGAAGTACTCGAACTTCGAAATAGTTGAAGAAATCATTTTCAAATTCAAGAGTTGGAAATTAGCAACAAATCAGTAAATCAATTTTAATAGATAGGGTTATATCAAATCCAAAACTCGAGGACTGAACACCGGTTCATTTCAAATCGTTTCAAATCGTTTCAAATATATTTACATATATCTTTCGAATATCAAATCATACTTCGGAATTTGAAATCAAAATGGTTTCACAAAATCACTCGCATAGCAAAGCTATTAAAGTGGCCTCTCCCTCACTCAAAAACTCGAAAATCAATGTCGATGATGCGTGCACTCATCACCGAAATTATTTTCCAGCGACACAAGTGAGTTCTGGACTTCCATTTACTTTGAAAACTTCTTTGAAATTCCTTCGAAATCATTAAAACCCATTAAAATCATTGAAACATTACTTATTCGGAAAAATAATTTCAAATCATATTATTTATTATTTCAAAATCCTAAAACTAGTTCCAAAATGCCGGAGTTCAATCACTTAAATTCAGATTCAAAACCTTCAGTTATAAATCATTTTATATGAAACCATTTCTTATAAAATTTTCACAATTTCAAATCCTTTCAAAACTTCAAATTCTCATTTTTTTAAAAGGTATATAATCCTTATCAAAAACATTTCATCTTTATATAAAAATATGGTCATCCTTATCAAAATAAAAACTACGATGAATACACAATTTTCAAAAGACAATCAACCACAAACTTTCCAAGGGACGAAACAAGGATGGATTTCAAAGCAAAACAGAGATTCAAATTTAGAAGGACTCTAATCAAATAGAATTCTAATTCAAAGATAGGCTCAAACGAAGATAAGATAATTAAATTACCAAATAGAAGATGGATAAGCCTATATGAGTTGCGGGCGACCTTAACCGGTCAACCGTGACTTCAGGAATATAATCGATGCGAAAATCTAAGGCAAATCGACCTTCGATTGCCAGAGATAGAATCTAAATATAGAAGAAGATAGAAAACATCGTAAACCAAGGATACAGAAATATCCGATGAATCAATGCCAATTATAATCATTCAAAGATTGGCGGAATCGCCACCCTATAAAGGTCATACAAAGTGGAGTGATGCAATGCTCCAAAATCAAAAGAATACAATATGGGAGACAGGAATGGATTTCAGAACAAGTGGGAGCGTTCCAAAATTCAAAGGAATCCTATTCGATAAGAATCCAAACGAAGATTAGAGATATATAACCTATATCGATACAGAAAAATTCCCATTCAAAATTTGGAATGACTCGAATTCATAACATACGAAAACAGAAGCATAAATATCTTTAGTTGGACAACTTTACCTAAGCAAAAGATACAACAGAGTTTACTCAAAACAACCTAACAAACTACAGATTTTGCCATACTCAAAATAGATTCCTATCAACAATGGATCTAGATCAATCAAGAGAGAAGTTCAAAATTTTAGAGGATCCTAATCAAAGAAATTACTAACAAGGTGGATACAAAAGGAATGAAGTTTAAGAAATATTTTACTTTCAAAGCAAGGAAATTTATATCAAAATAATCTTTGAAAATTCTTTAAAAATCATTTGAAAATCATTTTATACTTCGAAAATACGTTCTCTCACAAAGAAATGATTCTGAGATAGATTTCACTCATTCTAGGGTATTTCTACCCTATCTCTAATGAGTTTTTGCTCCGTAGGCTAAGGTTTGCCTAAAACCAAAGCTCTGATACCAACTGTAACGACCCACTATTTTAGACCATTCAAATCGACAATAATCCACACATGTTTGACTTGAATAATTCAAAATAACAGATTGTAAATAAATTTGGAGCAAATGAAATCAAATACACAGAATCACAGACACAGAACATATCAGAATAACTCGCAGCGGAAATTAAAAATACCATAGTAGTTCATGAAGCTACCATAACAAACTCTCAAAACAAAATACATAATATTTGTTTGAAAACATATACAATAGAAATCTCAAATAAATAGAAGTTTATGAATACCAGATCTGAAATAGAACAACTGAACTGAAAGGAACAGATAACTAGACAAGCAAAATCTCCAGCGATTCCTAGCTCCAGAAAGAAATCCAAAGCTAAGCTGTAAATACTCAGGCTGACCCGAGCGTAAAGTAAAATACAAAACACTCGAGTCAGGACAATATATACTTATATAATGTAAACCAACTCAAGTGAACTGTAGTAGAAATGCATAATAACTCAAAGGATGCTTGGGATCGCCCATCCTTTAAGGATCAGTTAAACTATAAATTAAATACATCCCGTGGTTAAAATTTCAAAATGGTATTTTATACTTTGAAATCAAATATCATTTCAAAATTCAATATCCTTCAAATATCCATTTCAAAATATCAAAATATCATATTTCAAAATAGTTTATATTTCGAAACAAATTACTTTATTTTAAATCATAAAAATGAAATTATTATATTTAATAATTAAATTATTAAATTTCCAAAATTTTAGTCTTTCAAAGTTCATTCGTTCACTTAAATTAATTAAAATAATGAAAATTCAACTTTCGCAGCATTTAAAAAATGCTACGGAAAGTCACATTTAAAACAGTTCAATTTAACAAAAGACAGCATTTAAAATGCTGTAATAGGGTTACATTAGTTTCAAATAAACTTAGTTAAATTCAACCATTATAACATTTACAAAAATGCTATAATAGCCTTTAATTAAATTTAGCCATTTTGTTCATTATTATCAACTACAGCATTTACAAATGTTGTATTATCATTTACATTAGAATTAATAGCATTTTAGAAATGCAGTTAATTAACTTCAAATATTCAGTATAATTTCACAAACAATTATATTTTTATATAAATCATTTTTAACTTAAAAAATCATATAATTTCACTTTTAAAACAATCATTCAAATACCCTTATATTCATGATTTTATAAAGTTAAACCTCCATTCAAAAATCAAAATTTAATAATAATTCACTTATTAAATTCCAATATTAAATTATAAATTCATTAAATTAAATTAACTTAACACTTAAGTTTAAATTTTCAAATATAACTTAATTCCATTTTTTATTTACTTAACTTAAAATTCACTTTTAAGCCAAATTCATAAATTTCCAATTTTAGTTATATTTCAAAATTTCAACTTAAATATTCATTCATTTCACATTTTAACTTTATTCAAAATCATTAATATAATATAAAAATCATTTAAATTCACTTTAATCCAAATTATCATGAATTTATCACATTTCACATTTAATTTAAATTCCAATTATCACCAAATTAAAATTTCCCAAAATAACTTACATTTCAAATTTTCTAATTTTACCATTAATTTATTTCACTTATAAATTTTCAGAAAATCAATAATGCTTTACAAAAATCATTTTTATTTAGTTTAAATCAAAATATCATAATATTTACATTTTTAAAATATTTTTAAAAAAAATTATAAAACATATTTTAACTACGGCTCTGTATTTCATTTCTAGTCTAGGTAAAGTGATACGGGTAATATATCATTTCAACCTGTAATTTACAAAGAAAACCCGGGTTTGATCATTTCAAACCCGCAATCCCAAGGAAATGAAAAAATAATTGAAAATCATTCAGGCCTATCATTTCAGTCCATAATGATTTTCTCCTATTCTAAAGTCCGTTCGGGTATGTATCATTTCAACCCATAGTGATTTTAATCTAAAGGGAACTTGCAGTGTGATAAACTGATAAAAATAATAGAACAGCATAATATAATAGTAACATATAATATAATAGGTGTTTAAGCATGGGTGAACATCATAAAATCATAACATAGCAAGTGTAACATGATAATGCATTTTACAGATTTAAAAGGGGTCAATTCACTAGTTATATATGTACATATTGTCTGGTGAGAATAACTCACCTGTTAAGCTGGAGATTTTGCCAACAAAGCTCACAACATAAAGATTACGAAGGCACGACAACTCTAATACAATTTGAGTGTGGAGAGAAAATCCAATGATATAGATCTTGTGTTACAACCCAAACAAAAATCAAAGCAAACCATAAATTTCAATACACCAGAAATGAAATAACTTTTAAATAAAAAGAGATACGAATGCCAAATCTTTTGCCTTGCTTTCTCTATTCTTTTGTCATGGCCTAGGGATGGTTTTGGCTCTGGTTTGAACAAGTTTGGCTCAGGTTTGGTCATGTGTATGCATGGCCTAGGTAGTAGAATATGAGGAGGAAGTTTATACAAAGGAATATGAAGAGTTTAAGGCAAAATAGGTGGGTTTTGTTCACAAAAATGGCTCGGCCATGGGCTTGTGTGGTCAGGTCAGAGGGGTATGGATCAGGTAAGTGGAAGGAAAGGTGTGTGGTGGTCTGGCCAAAGGTGGTGGAGGCGGCCTAAGGTGGTGGTGGTGGTGGAAAATGGAGTGGTGAAGCAATAGTGGTAAACAATCATGTTTTTATGGCTTGTTTTGCAATTTTTGTGGAGTTTTGGCATCATGGTGGCTCGGCCTTGGTCAAGACCAGAGGAGTAGCTGGTGGTGATGGCAGGGAAGAGATGTAGGGGGTGGTGGCCGTGGATATGGAGTGGAGGCCATTCAAAGAAGCAAAGAAAACAAGGCAAAATACATGAAAAATGAGAAGAAAAGTGTAAAAAGTAGCCATTACCCATAGATTTTTCTTGAAGCCATGAATGAATGAGAAGGTAAAATGTTTTTGGGTGAATGGAGGCTGAAAACTCACGGCTACAAACCAAAAATGCACAGCCAAGATTGTAATTGAGGAGTTATGGCAAATGAAAGGACAAAGGAGATGAAAGGACTTAAGGTAAATAAGCTTTTAAAACTCTTCATATTTCTTTTTCTTTATATTCAAATAAAACAAAAATAAAATCAGTAAATTGACTTTAAAACCGAAACAAATTAATATAAAATAAAAATAATTAATTAATTTTAAAGAAAATGGAAAAAGAATATAAGAAATTGCTTAAAAATTGAAAACAGGGTCCAGAAATTACAAATAAATCACTATTGACTTTGGAAAATTAACAACTTCATTTTAAAAATATTTTAAAACAAAAATGTGAAGTAAAATAATTCATTTATATTTTCAAAATGAAATAAATAATTAAATTTAGAGAAATTAGAAAAAGAACTAAAGAAATTGCTTAAAAATTCAAAACAGGACTTAAAATTTACAAATAGAATATCACTAGTTTTAGAAAATTTCTATTTCACTTTAAAACAAATAAAAGGTCAAATAAATAAAATAAATGAGGAACAAAATAAAGTGGGAATGAGAATCAAATAAGATTTTAAGAAAAAAAATAGAAAAATAAATAAAGAATTACTTTAATTAATTGAAACTGGAAATTAGAAATTGTAAGCAAAATACAACTGACACTGGAAAATGTCAATTATACTTAAAAAAAAAGTTTTAAAACCAAAATATATGCACAACATGTTATTTTACCCATATAAATATAAATTAAAACATTACATGACCAAATAAAATATTATTTATACAATTTAAAATAAACAATTTGTTAAATACAACAAATTACACATAATATTGAAAAAGACATAACTTTCACATTATAAATCAGATTTCAACGAAACGAAAAGAATTATTCTTAAAATTTTATTTACTTTCATAATAAAATATAAAATTCAAATTTTCAAACTTTCAAATTTCTAAATTAAAAGTCAAAGTTTGACCATATTGACCAAAATTCACTTTTCTGGAAAATATTCTTTTTAGTCATGTTTGGAATTCTAATTCACATCAAAATCAAAATTTATATTTAAAATAACAAAATTTATTCATTTTAATAAATAAAATAAAGTATTTAAATCAGGAAATTAATTAAAATAACCAAAATATACAATTAAAATAATCACAAAATACAGGGTTGTTACAGGTCCCAAGCATCTTCTAAGTTACTTGTACCTTTATTACAGTTCACTTGAGTTGGTTTACATTATATAAGTATATATTGTCCTGACTCGAGTGTTTTGTGTTTTGCTTTACGCTCGGGTCAGCCTGAGTATTCACAGATTTGGATTTCCACCTTCTGGAGATTTGAATCGCTGGAGATTATTTGCTAGTCTTGTTCTATCAACTTCGGTTCCGTTGTTCTATTCAGCCTGTACTTGGTTATTGTATTGAGACTTCTGCCGTACTTTATTTCTTATGTTGTATCTTATGTAACTCTGATATATTTTCATAGTAGCTTCATGAACTACTATTTCTTTTACTTCCGCTGCATTATTTTACTCTGTGTCTGTGATCTGTGATTATATTTATTTACTGTATATTCTGAGATTTGCCAAATTTTATTTACAATGCGGTATTTTGAGCAATTCAACTCTGGCATGAGTGTCTACCTATACACTTATAATGGATGCGAATGGTTGAAAATATCGGGTCGTTACAACATGCTTCCTCGGTTTATTTTGACTTGCATTTTGTTGGCCGTGTATAGATGCGGGTTTGGCCCCTGCTAGTAGGAATTTTTGGGAAACTTGTACACGAACTTCTTTTATAAACAATAGAAATGAAACTTCTCTTTTTTGACTTATTTCTGTCATTGTGTATTTGTCTAAGTGTTTCAATATCTGAAATGCACTTGTGAAGTTTCAGTTTTCGAATAAAGTTTGTCTTTGTTCGCCAAGTTCGGGTATTGTGGACACAGTTTGCGACCAGGGAGTGAGTTGAATTTTTACGTCGCATCGCTTCAGTCAATTATCGATGCTTAAGTCCTGCCCCCCAGTCTTGGGGGTGAGTAGTTGAACATCAATCAGTGGTTGCTTCTTGCTTGCATCATGCTGAGTCTAGGGCCACATAATGGATGCCTGAGTCAAGTGGAGACTGAGTGGCTCTTCCACGTTTGTTTGATTGTCGATGATCATATCCGCACTCCGGGGATTCCCATTCGTTTATCGGCGGTTGGTCACGCCGGCTTAAGTTTCAATCATATGTCCGCGATCTGGGGACTTGGAATTGGCATTTGTACTCTGACTTGCGCTTTGGGAGTTTGGAGTTGATATTTATACTTCGATTCACGCTTCGGGAACTTGAAGTTGGCGTTTACGCTCCGTTTCGCACTCTGGGAATCCGGAGTCGATGTTTATACTCCGACTCACACTCTAGGAGTTCGGAGTTGATGTTTATACTCCGACTCGCGCTCTGGGGCTTCGGAGTTGATGTTTATACTCCGCTTCGCACTTTGGGAACTCGGAGTTGATGTTTATACTCCGGCTCGCACTTTGGGAGTTCGGAGTTGATGTTTATACTTCGGTTCGCACTCTGGGAACTCGGAGTTGATGTTTATACTCCGACTCGCACTTTGGGAGTCCGGAGTCGATGTTTATACTCCGAATCGCACTCTAGGAGTTCGGAGTGGTTGTTTATACTCCAATTTGCGCTCTGGGAATTTGGATTTGATGTTTATACTCCGACTCGCACTCTGGGAGTTCGGAGTTGTTGTTTATACTCCAATTCGCGCTCTGGGAATTTGGAGTTGATGTTTATACTCCGACCCGCACTTTGGGAGTTTGGAGTTGATGTTTATACTCCGCTTCGCACTCTGGGAACTCGGAGTCGATGTTTATACTCCGACTCGCACTCTGGGAGTTCGGAGTTGTTGTTTATACTCCAATTCGCGCTCTGAGAATTTGGAGTTGATGTTTATACTCCGACTCGCACTCTGGGAGTTCGAAGTTGACTAAAGGATTGTCGTGTATCAATCCTTTCTTGACTTTGATGTGATGGCTGGTCCCCGAGCTCGGGTTTCACTTAGCGAGTGATTGGTTGCATCGCAGTCACTCCCTATTTGAATAAATTCCACCGTAGGTGGAACTTAGCTCTCCATGCATAGTGATGATCATATGAAGCATTTCAAGTAAATCACAGCTCTGGCTCGAAGAGATTGCATTTTATTGCTGAAATAAGAAAACATGGCAAAGTCAGTTGCCATATTACAAATTCTAATTTCGAAATGCAGAAACAAATTGCAAAATGGAAAGTAATCTAAATGGATAAAGATTGCCTGTCATGTGTAATAGCGGCGAAGGCTCTCGCTATTCCAGGCTCTTGGCAGAGTTAGACCCTCGACAGTCGATAATTTGAATGTGCCATCTCCGAGCCTTCGTTCAATAACATACGGTCCTTCCCATATCGGTTTCATATGCGAAGGAACCGGATAGATTCTTTTGAGGATGAGATCGCCTAGTTCAAAGGTTCGCGGGCGGACTTTGGCGTTGTATAATCGGGCGACTCAACTTCAATGCGCAGCTTCCCTCAAATCAGCTTCTTCAAGCTTCTCATCTAGTAGATCGAGGGATTCAGCAAGTAATATAGCATTTGTCTTTGGATCATAGTATGTCACATGATGAGAAGGTACTTCTAGCTCGACTGGAATAACGGCTTCTGAACCGTAAGAGAGAGAGAATGGAGTGTGGCCGCTCGCGGTCTTTTGGGTTGTTCGGTAAGCCCATAGAGCAATAGGAAGTTCATCGACCCACTTACCCCCGACCTTTTCCAGCCGTTTCTTCAGAATAGACTTTATAACTTTATTAACTACTTCGACCTGTCCGTTTGCCTGAGGGTGTGCAACCGCAGAGAATTTCTTTTGGATGTGAAATCGTTTACAGAAATCTTTAAATTCAACACTATCGAATTGGGTTTCGTTGTCCGTAATAATGGTGTGTGGGAGACCGAATCGACAGGTGATGTTGCGAACTACAAATTTGATTACTTTCTTCGTTGTTATGGTAGCAAGAGCTTCGGCTTCAGCCCACTTTGTAAAGTAATCAACCGCGACGATGGCGTACTTCGCACCACCTTTTGCCAGAGGTAGAGCACCGATGATGTCGATGCCCCACATTGCGAACGGCCATGGGCTGACCATTTGCGTTATCTCGGTAGGAGGAGCTCTAGGAATTCGGGTATATTTCTGGAACCTATCACATTTCTTTGCATAGTCTGACGCATTGCGATTCACGGTCGGCCAGTATTATCCGTATCGAAGTATTTTCTTGGCAAGTGCTTGCCCCCTGGTGTGATCGCCACATTCTCCCTCGTGCACATCGTGCAATACTCGTTTAATTTCATCGTGAGCGATACACCGGAGTAGAAGGACTGAGTACCCCTTTCTGTACATGAGTCCTTTCTGGATGGTAAATCGTGAGGCCTTCCGAAGGACTTGTCTCTTTTCACTCATGCGCTCCGGCAGGGTTCCGTGCTCGATGTAATTCCTGAGTGGAGTCATCCATGGATCTTTTTCGAGGACGGTTTCGTATACCCGGTCTATTTATGCCCGGTCAATGCTTGGGGAGGATAGTGCTTCTACGGGAACGAGTCCCATTTGTTGAGCCTCACCTGTGCTGGCCAGCTTCGCCAATGAATCGGCTTTTTGGTTGCACTCCCGAGGTATACAATAAATGGCATAATAATCAAACTGACTCAGTATTTCCTGAACTCGAGCTAAGTAAGCAGCTAACCTTCGATCTCTTGCCTGATACTCTCCCCGTACTTGACACACAACTAATTGTGAGTCACAATAAATTTCCACTGCGATAATTCTCAAATCTCTAGCAAGTTTTAAGCCAGCTAAGAGGGCTTCGTATTCAGCTTCATTATTAGTCGCATGAAAATCGAACTTCACATCATAGCGTCTGGATTGGCCTTCTGGGGTTTCGAGTACAACACCAGCGCCCGAACACCGGTCGTTTGATGCACCATCAGTATACAGCTTCTAGACGTATTCGGGGGATTTACTGGTTTCGGGCAAGTCCTCTGGAATGGTAAATTAAACTAAGAAAACTGCGAGGACTTTTCCTTGGATTGCTCGTCTTGGAGTGTAAGTAATATCAAACTGACTCAGTTCGATGTTCCACTTGAGTAACCTACCAAACGTCTCCGGGCGTGAAAGGACCTGTCGTAACGGCTAGTCGGTGTAAACAACAATGGGATGTGCCTGGAAATACGGTCGGAGTTTTCTTGATGCAACTACAAGGCAGTAGGCCAACTTTTCTAGCTTTGGATAGTTCCTTTCAGCCCCAGTCAATCGTTTGCTGACGTAGTATACTGGCTTCTGTATCCCGTCTTCTTCTCGAACCAAGGCAGCGCTGATAACGTTTTCTGATATCGCCAAGTATGTATACAACTTCTCATGATCAATAGGCTTTGACAGGATCGGTGGTGTGGATAGATGTTGAACTAGTGCTTGGAAAGCGCCCTCGCACTCCGTGGTCCATTCAAAGTTTTGTTTCCCTTTTCGGATCAGATCGAAGAAGGGAATGCATTTGTCAATGGACTTTGAAATGAACCTGCTCAATGCTGCTACCTTTCCATTGAGACTCTGGACTTGCTTTATAGTCTTTGGAGTTTCAAGGTTTCCGATTGCCCAAATCTTTTTAGGATTAGCTTCGATTCCCCGAGCGTTAACGATGAACCCAAGGAACTTTCCGGATGCAACTCCAAAGTGACATTTCAGTGGGTTGAGCTTCATTTTGTATTCTCGAAGTATGTTGAACATAGTTTCCAGGTCTTTAACATGGCCGGTGGAGAGTCGTGACTTCACAAGCATGTCGTCTACATATACTTCCATTGTTTTCCCAATTTGATTGGCAAACATCTGATCGACCAATCGTTGATAAGTAGCCCCGGCGTTCTTGAGTCCGAATGGCATAACCTTGTAACAGTAAAGTCCCAGGTTGGTTACGAAGTTGGTATGTTCTTGATCGGGTAAATGCATCGGTATCTGATTGTAGCCAAAATAAGCGTCCATGAAGTATAAAAGTTCATGCCCAGCTGTCGATAGCTGATCAATTCTGGGAAGCGGGAAACTGTCTTTGGGACATGCTTTATTCAGATCGGAATAATCGACAAACGTTCTCCACTTTCCGTTCGGCTTTCGGACGAGCACGGGATTCGGCACCCATTCAAGATATATGGCATTCCGAATGAACCCGTTCGCTTTAAGCTTTTCTACTTCTTCTTTAAGGGCGGCAGATCTCTCTGAATCCATACCATGCCTTTTCTGTTTGACCAGGACATGCCGCGGGTCAATGTTCTGGGTGTGGCTCGCGATGTCCGACGAGATCCCACACATATCGGAATGTGTCCAGGCAAATACGTCAAGATTTGCCCACAGAAATTCAACCAATTCTTCTTGAGTTTGCTGGCTTAGCTGAGATCCAATCTTTATCATTTTCGAATCATCGTTATTGTCAACTGGGACATCAGTCATCAGTTCAGTCGGGGATGCTTGACTTTCTTTAGATTCTCCTTCGTCTTCAGTTTCTCTCGGGTCAAGATCCTTGAGGAATTGGCTGGGGTGCCCGGGCCTGGGCCCGGGCGTTAATTGTCAATTATCGGAAAAACGGACGCAGAGAGATTCCTCTACGCCCTTTCCTTTCTCCTTTCGCTGCGCCTCCCGCAGCTCAGCAACATAGCAGGCTCTGGCAGCAGCCTGATCTACCTGAATGGTTCCTATTCCATGATCAGTGGGAAATTTTAAAGTCAAACACCACGGGGCGATGGCTGCCCTGAATTCAGCGAGGGCCGGTCGGCCCAAGAAAGCATTGTTAGGGGAATCTATGTCCAAAACAATGAACTATAGCATCCGTACTCTCCGTCGTGCTCCAACTCCCAACTCTACTGGCAGTTCCACCATTCTAGTGGGTATAGTAGCACTTCCGTTGAACCATGGACTCGGGACTGACAAGGCTTCAAGTCTGTGGCTTCCATTTTCATTTGATCATAAGCTCGCTTGAAAAAAATATTTACAGAGCTTCCACTGTCAACTAAGATCCTCTTCATCCAAGCAGGACCTACTTGTGCTGAGATGACCAGTGGATCGATAGTGGGGGCTTCGACTTTATCAGCGTCTCTGTTCCTAAACACGATGTCATCTGCCATCATTTTCTGTTGCTTGGCTGGAGCCCCTTCATCAAAACTACTACAACACTCGAAGTCCGCATGCCTGATAGAACTGGCATACGACTCCATTGCCTTCCATCTTCGATCTGCTGGGTGAGGACCACCACTTATCGTATTGTTGACCAACCTCCCGCCTATATGAGCGGGTTCCTCCTATCTTTCCTGATTTGGCGCACGATTCTGATTTGATGGGCCCGCACCACCAGACTGCGGCGCCCGCACATACTGATCCAACTTCTATTCACGCATCAGTTTTTCAATGTGGTCTTGTAAGTGATGACACTCATTGGTGTTGTGGCCATAACTCTCATGGAATCTACAAAATTTTCCTGTTTGGATTTGTCTTTCAGTTGGTGGTTTCGGGGCAGGTTTCTTGTATTGCATGGTATTGCAGGTCTGCCGATACACATTTTCCAACAACGTGTTTAATGGAGTGTAATTAGCGTACATGGAAGCTCTACGCCACGGACCACGATTCTGATCGCATTTTTTGTTCTGATTTCCATTGTCCCTCTGCTGATTTTGTTTATTTTGGACGTTCAACTGATTTTTTCCAGAACTATCTCCGGATTGTTTAACAGCAATGTTACTTTGGACTCCTTCGATGTTGGGCCCTACGTCATCCTGCTTCCTAGACTGTTTCGCATCCTCTCTTCTCAAGAATTAGGCTGCCTTGGAATAGTAACGGTCCAATGACGCAGGTGATTTTCCAGCTAACCAATTTCCGAACTCGGAATCAGCATCAATCCCCTTAGTTAATGCCATCAGGATAGAGTTATCATTGGGATTGCTTATTTCTGCACACGGAGCATGGAATCGCTCCAAGTAACATCTAAGTGTTTCTCCGGGAGCTTGTGTAAGACTAGACAGAGTGTTAACGTCCTTAGACCTCGCCACGTGCATACAGAATTGTTCGACAAACTTGGTGGCCATCTAGTCAAAGTTAGAGATGGATCATGGTGGAAAACGAGTAAACCACATAGTTGCAATGGCCCCCAGGGAAATGGGGAAACTACGACATTTTACTACATCATCAGCTCTTGCAGCATTCATCAGCCATTCGTACTTCAGGATGTGTTGATTGGGATCAGAACTCCCTTCGTAAACCGGCAAAGTTGGCATCCTGAAGCGCCGAGGTGGTTCAACATACAATATGTCATCGGTGAAAGGGGTATGACTCCGGGAGATTCCCCAGTCGTCATTAGAGAGACCCTGACTTTCATGGATCATTTGGTGGATCATCGTTGGTATATCTGGCATTCGGATACTTGAGCATGTTGTGCCAAGGCGTGGTCGGGTTCCACAGCGTGAGTCTGGACCGGACGCGGTCGACGGTCCGTGACTCGCCTCCTTGGTTCAACATCCTCAGGGACATAAGGCTCAGGAGTCTGCTCTCGTTGGTTACGTTGAGGATCAGCTTGGTTTCTATCATCACCTCCCCATCCGGCAGTGGTGGTAGTAGAAATGTTGTCGGTGACATGGTAAGGAGCAGCACCTCCTCGAGTTGAAGGTTCTGTACGTAGACTAGCGGATGGTCCAGCTCTAGGTTGCCCAAGATTCGAAGCAGGTTGGTGTCCCGTGGCTTGGGTGTAGCTTACACCTAGCCGTGGACGTGTGGATCTGGTTTGGCCATCGGAGGAGCCTGAACTTTCTGTGGAAGAATAGGAACCTTGGTCTCTTCTGGATCTTCTTCGCCTTTGGCGATTTAGCTGGTTGGTCAACTCTGCGTTGGCGCGCAATTGTTCAGTTAGCTGTTGTCGACTCTGGGTCAATTCTTGGAATATCGTCTGGAACTCTTGTCTGTTAACCGGACCTGTTGGATCTGAAGGTCCGACGACATCTTGGTTTGATGGAGGCATTTACGCGAGATTCTGTCTATCCCGTCCTCCTTGATCAGCAGCTGTAGAGGTAGTCCGTGTACTTACCATGGTGAGGTGATGAAAGTCCTTTCCTAGATCTGATGCAAATTTGAATAGAATGGAAGGGCTTCCAAGTTCTAGATCTGGATCTTCTTCTTGGATTTATGCAATCCGATATAGATAGGAGATCCAAAGAGCAGGAGAAAAATTAGGTTTTTCTCAGTGAAAGCACCAAAGTGTTTGTACCAAAATTGGGCACAACACTCTTCGGAAGTTTTTGAAGAGATAAAATGAAGAAATTAAATGGAAAAAGAGGAATTATCTAACAAAAACTCCAGATCTCAAATATGAAAAATAATTAACATGCAAGGAGACACAAGAATTTAGAGTGGTTCGGCGTATTGCCTACGTCCACTATGAAGTAGTTTGCTTTATTGATCTTTCTATGATGTTTACAATTGATTTCAGCAAATTACAGTGAATAACAATGATTTGCAGTAGTGAAATTCGTTGGTAGCAGCAGCAATGGAGTTCAGATCTGGATCTTGCAGAGTCTGGGCGTTGGAGATCTCAAAGAGGAAGAAGAACCCCTTTTCTGTTGGCTTTGGGGGTCTATTTATAGGTGTAGGAGGCTGATATTTTGCTCAGATCTCGGGAGACCCTCTCTGGCACGTGACCAGGCCCGCGTGCCCAAGCCCGTGAAGTTTCGGTCCGATTCGTGATCGATACGAACAAATTTCGTATCGATCAAGATTTCATCCAATGGAGTCGAAATTTGGCGTGGACATTCTTTAGCATGCACGTAGTCTTCTGTGAAAATTTCATAGCATTTGGACTTGTAGATTAGGAGATATGATCGATACGAAATGAGATTCTCGGTTGGCTATTTCGTTCGACTCGTTCTGTTCGACTCGCTTTTGTTCGACTCGGTGACGTGGCACTCGAATCTTTGGATCACTCTGCCTTTGATGCTGTGTTGAGCGAGTCGAAGTGTGCACTGATTGAGCGAGTCGAAGTGTGCACAGATTGAGCAAGTCGAAGTGTGCACTGATTGAGCGAGTCGAAGTGGAGCGTCCTGAGGGATTCGAACAAAGGCTCCATGATGGACATGAAGTGGTCATTGTTCCATCGATTCGAACAGTGGCTTTGCCAACAGAGTCGAACTCGATGGAGTCGAACAGTGGTTCGAGCGGAGTGAGTCGAAGAAGACTATTCTGAGGGATGCGAGCTGAGCGAGTCGACCAGTGGTTTTCTGATGGACACAAAATGGAGCAAGTCGAAGCAGGCTTCCTAGATGGATTCGAATGGAGCGAGTCGAAGTGGGCATTTCTGAGGGTCGCGAGCTGAGCAAGTCGAAGAAGGCTGTTTCTAATCAACTTTGCATCGGTTGTAACTTGAGCATACGAACTCGGATTGACTTGAGATTTGGAACGTTGACCTTCATAGCTTAGCTTGTCATGTTATATTAATTTAAGCTCGATCCGGACTTGGACAAAATTCATCGATATCCATAGTGAGCCTGTGTATAACCGATCTCTGGGATGGATCGTCATTAGTTTACTAGTCAATCCCTTGGTGTCACGGTCTTGCCAAAAGGCGGGATAACATCCCCAGAGAGCTGGTCAGGGAGCAAGTGCGCCAGTTGCACAAGTTCAGGCGTTAGACGCAACACCTTCTAGTAGCATTTCAGATAGAGGTAGGAAAGTCACAATTGAAGGTTTGATTTCTATATATGATTTTCCCATTCTGACTTTATTCGATTCTGGAGCATCACACTCTTTTATCTCTAGTTCCGTAGTAGATTGTTTGCACTTGGACATATCATTAGTGGTAAACCCCATTATTATTTCAAATCCCATAGGAGGATCGACACACTTATCTATGGTTTGTAGGGGTTTGAAAATGTTTATCCTAGGCGTAGAATTTGACTGCGACGCCTATGTTATGGGATTCTCGGGTATGGGATGATCTTAGGGATGGATTGGCTATCTACATACGGAGCTATCTTAGACTGCGAGAGGAGAGTCGGTAGACTTGAGACTTGCAGTGGTAGGACTCTAGAGGTACCTTGCGACCCGCAAGGGTCAGTCATGTTGAGTTTTCTCTATTCCCTTGATTCATCGTCATCAGAGTTGCATTCGGTTCCTGTCGTCAGAGATTTTGTAGACATCTTTAAGGAGGTTAGGGGACTACCCCCTAAGAGAGAGATTGACTTCAGGATTTATTTGACCGAGAATGCTAAGCCAATAGCATTACCTGTGAGGCACACGGCACCTAGGGAGAGGAAAGAATTGAGAAAGCAGATTCGTGAGCTTTTGGAGAAAGGATTCATAAGAAGGAGCATATCGGAGTGGGGAGCGCCAGTCGTCTTCACAACAAAGGCGAATGGTTCTCTCCAACTTTGCGTGGATTATAGAGAATTAAATAAGCTCACCCAGAAGAACTGATACCCACTTCCTAGGATTGATGATTTTTTGACCAGTTGGTAGGTTCTTCGCTTTCTCTCAGCTTGATTTAGCCACGGGATTCCATCAGCTTAGAGTCGTTAATGACAGTATAGATAAGACTGCCTTTAGGACACCGGACGGATTCTTCGGGTGGTTGGTTATGCCTTTTGGGTTAACCAATGCTCTAGCCTATTTCGTTGATTTGATGAGCCGTGTCTTTAGAGATGTCCTAAATAAGTTTGTGGTGGTATTCGTGGATGATATCTTGGTATTTTCCAAGAATATGGAAGAGCATGCTGTTCATTTGGAAGAAGTTCTTCGCACACTTCGTAGTCATCATTTAAGAGCTAAGTTTTCAAAGTGTCATTTTTGGAGAGAGGAAGTTCGTTTCTTAGGGCACGTAGTCTTGAAGGAAGGTTTGGCTGTTGACCCCGCCATGGTTATTACAGTGCAAGATTGGAAGGACCCAAGAACGTTACTGAGGTTAGGAGCTTTCTAAGATTGGTTGGCTAGTATAGGAAGTTCATTAGAGACTTTGCCAAGATTTCGGCACCACTCACATGCCTTACTAAGAAGAATAAAGCTTTCGTGTGCGACGTGGATTATGAGGATTCCTTCACGAAGCTTAAGAAAGCCCTTACTAGTGCACCAGTGTTAGTTTTACCCGACGGAGATAAGCCTTTCACTGTATACATTGATGCATGCGGAATGGGTCTAGGAGCGGTGTTGATGCAAGAAGGGAGGGTAGTGTGTTATGGTAGTAGACAGTTGAGGACGCATGAGAAGAACTGCCCTACCCACGATTTGGAGTTGGCTGCCATAGTTTTTGCACTTAAGTCTTTGAGGCACTATTTGCTTGGAGAAAGGTTTGAGCTTCTTACCGACCATAAGTCTTTGAGGTACTTAGTCTCGCAGAAGGACTTGAACTTAAGGCAACAGAGGTGGATGGACATTTTAGCCTTGTATGATTTTGAGATAGCTTATACCCCTGGCAAGGGTAATGTGGTTTCGGATGCATTGAGTAGAAAAAATGCAACCCTTAGTCCTTTGTTCGTAGAGTGGAGGAGCTTGGAGTTTTTTTCTACTTTGGATTTTAAACCCTCTACGGACATTACTCCCGGATTGTTGGCAACATTAGAGGTGAGGCCTACCCTTATGGATCAGATTAGCTCAAGGCAGCGGGAGGATTCGGAGCTCATGGACATTATGGATAGGATTAGCCGAAGAGTGGTCTCTAGGCATCCCCAACGTTATTCCATAGATAGCAGGAATGGCTTAGGAGGGATGGAAGGCTTTGTGTTCCACGCACCAGTGACTTATTGAGAGCACTTTTGGAGGAGGCGCACCATTCCCATATGACTATTCATCCGGGTGGTGACAAAATGTATCGGGATATGAAGATGATGTTCTATTGGGGGTGGCATGAAGAAGGATGTGGCGGAATTCGTAGCTAAGTGTCCCATAAGCCAAAGGGTAAAAGCAGAGCAGTAGAAGCCCGGTGGATTACTTCAGCCCTTAGATGTGCCAGAGTGGAAGTGGTACAGTATTTCTATGGATTTCATTGATGGTTTACCCCGTTCTAGGAAGGGGAACACTAGCATTTAGGTGATTGTTAATAGATTGAACAAGAGTGCTCACTTCATCCCAGTTAAGAGTAAGCGTACGGCTTCATATTTGGCATCCTTGTATGTTTGAGAGATAATCTGTCTACATGGAGTTCCTTCCAGTGTTGTTAGTGATAGAGATCTCATTTTCACTAGTGAGTTTTGGAGAAGCTTATAGGAGGTGTTAGGGACGCAACTTAGGTTGAGTATGGCCTATCACCCCTAGACAGATGGCCAAACGGAGAGGGTCAATAGGGTGCTTGAGGATTTGCTGTGGATGTGCATTTTGGACTTTGGAGGAACTTGGGAGGAGCATCTTCCATTGGTTGAGTTTGCATACAATAATAGTTACCAAACAAGTATAGGAATGGCACCATTTGAGGCTTTATATGGAAGACATTGAAAGTCCCCATCATGTTGGGTAGAGTCTACGAAGAAGTTATTACTTTGACTCGATATGGCTAGGGAGACCTCAGAGAGGGTGGATTTGATTCGGTGAAGGATGAAGATGGCTCAAGACAGACAGAAGTCGTATGCGGACAAGCGAAGGAGAGACTTAGAATTTAAGGTTGGGGACTTAGTTTTTATCAAAGTATCCCCGCTTAGGGAGGTGGTAAGGTTCAGATCAAATGGAAAGTTAGCCCCTAGATTTGTTGGACCATTTCCTATTACAGAGAGAGTTGGGAAAATGGCTTACCGAGTAAGGCTACCTGATAGGCTCGCAGGAGCGCATGACATTTTCCATGTTTCGCACTTGCGAAAGTGCTTACATGAATCGGTGGAGGTCGTAGAGCCTAGTCAGTTGGAGGAGGTGAGGTAGAAAGGAAATCTTCTATTCGGCATATCCCCATGAAGATTGTTGGAAGAGACATCAAGCGACTAAGGATTAAGGAGGTTCCACCGGTGAAGGTGTAATGGGGAGATGATGTTGTAGATGCCACTTGGGAAGCAGAAGAGAAGATTCGTACTTCCTATCCTCATCTTTTTGAAGGAAGTTTTCGAATTCCTTTTTCCATCTTTAGATTTGAATAGGTTTTTTCCTTTATAATTCCTTTATTATCCTTTAGGTTCTTTCCATATGGATGGTAGGATTTGATGTAAACATGTTAATAGAACATGTTATGAATGATGTATGCTAGTGATTGCAAGTGTTTGCTAGTGGATGCTAATGGACACATATAGGTACACTAGGCACTATTATTCTTTAGGGATCGGCCTAACTAGGACATTAGAGCATATGCATATGGATGTGTGCGCATTTATATTTTTCCATGATTGCTGTAAATGGATGTTTATCACATGATTGTTGCATTTGGATGATGTTTGTAGCACACATATAGAATTATCAGTTATCATTAGGAAATTTTTGCATTCATTTGGATACATGGCACAGACATGATTGCATAAAAGGAGGTCAACTAAATCAGTGGACCGCCTAATATTTTTCATTAGTTAGGAACATTTACACTACACTAATTGCATAAGTATCATAAATTGCAATAGAAAAACTTAAAGACAATGGACGAATGGTTGATGATTGAGTAGTTGATTGTATAATTGGATGAAAACATTTAGTACATTCTTTTATCCTTAGAGATTTCGGGGACGAAATCCCTTAAGGAGGGGAGAATGTAACAACCCGAAAATTTAATCCATAATAATTAATTCGTTAATTAATTAGATAATAAAATAACTTTGTGAATTTATCAGAATTGAGCCACGGGAATTTCACCATTGGGTCCGTGGTAATTCTTTGGTCAATTTCCATATATAGAACGTTAGAAACCAAGCTAATATGACCAAGTTATAAAATAAACAAAATAAGCGGTCGATCCGCCTCTATTATTGCACCAAGCCGGTCGACCTGCCTCTATTATTTACGAACGAACGAAAGTTCGTCCATTCGAACATTCCAGAGCCTATTGGTGACGTGTTTTGTATTCTTCTGACCAATCCGGTCCATCTATTTTTGCATCCGATGGCTCCTATTCAGCCTATGACGTGGTTGCATCCTATTCAATCCCCAAATCCAACGGTCCGAGATCTATTTCTAACCCTATAAATAGACCCCTAGACCTAACACTTTTTCTCATTCTAGGTTTTCTCCAATTGGGTTCACCTTTCTAGGAAGGACCCTAAACGGAATAAATTTTCCAAAGGAGAAAATCATTATAAATTAAATTATTTTACAACTCTAAGTGGATCCGGGAAGACCAAAGGAAGAGCTTAGGACCAAAGGTGGGTGATTGTAATTATTTTAAGATTTCTTTAAGTAATTTAAAATAATAGGGTTTCCATAGTTGTAGTTTTACTACGATTTTTGGAATAGCCTTTTGAGTAGTTTATTTACAGTTTTTAGAATTATTTTCAGTCTATTTCCTTACAACTATTCTTTTCAGTAATTTTAGTTTATTTCTATTAATTATATCTTTTTCGTTTTTTACAGTATACTTACAGTATTTTAGTTTATTTACTGTTATTTATACGTTATTTACATCTTCTTTCTACGCTTTGAATTTTCTTCTATTTTCAGTTTTCTTTTATTCCTTCTTCGTGTATGGATTAGAATAGGATTAACGCTAATATGGATTAAATTGTAAGAAAACTAAAATAATTGAATATAAGATGTAAATTTTAAAGACTGTAATATAAATGGAATTGGACTAAAATTACGCCTAATTAAACGTTAATTGGACTGAATCAAAAAGTTTGGCCTAGTTATAACTTAGAATTATAATAAAAAGAGTAAAAGATGAAAGAGGCTTATTTACACACTGACAACTTGGGTTAAGTAATAAGCAAGATTATAACATAGATTATAATAAGAAAAGAACAGAATAAGGCTTATTTTAAGACTTAGGATAAATTAATAAGCACAAATAGTAGAGAAAAGTGTAAAGGCTTATTTAAATAATTTACCTATGTTAATAAGCAAAGATGAAAGTAGGACATGTACCAAAGTAGAGCAATGGAAAGACGAACCGGGTGTCGAGACGAGCAATGGAGAGTACTAGAAGAAGCCTGGGGATAAGGCGGAGCTGTGGTAGTGGTTGGGTGAGTTTCGATGGTCGAAGTTGGGTAGACGAGATGGATAAGGGTTTTAATGGCAGTAGAAAGAGGTGCTCAGAAATCAATTAACCACGAAGAGATGGAGGCATCGAGTGATGTCATATTGGCATATAGGTGGCTCAGGCATTGACGGTGATGGTGGCAAGGCGGCGTGGGCTGTAGTTCAACGAGGAGGCAGCAGTAGGGTGTGAAGCGTGATCGGGTTCCATTTGAAGGGACGCACATTTTCTTATTTAGGGAAGGAGAGGGTAGCTTCTAGTCGAGTGAAGGAGTTTGGGTCATAGGCTGAAGATGTTGGGTGAGGAACCATTTTATTTTTATTTATTTAAATATTAAATAGTAAATTGAAATTGAAAATGAAATAACTCACTCATATGAAATCCGATTAGCCTGCGGATTTTTGCGTTAGATTCATATTGATGAGTACAACGCTTTGATATAAATATTTATTGGTTTTAGTGTAGTATTATATAATGATCGTTAATACTGACTGATAATAACTACGTCGAATTGGATAATTATGTAGTTAATTAGTTATACCTTAAAAGTGTTATCTAGTTGGCCAAATAAGCACCGTTCTGTTAAAGTAAATTGAATAGGTTAATTTGGACACGTGTTTAGCGAAATAAAACACTATTTCGCTAATTAAATTAACCAGTCATTTAATTAGCAGAACAAACCCTCTTTCTACTATTTTATAAATTTGGACATTAAATTGTATGTCGTTAATTGATACACTACTTTGAATAAGTGATGTGTTGACCAATGATGGTTAATTGTTGAATTTATTTACATAGATGTTGATTATGTAAATGCCAATTATTTACTTGAAAAGTTAAATTGGATTATATGGTAGCTTATTTAAGTACCATTTTGATTCTAAGCTTTTTCTGAATTTAGACAGTTATTTATTTAAATCAGCTTCAATTTTAAACAATTATAAATGTTTTATATAAGTATTATTTTAGCAAAGTGTTTTACATAATAATTATTTTATTAACAATGTTTAAAGTTAACTTAATTATATATTCTTTTTATGGTTTAAAATTATTAAATTATATCCTAAGTATGGTTTAAAATTATTTACACTTTAATATTATTTAAATTTATCTATAATAAAATGTTTTAAAGTTAAGAATTATATTAAAATTAACTATTATATTGAAGTTAAATTATTAATTAAAATTAATTATTTAAAGTTATTTATTATTTTAAAGATAATTATTATATATTTTAAAGTTAACTTTTATTTAAAGTTGCTTATTATATTGTTTTAAAGTTAATTTATTATCATAGTAATATTTTTTTAAATTTAATTATTATTATTATGATGTTTTATTTAAATTATTATTTTACCAATGTTGTTTAAAGATAAATAGTTGTTTTGTTAATGGTGTTTCTGGATAATAAATTGTTTATAAAACGTGTTTAAGAATAATAAACAGTTTATTAAAAATCATTTTAAATGGAAAGACATCTATATGGGTTTTATTTAATGAAAAGAAATCATTAAAGGAATTTATAAATTTGGAAAGAGATTTCGGAATTGGAAAAAAAGAGTTTGGTTTTTAATGATCTTAGAAAGGAGATCTATAAATTGGTTTTAGAGATCTAAAATGGGGAAGTTTTATAAATGGGGTTTTGAGATTTATAAAGAGCATTTGACAAATAAACTTTGAGATTTATAAAGCCTATTTTATAAATAAATTGGAGATCTACAAAGAAATTTTATAAATAGATTTGGAAATTTATAAAGAGATATTCATTTATAAAATAAAGTGATTTATGAAAAGGAATAGTATTAGGGTTACAAAACATCTTCATTTTAATGGCATTTGGGTTTGATCGTTTTAAAATGACTTTGGAATAGAAAACCTTTCTTGATGTTTGTGACTATACTTATACTATTGTATATGTATATGGAAAACTTTTCTATGTTTGAAAGAAAATGGTTTTGTGAATATCTTTATACCGGAGAGATAAGTATATGAATATCTTAATAAATATTTGAAAGGTGATTTTAAATTAATAAAAAATTAATTTAGGAGGCTTAGTGATTTTCATGGGAAATGTAATCTCTGTTTTGAGTCTTATTTTATTTGATAGTTAAATAACCAACTATCAAATCTCGGCCTAAATATGTAGTCCTTCTTAGTCTTGGTGGTATGTAAATATTCCCTACTTAACACAACAGGAATTAAACTTTTGAAATATCTAGGAGAAACATGGGGATTATATGGTGCAGTTACCATCAGTGGTGCTATACTATATGTATAAACTCGTTTTATTCTTCTAGGACAAATGATGAGGAGATCTGCTTATATAAACAGTTAAGGGGTGATCTCCGCTCTTATGTATTGTCTGATTATTTCAAAAAGGTCCCGTATTGAGCATTATCGATTGGTTTCGGAACATCCGTTAAGCAGGGGAGTGTACTTGTAAGAGATGACTCGAAATCGTAACCACTCCAAAACCATATATGTGTTCTATGCATGGAGGAGATTCGAGATCTGTTTTGAATGTTGGAATCCTTGTGTGATTCGGAGACCCGTTGGGGTATTGGAATCCATATGTGATTCCAAGATCTTTTTTGAGATGTAGGAATCAATGTGTAGTTCAGAGACCCGCCGGGGTATGGAAATCTATGTGTGATTCAGAGATCTTTGGTGAGATGTGAGAATCCATGTGTGGTTCCGAGACCCGTTGAGGTATAGAAATCCTTGTGTGATTCCGAGATCTTTGCTGGATGTTGGAATCCATGTGTGATTCCGAGACTTTTTGAAGTATGGGAGTCCATGTTTGATTCCGAGATCTGTTCAAGTGGTGGTGTGTGAGATGGAATGCTGGAGGTAGCCTCATAATTGAAAATGACTAAAACTAGAGATAGGATGCATATCCAAGGATTTAGCTCACCCATGAGTGTGCAGTCGTCTCCTTCCTAGAGTTACCTACAGATGTTATGCATGCATGGAGCGATGCATTTGGCCTTGCTTGGCCAGCTATGTATTTCCTATTGTACATCACTAGGGACGTATTGTTGCTTTGAAAGGATAACTCTGATCCTTGTGCAGGAGGACCATTATCGAGGTACCGAGGGCCCCTTGATGGAATCCTACACAATTAACGAACTTGCCTTATCATTTTTTGATTATATACCTGTTATTGTTGTGATGTATACTCACGAGCATCATAGCTACTTGATTATTGGTACATTCGTCCTTAGACATTATTATAATATCATTGGATTTTCTAATATAAATGGTTTGGTTATCGTAAGGTAAAATCCCATCATTGTTTATATGCAGCATAGCCTTACGAGATACCTTTATTTTGAAAGGTTGAGTTAAATATTAATAAATCCATTTGATTGTGTTTGTCATGCTGGTTTTACCAAACTGACCCGGGCGTTGTTTTCTATATTGCTCGAGTCAACCCGAGTATATTTTCTAGATTTAGCTGGATGCTTTAGAGCTTTAAGGAGACGAGCTCGATTTTCGAAGACGTGTGTTTACATATCTTATATTCTTTCGCTACTTTGTAGTTCTTGATTTCTATCTGTATATATCGGCAATTGTAAAGACAAGCTTATATAACTGTCTAGTCTGATGATAGTATAGCATTCTCTGATGTTGTGTATAATATAGATGATTTCTTTTTGTAAAGATCTTATTTATATTATATATTTTCTCATCACAATGTGAGATTCTGTTCTATCTTCTATTTCTTACATCCCTACAATCCGCCTTTCCGATACTTGGGTATTTGGCACGTGAATAACATGGATGTACTAGTGTTAATTTCTAAGGGTCGAAAAGGCAGATCGTTACAATTTGACCCTCCACCCCCACCACTTGCCTATCAGTCTGACTCTAGCCTGTACCCTAATCCGGTCTAGACTTTTCATATCTTCCATCCCCATCCTAACTCCGCACCTGACCCACCTCCACCATGTGCAGTGCATAAATACTCCCCAAGCACCCCCATCAGTCCGACTGCCAAGTGTTTTTGTCCCCTTTCCACCTGTACTTCCAGATCCAAGCAACAACAATTACGTAAGCTTAGAAAGTCTCCATCTTGTTGGTGCCCATACACCTCCTCTTGAGTAACTAGTTAATCCATGCCAGTCATCAAATACTCATCCGAAAAAAACCAGTCCTTTCAAAAACAAGCTAAGGAATGCTCGAATATGCTAGCTGCAATTTTTTCCAATAGTCAAGGATGGAAAGCCCAAATTATTACCGTGATAAGTCAAGGAAGAGAGGATTAAATATTGGATAAATCACTTAGTTAATTTCTTTCTTGATGGTATTCACTCTTATTTAGCCGTTGTGACGCATTTGAAGAAACATTGGAAACTCTTTGGAGAATATGACATCAAACCAGACAACACTAACTTCTATTTAAAGTTCTCAAATGACCTAGATAAAGTAAAAATACTACAAGCCAATCCATTATTTATTAAAGGTAAAATATTTATAATTGCTCCTTTGAACGCCTCGCATGGAAATGCTTAAGCACAAAAAAAAGTGTGCCAATTTGGGTACACTTCTATAGAATTCCTTCCATTGGTAGCATAGAATTGTGGGTATAAATTGACTTGCTTTCTACTAAGGTAGGTTAGTATGCTTCGATGAGAATACATAGAAACTTAATAGATCCAAATATTCAAAAGCATTGATTGAAATCACACCATACCAAGATATAACAACCCGCCCTGAAATGGAGCTAAATTCCGACCTAGAAAGGCCCATTGAAACTTAGACCCATTCCATCGCTGGCTTTTGGTTGATATAAAGAACAATGCAGAGCTATTTATCTACACTTTCAAAACTCCTAGCGGAAGGATAAAGTATAATAAAAGAAACAATACCCATTCATTTAACATCCAAATGTCATAAAATCCATAACAAATACCAATAAAAACAATCACATATCTATAGTGCAACATTTTTAAGATAAAACATTATTTTTTGATGGGTACATCAAAAAACATCATGAGTTGATAAATAGATAAACCGCCATAAGTTTCCTCCTCGCCTTCACCTTCAGCATCACCTTTCCTAATCTGTATTGTAATGAGGAGAGATTCAAAATAACATATGTCTGGTGAATGAAAATCCCGACCCTTACTATAATAGTACTTGGGTAGTATAATTTAAATAGGAATATGTCTTTGTATATTGGTTTTATTCTAAGTCTTTCCAACTTTAAGCCATTAGGCTTTTCCAGTTCCAATTCCATAACTGTTACTCTTACAACCCAATAACCCATGTTTATCGTCAATAATGTCCTATTAATGTAAGAGATAGTGCCCAAGCCACTTAATACCTTTTTAATGGGAACTAGGCAGACTCTGACCATCTAATTCTTATTTAAGGCAGGTCCCTATTATTTAATACCTATCCCAAGGTGGACTCCTCAATGGTACTTATCTAGATGACATTTCATGGAAAATCTTTGGTCACTTAATCCTTCATATCGAAGCGGGCCCTTCTCAAGATATCCACTATCGTTTCTAACCATTAACCCCAACCATTTACTACTTCCTACATAGTGAAGAGGCGGGCCCTTACAAAGCCACTTAATACCTTTAATCCCTGAAGCAGGTCCTTCGTACAATGACATGTACCCTACAGTGATGTCTAATATTAGTCCAACTAGTCATAGGTACTAGTAGCTAGATTAGCTAGGCAGATTTACCATATAGAATTTGGGACTAATCTCGCATCATCCGTAGTTACTTATTATAGGCGATGCTTTACATCAACCAAAAGTCACACTGTTGGTAGCCAAATTAGCTGAGCAGACTTCTGTATGCTTTTGATTGACCTCACATCCCTGTAAATTAGACATAATTTATAACACTCACTTAACATATCATCAAACATATTATTAAACATTTCACTGCATCCATTTCTAAGGCTTTATTAGAAAACTTCTTATTTCACCTCTACAATTAATTACGTGCCTAAGGGGATCAAATAATAATTAATAACCTACTAACTACATAATTAATATGTTATAATTATACATTATTTACGCCAATTTATATATACAAATATGCACCTAGTAAATTTGTAAGCGTGCAGAGATTATGCCCTAAACTAGCGTTAAAATGTCAAATCTTCAAAATTCATACAAGTCTCATTTTCATATTAACAAATACTATATATCCAATATCCATAATTCAATCAACACACTTGTATAAAATAGAATCCAAACCCAACATATAAAACAATGGAATAAATCAATATTAGAAACCTTCAATATAAATATTTTTATGCTTTGTTCAACTTATTTTTACATGAAATTAGGCAAAGGGAATATTTATTCAAATTGTGGAAATAGACGGTGCAAACTACAAATAAGAATTCGTACCATACACACCACTTCCTAATCAAAACCCTTAACTAGATCAAAGAAAAAGATAAGAAGTGGAATAAAAGGTAAAACATTGAAATTGTAAAATCTACACAAATTCCACTATCCCAATCTATAAAAACAATTAAGATTCCAACCTAAGATTTTACATTTTACTTTAGGGGAATTTTGGAAATTTTAATGTGATGTTTTCATGAACTAAAATTCCCAAGGAATATATCAAATCCAAACTATACTGTCAATTACTAAAATAAGAAAGACTAAGATTTAACTCTTGCTCTTTTTGGATTTGTCACGCCTTCAATAATCCGTTTCAGATATCTCTTTTAGATATATACAACAAGAGATTTGTTTATATAGATTAGACTCGGAGATTGAGGGACTGGAGGAGAATAAAATTAGAAATAAAATAACAAACATCTAGAATATGTTACTTAAACTCTAAAGAACTTTTCTGAATCTTTGAAGAGAAAGAATGGCAGAGCTTTGCTTGGTTCTCCAAAATAATTTGTGAATAAAAGTGAGGGAGATAAGCTCTTATTTGTAGTGGTGGAATGTACCAGAGCTATCAGATTTAAACTACTTAAAAATAATAAAATCTGGAACGTCCCGTGCAGAAAATCCTAGTCCCCTCCTTTATTGACCAGTCAACCGCCCTTACCCTACAGGTTGACCGCTAGCGGTCGACCGACCTAGGTAAGCAATCAACCGGTGTAGTTATTTTGAGAACGTTTTGTGTTGGGTGCATTTCCATCACCACCGAACCAAAGGGAAGAAGGCACCACCGAGCCACTCACCACCGAACCAATTCACCCCTAAGAACTGCCGAACCAACTCACAACCAACCACCACCGGACCAACATACTCCCGGACCAGAGCCACCGCCAAACCAATCCACTTCCTAAGAACTGCCGAACCAACATACTCCTGGACCAGAGCTACTACCGAACCAACCTTCTTCAAGCTCCTACCGAACCAGCTACTCCCCATGCCTACCACCGGTCCAATTCCTCTCACTACCGAACCAACCTACCTCCAATACCCAGCCGAACCAGCCTCAACCCTCTACTGTCGGACCAAGTTCCCCCGGACCAAGACATACCGGACCGACACTGCCAGGCCAGATCGCATCAGCCCAGGCCCACCAGCAGCTATATACATCCAAGACCCCTGCCCCCAGCCTCACTCTATAAATAGAGGGGCAGGGGCACAACAATGGGGACAAGTTTGAGAGCTCAAGCACGGATAGAACTTTCAAACAACTTTCATTTACTTGTATCAAAGCTTTGTACTTGTAATCTGAAAAAGAAAGGAGAATAACATATAAAGTGGACGTAGGCACATTCTGGCCGAACCACTATAAATCTGCGTGTCTTTTACAGTTTAGTCCCTGCTTTTCATATATTTCCATAAATCACTCAAATCACTAAGAACAGCATAAAATCAACTAAATCATACGGCTTTGAGGTGTTTGTCCATTTTTTGTGCAAACATTTTTGGTGCTTTCACTGAGAACTAGAAGCTCGAAGCTTCAGCTTCTTCCTAGCAGCATCGTTCATTACTTGGAAAACATGCCTCCCAAGCAGAAGAAAGATGTTAACAAAGGAAAAAACATCGCAACCAGCAGTCTTCCAGATCCAGTGGTCACAGACCAAGTAAATCGTCCCCCTCCAGTAGTAGTACCAAATGAAAGTCAGGCAAATCCGACCACCTCTGCCGCAGAACAACCGGCAGCAATTACTAGGGCAGATCTAGACAGGGTTGTGGCTGAAGTGACTAACCGCTTCACGTCCCAGCAGGAAGCCTAGGTGGACCATCTCATGTCATGCTTAAGGGATGCTGAAGAGTCCAACCGCAACACTGAATCATGGGGTGAGTCCCAGTCTGGAGGATCTCAGAGACAACAAAGATCTTCCTTCTTCGAAGGAGCTAACAACAGAAGTGGCCATGGTAGGAGCCGAGATCGAGCACAGCCCAAAGTTAGGCCTGAGGAAACGCTTGGAACCGAACCCAACGGGGGAGGTACCGGGCAGAGGTCAACTGTAGCTGAGCCGGTTGTACTGCCTAACCACGGAAACGCCAGTGAACGGGGCCGAGCTAGAGTTCCGCCCGAAGTTGGACCCGAGGAAGTGCTTAGATCAGAACCCATCAGGGGAAGATCAAGGCAAGGGCCAACTGTAGCTGACCCTAGCATGCTCCCAGAAGACCAAAGGCAGCCACTGGAAAATATGTGGAACGATAGACGATACCATCCCTACAGGTCATCTGGACGGAATCAATCCCACAGAACAGAACCGAACTCGTTTCTATATACTCCAAATTCTGATGAAAGGATGGCACGCTTGTTCAGAGAATGCGTCCAACGGGATCAAAGAGATCGAGGACTAGGCACTAGGGTAACCAGCCCTTTCGCCCGCAATATCGAAATTGCTATCACCCCCTGAGAATGGAAGATGCCGACAATGGAACCTTACAAAGGAACCTCCGACCCCGCTGTACACTTACACAGATACACACAGCATATGCTCATGAGTGGAGCAACAGAGGGAGTACTGTGCAAATGCTTTCCACTATTCTTAGCAGATCTAGCTACCTCCTGGTTCTGTCATTTACCCCAAGGATCCATCAGCTCGTGGGAAATGTTGAAAGAAAAGTTTATCAGTCAGTTCTGCATTCATGTGGAACAACCCAAGGACGCTTATTCCTTATCCAACATCAAACAGAAACCTGGAGAGAAACTGCAGCAATACCTAACCCGATTCAATGCCGCAGCGGCCGCAGTCCAAGATGCCGATGAGAAACTTATCCTAATGGCCCTCTGTAGTGGTGTGCATCCGGATACTAAATTTGCTAGAAGGTTGACAAAAGAAAAACCAGCTACTTTACCTAATTTCTTCCATGAAGCCGGGAAATATACGAGGCTTGAAGATGCTGCCACTGAGGGGCAGTCAGGGCAACAAAATAAGGCAACTCACAGCAACGCGCCCGCTGTGGCAAAGGACGTTCGAAGAAGTGACTCAAGAGACAATGCTGGGGGCAAGAAGGGAGAAAAGCGCCTATATCGGCCAGGACCGAGATTCGACACTTACACTCCTTTGAACGAAACCGTCAAAAACATCTTCCTTGCCACCCAAGGCGAAGTTAGATACAAACGCCCACCGTACAAGAAGGAATCAGATAACGCACAGAAGTCTGGAAAGTTCTGCCGCTTCCATGAATCTCATGGGCATGATACCAATGAGTGCCATCATCTCCGGGACTTGATTGAAGAACACATCAGAAGGAAGAAACTGGAACGCTATGTAAAAGGTCAGGACAGGACTCCAGCTCCTGCCAATGAGAACCCAAGGCTACCCTCACCAGAGATCGGCAGAGGAAATCGCAATACCAGCGGCTCCAGTCAAGAGAAGATAGTGGTCCATACCATCTCGGGAGGACCGCACATCGCCGACAGAAGCTGGGCAGAGATGGAAAGATATGGAAAGTCGCTTAGAAACAATGAAGCCTATGTTAATTCTGTTATAGAAGAACGCCACCCGAAGCGGAAAGAGAGTGATGACATCACATTCAGTAGGCGTGACCTCGAGGGAAGGCAGTACCCTCACATGGATCCTATGGTTATCTCTGCCCGGCTCGGTCCAGCCGAAGTTTTCCGAATTCTAGTAGACACTGGAAGTTCAATGAATATCCTATTCAAACATGCATTCGACAAAATGAAACTATCAATGAAGGATGTATCTCCCTGCAATAAACCACTGCACGGTTTCACTAGAGATGCGAAGATGCCCCTCGGGCAACCGGACCTCTTTGTTGAAATTGGAAGCCATCCCCGCTCCGTTGTACGGAAACAGACATTTGTGCTGATAGAAAACCACTCGGCCTACAACGCCTTCTTAGGAAGGCCAGCCTTGTCTGACTTCCAAATTGTCCTAGCCCCATGGTGCCTAAAGTTGAAATTTCCAACGGACAATGGAGTAGGGGAAGTAGAAGGAGACCAGGACGTTGCTCGAGACTGCTATGTGACTGAACTTCGCAACAACCACAGGAAGGATAAAGGGAAAAGTGTAGAGGTTGCCCTCTGCACAAAATGTTTGGAAGCATTGCAACTAAAGAAAGCCCCTCCTCTTCGATATACCAGCGACCCTTTCAACGAATTAGACCCCAGGGACAAAGAGGAGGAGGCCACCGCCGAGCCTGCAGAGGCTATGGAATTCGTATCTGTAGACAAACATGACTCGAGTAGACTATTGAAAATCGGGTCCCAACTAAAAGCTGAGTTGAAGGAGCAACTCATTGACTTTCTCCGCCACAACTTGGATGTATTCGCATGGTCACATTCTGACATGACCGGAATCTCCCCTGACATAGCATGCCACGTACTAAACATTGATCCTACCAAGGCGCCCGTAAAACAAAGAAAGAGAAGTATGGGGGCAGAACGATCAGCAGCCCTCGATGAAGAAGTAAAGAATCTACTTGCCAATGACTTTATACGAGAAGCCATTTACCCAGAGTGGATCGCCAACCCGGTGCTGGTAAAGAAGGCTAATGGGAAGTGGCGAACATGCATTGAATTCTCCAACTTGAATGACGCCTGCCCGAAGGATTGCTTCCCACTTCCCCGAATCGATCAACTTGTAGACAGCACAGCCGGGCACGAACTCTTATCCTTTATGGACGCATACTTAGGATATAACCAATTCCTATGCATACTCCCGATCAAGACCACACTAGTTTCATCACTGACCGGGGTTTGCACTGCTATAAGGTAATGCCTTTCAGACTTAAAAACGCAGGAGTCACCTACCAGTGCCTCGTCAACAAGATGTTTGCAGGGCTAATAGGACAAACTATGGAAGTGTATGTGGATGGCATGCTGGTAAAGTCAAGGAAAGCCGACGATCACGTAAGCCACCTGGGCGAGATGTTTCAAGTAATTCGCCAGTATGGAATGAAACTTAATCCTCTAAAATACTCCTTCGGAGTATCATCAGGAAAGTTCTTAGGATTCATCGTCCATGCCAGAGGAATTGAAGCAAACCCTGAACAAGTCCGAGCTCTGAAAGATATCAAAATACCCTCCACTCGGAAGGAAATGCAAAGCCTGAATGGGAAAGTGGCCGCCCTAAGTCGATTCATCTCCAAAGCAACGGACAAGTGCGTCCCCTTCTTCGAAGCTCTAAAGAAAGACAAAGGTAAGTTCGAATGGACTGACGAATGCTTAACCGCTTTCCTTAACTTAATCGAGCACCTCCAGAAACCGCTTTTGGTATTCTCGACTCCAAGCGAAGGCGAAGAGTTATACCTATACCTTGCTGTGTCATCTCATGCCCTAAGCGCTGCTTTGGTAAGAGAAGACAACCGTACGCAGCAGCCAGTATACTTTGTAAGTAAGAGGTTTACGGGGGCAGAAGTCATATATCCTAAACTTGAGAAGCCAGCATATTGTTTACTAATCACATCACGGAAACTACGTCACCACTTCCAGTCCCATTCCATTAAAGTTCTGACCGATCAACCACTGAGACATGTACTCCATCGTCCCGACACTTCTGGGCGACTACTTAAATGGTGCATTGAACTAAGTCAGTATGATATCACCTATCACCCTCGCAACGCCATCAAGGGGCAACCCATGGCCGATTTCATTACAGAATTCACTACCAACGAAGGTAAGGAGCAATCGGAAATAGCAGAAGACATCAAGTGGAATCTCTTTGTGGATGGTGCGTCAAACGAACAAGGCTCGGGGGCAGGTGTGGTAATAATCACTCCCAGGGGAAATAAGCTGCACTATGCTATAAGGTTGGAGTTCGCTGCCACCAACAACGATGTAGAGTATGAAGCAGTGATAGCTGGATTAGAACTTGCCTTAGAAATCGGAGCCAATTCTTTGTGCCTTCATAGCGATTCTCAACTTATTGTTAATCAAATACTAGGAGAATTCCAAGCTCGAGAAGAACGACTCATAGCATATTTAAAGAAGACCAAGTTACTTCTCAGTCGATTGGACCACTACTTAGTCAAACACATCCCTCGGGAAGAAAACCGAGAGGCCGACGAATTGGCAAAGCAAGCGAGCGTGAGAGACGGCGCCATTTCCGGAGCAGTAGCCATCTCAAAGCAACTGACCCCAAGTTTTGAGCAAGTGAATCTGATAGCTGCAACCGAAGAAGCGACTTGGATGACTCCCATCCGAGACTACTTACAAAGTGGCACACTACCCAACGGGCGTAACGAAGTCAGGAAAATCTTGAGGAAAGCTTCCCGCTACACAATACAAGAGGACACTCTCTATCGGCGCGGATTCTCTAACCCCCTATTAAGGTGTGTCGCTGGAAGGGAAGCCAAGGAAATCTTATCCAACATTCATCAAGGAAGCTGCGGAGATCACACCGGAGGGCAAACTTTAGCAAAAAAGATACTCCGATATGGATATTTCTGGCCCACCTTAAGCAAGGACGCCTTAGATTTCGTCAGAAAATGTGACAGATGCCAGAAGTTTGCTAAGATTCCACGGCTACCAACAACTGAGAGTACTCAAATGACCAGCCCGTGGCCCTTTGCTGTATGGGGAATTGACTTAATCGGCGAACTACCAATGGGCCGAGGCGGGGCCAAATATGCTATAGTGGCAGTCGACTATTTCACCAAATGGGTGGAAGCAGAACCCCTGAATAAAGTATCTTCAGCAAAAGTTATTAATTTCTTGATCAAAAATGTTCTGTGCAGGTACGGAGTCCCATTCAAAATCATATCAGACAATGGACTTCAATTTGACAGCGAGGAATTTGCCAACTGGTGCCAAGAGCATGGAATTCACAAAAGCTTCTCATCCGTAGCGTATCCCCAGGCAAACGGACAAGTCGAAGCCGTCAACAAAATTCTGAAAACTCTAATAAAAAAGAAACTCGAAAAGTCAAAGAGCGCTTGGGTGGACGAACTCCCTACGGCACTGTGGGCCTATCGCACATCTTTCAGAACATCAACAGGGCATACTCCTTTCTCTTTGGCATACGGATCGGAGGCTATGCTCCCAGTTGAAACCATCGTGCCTTCCCACCGTAGGGTCCACTATAACCCAGAAGAGAACGAAGAACTCCTTCACATGTATTTGGATCTAATTGAGGAGAGAAGAAATGATGCAGTCCTCAAAGCAGCAGCCCACAAGCGAAAAGTGGCAGCACAATACAACTTCAAAGTCAAGCATCGTACCTTACAAGAAGGGGATCTTGTCCTCAAGCGAATCTTCCCTCGCCCCGGAGCACTAGATCCAATCTGGGATGGACCATATGTAATTCATAAAGATCTCCACAATGGAGCTTATATTTTGTCAACAGTGGACGGAGAGGTGTTCCAGAGGGCATGGAACATCCAACACCTCCGTCGATACTTTTCTTAACTTGTACTGCCCATATGAAGTGAATTAACAAAGAGAATCAGTGGACGTAGGCATTTTCGTGCCGAACCACTTTAAAAAACCTTGTCTCTTTTTTAACTTGTTCCTTTATATCTTGGCTGCTTGTTAACTTTATCCTTTTATATTGAACAAAATCTTATGCGTATAGCATTTCCATTCAAAGCACTCCACTGCGCAACTTCACCTGGACAAGACCTAACAGGTACTATGCGAATCTATGCCCTCGCCAATGAGACACTTTTGCTCCGGCATCCCTCTGCTATGGGTTAACTCATTGCTCGCGACGGCCCTTAAAGCCAACTGTAATGAGCCGATTATAAGCCACCGAGAAGGCCGACTATAGCCGAGGTAGCTCATTATGGCGTTCGGCTCGCCGGCAACTTTGAACCGACTATAAGCCCCAACATAAGGTGTGGCCAGCTAGGGGCAGTTCACGGTTGAAGATCGGCACCCACGCTAGCCGGCCACAGTAAATCGAATAATACCCATGATTACGGGCCATAATGGCCCGGGTAGTTACTGTGCGTGATCTCGGCTCCGATGTGTCTTAAGTGCGGCTGTGGTAAAAAAGAATTAACTCCCCGCGGAGGCGTAAGATGGGTGACAAATGTCTCCAAGACCCACAGCTAGGGAAAGTGACTACAAAGCCCGTTTGCCACGAACTTAAGCACATCGAAGGCCTTCCGTGATTGGAAGTTTTACTATTTCACATATTTCAATTTTATTTAAGAAACTTTTCTCCTATCCTCTGTAACAATCCCTAAAGTACAGGACACAGAACAAGAGACATTCGCTAAAGGAAGCGGATACTCATAGCAAGATACTGGACCGCATTCCATACTCGGTCACACAAGACATTCAAAGCTGCCATCTACAAGCAAAATATAAAGGGCGGTATTTCCTTCTTTCATGTGAAAACACGTGACTATAATTTATTCACACCTCACGCTAACATTGCAAGTCATGAAATTATGTTTTAAACAAGAACCTGTCGTCAAACACAATTTAATTACAAGAATATGCATAGCTATATTTCTCATACAACATGTCAAAATAGCAAAAACATTCAAAAGACGACAGAATCAGCTTAAGTTAAAGAATTACACGTCAAGAATAGTGCTATTTATTAAAAGTAGCATAATTACAACGTAAGAGTTACGTTACTGTTTTAAGACTAACATATACAATAATGTCAAGCCCACAAAAAGATTTCCAGGTCCAATCAAGGAGCCGGCTACGTCGGAGTCTTATCCTTGTCCTGTTGCCCACCTGTACGGTCAGAGAAAGAATTCATTAGTGATAAGCAACCAAGTTAACGGAAAGACTAGAAAGGAAGACTTACCAGCATCTGCTCCTTGATCATCTTGATCATCATCCTCCACTTCCACACCTGCCTCCTCAGCGGCAAGCAGCCGTATACCCTCCTTCACCGCCACCTTCTCCTCCTTGGTAAACTGGGCAGTGACCACATCCATTCTGAAGACCGCGCCACCCTCTTTATCCGCATCAGCCCTACCTCGTCCAGAGCCCTGAGATAAATCCTGAATGAGCTGGGGGCACGGTGGGAGGATCTTCTCTGTCCTGGGATTTCTTCTTTTCTGATCGGGTTTCAACTTTATGAGACATTATCTGCAACACAAAAGAGTACATCGTTAAAACAAAGGATGTATAGATATAAACAAGCAAGTGCGTACAATCTAGAATTTCATTTGTACTTTGAAACGTAAAAGGTTCAAGGTTTGTTCGACATTCAAACTCCGGGTCTCGTTCGGTATCCCAGTCATAAAAAATTCATCCGGCAGTTCAAGGCACAAAGGTTCATTCGGCATTCATACCCCACAGGTTCATTCGGTGGTTCAAATCATAAGGGACATTCGACAATCACTTGATTCGGTAGTCAAGCGTGGTTCAGCTATTTCAGTTGGTAGTGAATAACGAAAGCATAAGGTCCATACTTATAGGCGAACATCAACGACCGGACCAATTGGTTCGGCATTCTTGACCGGATGAGTTTGTCCAAGCTGAAATAGAGCACGACATATGCTGGCATATGCCCCACTTTGGGGGGAAAATGTTGGGTGCGTTTCCACCACCACCGAACCAAAGGGAAGAAGGCACCATCGAGCCACTCACCACCGAACCAATTCACCCCTAAGAACTGCCGAACCAACATACTCCTAGGCCAGAGCTACTACCGAACCAACCTTCTCCAAGCTTCTACCGAACCAGCTACTCCCCATGCCTACCACCGGTCCAATTCCTCTCACTACCAAACCAACCTACCTCCAATACCCAGCCGAACCAGCCTCAACCCTCTACTGCCGGACCAAGTTCCCCCGGACCAAGACATACCGGACCGACACTGCCAGGCCAGATCGCATCAGCCCAGGCCCACCAACAGCTATATACATCCAAGACCCCTACCCCCAGCCTCACTCTATAAATAGAGGGGCAGGGGCACAACAATGGGGGACAAGTTTGAGAGCTCAAGCACGGATAGAACTTTCAAACAACTTTCATTTACTTGTATCAAAGCTTTGTACTTGTAATCTGAACAAGAAAGGAGAATAACATATAAAGTGGACGTAGGCACATTCTAGCCGAACCACTATAAATCTGCGTGTCTTTTACAGTTTAGTCCCTTCTTTTCATATATTTGCATAAATCACTCAAATCACTAAGAACAGCATAAAATCAACTAAATCATATGACTTTGAGGTGTTTGTCCATTTTTTGTGCAAACATTTTGTATTGCCGTTAATTTATTAATTTTATTCCATAACTACACCTTTAAAGTAAACCTTAGTTTTAAAGATTACTTAACTACCAAGCAAAATCACTGTTACTTTTCAAATTTCAAATTTGAGAATTGTTTAACTATTTGAATTTGAATTCTATTTAAATTATTTAAAATCCAAAAACTTCAAACGTACGTAGCTTTTCCATTTAAGTTTTGTTTTCAACATATAATATATAAAAATTAATAAGAAAATTGCTACGAACACAATGACATAACTTCCATGATCAAATTTCAAATTCTGCAAAGTTTTCATTTTAGTCTTATCTCATTTATTTAATTAATTTATCTAATTTATTTATTTCTTATTAATTTTTATGGGGTATTACACAAAAGCTACTTGAATACATTGAAACTGATGGTCTAAGGGAGAGCTGTCCAACGATGCAAGTTGTCTATGATTGGAAGGCAAAAATATTTATGCACTGTAGGATTTTTGGGCATGAAACATCTGGATGTAAAATGGCATTTAACCATGTCTTAGATAATGACATTGTTCAGCAAATTGCAAACGAGGAACATTATGTCCCCTGCAAAGCACAAGAAAGTAAAAATGCTTCTGTCGGCAAGAGAGTGCAAATGCAAAATGAACCCAAAACAAAGCAAAATCAGGAATGGAGGAAGAAAAATGTTTCACCACTTGCAAATTGACGACTTTATCCACTTGCAAAATAATAACGATGCCAATATTATTGAATTGCAGAACAGTGTAAAATCGGGAGCAAATAATTATATTTAGTGAAACTTATCCCAATAGAAAGCAACCTGCACTAGTTGTCCTCATCAGTTCCCATCACCGCCCCCCAACATCAACATCCTATATCCATGCAATAATCCATCCTCCAATAAGACCACTACACTTCAAACACTCATTAACTCCACATGCATGCAAACTAGCCCTCCACATGATGAATCCCAGCAAATAAACTGCGATTCTTTTGCAATACTGGAAAAATTGGCTAAGTAATTTTACATCCATAACTATATCCCACTTTTTCCAACCATTCGTCCACTGCAATTCAAAGTGACTCAACCCAATCTACCTTGTTTGTTTCAACTAAGACTAACTTCTAAGAAAACAAGGCTAACCCAGCTGAATACTTACATAAAATTCCACCATAAAATTCAACTACACCTGACACATCAAATAAAAATGCAAACTTCTTTGAGCAATCTCCTTGCAGTCATATCCTAATTTAACCAAGCACCTCTACTCTATCACCACCAACTCCTCTAGCGGCAACACCTCCACATGCTAAACAATCACCATACTGCAAACTTTCCTCGGATCACCTTGTTCTGCCTCCCTCTGGCATTCCACCTACCAGTCACCTGACCTTACCTCAAACCATCCATCATAACTCTTCAAACCAGCAGGACAAAGGGACAAAGAAGAACAAAAGGAAAAAAATAACAAGCGCTCACTCTCTACTGATGACCTTAATGGTGGATAGGAATACAACCCAATGCAAACCGCTACTAGTTTTGATTGCCATGAAGAATACATCACACCCCCATCAACCTGGCATACTAGAAGCCATCCTACACCACTCTTCTCCCCTCTTCATTATTAATGTTGAACAATATAGCATTTTGGAATATTATAGGGGTGCATCACCCCTCCAAGCAAATTGAGATAAAGAACATCATAAGAAACAAAGATATACACTTAGTATGTATCTGCAGAACCAAGCTAGACCTCCCTTTATCTTTACAAGCAGCAAAATTCACTGCTCCATAATGGAAATATGACCACAACTTGCAACATGCTCACCATGGGAGGCTCCATACCTCATGGAATCCCTCTAATTTCAAATTGACTAAGTTTTATTCCTCTGATCAATCCATACAATGCCAACCTATCCATATTCCAACCACCACTTCCTTTTAGACAACTTCAGTTTATGCCAAAAAATGTTGTTGAGCCTAGACTTGATTTCCTAAACTAGCTCCAAATCTAAAAATCCATGGTGAGGGCTGGATTATCTCCAAAGATTTTAACTGCATGTATCAATCTTCTTGGAAATTTGGTGGCAACCAACTATACAAAGAGACATTGCTCCTCTGTCCCATGCTATCGTCCTAGCTGAACTAACACCCATCTCAACATCTGGTCCCTTATACATCTAGAGTAAAAAGATCAAATCTGGTGTGCTTACCCTATGTAAACTTAACCATGCATTTTAAACTCTCCATGCTTTAACCCATTGGCCTACCATGCACTGTGAAACCCTCTTGCCCTCCTTATCTGACCACAACCCACTCCTTATCACTTGAGGGGAGGTAGCTATACACAAATATCCATCTTTTAAATTTTTTAACTATTGTCCAAAACATAATGATTTTAATGCACTTCCGTTACAGGTCTAGAGTACATGGAAGCAAGGTAATCCCATTTATTTCACTACAAAATAAACGCAATCTTCTTAAGGAAAAACTCAAATCATGGTCTAAGGAAACTTTTAGGAATGGTACTAAGCTCTTAATGAATATTAGGATGCAGCTTGCTCAAATTCAGCAAAACCTTTCTATGTACTGACCCTCCCAACCAGTTCCTATCTGAAGAGGGGCATGAGCTATATTACAGATTGCAACAGGCTTATGTGCATGTAAATGTGCATATTTTTACTTCCATAATTAATCTAATTTAATTAAATAAATGAGCACATAGGGTATTTTAACATGTTTAAACCAAAATTCAAATTATTTTCAAATCATAATTTATTCATCTTCATATAGAGGCAAAATGGTCATTTTTGTGCACATATTAATTTAAGAAAATTTACTTGGACATTTTTATGTTATTTTGTAGAAATTTGGATTCAAATGGAAGAGGTCTACATGAAAATATGCATGCATAATAAAACAAATGAAGATGGAAATAAATCATTTCATGCAACATGGAGGACCCCACCTACCCACTTATCATGATCCCCTATTAAGTCCTAATGCACATAATTAAAGCTACATGCATATTTAAATGGAGGATTATGCTTATGCTAATTATTACTTAGAGGTTATATTTCCTAAGAGGGTATTTTGGGTAGTGCCCAAAAATATGATTATAGTTTCAAAACATGTATAAATACCCCTTATGTTTCATGTAATGAGCTCTTAGCCTCCTCTTTAGTTAGTTAGTTGTAGCAACGAATTATGAAATAAAATGGCTTCATAAGCCACTTCTTTCTTCTTTTCTTCTTTGCTTTTATTTTATTTTCATGCTCATTTTTACTTACATGTTCTTTTTCCTTTCATGTTAGTAGTGTAGATCTTTTTATTTATGCAATTATATTAACTTTTATTTTATTTTAGTTAGCTCTCTTCTTACTTAGCTTGCATTTTCCTCTTGTTTTTGTTTCATGTTGAACTCTACATTTGTGGAAATGATAACATATATGAGAAGCTAAATCCCTTCAATTTAGGAGTAATGGAGTTCTCTTAATCATGGAGACTCAACATTTTGCTAATTTTTTATTTCTTTTTGTGCTTAATGGAATGGTTGATGTGGTAAATATTTTGTTGTTTTGTTTTGAATTTTATAGCCTATGTTGTTGACACCAAATAGCCTGCTTAAACAAACATAAACACAAATTACCTCTTCATCTACATATGATTATGGTAATGAAGTGAATTTTAAAATCAAAATTTGATGGTCTATATTAATAATCAATAGTAAATAGATCATGCTTAGAATATATTTTATTTTCAAGTTCATTTCTAATTTTCATGAGAGATAACAAGAGGTTTAGTGGGTATGTTAAAGTTTGATGGTTTAAGTTGGGCTAATTAATAGCACAAATAGGTCATACTTATGATAAACACGTCAACTAAGTTCACTAATGAACAAAAAAGAGATCATAATTTCATTATGTTGATTTATGAAGTCATGAGAAGGAAATTGCCTCTAAATTGCCTTCATCTCTCATTCTTTTATTCACTTTCTTTTGTTAGTTTTTTACTTTTTTTTCTTAAACACATCTCAAATCCTTGATTTAATTTGATTAGTAGAATTTTTAATAAATAAAATTCCCTGCGGATTAATTCGTACTCGCCACATACTAAAATTGTACACCGCGCTCTTGCGATAAATTTTTAATTTAAAATTTATCGGCGATTTTCTAAACCAATAGAAAATTAGCTATTAAACAAGTTTTTGGCGCCGTTGCCGGGGAGTTAATTTGATTTTATTTCTATTCTTTGAATTATTGTTGTTTGATTTGTTGTGTGTTAACTTGCATCTAATAAAAATTTGTATTGTGTGTTTATATGATTTTTGTTTTCATTTGATTTGGTGCTTGTTGTTGTTCTGGTTTCCTTTTCATTTGCATTGTATATCTATATAAAGCATACACAATTTCAAATAAAAATATTTTTTTATTACATTTCCATTACACTTACATTTTCTTTCTTGGTTTTACAAATTTATTTTTTGTTACAAATTTTTGTTGCATAAACTGCCCCCGTGCACTTCCACCACCAGCCTCCCTCTCCTCTGTCACAACATCAAACTACCTCACTGTTCATTATGCACCACCAAACTTCCCTTACTGCCTTAAACACTGACCATTCATCGAAATTCCATTAACATACACAACTGCCATCTGAAACTCCATACATCACCATAACACCCCTCAACCCTATCAAACCATCACTGCCCTGCCAAAAACCCCCAGCAACACTTCAACATCATACTCCACTCACACAATGCTCCTCCTCCTCTGTGCACTTCTACATCAGTGCATATCAGTGCACAACACTTCACTTCTCTGTGTGCACAACTCTACCCTGAATCACTCCAATCCAATCAACTGTGCCTCCACCTTTAACAACTTTCACAACCGCCTAAACTGTTGTACAACACCTGCCATATACTAAACCACAACCTGTCAAATACCACTTCACAACCAAACCAAGCATTTGCCACCACAACAAACTGAATTGCCTACAAACATCACATACTCAAACCAACATACTACATACTACCATCTCACAGTCACCTCCACACTCCACTACCCATTACACTATAACACATACAACTAACTCCAGCATCACCATTGATTATCTCCCTTCACCAGTTCATCAATTCCAAATAGTGTGCTACATCAAACATTGTCATTAAACCATTACCACTTCGGCCATATTGCCATCATAGCTGCAGCTTCACCACTTTGGCCACCGGTGCCAATATCACTATCGATAGGTGTTTGTTTATGCCTGCATATACAACATCACCTCTGCTTCAAATCCATAACTTCTTCCTGTACAAATCCAACTGCCTTGCAATCAATACAACTTCATCATATCTATTACCACATCTGCTTTCCATCCTCCGCCATTAAACCATTGCCTCACCAGTTACCAACTTGCATCACTGGACTTCACCTCTGTGCATTTGTGCATACACCTACAACCTTGCCATTGCTCCATACCTCAACTGCAATCACCTAGCTAACGTTAGTCACATTTACTCATTAATAGACACTGCCACCATACCCCATCATCAACCACCCTCATCCATATCTCCTGCGCACCTCTGTTATCCCCCTTCTCCTCTACTTGCAGCCACAACCTTGCTGCCATCATTCATTAATACCAGTGCACTTCCATCAACACCCAAATCACCATACATTCGCATGGACCATCACTACAACAGCCTACCACTGCTCCAGCTCCATCAACAAACAAATCACTTCAGTATCACAACACTTCCATCAAAAACAACATCCATTATACTATCACAACAACTACTACAACATCAAACTGTCAAATACCTCCCTCTTTCAAACCCGCAACTTCACTTCCCAAACATAGCAGCAACTATATCCCACTCTTCCAGACAACTGCCTACTGATTATAAATATACATACATCCTTGCCCCCTGTAACATCCCGACGCTTAAGGTGAAATTAATTTAAAATAATAATTAAAGTAAGTTGTTAAAAAGTAAAATTTTACAATTGTCTGAATTTGGCTACGGGGATCTCACGATTGCGACCGTGGTGATTTTCTAGGCAATTTTCATATATAACTTGTCACGATCCAAGTTAGTGGGGTGGAGATATGCACAGAACAATAACAATATAAATAAAAAAATAAAAAAAATGGGCCATGGATATGGGTCGACCGCCCAGGGGGGACGGTCGACCATGGAGGTCGACCACTCCCTTTGGACGGTCGACCCGCTCTTATTACAAAGCAGGCTTTGGTGTGTGCTGCTAAGTCCGTTTCGTTGCTCGCTCGTCCGATTTTAGTACGTTGGTTGATCTGATGGTTCAGATTAAAAACTAATGAGTTTCTTTAGGTTACAGATGTTTCTAAACCCTAATTCTACCTATATAAGATACTGTATATACTTAGAAACCTTTATTCAGAAAAACCAGCGGCTACTCTTTCTTTCTCATTTCATTTCTCCTTAGAATTCTTACTGTAAATTTTACAGTAAACAGAAAATCCTCAAATCTCTTCCCTAAAAATAGAAATTCCTCCATGGTCAAATCAAAAATATCATATCAATAGAAACAGCAAATAAAAATCAAGAATCAAGACCTTTAACATGGTAAAAAGGAGGAGTTTTCAGCGGACGAACAACGCATAAGAAGAGGCAGAGCTTAGGCTGCCAGGTGAGTGGGATTTAGCTATAAAATAAAGTTAAATTTTATTTTCAATCTTCCTGTACTTTTTGATTAAAAAGAAATGGTGTAAAATTGGGTAAAAATTATGATTTTTGGAAAAAGGTTAGGGTATGGCATGTTTGAAAATCCCTAAAGAAATGGTGATAAAAGTAGAAAATAAAACTGTGATAAACAAGATGAATAAATTGCAGTAAAATGACAACAAACTATGATGAAAACCAGTACACCATTTTTAGAAAAAGTAGCAAGTAAATTATAAAGTGATAACACTTGAAAGATATTGGAAATTCTACAATGGAAATTTTTTTGGTAAAATAGTATTGGAAATATTAGCAAATTTTTACAATGAAATTTTGATGGATTATGTACATTAAATCAATTAAATAATATGTAAATAAAGTGAATGTTACAGCGGTTTTGTACGTTGAAATTAAGTGGAAACTTAATGAAGAAAAATGTAAACTGAAATGTACAAAAGCTACAATAATAGTAAATAATCGATGGTTGAAAAATAAATTCAAAATGTACGTAATGGCATAATATAAAATTTGGCAAAAATAAAATACAAAGGCGACTGTAGTTGGAACAGCACCTTGGAAAAATGAAAGGGCAAGTGTAGCCCAGTTTTCTTATTGGGCTAATTTAAGCCCAATGATGGTTTATAAATTACTTTGGCTCTAGTATGATAAAGAACTAAAGTAGAAATTCTCCTATTTAATTTAAAAGAGCTGAAAGTAACATGTTTGTGTAAAATTCATTGTTATGACCTGTAAGCGTTAGGCGGTCCAGGTTGTATTTATTTTGACCTGTAGGCATTAGGCGGTTTAGGTTGTATTTTCACCTGTAGGCATTAGGCGATCTAGGTAGCGCTGTGGAACTTATAGGCGTATGGCGGTCCAGGTCTGTGGGGATTTTATGGATTTTTTTGGTTGGTAGTCCGCAGTGTAGGCGTCAGGTGGTCCACTAGCGGAGTCTGTGACGTAGGCATCGGCGGTCCGTTATGGAGGCCCGTGATGTAGGCATCAGGCGGTCCATCAGGGTCATGGGATTTTTCGGTTAGCTACGATGTAGGCATTTGGGCGGTCTATCGGTAGTAACCGTCGGTACGTTGATAGGAGGAGTCCGGTCTAGTGGTATCTAGGCATAAGAGACAGTTTGTCATGGGTTTTGGAAGGAGTGCATGTGGAGGGGCCGATGATACCTTTGAGCTAGGCTTCCATCCATGCTCTTCTTGCTAAAAACTTATGGAGTAGATGAGGAAGTAGTTTTGACAGGCCGATCGACGTATTGGTCCGATTTTATATTAGGGCCTAGTTGATAGTCTCTCTATGTTGATTTACTTCAAAAAGTCTAGGACAAACTTGAGACTAGATATTTACCTTTGTTTTCAGTTTATATTCCATTCACTAGACCTGACCCATTCATATTTTTTCCATCCACAAGAGGAAAGTTTAGCAATTATTAGGATTTAGTAAAAAGGCAAGTTTCATTTCTAGGTTCAACACTATTAGGGGCAGTAGCCTAATCCTGGTTAGTAACCATATGTAATTGAATACATTATCATTATTCCGCTGTGAGATTTTATCAACATTACTCTGACTTACCTTTGTTATTTGCAGGATACCAAACCAGCAATTCGTATTTTAGTGGACTGGAATTTTTGGTTCATCGAGAATTTAAGCCTATTGGGGTGCGGGTTGTTACATTTGGTATCAGAGCTTAGGTTAGCAGATCCTAAAAATTAGGAAGTATGAGTGAATGTATTTGCAAAAATAAATATACTAAAATCCAGTTATTCCCAATTATAGATTAGTAACATATGGAAAGTCTATGGAAAGAATGAAAAATTGTACATGAGTTCTAGTTGGGTCGTAGAGCCCAAGGATGTATGTCCCCATTTTTGTTACCGATGGAAAATGTACAATATGTCCAGTTATTGGGAAAGAATTAGAATCCATATGTTCTGCGAGTAGAATAATTTACTAGAGAAAAAAGGATTTTTGTAGGGGAAAAGAGGATTTCCAAGATTAGGAATAGAACATTCCTAATGGAGTAAGTAAAGGTCCACTTTAAGTTTAACCATTTAAAAAAGGAAACTTTTGAGATTAAAAAATTGAAAAATGTCTGTAGCTAATATATTTGAAAAAGTAAATATTGGGTTTTGGAAAAGTGGTATGGTTTCTGTATGATAAAGATTTTTATTTGAAGTAAAATTCTTTTTGTAAGATTGCATAGCATAAGTACTTGCTAGTTTCTTCGTAAAACAAAAGGAATTTAAAATATAAAAAGCTACTAAAAAATTTAAGTTGATTGGAAGCTAGAAATTTCAGTAAAGGAAATTTTATAAAACTATATTCTTTTGAAAGGGATAAAAAGAGCAATATAGCCTGGAAATATTCTTACATGAAAATAATTTTTATGGGCGGACAAAATAAATGTTTGAAATTGGGAATAGAGTACATGTTTTAAAAAGGGAGGATTAGAACTTGAAATTTAGTTAAGCAACTGCATTAGTACCGTAAATAGGTAGGGATTTGACATACTTTAATTTATTGGAATGAAAGGAGTAATGATATAATTTTCTATGAATCAACCAAGCTATAAATAAAGATGTTTTGTTGAAATTACAAGGAATATGCGAAAGAGATGTACAAAATATAGAAAAGACTGTATTTTGTATAGCCTATTTCAACCAGCATAAAATAAAAATTCCTTATAATTTCGCACAAACATAATTCCTCCTTTAAAGGATTTATAGAAGGTTTTATTAATGGTTTCTCTAGTAGTTCCAACGTATTAAAGTATAAAATCTTTAAGTATAATAAAAAGTGCTGTAATTGGAAGCAATGTTAGTAAGTGTAGTAGGGTTACTATAAGGAGCCCAATTAGAAAGACCATGCAAAGGAAAATACACGACCCCTATTATTATTATGCGCATTTAATTGCATGCCTTTAAGAAAGTTCCCCTTTTTTGTAATAGTTGAAACTCTGCCAAGATTGGATAGTTGGGAGAGTAGGAATAAAATTAAGAAACTCTTGAGAGAATAGTTATTCTTATCTACTCAAGTTTTTATAATTTGAAAATTATGAAAGAACATTTTGAGAAAAAGTAAGATATGTTTTTGGAATAATTGGTTTGGTGAAAATAAATAAATTTTTGAAAAAAAACTTTAATGAAAGAGTTGAATCAAAGATTCCAATTTTTAGAAATTTAGAAAGGTCTTTAAAAGGAAAAGCAGTTTAAATTCTAAACTTAGGATTGTTAGTATTCCCATCTAGGTTTAGTGGATAATTTAAATTCAAACACCATAAGAGTGTAAGGTATAGTCATCAAGTATTTATCGATTTAATAAGAAGTTCGAAGTAACACTTTTGAAGGAAAGAATTTTGGGGTGTCAAAAATTTGTGAAGCTTTAATTTTTGAAAGGAAAATATAAATGCCAAGCCAAGTTTTAAAATATGGAGTAGATAGGAAATGGAGCCTAGGTTTAGGATTCCCTAGGATTCAGACACGTATTGAGGGAACGTACTTGAAAAATGGTTTTTCAAGAAGTCTTTCAAAAAGTATTCAAAAATGAATTTTGAAAGTATATATTATATATATGTATATAGAGAAAAGTTTTTTTAAAAGAAGTTTTTAATGACTTTATCTATATATGTCGAAATTCCTTTTATTCATGCCTACTCTATCCATGGGAAGTAAATGAGAACAAGTATTAGGAGATATGATGGACACTCCCTAGTTGTTCTTGTAGAAATGTTAATGGTTGTTTCTTATATAAGCTAGTAGTAGCAGAGGAATTATGGGCATGAAAGTAAATCAAGGAGATTAGCCCAGTGCGACCTTTAGGAGATGGATAAGTTGGAAATAAATATGAGGAATAGGCTTTGTGACCATAAGGAAATTTGTGCATTTTTGGTATTAATGGATAAAAGTGGGCTTAAGCTATTAGGTTTCCTCTTATCTACTCCGATTTGAATGGTAAATAAGTGAAAGTGTTTTCTCAAAATAAAAATAGTGGAAATCTGATATTTAAAAGAGAAAGGAAAATGATATGAAATTTGTCAAATAAATTTTATGGGAATTTTGTAAAAGAAAATTGTTATAAGTTCTTTTTCGATAACCGTTGTAGAACTTTTATTGTTTTAAGCACATTGTTATATTCACCCTCAATGTGTCTTTTGCTTTTAGTAAGAGAACTTTTAATGGACGTAGTGGGTGTCTAATATTTCAGTTCAATTAAATAATAATAAAAACCACTTAAATTTCATTAAAAAGAAAAATTAAAAGAATTTGACAAAAAAACAGGAGGAAAGTTATTTTTCCAATAATTGTTTAGCGTTTTATTATACACATTGTTGCACTTATCTCCAATGTGTATTTTACTTTTAAAAATGGAACTTGTGAAAAAAAATTGGAAGTCTATAAAGCACTTCTTCTGAATTCTTTTTGAAATGAATAATATTTGGGAATACAAGGGTAAGAGCTAGTAAGTTAAAGTACTGTGAAGATTTTCTTATATATATTTTTACTAAATTAATCATTTTTAATGATTCGATTAAAGAAGAGTACTAAGAATCTAAGTAAAAGGGAAAGCGCTTGTAAAAAATTTAAAAGAGAATTTAGCAATTTTAAAACTTTTTAGCTTTGTGAAATTTGAAAATAGAAAGATTTTAAAATCTTATGCGACTTACTAGTTGTCTGGAAATGGTAAAAATCAGAAGTTGAACTAAACTGTAAAAGAAATGAAAAAGAAACTTTATAGTTAAAGATTAAATTGGATTTGAGAAATTTACGATCTTTGTTGAAAAGACAAAGTAAAAATGTTTTGATTTTCACTTAGAAAGGGAAGAAGTAAATATTGAGTTAGATAAATAGGATTAAGTAGCCCACTAGGATAAGGTTGACTGTAGAGTTTGAAAAAAAAATGAAAGGATAGGAGAAAGTAAATGGGACGTCAATGACCTTTCTAATCAACACTTGAAAACAACAAGTCAAGCTCTGTGAAACAATAAACGGTAAATTGCCACCATGTTTGGGATTCTAAGATCCTTATATAAGATTTTAAAGTTTGATTTGGTTGAGCATATTTCCAAGAAAAGAGATGGTAGGTTAAGATGCTTTGTTACCTCAAGGATGTTGCAGAGGCGGAAGGTTTTTCAGTATAAAAGGATAGAGGACCAAGATGGGTCTACTTCAATCCTTATCAGGATGTTGAGTGACAAATGGATATTTTCTTGATTACATTATTGTAGTCTAATTAGGGACAGGAAGTATAGGCTTGACACTTTGACAGTGAGGTTGATACCATATAGGTAAGGTGTTATCCCGCCTTTTGGCAAGGCCGTGACACTAAGGACATGACTGGAAACCAAAGACAATTCGACTCGAAGATCGGTTATACGCGGGTCTACTATAGATACCAGCAAATTTGGTCCGAGTCCGGATCGAGCTACAATTCACATGGTATGACAAGTAAATCTAAGTAAGCCAATGTTCCAAATTTCAAGTCGATCGGAGTTCGTATGCTCAAGTTATGGATCGATCAAGAATCATGAAGGAGACCTCACTTCGTATCCATCAGGGTCCGCCCTTATTTGTAACCATCCAGCCTCTCCTGTTCGTATCGATCAAGCAACATCAATCTATTATTTCAGTTCGTATCAATCGACTCCGCCTTTTTGTTTCATATCAATCATTCTAGGGATCAATACGAAGTAAGCAACTAACAAGCATCGATACGAAGCGGTCATAGTCATCGATATGAAGCGACTACCAAATGATCGGTACGAATAGATCCTCCATTCATCAATACGAAGGATAATCCCTAAGAACGATACGAAGAAGGCATGGTCAAGTGAAGGAAACAGTCATGCGGCACAAAAGTGGATTTCCCCTAAGTCATCGCTCAACATCATCAAAAGCTGATCGATATGCACTGATCGATCCGAACATGGATCGATACGAACTCATCAACCAATTACAAAATCAATCTTGGATCGATCATAACTCAAAGTCTACAAGCCCAAATGCTACCAAATTTTCACAGAAGCTTACTCACCACCTCAATAATGTCTCAGATCGATCTCAGCCCAAAAGGAGCAAATCTTAATCGATACGAAATGTACATGGATCGATCAGGGATCGATCCCAAATGACCTTGGATCGATCTGGTAGGCCCACCCACGTGTGAGAAGGGGTATTTCGAGATCTAAGCCAGATATTTCCAGATTGCACCTATAAATAGCATTCCAATGCCAACAGAAAAAGGACCTTTGGACACCATTACGCTATTACTCTACCGGAGATCCATTGTAACTTGAGTGTTTGAGTTAGTCTCTATTGTAACCAGTTAGTAATCATCAATAAAACAACAAATCTTCCAAAGTGGAGGTAGGCTACAACGTCGAACCACTATAACTCTCTGTCTTCTTACATTTCTATTTGATTATTTTTGCGTGTTTGTTAGATTATCCTATTTTTACATATAAATTCTTCATTTTAATCTCTTCAAATACGTCCGAAGAGTGTTGTGCCAAATTACGGTACAAACACTTTGGTACTTTCACCGAGAAATCCCAGTTTTTCTCCTGCTCATTGGATCTACTGCCATTGTTGGATTGCTGAAATCTAAGGAGGAGATTCAGATCTATCATCTAGTAGTTCCTTCCATTCTATTCAGATTTCACCAGATCTAAGAAAGAGCTATGTCACTCAACATGGTTACTACCATAACTGCTTCAACTGCTGCAGATCCAGAAGGAAGGGATAGGCAAAATCCCATGCAGCTAGCTACAACAGGCCAAGCCTCAGCCAGAGCTCTAGATCCACAAGGTCCTGTCACTAGGAAGGAGTTCTAGATCTTAATGCAAGAGCTAACTAAGAGCCGCCAACAGCTCACCTAGCATATCCGTGCCAACACGGAGCTCGCAAACAGCTTAACGAGGAAAGACAAAGGAGATCTAGGAGGGATCGTACTTCTTACTCATCAACCGAAAGCTCGACCTCTTTTGATTTCAGTCATAGATCTACACGCCAACGGTTGGATGGAAACTATGCACAAGCCTCCGGACATCAGCGTGTTGTGAATCTCGGACAAATCGGGGCTGGTCCTTCTACAAGACACCAAGCTAGACCCTCCTCCCAAGGAGGGGCACTTCCTTATCACGCTATGGATGCCCATGCAGCTGCTGCTGCTATAGATCTGGAAGTTGAGATCCGGAACCGACCAGATCTAGCCCTTCATTAACACATACATGCTCACGAACCCTACGTTCCCAAAGACTGGGAGCCAAGGAGGCGAGGAACAGACCGTCGACAGCGCCCGGACCATCCTTGCAACATGGAACCCGATCATGCCTTGGCCCCGAATGTCCAAATGCCTGACATTCCAACCATGATTAGCCAAATGATACGACAAAGTCAAGGTCTTACTAATGACAATTGGGGAATCTCCTGAAGCCATACTCCGTTCAATGCCTACCTTGCCCATGTATGAAGGAAGTTTGGATCCTAATCAGCACATCCTAAAGTATGAATGGCTCATGAACGCCACTCGAGTTGACGATGCGGTTAAGTGCAGGAGTTTCCCTATTTTCTTAAAAGGTATTGTAACAATGTGGTTCACTCATTTACCACCCAGGTCTATTTCCAGTTTTGATCAGTTGGCTATGAAGTTCGTCGAACAATTCCATATGCATGTTACAAGGCCAAAAGATGTCAACACCTTATTCAGCGTTACCCAAGCTTTGAGAGAGACACTCAGACGTTATCTGGAAAGGTTTCATGCTGCCTGTGTTGAGGTCAGCAACCCAAATGACAATTCTATTTTAATGGCATTGACTAAGGGTATCGATCCTGATTCCGAGTTTGGAAATTGGTTGGTTGGGAAACCCCCCGCGTCATTGAATCATTTCTATGCTAAGGCGGCCCAGTTCTTGAGAAGAGAAGACGCTAGACGATCTAGGAAGTAGGACAATGCGGGGCCTAGTTGTTAGCACCAAAATTGGTCACTAACACCCAAATCCAGATGAAAGCACCAACCAACGACCACAGATCACAAATAGAATGTATGTAGAGAGTAATAATGTAAAGAATAGTAAAAATTAAAAATAAAGCGATAAGAACAGAAGATTTATAGTGGTTTGGCTGACTCCGACCTACGTCCACTCCAGAAATTTCCTTTTTTACTGATGTTAGAATCAATTATAGTTACAAAATGGTAGAGTAGCCTTAGCCTTAGAAAATAGAAAGCAAGAGAACCGAAAAGAAGATCCCTTATCTGGAACCCCACATGCTGTATTTATAGGCAAAACCTGAGTTATTGGGCTTCCTGAGTAATCCGGGCCCATCAAGGCCATGACCGAACCATACTCAACACTACGACCGACCCACCCAAGCCGATCCACATCCCCCGGGCATGACTTGAAGCATACCTATCCAAGACTCGGAGTAAACTTGCCTGCAACTCGAAGCAACCAAGTGCCAAACCTCCTTCCTTAAAACACCGACCTCCTGCTATGCCGACCTACCCACTACGGCCGAACCACTCAAATGCCGAACCATATGTGCCGAACCACCTTCGCCGAACGACATTAGCTTCCTTCCTTTGCCCGATCCACTCAACCATGCCGAACGACCTACGTCGATCCACATTGACCGAACTACTTTGATGCCGATCCACTTTTCCATGACCGACCCAGAACACCACACCGAACCACATCATCCAGACCGAATGACATTCTCATGACCGACCCATAGCGTACTGAACCACCTTCAATCGTTGATCCACCTTCCATCATACTGACCAACATCCTAGAAGCCGAACCACATAGACTCGAAGCAAGGAGCTAGAGGACACCGTGCGACACCTTGAGCAACCATGTCGATCCACCTCCACCGAGCTAACCGAGTGATGACCCGAAGTCACATGCCTCAGGACTCGAAGTTGCCGAGCGACAACCCAGGCCAAACCACAATTTAGCTAAGCCGAGCCGATCTAATGTCGAACCATGCTTGACCACCTCTCCTCGACCGAGCCATACCTCCTAGGACGAACGACACCATCTAGACCGAACCATGCCTCCTAGCCGAACGACACCATCCATGACTGATCGTCTCTCCATCTAGTTGACTAAAACCCATCGTATTCCAGTCTTGACAACCGAGTAACCGGTTTAGTTAAATCCGCCTGTCTACGACCTTGCCAAAAGGTGGGTTAACACTAGTGTTGAAGGTATTCAGAGTAATGTTGCTGTGAAATAGACCAGTAAGAACTCTGGCAATGTGCAATTGAACATATAGAACATGCAAGGTCAACACAAGGATAATGGAGGTCAGGGAAAGAAGAGAGACCCAAATCGGGAACCGAGACACAGAGCTCCCATGTTCGACCAATATACTCCCCTAAACATTTTGCTAGAAAATGTTTACCTTCAGACTTGCAATACCGGACAGTATAGGAAGTCGGTTCCGAAACAATCATCTGAGAAGCAAATTCAAATAGGGAAGTTCTGTAGATTCCACGATTGTTACGGCCACAACATGAATGAATGTCGTCATTTGCAAGACATTATTGAGAAGTTGATCAGAGAGAGGAGGTTGGAACAGTTTGTTCAGGCACCGCAGGATGGAGGTGCGGGCCCGTCTAACCCAAATCAAGATCAAAGCCATGCTAGGCCCAAGGAACCTGTGCATACTGACAGGAGGTTGGTTATAAATACAGTTAGTGGTGGTCCTCATCAAGCTGATCGGAGTTGGAAGGAAATGGAGTCGTATGCCAGTTCGATCAGGCATGCAGACTTTGAATGTTGCAGTAATGTTGATGGCGGGCTTCGGTGAGACAATATAAAATGATGACAGACGACATCGTCTTCCAAAACCGAGATGATGATAGAGTCGAAACCCCCACTATTGATCCGTTGGTCATTTCAGCCGAGATAGGTGCTGCTTGGATGAAGAGGAGCTTGGTCGACAGCGGAATCTCCGTAAATATTCTTTTCAAACGAGCTAACGACCAGATGATAATGGAAGCAAAAGATCTAAAACATTGTCGGTCTCGTATACACGGTTTTAAGAAAGCGCAACTATACCCGCTAGGATAGTGGAGTTGCCAGTTGAGTTAGGTATCGAAGATCGCTGGAGAGCCCGAATGCTGTAGTTTTTTGTGTTAGACATTAATTCCCTCTATAATGATTTCTTGGGCCGACCGGCCCTCGCTGAATTCAGGGTAGCTATCGCCCCATGGTGTTTGACTCTAAAGTTCCCCATAGATAGCGGGGTTGGAGTGGTTCACGGAGATCAGGCGGCTGGACGCGCCTGTTATGTTGCTGAGCTGTGGGATGCACAGTGTAAGGAGAAAGGCAAGGATGTATAGGAATCTTTCTGCGTCCGTTTTTCAGAGAATTGACAGCCAACGCTTGGGCCTAGGCCCATGCTCCACAACTAGTTCCTTAAGGACCTTGATCCTAGAACTTTCGAAGTTGGCGATCTCATACTTAAGAGAATCTATCCGGTCCCTTCACACATGAAACCGACATAGGAAGGGCTATATGTTATCGAGCGGAGACTTGGAGATGGCACATTCAAATTATCAACCATTGACGATCTCACTTTACCTAGAGCATGAAATAGCAAAAGTCTCCATCGCTATTACACATGATAGGCTTTTATTCATTTAGTTTGCTTTTCCTTTGAAATTTGTTTATGCATTTTGAAATTTGAGCTAGTAATAAGGCAACCGACTTTGCCGTACTTTCTTATTTCAGCAATAAAATGCAAACTCATCAAGCCAGATAGGAAATCTGTGAAATGCATCGCGCGACCACCACGATGTATCAAGAGCTAGGTTCCATCTTACGGCGGGACTCATTCAAATAGGGAATGATCGTGACTCGACCGATCACTCGCTAAGTGAAACCCCGAGCTCTAGGGCAAACCACACTAAAGTCAAAAAGGATTGAAACACGACAATCCTCTAACAAGCTCCAGTTCCTAGAGTGCGAACTGGAGTACAAATTCCAAATCCTAGCTCGAGGAGGATAGACCCGTCCATCCACAACATTACTTGTCAAATCAAGGTGGATGTTCTCCGACCATCCACAACCTTGATCAACTTCTTGTTCCCAGAGTGCGAACGAGATCCAAATACCTATACAGATGCGATTGACCATCTGTCGACTAACTCCAGATTCCCGGAGTGCGAACTAGAGTATAAACATAATCGGGTGTGATTGACCACCCACCAACCGATACTGACCACCCATCAACAAACTCCAGATTCCCAGATTACGAACTAGAGTATAAACACCAACTAACTTCGATCCTGAGAGCGCGGGCCGGAGTATAAACATTAAATGGGTGTGACCGATCACCCATAAAACAACTTATGTCCCTGGAGTGTGGACGTAATCCTAAACACTAACTGGGCATGACTAATCGTCCATCAACTGACTCTAGCACCGAGAACACGGACCAGAGTATAAGCATCAAACGGGTGTGACTGACCGCCCGTAAATTATCCTATGTCCCTAAAGCGTGGATATGGTTCAAAATAACAAGCAGGCGCAACCGACCGCCGGCATGCAAGTTCAATCCCCAGAGTGTGGACATCGATACCAGCAAATGAGTGAGTGTGATCCGACCACTCAAACTCATCTACGTTTAACTTTGTTTCGACTAAGTTAAATTGAAATCAATGAAAGCAGAAAACGACTGCCGAATGATTACTTTAATTTTTCCCCAAGACCGGGGGTATAACTCAAGTACAAGTCGCTAACCCAAACAGCACAACGTTAGGACTCGCGACTCGACTCAACGTTTGGTTAGGACCCGAAACCATGACTTCAGGACTTAATAACCGAACTCAAGTCCAACTCAGAGACTAAAGCCTCACAAGTACATTGAATGAAAATATGAGTGCTAAAATACTTAAGCAAATGAACACAGATTTGTGCTGAAAACAAAAGGAGATTTTATTTCTACCATTCTTTGGAAAAAAGACAAGTACAAAAATCTTTTCAATGAATTCCTACAAGCAGGGGCCAAACCGACATCTATACATGGCCTACAAAAAGCAAAAGGAAGTCCTATTCCATCTATCTACTAAAATAGGGAAAACAAAAGAGCAAGTCTATGCCTTTGATTTCTTCTTCTTCTTCGGCGTAGACCCACTTGCACTACTGTTCAGATGTCTCTTCGAGCCTTTACTTCCCTGGCCTGCTTTAGCTGATTTGTCTTCGGCCGGGGGATTACAGTTATCTCTTCCTCAGAGATCACATGAACCGGAGTATCTTCTGTATGCGGGGTTGGAGGGAAGCTGGCACTTTCTATGATGGTGGAAAGAGGCGTACCGATTTTGATAATAGTGTCACTAGGAGAAATGACAAATATCGGGATTGGGTCAGGACCGCCATGCCACCGCCAACATTGCTAGCCTGCCTGGCTTGCTCCATCTCAGCTCTAATCTCTGCCATTATCTCCTCAGCCTGCTCTACATGTATGCCTATGGAAATGCTAGTGTTCGGACCCGAGGAGCTGGTAATGTTTGCATCTTCACCCATGGCGAAAGGTATTTTAGTGAGCGGGTCGCTTTGGTGACCGAGGAGTGCTTCCAGCATTTGATCATCGAGCACGCAACTACATTCGTGCATCTCCTCGGTTGATGCAGCTACCGATGTAGTCGTCGCTTCCGTCATAACAGCCTCCCACTCATAATGCAATTCTTGGGTTGCAGGAGGATCGGCTGGTGTATAATCTATAACTAAATAAAGATAAGAGAAGATATTAGTGACATCTTCAGACAATGCTCTTACATTTAGGCGAATGAAAGAAGTGTTCAGAGTACCTTCCTTAGATTGACTCACATGTTGGGTCGATGTGCCTTCAGAACCATGTTCATGTAACGGAGATAGGCGTGGCCTGTTGGGGTCGTACGCCGAAACAGCTGGATGATCAATTGTAGAAGTAAGCTCAGGTTAGGTTGTTGTAGGCGCTTTAGAATTTACTTCACGATGCTCAACTCTGGATCCTTCTCCAACGTCCGGATATTTAGCAGCGAGTTTTTCGTTTTTGAGGGCGAAAATGGTATCATTAAGAACCTTAGCTTCATCTCCAACTAGTATCTGATTTTCCAGTTCGAATTCATTAATAGTTAAAGTGTTGCAGCCATTTTCTTATCTTCAACCAAGCGACTCCAAGCCTTATATAGATGGAAGGCGTAATCTTCGAGCCAGTTGAGATTGTGATTCCTTAAAACGTTGGCATTATATAGGACCATAAGAACTTCGAATTCATCCTCCATCTTTGCCTCCATCGCTTTAACTTTTCTCTCAATTCTGACTTCGGCTTCTAGAGCCTTCCAGTTTGCCGCATCCCTTTCGTCTTTAAGAGCCACCATCTGCGCACATGCCTCCTGGGCAGCTATATTAGGATCATCCTTTTCCTTGACGACCTTGGCGAACTTCGCCTTTAACTCATTAAGCTAATTCAGTGCAGCATCTCTTTCGGCCATAACAGTGGTGTTCCGATGGCCCATCTCCTCGACTAAGGCAGAATGCGTCTGTCGCATTTTGTCCATAGACTGACTTGCCTCATCGACTTTTTTTAGGCCTCCATTTCTGACATCCTTGAAGATTTAGCCTCATTGTTAAGTACTTCGATTATATGGTTCTTCTGAGTGAGATCAGTCTCCAGTTTCTCGTTTGTTTTTGCTCGCTCGAAGGCCACTGCTGAAGCTTTCTATGCAGTTTTCACCCATTCTCGACTGATTATATACATCATGTATGTAATCAAGTACCATTCTTTCTATGCCATTGGGGATTCGCTTCAAGTTCGGAGGGAATATAAAGCCATCAAAGCAAACATTTGGAAAATCTTTTTTCAACTTGGCAATTCTGACTGCTTCCTCCCCGGTGGGTTCTAAAGCGGCCTGTTCTGTGATAATGGGAGTTTTGGCCTCAGTCATCTGACGTTGCTCATCGGGTCTTGAAGTTTGAGGAGGCACTATTTGACATGAAGTTTCTGAATAATGCCTTCCAGAGCCGGAAGGTTTTGGAGGAGCCTTTGGGTGGTGGCGATCACGATCGGGGGTGGCGCCTACTTTGATTTTGCCTCTCCCTCTCCCTTTCATAACGGTCGCGCTCTTGGCTGGAGTAGCCATGATCATAATCTCTATCAGTCTTGCATCTGTGAGACTCAAAATAATAACTAGAAGGATGGCATTTGGAATGCAGACTGCCGAGCATTGATCCTTGCCTCACCATTGTATCTATAAAATGGAAAGAGAAGTAGAATTGGTCAGCTCCAAAGATTGAGAAACATGTGATAAGAAGTTGTGTGGTGTCGTGAAGTGTGTGCATGCATGTGCAAACCCCCAACCAACCGGTTGTGGCAGGCGTGCTTGTAGGAGTTGGCTCACCTATATCTAAAGCACTTTGAAGCCCCTCTAGTCCAAAATCTGGGAATGAAGTTAAGTCATATGGGATGGGGACATCCGACAATCCTTTCAATGAACTCTCCATTTGTGGAAGAGAAGTCTCCACACTTATACCAGTTGTAACGGGCAGAGATATCACAATAGTTTTGCATCTTGTGGCTTTATAGGAAATAGTTTTGCCTCTTCTTTTCAACTCTAAAGATCGAAGACTCTACGAAGGCACAGCTACGGGCTCATCTCCATCGGGCACATTCTCGTCATCGCCTTGTTCTGTAATCATGACTCCAAGAACTTTTCTCCCTTCATGCCTTGCGAGAGCCATTCTGAGAACTCCCGTCGATCCAATGCTTTGGCCTCTTTCCATAAACCCGACAGCGATCAAGTTTTCATCGGTGAGGACTTCGTCAATTTCTCTAAGCTCGGCCGGCATCGATTAGAGGATCCTCACAATCTCCTTAAATTGAGCTCCTTAGTGCCGTGGAATCGAAGCTTTAAAAGAAGCAAAGTATTAGATTAGGCATCAACTTAAATTACTCAGTTAATCGATGAAGAAGTTAGAACACTTACGTCTAACCAACCAGCGTCTGGCATATCCCAGTGGACACCAAACGAAGAACCATTTGGTTTTGAAGTAGCTTAGTTTACTCCAGGCTCCTGCCACTACATAGCAATTTATAACTGCTTCCAGGAAGGTGAAAGAAGGATTGTCCCCATGACTTTTGATGTCGAAAAGAAACCTGATCTCCTGCCAGTCGGAGGTCGAAAGAGATGCTTCATAAAGATGATGAATATGCTATTGAGCAAAGCATACCTGTTCGGATGCAACTGGGACGGAGCAATCCTCAAGAAAAGCAGCACTTCCCGAATGAACTGATTGAACGGAGGTAGTGTTCCAGCTACACACATGAACCTGTTGCACGCAGTATACCCCTCCGGAGGGTTGTGGGCTCTATCTACTGTTCCCAGTAATAAGACATCATATAGAGAAAGTCCATGCCTTAAGCAGATCTTGCCCGACATGTCTTTAGAGATTTAGCAGACATAATCGTCCGGATTTATTACTTCAGCTGCAATCTCTGGCATTTGTATAGCTAGAAGTGGAGGACTTGGAATGTCCTACGACTCAGAGTTTCCGGGATCCATAGTTATTGAACTCAGTAAAAACAATTGTTAGATGGCAAGAAACCCATGTTCCCCCCATGATTGTGTAGTGAGTGATCGTGTTGTGTAGTGCAGTGCTACATGGTGCTTAAGATCGCTACAAAGTTTGAAATATGTTAAAACGACAAGACTTCAAGCTTCAACCAGAGTGACCATCATCGCTGACTATCATAACTGTGCCAACCTGACTTCGGAGAATGATCCATGTTAACGTTCGTTAAGTTTGTCAAGTTATAGTTCCATCAAAAAGCTTCAAAGGGTAGTCAGATATGCAATTACACGGTTAAGTCCAATTATGCAAGGCTGAAGCTTGTTGAACTCAAATATTTTATTATGCAAAGATTTCCTATCCGTTAAAGTTTAAATTTGGATCGATCGCCAGAAGCCCAATTCGTTTCGATCAAAGAAATAGCATTTCATATCGATCGCTCCAAGATCAGTTCGTATCGATCCCAAACCCTCCTTGTTCGTATCGATCGTCAGCCGCGTCTTCGTATCGATTGCCAGGTCCAAGACTTCATACCAATCGCACAATCAAGTCTTTGTATCGATTGCTTCGGATTGATACGAACTCCCATCCTCCCCAATTGATATGAAGCTATTCCCTTCATCGATACAAACTTCCATTGTCATCTGATCGGTACAAAACTCTTCCTCCATCCACAATCGATACGAATATTTCCTTCGTGTCCACCATTCATCCTTCTTCCCCAAATAGCTTAAACACCATCTCCTCCTTCCTCAACCATGATCTGACAAACTCCGGCATCGACATCACCACAATCGGTCACGACTTTGGACGAATTGGCATTGAACTCGAGTCTCATCGTTCTAGAGTGATTCTTATTGGTTAATTACCTAGATTAAAGGATTTGTACGAGAGATTAATAGGCTATTCAAGTTGAGGACCAAGACGATTCTTGTTCTCAATTGCTCTATCAATACGAAGGTTGGAAATGAAATGATAGCAAGTGGAAAATTTGGCCAAGTCCCAATTGTATTTATATGGATTCGAAGCCAAGAAGAGACGTTTCATATCCTAGTGATCAAAACCGTTTGGAACGGTCATGATGTCATCGATACAAAGAGCCTTCTTCGTATTTATCCACACCGATCGATCTGGGGTGTAGCTATTTATATCCATCAGCAATCGGCCTCATATGTCATCGATTCGAACGCCACTGCCAAATAATGTTTAGATCGTTCATTTTCCATCGATACGAAGTGACAATTTCGTATTCATCCATTTGAATACTATAAGATCTATTATCCATCGATAAGAAACTCGATCCAAGCAAAAAAACTAAAGAGCTTGACAACGCCCCGTGAACGTACAGACGTGAACAAGAGTCGTGTTAACTGCACAATAAATCGCTAGCACTCGGCACTCAGTTACAACAAAAAACTGCATGATCATTGGCATTAAACAATTCAGCATCTATATTACTGGAAATCGATCAAAGGTTACATCTCTTGATGAAAAGGCAACGACTATGAAATGATTCGGGTAGAGCTTCTTCGGAATAAAGAATGCAGCTTTTCAAAGCATGTCATGTTCACACAAGACGTATTTTTGGGGGAGAATGTTATCTTGCCATTTGGCAAGGCCGTGACACAAAGGACTTGACTAGAAACCAAAGACAATTAGTCTCGAAGATCAGTTATACGTGGGTCTACTATGGATACTAGCAAATTTGGTCCAAGTCCGGATCGAGCTTCAATTCACATGGTACAACAAGTTAATCTATAAAAGCCAACATTCCAAATTTCAAGTCAATCGGAGTTCTTATGCTCAAGTTATGGATCGATCAAGAATCGTGAAGGAGACCTCACATCATATCCATCAGGGTCCGCCCTTATTTGTAACCATCCAACCTCTCCTTTTCATATCGATTAAGTAACATCGATCTATTAGTTCGGTTTGTATCGATCGACTCCACCTTTTTGTTTCGTATCGATAATTCTAGGGATCGATACGAAGTAAGCAACCAACAAGCATCGATATGAAGCGGGCATAGTCATCAATACGAAGCAGCTACCAAATGATTGATACATGTTATCCCGCCTTTTGGCAAGGCCGTGACACCAAGGAATTGACTAGTAACCAACGACGGCCCGTCCTAGAGATAAGTTATACACATGCTCATTATGGATATCGACGAATTTTGTCCGAGTCCGGATCAAGCCAAGATTGGTAGGACATGACAAGCTAAGCCATGAGAGTCAACGTTCCAAATCTCAAGTCAATCCGAGTTCGTATGCTCAAGTTATGAACGATACAAAATTGGATGAAAACCAATCACCGGTCGACTCGCTCCCTTCGACTCGCTTCCTTCGACTTGCTTCGCATCCCTCAGAAGTGATTATTTCGACTCGCTCGCATCCCTCAGAGGAGTCCACTTCGACTTGCTTCGCCTCGAGCCATGCTTCGACTCGCTTCACTTCGTGTCCATCACGGAGCCTTCATTCGAACCCCTCAGATAGGTCTCCTTCGACTCGCTTTGCAACCCCCAGATAGGCCTCCTTCGACTCGCTACGCAACCACCAGAAAGGCTTCCTTCGACTCGCTCAATCAATGCACAGATTCGACTCAATCAAAACAGCGTCAAGAGCAGAGTGAGACTCAAGCGCCACGTCGCTGAGTCGAACGGAAGCGAGTCGAACAGAGCGAGTCGAAACAGAAGCGAGTCGAACCAAACAGCCACCGAGAATCGCATTTCGTATCGATCATATCTCCTAATCTACAAGTCCAAATGCTATGAAATTTTCACAGAAGACTACGTACATGCTAAGGAATGTCCACGCCAAATTTCGACTCCATTGGATGAAATCTTGATCGATACGAAATCTGTTCGTATCGATCACGGATCGGACCGAAACTTCACGGGCTTGGGCGTGTGGGCCTGGTCACGTGCCAGAGAGGGTCTCCCGAGATCTGAGCGAAATATCAGCCTCCTAAACCTATAAATAGACCCCCAAAGCCAACAGAAAAGGGGTTCTTCTTCCTCTTTGAGATCTCCAACGCCCGGACTCCGCCAGATCCAGATCTGAACTCAATTGCTGCTGCTACCAACGAAATTCATTGCTGCAAATCGTAATTGCCTGTTGTAAATCATTGAACTCACTTGTAAACACAAAAGAAAGATCAATACAGCAAACTACTTCATAGTGGACGTAGGCGATACGCCGAACCACTCTAAATTCTTGTGTCTCCTTGCACTTTAATTATTCTCATTTCTGAAATTTAGAGTTTTTGTTAGGTAATTCCTCTTTTTCCATTTAATTTCTTCACTTTATCTCTTCAAAGACTTCCGAAGAGTGTTGTGCCCAATTTTGGTACAAACACTTTGGTGATTTCATTGAGAGAACCAATTTTTCTCCTACTCTTGGGATCTCCTATCTATATTGGATTGCATAAATCTAAGAAGAAGATCCAGATCTTGAACTTTGAAGCCCTTCCATTCTATTCAGATTTGCAATCAAATGTAGGAAAGGACTTCATTAATTTATTATGGTGAGAACACGTACCACTTCTGTAGCTGCTGAACAAGGAGCACGGGACCGACAAAATCCCGTGCAATCACCTCCATCCAACCAAAATGCTGTAGGACCTTCAGATCCATCAGGTCCAATCACTAGACAAGAATTCCAGACATTGCTTCAAGAGTTGACCCAAAGTCGACAGCAGCTAACTGAACAACTACGTGCCAACACGGAGTTGACTAACCAGCTAAATCGCCAAAGGCGAAGAAGATCCAGAAGAGACCAATGTTCTCACTCTTTCACAGAAAGTTCAGCCTCCTCCGATGGCCAAACCAGATCCACACGTCCACGGCTAGGTGTAAGCTACACCCAAGCCACGGGACACCAACCTGGTTCGAACCTTGGGCAACCTAGAGTTGGACCATCCGCTAGTCTCCGCACAGAACCTTCAACTCGAGGAGGAGCTGCTCCTTATCATGTTACCAGCAACATTGCTACTACCACCACTGCTGGACGGGGAGGTGATGCTAGAAACCAAGCTGATCCTCAACGTAGCCAACGAGAGCAGACTCCTGAGCCTTATGTCCCTGAGGATGTTGAACCAAGGAGGCGAGGCATGGACCGTCGACCACGTCCGATCCAGACTAGCGCTGTGGAACCCGACCACACCTTGGCACAACATGCTCCAAGTATACGAATGCCGGATATACCAGCGATGATCCGCCAAATGATCCGTGAAAGTCAGGGTCTCTCTAATGATGATTGGGGAATCTCTCGAAGTCATACCCCTTTCACCAATGACGTTTTATATGATGAACCACCTCGGCACTTCAGGATGCCAGCTTTGCCAGTTTATGAAGGAAGTTCTGATCCCAATCAACACGTCCTGAAATACGAATGGTTGATGAATGCTGCTAGAGCTGATGACGCAGTAAAATGCCGTAGTTTCCCCATTTCCCTAGGGGGCATCGCTACCATGTGGTTCACTCGTTTGCCACCGCGAACCATCTCTAACTTTGACCAGATGGCCACCAAGTTTGTCGAACAATTACGTATGCACGTGGCGAGGCCTAAGGATGTTCACACTCTGTCTAGTGTTATGCAAGCTCCCGAAGAAACACTTAGACGTTACTTGGAGCGATTCCATGCTGCGTGTGCAGAAATAAGCAATCCCAACGATAACTCTATCCTGATGGCACTGACTAAGGGGATTGATGCTGATTCTGAGTTCGGAAATTGGTTAGCGGGGAAACCACCTGCGTCATTGGACCGTTTCTATTCCAAGGCAGCCCAATTCCTAAGAAGGGAGGATGCAAAACTGTTTAGGAAGCATGATGACGCAGGGCCCAACATCAAAGGTATCCAAAGTAACGTCGCTGTTAAACAGTCCGGAGATAGTTCTGGAAAAATTCAGTTGAACGTCCAAAATAAACAGAATCAGCAAAGGGACAATAGAAATCAGAACAAAAAACGCGATCAGGATCGTGGACCACGGCGTAGAGCTTCCATGTACGATAATTACACTCCATTGAACACGTCGTTGGAAAATGTGTATTTGCAGACCTACAATACCATGCAGTATAAGAAACCTGCCCCGAAACCACCAACTGAAAGACAAATCCAAACAGGAAAGTTCTGTAGATTCCATGAGAGTTATGGCCATAACACCAATGAGTGTCGGCACTTACAAGACCTCATTGAAAAACTGATACGTGAGTGGAAGTTGGATCAGTATGTACGGGCGCCGCAATCCGGTGGTGCGGGCCCATCAAATCAGAATCATGCGCCGAATCAGGAAAGACAGGAGGAACCCGCTTGTGCAGACGGGAGGTTGGTCATCAATACAATAAGTGGTGGTCCTCACCCAGTAGATCGAAGCTGGAAGGAAATGGAGTCGTATGCCAGTTCTATCAGGCATGCAGACTTCGAGTGTTGCAGTAGTTTTAATGAGGGGGCTCCGGCCGAGTAACAGAAAATGATGACGGATGACATCGTGTTTAGGAACAGAGATGCTGATAAAGTCGAAGCTCCCACTATCGATCCACTGGTCTTCTCAGCACAAGTAGGTCCCGCTTGGATGAAAAGGATCTTAGTTGACAGTGGAAGCTCTGTGAATATTTTATTCAAGCGATCTTATGATCAAATGAAGATGGAAGCCGCAAACTTGAAGCCTTGTCAATCTCGAGTCCATGGTTTCAACGGAAGTGCCACAATACCCACTGGAATGGTGGAACTACCAGTAGAGTTGGGAGTTGGAGAACGTCGGAGAGTACGGATGTTGCAGTTCATTGTTTTGGACATAGACTCCCCTTACAATGCTTTCTTGGGCCGACCGGCCCTCGCTGAATACAGGGTAGCCATTGCCCCATGGTGTTTGACCTTAAAGTTTCCCACTGATCATGGAATAGGAATCGTTTAGGGAGATCAGGCTACTGCCAGAGCCTGTTATGTTGCTGAGTTGAGGGAGGCGCAACGAAAGGAGAAAGGAAAGGGCGTAGAGGAATCTCTCTGCGTCCATTTCACCGATAATTGACAATTAACGCACGGGCCCAGGCCCGGGCACCCCAGCCAATTCCTTAAGGACCTTGATCCAAGAGAAACTGAAGATGAAGGAGAATCTAAAGAAAATCAAGCATCACCGGCCGAACTGACGATTGATGTCCCTGTTGATAGTGACGATGATAGTAAATGATAAAGATTGGATCTCGGCTAAGCCAGCAAGCTCAGGAGGAATTGGTTGAATTTCTGCGGGCAAACCTTGACGTATTTGCCTGGACACATTCTGATATGTGTGGGATCTCGCCGGACATCGCGAGCCACACTCTGAACATTGAACCGCGGGATGTCCGGTCAAACAAAAAAGGCGCGGTATGGATCCCAAGAGATCTGCCGCCCTTAAAGAAGAAGTAGAAAAGCTTTAAGCAAACGGATTTATTCGAGACGCGCTATATCCCGAATGGGTGTCAAATCCCGTGCTCGTCCGAAAGCCGAATGGAAAGTGGAGAACATGTGTCGATTATTCCGATCTGAATAAAGCATGTCCCAAAGACAGCTTCCCGCTTCCCAGAATTCATCATCTAGTAGATTCGACAGCTGGGCATGAACTCTTATCCTTCATGGATGCTTACTTTGGCTATAATCAAATACCGATGTATTTACCCGATCAAGAACATACCAGCTTCGTAACCAATCTGGGACTTTATTGCTACAAAGTTATGCCATTCGGACTCAAGAATGCCGGGGCTACTTATCAACGATTGGTTAATCAGATGTTTGCCAATCAAATCGGGAAAACCATGAAAGTGTATGTAGATGACATGCTTGTGAATTCATGACTCTCCACTGACCATGTTAAAGACCTGGAAACTATGTTCAACATACTTCGAGAATACAAAATGAAGCTCAACCCACTGAAATGTCACTTTGGAGTTGCATCCGGAAAGTTCCTTGGGTTCATCGTTAACGCCCGGGGAATCGAAGCTAATCCTGAAAAGATTTAGGCAATCAAAAATCTTGAAACTCCCAAGACTATAAAGCAAGTCCAGAGTCTCAATGGAAAGGTAGCAGCGTTGAGCAGGTTCATTTCAAAGTCCACTGACAAATGCATTCCCTTCTTCGATCTGATCTGAAAAGGGAAACGAAACTTTGAATGGACCACGGAGTGCGAGGGCGCTTTCCAAGCACTACTTCAACATCTGTCCACACCGCCGATACTGTCAAAGCCTATTGATCATGAGAAGCTGTATGCATATTTGGCGATATCAGAAAACGTTATCAGCACTACCTTGGTTCGAGAAGAAGATGGGATACAGAAGCCAGTGTACTACGTCAGCAAACGATTAACTGGGGCTGAAAGGAACTATCCAAAGTTAGAAAAGTTGGCCTACTTCCTTCTAATCGCATCGAGGAAACTCCGACCGTATTTCCAAGCACATCCCATAGTTGTTTACACCGACCAGCCGTTATGAAAGGTCCTTTCGTGGCCTGAGACGTCTGGTAGGCTACTCAAGTGGAGCATCGAACTAAGTCAGTTTGATATTACGTACACTCCAAGACGAGCAATCCAAGGACAAGTCCTCGCTGATTTCATAGCTGAATTCACCGTTCCAGAGGACTTGCCCGAAACCAGTAAATCCCTCGAATATGTTTGGAAGCTATATACCGATGGTGCATCGAACGACCGGTGTTCGGGCACTGGTGTTGTGCTCGAAACCCCCGAAGGTCGATCTATATGCTACGCTTTGAAGTTTGACTTTCATGCAACCAATAATGAAGCTGAATACGAAGCCCTCTTAGCCAGCTTGAAACTCGCCAGAGATCTAAAAATCATCGCTGTGGAAGTTTATTGTGATTCGCAATTGGTTGTGTGTCAAGTACGGGGGGAGTATCAGGCAAGAGATCGAAGTTTGGCTGCTTACTTAGCCCGAGTTCAGGAAATATTGAATCAGTTCGATTACTACGTCATCTATTGTATACCCCGGGAGCGCAACCAAAAGGCCGATTCATTGGCAAAGCTAACCAGCACAGGTGAAGCTCAACAAATGGGACTCGTTCCCGTAGAAACGCTATCTTCCCCAAGTATCGACCAGACTGAAATAAACCGGGTATGCGAAACCATTCCCGAAAAGGATTCATGGATGACCCCACTCAGAAATTACATTGAGCACGGAACCCTACCGGAGCGCAGGAGTGAAAAGAGACAAGTCCTTCGAAAGGCCTCAAGATTTATCATCCAGAATGGACTCATGTACATAAGTGGGTACTCAGTTCCCCTATTCCGGTGTATCGCTCACAATGAAATTAAACAAGTATTGCGTGTTGTGCATGAGGGAGAATGTGGCGATCACACCGGGGGGCAAGCACTTGCCAAGAAAATACATCATTACGGATATTACTGGCCTACCGTGAATCGTGATGCATTGGACTATGCGAAGAAATGTGATAGGTGCCAGAAATATGCCCGAATTGCTAGAGCTCCTCCTACTGAGATAACGCAAATGGTCAGCCCATGGTGGTTCGCAATGTGGGGGATCGACATCATCAGTGCTCTACCTCTGGCAAAAGGTGGTGCGAAGTACGCCATCGTCGCAGTTGATTACTTTCCAAAGTGGGCTGAAGCCGAAGCTCTCGCTACCATTACAACGAAGAAAGTAATCAACTTTGTGGTTCGTAACATCATATGTTGATTCGGTCTCCCACACACCATTATTATGGACAATGGAACCTAATTCGACAGTGCTAAATTCAAAGATTTATGCAAAGGATTCCACATCCAAAAGAAATTCTCCGCAGTTGCACACCCTCAGGAAAACAGACAGGTCAAAGCAGTTAATAAAGTTATAAAATCCATCCTGAAAAAATGACTGGAAAAGGTTGGGGGCAAGTGGGTCGATGAACTTCCTATGGCTCTATGGGCTTACCGAACAACCCACAAGACCGCAACCGTCCACACTCCATTCTCTCTTTCTTACGGTTCAGAGGCCGTTATTCCAGTCGAGCTAGAAGTACCTTCTCATCGTGTGACATACTATGATCCAAAGACAAATGCTATATTACTCGCTAAATCTCTCGATCTACTAGATGAGAAGCGTGAAGAAGCCGATTTGAGGGCAGCTGCGCATCGAAGTCGAGTCGCCCGATTGTACAACGCCAAGGTCCATCCGCGAACCTTCGAACTAGGTGATCTCGTCTTAAAAAGAATCTATCCGGTTCCTTCGCATATGAAGTCGACATGGGAAGGACCGTATGTTATTGAACGAAGGCTCGGAGATGGCACATTCAAGTTATCGACCATCGACGGTCTTACTCTGCCAAGGGCTTGGAATAGCGAGAGCCTTCGCTGCTATTACACCTGACAGGCTATTTTTATCCATTTAGTTTACTTTCCCTTTCTGCAATTTGTTTGTGCATTTCGAAATTAGAACTTGTAATAAGGCAACTGACTTTGCCATACTTTCTTATATCAGCAATAAAATGCAACCTCTTCGAGCCAGAGCTGTGATTTACTTGAAATACTTCATATGACCATCACTATGCACGAAGAGCTAAGTATCACCATACAGTGGGATTTATTCAAATAGAGAGTGACTGTAATGCAACCAATCACTCGCTAAGTGAAACCCGAGCTCGGGGGCAAGCTATCACATCAAAGTCAATAAATGATTGATACACGACAATCCTTCATCAACTCCGAGTTCCCAGTGTGCGAACCAGAGTATAAACATCAAATCCGTATTCCCAGAGTGCGAAGCGGAGTATAAACATCAACTCTGAACTCCCATAGTGCGAGTCGGAGTATAAACATCAACTCCGAGTTCCTAGAGTGCGAACCGGAGTATAAACATCAACTCCGTATTCCCAAAGTGCGAAGCGGAGTATAAACATCAACTCCGAGTTCCCAGAGGGCGAACCGGAGTATAAACATCAACTCCGTATTCCCAGAGTGCGAAGCGGAGTATAAACATCAACTCCGAACTCCCAGAGCGCGAGTCGGAGTATAAACATCAACTCCGAGTTCCCAGAGTGCGAACCGGTGTGTAAACATCAACTCCGTATTCCCAGAGTGCGAAGCGGAGTATAAACATCAACTTCGAGTTCCCAGAGTGCGAACCGGAGTATAAACATCAACTCCAAACTCCCAGAGCGTGAGTCGGAGTATAAACATCAACTTCGAGTTCCCAGAGTGCGAGTCGGAGTATAAACATCAACTCCGAGTTCCCAGAGTGCGAACTGGAGTATAAACATCAACTCCGTATTCCCAGAGTGCGAAGCAGAGTATAAACATCAACTCTGAGTTCCCAGAGTGCGAACCGGAGTATAAACATCAACTCCGTATTCCCAGAGTGCGAAGCAGAGTATAAACATCAACTCCGAACTCCCAGAGCGCGAGTCGGAGTATAACATCAACTCCGAGTTCCCAGAGTGTGAACCGGAGTATAAACATCAACTCCGAGTTCCCAGAGTGCGAACGGGAGTATAAACATCAACTCCGAACTCCCAGAGCGCGAGTCGGAGTATAAACATCAACTCCGAGTTCCCAGAGTGCGAACGGGAGTATAAACATCAACTCCGAACTCCCAGAGCGCGAGTCGGAGTATAAACATCAACTCCGAGTTCCCAGAGTGCGAACCAGAGTATAAACATCAACTCCGAACTCCCAAAGTGCGAGTCGGAGTATAAACATAACCTCCGAGTTCCCATAGTGCGAACCGGAGTATAAATATCAACTCCGAACTCCCAGAGCGCGAGTCGGAGTATAAACATCAACTCCGAACTCCCAGAGCGCGAGTCGGAGTATAAAAATCAACTCCATAATCCCAGGGTGCGAAGTGGAGTATAAACATCAACTTCGAGTTCCCAGAGCGCGATCCGGAGTATAAGCATCAACTCCGTATTCCCAGAGTGCGAAGCGGAGTATAAACATCAACTCCGAGTTCCCAGAGTGCAAGTCGGAGTATAAGCATCGACTCCGGATTCCCAGAGTGCGAAACGGAGCATAAACACCAACTTCAAGTTCCCGAAGCATGAATCGAAGTATAGATATCAACTCCAAACTCCCAAAACACGAGTCGGAGTATAAACGTCAATTCCAAATCCCAAGATCATGGGCATATGATTGAAACTTAAGCCGGCATGACCAACCGCCGACAAGCCAATGGGACTCTCCGTAGTGCGGATATGATCATCGACAATCAAACAAGCATGGACGCATTACTCAATATCCGCTTGCCTCAGACATCCGTTCGATGACATTAGACTCAACATGTTATAAGTAAAAAGCGATCATCGACTGATGGTCTACAACTAACCCCCAGAACTGGGGGCTAGGACTTAAGCATCAATCATTGATTAAAGCGATGCGATGTCAGAATTAAACTCGCTTCCTGGTCGCAAGCCATGTCCACAGTTTCCGAGCTTGGCAAACAAAAACAAACTCCATCCGGAAGCTGGAACTTCACAAGTGCATTTCAAATGTTAAAACACTTAAGAAAATACACAATGACAAAAAAGAAGTCAAAAAAGAGAAGTTTCATTTCTATTGTTTATAAAAGAAATTCGTGTATAAGTTTGTTCAAAAAATTCTTACTAGCAGGGGCCGAACCCGCATCTATACACGGCTAACGAAATGCAAATCAAAATAACCCGGGAAAGCATGTCTAGTCAGCTTCCTTTTCGGCACAGGCCCACCGGAGCCACCACTATCCTTCCTCTTCGAGCCTTTGCCTGTCGGTCGACGGTCTTCGGGAGAGGGCATAATTTCAACGTCTTCCTCCGAACTCGAAGGAACCGGGATGCTTCCCACCGGAGGAGTCGGAGGGATTAGATCAAGCGTGGAAGATGGAATAGCCGCACTAGTATCGAAGAATGTACCGCCAGGCGATATCGTTCTAAGCGGAGCTGGATCAAGTGTCGTCGTCCTACCTCCAAGACTGCTACCATGTGTTGCGGCATCCATTTCAGCAGCGATTAGTGCCAAGATTTCCTCTTCAGCGGCCGATCGGGCCTCGCTGGGAGCGTCAACAGTCGGCATCGGAAAACTCGTGGTGGGAACGCCTCCGCCCATGACAAATGATAGATCGGCCAAATGGTCTCCATGACGGCGAAAGAGCTCCTCCATCAGTTGCTCGTCACAAAACAAGTGTGCCTCCCTGAATATCATCAAGAGGCGCTGCAGTAGTCACAGTGATCGCTTCCGTGACGATAGCCTCCTGTGTCTGATGTGATTCTTGAGTAGCAGGAGGCCCGACATGTGCAGCATCGATCACTGGACGAAAAATAAGAGAACTGTTAGAACTTAGCTCAATCAAAGATTTCGACATAAGAAAGATATGAAGGATGTTCAGAATACCTTCCTCAATTTGGCTAGTAGGCGGCAGAGCGGCATCGATAACTTGCGTTGCAGCCGGTGACATCAGCAGCTGATCTGGATTATAAGCAGGAACAACTTGGTGATCAACCGCAGATGAGGATTCGAGCTGGGTTGACATTGGAACTTCAAGACTTGCTTCATGATGGTCAACTCTAGAACCCTCTCCCACTTCAAAGTGCTGGGCGCCAAGTTTTTCCTTCTTACGAAGAATCATCGACTCGTGGAGAATCCTTTTTCATCATCAGTCAGGATGCGATTCTCGAGTTCGAATTCATCCACGGACTCGCCATGGTGCGCCTCTTTCTCTTCCTCAACCAATCGGCTCCAAGCATTATAAAGATGTGTCGAAAAATCATCGAGCCAAGCTAGACCCCTGTGCCTCAGCACATTAGCATTGTAAACAACGAGAAGGTCTTCGATGTCAGCCTCTAGCCTGGACTCGGCCAACTTCACCCTCTCCTCGACCTCAGTCTCCACCTTCTGGACCTTAGCCACAGCCGCATCCCATTCACCCCTGAGAAGAATAGCTTGTTCGCACGCCTCCTGGGCTGCGTTGTTCGCGTCATCTTTCTCCTTGGCCATATCATCAAATTTGGCCTTGAGTTCATTAAGCTCCTTGACCGCCGCATCCCGCTCGGCAATGACTTTGGTGTTCCGGTGGCCCATCTCCTCCACCAGGGCAACATGTGTCTGCCCCAACCTCTCCATTTCCGCCTTCGCTTCGTCAGCCCTTTTAACGGCCTCCATCTCAGATTTCTGAGAAGACTCGGACTCAGCGGAGAGTACCTGAATAATCCAATCCCTTTTTGCGAGCTCGATCTCCATCTTCCCGAGCGCTTTGGCTCGCTCAAAGGCCACTTTGGAAGCTTTTTCGGCAGCCTTTTCCCACTCTCGGTACTAGGTGTATATGTCGTGAACGTAATTGTGCACCGTGTTTTCCACCCCTGATAGAATTCTCTTTAAGTGTGGGGGGAAGACAGAACCGTCAAAGCAGATATTCGGAAAATCCTTCCTCATCTGAGCCAACTTAAGAGCTCCTTCTCCTATGGGTTCAGCAGGGACCTGCTCAGTAATCATAGAGGCTGTAGTCTCGTTTCTCTAAAGATGAGTCTCGGGTCTAGAAGAAGGCCCGTGACGGGGAGGTTCAGGCGGATGTGGGATAGAAACAGGGGGTGGAGACGGAAGTCTAGGGGGAGGAGAGCGTGATCTGGATCGATGTCTATACTCTTTGTCACGCCCGTACCTGTCCTGGTTAGAGTATTCGCGATCGCAATCTCTATCTGAATCCCTCCTGCGGGAATCATAGTAACCAGAAGTTTTTCGGGCTGAACGAAGATTCCCGAGCATTGATTCTCTTCCAGACATAGTACCTGAAAATGAGAAACGAGGAAAGAGTTAGTAACTTTCTAAGTTGGGCGAAGGACAGTTGTGAATCAAGTAGTGTAGTGAAGTGTATGCATGTGCAACCCCCCGACCAACTAGAAATGTCGACCGCACTTGTAGCAAGCGACCCGCTCGGTTCAAAAGCACTATCAAGCTCCTCCGTCCCGGCGTCGTGTGGAGATGACACAAAATCCGGGATCGGAATATCAGCAAGCCCTGCAAAAGGACTCTCCACTTGCAGGGGAGGAGCCTCCGAAATTCTAATCCCCTGGAAAGGTAAAGACACGACCACGGATTTAAATATCTCAGATTTTGTAATACCCCAAAATCTTGTGAAAAATCATTTTTGTAAAATGATTTAATTCTTGAAATATTTAGATTTAAATATGGTGAAATTTTTGGAATAAATAGTGTGCAAGTATATGTGTGCACATATACATTGAAAATAGCACAAGAAAGAGATTTAAAAATCTCTGAAATATATATATATATATATATATATATATAGGAAAGTAAATTCCTTATTTAAAGCATTGGATTGTAATTTAAGCATAAAGTTAAAAATGAAGTATATGCTTAAATGTATTTTCTGTGAAACAAGGGGAGATTAAATAAATAAATATTTTTATTTATGTTTTCACTTGTATATTCTGTGAGCAGAAAAATGTCAAGCTAAGCAAAAGAGTAACATTAAATAGGTATAAAGCATAAAATAGGTATGTATGTTATGTATAGACAAAAATAGAAAGAAGGGGGATTTCCAAAAAAAAATGAGCAAATGAATAAATATAAAAATATGGTAGTCACACTTTTAACATGACTAGGTGAGTGGCCATTTTTCTGAAAAAGTAAAGGGAAGAAAATACTGCCTTCAACTAATTATTATGGCCGGGGTATTAAGGAGGAAAATGAATGAAAAATGCATGAAGATGGTTAGGTCAGAAATGGAATTTTGTTTTAACAAAACCCTAGTGGAAAAATGCATATAAATAGGCAGTTTCAACCAGTAAAATTATCTTTACCCCGAGCTGCACAAAAAATAAGAAAGGAAGAAAAATATTGGAAGGAAGGAGAAAACACTCATACAAGGATTTTTCTAGATTAATAAGAAGAAATATTTAGGTGAGTAACCTCACTGAGTTCATGGCATTAAGACCTGAGATGAGGCAGCCACTTTTTATATTGCCATTTATATATTGCTGGTTTTGATGTATATGATTTCATCAATGCTTTTTGGATGTCTTATTTTAAATCTGATATGATTTAATATGGATGATTTTGGTGATCTTTGATTTGCTGAGACATTTGTCTTTGGATGTGTATCATACTGTTTTATTTATACTCAAAAATGTTAAAGTCTAGGATCTTAAAATTATATAGAGAATACTCTCAACTGTTATAGATCTATGGCATGGAAACTTTACAAAAAAATGTTGGGAGCTGCATTATACTTGGTATAAGTGCTGAGGCTTGAAAAGAAAGATGTTAAGGGTGCAATAGAAATTTTCTAAGTGCTAAGCCCTTAATCAAAAAAAATAGCTCATAAGCTAAGATTATGATTGAACCAGATCATGAATCTGAATCAATCATAAAGGCTTGTAGATCAATATAATAAGAACATGCCATGCCTCTTTTACAGTTGAAAATATTCTTATATCTTACTGAGATCAAGACATATTGACCCCATTTAGGAAATAATTGTCTGCTTATTTCTGAGGAGAATTATGCTAGGAAAGATTATGGATGTTTCCATGTTTGCAGTGACATGTTCACTTAGCATATTTGATGATAGGATTTAAGACAATACACTAGTAAATAAACTAGGGAAGGGAAGGCCAAGAAGGCTGCTGGAATGCTTGTCATATTTGAAGTATGCAAGTTGGCACATGGTTTGTTTAAGCCCTGAGATCTTTGTGCAATGATGTGAATTAGTTCATTGCAATGTGTCCCTGTGATTCCTTAATAGCAGATGAGGCAGGAATTTAAATTGAATTATACAACCTGAAAATGAAGAAATAGGAATATTTCTTAGGATTGGTTGGTATGGAACCATGATGGTTCCAGTGAATGCAAATGTTGCAAATAGATAATTATGTTTGCATGGTTATGTATGCAAGTGTAAGAATGATAGATGAATATATCATACCAGAATCAACTTATTTATACCATGTTAAAGTAATTGGATACAGAAATTTGCTTAAATAACTAGTTGGTACTCTTACATTCTTTGTTGCTTAATATCATGAATGTATTGATGTTACTCACACCAGATCTTAGATCTGACCCTTGTTTGCTCATGGCATATGGGGTGTCTCATTTTAAAATGGGGCAGCCACTTATGCTCTTTCAGGGAACGCAGGCACTAAGTAAAAATGAAGTTATGGCTATTATGGAGGAGTGAATGAACATGCTAGCTAGTTTCAATAAGAGCTTAAATTGATTATATCTGCATGTATTCAGGAAAAATTTTATGTTTCTAAGATTTCCAGTCATGTAATGAATATTTTATGGTTAGTGATCAAGTTGCTCTTATGTTCTGTAAAGTGTTAGATTAAATTAGTTGCTCTGTCGAAATCATTGTGTGTTAAGGTTTGATTTGTTTTTTTGAAGTAGTGTCTGGGATATAAACAAGAAAAATATGCTCAAGCATTAGCTATAAAAATCTGGTAAGAAATATACAATTATGTGAGCAATTTCCTTGCAATTATATTATGTATTGGACAATCTTAAGTATTTTAAAAACACTGAGTTTTGGAGTAAATTTAAAATTTACCTTGAAAAATACCCTTAAGTATCTAATTGTTTTTCCTCTGAATTATGTCTATAAATGGTTCAAGTCTACTTTTTAAATTGTTTTGAGAGAGGTAATTGTATGGGAAGGCTTCAGGTATGACGCAAATGACTGGCATTTCAATTGCCATGATCAGATACCTGGCATGACACTAGGCACATGAGTTAACCAGCTTCAAATAAGTGAAGTTTAGGTAGATTCTGGTTTGTAAAATGCAAATAAAAGAATGGTCAGATTAACCACATGGTTAGACCATAGGTCAGGCAAATTGTTCACTTCAAATCAATGAAGCAAGGAACCATTTGAACCCAGTTTTCTGGAAAATGAGAAAAGATATTGACATGTACATGTATATCTGTGTACATGTTGATATTTGGGCAAAAATATAAACATAAATTCCTAGAACAGTTGTAGGAATGGGTTTCAAAAATAATAAAGAAAGAAATATTGTTTTGTATGTTAGATTATAGGCAAAAAATTAAGTATATATGTGCAGATATAGGTAGATATCAGATTTCAAACCATACAGGAGAAAAATAAAAAGAAAAAAAAAACAAAAATTGGGTTTGAACCGACCAGCATAGCACTCGAACTCGTGACCTCTCATGTGTAAGTTAGGCGCGTTTCCATTACGCCTAGATGTTGCTTGTGTTCACTTATGATCCACTTTCTTTTAGCCTGAGTTTGATACTATACAGACTTTAACACAATCATCCATATTAAAAGCTTGCTTTCCACTGATTATTACTTGATCATTTCTTAATTAGAATAACAGACTAAAGTACATGTTTCCAGTGGATTCTATGGTCAAAAATCAGGATACAATAATTAATTTTTATCAGGGAATTATCACATTTTAATAGATTTAAAAGGATTTCTACTTACATATTATCATGCTCTGATTCTAGTAGAATATAACATAGATATCTTCATATATGTATGTTAGGAATGATTTAGATTTAAAACAATATTTTTATATTGTGAAAGATCCTGGATATATTTTTTTTATTGGAGAAAGAAAATGACCCTGGGAAATATATTTGTAATGAATGATATATCTATATATCATCTCTTAACAAAAAAAAATCCTTATGAAATTAGGGTGGAAATAGGAGGGTCATTTCAGTTGGTATCAGAGCACTTGGTTGCATTGATTGTTAAGTATTATAGAAATGTATTATGTCTGTTTGTTTTGGATGAAATAATTTAGATAAGAAAACAGAAATTACAGAAGTACTCATAATATACTAATACCATTTGCCCAGAATTTAGTTAGCAGACCATGGTAGGAAGAGGATCTCATCATAATGCAGGACCCAGTGCACCTCAAATGCTTGATATGCAAGAATTTGTGAGGGTTTTAAGAGATGGAATTGGGCATAGGCCTGAGAACCCACATGAAGAGCTTTCAAAACTACTGAAGACTTATTCCAATTTGGGAGGCAAGAGTTTTGAAGGAACTGAGAGTGTGATGGAAATTCAAGCATGGTTGAGAACACTTGATAGGATTTTCAATGACATGCAGTTGGATGACCAAAGGAAGAGGCAAGTAGCTTCTAGACAACTGAAAGGGGTAGCTTTAAGCTGGTGGGAGGTGATCATAGCTGGAAGAAATGAAAATGAAATCACTTGGAATCAGTTCAAGGAGATGTTGGAGGCAAGATTTGTACCAGCATCAGCCAAGACCATTTTGCTTGAAGAATTTATCAAACTTAGGCAGGGAACTTTGAATGTCACTGAATACACTCAAAAGTTTGAGGGGCTATCTAATTATGGAGCAATGCTAGTGGCAGATGAAGCATCGAAAAATGATAGGTATATAAAAGGACTGAACCCAGGACTTAGCAGAGCTATGCTACCATATGCAGATAGAACATTTGATCAAGTAATTGATCTGGCCTTGAAACTGGAACAACATGACAAAGAAAGAGAGAAATATAGGAATTTTAAGAGCAACAACAAGAAGGATAAGGGAAGATATCACCCTTATGATAAAAAGAAGGAGGAGGGAGACAACAGGAAGAGTAAAGATACAAAAGCCAATGATACTAAGAAGAAATTGGTTTGCCATCATTGTGGAAAAGAAGGACACATCAAACCAAGGTGCCCAGAGTTAAAAGGAGGAGCCTTCAAATGCTACCTATGTGGGAAAGAGGGGCATATGAAGAGGAACTGTCCTAAGAATAAACAGCAAGGGAAATTGGCAACTTTGGAAGGTAAAGGCAAATCTGCAGTGAAAATTGATGCTGAAAATCATGGCCAAGTGGAAGGTACATTACTCATTTGTGCCATACCCATACCAGTAGTATATGATACTGGAGCAACACACTCTTTGATTTCCTATGAATTAGTTAAAGTGTTAAAAATTAAACTGCATATTGGTTGAAACCCCATTGCTTGTACAAAGTCCCCTAGGGAGTTCTAGTGTTTTGAACATGAATTGTGTGGATGTGGAGTTAAACATAGGAGGAAATATTTTTATTTCCAATTTATATGTTTTAAATTACCCAAATATAGGAGTTATATTGGGGGTAGATTGGTTAAGGCAATTTAAAGCCATAATTAATTTAGACTCATCCACCATATCATTGCAAAATTCTAGAGGCCAGAGGATCACAGTTCTATGTGAAGTAGCTAAGGAAGGGAAATTGTATCATTTAGTTGACTTAGAAAAAGATCTGAGTGAACTAACCATTGAAGAAATTCCCATAGTTAATGAATACTTGGATGTGTTTGGGGAAGTTAAGGGTGTTCCACACCACAGACCAGTTGAGTTCCAAATTAATCTCATTCCAGGAGAAAGTCCAATAATCAAGAAACCTTATAGAATGGGGCCAAGTGAACTAAAAGAATTGAAAAATCAGTTGGAAGAATTAGAAGGCAAGGGATTTATAAGGCCAAGCAATTCCTGCTGGGGTTCTCCAGTAGTGTTTGTAAGAAAACATGATGGTACCTTGAGAATGTGCATAGATTACAGGGAACTAAATAAAGTAACCATCAAGAATAAATACCCATTGCCTAGAATAGATGATCTCTTTGACCAACTCAGTGAAGCTAAAATATTTTCTAGGCTAGACTTAGCATCAGGATTCCATCAAATGAAGGTTGAAGACTCAAGTGTTAAGTATACTGCATTTAACACAAGATATGGCTTATATGAATTTTTGGTTATGCCATTTGGTTTGACAAATGCTCCTTCATATTTTGTTGATTTAATGAATAGAATATTTAGAGATTATTTAGACAAGTTTGTACTGACTTTTATTGATGACATTTTGATTTATTCTAAGACAGTGGAAGAGCATAAAAATCATTTGCATTTAGTTTTGTCAAGACTAAGGGAAAATGATTTAAAGGCAAAATTTTCAAAATGTGCATTTTGGAAAGAAGAAGTGCATTTTCTTGGGCATGTTATCTCTGCCAAAGGAATATCAGTAAACCCTAATAAGGTAGTGGCAATTCAAGCATGGAAAAGGCCTAGCACCATCAGTGAGATTAGATCATTTATGGGGATGGCAGGATATTATAGGAGATTTATAAAAGATTTCTCAAAAATATCATCACCACTTACCAATTTAACTAGAAAGAACCAAGCCTTTGTATGGACAGAAAAATGTGAGCAAGCTTTTATCAAAATAAAAGAAGCCCTGATTAATGCACCAGTATTGAGAGTGCCAGAAGGAAATGAAAATTTGGTTGTGTACACTGATGCAAGTGGCTCTGGGTTAGGGGCTGTGCTGATGCAGCAAGACCAGGTGGTAGCCTATGCATCTAGGCAATTAAAGCCACATGAAACCAGATATGCAACCCATGATCTTGAACTAGCAGCAGTTGTGTATGCTTTGAAACTTTGGAGACATTATTTGTTAGGTGCCAAATTCATTTTGTACACTAATCATAAAGCACTGAAATATTTATTCTCACAAAAAGATTTGAACATGAGGCAACATAGATGGGTAGAGTTCCTGGCTACCTATGATCTAGATATACTGTATACACCAGGCAAGGCAAATAAAGTTGCAGATGCCTTGAGTAGACAACATGCCAAAGTAGCCATGTTGATGATGGAAGAATTTAAGGATTTGTCTATACTTACTGATTTGGAAATTGAGGAAAACAGTGGGGTACTAATGATGCCCATTGAAGAAGGTGAAGGTAGAGGGAAATTAAGTATGATATCTCTGCAATCAGATTTACTTCTTAAGATTGGGAAAATGCAGGAACAAGACCTAAACATGGTGGAAAAGAAAATGCTCATATCAAAAGGGGAGGAAGTAATAAATTATCAAGTTGATAAAAATGGTTATTTAAGGAATAAAAATAGGATATGTGTTCCAGAAAATATAGAATTGAAGGAGGAAATATTAAATGAGTACCATAGGAGTAAGTACTCCATACACCTAGGTAGCACCAAGATGTATCAAAATTTGAAAAGAAATCTTTGGTGGAAGGGGATGAAGTCAGATGTGGCCAGATATGTTGCAAGGTGCATGACTTGCCAACAAGTCAAGGCAGAGACACAAAGGCCATCAGGACTATTGCAACCCCTTAGTATACCACAGTGGAAGTGGGAGGATATATCTATGGATTTCATAGATGGTCTGCCTAGATCTAAGAAGGGAAACACAAGTATATGGGTAATAGTGGATAGGCTAACTAAGGTAGCACATTTTATTCCAGTTAAAACAGAAAGAAATGCTCCAAAATTGGCTCAAATATTCATGAAAGAGGTAGTAAGGTTGCATGGCATACCCAAAACCATTGTGAGTGATAGGGATACCATCTTCACCTCAAGGTTTTGGAAAAGTTTTCAAGAGGCCATGGGGAGTGAATTGTGCTTAAGCACTGCCTACCATCCACAATCAGATGGTCAAACTGAGGTGGTGAATAAAGTCTTAGAGGATTTGTTGAGAGCATGTACACTGGACTTTGGAGGCAACTGGGAAGACCACCTCCATCTAGCTGAATTCACATACAATAACAGTTACCAAAGTACCATAGGGATGGCACCATTTGAAGCCTTATATGGCAAGCCATGTTTATCACCTATATGCTGGGTAGAGACTGTAGAAAGGGCTGTTCTAGGACCTGAATATGTTAAAGAAACTACAGAGAAAATTGGGTTAATAAGAAAAAGAATAGCAGCAGCTCAAGATAGGCAAAAGAAATTTGCAGATAGGAAGAGAAAGCAAGTGGAATATGAAGTGGGAGACTTTGTTTTCATCAAGATTTCACCTATGAAGAAAGTCTTGAGATTTGGCAAGCAAGGTAAGCTCACACCAAGGTATGTTGGACCCTATAAAATTCTGGAAAGAATTGGTTCATTGGCTTACAAATTAGAACTACTAGAGGAAATGAAAGCAATGCATAATGTTTTTCATGTGTCCCACCTTAGAAGATGGGTACATGATAAAGAAGACATTTTGGAAGAGCCTACCAAAATTCAAATAAATCCTGACTTGGTTTATGAAAAAGAGCCAGTGGGGATTATAGCCAAGGAAGAAAAGGAATTAAGGAGCAAAACCTTGAAACTAGTTAAGATCCAGTGGAGTAGTGATCCTAATGACTGCACATGGGAGTTAGAGGATAAGATTAGAATGGATTATCCTAAGCTTTTTGCAAATTAAAAGGTAATTTTTTTTTCTGGAAAAATTTTGTTATGCATGGTTGATATGGTTGAATTTGTTTGCTTATGCATATGTTTGATAAGTTTTCAGAAAAGAAAATGATGCTTGTTATAAATGTTAGAAAAATTGTGAGGACACAATTCCTAAAAGGAGAGGTGAATGTAATACCCCAAAATCTTGTGAAAAATCATTTTTGTAAAATGATTTAATTCTTGAAATATTTAGATTTAAATATGGTGAAATTTTTGGAATAAATAGTGTGCAAGTATATGTGTGCACATGTACATTGAAAATAGCACAAGAAAGAGATTTAAAAATCTCTGAAATATATATATATATATAGGAAAGTAAATTCCTTATTTAAAGCATTGGATTGTAATTTAAGCATAAAGTTAAAAATGAAGTATATGCTTAAATGTATTTTCTGTGAAACAAGGGGAGATTAAATAAATAAATATTTTTATTTATGTTTTCACTTGTATATTCTGTGAGCAGAAAAATGTCAAGCTAAGCAAAAGAGTAACATTAAATAGGTATAAAGCATAAAACAGGTATGTATGTTATGTATAGACAGAAATAGAAAGAAGGGGGATTTCCAAAAAAAAAATGAGCAAATGAATAAATATAAAAATATGGTAGTCACACTTTTAACATGACTAGGTGAGTGGCCATTTTTCTGAAAAAGTAAAGGGAAGAAAATACTGCCTTCAACTAATTATTATGGCCGGGGTATTAAGGAGGAAAATGAATGAAAAATGCATGAAGATGGTTAGGTCAGAAATGGAATTTTGTTTTAACAAAACCCTAGTGGAAAAATGCATATAAATAGGCAGTTTCAACCATTAAAATTATCTTTACCCCGAGCTGCACAAAAAATAAGAAAGGAAGAAAAATATTGGAAGGAAGGAGAAAACACTCATACAAGGATTTTTCTGGATTAATAAGAAGAAATATTTAGGTGAGTAACCTCACTGAGTTCATGGCATTAAGACCTGAGATGAGGCATCCACTTTTTATATTGCCATTTATATATTGCTGGTTTTGATGTATATGATTTCATCAATGCTTTTTTGGATGTCTTATTTTAAATCTGATATGATTTAATATGGATGATTTTGGTGATCTTTGATTTGCTGAGACATTTGTCTTTGGATGTGTATCATACTGTTTTATTTATACTCAAAAATGTTAAAGTCTAGGATCTTAAAATTATATAGAGAATACTCTCAACTGTTATAGATCTATGGCATGGAAACTTTACAAAAAAATGTTGGGAGCTGCATTATACTTGGTATAAGTGCTGAGGCTTGAAAAGAAAGATGTTAAGGGTGCAATAGAAATTTTCTAAGTGCTGAGCCCTTAATCAAAAAAAAAAGCTCATAAGCTAAGATTATGATTGAACCAGATCATGAATCTGAATAAATCATAAAGGCTTGCAGATCAATATAATAAGAACATGCCATGCCTCTTTTACAGTTGAAAATATTCTTATATCTTACTGAGATCAAGACATATTGACCCCATTTAGGAAATAACTGTCTGCTTATTTCTGAGGAGAATTATACTAGGAAAGATTATGGATGTTTCCATGTTTGCAGTGACATGTTCACTTAGCATATTTGATGATAGGATTTAAGACAATACACTAGTAAATAAACTAGGGAAGGGAAGGCCAAGAAGGCTGCTGGAATGCTTGTCATATTTGAAGTATGCAAGTTGGCACATGGTTTTTTAAGCCCTGAGATCTTTGTGCAATGATGTGAATTAGTTCATTGCAATGTGTCCCTGTGATTCCTTAATAGCAGATGAGGCAGGAATTTAAATTGAATTATACAACCTGAAAATGAAGAAATAGGAATATTTCTTAGGATTGGTTGGTATGGAACCATGATGGTTCCAGTGAATGCAAATGTTGCAAATAGATAATTATGTTTGCATGGTTATGTATGCAAGTGTAAGAATGATAGATGAATATATCATACCAGAATCAACTTATTTATACCATGTTAAAGTAATTGGATACAGAAATTTGCTTAAATAACTAGTTGGTACTCTTACATTCTTTGTTGCTTAATATCATGAATGTATTGATGTTACTCACACCAGATCTTAGATCTGACCCTTGTTTGCTCATGGCATATGGGGTGTCTCATTTTAAAATGAGGCAGCCACTTATGCTCTTTCAGGGAACGCAGGCACTAAGTAAAAATGAAGTTATGGCTATTATGGAGGAGTGAATGAACATGCTAGCTAGTTTCAATAAGAGCTTAAATTGATTATATCTGCATGTATTCAGGAAAAATTTTATGTTTCTAAGATTTCCAGTCATGTAATGAATATTTTATGGTTAGTGATCAAGTTGCTCTTATGTTCTGTAAAGTGTTAGATTAAATTAGTTACTCTGTCGAAATCATTGTGTGTTAAGGTTTGATTTGTTTTTTTGAAGTAGTGTCTGGGATATAAACAAGAAAAATATGCTCAAGCATTAGCTATAAAAATCTGGTAAGAAATATACAATTATGTGAGCAATTTCCTTGCAATTATATTATGTATTGGACAATCTTAAGTATTTTAAAAACACTGAGTTTTTGAGTAAATTTAAAATTTACCTTGAAAAATACCTTTAAGTATCTAATTGTTTTTCCTCTGAATTATGTCTACAAATGGTTCAAGTCTACTTTTTAAATTGTTTTGAGAGAGGTAATTGTATGGGAAGGCTTCAGGTATGATGCAAATGACTGGCATTTCAATTGCCATGATCAGATACCTGGCATGACACTAGGCACATGAGTTAACCAGCTTCAAATAAGTGAAGTTTAGGTAGATTCTGGTTTGTAAAATGCAAATAAAAGAATGGTCAGATTAACCACATGGTTAGACCATAGGTTAGGCAAATTGTTCACTTCAAATCAATGAAGCAAGGAACCATTTGAACCCAGTTTTCTGGAAAATGAGCAAAGATATTGACATGTACATGTATATCTGTGTACATGTTGATATTTGGGCAAAAATATAAACATAAATTCCTAGAACAGTTGTAGGAATGGGTTTCAAAAATAATAAAGCAAGAAATATTGTTTTGTATGTTAGATTATAGGCAAAAAATTAAGTATATATGTGCAGATATAGGTAGATATCAGATTTCAAACCATACAGGAGAAAAATAAAAAGAAAAAAAAAATAAAAATTGGGTTTGAACCGACCAGCATAGCACTCGAACTCGTGACCTCTCATGTGTAAGTTAGGCGCGTTTCCATTACGCCTAGATGTTGCTTGTGTTCACTTATGATCCACTTTCTTTTAGCCTGAGTTTGATACTATACAGACTTTAACACAATCATCCATATTAAAAGCTTGCTTTCCACTGATTATTACTTGATCATTTCTTAATTAGAATAACAGACTAAAGTACATGTTTCCAGTGGATTCTATGGTCAAAAATCAGGATACAATAATTAATCTTTTATCAGGGAATTATCACATTTTAATAGATTTAAAAGGATTTCTACTTACATATTATCATGCTCTGATTCTAGTAGAATATAACATAGATATCTTCATATATGTATGTTAGGAATGATTTAGATTTAAAACAATAATTTTATATTGTGAAAGATCCTGGATATATTTTGTTTATTGGAGAAAGAAAATGACCCTGGGAAATATATTTGTAATGAATGATATATCTATATATCATCTCTTAACAAAAAAAAAATCCTTATGAAATTAGGGTGGAAATAGGAGGGTCATTTCAGATTTAGGGCGGTTGTGAGCAGCGGCCTTGCCTTTTCTTCTTCCTCCCGAATCCAGGACATCGGTAGAAGGCCCAGCTGGGAGCTCGGTATCGGTAGGCGTTATTTCTGGATCAACTTCTTCGGCGATCACGACTGTGGGTGCTTTGCGCTTCACCCATTTCTTCGGGACCACTCTATGTATCCCTTCCAAATGTATGCTCTGTCTCCGTTCTATCAGCCCGATAGTCCTCAAATTCATGTCGGTCAGGACTAAGTCTATGTGCCTCTCTTCGCCCGGAAACGCCTGAAGAATCCGAACAAGCTCTTTGAAGTATGCGCCATCGGGACGAGAGATTGCGGCTATAAGAAAGGAAAAGTATGTCAGTTTTGAAGTCAGATACTAGTATCTCAATGATTCGAGAGAGAAATGGCAACACTTACGTCTATCCAACCACCGCCCAGCAAATCCAGGGGGGCACCGAACGTAGAACCATTCAGTTTTATAGTAACTTAGCCTTCCCCAGGAGCCCAGTACAATGTGGCAGTTTCTGACCGCCTCCAAGAAGGTGAAAGAAGGGTTGTCTCCATGGCTCTTGACATTGAATAAATATCTGATTTCGATCGGCTTCGGCGGTCGGAAGAGGATCTCCATAAACATGACAAAGGTGCTGTTCAACAAGGCATAACCGTTGGGATGTAGCTGAGATGGAGCTATGCCAAGAAACGATAACATCTCCCTTATATATTCATTGAAGGGAGGAAGTTTCCCCGCTGTGCAAGCGTGACGGTTGAAAGCAGTAAACGCCTTCGGGGGATTGTGTGGCCTGTCATTTGGCCTAGGAAGTAGCACGTCGTCAAGCGACAAACCATGCCTTAAGCAAATCCGTCCTAGCATATCTTCGGAGATACCCGACGGCATGGAATCTGTTGGATTGAGAATAAACCAAGCACCCGGACGCTCATCCAGAGTTGGCTCTATAACTTCGGCTTCAATAACCGGTATCTCTATGGTTGGAGTAATATAACTTGGATGTTCCGACTGCTGAGAACTTGAAGGGTCCATGACTAGCTAGCTTATAAAAAATCATTGTTAAACTGACAATAACGCTCGTGCATCCCCCAGTGTAAAGTGTGTGAGTGTGTTGTGCAGTGCAGTACTTTATATTATTTGAGAAGATCAACCGGATTGAAGGAAGCGTGTAAGCGACGAGACTTTGGAATTCGGTTGGAAGGACCGTCATCGCTGACCGTCACAACCGTACCATCCAACTATTGACTATCATTCCAAGTTAAAGTTTGTTGTCATTTTGATAAGTTTCAGTTTCATCGACGAGCTTCGATAGGCAATCAGATATGTAGTGAAACGGTTAAGTCTAGTTATGCAAACTTGAAGCTCGTCGGAGGCAATTGTTCAAGTGTGTGAGAAGTTTCAAACTTTTTAATAATCAAATTTGTATCGCTCACGGGAGCCGTGTTCGCATCAATAAGTCATGATCATCTGTGTGTGAGTAAGGCTCGGTCAGAAGGTTGACATGCAAGTTCGACTCGAACTAGAGGCTGGGGATTTCGAATCGATCAGAGCACAACCCTCCGAATCGATTAAAAGCCTCCAGTTCGACTTGCTCCCCAAGACCATCGAGCTCAACTCGGTCCCATGAACACGAAGTTCGACTCGCTCCCAGGACCACACAGTTCGACTCGCTCCCAAGACTACGTAGTTCGAATCGCTCCCAAGGCTATACACTTCGACTCAATCCAGAGCCATCCACTTCGACTCGCTCCGAAGCCACCCACTTTGATTCGATCGAAGGCCATCGTTTCAAATTGATCAGACACAGCCCCTTCGTATCGATCCATAGATTCAAAGCATTCAACTCGATGCGAAGCTCCACCATCGATCGATACGAAGGCCTCCGCCTCATCCTCTCGAAACCCCCACTCCAGATTAACACGATGCTAAGGCCATGAAACTTTCGATCAATCACGACTCAGGTTGATTTGGTGCTAAAAAACTGAGTCTCATCGTTCGCATGTTGGGTTCGCTTAATGGATTACCTAGATCTGTCAGATTAGTTCGAGTAAGTGATGGTATGAATCGGTTCGAAGGCAAAGTTATTTTCTCCTTTGTTATCTCGAGTCACAGAGCGATGCGAAAATAAGGTAGGGAAACGAAAGATAAAAAGTAAAAAACGGCTAAGTACAAAGTATTTATATGGACTTGGAAACAAAGGAAATAAACGATTCGTATCCCGGTGGACTCGAACACGTGTTTCGATTCCCTCTCCAGTGCGTTGATGCGAAGCTCCTCTTCGTATCGTTTGTCTTCGACTCCCTCTCTGATGCAGCAATAAAAGACATCACTTCGACTCTATTTTTCCTTCGACTCCGCCCCCTGTGCATTTCGACTCGCTCCTCTGTCTCCTATGTATTTCGACTCGCTCCTCCGTCTCCTGTGCATTTAGACTCGCTCCTCTGTCTCCTGTGCGTTTCGACTCCGACTCCTATGCAGTTCGAATCCAAGACCGAGTCGAACAACCAGTTCGAATCCATTAAACCATGACTTCCAGAGGACAACTCAATCGATATGAATTGCCTATTCATATCTAGTGACTCCATCTATATCGACACAAAATACTTACTCTGCATCCATAAATCCAATGAGAATCATCTTCGAATGTTTCAACCCTTCACATCAGTTCAAGAGAGGATCGTTACGAAGGAACGTTCAAAAGCAACCATCGAGCGTTGTTGCAGCAAATTTCACATCGGTTCAGGAGAGGATCGATGCGTAATTCAAAAATAAAATGAACTGACAACGACTCGTGGATGTGCAAACATCAACGAGAGTCAGGTTAACATATATGCATGAATGTCGGACTAATATTCGGTATTCCATATTTTCAGGAGTCAAAAACTCATCCAGTAACGATTACAACAACAAACGGGTAACCACTAGCATACAGCAATCAGTTGCAACAATACACGGTACAACGGTCGACAATCAACAGTTTACATTATCAAGAAGAACAGTCAAAGGTTACAGCTTTCATCGAAAAGACGATAACTATTTAGAGTAAAGATGGCAGCATTTCAAAGCACATCGTGTTTCCACAAGACTTACTTTGGGGGGCAAATGTTATCCCGCCTTTTGGCAAAGCCGTGACACCAAGGAATTGACTAGTAACCAACGACGGCCCGTCCTAGAGATCAGTTATACACAGGCTCATTATGGATATCGACGAATTTTGTCCGAGTCCGGATCTAGCTAAGATTGGTACGACATGACAAGCTAAGCCATGAGAGTCAACGTTCCAAATCTCAAGTCAATCCGAGTTCGTATGCTCAAGTTATGAACGATACAAAATTGGATGAAAACCAATCACCAGTTGACTCGCTCCCTTCGACTCGCTTCCTTCGACTCGCTTCGCATCCCTCAGAAGTGATTATTTCAACTCGCTCACATCCCTCAGAGGAGCCCGCTTCGACTCGCTTCGCCTCGAGCCATGCTTCGACTCGCTTCACTTCGTGTCCATCACGGAGCCTTCATTCGAACCCCTTAGATAGGTCTCCTTCGACTCGCTTTGCAACCCCCAGATAGGCCTCCTTCGACTCGCTTCGCAACCACCAGAAAGGCTTCCTTCGACTCGCTCAATCAATGCACGGATTCGACTCGATCAAAACAACGTCAAGGGCAGAGTGAGACTCAAGCGCCACATCGCCGAGTCGAACGGAAGCGAGTCGAACAGAGCGAGTCGAAACAGAAGCGAGTCGAACCAAACAGCCACCGAGAATCGCATTTCGTATAGATCATATCTCCTAATCTACAAGTCCAAATGCTATGAAATTTTCACAGAAGACTACGTACATGCTAAGGAATGTCCACGCCAAATTTCGCCTCCATTGGATGAAATCTTGATCGATACGAAATCTATTCGTATCGATCACGGATCGGACTGAAACTTCACTGGCTTGGGCGTGCGGGCCTGGTTACGTGCCAGAGAGGGTCTCTTGAGATCTGAGCGAAATATCAGCCTCCTACACCTATAATAGACCCCCAAAGCCAACAGAAAAGGGGTTCTTCTTCCTCTTTGAGATCTCCAACACCCGGACTCTGCCAGATCCAGATCTGAACTCAATTGTTGCTGCTACCAATGAAATTCATTGCTGCAAATCATAATTTCCTGCTGTAAATCATTGAACTCACTTGTAAACACAAAAGAAAGATCAATAAAGCAAACTACTTCATAGTGGACGTAGGCGATACGCCGAACCACTCTAAATTCTTGTGTCTCCTTGCACTTTCTGAAATTTGGAGTTTTTGTTAGATAATTCCTCTTTTTCCATTTAATTTCTTCACTTTATCTCTTCAAAGACTTCCGAAGAGTGTTGTGCCCAATTTTGGTACAAACAATACGAATAGATCATCCATTCATCGATACGAAGGATAATCCCTGAGAATAATACGAAGAAGGCTTGGTCAAGTGAAGGAACGGTCATGCGGCACAAAAAGTGGATCCCCCCAAGTCATCGCTCCACGTCATCAACAGCTGATCGATACACACTGATTGATCCGAACATGGATCGATACGAACTCATCATCCAATTGCAAAATCAATCTTGGATCGATCATTACTCAAAATCTACAAGCCCAAATGCTACCAAATTTTCACAGAAGCTTACTCACCACCTCAAGAATGTCTCAGACCGATCTCAGCCAAAAAGGAGCAAATCTTGATCGATACAAAATGTACATGGATCGATCAGGGATCGATCCCAAATGACCTTGGATCAATCTGTTGGGCCTACCCACGTGTGAGAAGTAGTATTCCAAGATCTAAGCCAAATATTTCTAGATTACACCTATAAATAGCACTCCAATGCCAACAGAAAATAACAGTAAATAAATGATGATTGAAAAATAAAGTCAAAATTTACGTAATGGCAGAATATAAAATTTGGCAAAAATAAAATACAAAGGCAACTGTTGTTGGAACAGCGGCTTGGAAAATGAAAAGGCAACCGTAGCCCAGTTTTCTTATTGGGCTAATTTAAGCCCAATGATGGTTTATAAATTACTTCGGCTCTAGTATGATAAAGAACTAAAGTAGAAATCCTCCTATTTAATTTGAAAGAGCTGATAGGAACATGTCTAGTGGTATCTAGGCGTAAGAGACAGTTTTCTATGGGTTTTAGAAGGAGTGCATGTGGAGGGGCCAATGATACCTTTGCGCTAGGCTACCTTCCATGCTCTTCTTTCTGAAGACTTGTGGAGTAGATGAGGATAGTAGTTCTGACAGGCCGATCGACTTATTGGTCCGATTTTTATATTAGGGCCTAGTTTATAGACTCTCTATATTGATTTACTTCAAAAAGTCTAGAACAGATCTGAGACAAGATATTTACCTTTGTTTTCAGTTTATATTCTATTCACCAGACCTTGTGTTTGACCCATTCATATTTTTTCCACCCACAGGAGAACAGTTTAGCAACTATTGGGATTTAGTAAAAAGGCAAGTTTCACCCCTAGTTTCAACACTATTAGGGGTAGTAGTCTTATCCTGGTTAGTAACCATATGTTGAATACATTATCATTATTCCGCTATGAGATTTTACCAACATTACTCCGACTTACCTTTGTTATTTGCAGGATACCAAACTAGCAATTCGTGCTTTAGTGGACTTGGATTTTCGGTTCATCGAGAATTTGAGCCTACTTGGGTGTGGGTTGTTACACCCCCATTCCTCAACTTCTTGTATACCACCACATTTCCATCACCTGCAAATCCATTCTCCTCATCTCTGTTGTCTACTACCACAAACCAATCACAGCGAGAAACTCCATTTTATCACCTCCTACCACCGCAACAAACTCCCTTCCTCAATCAACTCAGCAACCCGCACTGTCTAAACCCGTGACCAACTCAGCAACCAAATCCAAACTCCGATCACTCCTTCACCACCGAACCATTGCAATCCACAAACGAAAGCCAATCATGTTTTAATTTGAGAATTCTATTTGAGAATTTGGGATTTAAAAATTTTGTGGGTGAAGTTATCCGTGTTTTTATGATTAACAAAAAGAGGAGAGAAGAGTGCAGATATAGTGGGTTAAGTTTTTTGTTGTTAATTTTTAATTGGGCAATGTTGGCCCGGGTGTATTTCATTTGGGTTGGGGCAGGTTTGATTTTTTTTTATGATGTATTATTTAGTTTCCATTTTGTTTTAGACCATTTATCTTTTTATCCTTTCATCTCTTAAAAGAAAAGAAATTTGCTTTGTTAAGGTTTTGTTTTCTTTTAAAAAAAAGAGAATTCATTTTCATTTGGTATTAAAAAAACAAACAAACAACAAGCTATTTTCAATTGTTTTAGTTTAATTTGTTTTATTTTCTTCTTTGATATATATATATATATAATTATAAAAAAACTGTATATATATTGTTTTTAATTTTAGGTTGTAGAAAATCAAAAAGGAGTAACTACTTGCTTAATAACTACTTTGTTTACTTGTTATATATATATAATTGTCGCTTTAAAACAATTTGCTAATAATTCTACATGCTTTGTTATCGTACCCTTATCCCTTGTTTTTATTTTCTTTGCATTGTTGGTTGCTTGCATTTTAAAATTAAAAAAAAACGAAAACAAAAATCCATTCATAGTTGCATTGTTAAAATCACGTTTAATTTTAGTTTTGCATTCATCTCATCTTATTTTCTTTTTTAAGGGTAATACCCAATCCACATAAGGTATGGGATTTCATTACCCCTTCATTGGCCCACAAATTGCATTTCATCTTAGAATCTTCTAATAATAACGATTAGACATTTTAAGGATGTCACGAGCTCACCTAGGGCTTAATTGTATATTGACAAGTTGTCCCCTTTCAATAATTTAATTTCTTAGTGTTAGGCTACGACAGAGCAATAACCATTTATAAATATTACGGTCTGATTATTTCTCCGAAGGTACTTAAACCTTCGGTTGCATTGCTACGGTGATTTGTGATGCACCGATAAATCCTGCCCGTTACCTAGCTAAGAATAATTTTGTTGATTAAGAAAAAGTGCGATTATACAATTTTGGGTTAGGAGCTATTAAGGATAGAAAATTGTAATTAAGTCCTTTGCATTCATTTAGTTGCATTAGTTCATGCATATTTTAAAAAATCAAAATCCAAAACTAAAAAAATGAACTTAGTTTTTTTAGATCCTTTCCTTTGAAAATTTTCAATTCAAATCAAAAATCCAAACAAAAAATTTAGTTTTTAGAAAAAAACAAAAATCCAAAAAATATATATAATCTTTTCAAAAAACAAAGAAAACATATAAAAAAAGAAAAAGAAAATCAAATTTCCATGTTGAAAAATAATTTGCTTTTGGTAAATAGTTTTCCTTTATAAAAAAATCAAAAAAATAATAATAAAAAGTTCTTGAAAATGTCCGAATTTTCTTACCCGCTAGAAATTTACAATGTTGTGAAAATCAATATAATCCATATGATTTCACACAAAATTCTTATGGATATTTTAATGACAACTATTGTAACAACCCGAAATTTAACCCATAATAATTAATTCATTAATTAATGAAATGATAAAATAACTTTGTGAAATTATCAGAATGGAGCCACGGGAGTTGCACCATTGTGTCCATAGTAATTTCCTGGTCAATTTCCATATATAGAACGTCAAAATCCGAGCTAATATGAACAAGTTACGAATTAATCAAGAAATCGAAAAGAAAAAAATAATAATTATATGGGCTAGGTCGACCTAACCATCACCTAGGTCGACCTAGGGGGTGAAGGTCGACCTGGCGGTCGACCCGCCCAATGTATGAAGCGAAGAAGATTTCTTCTTCGTGCCGTGCGATTTTAACACGTCATTTTCGTTCCTTTGGCTCATCTGGTTCCTCCGTGCTTCCATCTGATGGCTCCTATTCAGCTTATGACGTGGTTGCATCCTATTCAATCCCCAAATATAATGGTTCGAGATCCACTTTTACCCCTATAAATAAGACCCTAGGCCTAACACTTTTTCTCATTTAGATTTTCTCCGCTTGGGTTCACCTTTTCAGGAAGGACCCGAAAAGGAATAATTTTCCAAGGAGAGAATATTTTTCATAAAAATATTTTAATACCCTCAAGTGGATCCGGGAAGACCTAAAGGGAAGAGCATAGGACAACAGGTGAGTGATTGTAATTATTTTAAATTTCTTTAAGTAATTTAAAATAATAGGTTTCCAATAGCTGTAGTTTTACTATGATTTTTGGAATAACCTTTTTAGTAGTTTATTTAAAGTTTTTAGAATTATTTTCAGTCTACTTCTTTTATCTATTCTTTTCAGTTAATTTTAGTTTATTTATGTTAATTATAGTTTTTTCATTTATTTACAGTTTATTTACAGTATTTTAATTTATTTACTGTTATTATGTGTTATTTGCATCTTTTTCCCACGCTATGGATTTTCTTCTATTTTCAGTTTTCTTTTATTTCTCCTTCTTCTTCGCGTATGGATTAGAATAGATTAAACGCGAATATGGACTAAAATTATAAGAATACTGCAATAACAGAAGATAAGATGTAAATTGTAAAGACTGAAAAAATGGAATTAAGACTGAAATTGAGCCTAATTATGATATTGATGTTAGAATTGGACTAATTAAAGATAATTGGCCTAGTTATAACTTAAAATTCTAACTAAAAAGGGTATAAGATGAAAGAAGCTTATGTTTACACTTAGACCTTGGGTTAAGTAATAAGCATGATTATAACGTAGGTTATAATAAGAAAATAGAACAGAATGAGGCTTATTTTAAGACTTAGAATAAATTAATAAGCACAGATAGTAAGAATAATAACAAAGGCTTATTTAAAATAATTTAGCTAAGTTAATAAGTAAAGACGAAAGTAGGATCCGTACTGACAGCATTTCCCTTATGTTGTTTAGGGTAGATAAGTGGTCAATAGTTGAAAGAAAAGATCTGTACCGGCAGCATTTTCCTTGTGCTGAGTGGTCAATAGTTAAAAGAAAAGATCCGTACCAGCAGCATTTCCCTTGGGACATGCTTATGCTGTTTAGGTTAGATAAGAGGTCAACAATTAAAAGACTAAATCATGGGGATTTGGACAAGGGATGCAACTAGATTTTGTTTAACAGGAACTAGTATGGGGCTTATTTTCTATGGACACGGTGTCTCACAATAGCCTGAAGTGAGACGAGGGCACGCTTATGATGTCTAGGGTAAATAAAAGGTCAAAAGAGGAAGCAATAGATAGTGCGAACCAGGGGTAATCGAGCGTGCGACATCGATTAGGGGAGATAAGTCGCTGTTGAGTTCCAAGCGCTTAGTATGTGTGTCATTCGTAGATACCATTGCCTTATGTGTAGGGAGCTATATAACATCTAGTCCACAGTAGATACTTTGCGTATCATTCATAGACACCATTTCTATGTAGGGAGCTATATAGCGTTTAGTCCGCGTAAGGTCTATGGAGTAGCAGGCTAATCAAAGGGTAGAATTAGGATTTCAGCCTAATTATAGGATTAGGAATTCAGCCTAATCAAAGCAGCTATCAAAGACAAGTGCAAACAATCAAAGTTAATCAATTGTGTTAATTTAGTTAAATCGTATTTATTTCCAGCTTATTCCTTCTTCATATTTCCTTTGTTTCTTTTTATATACTAGAATTGTTGTAAAGCCTATTACCTTTACTTTACTTAAAGATTCTAGTAATTACTATCATTCACCAAACATTTAGTCTGACACACTCCTCCATTTTCCCCTTCCCCCCATAGGTAATCAAGGAAGATAACAGTATGTTGTAGTTGCTTGGAGGTTTGTTTGAAGGAGTTTCCACTATGTACTTCCACTTCTTTTATTTTAGCTTTTTGTTCTTTATTTGTACCGGCACATGTTGGGGAATAGTTGTACTCTGATTTTTGAGACTATGGTTTTCTTTGATTTCATAAGACATATATGTATGGTATTTTGACACGTGATGTATTTGGTATTTAGTGACTTATTTGGTTTTTAGAGCAATTATGAAGTTCTGTTCTGAATAAGTTATTATTTAGATTGTTTATGCTGTTTTTACCTATTTCTATCTTGTGAATCTTAGTCTCTACTAGTTTTAGTTTATACCTACAATGCACCACATCTTCTAGTGTGTCCTTTTGGGTATACTAAGGGTGTGGGGTGTTACACTTAGTATCAGCGCCTATGGTTACGGGATCCCCAAAAATTTATTTAAAAAGAAAAGTATTTTTCAAAATAACTTGTTTTAAAAGTATTTTTCAGAAAAGAACTCTTAGAAATAGTTTTTAAGTATAAAAGAGTTTTTATAAAAATCCCCTCAATAGTCCAGTTCAACCTTCTTTCGATTCTTTCAAGCCTAAGTTTCCTTTTCTTTGCATAATATGGCTGACTGGTTCGGTAAAGCTTTGGTACCAGAGGTGCAAGGGCCAGCGCCCAATACAGCACCGGTAGGTGGAGGTCCCTTTAATCCATTTACAACAACCAATTTTTCTAAGATATGCAAGAAATTTGCTAGTTTAGGAGGCATAACGATTTCTACCACAGAGGATTTAGAGGAGGCACGAGCTAGGTTGGAGGTTATGGAGCAAAGGATTAGGATGTTAGACTTGAGGACCTTAGAAGTGGATCAAGAAAAGTGGGAAATGCAATAACTATGGAAAGGTTGGGCATTACGCAAAGGACTATAAGAATAAAACGATGAAGGAGAGGTGTTTCAACTATGGGCAGCCCGGTCATCTTAGTAGAGCTTGTCCTTAGAGAATGGGGCAGAGAGCAAGCGGACCTATGGCGCAGGTACAAGTTTGGAAGCAGCACTTTCTAGCAGCGATTCGGAAGAGGTAGGAAATTCTCTTTAGAGGGATTAATCTCTCTTTCTGATTTTTCCATTCGGACTCTTTTCGATTTTGTAGCATCACACCCTTTCATTACGAGTTCTTTGGTAGAGTGTTTGCTCTTAGACATCTCTTTAGTAGTAGACCCCATTGTTGTTTCAAACCCCATATGAGGATCGACACACTTGTCTATGGTTTGTAGGGGTTTGAAAATTTTTATCCTAGGCATGGAATTTGACCGTGCGCCTATGTATTGGGATTTTCGGGGTATGGGATGATTTTGAGAATGGATTGGCTATCCACATATAGAGCTATATTAGACTGCAAGAGGAGAGTCGTTAGGCTAGAGACATGCAGTGGTAGGACTCTCGAGGTTTCTTGCGACCTGCAAGGGTCAGTTATGTTGAGCTTCTTTTATTCCCTTGATTCATCAAAGTTAGATATGGTTCCGGTAGTCAAAGATTTTACAAACGTCTTTGAGGAGGTTAGGGGACTATCCCCTAAGAGAGAGATTGACTTCAGGATTTATTTAACTGATAATGCTAAGCCAGTAGCATTGCTTGTGAGGCACATGGCACCTAGGGAGAGGATGGAAATGAGAAAGCAGATCCATGAGCTTTTGGAGAAAATATTTATAAGAAGGAGCATATCGGAGTGGGGAGCGCCAGTCATCTTCGCTACTAAGGCATATGGTTATTTCGACTTTGCGTAGACTATAGAGAATTGAATAAGCTCATGAAGAAGAACCGATATCCACTCCCTAGGATAGATGACCTTTTTGACCATTTAGTTGGCTCTTCCGTATTCTCGTAGCTTGATTTAGCCACGGGATTCCATCAGCTTAGGGTTGCTGATGACAGCATTGATAAGACCGCATTTAGGACACCAGATGGATTCTTTGAGTGGTTGGTTGCGCCATTTGGGCTAACCAACGCCCTAGCCTATTTTGTTGATTTGATGAGCCGTGTTTTTAGAGATGTCCTAAATGAGTTCGTGGTGGTATTCGTAGACGACATTTTTCAAGAGTAAAGAAGAGCATGTTATTCATCTAGAGGGGGTTCTTCTTACCCTTCGCGTTCATTGGCCGGGAGCAAAGTTCTTGAAGTGTCACTTTTGGGGTAAGTCAACGCATGACAAGAGTTTGATAAACGGTTTAGTACATCTAGTTTCGGATTGTGGAAATCCAAAGAGTTGTAGGCAAAGATTGGAGATGTACAATATATGCAGTTGATAAGAAAAGAGAAAAGCCATGTGTAGATAATTATAGAAGTAATAATTGCCTCAGATAAGTGGATTTTACGGTAATGCCTTAGAATAAATATAGGCATACAAGAAGAATAAGAATATAAGACTTTGAGTAAGGAAATGAGATTTCCAAGGTTTAGGAAGGATACTCTTAAGGTAGTAAGTAGAAAAATCGACTTTATGTCTAACCCAATATACTGAAATTATTAGAATTGGAAAAAATTATATAATTGTCAATATTTTTAAAGTAAATATTAGGAATATAGTAAGAAATATAAATTGGTTTTTATATGATGAATTTTTGTTGAAAAGGTGAAATTCTTTTTGGAGAGTTATAGAGCGTTTATAGCTCACTAGTTTCTTTGAAAGTAAACAAAGGTTTAAAATATAAAAACCTAGAGGTTATTAAGTATCAAAAACATAGGTTACAATATTTATTGTTGTAATAGATGTTTTCGTGAAAAGTACAGGGAGCATAGACTATAGCACTATTATTATAGTAGGTGACTTCCAAAAGAAATGTTTTTACATAGCATATGAGGTTTAATAGTATTTATTTTAATTGAATCCATACACTAGTATTTTTGGGTTGTAGTAATAGTGTGTTACGCGACATCTGTTTTGACCCACATAAAAATGTGTTTTTAAGAAAATTTTCAAGTATAGAAATAAAGTGGTTTGTAAGTACACTAAATATTTAAATAAGTATGAGGAAATGTTTTATAGTTATGGATATATTAAAAACAGTTTTGAAAATGATTTTCTGAAATGAAAAGTGTAAGTAAATATTAGGAAATTAGTAAATTTCATAGAAATTGTCTATGGTAAGAGAATGTAACGACCCGATATTTTCAACCATTCGCATCCATTATAAGTGTATAGGTAGACACTCATGCCAGAGTTGAATTGCTCAAAATACCGCGTTGTAAATAAAATTTGGCAAATCTCAGAATATACAGTAAATAAATATAATCACAGATCACAGACACAGAGTAAAATAATGCAGCGGATGTAAAAGAAATAGTAGTTCATGAAGCTACTATGAAAATATATCAGAGTTAAATAAGATACAATAGAAGAAACAAAGTACAGCAGAAGTCTCAATACAATAACCAAGTACAAACTGAGTAGAACAACGGAACAGAAATAGATAGGACCAGACAAGCAGACAATCTCCAGCGATTCAAATCTCCGAGAGAGTGGAAATCCAAATCTGTGAATAACTCAGGCTGACTCGAGCGTAAAGAAAAACACAAAACACTCGAGTCAGGATAATATATACTTATATAATGTAAACCAACTCAAGTGAACTGTAATAAAGGTACAAGTAACTTAAAGAATGCTTGGGATCGCCCATTCTTTAAGGATCCGTTAAAATATCTACTATGTAGTAATATTCGCTATTATAATAGTGTCTACATAAGTAAAGTATAATCATATCGGAAAATAGCGTTAAGGGGATGGAGAACCTTAACGCGGTCGGATCTTAAAATCATAATCGTAGTAAAGCTCGATATGGTAGGTGACACGGCACAACTAGGCAATGCCAGGGTAGATATACCAATTACGCATCTGGACTAGTGGTGACGCATAGCAGCCACTACCGCCCACCTCGAACAACACTCCCAATCAAGGGTGGCCACCAAATCAATCACAAGTAATAGAATGGTATCGAAGAAGTGTGTCCGATCAGAGGTGCTACCTCCTTGGTCCGTCAATCGCTCCTGTTTTAGCCACCTTATGCCAACTCACGGGAGTTGGGTCCACGTATATACCTTAGGATCGTCGCCACCATCCTACTTCATTCTGGAAACTCCACCGCGTACACAGTTGTCAAAGTGGTTTTCGGTATCGACAGAGAGTATGTCCATATCCGATCCCGGTCTCTTTGCCAACCAATCGTTATTATAACCCGTGGTTATAACTTTTAAAAACAATACTTTACTTCAAAATAAGATATCATTTCAAAATCATGTCTTTATCAAAATAAAGATTTATCATTTCCAAATCATTTCAATATTCCAAAATATCGTATCCTTTCAAACTTCTTTTCAAATCATTTCAATATACCAAAATATCATATCTTTTCAACTTCATTTCAAATCATTTTAATATATCAAAATATCATATCTTACAAACTTCATTTCAAATCATTTTAATATATCAAAATATCATATCTTTGATAGTTATACTTCGAAATCAAAATCATTTTTATTTCAAAACTATGTTCATTTCAAAACAACATCATTTCCATTTCAAACATATATTCACCTTTCAAATAGTCTATACTTTCAAAGTTATAATTCTTTTGAAACTAAAACATTTGAAATCATTATACTTTAAAAATCACAACATTTCGAAAACATATATTTGAAATCATCTTTTAATTCTACATATTTACAAATTTATTAAATTAAACCCAAATTCCAAATTTTAATTTAAATTTAATTCAAGCCATCATTTTCAACTCACATTCAGTTTACTAACAAACCATTTCAAATATAGGTTTAATTCACAAAATACAATATTCAATCTTTAGTATATTTCAAAGCTTAAATATCCCACATTTCATAAATTCAAAATCATTTATATACATTTCAAAATATCAAAATATTATTCAAAGCATCATTCATTTATATTTCATTTAAATACCATTTGAATCCATTCATTTTATTAAATTTAAATACCATTTTAAACTCACATTAAAATCAATTTCTTTCATTTAAAACCATTTAAATGTCTCTTCATTATCTTTAGAAATTTAACATTTAATTTCCAAAATTATATCATTTTCCAAAGATTATTTTTCATTAAAATTTATTAAAACAACAAAATATAGTTTCCGTAGCACTTACAAAATGCTATGTAAAGTTATAGTTTAAAATAGTTCATTTAACAAAACGACAGCACTTAAATGCTGTAATGTATTTCCATTAAAATTAAAATAAACTTAAATGTTTAGTTTAACCACTACAGCACTTACAAAGTGCTATAATAGCCTTTATTCCAAATTAACTCTTTAGTTCATTTAAACAACTACAGCAATTACAAAATGCTGTAATATCTTTTACATACATTTCAAAAATGCTGTCAAATCAAATTTAGAGCTTAATTACCATTTCACAAATTTAACTAAATTTCCAATTTTATTTAATTAACTTAAACCTTTAATTAAAACCAAATTTCACATTTCCTAGTCAAGTTATATTTTAAAAGATCACTTTTAAACATTCATTTATTTAACCACTTAAATTCATAGAAAAATCAATAATACTTTAATAAATCACTTAAATTCACATTTAATCAAATTATCATATTTACCATTTCCAAATAAAATTTAATATCCATTTTATTTATATAACTTAAATATCATTTTTAACCAAAATTCCAAATTCCAAACTTAGATTATATTTCAATAATCCAATTTAACCATTCATTAATTACATTTTTAACTCATAGAAAAATCATAATTTCTTTATTTTAAAACATTTCAAAATCTATTTAAATCAAATTTCATAAATTTATATTTTTAAAATACTTAAAAATATCCAAAAACACTTTATAAAATAACCACGGGCCTGTATATAATTTTCTAACTTAGGTCAAGTGATACGGATATGTATCATTTTAATCCGCAGTTAAAAAAGAAAAATCAGGGTTCTATCATTTCAAACCCGCAATCCCAAGTTAAAATAATTTAAATAAAAATTGTTCAGGCCTATCATTTCAGCCCATAACGATTTTTCCCTATTCTAAAGTCCGTTCGGGTATGTATCATTTCAACCCATAGCGATTCTAATCTACAGGGAACTTGCAATGGTGATAACAGATATAAATAACAGAATAACATTAAATAACAGTAACATATGATATAACAGGTGTAATAACAGGTGTGAACATCATATGATAATAATATAAGCATATATAACATGATAATACATTTCTACAGATTCACAGGGTGTCAATTTACTAGTTATATAGGTACATATTGTCTGGTGAGAATAACTCACCTGTATTAAGCTGCAGATGACAACTAACACACACATCATAGAATCCACAAAGGCACGAGAGTATGATAAGTGATTTGAGTGTGGGAGAGACAAGACTAAATGCCTTGAATACATGAAACAAACCAATACAATATACATGAATAAACACTACACAACAATTTAAATAACTTGTATATTCAAGCACAAATCAATTCCAAACCAATTGCACTTGCCTCCATCTAGCATAGGCTCAGCCATGGATGGAAAATACATGAATAAGGCTTGCTCTCAGGTCTGGTTGTGGACCTATAGGGGTCGGCCTAACCTAGAGAAGGTGGTGGACAAGTTTGTGAAGCAAAAATCTAATATTACAAGGCAAAAGCATTGAATTCAAGGCAACTAAAGGCTCGGCCTAGGTCATGGAGGACATGGCTATCTCAGGTGGGGTCAGTAGGTGGTGTGCAGAGGTGTCTCAGGTCTGAAACAGGTTGGTGGTGGTGGTGGTTGGTCGGCCTAGGTGGTGGAGAGAGGTGGTGGAAGGAGGATGTGCTTGGCTATGGGATCTAGGTGGTGTTGCATCAAAACTATGGTGGTTCTTCATCACATAGGGGCTAGGCTATGGCATGGGAAGGGGCTGGAGGAGGTGTTAGTCAGAGGGGATGGTGGTGGAGGTGGCCAAGGTGGTGGATGTGGTGTTGGCCGATCCAAAGAAGAGGAGGACAAGTGCAAAATCATGTGAAAACAAAGGAAAACATAGAAAAGAAGAAGGTTTTTACCCAAAAATCTTTGCAAATGATGATGGACATGATTTTTGTGATTGAGAAGAGTTTGTATACGGAAATAAAAAGAAAAATAAGCAGCTGAAAGAAAAGTTAAGGTCGGCCAAAGAAATTGAATGAAAAAGGTTGGAAAACGAAGAGACGGGAAAACAAAGAGCCTTAGGCAAACCAAGAGTCACAAACTCTTCAAATTTCCATTATTAATTTAGAAATTTGTAAATACATATAAAACTGATAAATAAAGATAAAACTCAGTAAAGAAAATTAATATATAAAATAAATAATTAAATTTTAATTATATAGTATTTAAATTAAGAAAATGGCTAAAATTTGCAAACTAGGCTTTAAATATTTAGAAATAACCTCAATACACTTTGGAAACATTTATTTTAATTTGAATACATGTAAAATGAATAAAATAAATTAAAACACAGCAAATAAGAGTGAATGCATAAAATAAATAAATAAATTTTAATTATATAATATTAAATTAAGAAAATAGCAAAGAAAATAGAAATTAGGCTTTAAAATTAGAAAACAATTTCAGTAGACTTTAGAAAAATTATATTATCATTTGTAAAAATATTAAAAGACAAAATATATATCAAATAACATATTAGCACATATTTAAAATAAAATATAACAAAGAAAAATTAATTTATACAATTTAAAATAGACAAAATTGCAAAATAAACAATTTATACTCAAAATTGAAATGTACATATCTTTTGCAGTTTAACTCCGTTTTCAATGAAACGAAAAGTAGTATTCATGTTATTAAATCTATTTTCATAATAAAAGATAAAATTTATAATTTCAAATATTAAAAATTTAAATTTAAAAGTCAAAGTTTGACTATTTTAACCAAAATTCACTTTTAGGAAAATTATTCTATTCAGTCATATTTGGAATTCTAATCCATATCAAAATCAAAGTTTATATTTAAAATAACAAAATTTATTCTTTTTCATAAATAAAGCTTTTTAAATATGGAAATATCAGTTTAAAAATAATTGTAAAATACAGGGTTGTTACACTCTCCCCCACTCAAAGCTTTTCGTCCCCGAAAAGGAACGAGGTACGGGAAAGCACAGAAAAAGATAGAATGAAATAGAATTAAGACAAGATGATAAGAAGGTTGGAATTACACCTGATAACTATTGTTATAGGTAAGTTTAACAAGATGGAGGTGATCAAATAAAGAATATAAGCACGAAAAAGATCCTCTAGAGTCTGAATCTCCCTTTTCACTTGACCGACGGTCTATGAATGGAAAAACAGTGCTCAGGGTTAAAATGAGTACCAAAAATTTTCAAAGATTACAGAAAGATTTCTAAACATACTGGTATAAGCAATAGCCTTCCCATTCTGTAACAAGATAAGAGAAATAAGGACAAACAAAAGATAGTTTGAAAAAAAAAATAAGATAATAGATTTGTAACCATAATGTTTTGAAATCATAACAATTTAGAGATGTTATCATTTGGAAATCATACTACTAAAAATCATAACACTTTGGAAATGTTATTCTTAAAAAAAACATAACACTTAGAAAATCATAACACTTTTAAAAAAAATAAACTTCATTTAAACCATTTTAATTCAAGGTCAAATAATATTCATTTTAAAGTTGTAACATTTCTAAGTTCATTCAATTATAAAAATTTTCAAAACATTGTCTTTTCAAAATAGCAGCACTTATAAAATGCTAAGTAGATATATTAATATTTCAAATCAGTTTAGTTCCAGAAATATTTATTTGGACATCATTTAACTTATGACTTAATAAAACAAACTTTTATGAATGGAATATCCAAATTAAACTATACTTCGTTTATTAAGTTAAAAGTTCACTATTTTTGTTAGCTCTTAATTTAACACATAACCTAACACTTTATTTAAAATACCCATTTCACAAATAGATATTCCTTTAATAAGTTACACTTAAAATTCCATTTGAAAACCAAATTCTCAATTATCAATTTTTAGTGATGTTAAAATACATTTTAACTATTTAAATCATAATCATTCATTTTTCAAGACATATCTATTTCATAAATAAAATATTTATATAGCAAATATAACAAACAAATTTCTTTACACATTTATTCATTTAGACATCAATTAAACTATGAAATCAAGTTAAATAAACTTTATTACAAAATCTCTAATTCAAATGTATTTTATTTTATCTATGCAAAGATACATTATTTATTATACAACATATTCATTTCAGGAAATAACCTTTATTAAATTCCTAGGTTAGACTTAAGGTTACATATTAAATCAAATTTGATTATTAAGTTATTTAAATAAAATCTCTTTAAATTCCTTTTTCACTATTTGCCTCTGTTAATCTTTTATAACTAAAATTTAAGTGTATAACATGCATTATAACCACTCAAATTTTATTTATAAAAATCCTTTTTATATTGTATATTATCCAATTCCATATTCAACTTCTGTGTAATTTAGGTAAGTTATATTGGAATGAAATTGTGTGTTATACAAGTAAAACTTTCCAATTCAATTATCTCAAGTTTGAATCATTTATTCAAATTTTTGATTTTCTTCTTATAACTGAAATTATTCTTTAAAATAAAATTTAAGAATTAAACTTCCGATTCCTGTCAAACTATTTAGAGATAAGTAATTATATATACATAATATGTCAAATCAAATTTAAATCATATATCTATATATATTATAATCCAGTCATATTTTAGAAATTCAAATCAATTAGATTTTCCAAAACAAAGCTGTAGCAAGACTATAGAATGATCTCTTCACTTCAAAACTTGAAAATGAACGTCGATGATGCTGCAGTCATCACCGAAATTATTTTCCAGCGACAAAGAGAAGAGCACTTAATTTTTAAACTTTAAAATCCTTTAGAGATAAATTTTTATTCCAAGTACTTTAAATAATATCCTTTTAAAAATTTTAAACACAAGGTTTGAAACCATCGGAAATTAAATTCTTTAAATTTCTTGTTTTTAAATTCATTTCAGTTCCCAAATAAATTTATAAACAACTATTTATAAATTCATTTGTAGAACAATAAATGATAAATCAAGTATTATCATTTCAAATTATCAATTTAAATCAATTTATTAAGTTCCATAAAATTATATATCCAAATTTATTTCATTAACCAAATTTTAAAATAATATTGTGTCAGTTTGTTCTGTCAAAGTGTTTTAGAAATCCTATCGATAGCGTTGATTAGACGAATCGATCGAAAACCCAAATCAACATCAACAACCCAAACACTTGGCAACTAAAGGCTCGGCCTAGGTCATGGAGGACATGGCTATCTCAGGTGGGGTCAATAGGTGGTGTGCAGAGGTGTCTCAGGTCTGAAACAGGTTGGTGGTTGTGGTGGTTGGTCGGCCTAGGTGGTGGAGAGAGGTGGTGGAAGGAGGATGTGCTTGGCTATGGGATCTAGGTGATGTTGCATCAAAACTATGGTGATTCTTCATCACATAGGGGCTAGGCTATGGCATAGGAAGGGGCTGGAGGAGGTGTTAGTCAGAGGGGATGGTGGTGGAGGTGGCCAAGGTGGTGGATGTGGTGTTGACCGATCCAAAGAAGAGGAGGACAAGTGCAAAATCATGTGAAAACAAAGGAAAACATAGAAAAGAAGAAGGTTTTTACCCAAAAATCTTTGCAAATGATGATGGCCATGATTTTTGTGATTGAGAAGAGTTTGTATACGGAAATAAAAAAAAATAAGCAGCTGAAAGAAAAGTTAAGGTCGGCCAAAGAAATTGAATGAAAAAGGTTGGAAAACGAAGAGACGGGATAACAAAGAGCCTTAGGCAAACCAAGAGTCACAAACTCTTCAAATTTCCATTATTAATTTAGAAATTTGTAAATACATATAAAAATGATAAATAAAGATAAAACTCAGTAAAGAAAATTAATATATAAAATAAATAATTAAATTTTAATTATATAGTATTTAAATTAAGAAAATGGCTAAAATTTGCAAACTAGGCTTTAAAAATTTAGAAATAACCTCAATACACTTTGGAAACATTTATTTTAATTTGAATATATGTAAAATGAATAAAATAAAGTAAAACACAGCAAATAAGAGTGAATGCATAAAATAAATAAATAAATTTTAATTATATATAATTAAATTAAGAAAATAGCAAAGAAAATAGAAATTAGGCTTTAAAATTAGAAAACAATTTCAGTAGACTTTAGAAAAATTATATTATCATTTGTAAAAATATTAAAAGACAAAATATACATCAAATAACATATTATCACATATTTAAAATAAAATATAACAAAGAGAAAGTAATTTATACAATTTAAAATAGACAAAATTGCAAAATAAACAATTTATACTCAAAATTGAAATGTACATATCTTTTGCAGTTTAACTCCGTTTTCAACGAAACGAAAAGTAGTATTCATGTTATTAAATCTATTTTCATAATAAAAGATAAAATTTATAATTTCGAATATTAAAAATTTAAATTTAAAAGTCAAAGTTTGACTATTTTAACCAAAATTCACTTTTAGGAAAATTATTCTATTCAGTCATATTTGGAATTCTAATCCATATCAAAATCAAAGTTTATATTTAAAATAACAAAATTTATTCTTTTTCATAAATAAAGCTTTTTAAATCTGGAAATATCAATTTAAAAATAATTGTATAATACAGGGTTGTTACAGAGAATATAAATTAAAAATACTTTAATCTATTGGAACGAAATGGATAATGATAAAATTTTCTATGAAACCAAATTATAAATAAAGATGTTTTGTGAAAGTTATAAGGAATACGTGAAAGAGATATACAAGGTATGGGAAGCACCATATTTTGTATAGCCTATTTCGAAAAATATAAAATAAGTTCCTTGTAATTTCATATAAACATAAAATCCTCTTTTAAAGGATTCATAGAAGGTTTTACCATTAATAGTTTCTCATAAGAGAAAGTAGTTCCAATACATTAAGGAATAAAACTGTAAGAAAAAAAATTTAAAGTTATTTTAAAGGATAATGTTTTGGTGAAAAAGTAAATAAGTTTTTGGAAACGAAAAACTTAATAAAAGTAAAATTTGAAAATCCAAATTTTTATAGAAAGCTGTAAAAGTCTTTAAAAGAAATCCAGGAATAAATTTTCGACTTAAATTTTTGGAAGTTTTCCCCTCTAGGTTTGGGGAATAATGTTAAGTAACCAAGTATTTTTGAATTTAATAGGAACTTAAAGACAACACTTTTAAAGACAAAGATTTTGGGATTTGATGTTTTAAAAATTTAGAAACCTTACTTTTTCAAATGGAACTATAAACACCAAACCAAACTCCTAAATTTGAAGTAGATAAGAATCATTTCCTAGGTGTAAGGCTATAAAGGAGACAACAATAATTACTTTTGGAATTAATAATAGAGTTTCCGTAGAGTGTATAGGACCCTAATGAGAACCTAGGAATGTTGATTCATGTGAGCAGACTAAAGAAGAACAGTAATAGTGAAATTAGTAAAATTGTAAGGCGCACATGGTTAAGGACGTGTATTTTTTATTTTGAAGAAACTTGGGAAAAGCATCTTCCTTTAGTGAAATTCCCATATGATAGTAGTTTTCAAGCTAGCATTGGAGTGGGACCTTTCGAAGCTCTTTATGGAAGACCGTGCAAGTTGCCTTCGTTTGCTTAGAGTCTATAGAGAGATTGCTACTTGGCCCGACATGGTTAGAAAGACATCGGAGAAGATTGGTTTGATTAGGAGAAAATTCGTATCTCATATCCTCATTTTTTCAATAATAAGTCTTAGAATTTCCTATTTCCATCTTTAGTTTTGAATAGGTTCTTTCCTTTATTATCCTTTGGGAGGGTAGAACTTAGGATTCAGCCTATGGATGGTAGGGTTTGATGTAAGCATGTTATTAGAAGTGAGATGAGGGCACGCTTATGCTGTCTAGGGTAAATAAAAGGTCAAAAGAGGGAGCAATAGATAGTGCGAACCAACGGTGATCGAGCGTGTGGCATCGATTAGGGGAGATAAGTCACTATTGAGTTCCAAGCGCTTAGTATGTGTGTCATTCGTAGACATCATTGCCTTCTATGTAGGGAGCTATATAACGTCTAGTCCACTGTAGATACTTTGCGTGTCATTTGTAGACACCATTTCTATGTAGGGAGCTATATAGCGTTTAGTCCTCAGTAAGGTTTATGGAGTAGCAGGCCGATCAAAGGGTCGAATTAGGATTTCAGCCTAATTATAGGATTAGGAATTCAGCCTAATCAAAGCAGTTATCAAAGACAAGTGCAAACAATCAAAGTTAATCAATTGTGTTAATTTAGTTAAAGAGTATTTATTTCCAGCTTATTCCTTCTTCATATTTCCTTTGTTTCTTTTTATATACTAGAACTGTTGTAAATCCTATTACCTTTACTTTACTTAAAGATTCTAATAATTACTATCATTCACCAGAATTTTAGTCTGACCCACTCCTCTATTTTCCCCTTCACCCCATAGGTAATCAAGGAAGTGGACAGTAGGTTGCAGTTGCTTGGAGGTTTTTTTGAAGGAGTTTCCACTATGTACTTCCACTTCTTTCATTTCAGCCTTTTGTTCTTTATTTGTACCGGCACATGTTGGGGAATAGTTGTACTCTGAATTTTGAGACTATGGTTTTCTTTGATTTCATAAGACATATATGTATGGTATTTTGACATGTGATGAATTTGGTATTTGGTGACTTATTTGATTTTTAAAGCAATTATGAAGTTCTGTTCTAACTAAGTTATTATTTAAATTGTTTCCATTGTTTTTACCTATTTTTGTCTTGTGAATCTTAGTCTCTGCTAGTTTTAGTTTATACCTAAAATGAACCACACCTTCTAGTGTGTCCTTTTGGGTATACTAAGGGGGTGGGTGTTACAACTATTTTACAAACAATTCGAATTTTGAACCACAAAATTTTCAAAATGATGACCAACCCTCAACTCTTGAAAATAGTATTGAAACGTTATGGTTAATACTTGAACAACAAAATCCAATGATAAATAATTTGAGTAATCTGTGCAATAACTCAGGTCAAAGATCTCAAAATAATCAAGATTTGAATTCACTTCAAAATTCAAATTCTTTCGAGTATAACTCATGCCAATACAACTTCGAACTCCAAAATGAATTTCAAATTCAAAATGGAAATGTGAACCACTTTTTAAACGATTTTGGCAATGAGAATAATCATGATTATGGTGCAATGGACAATTTTTGTTCTCAACAATTTTAAATTGAAAATTCTCAAATTAATAATTATAAATTTAATTTTATTGAGCAAATGGAAGAAATTCACATAGATCACACGGATTTGTTATTTGAAACATATATGAAACAACGTGAGAAACAAAATCAAATCCCAATGTGTGACGTGTCAAGTGATAATCCACCTTTTACACCAATCGATGATTTTAAAATAACAACTTTTGAAATTGAAAACAACAATCTTAATGAAGTTGCTGAAAATGCGATAATTAAGTTGGATTTAAATTCTTTTAAAAGTGTGGAACCAAATTTAAAATTCGATCTTCCTTTTCCCGACTTTGAAAATTTGAATAGAACAACTTTGGATTTTGAACCTAATATATGCAATGAAGTTATGAGTAATTCAACTAAGGAAGATAAATTTAATGAACACAAATTCTTTGGAATTTTCGAAGATGAGTTGTTGAATTCTAAAGGGGTAAATTTAAATCACCATTTTGATTTTGAAATCAATAATTCAAAAGAAGTTTTCAATGATAGGTTTGAATTTGAATTTGGTGAAAATAAACTTGAATTTCAACCAATTGTTTTATCAATCCCAAAAATCATCGAAAATAAAATAACTCATATGATTTTTGATAAAATGACAGTCATTTTTCTAGATCAATATTCAAATTTGAAATCTTTTATGGTTTGGTTTTCTCGGCTTAAGTTGTGTCTCTCATACTTGATGAGACAAATGAATTAGTTTTGGAAGACCATTTCATTAACTCTTCCACGATATATTTTTTGATGTCGTGTACATAATAATCGTTTCATATAAATATAGGTTATTATAACACCCCGCATTTTTAGATAATTAACTAATCAAATAATTATAAACAGTGAAAATGAGCATTTTTGGAATTTTCAGAATATGGCCTTGAAACTTATACCATTGTGTTTATGGCAATTTTCTGATTAATTTACATATATAATATGCCTCGAACGGACTTCGTTTAAGGATGTAAATATTGGGTTTCTAAAAAAAGAGTGGTATGAAATTTAAATTGGTTTTTATATGATGTAAATTTTGTTAAAAGTGAAATTCTTTTTGAAGAATTGTAGAGCATGTATAGCTCGCTTGTTTCTTTGTAAGTAAACAAAGATTTTGAATATAAAAACCTAGAGTGTGTTATATATCAAAAACGTAGGTTACAACATTTATTGTTGTAGTAGATGTTTTCGTGAAAAATAAAGGAAGCATATGCTATGACACTATTATTACAGTAGGTGACTCCCAAAGGAAATGTTTTTACATAGCATATGAGATTTATTAATATTTATTTTAATTGTATCCATATACTAGTATTTTTGGGTTGTAGTAACGATGTTTTATGCAACATCATTTTGACCCAAATAAAAATGTGTTTTGAAGATAATTTCTAAATATAGAAATAAAGTGGTTTGTAAGTGCACTTATTATTTAAATAAGTGTATGGAAATGTTTTCTAGTTATGAAAATATTAAAACAATTTTGAAAATGAGTTCTTTTGAAAAAAAAAGATGTAAGTTAAATATTATGAAATTAATAAATTTCGTAGGAAATGTCTATTTTAAGTGAATATAGATTAAAAATACTTTAATCTATTGGAATTAAATGAATAACGATATAATTTTCTATGAAACCAAATCACAAATAAATATGTTTTGTGCAAATTATAAGGTATACGTGAAAGAGATGTACAAGGTATGGAAAGCACCATATTTTGTATAGCCTATTTCGATAAAATATAAAATAAGTTCCTTGTAATTTCAAATAAACATGAAATCCTCTTTTAAAGGATTCATAGAAGGTTTAAGCGTTAATGGTTTCTCATAAGAGAAAGTAGCTCCAATACATTAAGGTATAAAACCATTAGGTGTAATAAGAAGTGTAATAATTAGGGACAGTGTTAGTTAGGAGGGATATTATAGAGAGCCTTAGTAGGGAAGCTAAGCAATGGAAATTTCATATTTTTCCATTGATTATGCGCATTGGTTGCTTGCCTTTGTAGAAAGTCCCCATTTATAGTAAGTTAGAAACTCCTCCAAGGTTTGGTAATTGGAAGAGTAAGAAAGTTAAGGGATTTTTGATAAAATAATTGTTCTTATCTACTCCAGCTTTTGTAAATTTGAAACTCTATGAAAATAAGATGTTTTGAAAACATGAGACGACATTTTTAGAAGTCAAGGAAAAAAATTTTTAAGGACAAGCAAGACATGTTTTAAAGAAAAATGGTTTGGTGAAAAAGTAAATAAGTTTTTGGAAGAAAAAAACTTAGTAAACAGTTAAATTTTAAAATCCAATTTTTTTATGGAAAGCTGTAAAGGTCTTTAAAAGAAAAGAGGAATAAGTTTTGAACTTAGAATTTGTAAGTTTCCCCCTAGGTTTGGAGAATAATTTAAATTCAAAGAGCTGTAAAGAGGCAAGTCTAGAAAGATAAAATGTTAAGTAACCAAATACCTTCGAATTTAATAGAAACTTCAAAGTAACACTTTTAAAGGAAAGAATTTTGGGATTTGATGTTTCAAAAATTTAGAAGCTTTAATTTTTGAAACGAAATGATAAATACCAAACTAAAATTTTAAATATGGAGTAGATAGCAATCATTTCCTAGGTGTGACGGGAAAAGCGTAAGGCTATGTAGGAGATAACAGTGATTACTTTGAGTAGTAATAATAAAAGTTCCCGTAAAGTGTATAGGACACTAATGAGAACCTAGGAATGTTGCTTCATGTGTGTAGACTATAGAAGAATAGTGAAGTGATATTGGTAAGATAGTAAGACACACGTGGTTGGGATAGATAGACCTTAGTTGGGGGTAAAATGAAAGGTAAAGAGAAAATTTCCCAAGCTTAGTTGTTTTTTAAGATAAAGACTGCATAGATTGAAATCCTTATTCGTTGCAGTAAATGAGACTTGGTTATTCCATTTTGAGTATGGAATGGAAGAGATGAATAAATCTTATTCATCGTGAGTAATACAGCGTAAGTTAGTAACGAGTAATAGGCGGTAGGGGGAGCATTTGAGTTACTTGGATTCCTAGAGTAGGACCTTTCTATGTCATGGTTGACATGGTCCTAGGCCTCCTAGCCCTAGATGATAGCTGTATTTAGCTGCTATATTACCTATCTAGTATCGATTTGTAGTAGGACTTGTTTTCTCTTTTAGTTATGAGACTGTACTCCTATGTAAGCATTTAGTTCCCATTGTAGCAAATCAGTGATGATGCTTTTTCTCTATGTTTTTGTGATGTTCACAAGAAGAGAATAAGAATATAGGACGTAAATAATAAAAGAAAAGTAAAAGCAGATTAAAGTAACTAAAAGAAAAACAGTAAAATTTAAAGAAAGCAACAAAATTGTCAACAGAAAAATTTGAAAAGAAATTTTTTCTTATGTGAAAGTGCTTGGGAAAGCAAATAGTGATTTTTATGGAATAGTGGAACAAGTTCCAAGTAGAGAGAAAGAGGTGCGCGAAAGTAAAACGGGGAAATATGAGGTTTTCCATTTTCTACCTTCTTTCCGACATAAGAAATCGAGTTTGGAAAATTAGAATTTTCTGAAATTCGAATATTAAAAGTTGTGTGGTAGGGTTTGGATGAAAAAATAAATTGTTGAACTACGCCCCTATTCAGTTGGAGTGTGAGAAAAATTGGATGAAAAATGTTTTGAGTTTTCAAAAAATTGCGTTCATATAAAAATTGCAAGTATATTTAGGATGTGTGCATCATATTTTAAAAAGGAATTTTTAAGAAGAAAATCATTCATATTGGAGGTACCGCTTAGAAATTCATGAACATGCATATATTTATTGTTATACGACACTTTGCACATGGACACGGATGGTTGCAAAAATTGGATGTACACGAGATGGATGTGTTTGATTTGAGGAATTACATAGTTTTACCCTTGTCGAATTTCGGGGACGAAATTTCCAAAATGGTAGGAGAATGTAACACCCCACATTTTTAGATAATTGAATAATAAAATAATTATAAACAGTGAAAATTAGCGTTTTTGGAATTGTCAGAATATGGCCTCGAAACTTATACCATTGTGTTCATTTTGATTTTCTGATTAATTTACATATATAATATGCTTCGAAGGGACTTCGTACGAAAAAGTTATTGACTTCGAAGTTCCATATCGAAAAATAATTATACGTGTAAATGTGCATAAATATATTTATTTATAAATATATGCACGTATAAATTCCAAAAATAATGCGCGTTTGAATTTCAAAATAGATGTGCGTCATAATGGAAATTAATTGACATCCATAATTAAAGGTAATTAATTAACATTAGTAGGCAATGTTAATCAAATCAGCAATTAAAGGAAATTAATTTACATTTATTAACAACGTTTGAATTTCAAAATAAACATGTGTTATAAAGAGAATTAAATTTGCAATTGATGGAAATTAATTAGAATGAATATGCAACGGTTAAAAGTTAACGTTTAATAATTTATAACGTTTAAAAATAGAGGAAATAAATTAATACGTGTAAAACAAAAAGGCTAGACACGTCAAAACTGATGCATTTTGCTTGTTTTTAACAGCTTGATTTCAATCAGTTTAAACGAACGAACGATGTTGCTTTGACTCTCTATAAATAAACATACAGGGCTAGCCTTCAAACCTATATTTTTCTGAATGGGCGCGGAAACCCTGTCACTTTTCTTTCTCCTCCAATTCTTTAGAAATTAAATATATTAGATTTAGGTTTTCTGATTTGCAATTTGGAGGTAGAAACTGTAGATCTAGAGAAGAGATGTCCAAATTAAGCCATCCGTATGAGGTGAGTTTTTAGATATGTTTTTCTAGTTTATCTGTTTATTTTTCTTCAATTAGATGCAGATTTATAAATCCATAAAAATTCATGTTTGTGGATCCAAATAGGGTTGCAAAAGGGAAAGCTATGGATAATAGAACTGGGCTAAAAATCAGATCTGGAATTTGGATTGTTTTCTTTTCAGGTGAGTGGATTTAAATTATTTATCTTTTATGTTGATGATATATAATATCGTTAGATTCCCATTAAATATTTTAATTCAGCATTTGAACTAATTTCAGTAATTAGTTCTACTAGTTAGTTATGTTGAAACTGTAAATTTTATAAGAGAAGTGTACTTATATTTAAGTGTTATTTATATGGAAAAAGAAAGGAATCCAATTAAGTATAAGCAATATTAGGCTTAAAAATTATAGAGAAAGGCATAAGCCTAAAAGCGAGAAATTACAGTAAATTATGTTAAAACGGGAGAAATGAGTTAAAAAAGGGAAAATCTAATAACTTGATTTGGAAGTTAGCATAGATTAGTTGGTTGGTTTAGAAAATGGAATACATTTCCATAGTTTAATATTGTAAGAATAACGATAAACGTAATTGCAAGAATAAAGGCAAGAAAAATGGAATTAGTGCAAAATAGAGACATTACTGTATTTAGCATTACCCAACAATTAAAGAATAAAAGAAATATCTTGTAGTTACAAGTTATTATTTATAGCATTACTTAGTATTAAAATATGGAAATGGATTTTTAGCATGGTTTTTGTAACCAACCAAATATAATAGAACTACTTCCCAGAATAAAAGAGAATAACGCGAAGCGTTAGAGAAATTAAAGAAGAAGAAATAATCAAGTTAATTATTTGACAAAACTAGAAATAATAAAAATAAAATGTGACTAGATCTGCATTTATTGCGCAGAAAGTAGAGTAAAAAGTAAAGCAATTATTATGATAAGTAACTTATGACAGTTGGACGTAGTTCCAAGATAAGACTGTTATATAATATAGGAGAACTAAAGAAAATTTAGTATCGTAATAAAAGAAGACAGACTAGAATAGGAGACACTTGCAATTACATTTATAACATGTAGGTTATAAAAGAAAGAATAGAATATAAAAGTGACAATTGCAAGCATAATTGTAACACGTAGGTTATAATTAAAAAGAAAGAAATAGAAGAGGCTTATTTTATCAAACTTAGATCTTGGATTAAGTTAATAAGCAAAAAAAATAGTAGTGGCCCATACCGGCAGCATTCCCTTTCAGGTCTAGGATTGATGGTCTCACACGTAGGTGGGGGCTGGGCATGCTGATTAGGGTAAATAAGTAGCCAACAGAATAAGAAAAGTAAACTAAACGCATAATAAAAGATTAGACGTATGGTCTAATAAAATGGTAAGGTGCGTTTGGAGTAGCCCAAAGAGAATCTAGATAAAGAGCCTAACGAAGCAGTTCGTCATAGATTTTTAGTACACAAAGAGCACGTCCAATTTAGTTATTTTGGGCTATAAGGAAGTACGAGACATCAATGGGACGTGAGGATACTTTAGGATGGCCCTCTGGGGTAGGCCTAATGAAGCTGCACCCCCGGAGGCAGCTCTATAGGTGTTCCATCAAGAGAGTATGCCTTGACTACTATTGCATTGCAGGCCTAACGAAGCGAACCTTTGTAGGCAGTCAAAAGGTTAATGATATAGTAGGATATTCGTATGACACCGTACTCTAGTTTGCGAGTTGGTTATAGTGGGCAAGACCCATAAGGATAGTCGCATGTGGGTATCAGCCACCATCAGTCAGCGCGAGTTCGGGAAAGACTAGAGTTAAACCGACAGGCTAACGATTCTTTCACTATCGAGATATTGGATGAGGGGCACAACCAATAAGATGTTTAGATTGTTTGCAGTAGGGAACAGCCACTTATCTCTTGAAAGGTCTTTCAATTAGTTGAGGGGGGCAGCGTGGGGCCATAGCCACGATGAGAGAAGAGACAGACTAAGTTCCCGACTATAGAAGTGGACCTTTACAGATATAGAAAATCCCCGACTAAGTTCCGTTCAAGGTAGACCTTGTTGGCGGAATTCAAGGAGTAGAAGAACGATTACATGTAGTCCTCAAGGTACGCACTAGGTGGTACATTATGGATGTCCGAGCTCTAGTATAAGCTAGTGCAGATGCAACTTCACATTTTCATAGTAGACGACGGAACATCTATATAGTAGGCCTCCCGAAGCTGTCCTTTACAGATGTAGTTATAGTATGCTCTAGTAGCGAGACGATGGAGTCCTTTTCGAGGAGGACACAAAAGGTACTATGTGTAGAACCTAGGACCGATGCAGTCTTTGGGCATGTAGCTACATATATATATATTGGTTATTAGGTCTTAATCTACTAGGGAGTAGATGGGCATGATTCATGCACAAAGGCAAGAGTATTATAAACCCAATAAACCTAATATAACAGAAAATGGAAATAGAACGGTATATGTAGAGTTATGCTTAGAAGTGTATAATTTGTCCACTCAACAGAACTTTAGTTTTAATCCCCTCAAATCATCCCACAGGTTAGATAGAAGGTAGAGATTTTCCCGCTTTGTGAGACTTGTTTAGAAAGTGTTATTACCTTGGTGAGTATTTACTTAATATTATATTTTAATCAGTTCCACTCTAAGATATCTATTTGAGCTCTGATATATTTATCTTTGCCTATTTGCAGGATACCAGATACCCAACTCGGGCTTCAGTGGGCTTGGATTTTAGCATTTTTGCAAAAAATCAGACCCACTAGAATTCGGGTTGTTACATTTGGTATCAAAGCTTAGTTTAGTAGATCCTAAGTAAATTAGGAAATATGAGTGAACATATTTGTATTTCTGAATAAAATATAAATATATTATGTACTAAAATCCAAATAGTCCAATATTATAGCTTTTAACATTTGGAAAGTTTTTAGAAGTATATTTGTGCATAGTTTGCTAGTTGGGTTTGGGACGACCCAAGGATGTTGAGCCCCATGTTATTGCCGATTTATAGTGTACAATAAGCTATGTTTTGATAGAAGATTGGTATCCACATGTTATAGGAAGTGGGAAAGTTCCCAAGGATAGTAAGGAGAGTAGTTTTATTTTGGAAGGAATAAGAGATTTTAGTAAGGAAATGAGATTTCCAAGGTTTAGGAAGGGTATTCCTAGGGTAGTAAGAACAATATCCACTTTATGTCTAGCCCAAGAAAATGAAACTTTTGGACCTGAAAAGTTGAAAAATATAATTGTAAATATGTTTAAGGGTGTAAATATTGGGTTTTTGAAAAAAGTGGTATGAAATTTAAATTGGTTTTTATATGATGTAAATTTTGTTAAAAGCGAAATTCTTTTTGAAGAATTATAGAGCATGTATAGCTCGCTTGTTTCTTTGTAGGTAAATAAAGATTTTAAATATAAAAACCTAGAGTGTGTTAAGTATCGAAAACGTAGGTTACAACATTTATTGTTGTAGTAGATGTTTTCGTGAAAATAAAGGAAGAATAGACTATGACACTATTATTATAGTAGGTGACTCCCAAAGGAAATGTTTTTACATAGCATATGAGATTTATTAATATTTATTTTAATTGAATCCATATACTAGTATTTTTGGGTTGTAGTAATGGTGTTTTATGCAACATCTATTTTGACCAAGATAAAAATGTGTTTTGAAGATAATTTCTAAATATAGAAATAAAGTGGTTTCTAAGTACACTTATTATTTAAATAAGTGTATGGAAATGTTTTCTAGTTATGAAAATATTAAAACAATTTTGAAAATGAGTTCTTCTGAAAAAAGAAGAAGATGTAAGATAAATATTAGAAAATTAATAAATTTCGTAGGAAATGTCTATTTTAAGTGAATATAGATTAAAAATACTTTAATATATTGGAATGAAATGAATAAAGATATAATTTTTTATGAAACCAAATCATAAATAAAGATTTTTTGTGCAAGTTATAAGGAATACGTGAAAGAGATGTGCAAGGTATGGAAAGCACCATATTTTGTATAGCCTATTTCGATAAAATATAAAGTAAGTTCCTTGTACTTTCACATAAATATGAAATCCTCTTTTAAAGGATCCATAGAAGGTTTTATCGTTAATGTTTTCTCATAAGAGAAAGTAGTTCCAATACATTAAGGTATAAAACCATTAGGTGTGATAAGAAGTGTAATAATTAGAGACAGTGTTAGTTAGGAGGGATATTATAGAGAGCCTTAGGAGGGAAGCTAAGCAATGGAAATTTCGTACTTTTCCATTGATTATGCGCATTGGTTGCTTGCCTTTGTAGAAAGTCTCCATTTGTAGTAAGTTAGAAACTCCTCCAAGGTTAGGCCTAACGAAGCGGACCTTTACAGATATAGAAAATCCCTAACTAAGTTCCGTTCAAGGTAGACCTTGATTCATCCACGATTTTGGACAGTGGATAATCCTTAAAATAAATGTGTAGAAACATTGAATTTGATAAGAGAATTATATTCACAATATTGGACAATGAATAATCTTTTAAGTTAAAAGACAAGTTTTGGAAATGGCATTTTAAATGGAGTTAATTGGTTGAAGATGTTTATTAATGTGTTAAGTATCGAAACCATAGAATTCAACATTTATTGTTGAAATAGACATTTTCGAGAAGTAAGGAAATGATGGACTATAACACTATTGTTATAGTAAATGATTTTCGAAAGAAAATATTTTGTATAGTATATGGGATTTATATATCTATCTTACTTTCGAATCCCTATACTAATGATTTTGGGTTGTCGTAACGATGTTTTACGCAACATTCTTTTTGACCAAATAAATGTATTTAAAGAGAATGTTTTTCTTAAAGAATAAAATATATACTTAATCGTGATTTAAGTATATGTAATATTTTCTAAGTGTTGAGAATAAATTGATTTGTGAATTACTTATTTTTAAATAAGTATATGGAAATTTTTTCCAATATTGAAGTGTTGAAATGGGTTGGAATTATATCTTTTTATAGATAATTTGAAGTGAATATTTGGCAAGTGATTTAATTAATAAAAGATTAATTAAAAGAGCCTAGTGATTGTTTATGGTGCTAAATATTTGGTTGTTTGCTTTGATAGTTAAATAACCGACTATCAAATTTGGCCATTTTAGTTTCTCGACATGATGTGGGAACTATTTAGTCGTACACTTAGTACATAGCCTTCTATGTAGGCTTGATTATCATTTGTGTTGAGGATGTTGATTCGTGTAGTGCGGAGTGTTACTCCAATCTATTTAGCTTCCTTCTTGGCCGAAGGATAGCAAGTTGAAAGTTGGAGACGTGGTAAGTCTATGAGACTTAGTTTCTAGGTGAGGTTGAGAAACGCTTTTGCGTTGTTGGTGCGAAGAGACCGGGATCGGTTTATTCGAAAACCACTTTAGACCAACATTTATGCGACGATTGTGCAGGTTGGTTATTGATGATATTGATATTTAGGATTTTCATAGTGGAGGACTGCTTGTTGAACATTTGGGGTTAAAATCCCAATATACATCCAGTAGTAGTAGTCTCTTTGTTATGAAATATCCAATGCAAGGACTATTCGCTACTAATCCTAGGGATTTCCCGACAGGATGTGGTAGGAAAGTACCTTCGGATTGTCCTGTTCTTGGACAACTTGTATGGATGTTTGTCTGACTTTGCATTTCTAAGATTACGTACATTGGTTTTTACAAACGTACATCAGTTGGTGGCGGAGAAGGCAACTTCTCTTAGCTTAACACCTTCCTTGAGACGTATGAGCTCAAGGGTTGTATTTTTTTGGAAGGCAATTAGTAGTCAACGGAAATGGCCGTGTGGCATTCAAAGTGATGTGATATGTGATATCTGAAAGGTAATCGTTACCTCAGGCCTCATCAATCGGGAATGACCGAAACAAGGTTAGATGCGGCAAGGCTAAGTGGGTCGCTCCCAAGTAGGATATGATCATCCCATTCTAGATATATCTTTACACGCTATGATGTCGTGTATCTGATTATTGTGGTTTGTATGCTATGAGGGCCCTCAGAAAAGGTCGGTAACGACCGGAGGATGATAGATTCGGTACTACCTAGTTATAGAGGTAGGCCAGTCTTGTGTTGGTAGAGGATCCTTTGTGATGGTCCTCGGTACATTCCTCTAGAGATGTACTGCCGGAAGGTAGTCCCTTCACCTGGTCATTTGTATGGAAATCCAAACTCCACTATGTACCTGCCATTTTGTTTGTAGAGCCTAGTATGCTAGAATTTAATAATGGTAACAATTTTGGCTATTTTAATATTATTTGTATATACTAGACACTGGTATAATATAAGGTGATTTGATATGAAAGGTTTTAGTTATCGTAAGGTAAAAACATGTCCGTGTTTATGTGTGGGCGTGTCTTACGAGATACTTTTGTTTTGAAAAGGAAAAGTTTGGTAATTTAATAAATTCAGTTGAGTGTGTTTCTCACACTGGTTTACCAGACTGATACGGGAATTCTTCCCTTTCAATGCTCGGGTAAGACCGAGTATATTTACAGGTTCCGATTTGGTGCTTTTGGAGCTTCAGCGGGAGAGCTGGAGATCTTCATTTTCGTATACACGTATTTGTTTTGATTATCCGCTTTGCGCGTTGTTGTTGTATATTATCGGCAATTGTGAGGATAGGTTATTATAACTTTCCAGGCTGATGATTAGTGATTGATTGTTGAACTCTGATTGATGTATGTATATACAGTTTCTATTTTGTAAAGATTATTGATATGATATTATATGTTTTCCGCTGCGATGTGAGATTTTTTATTGTTCTGTTTGGTTCTCTCTTATCTCTTTCTTCTCTTCTCTTCTTCTCTCTTCTTTTCTTTCTGTCGACTTTCCGTCAGTCTATGATTTTTAGGTCGGACATGTGTGGTTTATTGTCGATTCAAAGGGTACGGATTTGCGGGTCGTCACAAACGGACTTCGTACGAAAAAGTTATTGACATTTGAAGTTCCATATCGAAAAATTATTATACGTGTAAATGTGCGTAAATATATTCATTTATAAATATATGCACGTATAAATTCCCGAAATAACGCGCGTTTGAATTTCAAATTAGACGCACGTCATAAAAGAAATTAATTGACATCAGCAATTAGAGGTAATTAATTAACATTAGTGGGCAATGTTAATCAAATCAGCAATTAAAGGAAATTAATTTACATTATTACCAACGTTTGAATTTCAAAATAAACATGTGTTATAAAAGGAATTAAATTTGCAATTGATGGAAATTAATTAGAATGAATAGGCAACGGTTAAATGTTAACGTTTAATAATTTATAACATTTAAAAATAGAGGAAATAAATTAATACGTATAAAACAAAAAGGCTAGACACGTCAAAACTAATGTGTTTTGATTGTTTTGCTAGATTTCAATCGCTTTAAACGAATGGACGACGTTGCTTTGGCTCTCTATAAATAAACGTGCAGGGCTAACCTTCAAACCCATATTTTTCTGAATGGGCGTGAAAGCCCTATCACTTTCCTTTCTCCTCCAATTCTTCAGAAATCAAATATATTAGATTTAGGTTTTCTGATTTGCAATTTGGAGGTAGAAACTGTAGATCTAGATAAGAGATGTCCAAATTAAGCCATCCGTATGAGGTGAGTTTTCAGATCTGTTTTTCTAGTTTATCTGTTTAGTTTTCTTCAATTAGATCCAGATTTATAAATCCATACAAATTCCTGTTTGTGGATCTAAATAGGGTTGTAAAGGGGAAGGCTATGGATAATAGAACTGGACTAAAAATTCAATCTAGAATTTGGAGTGTTTTCTTTTCAGGTGAGTGGATTTAAATTATATATTTTTTATGTTGATGATATATAATATCGTTCGATTCCCGTTAAATATTTTAGTCCAACATTTTAACTAATTTCAGTAATTAGCTATACTAGTTAGTTATGTTGAAACTGTAAATTTTATAAGAGAAGTGTACTTATATTTAAGTGTTATTTATGTGGACAAAGACAGGAATCCAATTAAATATAAGTAATATTAGGCTTAAAAATTATAGAGAAAGGCATAAGCCTAAAAGTGAGAAATTTACAGCAAATTATGTTAAAATGGGAAAAATGAATTAAAAAACGGAAAATCTAATAACTTGATTTGGAAGTTAGTAACAGATTAGTTGGTTGGTTTAGAAAAGTGAATACATTTCTATAGTTTAATATTGTAATAATAATGATAAACGTATTTGCAAGAATAAAAGCAAGAAAAATGGAATTAGTGCAAAATAGAGACATTACTGTATTTTGCATTACCCAACAATTAAAGAAACAATAAAAGAAATATCTTACAATTACAAGTTATTGTTCATAGCATTGTTTAGTAATAAAATATGAAAATGGATTTTTAGCACAGTTTTTGTAACCAACCAAACATAATAGAAATACTTCCCAGAATAAAAGAGAATAACGCAGAGCATTATTGATAGACTGGGTCGGTCAACGAAATCCAAAGCGAGCACTGACCGAGGAACCTGGTTTTTCATCAAGTTGGCAAATAATGATTGAGCTACACCTTGCTACTCTATTGATAGAGGTCTTGGCATCCATTTAAGCACTGAGTGGCTCGAGGTCATCCAAGGCGACACACGGTCAAGAGGTGTTGCTACATTATTTTTAGAAAAAGTTCCCCGTTTAAGGCATGCTAAATAGAAATATTGCCATGTGACAGGCCGAACCTGGGCATTGATAAGAGCCAAGTGTCAGGCAGTATCAAGTGGCAGGTGGCATTGGCATAGAGTAAGAGCGAGTGTTGGCCCATGGGTTCTCCCAGGTGACGAGCAGTCATGTGTAGAGCAAAGCACGAGCCCGGCTTGAACTGAGGACATGAGAGCTCGAGAGTTCTCCTGGTTGACACATCGCCAGTCGTTGGGTCACCGTAGGTCCTGACTCAAACTGGGGCACATGGTTGGCTCGAACACACATGCATAAGGGTTTGGTGTAAAGACGAGACAAGCGGCATGAGTTGTTGCTCACAAGAATTTAACAGATAGAAATAGTAAATAGCGAACTTATCTATACGTAGCTCTACTATTGGGCGGTCCTAGCATGGACCTAAGCATTGAAGGGCTTTTTAGGTTCTTCGAGGCGCCATGTGGTCAAGAGGAGCTAGTAGGCGGGCCCAGCTCGAACCTAAGCACTAATGGCTTGAAAGTTCTCCAGGGTGACACACTGCAATAAGGAGATGGCAAGTGGACCCGATTCGAAACTATGCGTTGAGGGGCTTGACAGTTTTCCAGGTTGACACGCTGCATTAAGGAGCTAGGACTGGCTTATTTCTATGTAGCTACACTACGTATGTCAAACATTAGCATCACTTGGGGTAACATCGTCGGTTCAGACAACAGTGTCCCATCCTGTATGGAGGATGAGCGACAGGTGAAGTTTAATTTAATAGTTTAAATTATTTTGAAATTATTTTTAAGGAAAAATTATGTGAGGGGGTCCTTATGTATAAATGACTCAGATATTAGAAACCAGATTGGACTAGTATGGGGTAGTGCCCTATACGTTAGCTTATAGCCCAAGCTAATCGTTGTCGAAAATTCCAGTGTATAGGGCTTTGTCACAGGTAGATTGTAATTATGATTACACACTGAAAAGAATACATGTTGTATACAGATAGGTTATTGGTAAGACCGGAAAACCATTAGGCTCGGGAGAACCTAGGAATGATTAAGTTAGGGACAGATCGTCCAGAAGTGAGATTTTAAATAGATAGTTTAGGACAGACCGTCCTGATGGGGAATGTTAAATAGATAAATAAGGATAGACAATCCTTAATTTGAATATCTAACAGATGTTAGGTAAATTTTGATTATGTTGTTTGGTAGCCCTGAGTAAGCCAAAGATTGAAAGTTACCCAAGCAAAACTTTTGTGTTTGAACATGTAGTTCATTATTACCTGATATTTTTGTTTGTTTACATAATGTTCATTTTGTAGAATTTAACCATTTTGGATGCAAGTGCATATTATATGGTTATATGAAAGGATTTGCAAAGGTATGTTTTAAAAAGATGTTAGTGAGAGGAAACCTATTCCGCTAAGTGGCGTGGTCTCACTTAACACAATTAAACCGGGATGTATAGTATTATTCATGCCAGACTTTATGTCCGACTCGAAGTTTATGTTTTCCCTTAAACTCTCGGGTGCTCAAAATAAATTTGAGTAGGTTGAGAGGTTAAGGATATTTTCAGGTTTTTAGAAAGTTGATGAATAAGCTACCTGAGGATGGTGGAGGCAACGGATAGCTATTTAGGGTTTGCTGCTTTTATTTATGCTTTAATGATTTTCCGATGTGTTATGATGTATTAGGTCTTATATGTCTATTTAACTCTGATCAATCGAGAGGGTATCTTTATATACCGCTCTCGACGTAATTTGCAATAACTATATTTAATCTGTGCTTGATAAAACGTTTTGGGTTATATGACTTGAATGTGGAAAAAAAATTATTTTGAAATGTAATGAAGTAATCTATGTTTTCGAAATCTGTGTTTTGTTTCATATTCATGTGCTTCTGATATTATTGATACCATTAACATAGCCGTATTTAGTCGCCAGAAGCTAATACTATAAATGACTGCAGTATCTGTAGCGCTTAGTTTCGGGCCTCTAAATAGGGGATGTTACAGCTTGGTATCAGAGCATGGTTTATGAAATACTTTAACAAAAAATGACTTTTGAAAACATAATCCATAGGAATTAGAGTTAAGATCGGGATATGGGATAACTCTATAGTAACGTACTTGTAATTTTATATATAAGTATATGCTCTATCTTTAGACTGCTATCCTAGTTAGGTTATTCATCTGTATCTCATGAGGTTTGAATACAGATATGGAGGGAAGAAGATGCCAAGTGAATGTTGGAAGAGACAACACCACTACTAACAGAAATGCCCGACCAAACGCAAGGAGAGGTCCTGGTCAGGCACAAGCTAAAAATGCTGGTGCAGGAGTTTCCCAAGTTGATATAGGGGCAATGTATCAGTTCTTTGTGAATATGGTGCAAGCTGGAGTAGCTGCACGTGTTGTTGGAGGAAATACCATGGGAAGAGGAGCTCAAGAAGTTCCTGCGGTCAATCAGTATGCCAATTTGAGTAGAGATTGCGTTAGGCTCGGAGGGAAGATGTTCATTGGTACCGAGGACGTGATGGAAGTAGAAAACCGGCTACTGCATTGTGAAAGGATTTTCGCTGATTTAGGGCTAAATGATGCGTAGAAAAGGAGGTTGGCTTCAAGGAAGCTGCAGGGAGCAGCATTATTTTGGTGGAATACCGTCACTACCGGATTTGATGAAGAGATCATTCTTGAGAGGAATTTAGAAGAAGGTTTTCGAAGAGATTTATGTCTGCTATAGCACAGGCTGCATTGGTAAGGAGGTTTGTAGAACTGGAGCAATGAGATATGAATGTGTTGGAGTATACCAGGTAGTTCGAGGAACTGGCTCGATATGGGTATGCATCAGTTGATACTGTTATCAGTAGAAATGAGAAGTACAACAATGGATTAGGGCCAAAACTAATAAGTGCTACTTTACCACACTTAAGAGACCCTAGTGATGTTGTTGTTGAGATGGTATTGAGGTAAGAAGAAGCATTGGCATGCCTAAGGAAGAAAGTGAAAGAGTCTCAGGCTGGACAGGCTCAGAAGAGGAATTTTTTTCCAGAGGAAGATTGCTTATAAAGAAGGAGAACAAAAGAAGAGTAAGGCTGAGGTGGCTTGTTACAACTGCAACAAGAAAGGACACTATGCCAACGAGTGTCGAGCCAGCAAGGGAAAAGGAAAAGGGGTTGGTGAGAAGAAGAATGTCAAATGCTTTAATTGCGATCAGGTGGGTCATTTCAAGAACAAGTGCCCTGAGCCACCAAAGGAAGGCAAAGAGCGATTTTATGCTTTGGAGTCCACAATCGCAAAATCAGTTGCTCAGGAAAAGGGAAAAGCAATTTCATGAGGCTCACTTCAGATCCATGGTATGTCTGTTAGCATCCTATTTGATATTGGGGCATCGCATTCTTTTATCTCTCGATGTCTGGTAGACATACTTAACATAGAACCCTCTTATTTAGTTACTTCGTTAAGGGTTGATAATCCGATAGGAGGTTATGAAACACTTGGGATGAGGTGTGACCATCTAGAATTTGATTTGTTAGGCTATACCTTTGATTGTTGTTTGCATGTATTTGACTTTATGGGATCTGTGATTATCCTAGGGATGGATTGGTTAAGTAGATATGACGCTGGGATATTTTGCCAAGATAGGAAAATATCACTTTGTCATCCAGATTATAGTGATCGGATAATTTATGCCATAAAGAACCCTAGTTGTGAGTTGAAAGTTTTACTGGGTGTTATGGAGTTGGAGGTTGAGTTGCATCGGGTCTTTATAGTTAGAGAATTTGCCGATGTGTTTGAACTAATCATTGGACTGCCACCGAAACGAGCTATTGAGTTTCAGATTGATTTAGTGCTTGGAGCTGAACCGGTGAGTAGACTGCTAAGTAGGATGACACCTACAGAGATGAAAGAGTTGAAGGTGCAGTTAGTAGAATTGAAAGGCAAAAATTTTATTAGGCCGAGTAGTTTGCCATGGGGAGGTGCTGTTGTGTTTGCTAAGAAACCGGATGGATTGTTAAGGCTAAGTATCAATTATCTTAAGTTGACTGAGAAGACGATAAAGAACCGATACCCATTGTTGAGAATTGATGATTTTTTCGATCAGTTGAGTGGAGCAAAGATATTTTCTCAGCTAGATTTGGCGATGGGATTTCATCAGCTAAGAGTTGCAGAGGATAACATTCCTTTGACGGTGTTTAGAACGAGATATGGATCGTACGAATGGTTAGTTATGCCATTCGGACTAAATAATGCACCGGCATTCTTTGTAGATCTGATGAATAGGATTTTTCGAGAACATTTGAATAGGTTTGTGTTGGTTTTCATTGATGACATTTTGATATACTCTAAGAATGAGAAGGAGCATGAAGTTCATCTCAGGGTTGTGCTCGAGATGTTGAGGGAGCATCAGTTGAAGGCTAAGTTTACAAAGTGTAATTTTGGAAGAAGGAAGTGAAGTTCCTTGGTCATGTTGTTTTTGAGAAAGGGTTGTCTATAGATCCGGCTAAGATTGAAGCGGTGAACAATTAGAAGAGACCCGAGACGTTGACCGAGATAAAGAGTTTCCTTGGATTGGGGGGATATTATTGGAGATTTATAAAATATTTTTCGTGGATAGCAGCCCCGATGACTAAGCTTACGCGAAAGGATGTGAAGTTCGTGTGGAGCGATAAGTGTGAAGAAGCATTCTAGAGCTTGAAACACTTATTGAACCATGCACCAGTGTTAGTGGTTCCAGAAGATAATCCGAATTTAGTTGTTTATATAGATGCGTGTGGAACTGGATTGGGAGCTGTGTTGATGCAAAAGGGTAAAGTAATTGCGTACGCTTCTAGACAGCTCGGACCACATGAGGTTAGGTATCCAACGCATGACTTGGAGTTAGCTGCCATTATTTTGATTTAAAGGTGTGGAGGCATTATCTTTTGGGAGAGAGATTTGAGTTATACAATGTTCATAAGTCATTGAAGTATTTGTTCTCTCAGAAGGAGCTGAATATGAGGCAGCAGAGATGATTGGAGTTTATTGTTGCCTATGATTTTGGAATCGTGTACACACCGAAAAAAGGAAACAAGGTAGCGGATGCACTCAGTCAGAAACATTAGAATGCAATATTGGCTATGATTACTGAGTGGAAAGTTTTGGAGGCATTATCGGCTTGTAGTGTGTGGTTTAGGTCCGAGGTTGGATCGAGTGTAGGAAGTACTACATTGTCTTGTTTAGAAGTCTGACCGGTAATAATTGAGAAGATAGCTTGTAACCAAGAGGAGGATCCAGTATTGGCTAAGTGGATCAAAAGGTTGAGGGAAGGAATGGAGAGCGATGATCTAAGGATTTCATCTTGACCAAAATGGGTGGTTGAGGTTATGTATTTCGAATATAGGAGATATGAGGAAGGATGTTTTGGATGAGTGCCATCGTTCGAAGTTCACTATCCATCTAGGAGGAACAAAGATGTATCAAGACATAAAGAGAAATTTCTTCTGGGAAGGAATGAAGCGGGACATTGGATTGTGTGTTAAGCAATGCTTAAATTGCCAACAGGCAAAGGCCAAACCAAAAACCAAGTGGATTGCTTTAACTGTTAGAGGTTCCGTTATGGAAATGGGATTCGATCTCTATGGATTTTATTGATAGGTTGCCGAGATCTAGGAGAGGAAATGAAAGCATATGGTTTATAGTAGATAGACTGACTAAGAGTGCCTATTTTATTCCGGTAAAGACAACTAGAGCAACACCTGGCGAAGTTGTTCATGAAGAATGTGGTTAGACTGCACGGGATTCCTAATAGTATTATCAGTGATAGAGATTCTTTATTTACTAGTGAGTCCTGGAAAAGTCTACAAGAAGCATTAGGAACCAAGCTCAACATGAGTACCGCTTACCATCCACAAACATATGGGAAAACGAAAAGAGTTAACAAAAACTTAGAAGATTTGTTAAGAGCTTGTATATTAGATTTTGGGGGATCATGGGAAGACCATCTTCATCTAGTCGAGTTTTCATATAACAATAGTTATCAGACTAGTATTAGGATGGCACCATTTGAAGCATTGCATGGAAGACCTTGCAAATCTCCCGTATGTTGGTTGGAGACCGAGGATAGATTAGTTCTTGGTCTGGATTTAGTAAAGGAGGCGGTAGAGAAGATTGAGGTTATTCGAGCTAAGATGAAGGAGGCACAATCTAGGCAGAAGAGTTATGCAGATAAAAGAAGGAAGGACTTGGAATTCTCAGTTGGAGATTTGTGTTTGTTAAGGTTTCACTGATGAAAGGTGCAATCAGATTTGGGAAGTCAGGGAAGTTAGCACCTAGGTTCATTGGTCCATTTTGTATTATTGAGAGGATCAGGAAACTCGCTTATAAAGTGGAGTTACTGAGTAGTTTGGCTGGAGTCCATAATGTTTTCCATGTTTCTCATCTTAGAAAATGTGTTAGAGATCCGGAGACTACTATATCACCTACAGTATTAGAAGACTTAGTAGTGGAACCGGATTTGACTACAGTTAGGAAGCTGGTTCAGATTGTGGCTAGAGATGAGAAGAAATTGAGGAACAAGACGGTCAAGTTAGTAAAGGTTCAGTGGAGTAATGTTACTAGAGACTGTACTTGGGAAGTGAAGAGCAGGATTAGAGACTCTTACCCAGATTTATCTGATGGTACGTTTTAGCCTTGATTGTTTTGTTGTGTACCTTATCATAATTTCGAGGATGAAATTATTTAAGGTAGGGAGTCTATAACACCCCATATATTTTTGTAACCTTATTTAAGATATTTAATTGGTTAAATTAAATTGAATAAGGTGAAGATAATAGGTTGAGATTTGATTAGTTAGGGGTAGCCGTGCCATGATTAAGTGGGTTGACTAAAATGAAATAACACTAGGTAATGTGTCTTCTGGGAAATAGCAAAACCTTATACCCTAAACCTTTAGGAGATGGGTAACTCATGTTCATTATTCTCATTTCATTAAAACCGAAAATTTGTTAAGGTCGGCCACCATTTCCAACCTCAAGAGAAGAAGTAAAGCTAAGATTCAAGAGGAAACAAGAAATCAACTAATTCAACACTCAAAATCTCATCTATAATATCTAAAGCTAAGGTGAATAATTACTACATCCCTAATACTTTTAGTTTTCGGTTTTGTGTTCAGATCCGAAATGTTTTTGCTATAATATTGCCATGTTTGATGTTTTAAGATATATATGTTTATTGTTGATGAAATAATAAATGTTTATTCATGTTTTATGATAACGTTTAACATGAAAACTCTACTTAATGACATCTGAATGCCTTGTAAATTTAAATATAGGTCTGGAATAATATTTTAGAGATGGATTTTGAGTTTCATAATTTTCCGTTTTATTATTAATTTTATATGAATTTTTCGAAAGAAGGAAATTGTTTATTGGGTTTTAAATTATTTTCAACTGAAATAATAATTGTTTGGGTTTGAGATTTTAATATGTTAGGCAATGTATTAAAATATATATTCTGGAATTTTTCTAGAATTTTCCTAAGTCAGGGATATATAAAATTATTTAAGGTATGGGACTTAAATGTTTTATATATTTATAAAGGAGAAGGGGCATTTTGCAAAATAAAATGATTTATAAATTCTGGTAATTACGACAGCACATTTCTGAAAAGCATATTGACCAATGAAAAATTTGACAAACAAAGGCAGGTTAGTTGAAAAGTTTCCTTTTTATGTCTAAAAACAAAAGTCGCTCTTTTTCCATGTTTCAACCTATACGACTGTATACCTTCCGCCCCAGACCTTTCGCCTCAGTCGAAAGGTTAACTTTCGATAAGGTCAAAGTTCAATGCATAAGGTATCAAGTAATTGGTATGTAATGAATTGAATATAGCCGAAAGGTTCTAAGTCGAAAAGTTGATGGCCTAAAAGGTTGAAATATAATTGTTTTATAAGTGAAAAGCTTTCGCCTACTTTGCTTTCGAATTAGAGCTTTCGACTTGGTCGCTTCCGACCAGGTCAAGTTAATTAAAAGAAAAGACTTTAAAACCTTCTAATGTTGTCGATAGGTTGTAGTTGCTACCGCCATTACTTTGCTTTGAAACCTTTTGACATTCCGAAGCGTTTCTACTGCTTTTTATAATGGTTTTTGTAACTACCCTGGTTTTGGAGATTACCTATTAACATTAAATTATAACGATAGTTATAATTTAATATTGTAAATTAAAATAAAATTGGAGATTTTATATTATTTATTTGGAATAAACAATGAATTTTGGAATTAATTGTGAAAATAAAATTTTGAACTTTATTTATTTTGTTTGGGTTGATAATAGATGGAAAATGTGTTTTGCTTAGTGAAACTGCAATAATTTCATTAATTATTGCCAATTACTTCTTTTAATAATTTTTAAAAGAGGTATTTGATTTTAAAAGGGTGTTTATTTAAATAAAAAGATGGAATTTGGTGTAAAATGAGTTTTAATTATAAATTTGAGTTTAGAATGGTTAGTTATATTTTTCTAAGCAAGAAAAATATTTTTGTTGAATTTTAGAAGTTAAAAATTTAGACTTTTGCATTTATTTGTGAAAATAGTGCATTTATGTAAAATAAAGGATTTTAATAATAAAAATGTTTTAAAATGTTTTATGTAAAATAAAGGATTTTAACAAACTGTAAAATACACTGTGTGAAAATTTGAAAGAAAATGGCATTTATTTATATTTACATAGTGTAAATATGAGTACATTCGGCTTGGTGTTAATTAAATTAGCCTAATACAATTTATTTTCTTTTAATTGATGGGTCCAAAGCCCATCAGTACTTACCTAATATTGAGAAAGAAGAAAACAAAGTTTACAGTACGTTCAAAACAATTGCCTTCTTCTTCCTCCACCTGAGAATAAGAAAAAGAAACCCACCTCTTCACAAATTTCCAATTTCAAGCTAATTTCTTCAATTTAATTCAACAGATTTAAATCTATTTCAATCTAGAGTATAAATCTAAAGGTAATCAAACTCCAAACCTTTTAATTTCATCAAATCCCTAATTTCAGAGAAGATTTTCTAATTTATTGTAAATCTTTCTTTGCATGTTATTTCTTCTTACTGTATAGGTTCCTGAAGGCCTATTTCACCACCAAACCTTCCATCTTTCAGCCAAAATCCAGGTATTTGCATACCTACAGCAAGGTGAGTTGTAATACCTACAAATCCTAGCTGAGCCAAGCTCAAAATTGCAACAAACTGTAAAAATATAGCTTCTGTTCGTATATTTCTGCAGTTGTTTTTCTCTGTTCGAAATCAGTTTTATATTGCTACTTTGAAAGCACGTAACTATTGATTCCAGCAATGAAATGCCGCCGGATTTCTTTCATTTGGTAGTTTGCATGTTGATCTTGGTCTTTGCAAATTTTGGTTGAAAAATAATGTCATTTGAATGCTCAAATCTATGCTAGAAAATAAATACGGAGCTCAGGAAAACAATTGAAACAAGTGCGTACAAGGGGTCGACCACCCCTTCTCTGGGTCGACCTGAATGTTGACCCAGAGGCTTCCTAGGTCGACCGACCGGTCGACCTAGGGATGACCAGGTTGACCTAGATTCTGGGCCATTTCCAGCCCACTTCTCTTGTATATTTTGTATTTTCCAGTCTTTTTTGCTTGTTTTTCCTGCTATATTTGTGATGTTTTTGATCGTATTCAAAGGCCATGATGTCTATCAATAGACTAGCCAAATTTTGGAGATTTTGAAATTCAAATTTTGGATTAAATTTGAATTTAATTCAAATATCGATTTGAGTGATTTCTTGGTTTTTTATTCGTTTTCGAGCACGGATTTTTCCAAACCTTTTTGAAATAATTTTTAAAACAAATGGGCATTTCAAATTATTATTATATAATAAGTATTTTCAAATATAAAATCTATTTATTATCTATTATAAGGGAATTTTCAAATATGGCTTTTAAAATTGATTTCGAAAAGGGTTTTAAAGCTTGTTTTTCAAAGTAAATTATTTTTATATAAAATACATGTTTTTGCACTATTTGAGTGAATGAGGAGCATTAAATTGGTTGGTAAAATACGTGGTATGAGACACGTGCGTTTATCTTATCGGTTAATTCTTGACTTGTCTGTTTGATCATTTTGACCTTCGGGTCGAGTTTACCGATGAGATGAGATAAACATTTTACTGCTTTGAGTGTGAAATTTACTAGCGGTTCGTAAACCGTTTAGTGCGAACGTGTGGTACGGGACGCACGTTAACACTGTTCGGGTTCCTATCCGAGAGTTTTTAACACATTTTCAATTGCGGCGTATTGCCAGCACTGGACCTTCGGGTCATTGCCATTGCGGCGTTTGCCATTGCGGCGTATTTGTCTTTGAGTCGTTTCCCATTACAACATTTGCCATTGCGGCGTATTTGTCATTGTGACGTATTTGCCTTCGGGCGAGGTACCTATTTTTAGAGATCACTACTTCGCAGGCTTCGGCCAAAAGCACGTGCAAAACTTTTGAGATGATTTCATTGATTATTGTGATTTCCCGAGTGTATCGCCTTTTTCATGGTTGGCCATTCGAGCTGTTTATATATATATATATATATATATATATATATATATATATATATATATGGCGATTACCTTATGGGAATATGAGTTGCCTACACTGGCATTATTTGAGATTTTCCTTTTGGCGTATTATTTGGGATTCGCCTATTGGCATTATTATATGAGATTTGCCTTTTGGCATTTATTTGGGATTATATTCTCTTATGTTGGAGATCTATATTTAATTTCCTTATCGCATATTTTGAGATGGGGATTTCTTTGAGTTGCTTTTGAGTTTGCCGATATGGCGGGTTTGGGATTTCTCCTCTTTGGAGTTATGTTTTTCTCCTAAACCATATTTGATGTTTTGTGACATGCTGATGAGATGAGGCGTGCTTTTATTGTGAGATTTGTTATAAAGTTTTATCGCCTTTGAGTTGCATTCATATTTAGTGATATCCTTATATCACTTGAAATTACTATACCTACTTAGTTATGCCATGTGAAGTAACCATATACTCTTGAATTATTCCTTCTCACTTGAGAAGATTATCACATTGCCTTATGCTTATGTCACCAATTATCCTCTTAAACTGATTTGTTTAGCTAGACTGACCCCTGTATTTTATACTCGGGTCAGACCGAGGTGTTTCAGGTTAGGTACCCTTTGGACTTAGCCTATTTTGCTTCCGCATGGACTTTTTCCTAGCTTTTTGTTGTAGCTTTTGTGTGGTCCTTTTGTTGCTACTTTGATATGTATATTCTTTTGACTCATGTTTGTATTGTGGTCATCATACCACATATGTGATGTATCATTTTGTATACTCTGTGATTTATCGGTATATGTGTGTGTGTATATGATTATCTGTTGTTTTGTGATGTGTTTTGCATTTGAATTGTTGTAGATTGTTCTGATAGATCCTATAGCCACCTATGGCTTTGTATAAAGTATTTATTGGATATGTCCATCCACTTGAGTTTGAAAAAAATTGGAGCATTTATCAACGTATTCAATAGATATATAAGACAAGGTATAGATGGTCGCTCCTAAACAACCCTATTCTCCTCATTAGCAGACGGTATTACCCAGTAATACTCTTTGTTAATGTGGGTCTCGAGGTGGGGCGTCATAGCCTGGTATCAAAGCTGAGTTCAGAACAAAATATGATAAAACACAGAACATAAACATATATTACGATACATCCAAGTATAGTACAAGTGTTACAAATTCTCTAATCATTGTGTCCTTAGCCTCTTCGTGTCTTTTGTAGTAGATGTAAGTTGGAATATGTCTAGGAATATATTTTATTCCATTGCATTCCATAACTAAATTGATGATATCTCATCCTAGGAGTAATCCATTGTGATTATTCTATTTGAGTCCTCTTCAATATGGGTGCTTCACACTCATCCGTATCGGAGGAATTGGTTGATGCTTATAGATGTTCTTATCTTGTGACTTCTTTGAGGATTGCGAATCCTATTGATGGGATCCACAATAATTGGTGTGGTGTATGAAAATTTTGGGGTTGTTCCTTGTAGTTTATTTTTTCGTGCGAATTAGCATGCTATTTTCTATCTAGAGTTTGGAATGATTTGGATGGAGTTACTTGAATATTATCAAGTCGCATTCTGTGATTCGAAGGATCCTATATTTAGGTACCCTAATTCGGCTGATTTGTTTCTCTTGTTCTTCGGAATGTTAATCATAATTCTGAAGTATCTGTATTCACTCTTGAGTTTCGAGATGATGATGATGTATCTCGAATTTCAGTTGTTGTGACTTTGTCGATTTTTGTGAGTCCGTCGGGTTTGTCACCCTATCAGGCAATCGAGTATTGTATTAACCTCCTTTCCAATTGTTAGCCTTTCGGTTATCCTCCCACGAGGATGTCCACTAAGGAAATGAGGTGATTAATTAAATTTAATTGACATTGTCATTCTTACCCCTTTCAAGATATCCTCTTTGGATACTCATTTGTTGATAGGCTTTGTGACATTACTTCACTCGAAGTAATGATGTGTTGTTTGTATTCTTCTTCTCATTCGAGAAGATATCTTGCCATTACTTTTATATCTTATCAATTTATTTTAATCTATTGAGTGGTGTTAGGGTCATTCCTCAGCTTGACCTTACACTAATTTTCATGAGCAACGAGTCGCGAAAGATAGCGCTCCTCTTACAGCAGTCCGCACTCGTATAGTTTTTGTGAGTGGTTCGTTATACCGTTCGGTTTGACGAATGCTCTGGTCTATTCATCAATCTTGTGAATCAAGTATTCTGGGAATATCTCAAAGAATCCTTCATGTGTTTTTGATTTTGAATGTAAACAATAAATTGAGTTTCAAAATTTATAAAATTTAAGTTATGTTTTAAGAGAAATTGGATTTTTTTCTGATAAGTAAAGAATATTTTGGGTATTATATGAGAAATTTCTTTAGAAAATGATTTTCTTTGTGTTGGGTCGTCCATCGAGTGTTTAAGAATTCTGGTCGATGTGACCGATCGACGTTATCGATAGGAATTTCCTAAACGCTGTGATAAGGCAACCGGACACGATAAATTGTGTTTTAATAAGATTAAGTTTAGAAATTAATATTATGGGGTTTAGAATTGGAATTTTTATTTATGGCTTATGTAAATTTTTTTGGAAATTTTTGGGTGGTTGAAAATAAAGAGAAGTGAGATTTTTAAAATTTTATCTTAAGAAATGTCGTTAGGAATTTACAAAACTCTTTTGGGAGAATAAGGTTAAGTTCTTAGGCCATATTGTTTCTTCCGAAGGCAATTCGGTCGATCCCTCGAAGATCGAAGCCATCCAGAATTGGAAGAGGCTTGAGAATGTTCATGAGATTCGCAGTTTCCTTGGATTGGCGGGTTATTACCATCGGTTCATTAAAGATTTCTCTTGCATTTTGCTTCCTCTTACCAGCCTTACTCGGAAAGGCATTTGATTTATTTGGTACGACAAGTGTGAAGTTTCTTTTCAGCAGTTGAAGGAGCTTCTCACAAATGCTTCTATTCTAGTGGTTCCCGAAGGGAATCATGATCTTATTTTCTACACTGATGCTAATAGATGTGGCCTCGGTGCCGTGCTTATGCAGAAAGATCGAGTAGTTGCTTATGCTTATAGGCAACTTCGACCGAATGAAGTTCGCTATGCCACTCATGACTTCGAGTTAGCCGCCATTGTCTTTGCCTTGAAGATTTGGCGACATTATCTATTAGGCGAGCGCTTCATTCTCTATACCGATCACAAGTCCTTGAAGTAACTGTTCACAAAGAAGGAGCTCAATATGAGGCAACATCATTGGCTCGAGTTCCTTACCTCCTATGACTTTGATATCAAGTATACCCCTGGTAAGGGTAATCGTGTTGCCGATGCGCTTCGTCATAAACATTCGGCTATTGTTTCTATGATGCTAGCCGAGTGGGATGTTCCTGAGACCTTATACTTTTGTGATATTCGTGATCGAGCTCCATCTTCTGATTCGCCTATTCTATTATTCAGTTTGGAAGCTCGACCCAGCCAATTGGATCGTATTGCTGATGCTCAGTGGCGTGATCCTGATCTTGTGCACCTTATCCAGATTTGTGAGTCTGAGTCCCTTGATGAGGAGTTGCAAGATTTCAACATTGATTCTCATGGCTGTCTTTGTAAGAAGAACCGTCTAGTCGTGCTTTCTGATTATGCACTTTGGCGTGACATTCTCGATGACTGTCACCGTTCTAAGTATACCATTCATCCCGGCGTAGCAAGATGTTTGCCGATATGCATCGCCTTTATTATTGGGAAGGCATGAAGCGCGATGTGGCGAGTTATGTGAGTAATTGCATGACTTGTCAACTTATCAAAGCCGAGCATCAGTGCCCTTCTTGTCTTCTTCAGCCTTTGCAGGTCCCGTTGTGGAAATGGGATCAGATTTTCATGGATTTCATTGATGGCCTACCTCGTTCGAGATCGGGCTATTCCAACACTTGGGTTATTGTTGACCGCCTCACTAAATCTGCTCACTTCATTCCTATTAAGTATAATAAGATAACTTCTCTTTTGGCCAAGCTTTATACTAAGGAAATCGTGAGACTTCACAGTATTCCTAGTTCGATTGTTTGTGACCGTGATCCACTCTTCATGAGTCATTTCTAGTGGTGTCTTCAGCAAGCTTTCGGAACAAAGCTTAATTTTAGCACAGCATATCATCTGAAGTCCGATGGACAGACTAAACGGGTGAATCCTAATCTTGAGGATCTTCTTCGTGTTTGCATTCTGGATTTTGGTGGTAGTTGGGAGGACCACCTACCACTTGTAGAGTTTTCCTACAACAATAGCTTTAAGTCTAGTATCGGCATGGCTCCTTTCGAAGCCCTTTATGGAAGGCCATGTCGATTACCTTCATGTTGGTTGGAATATGGGGAGAAGTTTATTTTAGGCCCTGATTCTATTCATGATTCTTCTGAGAAGATTATTCTTATTCGATAGAGAATGAAAGAGGCACAGAGCCACCGGAAATCCTACGCGGACAACCGTAGGAAACCTATAGAGTTCTCTATTGGTGATCTCATCTTTATTTGTGTTTCCCCTTTGAAGGGGGTTATGCGTTTCAGTACGATTGGGAAATTTGCTTCTCGTCTTATAGGACCGTTTCGTATTACTGAACGAATTGGCCCTATGGCTTATAGAGCTTCGCTTCCAGCTCATCTATCTGGCATTCATGACGTGTTTCACGTCTCCCAGCTTCGAAAGTGTCTTCAAGAGTCGAATTTTGTTATCGATTTCCCTGATTTGCAAGAGCTTGAGATCTCACCAGACCTATCGTTTGTACAGCAGCCTGTTCGCGTACTTGCTTCGGAGGTGAGACGCCTTCCAAAAAAGGACGTGCAGCTCGTTAAAATTCAATGGTCCGCTAATCCCAATGACTACACTTGGAAAACCAAAGAGTTTATTGAGCGATCTTATCTTGGTTTTCTTTCTTCGCATAGCGATGGTGAGAATATTTTTATCTCAAGCTTATCTCTTATTCTTTTTGATTGATGAAATTAATATGTTGAATACAAACTCTTCTCTAGAAATTGCAAGGACGCAATTTTGTTAAGGGGGTAGTCTGTAACAATCCTGGTTTTGGAGATCACCTATTAACCTTAAATTATAACGGTAGTTATAATTTAATATTGTAAATAAAAATAAAATTGGAGATTTTATATCGTTTATTAATTTGGAATAAACAATGAATTTTGGAATTAAATTGTGAAAATAAAATTTGGAACTTGATTTTATTTGGTTTGGGTTGATAATAGATGGAAAATGTGTTTTATTTAGTGAAAATGCAATAATTTCATTAATTATTGCCAATTACTTCTTTTAATAATTTTTAAAAGAGGTATTTGATTTTTAGAGGGTGTTTATTTAAATAAGAAGATGTAATTTGATGTAAAAATGAGTTTTAATTATAAATTTGAGTTTAAAATGGTTAGTTATATTTTTCTAAGTAAGAAAAATATTTTTGTTGAATGTTAGAAGTTAAAAATGTAGACTTTTGCATTTATTTGTGAAAATAGTGCATTTATGTAAAATAAAGGATTTTATTAATAAAAATGTTTTAAAGATATAAATTTATCTTTTATATAGTGTAAAATACTTTGCTGTGTGAAACTTTGAAAGAAAATGGCATTTATTTATATTTACATAGTGTAAATATGAGTACATTCGGCTTGGTGTTAATTAAATTAGCCTAATACAATTTATTTTCTTTTAATTGATGGGTCCAAAGCCCATTATACTTACCTAATATCGAGAAAGAAGAAAACAAAGTTTACAGTACGTTCAAAACAATTGCCTTCTTCTTCCTCAACCTGAGAATAAGAAAAGGAAACCCACCTCTTGACGAATTTCCAAGTTCAAGCTAATTTCTTCAATTTAATTCAACAGACTAAAACCTTTTTGTAACAACCCTAAATTTTGGCCTATATTTTAAATTTTGACTTTATTTTATTTTAAATTATTTTAAACTTGTTCTATTTCAAACATTTCATTTTAAATATAAATGTTGACTATTAAGTGATTTATAGTTCAAACTAGTATAAATTGGATATTTCACTGAAAAGTGAATTTCTATTGAAACTGGTCAAACTTTGACTTTTGAACTTTAAATTTAAATATTTCAAATTCTTAAATTTTATCTTTTATTATGAAAATAGATTTAATTCCATGGATACAGCTTTTCGTTTCGTTGGAAACGGAGTTAAATTGTGAAAGTTATGTATATTTCAATATTGTGTGTAAACTGATGTATTTAGCAATATTGTCTATTTTAAATTATATTTTATTTGTCATATTTTGTTCTAATATGTGTTAGTATTTTACTTTATGTATAATTTTGTCATTTAAATAATTTAAAGTGATTATATAATTTTTCCAAAGCGTATTGAATTTATTTTCTATTTTTAAATGCTAGTTTCTATTTTTCTCCTATTTTCTTCAATTAAATTATATTTAATTAAAATTTATTTATTCATTTTGTGAATGAATTTTTATTTTATGTTATTATCTTTGTTTATAAATGTTTTACAAGTCCATAAACTTTTTCCAAAGTTCATTGCATTTATTTTTCATATTTTCAAGACTAGTTGCAATTTTTGCTGTTTTACTTAATTAAATTTTATATAATTAATAATTAATTAATTTATTTTTGTTTATTTACTAAATTTTCGTATTTTATCTGAGTTTATATATATATTTCAGTTATATAAAACTTAAAAAGAAATTAGAGGAAATATGAAAAGTTTTAAACTATTGAAATTCCTATGGCTTTTCACCTCCCGACCTTTCACTTTCTCAACTCCTCTCTTCAATGTTTTTGGCCATGCATACCCTATTCTTTTCAGCGGACTTCTTTTCATTTTTTTCACGCAAACACTTCTCTTTCTCCTCCAAAAAAATCACGGCCATGGCTTCAAAATTTTGGGTAAAAATTCCTTCTTTCTTCCTTGTTTTCTATGTTTTTTCTATGGAAACTACATATGCTCTCTACCTTCATAGTTTGGTTCCTCCTCCTCCAGGCTTTGGCCGACCACCACGACCCCCTTCCTCTGACCATCACCCATCCTAGCAACCCTCCTCCTTAGGCCTAACCAATCCAAGTCCAAGATCTACACAAAATCCACCAAAAACCATCACAAACTATCACTTATGACCTAGAATTGTCATCTCCTCCTTCTACCACCTTTTGCCACCACTACCTCCACCACCACCACCTCTGACCTGACCTTCCACCACCTCTGGCCCACACTCCAGCCACCACCTGACCACCACATACCATGGCCAAGCCACATCAGCAAGGGGCCGAACCCTATGGTGCAACAAAAGCCACACTTTGTCTTGAAACCCTTTGGTATTCCATTGCCTTCAACACCTTGTAACTTCCACTCACCTTCATCACCTTGTAGCCGCACCTTTTCCAGACCATACCTGATCCAAACCATGCCTTTAGCCGTGCCATTTCAGATCTGGAGCTGAAGCATAGGTGGTAGGAAGCAAGTGCAAACACTTTGACTTTGTTTATGCATCCATTTCTAGCATTGTTTATTGAATTTTTGGGTTGAAATCTTATGTTGTTTGTAATTGTTTGGTTTGAATGTGACAAGGCAATTAGCTTTGGCTCTCCCACACTCAAATAATTATCGTGCTCTCGTGCCTCTGGAAATCTTTGTTGTGCGTTTGTGGTTGTCATCTCCAGCTTGAACAAGTGAGTAATTCTCACCAGACAATGTGTACTTATATAACTAGTAAACTGACACCATTTGAATCTGTAAAATTATAGCATCCAGTTGTAACTGTTATATTATGATCATATAATGTTTACCCCTGTTATTACATATGTTATATCATCTATTACTGTTATCTCATGCTATTCTGTTTATTTATATCAGTTTATCACACTGCAAGTTCCTTGTAGATTAGAATCACTATGGGTTGAAATGATACATACCCGAACGGACTTTAGAATAAGGAAAAATCGTTATGGGCTGAAATGATAGGCCTGAACGGTTTTTATTTATTTATTTATATTACTTGGGATTGCGGGTTTGAAATGATAAAACCCGGTTTTTCTTTGTAAACTGCGGATTGAAATGATACATATCCGTATCACTTGACCTAGGCTAGAAAATTATATACAAACCCGTGGTTTATATATTTTTCTGAAAATTTTAAAATACTTTTTTTTAATGTAAATATTATGGATTTTGATTTAAATTTCATTAAAATGATTTCTATAAAGTATTTGTGATTTTCTACAAATTAAATAAGTGAATTAAGTAAATGGTGAAGTAGAATTTGAAATATAAGTTAATTTTGGAATTTATGATTTTGTTTATAAATGGAATTTTTGTAAAGTAAGAAAATATGACAAATTTGATTTAAAGATGAATTTAATGATTTTTATTAAGTAATAATAATGTTTTAAAGGTTTTAATGATTTTGTATAAATTAAAATATGGAATAAATGAACATTTAAGCTGAATTTGGAAATATAACTTAAATTGAATTTTGTGAAATTTGTGTAAAAGTGAAATTTTAATTAAGTAAAATAAATGGAAATAAGCTATATTTTTGGAAATTTAAACTTAGTTGTTAAGTTAATAATTTAATTAAAGAAATGAAAATTTAATTGTTATTAAATTTGATTTTTGTATGGAAATTTGACTTTATAAAATCATAGAAATAAAGGTATTTAAATGATTGTGTTAAATGTGAAATATATGATTTTATAAGTTAAAATGATTTATATTAAAAGTTAATTATTTGTGGAATTGTAAATAAAACTCTGAATATGATTTAACAGCATTTTGAAATGTAATGTAAAGGATATTACAACATTTTGTAAATGTTGTAGTGTTTTAAATGAACTAAAAGGTTAATTTGAAATAAAGGCTATTATAGCACTTTGTAAGTGCTATAGTGGTTAAACTTAACATGTAAGTTAATTGAAACTTAAAAGAAATCTATTACAGCATTTAACGCTGTCTTTTGTTAATTAACTGTTTTAAACTATAACTTTACGTAGCATTTTATAAGTGCTACGGAAACTATATTTTGTTGTTTTAAATTAATTTTAATGAAAAATAATCTCTGGAAAATGATATAATTTTGGGAAATTAAATGTTAAATTTCTAAAGATAATGAAGAGATATTTAAGTGGAAGAATTTGATTTCTAATGTGAGTTTAAAATGGTATTTAAATTTAATAAAATGAATGGATTTAAATGGTATTTAAATGAATAAAAATGAATGGTGTTTTGAATAATATTTTGATATTGTGAAATGAGTTTGAAATGATACTTGATTTCTGACTTATTTAATTTATTTGATAAATGAATATTTGAAGTATATATTAATTGAGTTTATTTAAATGATATTGGATTTATGAAATGTGGGAGATTTAAAGTTTTGAAATATACTAAAGATTGAATATTGTATTTTGTGGATTTAATCTATATTGGGAATTGATAAGATTTGAAACGGTTTGTTGGTAAACTGTAATTGAATTGAAATTTGATGGTTTGAATTTAATAAGTTTGTAAATGTATAGAATTAAAAGATGATTTTAAATATATGATTTCGAAATGCTGTGATTTTCAAAGTATAATGATTTCAAATGTTTTGTTTCAAAAGGGTTATAACTTTGAAAGTATAGACTATTTGAAAGGTGAATATATGTTTGAAATGGAAATGATGTTGTTTTGAAATGAACATAGTTTGAAATAAAATGATTTTGGTTACAAAGTATAACTATCAAAGGTATGATATTTTGATATATAAAAATGATTTGAAATAAAGTTTGAAAAGATATAATATTTTGATGTATTAAAATGATTGGAAAAGAAGTTTGAAAGGATACGATATTTTAGAATATTGAAATGATTTGGAAATGATAAATCTTTATTTTGATAAAGACATGATTTTGAAATGATATCTTATTTTGAAGTAAAGTATTGTTTTTAAAAGTTATAACCACGGGTTATAATAACGATTGGTTGGCAAAGAGACCAGGATCGGATATGGACATACTCTCTATCGATACCGAAAACCACTTTGGCAACCGTGTACGCGGTGGAGATTCCAGAATGAAGTAGGATGGTGGCGACGTTCTTAAGGTATGTTACGTGGACCCAACTCCCGTGAGTTGGCATAAGGTGGCTAAAACAGGAGCGATTGACGGACCAATGAGGTAGCACCTCTGATCGGACACACTTCTTCGATACCATTCTATTACTTGTGATTGATTTGGTGGCCACCCTTGATTGGGAGTGTTGTTCAAGGTGGGCGGTAGTGGCTGCTATGCGTCACCACTAGTCCGGATGCGTAATTGGTATATCTACCCTGGCATTGCCTAGTTGTGCCGTGTCACCTAACATATCGAGCTTTGCTACGATTATGATTTTAAGATCCGACCGCGTTAAGGTTCTCCATCCCCTTAACGCTATTTTCGGATATGATTATACTTTACTTATGTAGACACTATTATAATAGCGAATATTACTACATAGTAGATATTTTAACGGATCCTTAAAGAATGGGCGATCCCAAGCATTCTTTAAGTTACTTGTACCTTTATTACAGTTCACTTGAGTTGGTTTACATTATATAAGTATATATTGTCCTGACTCGAGTGTTTTGTGTTTTGCTTTACGCTCGGGTCAGCCTGAGTTATTCACAGATTTGGATTTCCACTCTCTCAGAGATTTGAATCGCTGGAGATTGTCTGCTTGTCTGGTCCTATCTATTTCTGTTCCGTTGTTCTACTCAGCTTGTACTTAGTTATTGTATTGAGACTTCTGCTGTACTTTGTTTCTTCTATTGTATCTTATTTAACTCTGATATATTTTCATAGTAGCTTCATGAACTACTATTTCTTTTACTTCCGCTGCATTATTTTACTCTGTGTCTGTGATCTGTGATTATATTTATTTACTGTATATACTGAGATTTGCCAAATTTTATTTACAACGCGGTATTTTGAGCAATTCAACTCCGGCATGAGTGTCTACCTATACACTTATAATGGATGCGAATGGTTGAAAATATCGGGTCGTTACAGTTGGTATCAGAGCTTTGGCTTTGAGGCAAAACTCAACATATAGAGTAGATTTATTTACAGAATCACTTTCGTTCGAGTTTGAATCTTTTCCTCTTGATTCGAATTTCCTTTTAATTTTTGGAACGTTCCGTGCGGTTCCAAAATTCATTCTTGTCCCTCACTATTCATCTTCTTTTGATTCTGGAGTATCCCATAACTCCGCTTCGAATGAGCTTTATAGTGAATTGGTGGTCTCGCCAATATTCTAATGACTTGTAAAAGGGGGAAAACTCCTTTACAAATTTGCATCGATTCACCAGAGATTTATATTTATCCTTGGTTTAGATGCTAATATCTTTTGTTATTCCAAACTCTATCTCTTGAGATCGGATGTAGATTTACCCCAAGAAAATCCACATTTGCTCTTATTCATTAAGTCACGGTTGACCCGGTTAAGGTTGCTCGCGATTTATCTTAGCTTATCCATCTTCATATTTTGTTAATTAATCATCTTGTCTTTGTTTCTAAACTATCTCCAACATTTTGAATTGTACTTTTAAATCTATATTTTATTATATATTGTGTTGTTTGAGTTGTTGATGTCGATTTGGGTTTCCGATCGATTCGTCTGATCAACGCTATCGATAGGATTTCTAAAACACTTTGACAGAACAAACCGATACAATATTATTTTAAAATTTGGTTAATGAAATAAATTTTGATATAAGTAAATATTATGGAACTTAATAAATTGATTTAAATTGATTATTTGAAATGATAATACTTGATTTATCATTCTATAAATGAATTTATAAATAGATGTTTATAAATTGATTTTGGAAACTGAAATGAATTTAAAACAAGAAAGTTAAAGAATTTAATTTCCGATGGTTTCAAACCTTGTGTTTAAAATTTTTAAAAGGATATTATTTAAAGTATTTTTGAATAAATTTTTTTTTGTCTCTAAAGGATTTAAAAGTTTAAAAATTAAGTGCTCTTCTCTTTGTCGCTGGAAAATAATTTCGGTGATGACTGCAGCATCATCGACGTTCATTTTCGAGTTTCGAAGTGAAGAAACCATTCTGTAGTCTTGCTACAGCTTTGTTTTGGGAAACTTGATTGATATAAATTTCTAAAATATGATTGATTTATAAAATATATAGATATATGATTTAAATTTGATTTGACAAATTATGTACATACATTTATCTATCTCTAAATGGTTTGAAAGGAATCGGAGATTTTATTCTTAAATTCTATCTTAAATAATAACTTCAAGTATAAAAAGAAAATCAAAATTTTTGAATAGATGATTCAAGCTTGAAATGATTGAATTAGGATGTTTATAGTGTATATTAATTTTAGAAAGTTTTATTTGTATAATTCTCAATTGCATTCCAATATAACTTACCTTAATTTTTAGAAGTTAACAATGTAATTGGATAATATACAATATAAAAAGATTTTTATAAATAAAATTTGAGTGGTTATAATAAATATTATACACTTAAATTTTAGTTATAAAAAGATTAACACAGGTAAATAGACTAAAAGGTTAATTGAATAATTTACAATACAAATGATGTTAAGGGAATTAGGAATAAATTAAAACAGTTATAATAAGTGTAAGCATATTTAACATATGTGATAAAATATTTGAGGGGGATAAATTTAATTATAATTAGGAATAAAGAAGAATTAAATTTATTGAATGTTATACACTTAATTTTAATCAAATCATGATTTTAGAGATTGTTTGTTTAAGAAAATTTGATGATAAGATAATGAAATTAGAGATAGTTAAGATTTATTTAACTTGTGTAAAATTAATTATCAGTTAAGATGAAACCATGGAAATTTCAAACCTATTATCTTATTTTGTTTTTCAAACTTATTACCTAATTTTGTTTTTCAAACTGTCTGTTAGTTGTCCTTATTTTTCCTTATCTTGCTACAGACTGGTATAGGCATCTATCTATAATCTTTTTGCTTAGAAATCTTTCTATAATCTTTATAATCTTTGGTACTCATTTTAAATCTGAGCACTGCTTTCCACCCACAGACTGTCGGTCAAGCAGAAAGAGTGAATCAGATTCTAGAGGATCTTTTCGTACTTGTGTTCCTGATTCTGGAGAATCTTGGGAAGACCATCTCCACCTTATTAAACTTACCTATAACCACAGTTATCAGGTATAATTTCAATCTTTTGTCATCTTGTCTTAATCTCATTTCAATTTTATCTTTCCTATGTTTTCCCGTACTTCATTCCTTTTCGGGGACGAAAAGTTTTGAGTGGGGGAGAGTGTAACAACCCTAGATTTTGGCCTATATTTTAAATTTTGACTTTATTTTATTTTAAATTATTTTAAACTTGTTCTATTTCAAACATTTCATTTTAAATATAAATGTTGACTATTAAGTGATTTATAGTTCAAACTAGTATAAATTGGATATTTCACTGAAAAGTGAATTTCTATTGAAACTGGTCAAACTTTGACTTTTGAACTTTAAATTTAAATATTTCAAATTCTTAAATTTTATCTTTTATTATGAAAATAGATTTAATTCCATGGATACAGCTTTTCGTTTCGTTGGAAACGGAGTTAAATTGTGAAAGTTATGTATATTTCAATATTGTGTGTAAACTGATGTATTTAGCAATATTGTCTATTTTAAATTATATTTTATTTGTCATATTTTGTTCTAATATGTGTTAGTATTTTATTTTATGTATAATTTTGTCTTTTAAATAATTTAAAGTGATTATATAATTTTTCCAAAGCGTATTAAATTTATTTTCTATTTTTAAATGCTAGTTTCTATTTTTCTGCTATTTTCTTCAATTAAATTATATTTAATTAAAATTAATTTATTCATTTTGTGAATGAATTTTTATTTTATGTTATTATCTTTGTTTATAAATGTTTTACAAGTCCATAAACTTTTTCCAAAGTTCATTGCATTTATTTTTCATATTTTCAAGACTAGTTGCAATTTTTGCTGTTTTACTTAATTAAGTTTTATATAATTAATAATTAATTAATTTATTTTTGTTTATTTACTAAATTTTCGTATTTTATCTGAGTTTATATATATATTTCAGTTATATAAAACTTAAAAAGAAATTAGAGGAAATATGAAAAGTTTTAAACTATTGAAATTCCTATGGCTTTTCACCTCCCGACCTTTCACTTTCTCAACTCCTCTCTTCAATGTTTTTGGCCATGCATACCCTATTCTTTTCAGCGGACTTCTTTTCATTTTTTTCACGCAAACACTTCTCTTTCTCCTCAAAAAAAATCACGGCCATGGCTTCAAAATTTTGGGTAAAAATTCCTTCTTTCTTCCTTGTTTTCTATGTTTTTTCTATGGAAACTACATATGCTCTCTACCTTCATAGTTTGGTTCCTCCTCCTCCAGGCTTTGGCCGACCACCACGACCCCCTTCCTCTAACCATCACCCATCCTAGCAACCCTCCTCCTCAGGCCTAACCAATCCAAGTCCAAGATCTACACAAAATCCACCAAAAACCATCACAAACTATCACTTATGACCTAGAATTGTCATCTCCTCCTTCTACCACCTTTTGCCACCACTACCTCCACCACCACCACCTCTGACCTGACCTTCCACCACCTCTGGCCCACACTCCAGCCACCACCTGACCACCACATACCATGGCCAAGCCACATCAGCAAGGGGCCGAACCCTATGGTGCAACAAAAGCCACACTTTGTCTTGAAACCCTTTGGTATTCCATTGCCTTCAACACCTTGTAACTTCCACTCACCTTCATCACCTTGTAGCCGCACCTTTTCCAGACCATACCTGATCCAAACCATGCCTTTAGCCGTGCCATTTCAGATCTGGAGCTGAAGCATAGGCGGTAGGAAGCAAGTGCAAACACTTTGACTTTGTTTATGCATCCATTTCTAGCATTGTTTATTGAATTTTTGGGTTGAAATCTTATGTTGTTTGTAATTGTTTGGTTTGAATGTGACAAGGCAATTAGCTTTGGCTCTCCCACACTCAAATAATTATCGTGCTCTCGTGCCTCTGGAAATCTTTGTTGTGCGTTTGTGGTTGTCATCTCCAGCTTGAACAAGTGAGTAATTCTCACCAGACAATGTGTACTTATATAACTAGTAAACTGACACCATTTGAATCTGTAAAATTATATCATCCTGTTGTAACTGTTATATTATGATCATATAATGTTTACCCCTGTTATTACATATGTTATATCATCTATTACTGTTATCTCATGCTATTCTGTTTATTTATATCAGTTTATCACACTGCAAGTTCCCTGTAGATTAGAATCACTATGGGTTGAAATGATACATACCCGAACGGACTTTAGAATAAGGAAAAATCGTTATGGGCTGAAATGATAGGCCTGAACGGTTTTTATTTATTTATTTATATTACTTGGGATTGCGGGTTTGAAATGATAAAACCCGGTTTTTCTTTGTAAACTGCGGATTGAAATGATACATATCCATATCACTTGACCTAGGCTAGAAAATTATATACAGACCCGTGGTTTATATATTTTTCTGAAAATTTTAAAATACTTTTTTTTAATGTAAATATTATGGTATTTTGATTTAAATTTCATTAAAATGATTTCTATAAAGTATTTGTGATTTTCTACAAATTAAATAAGTGAATTAAGTAAATGGTGAAGTAGAATTTGAAATATAAGTTAATTTTGGAATTTATGATTTTGTTTATAAATGGAATTTTTGTAAAGTAAGAAAATATGACAAATTTGATTTAAAGATGAATTTAATGATTTTTATTAAGTAATAATAATGTTTTAAAGGTTTTAATGATTTTGTATAAATTAAAATATGGAATAAATGAACATTTAAGCTGAATTTGGAAATATAACTTAAATTGAATTTTGTGAAATTTGTGTAAAAGTGAAATTTTAATTAAGTAAAATAAATGGAAATAAGCTATATTTTTGGAAATTTAAACTTAGTTGTTAAGTTAATAATTTAATTAAAGAAATGAAAATTTAATTGTTATTAAATTTGATTTTTGTATGGAAATTTGACTTTATAAAATCATAGAAATAAAGGTATTTAAATGATTGTGTTAAATGTGAAATATATGATTTTATAAGTTAAAATGATTTATATTAAAAGTTAATTATTTGTGGAATTGTAAATAAAACTCTGAATATGATTTAACAGCATTTTGAAATGTAATGTAAAGGATATTACAACATTTTGAAATGTTGTAGTGTTTTAAATGAACTAAAAGGTTAATTTGAAATAAAGGCTATTATAGCACTTTGTAAGTGCTATAGTGGTTAAACTTAACATGTAAGTTAATTGAAACTTAAAAGAAATCTATTACAGCATTTAACGCTGTCTTTTGTTAATTAACTGTTTTAAACTATAACTTTACGTAGCATTTTATAAGTGCTACGGAAACTATATTTTGTTGTTTTAAATTAATTTTAATGAAAAATAATCTCTGGAAAATGATATAATTTTGGGAAATTAAATGTTAAATTTCTAAAGATAATGAAGAGATATTTAAGTGGAAGAATTTGATTTCTAATGTGAGTTTAAAATGGTATTTAAATTTAATAAAATGAATGGATTTAAATGGTATTTAAATGAATAAAAATGAATGGTGTTTTGAATAATATTTTGATATTGTGAAATGAGTTTGAAATGATACTTGATTTCTGACTTATTTAATTTATTTGATAAATGAATATTTGAAGTATATATTAATTGAGTTTATTTAAATGATATTGGATTTATGAAATGTGGGAGATTTAAAGTTTTGAAATATACTAAAGATTGAATATTGTATTTTGTGGATTTAATCTATATTGGGAATTGATAAGATTTGAAACGGTTTGTTGGTAAACTGTAATTGAATTGAAATTTGATGGTTTGAATTTAATAAGTTTGTAAATGTATAGAATTAAAAGATGATTTTAAATATATGATTTCGAAATGCTGTGATTTTCAAAGTATAATGATTTCAAATGTTTTGTTTCAAAAGGGTTATAACTTTGAAAGTATAGACTATTTGAAAGGTGAATATATGTTTGAAATGGAAATGATGTTGTTTTGAAATGAACATAGTTTGAAATAAAATGATTTTGGTTACAAAGTATAACTATCAAAGGTATGATATTTTGATATATAAAAATGATTTGAAATAAAGTTTGAAAAGATATAATATTTTGATGTATTAAAATGATTGGAAAAGAAGTTTGAAAGGATACGATATTTTAGAATATTGAAATGATTTGGAAATGATAAATCTTTATTTTGATAAAGACATGATTTTGAAATGATATCTTATTTTGAAGTAAAGTATTGTTTTTAAAAGTTATAACCACGGGTTATAATAACGATTGGTTGGCAAAGAGACCAGGATCGGATATGGACATACTCTCTATCGATACCGAAAACCACTTTGGCAACCGTGTACGCGGTGGAGATTCCAGAATGAAGTAGGATGGTGGCGACGTTCTTAAGGTATGTTACGTGGACCCAACTCCCGTGAGTTGGCATAAGGTGGCTAAAACAGGAGCGATTGACGGACCAATGAGGTAGCACCTCTGATCGGACACACTTCTTCGATACCATTCTATTACTTGTGATTGATTTGGTGGCCACCCTTGATTGGGAGTGTTGTTCAAGGTGGGCGGTAGTGGCTGCTATGCGTCACCACTAGTCCGGATGCGTAATTGGTATATCTACCCTGGCATTGCCTAGTTGTGCCGTGTCACCTAACATATCGAGCTTTGCTACGATTATGATTTTAAGATCCGACCGCGTTAAGGTTCTCCATCCCCTTAACGCTATTTTCGGATATGATTATACTTTACTTATGTAGACACTATTATAATAGCGAATATTACTACATAGTAGATATTTTAACGGATCCTTAAAGAATGGGCGATCCCAAGCATTCTTTAAGTTACTTGTACCTTTATTACAGTTCACTTGAGTTGGTTTACATTATATAAGTATATATTGTCCTGACTCGAGTGTTTTGTGTTTTGCTTTACGCTCGGGTCAGCCTGAGTTATTCACAGATTTGGATTTCCACTCTCTCAGAGATTTGAATCGCTGGAGATTGTCTGCTTGTCTGGTCCTATCTATTTCTGTTCCGTTGTTCTACTCAGCTTGTACTTAGTTATTGTATTGAGACTTCTGCTGTACTTTGTTTCTTCTATTGTATCTTATTTAACTCTGATATATTTTCATAGTAGCTTCATGAACTACTATTTCTTTTACTTCCGCTGCATTATTTTACTCTGTGTCTGTGATCTGTGATTATATTTATTTACTGTATATACTGAGATTTGCCAAATTTTATTTACAACGCGGTATTTTGAGCAATTCAACTCCGGCATGAGTGTCTACCTATACACTTATAATGGATGCGAATGGTTGAAAATATCGGGTCGTTACACTTTTCAATCTAGAGTATAAATCTAAAGGTAATCAAACTCCAAACCTTTTAATTTCATCAAATTTCTAATTTCAGAGAAGATTTTCTAATTTACTGTAAATCTTTCTTTGCATGCTATTTCTTCTTACTGTATAGGTTCATGAAGGCCTATTTCACCACCAAAGCTTATATCTTTCAGCCAAAATCCGGGTATTTGCACAACTATAGCAAGGTGAGTTGTAATACTCACAAATCCTAGCTGAGCCAAGCTTAAAATTGCAAGAAACTGTAAAAATTTAGCTTTTGTTCGTATATTTCTATAGTAGTTTTTCTCTGTTCGAAATCACTTTCATATTGCTACTTTGAAAGCTTGTAACTTTTGATTTCGGCAACGAAATGCTACCAAATTTCTTTCATTTGCTAGTTTGCATGTAGATCTTGGTCTCTTTAAATTTTGGTTGAAAAATAATGTCATTTGAATGCTCAAATCTGTGCTAGAAAATCAATATGGAGGTCAGGAAAACAGCTGAAACAAGTGCGTACAAGGGGTCGACCGCCCCTTCTCTGGGTCGACCTGCATGTCGACCCAGAGGCCTCCTAGGGTCGACCTAAGGAAGACCAGGTCGACCTGGCGTCTGCGCCATTTCCAGTCCACTTCTCTTGTATATTTTGTATTTTACAGCCTTTTTTGCTTGTTTTTCCTGCTATATTTGTGTTGTTTTTGATCGTATTCAAAGGCCATGATGTCTATCAATAGAATAGCCAAATTTTGGAGATTTTGAGATTCAAATTTGGGATTAAATTTGAATTTAATTTTAATTGAATTCGAATATCGGTTTAAGTGATTTCTTGGGTTTTTATTCGTTTTCGAGCATGGATTTTTCCAAACCTTTTTTGAAATAATTTTTAAAACAATTGGGCATTTCAAATTATTGTTATATAATATTTTAAAAGTATTTTCAAATATAAAATCTACTTATTCTCTATAATAAGGGAATTTTCAAATATGGCTTTCAAAATTGATTTCGAAAAGGGTTTTTAAAGCTTGTTTTTCAAAGTAAATTATTTTTATATAAAATACACGTTTTTACACTATTCAAGTGAATGAGAAGGAGAATTAAACGGTTTGGTAAAACACGTGGTATGGGACACATGCGTTTATCTTATCGGTTAATTCCTGACTTGTCCGTTTGATCGTTTTGACCTTCGGGTCGAGTTTGCCGATGAGATGAGGTAAACTTTTTACTGCTTTGGGTGTGAAATTTACTAGCGGTTAGTACACCGTTTAGTGTGAACGTGTGGTATGGGATACACGTTAACACTCTTCAGGTTCCTATCCGAGAGTTTGTGAAACATTTGCCATTGCGGCGTATTGCCAATACTGGACCTTCGGGTCATTGCCATTGCGGCATTTGCCATTGCGGCGTATTTGTCTTCGAGACATTTGCCATTGCGGCGTATTTTTCATTGTGACATATTTGCCTTCAGGCAAGGCACCTATTTTTAGAGATCAGTACTTTGCAGGCTTTGGCCAAAAGCACGTGCAAAACTTTTGAGATGATTTCATTGATTACTGTGATTTCCCGAGTGTATCGCCTTTTTCATGGTGGGCCATCCGAGTCGTTTATATATATATATATATATATATATATATATGTGGTAATTACCTTATAGGAATTTGAGTTGCCTACACTAGCATTATTTGAGATTTGACTTTTGGCGTATTATTTGGGATTTTCCTATTGGCATTATTATATGAGATTTGCCTTTTGGCGTTTATTTGGAATTATAATCTCCTATGTTGGAGATTTATATTTGATTGCCTTATGGCGTATTTTGATATAGGGATTTCTTTGAGTCGCTTTTGAGTTTGCCGATATGGCGGGTTTGGGATTTCTCCTCTTTGGAGTTATGTTTTTCTCCTAAACCATATTTGATGTTTTTTGATAAGCCGATGAGATGAGGCGTGCTTTTATTGTGAAATTTTTTATAAAGTTTTATCGCCTTTGAGTTGCATTCATATTTAGTGATATCCTTATATCACTTGAAATTACTATACCTACTTAGTTATGCCATGTGAAGTAACCATATACTCTTGAATTATTCCTTCTCACTTGAGAAGATTATCACCTTGCCTTATGCTTATGTTATCGATTATCCTCTTAAACTGATTTGTTTAGATAGACTGACCCCTGTATTTTATACTCGGGTCAGACCGAGGTGTTTCAGGTTAGGTACCCTTTGGACATAGCCTATTCTGCTTCCGCATGGACTTTTCTGCTAGCTTTTTGTTGTAGCTTTTATGTGGTCCTTTTGTTGCTACTCTGATATGTATATTCTTTTGACTCGTGTTTGTATTATGGTCGTTATACCACATATGAGATGTATCATTTTGTATACTCTGCAATGTACCGGTATATGTGTGTGTATATGATTATCTATTTTTCTGTGATGTGTTTTGCATTTGAGTTGTTGTATTTTGTTCTGATAGATCACATAGCCACCTATGGCTTTGTATTAAGTATTTATTGGATATGTCGATCCACTTGAGTTAGAAAAAAAAATGGAGCAGTTATCGACGTATTCAATAAATATTTAAGACAAAGCTATAGATGGTTGCTCCTAAACAGCCCTATTCTCCTCATAGGTAGACAGTATTGCCCAGTAATACTCTTTGTTAATGTGGGTCTCAGGGTGGGACATCACAGTTTTACTTTGAACCTTCCGACCCAGTCGAAAGGTATACCTGTTTTTAAAACTAGCCGTTTCTCCAATGCTTTCGAAGGGAAGCTTTTGACTTAGGTGGTTACCCATGTTTTGTGAAATATAACCAAAGGTTTTCGAAAGGTTATTTAGATGTTTTTGAAAGGTTGTTTTAATAAAGACGAAAGGCTTTAAAAGAAGGCTTCTAGATTATTTAAAATTGAGGCCAATATGCCTTCGAAGGGTTTCTGTTTTAAAAGGTTTTATGTACTCGAAGGGTTCTGTTTTGAAAGATTTATTAAATGTTTTCGAAATATTTTCGAAGGAAGTTTTTCCAAAGGTTTTTTTAAGGTAATGATTTAATATGATTATAAAGAAGGATGTCTAAAGTTTATAGCTTTCGAAAGGTTTTCTTTGAATGAATTCGAAAGGTTTTTAGAGATGATTTCGAAAGGTTTAAACATTGATTTTGAAGAAGATAATTTCAAAGTATGGAAAGAGGATCTTTCAAATGGTAAAGTGTTTTCATCAACTAAGTATTGGGTAAAGGATATATATATATATATATATATATATATATATATATCAACATGGTAATATGATTTGAGTAAAGTATACAGACTTATTTCTTTTCCTTATGTGAAGTTTGATTTAATGGTTTAAATCATTTTGAAATTGTTTTCAAGAAAAATTATGGGAGGGGATACTTAAGTATAAATGACTCAGATATTAGAAACCAAATGGGACTAGTATGGGATCGCACCCTATATATTAGCTTGTAGCCCTAGCTAATCATTGTCCAAAATTCCAGTGTGTAGGACTTGGTCACAGGTAGACTAAAATTTTGATTACACACCGAAAGGAATACATGTTGTACACATATAGGTTATTGGTAAGCCCGAAAAACCATTAGGCTTCGGAGAACCTAGAAGATCATTAAGTAAGGGACAAACCGTCTAGAAGTGAGATTCTTAACAGATAGTTTAGGACAGACCGTCCTGATGGGAAATGTTAAATAGATAGATAAGGATAGACAATCCTAGATTTGAATATCTAACGGATGTTAGGTAAATTTTGATTATGTTGTTTGGTAGGCCCGGGTCATCCAAAGGTTGAAAGTTACCCAAGCAAAACTTTAGTGTTTGAACAGACAGTTCATTATTACCTGATATTTATGTATGTTTAGATAATGTTCATTTTGTAGAATTTAACTATTGTGGATGCAAGTGCATAGTATATGGTTATATGAAAGGATTTGCAAAGGTATGTTTCAAAAAGATGTTAGTGAGAGGACACCTGTTCTGTTAAGTGATGTGGTCTCACTTAACACAGTTAAACCGGGATGTATAGTATTATTCATGCCAGACTTTATGTCCCACTCGAAGTTTATGTTTTACCTTAAATTCTCGGGTGCTCAAAATCTATTTGAGTGGGCTGAGAGGTTAAGGATCTTTTTAGGTTTTTATAAAGTTGACGAATAAGTTACCTGAGGATGCGGGAGGCAACGGATAGCTATTTAGGATTTACTGCTTTTAGTTATGCTTTAATGATTTTCCGCTGTGTTATGATGTATTAGGTCTCATATATCCATTTAACTCTGATCAATTGAGGGGGTATCTTCAGATCCCGCTCTCGATGTAATTTGTAATAACTAAAACACCCCACACCACTTTGCGAACCCAAAACGGGCACATTAAAGGATGTGGTGCGTTATAGGTATAGCTAAAGCATCACAGATACTAAGATTCACAAGACAAATAAGTAAAAACCGCGGAAACATTTAAATAATAACTTATCAACTAAAAATAAACATCATTTCAAAATAAGTCATAAAAACATGTCTCATGAAAATACATCTCAGTCCCACATAATCAGAGTACAAAAATAACAATAAGAATAGTAATCCCTTTCACAAGTGCAAGTCCAGCATAAGCCAAATGAAAAGAAGATGAAAAGTAGAAAAATACAACCGAAATGAGAAAACTCCGGGAATGGATCTCCAAGCAACCTGAATCAACTCAACTCTGCTGGCCTATGGAGGAAGAAAGGGAAAATAGAGGAGTGGGTCAGACAATAGGTCTAGTTAGTGAAAGTAATTACTAGCAGTTCTAGGCGAGATAGAGATAACAGACTAAGCAATAGTTCTAGCTTGAAAGTAAAATATAGAAAAGATAAAACTGGGGTAAAATACTGTTTCTGATTCTGTTTGACTGTTTGCTTTGATTGTTTGATTGTTTGCACTTGTCTTAAACTGATGTGATTAGGCTAAAACCCTAATCCTATCTCAACTGTTATATTGATTAGGCTAAAATCATAATTCTACCCTTTGATTAGCCTAATCTATCTCTGTTTTGCCACTGTGAGCTGATCCAATCCAGTTGGTCCCACAACAAAAGACACCTTTTAGAGCTTGGAACGCAGTAGCGAATTATTTACCCTAATCGATGCCGCACGCTCGGTTATCGCTGATACACATTAACTGTCACCCCGTTGTGACCTCTTAGGTACCCTAATCAGCATAAGCGTGCCAGCCTAACCTAACTGTTATGAGACCATCTGTCCTAGACCTGAAAGGGAATGCTGCCCAGCCTCACTTAGATGTTAATGAAACCATCAGTCCTAGTCCTAAAAGGGAATGCTGCCGGTACTTGTCCAAACAAATAAATTCTAGTTTGCACCCCTTACCCAAATCCCCAGATTTGAGGTTCTATCTATTGGACACTTATTTACCCTAATCAGCATAAGCATTTCCTAGCCCCACCTGCTACTGTGAGACCATCAGTCCTAGATCTGAAAGGGAATGCTGCCTGTACGGACAACTACTTCTATATTTGCTTATTAACTTAATCTAAATTTTAAAATGAGCCTCTTCAGTTATTTTTGCTATATTTGCTTATTAACTTAATCCAAGATCTAAGTTTTAAAATAAGCCTCTTCTTTCTTTCTAATTATAACCTATGTTATAATTGTTACTCTTCTATTTTCTCTTTTTAGTTATAACCACTTGTTATAATCATACTTGAAAATATATTAATTTTTCCTATTTTAGTCCATCTCTATTTTATTTCAGTTTTTCTTACTTTACATCTGATTTCTGTAAATTTATTATTTTTCTATTTTAATCCATATTAGCGAATTCTTCTCTTTTTATTATCTTATTCGCGTCAAAAAGGATTAAATCTCTATAAAAGAAACTAACATTTACAGGCTAAACTCTAGCTTTAAAACAGATGTAAATAAATGTAAATAACTATAAATAACTGTAAATAACTAAATAAAATAGCTAAATAAAAATAGCTGAATAAAATAGATTGAAAAGAACTTCTGAAATTTACTTAAAAACTGTCTGTAAATAACTTATATAAAAACTGTCTCAAAATCGTAGAAAAACTACAACTATTGAGAGCCCTATTAATTTAAATTACTTTAAAAAAATCTAAAATAATTACAAAACACTCACCTGTGGTCCTTAGCTCTAGTCCTTGGCCTTCCTGGATTCACTCCTTGGGCATATAATATTTTTATCAAAAAGATCTCCTCCTTAGAAAAAATTTCTATTTAGGGTCCAGCCTCAGGCGATGAACCCAAATAGGAGAAAATATGAATGAGAAAAATAGCTAGGCCTAGGGTTCTATTTATAGTTTAGCTTAGGGATCTCAAATCGTTGGATTTGAAGATTAAATCTGGTGCAACCACGTCATAGGCTCTCTAGGAACCGTCGGATGGAAGCACGAACGCACAGGATTGAAATAAAATGGAATTATGAGGTGTTCGCTTCGTACTGGACGAAATAACGTCCAAGAACTAAGGTGGGTCGACCTATCTTCTCTGTGGGTTGACCCTAAGGTCGACCTGACCCCTTTAGGGGTCGACCTAACCCAAATATGGGTCGACCTATGCCTTTGTAATATTTTTTTCTTTTTAGTTTATTAAATTCTGAATTCTTGTTTCACTCGTAACATCTCCATACTAGCTCGGAATTCGACAAGTTATATATGGAAATTGATCATAAAATCGCCACGGACCCAATGGTATTACCCGTAGCTCGATTCTGACAATTTCACAAACTTATTTTATTATTTAATTAATTCGTTAATTAATTATTATTATAGCTCAAATTTTGGGTTGTTATATTCTCCCCTCCTTAAAGGATTTCGTCCTCGAAATCTCCTAGGACAGAAGAATGAAATAAATATTTTCATCCAAATTCTACAACCACATGTTCAACCATCATCCATTACATCCATTGTCCTTAAGCTTTCTAATGCAATTTATGTCATATGCAATAGTGTAGTGTCAATGTCCCTAACTAATGCAACAGATTAGGCGGTCTACTTATTCAGTCGACCTCCTTTTTATGCAATCATGTCAGTGCCATATATCCAAATGAATGCAAATTACCCTAATTACAACCGGTAGTTCTATATGCATGCTACAATCATCACCCAAATGCAAGAATCATATGATAATCATCCATTCATAGCAACCATGAAATAAAAATGCAAGTGCACACACATCCATATGCATATGCTTTAGTGGCCTAGTTAGGCGACCCCTAAAAGAAAATAGTGCTTAGTGTGTGTATATGCGTCCATTAGCATCCACTAGCAAACACTTGCAACCACTAGCGTCCAACATACATAACATGTTCTAGTAACATGTTTACATTCAGTCCTACCATCCATAGGTTAAATCCTAAGATCTACCATAAAAGAAAGAACCTATTCAAAACTAAAGATGGAAATAGGAAATTCAAAATGTACCATCGAAGAGATGCGGATACGAGATACATATTTCTCTTCAGCCTCCCACGTAGCGTCCTCAATACTATCTCCTACTGCACCTTAACCAATGGGACTTCCTTATTCCTAAGCTTCTTGATATCATGTCCAACGATATTGGTAGGAATGCGACGAACCGATGCTTCTCTCTCCACTTCAACTTCCTCAAGTTGACTAGGTTCTACTACCTCTGCTGAATCATGTAAGCACCTTCTCAAGTGCGAAACATGAAAAACATCATGAACTCCCACGAGCCTCTTCGGTATCTTTATCCGATACGCCATCTTTCCTACCCTTTCCATATTGGGGAATGGTCCTACGAATCTGGGAGCAAGTTTTCGACTTGATCCAAACCTCACTACCTTTCTTAGTGGAGATACCTTAATGAAAACCAAGTCTCCTACGTCAAATTCAACATCCCTTCTCCGCTTACCTGCATAGGATTGCTGTCTATCTTGGGCCATCTTCATTCTTCTTCTAATCAAATCAATCTTTTCCGAAGTCTCTCTAACCATGTCGGGACCAAGTAGCAATCTTTTCCTAGACTCTAACCAGCACGAAGGCGACTAGTAAGGTCTTCCATAAAGGGCTTCAAAAGGAGCCATCCCAATGCTAGCCTGAAAACTATTGTTATATGCGAATTCCACTAAAGGAAGGTGCTCCTCCCAAGTTCCTCCAAAATCAAGAATGCACATCCTCAAAAAATCCTTAAGAACTCTATTAACTCTCTCCGTTTGGCCATCCGTCTGAGGATGATAGGTCGTACTCAATCTAAGTTGTGTACCTAAAGCTTCTTGCAAAATCCTCCAACACTCGCTAGTAAAGATAGGGTCTCTGTCACTCACTATGCTAGAGGGAACTCCATGAAGTCGGTCTATCTTACGAACGTATATAGATGCCAAATAATGTACTGTCCTCTTACCCTTGACCAGAATGAAGTGGGCGCTCTTAGTCAAACGATCTACAATCACCCAAATACTGGTATTCCCCTTCCTAGATCGAGGTAAACCATCTATGACGTCCATCAAAACACTATCCCACTTCCATTCGGGTACATCCAATGGTTGAAGCAATCCATTAGTCCTGTGATGCTCTGCCTTAACTCTTTGGCACACAAGACACTTAGCCACAAACTCTGCTACATCCTTCTTCATGCCACTCCAATAACACTCTCTTCATGTCCCTATACATCTTATCACCACCCGGATGAATAGTCATCCGAGAATGGTGTGCTTTTGCTAGAACTGAACTCATCAAATCACTAGTGCGGGGGACACAAAGTCTTCCATCTCTCCTTAGCCACTCTTTATTGTCAATGGAATAGCGTTGGAGATGTCTAGTGTCCTCTCCTTTGCTAATCCTATCCAAAATATCCACAAGCTCTAAATCCTCTTGTTATCTTGAGCCAATCTGATCTATGAGGGTAAGCTTAACCTCAAGTGCTGTCAGTAATCCAGGAGTAATGTCCGTAGAGGGCTTAAAATCAAAGGTGGAAATAAACTCTAAGATTTTCCACTCCATGAACATTGGGCTATGAGTTGCTCTCTTCCTACTTAACGCATATGCAACCACGTTCCCTTTCCAGGGGTGTAAGCTATCTCAAAGTCATATGATGCTAGAAACTCCATCCAACGCTGTCGCCTCAAGTTTAAATCTTTTTGTGAGAATAGGTATTTCAATGATTTATGGTCAGTGAAAAGCTCGAACCTCTCTCCTAGCAAGTAATGTCTCCAAGACTTGAGCGGGAAAACAATAGCAACTAACTCCAAATTATGGGTAGGGTGGTTCTTCTCATGAGTTCTCAACTGTCTACTTCCATAGCATACTACTCTCCCTTCCTGCATCAATATTGCTCCAAGATAAGTCCCACATGCATCAGTGTATATTATAAAAGGCTTAGCTCCGTCGGGTAAAACTAACACTGGTGCACTAGTAAGGGCCCTCTTTAGCATCGTGAAGGAATCCTCATAATCTACGTCCCACACGAATGCCGCATTATTCTTAGTAAGGCGAGTAAGCGATGCTGAAATCTTAGCAAAATCTATGATAAACTTCCTATAATAACTAGCCAAACTAGGAAGCTTCTAACTTCAGTAGTGTTCTTGGGGGCCTTCTAATCCTGTACTGCTACTATCTTAGCGGGATCCACAGCTAAACCCTCTCTTGAGACTACATGCCCCAAGAAATACACCTCCTTATGCCAAAAGTAACACTTCGAGAATTTTGCATTCAATTAATGAACACGAAGTGTATGAAGAACCTCCTCAAGATGAATAGCATGCTCTTCCATACTCTTGGAAAACACTAGAATGTCGTCAACGAATACTACAATAAACTTATTTAGGACATCTCGAAAAACACGGCTCATCAGATCTACAAAATAGGTTGGGCCATTGGTCAGTCCAAACGGCATAACCAACCACTCAAAGAATCCATCGAGTGTTCTAAATGCTATCTTATCAATGTTATTGTTAGCGACCCTAAACTGATGAAATCCAATGGCTAAGTCAAGCTAAGAAAATATTAAAGGGCCATCCAATTGATCGAAAAGATCGTCTATCCTAGGAAGTGGGTAACGGTTCTTCTTTATGAGCTTATTCAACTCCCTATAGTCTACGCAAAGTCGAAGGGAACCATCCATCTTTGTAGCGAAGACGACTGGCGCTCCCGACTCAGATACGCTCCGTTTGATGAAGCCTTTCTCCAATAGCTCACCAATCTGCTTACTTAACTCCTTCCTCTCCCTAGGAGTCATATGTCTCATGGGCAATGCCACTAGCTTAGCATTGTCATTCAGATAGATCCTAAAGTCAATCTCTCTCTTAGGGAGTAGTCTCCTAACCTCCTCAAATTTTTTTGGGAAATCTCTAATCTCTAACAACTGGAACTGAATCTAACTCTCATAGTGATGAATCAAGGGAATAAAGGAAGCTCAACATGACTGACCCCTGTGGGTCGCAAGAAACCTTGAGAGTTTGTCCGCTACATATCTCTAGTCTAACGACTCTCCTCTCGCAGTCCAATATCGCACCATAAGTGGCTAACCAGTCCATCCCCAAAATCAGTCCATATCCCGAAAATCACAGTACATAGGCATCCCAATCAAACTCTACACCTAGTAAAAAAAATTTCAAACCCCCACAAGTCATGGATAAATGTACTGATCCTCCTACATGGTTTGAAACAACTATAGGGTCTACAACTGGAGAAATATCTAAGTGCAAACAATCAACCAAGGAACTAGAAATGAAAGAATGCGATGCTCTGGAGTCAAAAAGAGTCCCTATAGGAAAATCTGAAATAGATATCAAACCTTCTACAGAGACTTCCCTACCCCAATCCGGTCAACTAGTAGAAGGTTCTACATCCAAAGCCTGTACTTGCGCTGTAGGTGCGCCTGATCTCTGCCCTGTCCTCTGAGGACAAGCTTTACTAAGGTGTCTAGACTGCCCATAGTTGTAACACCTCCCCTTCATTGTATCCTTCTTACAAACCTTTGTGAAATGCCTAACCAATCCACAACTATGACATTTCTCGCCATTCTTGATCTATCCCTTTTTAGGTCCTCCTCCTTACTTCTTGTCCTTATTCTTCCACTGCTACTTCTTAGAGTTTTCTGATTTAAGAACCTCCTTAACTTCTCCATCCTTAGCTACCTCTGGCATGAGAGCCATTTCCACAAGTGACTCATATGTCGCTCCCATAGGTACATGTGTCAATGCCAATCCTTCGAGGGGCCAGTTCAAACCCTTAGCAAACTTGATGGCCTTCTTATGAGGTGTATTAACAAGCTCCATTCCGAACCTCGATAACTCATTAAACTGAATTATATACTCCTTTACCGAAAGACTCCCTTGCTCCAGACTAGTGAACTTCTCCAACTGCATGCATTCCTCGACTTGTGACAAGAACTTTCTCTCAAACCTTTCCCGAAATCCAAACCAACCAATGTCTCTACCCTCCATCTCTATAATCTCCCACCAGTAAGAAGCCTCTCCCTTCAGCTGCCAAGATGCAAGCTGAACTCTCTATCGGTCCTCCAATCCTAACAGCCCAAATATCCGCTCCGTATTCCTCAACCAAGCTCGTGCCTCCATGAAATCCTCCATGCCAGAAAACATCTTGCCTCCTAGATTAGCGAAGTCCTTGTATAGTTTAGAAAATTTGGCTGCTGCAGGTGGATTAACGGGATCTCCACCCGCTGGTGTGCATTGGATTGTGCACTTGCACCTCAAGTGCCATAGCTTGGAGGTATCTTCGGAACTAGCCAGGGACTTGGACACCCTTTGGAAGATTTGGGGCGTCCTCCATTCTATGCAAAGAAAAGAAATTTTAGGCTCGAAAGAATCAAAAGAAGGTTGAACTGGCCTTTGAGGGGATTTTTATAAAAACTATCTTATACTTGAAAACTATTTCTATAATAAGAGTTTCTTTCTGAAAAATACTATTAAAGATAGGTTACTTTTGAAAAATACATTATTTTTAAAACAAGTTTTTAGAAATCCTATAACCTTAGGCTCTAATACCAAATGAAACACCCCACACCCCTTAGCATACCCAAAAAGGGCACACTAAAGGATGTGGTGCATTATATGTATAGCTAAAGCATCCCAGTGACTAAGATTCACAAGAAAAATAAGTAAAAATAGCGGAAACGCTTATATAATGACTTATCATTCAAAAATAAACTTTATTTCACAATTAGTCATAAAAACATGTCTCTTGAAAATGCATCTCAGTCTCACGGAATCAAAGTAAAAAAATAAAAATAAGAATAGTAATCCCTCTCACAAGTGCAAGTCCATCATAAGCCAAATGAAAAGAAGATGAAAAACAAAAAAATACATCCAAAATGAGAAAACTCCGCGAATGGATCTCCAAGCAACCTGAATTAACTTAACTCTGCTGGCCTATGAGGAAAAAGGGGATATTAGAGGAGTGGGTCGGACAATAAGTCTGGTGAGTGAAAGTAATTACTAGCATTTCTAAGTAAGATAAAGATAATAGACTAAGCAATTGTACTAGCTTGAAAGGAAAATACAAAAAAGATAAAATTGGAATAAAATATTGTTTCTGATTCTATTTGACTGTTTACTTTGATTGTTTGATTGTTTGCACTTGTCTTAAACTGATGTGATTAGGCTGAATCCCTAATCCTATCTCAACTATTATCTTGATTACATTGAAATCCTAATTCTACCCTTTGATCAGCCTATTCTATCTCTGTTGTGCGACTGTGAGCTGATCCAATCCTATTGTTCCCACAGCAAAAGACATCTCTTGGCGTTTGAAACGCAGTGGCGAATTATTTACCCTAATCGATGCCGCATGCTCGGTCATCGTCGGTACACACTAATTGTCGCCCTCTATTGTGACCTCTTATTTATCTTATTCAGCATAAGTTTGTGAGACCATTATACCTAGACCTGAATGGAAATGCTGCCCAGCCTCACCTAGCTGTTATGAGACCATCAAAACTAGTGCTGAAAGGGAATGCTGTCGGTACTGGTCCTAACAAACAAATTCTAGTCTGCGCCCCTTGCCCAAATCCCCATATTTGAGCTTCTATCTATTGGCCACTTATTTACCTTAATCGGCATAAGCGTGTCCCGGCCTCACCTGCTATTGTGAGTCCATCGGTCCTAGATCTGAAAGGGAATGATGCCGGTACGGACCACTACTTCTATATTTGCTTATTAACTTAATCTAAGTGTTAAAATAAGCCTCTTCTGTTATTTATGCTATATTTTCTTATTAACTTAATCTAAGTGTTAAAATAAGCCTCTTCTGTTATTTATGCTATATTTGCTTATTAACTTAATCCAAGATCTAAGTTTTAAAATAAGTCTCTTCTTTCTTTCTAATTATAACCTATGTTATAATTGTTACTCTTCTATTTTCTCTTTTTAGTTATAACCACTTGTTATAATCATGCTTGCAAATATCTTAAATTTGCCTATTTCAGTCTATCTCTATTTTATTTCAGTTTTTCTTATTTTACATCCGATTTCTGTAAATTTAGTGTTTTTCTATTTTAATCCATATTAGCGAATTCTTCTCTTTTTATTATCTTATTCGCATAAAAAAGGATTAAATCTCTATAAAAAGAAACTAACATTTACAGGCTAAATTCTAGCTTTAAAACAGATGTAAATAAATGTAAATAACTGTAAATAACTATAAATAACTGTAATAACTGAATAAAATAGCTGAATAAAAATAGCTGAATAAAATAGACTGAAAAGTACTTTTTAAATTTACTTAAAAACTAACTGTAAATAACTTATATAAAAACTGTCTCATAATTGTAGAAAAACTACAACTATTGAGAACCCTATTATTTTAAATTACTTTAAATAATCTAAAATAATTATAAAACACTCACTTATGGTCCTTAGCTCTAGTCCTTGGCATCCCTAGATCCACTCCTAGGGTGTAGAATATTTATATCAAAAAGATCTCCTCGTTAGAAAAAATTTCTATTTAGGGTCCAGCCTTAGGCAATGAACCCAAATAGGAGAAAATTTAAATGAGAAAAATAGCTAGGTCTTGGGTTCCATTTATAGTATAGCTTAGGGATCTCAGACCATTGGATTTGAAGATTAAATCTGGTGCAACTACGTCATAGGCTCTCTAGGAACCGTCGGATGGAAGCACGAACGCACAGGATGGAAAGAAAATCGAACTATGAGGTGTTCGCTTCATACTGGATGAAATAACGTCCAAAAACTAAGGCGGGTCAACCTAACTTCCATGGGGGTCGACCCTAAGGTCAACCTGACCCCTTTAAGGGTCGACCTAACCCAAATATGGGTCGACCTATGCCTTTGTAATATTTTTTTTTCTTTTTAGTTTTATAAATTCTGAATTCTTGTTTCACTCGTAACATCTTCATACTAGCTCGGATTTCGACAAGTTATATATGGAAATTGATCAGAAAATCACTACGGACCAATGTTGCAACTCCCGTAGCTCGATTTTGACAATTTCACAAACTTATTTTATTATTTAATTAATTCGTTAATTAATTATTATAGCTCAAATTTTGGTTGTTACAATAACTATATTTAATATGTGCTTGGGAAAATGTTTCGGGTTATGTGACGTGAATGCGGAACAAATTTTATTTGGAAATGTAATGAAGTAATCTTGTTTTTGAAATCTGTGTTTTGTTTTATATTCATGTACTTTTGATATTATTAATACCATTAACATAGCCGTATTTAGTCGTCGGAAGCTAATACTATAGATGACTGCAGCATCTGTAGCGCTTGGTTTTGGGCCTTTAAATTGGCAATGTTACAAAGGCTAAGGCAAGGAGTTAATGAGAGCCGAGCTATACAACTAAGGCAGGGACTGGGATCAACTAAACCAAGTGACTAGCATTCTTCCAGCCTAATCTACAGCTGAGCGCAAACAGCTAGTAAATTGTCATCAAAACAGAACAACGTGCAACGAGACTATGCAAACAACGATGACACAAGACCATGGAAACATCTCCAATTCCATACTCCAGAAAAATCCTAAGTGCTTGGATAATCAACAACCCATGCCTCCCCTCAAACCTTCAAACCAGACAACCAAAGAATACTACATAAGAGGCCAAGACATTGGCTCGCAAACGAGCGAAGTCGATGGGTCGCTAGCGACCCATAGGCCATGGTTCACCTGCGACCTATAGGCCATGGGTCGCCAGCGACCCATGGTTCTACCTTTTATTGCGAGCCAAATACTCCATGGTTGTCTCCTACCTGTCTACGAGCTGGTGATGATGTGGCCTGGCCTAGAAGCTCTCCGATCCATATAAATATCATCCTACCTGCAACATAAAGAGGATCTTCTCCGGACTGGTTGCTGAAGCTCTGCTTGAATTATTCTTCACTCCATGCCTCCCTCACAATAATCTCTAAAGGAATACACTATGATTCTCCAGTGGATTCCAACTCTGAAGATTCAATCTAGTTAGAAAATAATCAAAGCCTTGTAATCAAACATCTCCTGTAACAGCAATCAGTCTATAGTAAAACTATAAATTGGACGTATGCTTCACTAATAGCCGAACCACTATAAAAATTCTCTATCTTCTTTCTTTTACTATTCTTTTTCTATACCTGTTATCTGTGATATTGCTCAGTTAGAACAGGGCTAGTGCTTTCAAACTCAAACCAAAGGTGTTGGTCCATTTTTTGGGTCAACATTTTGGTGCTTTCACTGAGAACTCCAACTCATGGTTCAGATCTAGCTATCTACGTTAGATCCCATTGGTCCAGAAGTTACATCCTCATTCTCTACGTAGAAGGTTTTCTATTGAGAAAAGAAGGACCAACCCAGAAGGATTAGAGAAAATGCAAGCAAACACGTGCTAGGGTGATGGAGAACATCAACATGAGATAGTAGATGCAATCCTAAAGGCAAAACTCAGAAATCACTTAAGTACATGGGTCGCAGCAATCCATGCACTGTGGGTCGCTAGCGATCCATACCTTTTCTCTAGACCGCCATAAATTATAGAAGACAAAGCACTGAAATCAGTTAAGTACATGGATCGCCAACGATCCATACTATTTGCCAGGTCGCTATCGAGCCAGAAGCTATGGATCGCTAGCGACCCATAGCCTATGGATCACTAGCGATCCGTATAGTTAGCTCGGTTCGTTCGAAGGGGATATAGTCGAAAGGAAGCAATCAGCGGAGCTCCAAGAAGAATGAGGATGGAAGAAAATGATAACACTCCACCTATTGCACAAGCACCGGCGAGAAACCCGAAATTAAGGGTGAAAACACTAGAAGAAGTTCTAAAACCCATGCCACGGCACAGTGCTAAGCAAAGGACGAGGAACTGCTACTCGAACGGTACACCTTGAGGCAGGACAACCAAGAAAATATGATATAAATCGAGATCAATTAAATTGCCAAGCTCCTATGGAATATTGTGACCACTCACGACTGACCAGCTTCCAATCCTATTATGGAGCTCCCATCGTTGAATCACGAATGGTCGTCGTCGAAAATCATCAAAAATCGTTAAAATGGTCGTTGAAAAACTCACTTCAGTCCCGACTCAAAGTTGAACTCGAGTAATCACCCATTTGACTCAAAGCAAACCCAGGAAAATTTGGTCCAAAGCCAGACTCGGGTAAACCATGTTTTTCCCCAAGCAAACGCCAAAGTGATTCCAAGCGCCGATCACCAGGCCTTTTAATTTATTGACTCCAAGCAAACCAACAATTGACTCCAAGCAACTAGCAGATCTTCTTGGGTCTGACTCCAAGTAACTTACCACAGATCTGTCAATATTGGTCTATCTTGCTTTGCTCATATCATGGGCATGCATACATCATTCACAAGCATAACAAGCAACTGTAACTTAAAAACAAACTGGATTTCCGATGACTGAAGCACCTCCCCCGATCGAAGCTTATTCGTTGAAGTTGTTCGGTGTGCAATATATCCGAGGAGATTCAATGTACCAATCATATCGGTTTACTTAGGGAAAACCAACCCTGGACTACATCTCATGAATTCCTATATTCCTTGAAGGTGTATCGATCAAGCGATTTATGTGATTATCGCCCAAATATATTTCCTCCTTCAATCAACCAAATCATAAGTTTGTCGAGCAGTTTGGAATGCTTGCGACTCACACCAATGATGTGATGTCATTATCTAATTTATTCCAGATGCTAAGTGAGCCACTCAAAGACTTCCTATAGAGATTTAATGTCATCGTCGTCACTAAACCGAGCAATCCCAGTGAGGATATCATACTGATGGCGTCGATGTGGGGAATCAACCCTTAGAAAGCTTTTTGTAGCTAGTTAGCTTGAGAGCATCCTATGACCTTGGATTGTCTCTATTACAAGTGAATCAGAAGTTAAAAAGGAGGAGGTAGAGCAGACTATGAGAAAGAACAATATGGGCCCATTGGCAAAGGACTCAGATTCTAGGAGACAACCCAGGATCTCAAAATTCGACTCATATGCTCCTTTGAATGATTCAATTGATAACCTCTACTTGGATACTCACGACTCAGAGCAATACTGAAAACTAATCTTGAGGTAGTCCACCAAAGCCCAGAGAAAATCCGGGGAGTGTTGTATATTCCAAGATGCACACGGTCCTAACACTAGCTATTACAAACACCTCCGAGATGTGATCGGAAAGCTGATTCGGAAAGGAAAGCTTCAACAGTATGTGCAATCCCTATAGAATGGCGAGCAGGGAACATTCAATGCCTACCAATAAAGAACTCTGATTATCAAGTGGGCCATTGACGGTCGGCATCTTGTTGAAAGGAGCTATGGACAAAGTGGAATAGCAAGCACACGATGCTGCTTCACTTATCGATGAGATTTATTTCGATCTTCTTTGAATTATTTTATTTTAATTTCAATTTCAATTATGTTTGTAACTACGACCAAGTTGAACTAAACTACTTCCAAAATGATGCAGGTGACCGAGTACTTAGAGTTGGTCGCCGGCCAATCTCTACAGAACGTGATCGAACTATGGAGTTTCATCAAGACGAACATGATTTGATTGTTCATCAGCAACCATATACCACTGATTTGGGATGCCGAGGAACCAAATAAAGAACCCGACAAGTTTAGAATCTAATAAAAGGTAGACATGATTGACTGTCCAATCAGCAACCTTCATATTAGACTCAAAGTAGTCGCGACTGGCTGCTTGCTGATCGACCCTAAATTTCAACAAATGGACATGATTGCATCTTGAAACAGATGCAACTTAATTGCCCGCTTAACAAATCATTATCTTCGCTTGCTAGAAAGAATATGAAGCAAATTTTGCAAGACTCGATCATCCGACCCCAGCATGGATGTGATCAAGTTATTCATCACCTACTTTTTTCCCGACTTAATGGGAAGAGCCGCAACTATCAAGTGGACGTGAATCGACCGTCTGATTGCCAAGTTTCATCTTGAATGCTTGGGAGGCAGAATCCCATTGCTTGAATGAACATGGTAAATGAAGTACAAATCGAATGGGTGAAAATATGACTGCTCTCAATAAAAATCTCTAAGTCTCTAAAGCGCGAACTAGAGTATTCTTAAGTCCTTGGAGCATAGACTAGAGTATAAACAATTAAAAAAATCTCTAAGTCCCTGACTGCTTGGCTAGAGTACTCTAAATTCCTGACTATGGACTAGAGTATAAACGATCCGATAAAAAAACTCTAAGTCTCCGGAGTATGGACTGATGTATGAACACAAATTGAGCATGAGTCGACCGCTCCTAGAATGACTCTAAGTTCCCAGAATGCAGACTAGAATGCAAACTCCGTGAACTGATGAGTAGGTTTCAATCGTTCCCTATTCCAGTAATTCCAACCTAAAATCAGCAAAAGAAGTACAAACCCGTTCTAAAGACTAGAAGTAGTGCAATTAGAAGAAGGCAAACACGGCAGCGTGCCAAAGAACATAACAAACCAGTTGTGGAGAGACCATGGATCCAATTCAAGTGCGCCAACAGCCCTATGGCGTGGGGGGCACCACACACACTTGAATAGCCATAAGAAAGGCTGAGGCTAATCATACCACGGTTTTGTTATGCCCAATCAAAAATCCTGGCATTCTGATAACTACGGACTTAATGACCTAGCTAGTGCAACAAACGAAATTGGCATAATACCTGCCAATTTCTTTCCAACTACTATTTTACCGCTTGTGGTGACCAATTCATCTTCATCTTAGACCGTATGCCAGTCGAAGACCCATTCTCTGAAGTCAGTTTGGACCAAGAGCTAAGAGTCAGGCCCTGAACTCCCAAAGGCCCTTTCTTCAATCCATCTTCATACGGTCAGCTATAGATCTCTCCGTTATGGCAACTTGATCTATTTGGAAGTGCGCATCTTCCAGAAACATGGAAGGATCATCCAAGCCATGGTTACCCAAACCGAAAACTATTTAGCTTCTTGAACCAAGAAAGTTGTGTCCATTTAAGCAACTTACTGATTTGACGGGGTGAAATCAACTCAAACAATTAGATCGGTGGAACCCGATCCTTGCCTTTTAAAAACTAGTGTTACCCTGGCAAACCACGGGATGCATTAAAAAACTAACTCCTCACATTACCCAAAGATAGGCAACGCCGAGGAGCATCGAAAACTAACTCCTCGCGTTGCCCAGAGATAGGCAACGTAGAGGAGCATAAAAAAACTAACTCCTCGCGTTGCTCGGAGATAGACAACGCCGAGGAGCATCAAAAACTAACTCCTCACATTTATCGGAGATAGGCAGTGCCGAGGAGCATAAAAAACAAATCCTCGCTTTGCCCAGAGATAGGCATCGCCGAGGAGCATCAAAAACTAACTCCTCGCATTGCCCGGAGATAGGCAACGCCAAGTAGCATTAGGAACTAACTCCTTGCGTTGCCTGGAGTTAGGCAACGCCGAGGAGCATAAAAAAAACTAACTCCTTGTGTTGCCCGGAGATAAGCGACGCCAAGGAGCATCAAAAGCTGCTCATCTCGTAAGCCGCGCACTCAAACTTAAACTCCTCGTGTTGCCCGGAGATAGGCAACGCCAAGAAGCTCCAAAAGCCATGCATCTCATAAGCCGTGCATCAAAAACTAACCCCTCATGTTGCTTGGAGATGGGAAACGCCGAGGGCACTAAAGGACTAACTCCTTGCAGCCCGGAGATAGGCAACGCCGAAGAGCATCAAAACTTACGCTCCTTGCATTGCCTGGAGATAGGCAACGGCAAGGAACACCAAAGGCCATGCATCTCATAAGCCGTGCATCAAAACTTACTCTCCTTGCATTGCCTAGAGATAGGCAATGCCAAGGAGCACCAAAAGCCGCACATCTCGTAAGCCTTGCATCAAAATTTACACCCCTTGCGTTGCCCGAAGATGGGCAATGCCAAGGAGCACCAAAAGCCATGCATCAGATAAGCCGCGCAAACACTAATTGATGATGCTCTAAGATCATCGATGAACCATTAAAATATTCTAAGTACTGGTGTTGTCCCGACAACACCGGGAAACTTGTCTATTGCAGGATTAACAAGGATCAACTCCCACTAACTGAAAGAACCGACATTGCTTCGGTAGTGCCGCAAAGCTCACAAACCAAGAAGTCGACAAAGAATTCTAATCATTGACCAAAGTTAATGTACAAAATGTCAAAATTCAAGACACCTAACTCACAAGTTCCCAGAAATTGGAGCTGCGACATACCTTTGACTGGGGGCATCCAAAGAGCCGGCCAGAACATCAAGTCTCACATCAATTGTTCAGAATAATCAGCCCCATGGACTAAGGGGCACATAACACATTAACACTCAGTCGGGATAAAAGAACGCTTCAATTGGCAATAAAAGGAGGAACTTACCGTTGTACAAAGATAGACGATGACATAAGCATTTTTAGAATCAAATCATTAACGCACCGGCTTCCAAAGACAGAAGCAGGTCCTCGAATGAGGCCTCAAACCTAACTTGTAAAAAAATAACTGTTATCTGAAGATAGACAATAGCAAGGAGAGAATGTTCAAAATAAACCATTGATTCCCGAAGATTGGAACCAACGAATAAGGCTGATATTCACAATAATGCATATGGCCTGAAACAAGCAAGGTTAAGTGCCATGGATTCAAGACAAACATCTACCAAACTCTACCAATCCATGCTCAGTATAGGAATGAATGCAATCGTATCAGGGGCGATATAACAACTTACCCCACATCATCTAATCTTCTATAAGTGCTCGGAATTTGGCCTTTTGGAATAATGGGTTCCACAAACAAAAGTCAGTTTGCAACAAAAATAGACAGATGGAAATTCGATTCTACACAAGAGTAACCATGGAATTGGTTAAGCAATGACCCGGTACCGCCAAAGTGAACACTTGACGGCTATAAACAAAGCGAAGTAATGGAGACACCTAAGACTCTCATCCTTGCATAAAATGGTGTATCCCGGGGTTAAGCAACGCTAAGAAAACAAACCACATCGGGTTAGAAGGAATCTACTCAGTTCTACAGGATCAGATGAATGATTCAACCCTCACCAACGTGACTTTAGCATGTCCGAAGACAAGCAGCTCTAAGAAAAATACTACTACAATGCAAACATCAAAGTTCTAGTTTTTAAAGACCAAAACTAGTACCCAACTAGATTAAGAGCACCGCTGAATCGAATTGATGGGGAAAATCATTCCCAACCTCCTGAGTGTCGGTGTTGCCTCACCAACGCCAATGCCTTCTTTTATCTTTTAAGTACTGGTGTTGCCCTAGCAACACCGGGAAAATATTCTATTTCCTAAGTAATAGTGTTGCCCCGGCAATGCTAGGAAACTTTCTATTCCATAAGTACCGGTGTTGCCCCAGTAACTCTGGGAAACATTCTACTCACTAAATACCGTTATTGCCTGGGCAATGCCAGAAAAACTTTAATTTTCAGGGCTGATGAGAAACACTCATCATAGTGGACCATTGATGCACTAGCTTTCAGAGGTAGAAGTTGGTCCTCAACTGAGTTTCCACCTTCACTTTAGAAAACTATTGTTGCCCGATAATAGGCAACGACCAAAAGACATATCCTTTCATAGCTCAGCTGGATGGTTCGACCTTTCATCACAGGAATCAGCCACTGCACAAGAATAAAGCAGCGTCGAAAGGAAATCCCAGGATTGAATTGCCCATGTACTAATTTCTAAGGATGAAAGCTGGTGCACAACCGAATTTCCAAAATTCAACTTAGAAAGAATTTGGACATAGCTGAAAGATAGGCAGCCTCGAGGAAATGTTCTTGGAACCAAATAGCTGGATTATCAATTCTCAAAGAAAAGAGTTGACATATGAACAGAAGTTCCGTGACAACGTCAGCAACTAAGAAGAGCATGCATGGCCAAGGACAAGCGGGGGAAATAATGGAAGGTCGAAAGAAAAATCCCCGACCTTCCTCAATCCCAGAATGGGATTGAGAGCCAGACTGGGGCAATTGAGCAATTAGCCCCATAGATTTCCATCTCTCTCAATCATCCAAATACAGTCATTTGAAATAGCTAGTCACTCAAGAAGGGTTAGAAACACAGATAACTGATCGAAAGATATGTTTCAAAAGTCCTAACATGAATAACATGAGGTTGGTTAGATAACGGTTATGTATCACAAAACAGAGCATTCTGGCAACAAAATCGCCAACACAGGAAATGAAGGATTTAACGTCCAGAAATCAACCGTTGCTCACAGTATGGCGATGACGAGAAGAATCGATGACCCACTTATGGTCTAACTAGATCATTTGGTTCCAACTTGTAGGAATATGCCATTACCCAAAGTTTGGTGATGCTAGGAAGAAAGCCCAAAATGAAACTATCGATACATCGGCTTTCGGAAACAGAAGCAAGAGTTTGATTGAAACTTCAGACCTACCATTTGGCATCTCATGCTATCTGAAGATTCACAACATCAAGGAAAAATCCAATGAGTTGAGTCATCCGTGTATGAGTTTCAGAAGATAGAAACAAACACATGATTATGATCTCAACGTCAGAATTAGAAGAATTTGCTTTTGCAAAAGATGCCAGAACACATCCTTCTAATGCATACCGACATCGTTACAAAACTCAGATCTTGGAATCAAGCAACAAAGTCCCTAATTCCCTAAGATAGGAGCTACCGTGTCAATCAAACTGGGGCAATCGAACTTATTACTTAGTAGACCTAGTCTCCCAAAACATGTTTCAGTAGTCAAAGCAATCAGCCCTACGAACTAAGGCATTTACACCAACACTTTATTGAAACAAACTCAATTGAGCATAAGTAGGGATTAGCTATAGAACTGGCTAACCAAGCTACCTCATAGGTCAATAAAAAGCAATTCCCAAAGACGAGGAATTAAGCCAATTGTCCCCTGAGATAGAAACTAGCGTGCAAATCGAATTCCAAAAACCACAAAGGAAGGACAATCGCACTCGAACAACTCATGTGCTAGTTTCCAAAGACCGAAGCTGTGCCTGATCGAACTTCAACTACAACTCTACAAGAGAAATTGTGCTAGTAATTTAACTATAATCAATTGATAGGGATAATAAGGGAATCCTAAGTTGTGAAGGACCCAGCTTCTAGAGTAGTGGAAGTCCCTCCGCCTGACTAAAGATATGAAGAATGAAAAGTCATTTTCAACAACAAAACTTGGCATTCAACACTGTCAGGTATGTTTTACTTTAAATAATATACTCATATAATTAACGCCTGGAATCCAAGGGAAGTCGATGTATGTTAACCAATCAAGTCCTAAGCGTTGACCGGGTCAGATGCAGTGTGTTATCTACATGAGAAGAGTCCAGTACCCTGAATACTACAAACAAACAATCTAGTGTAGATAGCTTGCTTACATTTGAAAAATTATCCATATCATATTTTGAAATTATCTCTTCCATACTTACCCGTTATCGATAAACGATCGATAATGGAGCCACTGTCCGAAGTGACACGGGAAGCTTTTCTTTTTGGGATCATAAGAATATAGAAATAGGAAGAGCAATACGATTGAATCATCCACTATATCCGATTTTAGAATAAATCGTCACATTGGAATTCAATAACATCAATGGGATCTTAACCAAATTCTCGAACGGAAGAAGTTAAAGGCCAATAGCAAGACTTTGCTCCAGAACAGTGTACAATCTTTCGAGACAAAACATAGCTTCACTGCCGGTCGAATCAAAATATATAGGACAACTTCAAACCTACATCATGTACCCACTTACTGACTTAAACCCTTGCGTAAACTACGGAGCAAAGATTGCATCATCAATCCTAGGAATTGAAATTCAGATTGAAATCAAAAAACGAATGGCTATCAGAAGTTGGTCAATTGAGAATAACATCTTGAGGTGGACTCTGACGATTCATATCGAAAATTCAACAGTTAAGCCTAATTTGAATGGTAACCGTGACATAATAAACTAGAATTCACAAAATGAAGACTCAAAAGAAGTTACTTCCAGAGCACACCTTTTTTTCAACGAAGGCATACTCTGGGGGGGCAAATGTTATCTAGGTATTTAACCCAGCAGGATCCAACATGAGACAAAACAATCGCGTGTTATCAGAATGGTTTAGAACTTAACCAGAAAGGCTAAGGCAAGGAGATAATAAGAGCCAAGCTATACTACTAAGGCAACGACTGCGATCGACTAAACAAAGGGAACAGCATTCTTTCAGCCCAATCAGCAGTTAAGCGCAAATAGCTAGTAAATTGTCATCAAAACAGAACAACGTGCAACGAGACTATGCAAACAACGACGACACAAGACCATGGAAACATCTCCAATTCCAAACTCCAAAAAAATCCAAAGTGCTTGGATCATCAGCAACCCATGCCTCCCCTCAAACCTTCAAACCATACAACCAATGAATACTACGTAAGAGGCCAAGACATTGGATCACAAAAGAGCCAAGTCCATGGGTCGCCAGCGACCCATCGACATTGGGTCGCCAGCGACCCATGGTTCTGCTTTGTATTACGAGCCAAATACTCCGTGGGTCGTCTCCTACCTGTCTGCGAGCTGGTGATGATGTGACCTGGCCCAGAAGCTCTCTAGTCCATATAAATACCATCATAGCTGCAACATAAAGAGGATCTTCCCCGGACTGGTTGCTGAAAATATGCTGGAATTATTCTTTACTCCCTGCCTCCCTCCAAACAATCTCTAAAGGAATACACTGTGATTCTCCAGTGGATTCCAACTCTAGAGATTCAATCTAGCTAGAAAATAATCAAAGCCTTGTAATCAAACATCTCTTGTAACATCAATCAGTCTATAGTAAAACTATAAAGTGGACATAGGCTTCATTAACAGCCGAACCACTATAAAAATTCTCTGTCTTCTTTCTTTTACTATTCTTTTTCTATACCTTTTATTTGTGATATTGCTCTGTTAGAGGAGGGCTGGTGCTTTAAAACTCAAACCAGTGGTGTTGGTCCATTTTTTAGGTCAACAACAATCTTCATTAACAACTCCTAACAACCATACTAGTCTACCTAACTAGCAACTATCTATATAAAGCTAACATAGACATACCCTCAAAGAAAATAAGGATAAATATCTCTAATCCCATCCTCTGTCTCGTAAGTATAGTCCTTCTCGTTGTCGCTCCACTGATCTTTTACCAACTTGACTGTCTTGTTCCTCCATCTTTTCTCATCTCTCGGTACAACCCGAATTGGTTGTCTAACAAAAGTCAAATCATGATCTAATAACAAATCTTCTAACCCTATTGGAGGAATATTAGTCTCTGGATCATGCACATTCTTGTAAAGATGAGACGCATGAAACACATTATGGACACCTTCCATACTGCTCGGTGTTACCCGGTGGTTTGACCGAGTAACAGGAGGCTTAGTGTAGAAGGATCGTTTGACATTGAGGGCGTTTGGCATTCCATATCGTTCGACACGAGTCTCGTTCGCAGAGAAGCCTCATTCGGCATCCAGTATTGTTCGACATCCAGGCCTTTCGGCATAGCAAGGCCGTTCGGCATGGACCTCGCTCGGCATAGCAAGGTCACTCGGCATAGCAAGGCCGTTCGGCATAGCAGGGCCGTTCGGCATGGACCTCGGTAGGCATAGCAAGGTCCCTCGGCATAGCAAGGTCGCCCGACATAGCACGGTTGCTCGGCATAGCAAAGTCGTTCGGCGTGAGCCTTGTTCTGCATTCCAGCCTCGTTCGGCATTCTAGCCTCGTTCAGCATTCCAGCCTCGTTTGGCATTCCAGCCTCGCTCGGCACATGCCCTCGCTCGGCATAAGTATGTCGTTCGGCATCTCCCCTTGTTCGGCATCGGATCTCGTTCGACCTACAAACTTCATTCAACACACTTCCTCGTTTGGCTTGGAGATGTGGCTCGACATTTGCCATTCAACATTCACGGCTCGGCATACAGAAGTCATTCATCACGGGCCGAGGTGTCTTGCTCCTAGGCCCATTTGGGAAGTCCAACCCATCTTCGTCTATAAATAGAGGGGCAGGGGCACTATGAAAGGGACCTTTTTTCGAGGACACTGGGGAGACTCTACCGCTTTCAAGACTTGTTATTTTCAGTTCAAACTCGTATTCAAGTCATTAAGAGACGGATTGTATCTGTATTCAATTACTTGTGAAAGCAATAAAGATCAAAACTCAAAGTGGACGTAGGCAGTTACGCCAAACCACTATAAATCTAGTGTTCTTATTTTCTGCATTTAATTTAGTGTATATCTCTTTGTTTTAATTTATTTTCTTCATTTATCTCTCTACCCAATCTTTCTAAAAGGGGGTTAGTGACCAATTTTGGTGCTAACACTTTGGTGCTTTCACTGAGAATTGAATTCTCGGGCCACAAGGATCTGCTTTGAAGCTACTGGATTGAATAAATCCCCCGAAGGAGATCCAAATCATTCATAAGACGTCCGTTGATTCTACTCAGAGTTCTTGTCAATAACTCTACAATGGGAAGACCACGTACCAGATCAGCCTCTCATAATGCGGACGCCCACGAGACCGCTAGCATACAACAAATAGAACCTAGCAATCAGCAAGCAAATCTGGGTGCAGGGACTGCCACCCAGGACCAAATGGAAGTTGTCACCAGAACAAAGTTCAATGACTTGATGAGAGAACTCATGGAAAGTAGGAGACAACTTGGAGAATAGATTCAAGCTAACGCCAACCTTATGGCTCAACTCACTCAACAACCGGATCAAAATGCTGGGGTAGCCCAGCTCCTTACTCTTCATCTGACAGCTCGACTTCGTCCGATGAACCTCCCAGGCGTAGACGCCGCAAGACTGAAACTACGCAGGCAGGTGATGCCGATCGAATAACTAGGGATCACTTACACCTCGGAGACCGCAACCAAGCAGGAACGGGAAACTTAAGAGCTGGAGCGCGTGTGGAAGCTGGACGTCCGGCTCACCAAGACGCCAATGATGCCAAACCTCAAGATGCACGTTTGGTAGATCGCCAGCAGAGGAGGCATCAACCTGATCAATCCCGTAGGACAGACTCCAACCTTCCATCTTCCATACAAACCCCAGACCTGACAGCTATGATCAGATAGTTGATGCAAGAGAACCAAGGCTTATCAAATGATGATTGGGGGATATCCAGGAGTCATACTCCGTTCACAGACACTGTTCTACATGCTGAGTACCCCAGGAAGTTTAGCATGCCAACTATCCCGGCCTACGAAGGAAAGACCAATCCCAGGCAGCATGTGATGAGGTACGAATGGATGATGGATTCAGCTAGAGCGAATGATGCAACCAAGTGTGGATGCTTCCCAATAACTCTATCTGTAATCGCTACCATGTGGTTCACCCGACTTCCTCCTCCGTCCATATCCAGTTTCGAGGAGTTGGAAACGAAATTTATAGAACAGTTCAGAATACATACTACTCGTCCAAAGGACGTGATGTCTCTATCAAGTGTAATCCAAGCTCCGGGGGAGTCTTGAAGGAGTATTTACAGAGATTCCATGTTGCAGCTACGGAGGTTAGCAACCATAATGATCATGCAATTATTATGGCTGTGATGCGAGGTGTGGATCCGGACTTAGAGTTTGGAGATTGGTTAGCAGGAAAACCTCCAACCACGCTAGAGCGTTTTTACTCAAAGGCTCATCAGTTCAAAAGAAGAGAGGAAGCCAGGTGGATAAGGCGAGATAAGGCACCGGGGCCCGTTCAAGAGACCATGAAAAGAAACATCACTGTGAAGCAATCCGGAGATAACTCGAGGAAAGTTCAGGTCAATTTCAAGAACAAGCTCGGACAGTCTAAGGAATCTAGAGGAAAAAATCAGGGGAAGAAAAGAGAAGCGGGGAAATGGAAGCCGAGAATTCCAACCTACAACGAATACACCCCACTGAATGCATCTCTTGAGAATATTTACCTATCAACTTGTAATACCTTTCAATACAGAAAGCCGCGCCCAAAGGAGTCAACCGAGGAGCAAAAGCGGACTGGGAAGTATTGCCGCTTTCATGAGACTTATGGGCACAATACTGAACAGTGCAGGCACCTACACGACGCTATAGAGAAGTTGATTAGACTGAAAAAGTTGCAGGAGTTTGTAAAGAATCCGCAAGAAGGTGGACAGGGAACGTCCAATCCCGGTCACGCACCAGCTCCACGTCACCCTGAGAGCCTGCTCAGACCGTGAGCAGACTGGTCATAAACACGATAATAGGCGGACCTCACCCTGTAGATAAGAACTGGCAAGAAATGGAGCGGTATGCTAATTCCTTGAGGCATGCAAATTTTGAGTGTTGTTCCAACGTGGAGGGTGGGACCCCCTCTAAACAGCAACGCATGATGACAAACGATATAGTATTCAGGAGTAGAGACGCTGACCAGGTGGAAGCTCCTACCATTGACCCGATGGTTATATCTGCAACAATCGGGCCGGCTTTTGTGAAAAGAATTTTGATTGATTGTGGAAGTTCTGTCAATATCATCTTCAAGAAGGCTTATGACCAGATGAAGATGGAGACGAAGGATTTGAAGCCATCTAAAGCTCGTATACATGGCTTTAATGGCGCAGCGACTGATGCAGTAGGATATGTTGAGTTGCCAGTTGAACTGTGACAAGGTGAGCGTAGGAGGGTGTGAATCCTACCTTTCGTAGTTTTGGATGTAGATTCTCCATACAATGTGTTTCTGGGCCGACCGGCCCTGGCAGAGTTTAGGGCAACATTGGCCCCGTGGTGTTTGACTTTGAAATTTCCGATTGACAAAGGAGTAGGTGTTGTTCATGGCGACCAAGCGACCGGTCGTGCATGTTATGTGGCTGAGCTCCGAGAGGCCCAATGGAGAGAAAAAGGAAAGGTTGCGGACAATTCCGTCCGCATTCAGGATACTGACAATTGACAAGTAATGCCCGAGCCCTGGCTCGGGCAAAATTCTCGGATCAACAGAGACATAGATCCGAGAGATGACGATGACGAACCCAGGGAAGAAAAAGCAGCACCGGCTGAACTGAAGATTGACATTTTAGTCAGTCGAGACGATCCATCGCGAGTACTGAAGATTGGATCCCAACTCAGCCCCTCGATGACCGAGGACCTTAGTGATTTCCTCCGAGCGAATCTCGATGTTTTTGCTTGGACACACTCCGACATGTGCGGGATTTCTCCCGCTATTACGAGTCATATGTTGAACATAGACCCAAGGTACGTTCCAGTTAAACAAAAAAGGAGAGGAATGGACCCGGAGAGGTCCGCTGCTCTCAGAGAGGAGGTGGACAAGCTTAAATCCAATGGGTTCGTCCGCGACGCCCTCTACCCTGAATGGGTGTCAAACCCCGTGCTAGTGAAAAAAGCGAACGGGAAGTGGAGAACTTGCGTAGATTATTCTGATTTAAACAAAGCGTGCCCTAAGGACAGCTTCCCATTACCTAGAATTGATCAGTTAGTCGACTCCACTGCAGGACACGAGTTATTGTCGTTCATGGATGCGTACTCGGGATACAATCAGATCCCGATGCACATTCCGGACCAGGAACACACTAGTTTTGTCATAGACGTTGGGCTATATTGCTACGTAGTGATGCCTTTTGGATTGGAAAACGCGGGAGCAACCTATTAGCGTTTGGTGAATCGAATGTTTAAAGATTAGATTGGTAGAACAATGGAAGTCTATGTGGATGACATGCTCGTGAAGTCACGACAATCAAACGACCACATTCGAGACTTAGCAGAGATGTTTGGCATACTTAGATATTATGGGATGAAGATCAACCCTCTGAAGTGTTCATTCGGCGTTGCGTTAGGGAAGTTTTTGGGGTTCATTGTTAATGCCCGGGGAATCGAAGCTAACCCGGAAAAGATTCAAGCTATTCGAGACATACAAGCGCCCAGAACAATAAAAAGGTAGGAATTTCGAATGGACATCCAACTGTGAGGAAGCATTTCGAGCTCTGGTAAGCCATTTAAAAAATCCTCCAGTACTGTCGAAACCAGTAGACCACGAAATGTTGTACGTATACTTGGCCGTATCCCCACATGCTATAAGTGCGGCTCTGGTCCGCGAGGAGGACCGAGTTCAAAAGCCGGTGTATTACGTTAGTAAAAGTTTAACGGGGGCAGAAAGGAATTATCCTAAAATTGAGAAATTTCTGGAAGGATGTTAAAATGGAATATCGAGTTGAGTCAGTTCGATATTACCTACCTGCCACGGAGAGCCATACAAGGGCAAGCATTAGCTGACTTCATCGCTGATTTTACTATATCAGACGAGCCAGATAGTCACATCGTCATTCCCCCCATTCGATGGAAATTGTACACCGATGGGGCATCAAACGACCATTGCTCTGGGGCTGGTGTAGTTCTTGTGACTCTAGAAAATCGGTCGATTTATTATGCTTTAAAGCTCAATTTCCCGGCTACGAATAATGAAGCAGAATATGAAGCATTGATTGCTGGTTTAAAGCTTGTTGGAGAACTCGAGGTAAAATCAGTTGACATCTTTTGTGACTCGCAGCTGGTGGTATAGCAAGTGCGAGGAGACTACCAAGCAAGGGGACAAAAGCTGGTAGATAGTCACATCGTCATTCCCCTCATTCGATGGAAATTGTACACCGATGGGGCATCAAACGACCATTGCTCTGGGGCTGGTGTAGTTCTTGTGACTCTAGAAAATCGGTCGATTTATTATGCTTTAAAGCTCAATTTCCCGGCTACGAATAATGAAGCAGAATATGAAGCATTGATTGCTGGTTTAAAGCTTGTTGGAGAACTCGAGGTAAAATCAGTTGACATCTTTTGTGACTCGCAGCTGGTGGTATAGCAAGTGCGAGGAGACTACCAAGCAAGGGGACAAAAGCTTGCTCCGTACCTCGCTCTGGTTCAGGATCTGTTGGCGAACTTTGAAAATTATGACATTTCGCATGTCCCGCGGGAATAGAGCAAGGAAGCCGACTCGTTAGCCAAATTTGGAAGTACTGGCGATGCACAACAAATGGGATTAGTTCCCGTTCAAACCTTACGTGCTCCAGGCATATATATGATGGAGGTCGATTTTGTGTTGGAAACGGAAATCGAGGAGTCATGGATAACCCCATTCAAACAATATCTGCTAAACGGGACTTTGCCCGAAAGAAGAAGCGAAAGACGACAGGTCATTCGCAAAGCCGCACGATATGTGATGTAGGGAGGAGTAATGTATCGGAGGGGATTCTCGGTCCCCTTACTACGGTGCATCGCCCATAATGAGACAAAGCGGGTCTTGAAAGAAGTTCACGATGGAGAATGTGGCGACCATACTGGGGGGCAAACACTAGCAAAAAAGATCCTCCACTATGGATACTATTGGCCAACTGTGAATCGGGATGCTGCAGATTATGTAAGAAAATGTGACAAGTGTCAAAGATACGCGAAAATCCCGAGAGCTCCGCCAACGGAGCTCACGCAAATGGTTAGTCCCTGGCCGTTTGCAATCTGGGGAATCAACATAATCGGTTCTTTGCCTATATCCAAAGGTGGTGCAAAATACGTGATAGTTGCGGTCGACTACTTCACCAAATGGGCCGAGGCGTAGCCTTTAGCCACAATCACCTCCAAGAAGGTCATTAATTTCCTTGTACGAAACATTATATGCCGCTTTGGCCTCCCGCGAACCATCATTACGGACAACGGAACTCAATTTGAAAGTAGGGAATTCAAAGATTTCTGTTTAAAGTACGACATTGAGAAAAAGTTCACCGTAGTTTCTCAACCAAAGGCTAATGGACAAGTTGAAGCCATGAACAAAATAATCGAGTCCATTTTGAAGAAGCGTTTGGAAAAGGCTGGAGGCACGTGGGTAGATAAACTTACAACAGCGCTATGGGCTTATAGAACTACCCACAAGTCCACGACTGGCCACACTCCATTCGCATTGGCATATGGCACAAAGGTTGTTATACCCGTGGAGCTTTAAGTTCCATCACATCGGGTGATACATTATGATCCTAGGACGAATCAGGATCTCTTGTTGGAATCACTGGACTTCGTTGATGAAAAACGTGAGGAGGCTGAGTTAAGGGCGGCAGCATATAGGCACCGATTCAAACGATATTATGACGAAAAAGTCTGCCCAAGAATATTTGACGTGGGTGATCTCGTTTTGAAACGAGTTTTCCCGGTACCATCACGTCTGAATCCAAACTGGGAAGGTCCATATGTCATAGAACGGAAGCTTGGAGAGGGAACTTTCAAGCTAGCGACCGTTGATGTCATGACACTCCCCCGAGCATGGAATAGTGAACATTTGCGACGTTATTATATTTAGCCTGTTTCTTTCGTGTTTTAGGTGTAATTATTTCATGTATGTTTTTGTTCCATTGATTCTTAGTTTCTTGTTAAGCATGTCATCGGACGATTTAGTTTGTTTTTATTAATAAAGGCTTGAAGCCATCTATCCCATGCATCACTAATGTTTTTATGCATAATAATCCGGTGATAAACAACTGGAGTTACATTATTCTGTCTGACGTACGAACGCGTGAAAACGACTTAAATCTCCAACTCCCCTGAACGTGGACTGGAGTACTATGAGTCCCCAGAGTGCGGACTAGAGTATAAACGACTTAAATCTCCAAGTCCCCTGAGCGCGGACTGGAGTACTCTGAGTCCCTAGAGTGTGGACTAGAGTATAAAAGACTTAAATCTCCAAGTCCTCTGAGCGTGGACTGGAGTACTCTGAGTCCCCAGAGTGCGGACTAGAGTATAAATGACTTAAATCTCCAAGTCCCCTGAACGCGGACTGGAGTACTCTAAGTCACAAGAGTGCGGGCTAGAGTATAAACGACTTAAATCTCCAAGTCCCCTGAGTGCAGACTGCGATACTTTATGTCCCCAGAGTGCGGACTAGAGTATAAATGACTTAAATCTCCAAGTCCCCTGAACGCGGACTGGAGTACTCTAAATTCCCAGAGTGCGGATTAAAAAATATTCTAAGTACTAAAAATATGAAATAAGAGATGTACAATTCCAAAGAATCTCCGAGTAATGTAAAAGTGGATTGGGGGTTTATGTGACTCACAAGAACTTGAGTTTCGACCACAGTTATACAGAAAGCTAAAAAACAGAAGTCATTTGAAAGACGAAGAAACTAAACTTTATTTATTAATCCAAAATGGGGTTATACAACCACTCCTCCAAAACTCGGAGTCAAAGTCTGTCTACATTGACTACGAAGGTAAATAAATAAAAGTAATTACATGATCCAAGCTAACCCTCGTTGAACGAGTGTAATGGCTACTTCTTCGTTTTCTTTAGCTTCTTTTCCTCCTTGGTTTTCTCATACGACTCCTCCCCCACACGCTTTCTCTTGGACGTTTTGCTCGCCAGAGAAGCGGTGTCAAGAGTGGGAGGAGGAACATCCAGTGGTTTGGATTTGCCAGGAAGGATGACTTTTAGAGGCCTGTTCAAAGGGTCGTCAAGTTCTACAACTTGGGACTCGACCTTGATCTCAACCTTCTTCCTTTTCTCTTCCGCAAGTTGCTCCTTCATACTCACTTTCGAAGTGTGTCCCGAGGCACCCATAATTTCAATTTCATAACTCCCTTCAACGGGGGACGAAGTTTCAGACTTATCATCGTCAAGCGCCCCAATCACCTGAGCATCAAGACCGGGGGTTACTCCCGCGTGAGTAGCATCGCTTGCTTTCCCCATCTCCTCCTTGGCGTCATTGCTCCTTGGAGTCGGTTCAGGATCAGAGCGGCCTGCATAAAAACAAAAAGGACGAACGTTAGAATACAATAACCTCTCGCCGAAAGCGACGGTTCTTCGAACTTTAGGAAAAAGAGTTATATACCGGTTTCTTGCTGGCTTTCGACCATCCGAGGAGTATCACCCTCTTGAATGGGAGATAGCACGTGAATGCCGAGGCCAGGGTCTTCCGAATCGTAACCGGCGTGTTGTTCGAACGGATCAAGTACTGGCCGATCAACCGATTGAGTAGGAGGAGGAGCTGAAGGCCCGGTTCCAGATGGACCAACTATGTCATTTTTCTCCTTTGATGGAGAAGAGCCTTTGCCAAAGAGGGCCATTGCAGCAGACAAGTCTGAAGGCTCGTTCCCCCTGAGAAACTCTTTTACCAAAGCATCCTCATCAACCTCCTCGACACCCGATTCCACCTTTCTAATCTTTATCAGAGTTTCCCATGCCTCGGCTAGAGATTCAAGGTAGCCCTCACCAAGAAAAGTCAAGTCCTGATGCATGAGAACACGGGCGTTGTATTCAACTATTAGCGGGTCGAACATGCACTTGATCTCCTCTCTGCCGGCCTCTGTAGCCGCCTCAAGGCGAGAGTCAATCTCCACGGATGCTATTCTTTTGCCCTCTTCACGGGCTTCATCCTTCACCGTCCCGACCTTAGAAAGCTCATCGTCGAGCTTTGCCTTCAAGAGTCATGTAGCAACAATCTCGTTGCAGTATCGTTGGGACTCCTCTTGAGTAGTTATCTTCTCTTCCTTCTCCCTAGAGAGTAGCTCTTTCAACTCTTTAACCTGCAGGGCGAGTGCATCCCTTTCTTTTTGAACAAAGTCCTTTTCTAAAGCCAGGGCCCCACAGCGTTGGACCGCTTCGTCAATTTTCTTTTTATGAGTCATCTCTAGATGAGTGACGGCCTCCGTAGTATCTTTAGCACTTTGTTCGGAAGCCTCGAGTTGGGACTTGTACGAAGAGAGTTCTTCATCCTGATTTTTGATAATGTCTTTATCAAAAATGGATTCAAGCTTCAGGCGGTCGATTTCGTGTTGACGCTCGACAGAGACTTCCGAGACTTTTCAACTAGATGGACAAACGCGTCATGTTGGACATAAACGTCGTTGTTGCAAGCGATGGCACTCTGCTTGACATGCCCCGGAATGTGATGGATCGCTGGAAGGAACTTCAGACCATCAAAGCAGATTTTAGGGAATTTAACTTTAAGCTCGGCCAGCTTCTCCGATATCGTCGGGTCTGCTGCAGGAACAGGGGGAGGTGGCTTTGAAAGTTCCGTTTTCTTACGATGTTCCCGAGACTGCCGTGTGCTAGATGAACCATAGTGTTGATCACGGGGAACATCAGATTGAGACCCCTTCTGCGAAGACTTCTCTCTGACTTGCTCTGGTTGAGAAGGAAGATCGCAGGAATATGAAGACTGGCTATGTGCTTTCCTTCGATAAGTTGACTCTTGGGGACGATTGTCTCGGTCTCCAGATTCGTCTCTGTCCTGGCGCTTGTCGGTGCCCGAATCCCGGCCAGAATGATGATAAATGGATGAGCCATGAAGACGATCGAATCTGTGGGTGCGTCCCATGTCACCTACATAGAATGAGAATAACGACAAGTTAGAAAAGATCATGGTGATGGCTAAAACTAAAGTATAGAGTGAAGTGCACGTGTCCGTGTGTGCCCTAGTGTTCCCCCCGACAGACCGGTTTCTTTTTCTTTACTAATAGGAGTTTTTCCTCCCTGGACATGGGCTTGAGCGCCTGCATTGCCTCTGGCGGGCGAATGAAGCTTAAGCGCCTCTGAGTCGTCGAAACCATAATTGAGCATATCATCAGGGATGGTGAGGTTCGATAGACCTTTCAGTGAACTTTCTAAGGGTTGAGGGGAAGGATCTCTCTCCTCTGGAATAAGAGTAACTTTAGAAGTTCCACCCACTTTCTTCCTCCTCAACTTGTAGGTCAACTTCTTTTTTCCCTTGGAAGGGGAAGATGACGTCTCAATATCGTGGACTTCGACTATCGGGTCCTGAGTGGGACTAACATTTTCACTCGGTACTTCGGGTGTCTTGCCTTCTCTAATTTCTTCCTCTTCTGGCGTGTCAGGGGCGTTACGTGCTGAAGGCCCAGCCTGCTTTTTTCCTTTGCCCGAAGCAGGCCTGGATAGAGTGACGCCTTGGGGAAGGCTTATTCGGCGACCTTCCGCCAGCAGCCCGAATCTCGTAAGTGACTCATTTGAAATGAGAGATCTGATGTCCCGATCTTCTGCGGGGAGGGTCCGGATAGTTGCAACAGCTCCATGGAGCCTTCGGGACGTGGATTGATACCTGAAAAAGTGGATAAAGAGTCAGAAAAGATGCAGATTTTTCCAAATTCAAGTGTTGATCTAGAAAATGAACTTACTTCCTTCTACCCATCTCCTGGCGAAACCGGGAGGACAACGCACGTAGAACCACTCTTGCTTGTACTGGGCAAATTTTCTCCGTGCCCCAGTCAGGATTTGGCATTTACTATGTGGCTCTAGAAATATGAAAGATGGGCTGTCCGACCGTCTCTTGAAGCGATAGATATAACGAATATCGCCGGAAGTAGGAAGCCTGAAAAGGACACTCATGAAGAGGATGCAAGTCCCATATATGAATGCATGGCTATTTGGATGTAATTGGGAGGGGCAATCTCGATATATTGTAGCACGTCGTGAAGAAAGGAATTGAATGGTGGTACGCTGCCAACCCAGCACATAAACCTATTGCAGGCTGTATATCCGACTGGGGGCAAGTGCGGACGATCATGCCCCGATGGAACTAACACGTCATCGAAGGGGATTCCATGGATAGAGCATATCCAACGGAGTGTACTTTCATTAATCTTTGAGGCCTGGGAATCGATTGGGTCATCTAAGAAAATTGCTGCCTCCAGAGCGTCGGGAGCTAAGTCGACAGACGCCGTCGCCAGACTCAGTAAGTCTTGAGCATGGGTAGTTGATGGGTTCGAGGTTCCTATAATTTCTTGTCGAGAGGATGGCCCGGGTCTATCCGAGATCGTAGTAGAGCTAGATTTCCTAGACATCTCTGATAAAGATTGAATTTGACAAAGCACCTGTTTGAACTATACTTGAAAAACAATTAACATAAGACTTGACAACATAAATATTCCCCCCCGTGTGGTGTGTGAACTAGTGCAATCATTCAGATATAAGTGCCAAGCAGCAAAAAGACGCTGGATTTAGGAAATAAGTGTGAGTTTTGAGTTGTCGTCTTCGAAGACCGTCATCGCTGACCGTTTACGAAAGCTCGACATAAGACGGATTATATTTTGAACTCGACATCGTCACTGCATTTGAAAGGTTATCAACTATTAAGAAAGTTAGATCCAAGTTTTCAGTTGTTTAAACACGGGAGTTATCAGTCCGGATTGTTCGATATGCTTTGTTGTTTAAGTCTGTCCTTGTTCACTATCGTATGTTCAGGCATGAAATGTGTTAAGTCAACTGTACATTAGGTTCGACTAGTGTTGTTGTTGTGCACAACTCTCCTACCATCCATCATTACTGTTCGGCATGCGGCAAGACATGCCAAACCGCAATCATGTCGGGCCGTGTCGTTCGACACTCCACTCTCCCATCTGCTCTCTCCACCGTTCGGCATAAGGGAGTCATGCCGAACCACATTCATGCCGAGCCGCCTCGCTCGACACTTCACCCTCAACATCAACACTCTTCTACCTATCCACTTCATCGTTCGGCATTCGTTTAGTCATGCCGAACCGCAATCACACCGAGCCCCTTCGCTCGGCATTTTTCCTAGCACTTACTTTTCTCCAACACTCCTTCCTGCCTCGTTTGGCATAAAAGAATCGTGCCGAGCCAAGAGCATACCGAGCCGCATCGCTCGTCATCTAGGCTCAACCCTCGTTTCTTCTCCGATTCTCCCTCTTTCTTTGCTCGGCATAACTCACTACTCTCCTTCAACTTCTCTTCACCGCTCGGCACGCGAGAGTAATGTCGAGCTATGGTCATCTCTTTTCCGAATCTCACGCCATGCTAAATTCACACCACTAAACTTTACTACTCCTTACTCCCTCATATCCTGAACACCTCTGACACCTCCTTCCTTCCATCACTCCGCCTAGCCCTAAAGCGTGTTTTGACCCCGAATTCAATGTCCTTATTCACGCGGTTCCAATCGTCCTAAGTCTTACAAAGATTCACGAGTCCGAATCTCGTGTGATGTTTTCTCTTCGAGATGAAATGTTTAATGTTAAGGCCATTACGTAAGAAATCACTCAAAGCTTGGGAATATTCTGGAGTAGGAAGCGAGATTTTGGTCGGGTTCTTTGATTTGGGAAAGGTAAATAGTTTGCAGGAGTTTGAGACGAATTCGTAGGTTCTGAAGAGTGGAGGTAAATGTAAAAGGGAGAGGGAGAAGAAGTCTCGGCTTAAATAGAGAGAAGGGAAGTCGAATGGACATTGACCGGTAGAACCGGTCAATGCACCACCCTCGTTCGGCATTATGTCGTTCGGCATTAGTGTATCGTTCGGCCTTAGTATGCCGTTTAGCATTTAATGCCTCGTTCGGCATTCGAGAGGTCGAAGGAAAACATTGTCTAAAGACAGAATGAGGACTCTAAAGAGAAGCACGGAGTGTTAATGGTTTAAAGCGTATCATGTTCATCCACATGACACACTTTGGGGGGCAAGTGTTACCCAGTGGTTTGACCGAGTAACATGAGGCTTAGTGTAGAAGGCTCATTCGGCATTGAGGGTGTTCGGCATTCCATATCGTTCGGCACGAGTCTCGTTCGCAGAGAAGCCTCATTCGGCATCCAGTACCGTTCGGCATCCAGGCCGTTCGGCATAGCAGGGCCATTCGGCGTGGACCTCGCTCAGCATAGCAAGGTCGCTCAGCATAGCAAGGTCGTTCGGCATAGCAGGGTCGTTCGGCGTGGACCTCGCTCGGCATAGGAAGGTCGCTCGACATAGAAAGGTCGCCCGGCATAGCACGGTTGCTCGGCATAGCAAAGTCGTTCGGCGTGAGCCTCGTTCTGCATTCCAGCCTCGTTCGGCATTCTAGCCTCGTTCGGCATTCCAGCCTCATTCGGCATTCCAGCCTCGCTCAGCACATGGCCTCCTCAGCATAAGTATGCCGTTCGGCATCTCCCCTCGTTTGGCATCGGATTTCGTTCGGCCTACAAACTTTACTCAACACACTGCCTCGTTTGGCTTGGAGATGTGGCTCGGCATTTGCCGTTCGGCATTCACGGCTCGGCATACAGAAGTCATTCAGCACGGGCCGAGGTGTCTTGCTCCTAGGCCCATTTGGGAAGTCCAACCCATCTTCGTTTATAAATTGAGGGGCAGGGGCACCGAACCGCTTTCAAGACTTGTTATTTTCAGTTCAAACTCGTATTCAAGTCATTAAGAGACGGATTGTATCTATATTCAATTACTTGTGAAAACAATAAAGATCAAAACTCAAAGTGGACGTAGGCAGTTACACCGAACCACTATAAATCTGGTGTTCTTATTTTCTGCATTTAATTTAGTGTATATCTCTCTGTTTTAATTTATCTTCTTCATTTATATCTCTACACAATCTTTCTAAAAGGGGGTTAGTGACCAATTTTGGTGCTAACACTCGGTAACTCTACTCTGTATGCGAGCTTCCAGATCCTCTCTATAATTCGGAACAGACCAACATATCACGGTGCCAGTTTCTCTGACTTTCCAAATCAAATCACCCCCTTCATTAGTGATACCTTAATGAAAAATCTTATCTCCAATTGAGAATTCTAGGTCTTTACGCCTCTTATCTACGGAAGTTTTCTGTCTGGACTGAACATCCTTCATCCTTTCTCGGATCAACTCAATCTTCTTTGTCGCCTCACTAACTAGATCTGGACTTAAGACTAATCTGTCTCTAGTCTCCAACCAACATGCTGGTGATTTGCATAGCCTTCCATACAAAGCTTCAAAAGACGCCATTCCTATACTAGTCTAATACATAAGCTCTCAGTAAATCCTCAAGTATCTTACTGACCCTCTCTGCCTTCCGATCCGTCTGAGGTTGATATGAAGTACTCATATTAAGCTTGGTACCTAATACATCCTGTAGACTCTTCCAGAATTCACTAGTGAACAAAGCATCTCTGTCATTGACTATACTACTAGCAATTCCATGCAGTCTAACTATTTTCTTCACGAAGAGCTAAGCTAAAACATGTGTCATACTGGTTGACTAAATTGGAATGAAATGGGCACTCTTGATCAACTTGTCCACTAAGACCCATATACTTTCATTTCCTCTATTTGACCTTGGCAACCCGTCTACAAAATCCATGGATATCGAATCCCATTTCCAAACTGTAATCTCTAAAGGCTTAAGCAACCCACTTGGCTTCTGATGTTTAGCCTTCACTTGTTGACAATTTTCACACTGCCTAGCCCATAAGCCAACATCCCTCTTCATACCTTCCTAATAGAAGCTCCTCTTCATATTCTGATACATCTTGGTCCCTCTAGGATGAATTGTAAACTTAGATCGATGACATTAACCAAGAACTTCTTTCCTTAAGTCCTCAACATTCGGAACACATAGTCGTCCCTTCTTCCTCAACCATCCTCTTTGATCAAAACAAAAATCCTTTAGATCATCGATCTCAGTTCCAATCTCAAGCCTTCTAATTCTCTCAGCTAACACTAAATCCTCTTTCTGCTTAGAAGCAATCCTTTTGATCAACACTGATCGAAGTTCCATATCAGACAACATGGTGGTACTGACTAGGACTAGCAATTGACCTAAACTACACACTACAAGTAGGCAAAGCTTCTAAATCTTTCCATTTTACCAACATAGCCAACACAACATTATGATGTCTTCTGCTAAGAGCATTCGCTACCTTACTTCCTTTCCCAGGTGTATACTCTATACCAAAATCATAAGCTACTAAAAACTCCAGCCACCTTTACTTACTCTTATTCAACCCTTTCTGAGAGAATAAATATTTTAAGGACTTATGATCTGTGTATAGCACAAATATCTCCCCTAAGAGATAATGCTCCAAATCTTTAATGCAAAGATCACCACAGCCAACTCCAAATCATTAGTGGGATATCTCACTTTATGCGATCTAAGCTGTCCCGAAGCATAGGCAATAACTTTACCCTTCTGCATCAACACAGCTCCCAATCCAATTCCACATGCATCGGTATAAACCACCAACCCTTAGTTCCCGTCGGAACTACTAACACAGGTGCATTGGTCAACAGATGCTTTAACTTAAGGAATGCTTCCTCACATTTGTTGGACCAGACAAACTTCACATCCTTCCTGGTTAACTTAGTCAAAGGCATTGCTATCCGCTAGTAGTCCTTAATGAATCTCCGGTAATAGCCAAGAAGTCTAAGAAAACTCCTAATCTCAGTCACGCCTCTGGTCGCTTCCAATTATTAACAGCTTTGATCTTATCGGGATTGACTGACAAACCCATCTTTGAAACCACGTGACCAAGAAACTTAACCTCTTTCTTCCAAAAATAACATTTAGAAAAATTCGCCTTCAGTTGATGCTACCTCAGCATCTCAAGCACTACTCTAAGATGATTCTCATGCTCCCTTTCATCCTTAGAGAATACTAAAATTTTATCTATAAACACCAACACAAACCTATCCAAGTACTCTCGGAAAACTCGGTTCATCAAATCCACAAAGAAAACAGGTGCATTTGTTAACCCAAATGGCATCACTAACCACTCGTACGGACCATACCTAGTTCGAAATGTTGTCAATGGAATACTGCCCTCTGCCACTCTCAACTAATGGAATCGTATCGCCAAATCCAACTGGGAAAACACTCTAGCTCCACACAATTGATCAAATAGATCGTCAATTCTCAACAGAGGATATATATTCTTAATCGTCCTCTCGTTCAACTTATGATAGTCGATACATATCCACAACGACCCATCCGATTTCTTCACCAACACTGCGGCCGCTCCATAAAGTGAACTGCTAGGTCTAATAAAATTCCTTCCTTCAAGATCCACTAGCTGCACATTCAATTCCTTTATCTCGGTCAATGTCATCCTAATATGTGGTCACTGACCAGTTTAGCTCTGGACACAAGATCTACCCGAAACTCAATACCTTGTTTTGATAGTAATCCTATAACCGGCTCAAAAACATCTGCATACTCTCTTGCTACTCGAACCTGACTTAACTCTTCTCCTACTTCCATAGCACTTAACATAACACAAACACTTCCATCACATCCTTTCCTTTTTTGGCTGCAGTTAGCTTAGCAGATGATGGCCCAGTAGCAAAGACTTTTCCCCTATCCACCCAAATTAGTTATGCACACTGATTCTTATAATGCCCTAGTTGGTCACAGTTAAAGCATTTCACCCTTTTCTTTTCTGCAGCCTTCTTCCCCTTGCCTGACCGGCACTCATGCGCATAATGAACTTTATTATCACACTTAACACAAAGTAAATCATCCTTTGACTTCTTGGCAGCATCTTCCTTTTGATCTCCCTTCTTCTTAAAGAAATTTGTTTTCTTTCCCTGAGAACCCCGGGTTTCAACCGGCTTTTCTCTTGCACAAATAGCAAGCATTTCCTCATTTCAGATTGCCATCTCAACAACTACATTACAAGGATCAAGGAGATGTGGTAATGTTGCCCTAGCAATCTCGGGTCTCGATCCCTGAATAAACTTCTTATTCCTTGATGACGTTGTCTATAGTAGCATATCCATATTGTGGCAGCCCATCAAACTTAGTGACATACCAAATTACCGACATCTCTCCCTGAACCAAATCCATAAACTTTCTCAGCAATGTCGACTTGGCAATTTTAGACAAAAACCTCTGTTCAAATCTCCTTAACAACTATACCCAAGTTAACTCTTCCTCCAGAACTCCAGCGGTACACCAATGAAGTGCTACCCCATGCAAATTCCTAGATGCTACAATCCTCTTATGCTCATCATCCAAACCCAAATCAGCAAAAATTCTCTCACAATGCAGAGCCAATTCTCAACTTCTATGGCATCCTCCATTCCTATAAACGGCTTCCCACCAAGATTGGTGTAGTCTTTGCTCAGCTTTGCATAATTATTCCCAACTAGAGCCATAGGATTAGCTTAGCCAACATTCCCAACAACACCACCAGTAGCTCCCGCTTGCATCAGATTACAAAGAACTGATATATCGTCCCCATTTTTACTAGTGGATTTCCAGCACCCAGATTGGCATCAGCATTTTGGTTAGCATTAGCCTGTCGACCCAGGTTCCTCCTTGTGGTTTGGTTATTTCCGTTGGTTGTGGTGCTTCCTCCACTTAGATTTCCTCTTCCATTTCCTACCTCTATATATCTTCTTTCTTGTAAATCTACATACGAGCCTTAGTAAGATACAGAAGATCGGTCTAAGAGAGAGGGGAATACACACTTATATATATACCTATATATCAAATACAAGTATGGTACTATAGCATTATCCCAAACCCCGATCATATTTTCTGATTCATTGGATTATGTTTTGAAAAATCTTTTAGGTTTAGATTTCTTTTAAGCTCTCATAAACCTATGCTATGATACCAACTTGTAACATCCACCACATGGAGGCCCAAAACTACCGACTACGGATGGTGCAGTCATCCATAGTTATTCATCCTCGGTGACCAAATACGGTAATGTTAGACACATTGATATAACAGAAACACATGGATATGGAAAAATTTCAAGATCGTCAAACAACTTTCACATTCCATTTCAGAACATTTAAAGTTCATTACATAATCCCAATAAGAGAAACACGTTCAGAGAAAATATAATTATTACAACATACGCCAAGAGCGACATATGAAGATGCCCCTTTAGATGATTAGAGTAAATATAGGCAATTAAAAAGTTTTACATTTACAATCAAAACACAACGGAATCAAAATAGAAAATACTCTTATTATCTTGCCTGCCTCCTGCATGTCTCTAGAAGCTTATTAGTCTAAAGAGGTACCTGAAAACCTCAACTCTCAAACTACTCAAAATTAATTGAGCACCCGAGTGTTTAAGGGGAAAACATAAACTTTGAGTCGGACATAAAGCTTGCTATGAATAAAAATCTACCATCTCAAACCATTTAGATATCTAGTGAGACCACGCTGCTTAGCGGAACGGGTTTTCTCCTCATTAGTATCTTATCCAAAACTTTATAAAACCATATACTGCGCTCTTGCATCCACAATGGTTAAAACATAGTAATTCGAAATATTATGATGATATGCAAACAAGTAAATCACTTCTGCATATCCATCCCCATTCATTTTGACTATCTGTCTCATTTATAGTTTATATGGTCACTATTAACCTATTAGTTTTCATGGGTTGACTAATAACTATTTAATGCTTATGGACTCCCTGTCCGGTTTTATAGTTTTCAAGGGATCACTAAGAACCTATTGGCCCCAGCCAAAAACTTCAGTATTTCATGGGTTCTCCTTGAACCTATTGATAACTCCAATAACTTCCCTCTTATCCTAGTTTTCATGGGTTGACTAGGAACCTATTGACTTCTGTCAATAACTTAATCTGGATATAGTTTTCATGGGTTTACTACAAACCTATTGGCCCTTGCCAATAACTCTTTCTAATCAGAGTTTTCATGGGTTTACTATGAACCTATTGGCCCCTACTAATAACTTTTTCTAAACATAGTTTTCATGGGTTTACTATGAACCTATCTACCTAACAACTTCTTTAATAGTGTTTAAGCATCCTACATTCTGGTCAAGTAACTCTATCTTAAACTAATGGTTTCCCCTACAACACTTGAATTCTGAAGAGGCATTGATTCATGTCGTCCCATCAAATTTCAAGTATGTACCAAGGCAAGTGTAGTATGCTACCTATAGGGGGTGAGCTCGGTGTTTGAAACACTACCAATGCTCTATCCCATGTTGATAGTTTTCTTATTACGGAAAAGGAAAAGGACTTCCCGTATCGTTTTCATTTTGTTTTTTGTTCTTTTACACTTACCCGTTTTCGATCAATGATCGATAATGGCTCCGTTGTCTGAAGCGACACGGAAAATTCTTCTCAATACAAGAACAACGAGCATGCAAAAGGAGACAAGATTAATCCAAGTCCTCTGGAAAGACTAGGGCCAACTAATGATGCAACGCACTACATCAGCAATGTAACTATGTGCAAGTCGATTATGATTCTCAGGACAAAGACAACAAAGCCTGTTAAGCGCCAGGACAAAACCTGATCGTCGTTCCATAAAGAACTCGAGACTCGGTTTACTATCTTCTTTCTGAAAATCGCAATGTACTCGGACTCCTCATGACAAGCATCAAGAATGCAACCTCGCCACCAAACCATTAAATGAACATTATGATTACCAGACCTACCTCAGATTAAACTCTAAACACGAAATTATTCGAAGACTTAGATCAATAAACCAACGACAAGTTGGTGGCGAGCTAAGGATAGATCGACAACGATCCAAAGCTAAGGCAAAACTAGGGTTTCTGGTCAGAGGCAGCTTGAGAAGGCAGCGGCGATGCTTCGGCGTTGGCAACCTAGAAGAAATCACAGTGGACGACGAGGTTGAATCTTTGGAAAACACTGGATTGATTCGAACAAGTTGGATCGAATCACTGCAAAAAGGCTTGAATCGCATGGAAGAAAAAGCTCAGGGCATGTGAAAGTGAGGGAATGGCTCGGTTCGACTGCATAAATAGGAAGCAAAAGATACGAAAAAATATACTAAGTAGTCGGGTCACCCGTGATCCATCAACTATGGATCGCCAACGATCCATAGGATTGCCCATCCCCAAATTCAAACTTGCCATATGACATCTACCTACTATTTCAAGGTATACAAAGAAGCTATGGAAAGAAATTTGGTCCGTTATGACAACCAGTAGCGGTCGAGACCAAAACTAGGTGATCTGCGGCGTAACCTGCTATGTATCCACAAAACTCTAACACAATTGCTTGGAATTCAAAAAACATATACTAAAAGCGATGACTTCTAAAGCGTGCCTTGTTTCAAACAAAGACATACACTGGAGGGCAAATGTTATATGGATTTTAGCCCTGCAGGATCCAATAGAAGACAGAATAACTTAATGAAGTCAGAATGGCTTAGAATTCAGCCAAAAGGAGCTAAAGCAACAAGTTAAACAGAGCTAAGTCATATTACAAATGCAATGACTAAGTCTGACTAAACCAAGAGACAAGCATCCGTTCAGTCCAATCAGCAGGTAAATGCAACTAACAAGTAAATCGTCATCAAAACAAAGCGACATGCAACGAGACTACGCGAACAATGTCAATACAAGGCAATGAAGGCATTCCACACATCAAAGTCTAGAAATAGTATAGGTGCATGGATCGCTAGCGATCCATACACTATGGATCACCAGCGATCCATACGACATCATGGTTCGTTATGGCACATGGGGAACAAAGAAGGCTTAAAAGACAAAGTGTAAAAAATGCTAAGTGTATGGATCGCTAACGATCCATACACCATGGATCAACAGCGATCCATACTTGATGATGGAATTGTGGCGACTTAGACAAGGCGAAGAAGAAAATGGGGCTAAGTGATAAGCTCGCAATTGAGCTACTGCCATGGATCGCTAGCGATCCATAGACCATGGATCGTTAGCGATCCATGTTTTTAGCTCTGGTCGCGAGCTAAGCTCCTCTAGATCCACCTCATCCATCTGCGAGGAATTGGCGAACAGGCCTGGCCCAGAAGCTCTCTGATCTCTATAAATACCATCCTACCTGTAACATAAACTGGATCTTCTTTGGACTGGTCGTTGAAGCTCTGCTAGTAACTTTGTTTACTCTTCACCTCCCTCACAACAATCTCCAAAGGGGTTCACTGTGATGATCCAGTGGATTCCAACCTTGGAGATTAAACCTAGCTAAGGACAATCAAGAACCTTGTAATCAAAGACTTCTTGTAACACCGATCGATCTATAATAAAACTATAAAGTGGACGTAGGCTTCATTAACACCCGAACCACTATAAAAATCTCTTGTCTTCTTTCTTTTTCTGCTCTTTTCAGCATTTACAATTTATATTATTGCTCTACGAGAACAGGGCTGGTGCTTTCACACTCAAACCAGGGTGTTGATACAATTTTTGGATTAACACTAAGTGATGGCCGGCTTTGTTTTTCTCTTTACTTATGTTTTTGTGTTTTTGAAAATGAACGTGAAAGGATATGAAACGTGGGTATTAGGTACTTAAGGATCAAGATGCGGCAATTCCTAATATGCCCTTCCATTAATTAATTAACATATAAAACCATTTATAAGCCCATTTATTTAATTAAGCTCGGCCTCTAAATATTTATTCTAATCTCAATCCCTTTATCACTCTAATATTTACATTATTCTATTTAATTTATCTAATTAAATCTCTTGAATAATGTTATTAAAAATTTAGGGTGTTACAACAGTGATCGCAAGTTTTACAGAACTCAAATGCATCTTTGAAAAGCATTGGCCAGTAAAAACCACATTGAAGCACCTTTTTTGTTGTTTTCTTTGGACCGAAGTGACCACCGCATGCATGGTCATGACAAAACGAAAGAACACTCTTTATTTTGCAATCCGAGATGCACTATTGAATGATTTTTTCGGAACAATACTTAAACAAGTATGAATAATCCCAATAAAAGTACTTGACTTGGGAAAGAAACTTATATTTATCTTATTTCGACCAAAATGACGGAATTTCCTTAGTGACTAAATAGTTTACTGTATTGGCGGACCATGGATTGATGGAAACAGAAAGGAGTTCTTCATCAAGAAAGTTCTCATTGATCAGTAAAGAAGATGGTGTGTTTGGAAGACATGACAGATGATCGGTGATGACATTGTCGGATCCTTTTTTGTCTTTGATCGTAAGGTCAAATTCTTGGAGTAAAAGGATCCAACAGATCAAGCGAGACTTAGCGTCCTTTTTGGCGAAAAGGTACCTAAGAGCGGAATGGTCAGTGTAAACAGTAATGTGTGAGCCGATCAAATAAGGTCGGAACTTTTTGAGCGCGAAGACTATCACTAGAAGCTCTTTTCAGTGGTTGTGTAATTGAGTTGAGCATCGTTCAAAGTCATACTAGCATAGTAGATGACATGAAGAATTTTGTTGATGCGTTGTCCGAAGATAGCACCAACTGCGAAGTTAGAACTGTCACATATTATTTCGAAGGGCGGATCCCAATTGGGTGAGCAAATGATTAGAGTGGAAATGTGTTCTTTTTTGAGATGTTCGAAAGTAGAAACACAATCAGATAAAGTCAAATGGAATGTCTTTTCGCATAAGAGTTGTCAGAGGTCGAGCAATTTTACTAAAGTCCTTCACAAAACGTTGATAAAAACCAGCGTGCCTAAAGAATGAATGAATGTCCTTGACAGATTTAGGAATGGATAGATTCGCAATTACGGCAACTTTTTTTTATCTACCTCAATGCCGTTATTTGAAATGACATGCCCAAGAACAATGCCATGTTTGACCATAAAATGACATTTTTTCCAATTTAACGTTTGTCCTCGCATCGTTTAAGAACAAACTCAAGATGGTGTAAGCATTCGGAAACAGAGTTTCCAAAGATGGAAAAATCGCCCATAAACACTTCAAGAAAGCATATGATCATGTCGGAAAAAATGCTGACCATGCATCTTTGAAAAGTAACAGGAGCATTGCAAAGGCCAAATGGCATACGTCGATACGCAGAGGTGCCAAAGGGACATGTGAAAGTCGTTTTCTCTTGATCTTCAGGAGCGATTAGAATTTGGTTATAACCAGAATAACCATCAAGAAAGCAATAGAACTCATGGTCGACTAAACGATCAAGCATTTGGTCAATGAATGGAAGAGGGAAGTGATCCTTTTGCATCATTTAATTCTTAATAATCAATGCAGACACACACCGTTTGAGTATGAGTTGGACTGAGTTCGATAGAGTCGTTTTTCAAAACGGTAAGTCCAGAATTTTTAGGCACGACATGAATTGGGCTAACCCACAAACTATCGGAGATGGGATAAATGATTCTGTTATCGAGGAGTTTATGAAATTCGCCTCGAACCGCACCCTTCATTTTTGGGTTAAGCCTTCGTTGTGCGTCATGAACAAGCTTTGCATCGTCAACCTAATAGATACGATGGTGAATGAGAGCGGGACTAATTCCTTTTATATCGGTGATCGACCATCCAATTGCTTCTTTGTTTTTTGAATGAATTGAAAGTAAGAAAGTTTCTTGATTAAGAGAGAGAGTTGAAGATATTATGACGGGAAATGTTTCGTTGTCACCTAAGTATGTGTACATAAGGTAATCGGGAAGGTGTTTGAGGTCCAACCTCGAGGTTTGCTAAATCAAATAATTTGGTTAAAGTTCTGAATCAACAGAAAGGGGTTAAAACGGAAGCGCATTTTCAATTTTGTTAAGCTCATCTTGAAACAGTTGTTCGTATTCGGTCTCCCGTTTGTGGTTGAGGTCAATTGTTTCGTTGTCAAAATTTTCTTGAATGGAGCTAACTTCCAACATTTGGTCATATCGTTCGTTCAATTGGTTTTCGAGATAGAAAATGTTAAGATCCAAAGTCATGTTTCCAAAAGCAATTTTCATCAAACCTTTTGGACAATTGATTAGAGCATTTGAAGTAGCCAAGAAAGGTCGGCCTAAAATCAATGGAATTTGTCTCATCGGATTGTTTAAGGGTTATGTCTCTAAAACAATGAAATCGATAGGGAACATAAATTGACTAATTTTGATGAGTACGTCCTCAATTTCTCCCACAGGTTTCTTTATTGAACGATCGGTAAATTGAAGAGTTACTTTCGTCGGTTTTAGTTCACCCAAGCCGAGTTGATGGTAAACTGAATAAGGAATCAAATTTACACTCGCACCAAATCTAGTAAGCACTTGTTAATCATTTTGTCTCCTATCATGCATGAGATCATCGAACATCCAGGATCTTTGTATATGATGGGAATTTATTGGGACAAGACTTCGCTAAGTCCGGTAGCTAAGAAAACTTTCTTGGGTATATGAGTGTGTCATTTGTGAGTACATAAGTCTTTTAGAAACTTAGCATAAGTTGGGACTTGTTGAATGATGTCAAGAAGTAGGATGTCAACTATGACTTGTTTAAAAATTTCGAACATCTTTTCCATTTGATCAGAATGTTTCTTGGGTCGAAGGCAATGTGGAAATGGAACATGATACTTAGTAGGTTGGTCTACTTGAGTCAAAGAAGAATTTGGATCGGCATTTGATTTTATGTTTGGTTCAATGTTTTGTTCTGAATTGCTTATCATTTTAGAAGTGTCAAGAAGGGCTTTTGATAAGTTGGTTGGATTAACAACCTGATTATCGATTTGTTTACCGGAACACAAAGTCGTGATAGCATTCATTTGGTTTACGTTGCTATCTCGAATGACATGGGCTTGATTATCATTCGTGTTTTGATTTCTAGGATCTGAAACTGGCTGACTTGGGAATGTGCCTCATTCACATTCACTCACAGTGGTAGCTAATTGACTCATTTGCATTTCAAATTTAGCAATTGATTAACTCATATTCTGCATATACGAGGTTAACAAATTTTGCAAATTGCTATTTGTTTAGAGGGTTTAAGTAGTTGCTTTAGCCAAAATTTCAAGATTTTTCTTAAGTGAAGTCAATCGTTTACCATCTTGGGGAGCAAAACATTGTTGCTGTTGAATTTGAGATGCACCCGCAAAATTTTGTTGAAAGTGATTGGGCTGAAATGGAGGATTCGAAGCATTATTCGGAAATGCTTGAAAATTGGACGAACCAAATTTCTGTTGGAATTATTTTGTTTCCATGCAAAATTAGGATGATTTCTCCAACCAGGATTGTACGTTGGAGAAAATGGGTCATTCTTACCATGTTAAAAGGATTGAGTTGTTCTATCGAGTTAGGACACTGATTGGCTATGTGATTCAGATCGTTGCATTTAAAACACATGGGTTGGGAAGCTTGGTTCATTTGGTTGGATGAGAAAATGTTGTCAAATTTATTGATTATTGCATCAATTTTAGCTTGCAAGGCCAAAGATGATCCTATCGAGTGTGGCTCAATCATGAATAAATGGATTTTTCATTAGAATGTTGCTACTGGGATGAGTTTTCGGCCAAGTTTCCAAGGAATTGCCAGGCATCGTCGTGATATTGGGCCAGAAAGTGGCCATGACACATAGATTCAAGCATGGTTCGTGAACTATTTTCAAGTCCACCATATAAGATTGGGCAAAGGGTCTATTTCTTGAAATTATGGTGTGGACATTTTATCAAAAGCTCTTTAACTCTATCAAAATGTTTTCCGAAAGGTCCACCTCTGAATTGATGAAAATTGACAATTTTGTTTTGGATTTTAGTTGTTTTTTCCAAGGGGTAGAAATTTTCTAAGAAAAATCTAATGAATTCTTCCTAAAAGTTTTGATTGAGTTTGACAGTAAGCTATACAACCATTTTTCAGCGTAATCGATAAGGGCAAATGGAATTAACCGAAGTTTGATTCCATCATCACATAATTGTTGGAGTTTAATGGTTGCACAAACTTGTTTGACTTTCATGAAGAAAATGTATGAGTCATCATGCTCAAAATTTCCAAATTTTAGGAGCGTGGCAATATGATTGGAATGAATTTCGAAATTATCACCCGTTAGGGTAGGTAATGCGATACAAGAAGGAATAGAAACTCTATTGGGAAAGATTCTATCCATGAGAGTTCGAGGGGCATTTTCGTTCGTCATTGTTGGAGGGTTGTTCGTCCGAGTTAAACGATTTGTTGTGTGTCACGAATCTAAGTACTCATGCACAAGTGAAAAGGTCAAGAAGAGTAAGAAGTGAGAATTGAGTTTAAGAGACTGAAGCAATGTTTAGAAAATGAAGTGAAATTGTTTATATTATATTTTTGGTAGAAAGGAAAAATATTTACCAAAAACAATTTATTTTTCAAAAGGGAGATTTGGTTTTTGTTTTTTTTTTGCTGGATTTTGGATTTTCAAATTTTTACTTTTTTATATGTTTTTTCTTTTTTTAGTTTTAGTTTTTGCTTTTGAAAAGGTTATTATTATTTTCTGAATTTTTGTTTTTTGCTGAAAAAAATAACTAAAAAATATTGTTCTTGGATTTTTGATTTTTTAAAAAAACTAACCTAAATAAAATGCTTTTTTTCTTTTTTTAAGGGAAAGATTTGAAAAGATTTCATTTTTTGGATTTTTGTTAAAAAAACTAGGTTAAGAAAAATGTAAAAAAAAGTTACTTTTGAATTTTGTTTTTTTTTGGATTTTTTTTATATATGCATGAACTAATGCAACTAAATGAATGCAAGGACTTAATTACAATTTTTTTTTCCTTAGTAGCTCCTAACCCAAAATTGTATAATCACACTGTCTTAATCCAACCAAATATTTCTTAGTCAGGTAACATACAGGAGTTATCGGTGCACCATGAATCACCGTAGCAATGCAGCCTAAGGTTAAGTATCTTCAGAGAAACAATCACTATAATTTTATGAATCTCTGTAATATCTATATATGATTATTGCTCTACCGTAGCCAAAACATCAAGAAGTTAGATTATCGAAAGTAGACAACTTGTCAAGATACAATTAAGCCCTAGGTGAGCTCGTGACACCCTTAAGTCCACGTCTAATCGTTATTACTAGCAAATTCTACGATGAAATGCAATTTACGGGCCAAGGAAGGGGTGATGAAATCCCCTATCTTATGTAGATTTGGGTGACGCCTTTAGAAAAAAAACAAGATGATATGAATGCAAAACTAAAAGTAAACACAAGCAACCAACTATATAAGGACAATTAAAACAAGAAAGCATGATACCAAAGTGTGTAGAATTATTAGCAATTTTATTTTAAAGTGACGAATTTTTTTTAGCAAGCAAGCAACAAGCAATTTTTTTGGCAAGCAAAGTAGAGCAGTTTATAGCAGCAATTCCTTTTTATTTCCTGCGACTTGAAAAGGAGTTGAAAACAATATATATATATATAAGGATATAACAAAAATGATTTCTGTAAAGTTTTTTTTTGTAATGACAACAAAAGCAAACAAAGGCCAAACGAAAACAAATATAAATAAAAACACAAACAAATTTTTCCGTAAAGCTTTGTTTTTTTAAAAGAAGCGAAAGGAAGATAAACAAAAGAACTAAAAAAACTCAACCCAATATTTGCAAATCAAATAAAAGTAAAACTCCTTTTTTGTTTTTTTATTCAATTAAAGATAGCTTAAATTAAAGACATACACAAACAATCACGATCAATGAATTACCCCTAGCCCGGTCCAAAATTAAACATACTCTAAATATATAGAATTTAACTAAATTTTCTCAAACGTATTTCCAAAATAGTAAATACAACCCTCAAATTATCCAAACAAAATTTCACAAAAAGGAAACCAAATTCAAATTTTCTGGTTTAATTCACTCACGGGTTGCTTAGAAGGTTAGGCTATTTATGTTAACTCGCCTTTTGGCACGGCTGTAGGCAGGCGGATTTAACTAAGTCGACCTCACGATTATCGAGGCTGAAATGTGATGGATTCGGTTTAGAGGGATGAAGTTCACCTGGATATGCCGCTCGGCATTGAGGTGAGGTTATGCCGCTCGGCATTGTGGTGAGGATATGCCACTCGGCATTGAGGTGAGGTTATGCCGCTCTGCATTGTGGTGAGGCTATGCCGCTCGGCATTGCGGCAAGATCAGATGTCGCTCGGCATTGGAAGGCATTCGACATCGAACCTCGCTCGGCATTGGACATCGCTCGGCATTATACCTCGCTCAGCATTGGAAGTTGCTCAGCATTGGAAGGCGTTCGGCATCGAACCTCGCTCGGCATTGGACATCGCTCGGCATTGTACCTCGCTCGGCATTGGAAGTCGCTTGGCATTAAAAGGCGTTCGGCATCGAACCTCGCTCGGCATTGTACATCGCTCGGCATTGTACCTCGCTCGGCATTGGAAGTTGCTTGGCATTGGAAGGCGTTCAGCATCGAACCTCGCTCGGCATTGGACATCACTCGGCATTGTACCTCGCTCGGCATTCGAAGTCGCTCGGCATTGGAGGGCGTTCGGCATCGAACCTCGCTCGGCATTGGTGAGACGGCTCGGCATTGGTGAGACGGCTCGGCATTGGTGAGGTCATGGTTCCTCGGCATTGGTGAGACGGCTCGGGATTGTGGTGAGGCCGGTGTGGCTCGGCAATGTGGTGAGGGCGGTGTGGTTCGGCATTGTGGAGGTACGTGTGGCTCGGCACTGTGGAGAGGCCGATGTGACTCGGCATTGTGGAGGTATATGGCTCGGTGGAAGGCCTTGATGGGCCCGGATCATTCAGAAAGCCGAACAACTCTGGATTTGCCTATAAATACAGCATGTGAGGGTTCAGAAAAATGACCTTCTTTCTTCTCTCTTGCTTTATATTTCCTAAGGCTGAGATTACTCTACCATCTTGTAACTGTAATCAATTATTACAGCAATAAAAAGGAGACTTCTGGAGTGGACGTAGGCCGGAGATAGCCAAACCACTATAAAATCTGTTGTTCTTTACTGCTTTCATTTTAATTTTGACTGTTCTTCACATTATTACTCTCTACATACACACTATCTCTGAGCTGTGACGGGTATTTGGTGCTTTCATCTGGATTTAGGTGTTAGTGACCAATTTTGGCACTAACAATTTACATAGGCAATTGAAGAACAGGGCAATTTGGTTCATGGGTTGGGTAGTGGATGCGGTGGTTGATTTGGAAATTGCGTGTAGCTATGAATTTGGGAAAATTTGCAGCTTACCGAGGGGTGTTTGGGGATTGATTTCAGATGGCTATGATGGGTTGTTGTTGGTGGAGGAGCGGAGGTTACAAGCAGAGGTTGGTCCAGAGAAGAATGTGCAGGAAGTGGTGTTTTGTAAACAGGAGAAATTTGTTGCTTTGAAAATGCCAAAGTGTGAGGTAGTGGAACTTGTTGTTGCAGTGGAGGTGTAGTGATCGGAAGAGGCAGGAAGATGAAGTGAGGGGGTGATTTACTGCTGGGGTTGCAATTGATGATGTGGGAGGAGTGTAGTTGGTTGTATGGTTTGTTGTTTGTTTGTGGAGGTGTTCAGGCAGTGTTTTGATTCGGAAGTGGGATGGGAGCCAGTGCAAGGCATGGTTTGTTGGTTGGGAGGTATGGCAGTTGGTATGGAGAATGGTTTGAGGTAGAGTGGTTTGTTTGTTTGGTTGAAGTGTAGTGCTAGTGTTTGTTGAAGTGTACAGGCAAAGGTGATGGGTAGAATTGGATGATGATAGAAGTTTTGATGTTGTAGATGAAGTGTGGGCAGGCAGAGGTTTGGAAGTGATGGAGTTGTTAAGGTGGGTTGGTGGTTGTTTTTGGTTGTTGAAGTTTTAATTAAGAATTTCTAGTTGTTGAAGTATGGGCTTATACTACATGTGCGTATAGGCAAAGGTGATTTCAGGTGCTTGCTGGTTGGAGGGAAGTGGTGGAGTTCGGTAGAAGCAAAGGTGGGTAATTTAGAGGAAGGTTGTAGTTGTGGAATCAAGGAAGGGAAATGGATGTTGAAGGCGATGTTTGCAGTGAGATGGTGGTTAATGTGATGGAGGTTGTGAATGCAGGAGATGTGTGCATGAGGTAGGGTGGTAGTGGTTGGTGTTTGGTCTGTAGCCTATGATGGTTGTGTTTGGTATAGGAAATAGTGGATGTGTGCAGAGGAATGCAATATTATGCATAAGAGATGGTGATGTTGTAGTAGGGATTGAAGTGTTGTTGTTGTGTTTGAAGTATGCGTGGCGGTATTTGCAGGCAGAAGATTATGGTAGGATTGAAGTGCTTTATGGTTTCTGGTTGAGGCAATGGTGATTGGTCTGGGTTTTGTGAGGCAGAAGTGAGTTGTTCAGAGGATGGTATGGTGTTTGCAATGTGAAAGGTTTATGGAAGTGGAGTTAAGGCAATACAAGGGAATGATGGGATGACCATCTATTTCAGGTTAAAGGAAGAATTGGAGTGGCGAATGGTGATTGTATGGTCATGGTTGTTGTGGATGATATTTGATTGAAAAAGGCAGTGTGTGGTTGTCAGGTGGTGTGGGCCACTGTTTGAGGGAGATGGTGTAGTTGCAGAACAAAAATGTAGTGGTTATGTCCAAAGAAATGTTCTGTAAAAATGCACATAGAAATGCACTGTATTTGCAGGCAGAAGGTTAGTGGTGAACTGTATGGGATGGTGTTGGAAGTATGCAAAAAATATAAATGGAGAAAATAAAAAAAATGTAAAAGGAAATTGGTAATGCAAATGTAATGGAATTGTAATGCAAATGAAATAAAGTATTTTTGTTCTGTTTTGAAATGAAATTGTGCATATATTTTTTTTACTAGAAATGCAAATGCAAATAGAAACACAAAGAACACACAACACAAAATATTTTTTTAAAATACAAATCAACACACAAAATGAACACACAACAAAATCAAATAAAAATTATTCGAAAAGTAAATTAAAACCAAATTGCGATTCCCGACAACGACGCCAAAAACTTGTTGAATAACAATGGAAATTTCTATCGATTAGAATACCATCATTAAAAAATATTATCGTTAAAAAATCATAAGCGCACGACGTAAAATTATAGTATGTATGCGAGTACTCATCGATCCGCAGAGAATGAATTAAATTCTAATAATACTCAATCAAACTAACCTAAAGTTTTGAAGTTTGTTTTAAACTAGAAAATTGTAGAAAATAAGCTTGAAGAAAAGTGAATAAAACTATGATAATAAGGTGCAATTTAGAGGAAAATCCACTTCTAACCATTCATATAAATCAACACAAAATTCACTTGTAATCTCTCATTAAAATGTTAAGTAGAAATAATAGATGTTTGCACAAAAAATGGGCAAACACCTCCAAGTCGTGTGATTTAGTTGATTTTATGTTGTTTTTAGTGGTCTAGGTAATTTATGAAAATATGTAAAATGCAGGGACTAAACTGTAAAAGACACACAGATTTATAGTGGTTCAGCCAGAATGTGCCTACATCCACTTTATATATTATTTTTCCTTTCTTGTTCAGATTACAAGTACAAAGCTTTGATACAAGTATATGAAAGTTGTTTGAAAGTTCTATCCATGCTTGAGCTCTCAAACTTGTCCCCATTGTTGTACCCCTACCCCTCTATTTATAGAGTGAGGCTGGGAGTAGGGGCCTTGGATGTATATAGTTGTTGGCGGGCCTGGGCTGATGTAATCTGGCCTGGCATTGTTGGTTCGGTAGTGGTTGGTCCGGTGGTGAGTGGAGTTGGGATTGGTTCGGTAGTCTCGGTCCGGTGGTGAGTTGTGAGGATTGGTTCGGTGGTCTCGATCCGGTGATGAGTGGAGTTTTGATTGGTTCGGTAGTCTCGGTCCGGTGGTGAGTTGTGAGGATTGGTTCGGTGGTCTCGGTCCGGTGATGAGTGGAGTTGTGATTGGTTCGGTAGCCTCGGTGTGGGCTTGGATCGGTGGTGAGAATTCGCCCAACATTTGCCCCCAAAAGTGGGGTATATGCCTGCATATGTCGCGCTTTTCTTATTTGGACACCCTCATGCGACCCGAGTGCCGAACCAAATGGTCCGGCTACCCTACTTTTGTCTATAAGTATGGGCTCCATGTCTTCGTCATTTCTTACTATTTGAAAGAGCCGATCCAGATTCTTAACCGCCGAATCAGGTGAGGTTCCCCTCTACCGAACGAACCTTATGCTAGAGTTACCGAATGAGTTCGGGGAGTATAAGCACCGAATGAACCTTCGCCTTGTACTACCGAATGACACTTTGGGGAGTACGAGTGCCGAATGGGCTTTCCGCCCCAAACTACCGAATGTACCTTGTGAAGTACGAGTGCCGAATGGCCTTTTGCCTTGCTTTACCAAATGAACTCGGGAGTTTGAGTGCCGAATGAACTTTCGGCCTTAAACTACCGGATGCACTTATGTTTTGAATTACAAGTGAAATTCCAGACTACATACTCTCATACTTTCTTATGTTGCAGATAAATGTCTCATAAAGTTGAAACCCGATCAGAAAAGAAGAAATCCCAGGACAGAGAAGATCCTTCCGCAGTGCCCCCAGCTCAGTCAGGATCGGGACGTCATGGGCCCACCCCGAGGTCACTAGTAGATGGGTACGGCCCTCAGGAGCTTCTGAACTCACCTCCTGACTGTTTCCCTAGCTCTCTCAAAGGCGGGCAGCTTGATGTTATTTCTCGCTCCTTTGGGATTGACAGAGCGCGCATGCTATTACCGGGGGAGGGAGTGATGCCATATAATCCCCCCGAAGGATATTTCGCCTATAGTAGGTATCATTGTATGTGTGGGGCCATTCCCCCGATCAATGCTTGGATAATCAGCTTCATCACCTACTTGATGGTGGCTCCTTTTCAGCTTTAGCCTAACTCCTACGCCATCCTGGTGAGCCTGTTTGTCATTTTCCAGAGGAGATACGGGCGTCCTCCCTCCAACCGGGAGATCCGGTATTTGTACAATTTGAGAGACTATAAGAAGGGGTCTCCATACATCAGCTTGGAATCAGCCGTATCTTTCAAGCCGGTCCTGGACTTATATTCGAAGTTCAGCATGTTCAAGAAAGAATGGTTTTTCATCAAGGATGACTCTGTTTCCATCCGTCGCTTCACCTCTGGCTGTAAGTTGAAGCTTATTTATGATTTCTGTTCTGACTGCAATGCTTCTTCTTATGTGCTTTTATTTCTTGCTAGCGACAGGTGGCTTTGCGGTCGTGGAAAACGATCGCCTGGTTCAGATGGCTGTGGAAATAGAAGCCATTACGGGAAGGGATAGGTTGGCTTCTTACTTGATCAGGAACGCTACACTTCTGGGGCACAACCTTATTCTACCACATCAGTCCGTGGTCAAGCAGAGAGACACGGCTGAGGAGAGGGCTGCCAACGCTAAAGGAGGGGCTACGGCGAAGAGCAGCAAAAGGAGACCCTTCTCGATACACCCAGTTGCCGGAGGGAAGAAACTCAAGAAGTCAGATGGACCCTCCCCTATCACATGTCCAGATGTTGCGGAGGAGGAAAATGTGGAGGAGGAAAGAGACGAGGATGAAGGAGGTGAGGCGGAGAGCGGAAGTGGTAGGGAAGGTGACGGTGATCGTCACGGCGATGATGGTGGTGAAGGACAAAGTGGTGATGGCACCGGGGCTTTACCTCCTGGGCAGGCAGGCGTGATTCAAGAGTGGACAGATGATGCTCTCCGCCAAGCCTTCGAAGAGTTGAAGGAAGGACCGGCCTTGGTGGAGAAGCCCAAGAAAGCTGGTAAGGCCGGGACTGGCGCCGGTTTATCTTCCGGGAGTGCTTCTACTGAGGCAACTTCTACGATTCAAGGTGAATTTCTCTTTATTCTTTTTAATTCTTGAATGATGGCTCAATGCATGCTGGTGAAACTTTGTTTTCATTCCAGGAGCGGGCCAAACGGCCAAGACCTCAGATCTTCGGCACAGGCTTGAACAATACAGACTTCTCAAAGCTTCTGCCAAACCGAAGCCTCCTACTAACCGCCCTAGAGACGTAGTCGGCTATCGTCCTCTTCTTGGAGTTATTGAAGAAGATATACAAAAGAGGAAGAGGAGTCGATCTTCGTTTGAATTTCCTCCTGGCCCTCCGGCCCCACTCCAGCCTATTCACGATATTACGGAGGAGGATACTGAGTTTATGCCTTCCCCACATCCGTCTGAGGATCCAACCGTCACCCTGATAGATCACCCTGGCTTGGTTCGTAATCCGTTTGCGGGTCATCCAGACCTAGACCCCACCTCTCATGACATCTCCTTCGATGAGGCTACTGGTGAGCACCTTCTCCCTCGCAATCCTATGGTACGGGTGCTTGACGAAGCTAAGTCCCTGGACCTTAATTTGCTTACCACCCGGGTTGTAACTCTGGGGGATGAAGCTAAGGCGAACATCGACCGGGTTGCCGAAGAGACCAGGAAATTGATGGGGCATCATGCCCGACTAGTCAAGGCCGGGGAGAAAATTGGGAGTGCCAATATTCGGTTACGGTTAATGGTTTCCGACCAGGCTAAGCAACTTGCCGATCAAGCCATTCAAATTTCTCAGCACGAGGCCGCATCCAGGCAACTGAAGAAGACTATGGAAGAGACCAGCAGGGCAGAGTTGCGAAAAATGGAGGCCGCCTGCAAGGAGCGGATTGACATGGCCATTGCGACGGTGGATGAGGTTCGACAAGCGGACCTCGAGCGGGTACAGGAATTATCGGGGAGACTTGAGGCCGCGGAGCTTGCTCAGTCCAGGTTGAAGGAGGATATGGAGGCGATGAGGATATCCCTTCAGGCTGACCGCTCACGATATCGATCGGAGAGGGATGCTGCCTTGCAAAGCTGCGGTCTTCTGAGGCCCAAATGAGGGAGTTTGAGGAAAACGAGGGGATGATGGATGAGATGCTCCATGATATGTATTTTCGTACTTGGAAATAGGGTAACTTATCCTGGATGGACGATTACCCCCGAGTTATGGCCAGGATTTATCTCAGGGCTCTGGAGGAGGCTAGGGCTGATGCGGATAAAGAGGGTGGCGCGGTCTTCAGAATGGATGTGGTCACTGCCCAGTTTACCAAGGAGGAGAAGGTGGTAGTGAAGGAGGGTATGCGGCTGCTTGCCGCTGAGGAGGTAGGTGTGCAAGTAGAGGATGATGATCAGGATGGTCGGGAAGCAAGCGCTGGTAAGTCTTCCCTTCTAGTCTTTCCGTTAACTTGGTTGCTTATCACTAATGAATTCTTTCTTTGACCGGACAGGTGGGCAATAGGACAAGGGTAAAGCTCCTATGCAGCCGGCTCCTTGACTTGACCTGGATATCTTTTTGTTGACTTGACATTGTTGTATATGTTAGTCTCAAAACAGTAACGTGACTTTTAGGTTGTAATTATGTTACTTGTAATAAACAACATTATTCTTGATGTGTAATTTTTTTTAAGCCGATCCTGTCATTTTTGAATGTTTTTGCTATTTTGACACGTTGCGTGAGAAATACAGCTGTGCGTGTGCTTGTAATTCAATTGCTTTTGATGTCAAGTTCTTGCTTAAAACATAATTTCATGCCTTGCAATGCTAGTGTGATGTATGCATAAATTATAGCCATGTATTTGTACATAAAAGAAGAAAATACCGCCTTTCATGTTCTAATTGTAGATGGTAGTTTTGAATATCTTGTATGACCGAGTATGGAATGCAGTCGAAGGCCCTGCCATCCAATTATGAGTTCCTACTCCCATTGGCGAGTATCTCCTACTCTGTATCCTGTACTTTAGGGATTGTTATAGAGGACAGGAGAAAAGTTCTTTAAATAGAATTGAAATATGAGAAATAGTAAAACTTCCAATCACGGAAGGCCTTCGATGTGCTTAAGTTCGTGGAAAACGGGTTTTGTAGTCACTTTCCCTAGCTGTGGGTCTTGGAGACATTTGTCACCCATCTTACGCCTTTGCGGGGAGTTTATCTTTTTTACCACAGCCGCACTTAAGACACTCGGAGCGGAGATCGCGCACAGTAACTACCAGGGCCATTATGGCCTGTAATCGTGGGTATTATTCAATTTACTGTGGCCGGCTAGCGTGGGTGTCGATCGTCAACCGTGAACTACCCCTGGCTGGCCACACCTTATGTTGGGGCTTAAAGTAGGTTCACGGTTGCCGGCGAGCCGAACGCCGTAATGAGCTGCCTCGGCTATAGTCGGCCTTCTCGGTGGCTTATAATCGGCTCATTACAGTTGGCTTTAAGGGCCGATCGCGAGCAATGAGTTAACCCACAGCAGAGGGATGCTGGAGCAAAAGTGTCTCATTGGCGAGGGCATAGATTCGCGTAGTACCTGTTAGGTCTTGTCCAAGTGAGGTTGCGCCATGATGTGTCTTGAATGGGAATGTCATTACACAGGATTTTGTTCAACAGAAAAGGATAAAGTTAACGAGCAGCCAAGATATAAAGGAACGAGTTAAAAGGAGACAAGTTTTTTAAAGTGGTTCGGCATGAAAACGCCTACGTCCACTGATTCTCTTTGTTAATTCACTTCATATGGGCAGTACAAGTTAAGAAAAGTATCGACGAAGGTGTTGGATGTTCCATGCCCTCTGGAACACCTCCCCGTCTACTGTTGACTAAGCTCCATTTTGGAGATCTTTATGAATTACATATGGTCCATCCCAGATTGGATCTAGTGCTCCAGGGCGCGGGAAGATTCGCTTAAGGACAAGATCTCCTTTTTGTAAGCTGCGATGCTTGACTTTGGAGTTGTATTGTGCTGCCACTTTTTGCTTGTGAGCTGCTGTCTTAAGGGCTGCATCATTTCTTCTTTCATCAATTAGATCCAAAGACATGTAGAGGAGCTCTTCGTTCTCTTCCGGGTTATAGTGGATCTTACGGTGGGAAAGCACTATAGTTTCAACTGGGAGCATAGTCTCCGATCCGTATGCCAAAGAGAAAGGAGTATGCCCCGTTGATGTTCTGAAAGATGTGCGATAGGCCCACAGTGCCGTAGGAAGTTCATACACCCAAGCGCCTTTTGACTTTTTGAGTTTCTTTTTTATTAGAGTTTTGAGAATTTTGTTGACGGCTTTGACTTGTCCGTTTGCCTGGGGATAATCGACGGATGAGAAGCTTTTGTGAATTCCATGCTCTTGGCACCGGTTGGGGAACTCCTCGCTGTCAAACCGAATTCCATTGTCCGATATGATTTTAAGTGGGACTCCGTACCTGCATAGAACATTTTTGATCAAGAAGTTAATAACTTTTGCTGAAGATACTTTATTTAGGGGTCTGCTTCCACCCATTTGGTGAAATAGTCGACTGCCACTATAGCATATTTGGCCCCGCCTCGGCCCATTGGCAGTTCGCCAATCAAATCAATTCCCCATACTGCAAAGGGCCAAGGGCTGGTCATTTGAGTAATCTCAAATGTTGGTATCCGCGGAATCTTAGCAAACTTCTGACATCTGTCACATTTCCTGACGAAATCTAAGGCGTCCTTGCTTAAGGTGGGCCAGAAATATCCATATCGGAGTATCTTTATTGCCAAAGTCTTCCCTCCCGTGTGATCTCCGCAACTTCCTTGATGGATGTTGGATAAGACTTCCTTGGCTTCCCTTCCGGCGACACACCTTAATAAGGGGTTAGAGAAGCCGCGCCGATAGAGGGTGCCCTCTTGTATTGTGTAGCGGGAAGCTTTCCTCAAGATTTTCTTGACTTCGTTACGCCTATTGGGCAGTGTGCCACTTTGTAAGTAGTCTCGGATGGGGGTCATCCAAGTTGCTTCTTCGGTTGCAGCTATCAGATTCACTTGCTCAAAACTTGGGGTTAGTTGCTTTGAGATGGTTACTGCTTCGGAAATAGCGCCGTCTCTTATGCTAGCTTGCTTTGCCAATTCGTCGGCCTCTTGGTTCTCTTCCCGAGGGATGTGTTTGATTAAATAGTGATCCAATTGATTGAGAAGCAACTTGGTCTTCTTTAAATATGCCATGAGTCGTTCTTCTCGAGCCTAGAATTCTCCTAGTATTTGATTTACAATAAGTTAAGAATCGCTATGAAGACACAAAGAATTGGCTCCGATTTCTAAGGCAAGTTCTAATCCAGCTATCACTGCTTCGTACTCTGCATCGTTGTTGGTGGCAGCGAATTACAACCTTATAGCATAGTGTAGCTTATTCCCCCTGGGAGTGATTATTACCACGCCTGTCCCCGAGCCTTGTTCGTTCGACGCACCATCCACAAAGAGATTCCACTTGATGTCTTCTGCTATTTCTGATTGCTCCTTACCTTCATTGGTAGTGAATTTGGCAATGAAATCGGCCATGGCTTGTCCCTTGATGGCGGTGCGAGGATGGTAGGTGATATCGTATTGACTTAGTTCAATGCACCATTTAATTAGTCACCAAGAAGTGTCGGGACGATGGAGTACCTGCCTTAGCGGTTGATCGGTCAGAACTCTGATGGAATGAGACTGGAAATAGTGACGCAGTTTCCGTGATGTGATTAGTAAACAGTATGCTAGTTTCTCAAGTTTAGGATATCTGGATTCCGCCCCTGTAAACCTCTTGCTTACAAAGTATACCGGCCGCTGCGTGCATTTGTCTTCTCTCATCAATGCGGCGCTTAGAGCATGAGATGACACAACAAGGTATAGGTATAGCTCTTCGCCTTTGTTCGGAGTTGAGAGTACTGGTGGTCTCTGGAGGTGTTCAATTAAGTTAAGGAAAGCTGTTAAGCACTCGTCAGTCCATTCTAATTTTCATTTCTCTTTCTTTAGAGCTTCGAAGAAGGGGATGCATTTGTCGGTCGCTTTAGAGATGAATCTGCTCAGGGCGGCCACCTTCCTATTTAGGCTTTGCATCTCCTTTCGGGTAGAAGGTATCCTGATATCTTTCAGAGCTCGGATTTGTTCAGGGTTTGCTTCAATTCCTCTGGCATGGACGATGAATCCTAGAAACTTTCATGATGATACTCCGAAGGAGCACTTTAGGGGATTCAGCTTCATTCCATATTGGCGAAGTACTTGAAATATTTCATCCAGGTGGCTTACGTGATCGTCGGCTCCCCTTGACTTTACCAGCATGTCATCCACATAAACTTCCATAGTTTGTCCTATTAGCCCTGCAAACATCTTGTTGACGAGGCGCTGATAGGTGGCCCCTGCATTTTTAAGTCCGAAAGGCATTACCTTGTAGCAGTACAATCCCCGGTCAGTGATGAAACTAGTGTGGTCTTGATCGGGAGCATGCATAGGAATTTGGTTATATCCTGAGTATGCGTCCTTAAAAGATAAGAGTTCGTGCCCGGCTGTGCTGTCTACAAGCTGATCGATTCGGGGAAGTGGGAAGCAATCCTTCGAGCAGGCGTCATTTAAGTTGGAGAAGTCAATGCATGTTCGCCACTTCCCATTAGCCTTCTTTACCAGCACCGGGTTGGTGATCCACTCTGGGTAGATGGCTTCTCGTATGAAGTCATTGGCAAGTAGGTTCTTTACTTCTTCATCGAGGGCGGTTGATCGTTCTGCCCTTATACTTCTCTTTTTCTGTTTTACTGGCACCTTGGTAGGATCAATGTTTAGTACGTGGCATGCTATGTCAGGGGAGATTCCGGTCATGTCAGCGTGTGACCACGCAAATACATCCAAGTTGTAACGGAGAAAATCAATGAGTTGTTCCTTCAGCTCTGGTTTTAGTTGGGACCCGACTTTCAATAGTCTACTCGAGTCATGTCTGTCTACAGATACAAATTCCATAGCCTCTGCAGGCTCGGCGGTGGCCTCCTCCTCTTTGTCCCTGGGGTTTAATTCATTGAAAGGGTCGCTGGTATATCGAAGAGGAGGGGCTTTCTTTAGTTGCTACGCTTCCAAACTTTTTGTGCAGAGGGCAATCTCTACACTCTTCCCTTTATCCTTCTTGTGGTTGTTGCGAAGTTCGGTTACATAGCAATCTCGAGCAATGTCCTGGTCTCCCTCTACTTCCCCTACTCCATTGTCCGTTGGAAATTTCATCTTCAAGTTCCATGGGGCCATGACAATTTGGAAGTCAGACAAGGCTGGCCTTCCTAAGAAGGCGTTGAAGGCCGAGTGGTTTTCTATCAGCACAAATGTCTGTTTTCCGCACAACGCAGCGGGGATGACTTCCAATTTCAACAAAGAGGTCCAGTCGTCCGAGGGGCATCTTCGCATTTCCTGTGAAACCGTGTAGTGGTTTATTGCAGGGAAGAACATCCCTTAATGACAGCTTCATTTTGTCAAAAGCATGCTTGAATAGGATATTTACTGAGCTTCCAGTGTCTACTAGAATTGGGAAGACCTCGGCTGGGCCGAGCCGGGCAGAGATAACCATGGGATCTGTGTGAGGGTATTGCCTTCCCTCCAGGTCACGCCTACTGAATGTGATGTCATCATTCTCTATCCGCTTCGGGGGGCGTTCTTCTATAATGGAATTGATGCATTCTTCATTGTTTCTAAGTGACTTTCTGTACCTTTCCATCTCTGCCTAGCTTCCATCGGCGATGTGCGGCCCTCCTGAGATGGTATGGACCACTATCTTCTCTTGACTGGAGCCGCCGGTGTTGCGATTTCCTCTGCCTATTTCTAGGGAGGGTAGCCTTGGGTTCTCATTGGCAGGAACTGGAGTCCTGTCCTGGCCTTTTACATAGCATTCTAGTCTTCTTCTTCTGATGTGTTCTTCAATCAAGTCCCGGAGATGATGGCATTCGTTGGTATCATGCCCATGGGATTCGTGGAAGCGGCATAATTTTCCAGAATTTATTGCATTATCTGATTCCTTCTTGTGCGGGGGGTGTTTGTATCTAACTTCGTCTTGAGTGGCCAGGAAGATGTTTTTGATCGTTTCATTCAACGTGGTGTAAGCGTCAAATATCGGTCCTGGCCGATATAGGCGCTTTTCTCCCTTCTTGCCCCCAGCGTTGTCTCTAGAATCACTTCTTCGAACGTCCTTTGCTACAGCAGGCGTGTTGCCGTGAGCTGCCTTATTTTTTTGCCCTGTCTACCTCTTAGTGGCAGCATCTTCAAGTCTCATATATTTCCCAGCTTCATGGAAGAAATCGGGTAAAGTAGTTGGTTTTTCTTTGGTCAATCTTCTAGCAAATTTAGTATCCAGATGCACACCGCTACAGAGGGCCATTAAGATAAGCTTCTCATCGGCATCTTGGACTGCGGCCGTTGCAGCATTGAATCGGGTTAGATATTGCTGCACCTTCTCTCCAGGTTTCTGTTTGATACTGGATAAGGAATAAGCGTCCTTGGGCTGCTCTACATGAATGCGGAACTGGCTGATGAACTTTTCTTTCAACATCTCCCATGAGCTGATGGACCCTTGGGGTAGATGGCAGAACCAGGAGGTAGCTAGATCTGCTAAAAATAGCGGAAAGCATTTGCACATCACTCCTTCTGTTGCTCCACTCATGAGCATATGCTGTGTGTATCTCTGTAAGTGTACAACGGGGTCAGAGGTTCCTTTGTAAGGTTCCATTGTTTTGCATTTTCCATTCTCGAGGGGTGATGGCAATTTCGATATTGCGGGCGAAAGGGTTGGTTACCCTAGCGCCTATTCCTCGGTCTCTTTGATCCTGTTGGACACACTCTCTGAACAAGCGTGCCATCCTTTCGTCAGAATTTGGAGCAGATAGAAATCAGTTCGGTTCTACTCTGTGGGATTGATTCCGTCCAGATGACCTGTAGGGATGGTATCGTCTACCATTCCTACTATTTTCCAGTGGCTATCTTTGGTCTTCTGGGAGCATGCTAGGGTCAGCTACAGTTGGCCCTTGCCTTGATCTTCCCCTACTGGGTTCTAATCTAAGCACTTCCTCGGGTCCAACTTCGGGCTGGACTCCATCTCGGCCCCGTTCACTGGTGTTTCCGTGGTTAGGCAGGACGACAGGCTTGGCTACAGTTGACCTTCGCCCGGTACCTCCCCCGTTGGGTTCTGTTCCAAGCGTTTCCTCAGGTCTAACTTCGGGCTGAGCTCGGTCTCGGCTCCTACCATGGCCGCTTCTGTCGTTAGCTCCTTCGAAGAAGGAAGATCTTTGTTGTCTCTGAGATCCTCCAGACTGGGACTCACCCCATGATTCAGTGTTGCGGTTGGACTCTTCCGCATCCCTTAAGCGTGACTTGAGTTGGTCCACCAAGGCTTCCTGCTGGGATGTGAAGCGATTAGTCACTTCAGCCACAACCCTGTCTAGATCTGCCTTAGTAATTGCTACCGGCTGTTCTATGGCAGGGGTTGTCGGATTTGCCTGACCTTCATTTGGTACTGTTACTGGAATGGGATGATTTACTTGATCTGTGACCACTGGATCTGGAACACTGCTAGTTGCGATGTTCTTTCCTTTGTTAACGTCTTTTTTCTGCCTCGGAGGCATGTTTTCCAAGCAATGAACGACGCTGTTAGGAAGAAGGTTAAGTGGGAGAAGCTGAAGCTTCGAGCTTCTCGTTCTCAGTGAAAGCACCAAAAATGTTTGCACAAAAAATGGGCAAACACCTCCAAGTCGTGTGATTTATTTGACTTTATGTTGTTTTTAGTGGTCTGGGTAATTTATGCAAATGTGTAAAATGCAGGGACTAAACTGTAAAAGACACACAGATTTATAGTGGTTCAGCCAGAATGTGCCTACGTCCACTTTATATATTATTTTTCCTTTCTTGTTCAGATTACAAGTACAAAGCTTTGATACAAGTATATGAAAGTTGTTTGAAAGTTCTATCCATGCTTGAGCTCTCAAACTTGTCCCCATTGTTGTACCCCTACCCCTCTATTTATAGAGTGAGGCTGGGAGTAGGGGCCTTGGATGTATATAGCTGTTGGCGGGCCTGGGCTAATGTAATCTGGCCTGGCATTGTTGGTTCGGCAGTGGTTGGTCCGGTGGTGAGTGGAGTTGGGATTGGTTCGGTAGTCTCGGTCCGGTGGTGAGTTGTGAGGATTGGTTCGGTGGTCTCGGTCCGGTGATGAGTGGAGTTGTGATTGGTTCAGTAGTCTCGGTCCGGTGGTGAGTTGTTAGGATTGGTTCGGTGGTCTCGGTCCGGTGATGAGTGGAGTTGTGATTGGTTCGGTAGCCTCGGTGTGGGCTTGGATCGGTGGTGAGAATTCGCCCAACAATAGATGTGCTTATTATAAGTTTGATTTATCTGTTCTATTAATTAGCACAACTTAAATCATTAACTCTAACACACCATTCAAACCCACTTATCAAAACTCATGAAAATGACGTGAGAATTAAATATAAAATATATTTTAAGTATGATGTTACTCCAAATATTCACCTTTCGACTGAATCGATACCTTTTTAAGAAAAGAACAAGAGAGAAGAGTTCCACCTAGACCTTTCAGAAGAGTTAAAGGGATGCTATCAACAAAGTCTGGAAGTTCTGGAACCTTTCGAAGGTGTCCAAGGGTTTCAACAACCAAGATCCAATGGGTTCATACCTTTCAAAGGAGATGAAGGAGTCGAAAGCACCCTTCCGCCTTTGTTGAGAACCTTTCGACTAGATGAAGACCTTTTGATTAAGTCGAAACTATATCTTCCGAAGATAATGAAGAATGGCACTTTAAACATGCGACAAATCATTCGGAACCAATGGTTTCACCTTTATTCAAACTGACAGAAAGCAAGTATTATCCTGAGCAACTCCTTCAAAAGCCACAGTAAGCCTTTCGAATCAGTCGAAACCAATGTGGTCCAAGAGGTTTCCACAACAAATCAGAAATAAGAGCACAACCGCACCTCAACATCATCGAAACCATTGAACAAGGGCTATCGACAGAGTCAGAAGCACTTACAAGGCAACTCAAAGAAGAGGAGTACAACCATACCTTGCGACAAAGGCAGCAACATACTAGAGTTCTTCGGCAGCCACTTTTCGACCCAATCGAAAGCATCAGGGTTGAAAGGTGCGGACCCACATCTATAAATAAGACCCAAGGGGTCACGTTTTGGGGATCCGATCTTTCTCATTCTACACTTGTATACTCTTAAGAGAATTATTGTAAACCCTAATTATAAAATTTATTTGGGAACTTAGAGAAATAAAGTTTTCTTTGTTTGATAAAGGGAAGTCTCCATTACTTTAGATTACTTTACTGTTTCATTAAAGTTTTTATTGGGTTCGTCGTTTCTAGGTTTCGCTTACATCGAAAGGCCACTGTCGACACAGTCGAAACCTTGCAAATTCTAATTACTTCAGTTATCAATTTCAAGCTATCTTTCACCTGAGCCATAGCTTTCGACAAGGTTGAGTCCAAGCCTCAATCCACTGAAGTTTTCGATTAATACAAGAAACCTAAAGGTTTAGCTTTCGACAAAGTCGAAAGCCCGTTCGAAGTCATATCTATTTGAGGTCCCTAATCCAAACCAAAATCTTTAAAGCCTAAAGCTCTTGACAAGGTCGGAACCCAATCTCGGATTCCTGGTTCAAGCTTTGTCACCAAAAATCACCTTGCTTCCAACTAAGTCGGAACCTTTGTATTAGATTCTTGGAATAAGTCCTAGCTACACAACCATCAAGGCCTTCGACATGATCGAAACCATCAAAGGAAAAAATTTCTAAGGTACCTCCATCAATTCGAAAGGAAGGCTTTTGAAGAAAAGATCAATCCATCTCAACAAAGTCGAAAGGTCATTAAGCACGAATCAACCCTTTCGACATAGTCGAAAGGTCGATCTGAGTAATTCTTGCCTACTACAACCTATTCAAAATGGAAATTCAAAAAGGATTCATACCTTCCTTTTACTCTACTTGCCTAAAGGATAATTCTCATTCCTTAGCATAACTTTTGGGTATTGATAAGAAACCTTTTTAACATTTTTGGCGCTAGAAGGAGGGCTCGAACCACCGACTTGGTTAAACCCTCAAAACTACTATTCTCTAACCCCACTTAGCTTAATCCTACTTCAAGTTCATCTACTTCGGTTAATCATGGCTAGAAGAATTATAAGTTATGAACAAGGATCCTTTGACCACATGAGATAAAGTTCTCCTCAAATTCATCAAAGATTCCAATCAAAACGAAGAGCAAAGGTTAAGACTAGAAGCTCTAAGAATTATAAACAAGAAGAAAGCGGAATCTTATGATCCTGAGAAATGAAGATTAAATCCTTTTCATGTTGGCCCTACCCCTATCTTTGCACTAGGAAAGAAAACAAATGGAAGTGGCAATGTCTTCAATCAAATGAGAAGAACCATCCAACACTATTCAAAAGGCACAATCTTTGAGAAAGAAATAATGGATGGTTATAATGCTTTTGCACATAAATGGCAACCAATTATAGCAAGAACACTTCCAACTCAAGAAATTCAAAGGTTGGAAAAAAGAAAAGCAATCGAAGAGCATGAAGTAATAAGGCCATGGAACAAAAAGTCAAAAAGCCATCTTCAAGAACCAGGCTTCAAATTTAGACTTCACATAGAATGCAATTTAACAACATACATGGAAAATGTCTACTTGCTAACTAAAGATGAGTTTAACTATTGGCCATCACAAAAGAAAAAGCCAAAACATGAAAAGAATCTGGGAGGATCCTATTGCTACTACAATATGATGAATGGCTATGAAACCAACCATTGCAAGGCCCTGGAGGGGATGATCATAAATTTCTTTGAACAAGGAAAGATTCACAAGTTTGTAAAAGGAATTTGAGCAAAATCAATAAAGAGGTACTTTTTATAAAAAGAAAATCTACATGGTTAGGAGTGAAATGCTCCTTATATTTGGATACTACATAAGATGGTTGTCTACCTAAGATGGTAGAAAAGCCTCTATCCACGCCGAGTTGGTCAGGGAAGAGCACCTCTTGGAGGGAGGGAGGGTAAGCCTTTAGTCGTGCCATAAGATGGCCAGGTTAAAGCACCGGAAAAGCCCTTGGCCGCGCCTCTGGTCAGGTCAAGGCACCTCCTGGAGGGAAGATGGAGTAAGCTTTTAGCTGAACCATAAGATGGCCAGGTTAAAGCACCGAACAAGCCCTTATCCGTGCCATGCTATGGCTAGGTTAAGGAACCTCCTTGAGGGAGGACGGAGTAAGCCTTTATTCACATCATAAGATGGCAAGGGTAGAGCATCGACAAGCCCCTGTCCACGCCATAAAAGGGCCAAGGCAGGGCGCCTTCTGGAGGGAGGTTGGGTAAATCCTTGGTTCTAGCCACTAAGATGAGCTAACCAAGAACACCGGACAACAATGGACTAAGATGTCCAAGCCCAAGAAGAGGCTCATTCAAAAATGGACTAAGATGTCCAAGCCCAAAGAGAGGCTCATTCAACAATGGACTAAGATGTCCAAGCCCAAAGGGAGGCTCATTCAATAATAGTCTAAGATGTTCAAGAACCAGAGAAGGCTCTTCAAGTAAAATACTGAGATGTCCAAGCCTAAGAAGAGGCTCATTCAACAATGGACTAAGATGTCCAAGCCCGAAGAGAGGCTCAATCAACAATGGACTAAGATGTCCAAGCCCAAAGAGAGGCTCATTCAATAATGGACTAAGATGTCCAAGGCCAAGAGGAGGTTCATCAAGTAAAAGACAAAGATGTCCAAGCCTGAGAAAATGGCATATCTCCAAGGGACTAAGATGTCCAAGCCGGTGAAGCGGCATATTCGATTATGGACTAATACGTCCAAGCTCAAGAGGCAACTAATTATATTAGTTCTATATATTCAAAACCTGAAGGGTTCATACATGTCAAAGAGGACAGAATCAAAGGAGTGGAACATAAATTCGCTTATTATTACCCGAATCTAGGTTTCGGGACTTTCATTTCTAAACATCATCTATTAATACCCGAATCTGGGTTTTGGGTCTTTATCAATCACTAACTTTATTATACCTGAATCTGGGTATCAATACTATTACTCATTTGAGCCCTAATCTGGGTGAAGGATTTTCATAATGAATTTCTATTTATCCATCATAAATGCCCGAATCTGGGTCAAAGAATATTGTCATAAAGATTATTGTTAAGAGTATCTGAATCTGTGTCTCAGATTTTTAATTTTTCAAATCCCATTAATATCAAAGAATGGGTCGATGGGTTTCTACTAGTGAAATTCAGATGATGAGTTCTAGATTTAGTTTGTTATTAAATATCTCCTAAAAATTACACTCCAACATTTACCCTCTTGTGATATGGCAGGATTTTCTATCAACAAATTTCAAATATTCTAGCCAAATGGTTGAAGTTAAATTCTTGATTATATCTCATTACGGTTAAGAGTGACATTTAGACATTTAACATAAACTACTTTTCATGCGGTTAACAAGATGATATGTTAATCTAAGCAAATGATATACATAGATTGGTACGTCGATCTCAAGCTAACAATTAGAAATATTGTTGGCTTCATACTTTTTAGGAAAATTAGTGCAGCAAAGAATAATAAAAGATTTAGCAAGTATAGAAATCAATGTATGGGCAGTCAAAAGGCACTTCAAAAGTGACATTACAACATCAAATTTAATAAACCTTTTAAAAATGGGGTTCCCTCCATCTCCTAATCTTCTTCCCGCTATTCAGTCCCATCCCCGATCCTCTCTCCAACCCTGTCCTTCTTCTCCGATTCTCGTACCACCGTCAGCTTCTGCCCATACCCCTGTGTCAGTCCCCTCTACCTCCCTTGTCAGTAAAACTGTAGTGCCTGCAACTAGTGCAGAGGCTATTTCTCCTCGTCTCCCTGTGTCTACTCTCCCTTCTTCTGCTCCATTGCTACCTCTTCCTGCTCATTCTCCTTGTCGTTCTTGGAACTCTCTCTTTAAAGCTAAACCCAGCAATGCAGGGAAATATGTACCTCGAGATTTTCAACTAGACTATATTGGTAACTCAATTGTACCATCTCCTGATGTTGTACAGGCTGGCAATTCTATGTGGAAGGAGTATCTTGTTGGATTTTTCCTTGATAACCCTCTCCCATATGCTACTGTGGTGTACTATCTTAAAAAGGTATGGAAACTTAGTGGATCAATTTCGGTAAAGTCTGACGGTTTTTTGTTTCTATTCAAATTTACTAATGATGAAGATAGAACAAGAATTGCTGAATCTGATCCAGTCATAATGAGAAACAAGCTTTTTATAGTGAAGCCATGGGATGAGAACATAGGTAATACGTGTAGTAGTATAAAATCTGTTCCAGTTTGGATTAAACTTTACAATATACCACTTTATGCTTGGTCACCGTTGGGTATTAACTGGTTAGCTTCAAGAGTTGGGAAGCTACTTTGTTTGGATGCTTCAACTGAAAATTTTGAGCGCATTTCTTTTGCGAAATGTTTAGTTGAAGTAACTCCAAATCAAGATTTACCGGATGATTTTTCAGTTAGAATGTTAAATGGTTCTGAGCAGGTAGTAAAAGTCGAATACTTGTGGAAACCTGAGATATGTATTGTATGCAAAGAGTTTGGTCATACTGTTAAAAGTTGTAAGAAAGTTGAATGTGAAGTTTTTGTAGAGCAATGTTTAGGAAAAGAAAAGCAGAATATTAATGATGTAGGAACGAATAAGATGAAGAAAGGTCAAGGCATAGTTAGGCAGGAAAAAGTGAAGCAGAAATGGCAGAAGGTTGTGACGAATAAGGGGAAAAAGTTATACAAGATGGAACTGTGAATGCTGATAAAGTTATACAGAAAGAAGAAGATACACTGAAGAATTTAGGTGTGAATGGAACTGTAATACAAGATGGACCTGAGCAAAGCAATAAGGAAGATGGTAAGGAGAGGTTTCAACCCAGTGTTGAGCAAAGATGCGCAGTTAGCACACAAAACCAGTACAACTTACTACAAAGTGCAGACAATGAATGTTATATATTGGAAAGGTATGATGAGGAGGAAGGAGAGATTACAGCTGAAGACAAAAGTAGACAAGAAGCCAATGTGTCAAACAAGTATCCAAAAGAAACTGAAACAATTGAAGATCAAAATGAAACATGTACACCAAATCAGGTTGCTAAACCATGTGTGCAGGAAAGTGATACTAAGCATTCCACCCAAATAATGAGTAGCAAGGGGGATGAAAAGGTTGCAAATGAAGAAAATGCACGCTCACCAGTATCTGCATCTGAACTTGATAGAAAATGGTGTCAAAATTTTGAAACACAAATCTATCAACTTATAGCCTCTCTGCATACTGCTTCTGATCAAAATCAACCGCCTCCCCCTCCACATTACAACTTCTCAATCCAGCTGCCTGGTTGGCCCATATCCAATTCTTTCAATCAATCTCAAACTCCATCTCATAATGTCCCTCCTTCTCAAACAAAATCTCAACCGTCCTCCCATCGGTCTGTGTCAAGAAGGAAAATTGAAACAAGGTCTCTGTCAGCGCAGAGGAGGAATAACAACTCCCTAAATCAATAATTTTTAATGTTACAAAACATTGCATCTTGGAACATAAGAGGAGCACATAGTAATTTGAAACTTGATCAAGTGAAAAGCTATATATCAGAGCATAACATTTGTATATTTGGCCTTCTTGAAACTAAGCTCAATAGTACATTATCTCAAAAAGCAGCAAATTACATTAATCCAAAATGGTCAATTCATCATAATCTTGAAGCTGCTGCTTATGGTAGAATTCTTGTCATTTATGATCCTACTGTTATAACTCTTTCTCCTATACTGTCTGCTAGGCAGTATATTCATTTTCATGTCCTTGTTTGTCAATCTCTTACTTCTTTCTACTTAACCTTTGTATATGCTGATAACTCTGTAATCTCAAGAAATGAATTCCTCAAATCAATCCCACCTTTAAGACAAGCATCTCACCCCTGGCTTGTTCTAGGTGATTTCAACACCTGTTTTGCCTATGATGATAAATCTGGAGGATCTCCACTTCTGCCTAGAGACATAGAATCTCTCAATCTTGCCGTTTATGATTCTGATTTGTTATTGGTTAACAAATCAGGGGCTAAATTTTCATGGAATAATTGCAGTAGAAGTGGAGTTCGTATCTACACAACTATTGACCATGCTTTTAGTAACCTTCAATCTCTCAATCTATGGCCTTGTCTTTCTGTCTTTCTTCCTCAGCCCATACTATCTGATCACTCTCCCCTTGTTCTATCTTTTGGGAACCATTTGAGAAAGGAAAAAAAAAGAAGTTTTAAATTTTTTAATGCCTGGTCTAAGCATGAACAATTTTTGAGCATTGTCAAACAAGCTAACTCTGTTTTCTTTACTTATGGTAACCCCATGTATAAATTTTGCAGGAAATTAAAAAGTATCAAGGTAGCAATCAAACTGTGGGTTTCTACTACATTTGGATCTGGTAGCTTGCTGTCCACTACTCTAAAAGAGCAATTGAAGATCAAACAAGCTTACATGATGGACCACCCTCTTGATATCCAAGCATCTGTTGAAGAGGGAAAATTACACAAGGAAGTTCACAATGCGCTCACTTTGGAGGCTAACATGAAGAGGCGGCAATTGCACAAAAAATGGATAGATGAAGGGGATAGAAATACTAAATTCTATCATGATTCTATTAAGGTTAAGCATTCTAGAGAGAATATATTTAGTATTAAAGATGAGCATGGAACTCTATTCACCACTGCCGACACTGTTGATCAAGCTTTTATACAATACTTCACCAATTTGTTTGGCAATACTAATGGTTTCATACCTGACTTGAACCTCATTTCTAATCTTGATCTTCCTTGCATATCTGCTATGGAAGCTTCCACTCTTATTTTGCCTGTAACAGATGAAGAAATCAAAGCCACTCTTTTCTCTATGAACAAGGAATCTTCAGGAGGCCCTGATGGGTTAAATGTCATTTTCTTTATATCAACTTGGAATGTTTTAGGTGTTGAATTTTGTGCAGCTATTCACAACTTTTTCAATAAGTGTAAGTTACTTCGGGAAGTCAATAACACCAACATTGCCCTAATCCCTAAGGTGTCTCCTCCAAATAGTGTTACATCTTTCAGACCTATCTCTTGTTGTAATGTTGTTTACAAGTGTATATCAAAAATTATAGCTTCACGTCTAGTCAAAGTTCTGCCTTCTGTTGTTTCCAATAATCAATCTGCATTCATTCCAACTAGAGACATAATTGATAATGTTCTCCTCACTCAAGAATTGCTCAAGGGATATGGCAGGAAGAATGTAGTTCCTGCAGCTGCTCTCAAACTTGATATAACCAAAGCTTATGATTCAATCCATTGGGAATCTATTGTTAGGATAATGGCAGTGATGGGCTTCCCTAAAGCATTTGTGTCCTGGATATATGTTTGCATATCCACCCCTACCTACTCTGTTGTATTAAATGGCAGACCTGTAGGCAGTTTCAGAGGTAGTAAAGGGATTCGACAAGGTGACCCTATTTCATCTTATATTTTCTTGATAGTCATGGAAGTGTTAACTGTTATACTCAGAGATAGGTTCAATCATAAACTCATTAAGTATCATCCTAAGTGCTCTGACCTTCAGATTACCTCTATTATGTTTGCTGATGATGTAATGTTGTTTACCAAACCAGAATTGCCTTCTCTGAATTGTGTTTTGGAAGTTTTGCATGAATTTCACAGAATGACAGGGCTCACCATTAATCATGGAAAGTCTTCTCTTCTGATCTCTGGTGTTAGTCAATTGCAGGCTGCTGCTCTTCATAACCTTACTGGATTCTCTAGCATGTCTAATTATATGAGGTATCTTGGTCTACCTTTAATATCAAAAAGAATAACAAAGGCTGATTGCATTCCCCTTTTCAATAAAATCACCTCTGCCTTATCTAGTTGGGACAATAGGAGCTTGTCACAGAGTGGAAGGCTGGTTATAATAAAATCTGTTGTTTTTCCCTCATTGGTCTACTGGGCTAGAACCCTTATCCTTCCTGCTAAATTGATGCAACTCATTAGGTCTGCCATGATTAGATTTTTTTGGACTGGCAATATACACAACAGAAAGTTTGTGCCATGTTCATTTACTAAAATTGAGACTCCTTTCAAATTAGGGGGGCTGGGAGTAATTGATATCAGAAAATGGAATTCATCTGCAATTAGTAAACATTTTGATGCCCTACTTAACAAGAAGAACAGTCTGTGGGTCAGATGGACATGGAATCACAGTATAAAGAGCAAGCATTTTTGGACTATGGAAGCACCTCAGAACTGCAGCTGGATTTGGAGAAGTATTTTGAAACTACGGCATGTTTTCCTACCTTTGATACAATACCCTATAAATTCTTCAAAACCTGTTAGTTTTTGGCACGATCCATGGGCCAGCATGGGTCTTATCTTATACAATGTTTGTGATCATTCTCAGATAAATCAGTCTGGTATACACCAGAATGCATTTGCAAATGATTTTTTGCATAATGGTAAAATTCTGTTACCTTCCAGTAGCAATCAAGTGATCACCCAGTTGTGGGGTGATATACAACAGCATCACTATAGTGTGCCACAAGATGCTTGTGTTTCATGGGATAAGAAAGCTCACTCTGTTAAAACTGTTTACAATAATGTTACTGCTTGTGTTCCGCTACCAGCTGCTGAGTGGTACAATGTGATTTGGAATTCTGATTCAACTCCAAAAGAAAATTTAATGATGTGGAAAGTCATAAATCAGGCATTACTAACAAGAACTGTACTCAGTAGATATGGTATGGCTTGTTCCAAGCAGTGCTTGTTCTGTCAACTTCATGAAGAATCTACTGAACACCTTTTTTTTGACTGTCCTTCTTTGCAATTCATGTTAGACAAGATCAGTTGTATTACCGGTTATCATTTAACTGGATCTGGTACTAGTACTCTCTGGCATATTATCTTTAAAGCAACTAGGTGGAGGATGTTACAAGGAAGAGTATTAGCTGTTGTATTGAAAATTAGTATGTTAGTGATCTGGGCAGAAAGGAATTCCATGGTTTTTGATAATGTTAGAAGAACTGATGCCTTAATTTGGAATGAAGTCAAGTCTCGAACTTAGACTCCGCTGAAATATTGTGCTAATGGTTTCCCAATTTCAATTGTTGATGCTTGGGGATGAGTTTGTAATTCTTGTAGCTTTTGATTTTTTTTTTCTTCTTCTTTTTCTTTATGTTGTACTTCTTTTTTATTGTCCTGCAATAAAACTGGTAGGGGCCCAGTTAACCCCGCTGGCTTTGCCAAAAAAAAAGTGACATTACAAGGAAAGGATTACAAATCAGGTGATATTTACAAAGTTTTTGTAATTTACACAACTCATGAAATTATTTACAAAACCATGAAGTTATTCACATGTATACAAGACAAGTTTATATATATCAAACATTCAAATAAATCACAAGTCTTTAGCATCCTTGTCAAGAGTCTCAATGACTGAAGGGTCCACTACATGACGAATCGCAACACAGAGAACTTCTTTGAGTTGTTTTTCTTTCCTCCTTACTCTGTTTTCGTCGCCGATCACATCAATGTTAGTTTTTAAAGCACGAATGAAAGCTCTATTTGCAGCCCTAAGGGTCTTGTTATCCCTTTCTAACTCTGCAATGCGCTTTTGAAGGAAATAACTATCGCATTCGAGCTCCTGATTCTTGGCACCATAATCATTGATAGTCTAAGAATATTTAGCTTTTTGTTGCTCGTCAAAATACTTGGCTATTTCGAATTTAACTTTCCGACGCCAATTTCCCATAACATTCTTGTCTAAGCCCGCTGAAGAGTTGAGCATAGTAGGGAATTTCTAGGCCACGAGATGTGTTGACCTTGTAGGTTTAGTAGCCGAAGGAGTTGCGCGAGGGACCGACAAATCAATGCTTGAATTCTTATCTCCCATAATGAATTCCAATGAAGCACATTGTGCCTGACTATCCTTCAATTTCAACTCCAAGTTACTAATTTGTTGAATAAGCTCTGACATCTTATGGTTGAAGTCAATTGAGGGATTTGTCTTCACATGTTGCTTAAGTGCGGTGATTGTTTCATCCTTACTTTTAACATCGGTCTCAAGATAGGCAACTTGATCTTTCAAATTACTAGCAATGGTTTTATGTACAAAATATCTTCTATGCCATTTTAAGGCTTTGGAGTTACCACTGAAGTGTTCCAGTAAGGTATCATCGCTGGGTTCACTCCTTCCACTTGCTTGCAACAGTTTCTCCCCAAGGCTAGTAACGCGTGATGATAAATTATAAGGGAGAGAAACTGTAATAATTGTAGCTCCTATTTAAAATGAAAAGAGACAAAATAAAGTCAAAATTAAGATAAAAAATCTCTTTATTATTATGATAATGGATTACAACTCAAACAACAATGAAGTTGAAAGATACAATAAATAATTGGTTTACATCTAAAGCTGAGAAACTACTTTTCTAACTTTTTCTAATGAGTTAGCGGAAAGCGTAACTGTTGAATCAAAATGGATAGTGACTCCTTTTGGGGTAATGACTGGCGGGCATTTGCTATAGTCTTACTTCCCAGTTGGAGGACTATCGCGACCGCAAATTAATTTGGTTTGAAAATGTTCCGATCTCCTTAAGAAATGTTTTTTTCTCATCACCAAGGAAGTCAAAGGAAGGCGAGGATATTCTAAGTAGAGTTTTTGTAAATCTCGACAAAAACAATATCTTGCTAATTTCGAAAACTTTAAAATGCCTTTTCAAGATAAAACCTTCTCAGTTTAACATATTGAGTTAAATGGTCTGTAGAAATGAGTCGACCTAATGAACAGTCATTCTGTAATAATATAATGAAGAGAAGCTAAGCATAAAAAGCAAGGCTAAAACAGATATTTATAAATCAATAAACTGTTACATATTTACAATCACTCATCCAGTTCATACAAAACAGACATAGAAAATAACTCAAAGACAAATTTATCTTTATTGTACTTAAGCTTTTTCAGAGGGAAGATCTTGAGGAATCGACCATACCCATGGTAAGTTCCAACAAGATCCAAGATGCGGGTCAGATCCAAATTCATCTAAGTATTTCTTGTGAAATTGTCTAAGAAGACCCCCACTGAATTCGCCTAAGTACGAAAAATCAATAATTGAATGTCTACAATAAGCTTTATATAAAAAGTTGACTAAAATGTCTCTCTCTTAAATCATCATCCAAAATAAGGTAATAAACACCCAATTTTCCATTAAGAGAGTGTCGTAATGGAGGCGTGCTCTCTTTAATAAGGGGGCAGCGTTCTGATGTTTAAAAGGCGCCAGCACTGAGGCACTCCTATCAAGCCTATGATACTTTTCAGAGAGTACATTATGCTCCCTTGTATGTTTGTCTAATTCCCCATATAACCTATATTTTTCGACTTGTTTTCTTTCAAGTTTTGTCTTATATGGAAGGGTGGACTTCTTTATCAAAAATGAATGATTTTGCACTATTATTATCTTTGAAGTGAAAGATATATAAACAAAGAATCCCATACCTTTGATACCGGGATAGAAGTTTTGGAGGCCTGCTCTTTCCCTTTAGGATCTTCAACATAAACGGGAGCAGGCTCATCCTCTAGAGGAGCAAAAGATCTGGAGGATTCAGGCGGAACATCCTTCTAGGGAGATGGCTCTTTTTTAGGAGATTTAGCATTGTCACAAACATCCTTCTCAGAAGTTCCGGAACGACACCCTCTGTCTCTATCAAAACCTTGGCCGCTAGCAATTTTATCATCATCATCATCATTATCATCATCATTGCCATCGCCATCATCATTGCCTTTATCCTCGGCGACATCATCCTTATCACCCTCTTCCTTGGAGTCTGATTCAATTTGAAAGGAGGGGACATCAAAAGAAAGGATCTTAGAAGCATCAATTTCCTCCTTATCTGAAGATTCAACCTCTTGATTCATTTGGTTGATCTTGCCCATTACTCTATCAACCAGGGCAGAATCAAGCGAGGGGAAATCGAAGTCAGGACACTTCTTGAAGTTGTCAGCATAGGCAAGCATGAGGGCTTCTTCATAGGAGTTCGGTAACATTTGCCCAAGAGTAGTGCTAATAAACTGAGATACTCACTACTTAGCGTCAAAGATGTTATTGACAGCGAGTTTCAATGGAGCCTTGGTTTTCTTGAACTTTTCCTTCAAAGAAACATTGTTTGCAGATAAGCGAGCTTTCTCATCATCAAAATCTTTTAAAGTAAGCTCCATAGATAATTTCTCATCGGCAAGGAATTGAAAAGCCTTTCTTTCTGCCAATAGATCAGTTTCTGCACAGGCAAGAGAAGTTCTTAGTCATTCCAATTCTGAAGTCGTTTCATCTTTGGCCATAGAAAGTGTGGACACTTGATTCTTAAGGGCCAATTTTCCTCCTGGGACTTAGATGATTCAAGGGAAGATTTGGATGCATAAAGAGTTAACCAACTCTTACAAATCTGAAAGAAGAGATGTAATACAAGTTAGTGATTTAGGGTAAACCAACGATGATAAGATCAATCGAAGTGGAACTTACCAGAAATTGTTGCTCTATTAGAGAGCGATAGTGCTCTACGAAATCTGGAATGGAAGAAGGCGGTTAAATGGAAGTGAATGACTCAGAGTGTAAGATAGACTCGGCTATCTCTTCGAAGTTGATGGCAGAAGGAGAAGAAGATGATGGCTGAGAAGGAGTGTACTTTGGAGTGGGGGGCATATCCATAGCCAGTTGCATTTGTGCGAGAGCAGCTGGAGAGTTTGAAATAGAAATGCAAGAGAGGGGATCAACCACAATAGGTGTCTGCACTGGCTTGTCTTTGGAAGCTTCCATAATTGGGCTCTTCGGAGCTTTTTCAAGGAATAAACTTCCTCCTCCTTTAAATCTATAACTTTAGCGACCTTCTTTGGTGGCTCTATTTCAGACGATTCCATTAACTTTATCTTGAAATCCTTCTTGGTTTTGGCAAGGGATTTGATTATTGATGGCACTCCAGAAGTTGATGGAAGAGGGGCAGCACCACTAACAGGCACTTTAACCTGAGAAGCAGCTGTAAAGGTCACTACCAGATTAAAAGTTAGTAAGATAATTTAGAAAGCAACAGAGATAGAAAGAAAATACCATGCCAATAATTTACCGGAGTGGTTCGAGCAGATAAGAGACATAGGAGAAAAGTGTTCAGCATCTCCCAAGGAAAGGAAACGTTTTCCTTTTGAAATATGCTAGGTCAAAGAGGGTAGACCCAAAACCCTTTGGCCAAGAAGGAGAAGAGAATGCTTCCTCAAGTTCGATGGTATCAGCAGCTTTAATCAATTTTCTATCTTAACAGAATCTGCGGTAAGAGACTCTACCGTTCTTCTGTCCGCTTCACTAAGTTCTTTTGTGGGGTAACCTGGTATAAGATGAAAGTTAGGTAAGGGAAGAGATAAAATGGAAGGAAGATAGTGAAAATTAGCACTTACGGGCAGAAGGAAAGATCTCGCTGATGTTTGGGAAACAACGGACAAAGAAAAACTGGTTTTCTCAGTCTTTAAACTTGTTGACCCCATCTAATATAAGCTTCTTTAGGGAGTTGGCTCTGAAGATCTGATGATTAAGAGTGCTAAGTTTGACTAATCGAGTCAAGTAGTTCAGAACTTCAGCATTTAAGGAGGGAAGTCTAGACTCTAGTGCCATCAGCTCCAGAGATAGAAGTTAGGTATAGACATTTGGGGAGAGCTGGATTGGAGCAACCCCAAGGTAAGAAATAAATCTGGACAAGAATTCGAGAAAAAGCATAAATCCACTGTGCCATATGTGGACAGCAGCGTAAGCAAAGAACCCTTTAGGAGGGTTGTTGATAGTGTCTGTCTCCCTGGGTAGAATAGCTTCCACGCCAGTAATTCCAAAGTCCTTAAGAATGGCATCAAACTCGTTCTGGGAAGACACCAAGGAATGCTTCGAGATGGCATCAAGTTTCTTTGGAGAGCTCATGATTCTGCCAGGTGAAAATATTTCGGTTAAAATTTGCAAGTTTAATATGCACATAATATTCTTTTGAGGATTAGTAAAGAAACCTACTTAGATAACTTAGATATAAACCAAATTTGAAACTTCAAATTTTTGTAAAAATTTTAAGTAAAAAGTCAAGGATATTGGGCTTTTAACAGGGTTGAAAGGAAAAGGACATCAACACTTAGCAAGATTATCTCAACATTGTTGAAAGCCTAAATAAAATTGTGCCTTGAGCTATCGACAAGGTCGAAGGATAAGATGACATATTTGTTCAATTAGCACTTTTCGACAGTGTCGAAAGCTTAATAGGAACCAAATTGATAATGGGAGATAGTTAAGATCAACTTAAAAACTTGAACAAAAATATACACTATAAACATTCCATAAACCAAGTAACAAGACCCTTTGACACTATCAAAACTAATAACTTAGGTTTCCTAAGAAAAATACAAATGTTGTCAAATCCTTACATATTCATTGAGTCGAAAAGTTCTAAGTTAAACTCATATGCACTTAGAACATTTCGATAAGCTGGACAAAAATAACTCTAAAGGGCTTCGACTCATTAAACTTAAATGGTGTCGAAAGAGTCAAAGGGTTATGATGGTTCTGAAGATTAACTAAGGAAAATGGATTGCAATCGAAACAAAAGGTTTCGACTAAGTTGAAACGTTTTGATATCGAAGGGGTCACTACACTTAAGTACATACCTTTTCAACAAGGTTGATCGAATTGGCACAACACCACCTTTTGACCCAATCGAAAGGGGCTAAGGAAGCAAAACCATGTTGCTGCCTCAATCCCCTTCGCTCATTTTGTGGCGCCAATTTTTCATTCATACATTTGAAACATCCGGGCGAAGGAAGCAGGTTCCACCGTATTCCCCAAACTCGATTGCAAATCCAGGGACTCAAAATTTCTTAAAATAAATAAATTAAACCTGTTAGGAAAATGAATTTTAACAGAAATCAAACTTTTTAGATTTCAAAAGTATAAAAATTACTATCAAACTGAAAACCAAGACTTCCTAAGGAAGAATAGAAATTATAAACGTTGGGATAAAAACCCAAAACGAGGAACAAACTTTATTAATTCATGAACCTCAATTAGGAAAATTTCTTAATAAATCAAATCAAATCTACTCTCAAATAATCAAATGAAATCTGAAAAAGTAAAACTCGATTAAAACATGAACAACATAGATGAATCTAAACTTATGAATTAGATTTGGTGTTTACTTTGATTTCTGAGAAAATAAGAAGCTTGAGAATTGTTGGAATTCCTTTACTCATGCTTGAATTTTTTAATTGTAGAAAAGTGAAATAGAAAGAAGAAGAAAAGCGTACTTTATAAGAAAAGTCACCTAGAGCTATCAGCCACTAGATCAGACTTAAATGGACGGCTCAAATTTATGATGGAAGATTAAGAGGCGGGAAGCTTTTAGGTTTCCAAAAGTTGACTTGGAAAGTCAAGTGCATCCCTTCGCAAGGGGGGCAAATGTTACTCCAAATATTCACCTTTCGATTGAGTTGAGACCTCTTTAAGCAAAGAACAAGAGAGAAGAGTTCCACCTAGACCTTTCGGAAGAGTCGAAAGGATGCTATCGACAAAGTTTGGAAGTTCTGGAACCTTTCGAAGGTGATAAAAGGTTTCTACAACCAAGATCCAGTGGGTTCATACATTTTGAAGGAGATGAAGGAGTCGAAAGCTTTCTTCCACCTTCATTAACAACCTTTTGACTATACGAAGGCTTTTCGAATCATTCGAAGCTATACCCTTCGAAGACAATGAAGAATCACTCTTTAAACATGCACCAGACCATTCAAAACCTATGGTTTCGCCTTCATTCAAACTACCGGAAAGCAAGTATTATCCTGAGCAACTACTTTGAAAGCTACAGTAAGCCTTTCGAATCAGTCGAAACAAATGTGGCCATGAGGGTTCCGCATCAAATCAGAAACAAGAGCATAGCCGCACCTCAACATCATCGAAACTATTAAACTAGGGCGATCGACAGAGTCAGAAGCACTTACAAGGCAAATCAAAGAAGAGGAGCACAACCATACCTTTCGACAAAGGCGGCAACATACTAGAGTCTTTCGATAGCCACCTTTCGACCCAGTCGAAAGCATCAAGGTCGAAAAGTGCTAACTGTCTACAACGTAGAAATATACAGTACAACACCGTGGCCATTTCAAATTAATTTATACTTCAAAACCAAGATATCATTTTCATTTCAAATATATCTATTTTCCAAAATAGTATATTTATATTAAATAATTTATAAAGTAAAGTATTTTCAATTTCCTCAAATTTCACAAATCGCTTCACAATCAACTCGACTTTCCCATTCAAATCAAATTCAATCTCAAATTAGCAATTTCCATTCAATTCGGTTTTCTAAATAACAAATTCAAATTTTATTGATTTCAAATACAGATCTGAATCACAAATAAACCATTTAAATTCTAGTATATTTCAAAGCTTTAATATTCAACATTTTCAAAGTTCAATTTAACAGTTTCATATAGATCTTGATTTAACCTCATTATTATTTAGTCTTGAAATATACACTTAATAAATTCAGTATTATTTAAATAACCTTAAATTGCCTTTAAACTAAATATTCCTTTCGATTTATTTAAACTTGAAATATCCATTTAATCACTTTAAATATAAAAAAATCAAGTTATAAAAATCAAATCTTAAACCTCAAATTCAATAGTTCAAATTAATTTAGTAGAACAGGAAAATAGACACATGGAAGAAGTGGCAAAAAAATTTAGTCTCAGGGACAACAAGTTTACTTTTTAGTCTTAAGGACATTTTTTAGTGTGAACAGAAAATGATAGTTGCAGCTATCATTCTGTGATTTACACTAAAAAGTGTCTTTCAGCCTAAAAAGCAAACTTCTTGTCCCTGAAACTAAATTTTTCACCAACTTTTTTCCTAAGCCTAAAAACCCCTTAGTAGAATTATTAATGAAATACAATTTCAATTTATTCAACTTTATCTTCTCAACCTTAACTTATTCAAATTATTACAACAATCTATTTGAAATATAAATTTAAACAAATACTTAAACATATTATATGTATTAAATCAATCTCAATAATATTATTATTAACTCTATATATATATAATTTCCATTTATATATAATATTTTAAGAACCAATATTTATTAAAACCCATATATTTCTTTCAAAACCATAGGAATTATTTTCAAACATATATATATATATATATATGTATATGTATATATAGACCAACGGTGTTTGTATATATTTTCCTATCTTATGGTCAAGTGATACGGATATTTATTACTTCAATTTGTAATTTAAATATATATATATATATATATATATATATATACGGGTGGATATCATTCAACCCGTAATCCCAATTCAATTCAAATGAAAATCGTTTGGGTTTATCATTTCAACCCATAACGATTTTCTCCTATTCTGAAGTCCGTTCAGGTATGTATCATTTCAACCCATAGTGAATTCTAAACTACAGGAACTTGCAGAGTGATAACAGATAATATAATAATATAACAGACGTATATCATCAATAACAGTATAATATAAACAATAGGATATGGTGTCATATCCCATAGGTGAACAGTTACAGATAATAGCATATATATAATAATGTAAATAACTACAACAGCATATTTCAATTGTCGTTTCAATTGAAATCAAATTTAATAAATATAAGAGCATTAATCGTGAGTGATTGCTCACCTTTCGAGGCTAGAGAGTACCGAAGACGACACGAATACGCATACTGATACAGACACTGAAATTGATCTTTGAATCCATGCAAAGCAAAAATTGGCACGAATTAGAAGAGCAAAATTGATAAATAGGAATAGACGAATTCAAATCAGAACTGGATCGATGGAGATAAATGGTATAAGTGAATATATATAACTATATATATATATATAATCATATTCTAAATTCAAACACATTAAAAATTAAATATATATATATATATATAACTCATACATATCCTGCTGTTATGACTTTAAGATCCAAAACAATTACAAAACTTGCATAAAAATATATTTTACGGGCTCACATATAAATTCAAGATCCAAATTGACATGTATAATATAACTAATATATTATAAACTAATATAAACTTACACTCATCTAAAACAACAGATTCAATATATATATATAAACCGGTATGTTATAACAAACATATTATATACTTTACAAATTTTCAAGCTAACACATAAGTACGACAAACACAATATAAATAATTGAAAACAAACTCACCTATACTTATAAAATGAAAGATAATACTACATAGCCTTTGACGTAATAGATATATAACACATATATAACTTTAGTTAGATATAGGCTAATACAGAAGCATATGTATGACTTACACCCCTATTTTGTTTTAAAATCAATTACAAAAATCAATATAACTTAATCATTATAACATAGATGGAAACTGAACAGGTTAAATTTATATAAAAATCAAATTGTACAAATACGTATATAACTATATAATACCATGTGTAGGGATGGCAATGGGGCGGGTCTAGGGTCCAAACCCGGTCGACCCGCCCCTGTTTTGGCCCGTCCAGACCCGCCCCATTGGGTCATTGGGGCGGGTAGACCCGTGACCCGTTCTTGATTGCTCCGGGTCTAGGGTCGGGTCGGGGCTCGGCTGACCCGCCCCAACCCGACCCGCACTACTAACATCTCATTAAACTGCTTTATTACTATAATGATTTATTAATCTTCTTAGATATAAGTGATTCTAGCATGGATATTAAAATGTTCCAATCAATAATCTATAGAAAAAATTAAAGTATTAAGTTGCGTCATTGATAATTATACAATAACATATGTATATATTTTCTGAATTGTTATTGTAGACATCATTTTTATTCACTTCCCTTAGACACATTGTTATTTATATTTCATGTATTATTTGGTGATAATGAGTATAAACAAATAAATATATGTACGTTGGTACACTGTACGCCATTTTGAATCAATACATAGAGACTCATCGGGTCTTGGGGCGGGTCGGGTCTACCCTGACCCGTACGGGTCCCGGGTACGGGGCAAAATTCCATACCCGCACCGGGTCTACGGGGCGGGTCTGGGGCAAGGTCTAAAAAATCCGGGACGGGTATGGGGCACTAAAAACCCGCCCCAACCTGCCCCTTTGCCATTCCTAACCATGTGAACAGAATAGTTGGCCAACTTTAACAAATTATACTATACCATTATCCTATTATAAAATATTATAAATAGCGGTATAACCGAACAAATTGACAAAACAGCCCTTTTGCAAACAAAAGACACATGTATATTATATATATCCAATTTATAAATAAACATGCCTGGTTGTAATATATAAAATCCTATATTCTATCTTACTCTACATATATCCATAGAACCAATCAGGCAAACTTAACATATACTATATATAATAATACTTTAAACGAAAATAGGAATTAGCCTAATACGCAAATATATAAAACATTCCCAGTAAAACCATCCAAACACTTAATATAAAACTCTACATAAATTTCCAAGCGTTACATATATATAACTATCTATACTTATGCAGTGTAAAACTAATGTATAGACTGGAGCCATTCCATAGTTATATAACAAAATTTAAACATATGTAATGTAACGACCCATAAATTTTGATTGGTTTTAATAACGTATTTAACTGAATTTTGTGAAATTTTAAAACAATAAAATTTGAAAATAAAAAAAAATTATTATTTGGAATACGTCTATTTCAATATAGCTACTGGTAAATTTTCATCCGATAATATTGAAGTTTGTTTTATTGTATAATTTTATTCAAACTCAAATCAGTTAATAATTGTCGGTAATAAAATGTTTTCCAAACTTGAATAATTTTATACAGTAAATTTCTAAATCTTCTTCTGAGTGAGATGTCATCTTTTGTTTTCCAAATTTGGACTTCTACTGCTCCGTTTATCTTAATTCTGGCAAAATAGCAGCATTTTCGGTACCGATCATCGACTTTTGATCGGATGATCGTGCCACTAATATCTGTGTACCGTTTTGTTCATCTCGTCGTACTGATCTCCACGGTATATTCAACTCTGCATTTTGAGATCCGGTACACGCCGAAAAGAATAAAACTGTTCATTGTAACAATACCTTTAATTGTGACCGTTAATTCTCCTTTGGTTTCAAAATTTGAGACGTGTTGTCCAGTCAAACCATTTATTTGCTTTAATTATATTTTTGAATCTATGTATAGCAAATAGACTTTCATAATTCCGGGCTATCATTATTCTTCGATTACAAATTATATAGCTGGTTTCCACTTACGTTATAATATATAAATTACCTTTATTTCACATTCATTATTCCAGACTCCAGCTTTTATGACCGTTGCCATTTCTTTGCATTTATAATTATTACCGGTTCACATTTCTTTTATTCCTACCTGAATTGAGGAAAATAATAAACCTTTGCCTTCATCTTTTGAACTCTGTTCTTTTCTCTTCCTTCTCAAAACCTCTCCTCAATATTCCTCCCAGGCCGTGAATCGCTACCTCCTCCACATCCTTCCTCCGCCACCCTCTTCTGTCACTTAGCCGCTGCCACAACCACTAAGACCCGCCGATCCTCCCTGCCGCATGTCCCACCACCACGCGACTGCCACACTCACGTGAATCGCCGCCTCCGGAATGTCCTCTCGGCCATCCTTTCCCCTCAACCCGCGCGCAGTCTTCTCCGACCCACCGTAGCCTTCGCCTAAGCCAAGTCTGCAACCGTTACACCTCTCCCAATCGCCAGCCTACCTCTCCTCCTCTCACTCGTGCCTGCTCCTCCACCACAAACCCAACCGAGCTTCGCAACCCACGTTCCTAAGTGCAACCACCTTCCTTTGTCCCGAGCATGTTCCCCAAGCCTCATCGGACCCACGCCTCCAACTCGCACCACCTTTCCTGACCACAAATGAATGGCTACCCTCCTCGGCCTGTATAGTATCAGAGCCAAACCCGTGATGCCGCCTTCCCCTTCCGGCCGAACTATTTTGTAAGTGGGTATATGTATTAACCTATATATTGATTTAGGTGAATTATTTATATGTCTGGTACAGTAATATATATATACAGATGTTAAAGTTTTCTGGATTTTATAAAGGTTATATAATGATTTTTAATAGTATATATATATTTGTGTAAGTTTTGTTTATATATGTTAGTATATACATACTTAGTGTTATATGTACAGACTGTTTTATATATATTATATATAGTGTTACTTCTTTTATTTGGTTTTGTATTATATATACGTATACAGATCTAAATGTGTACAGTGTTTTTGTGTACATGTCTACTGACATAAATATTTGATCTTTAAAGTATAATTTTTCCAGGTTTTATGAAGTGTATATATCTTATTTTTCATATATATATGTATGCAAGACTGGTGAAAGTTATACATATATGCCAGTTTATAATGCAGAGTTATATTGTACAGATATTTATATGCTGTCGAAAATTTATTTAATAAATTTGTATAATAAGTTATCTACAATCTGTTAACTTACTTTTATATCCAACTAAGCTATGTATATATTAGATTTGAGTATAATAGTTTATATTACAAGCTGCGAGTTTTATTTGTAGTTATATGCTAGATTTTGGGAGTTATTTTTTTATTTTAAATTAGAAGTATGTTATAATATGTTATAATATGTTATGGGTAAATTTGTTGTTTACAGTATGTTATTTATACCAGTCTTTATATATTTTCAAAGTATATGTATGGGTATGCATGAGTCTAGGTTGAAATGAATATGAGATAAATATTGATTTTTAATATATTATGTATATATATATTGAGATTAATATTTGTGTTTCAATTTAAAACAACAATTTCAAAATACACGTATATTTAATTTAATATGTATTTGAAATTTAGAATATAACTTTATATAAATAGTTATATATAGTTATATACATAAGTTCACTTATACTATTTATACTATTTATTCTCATCGATCCAATCCTAATTTGAACTCGTCTATTCCTATTATCAGCTTTGATCATCGAATCGTGTCCATCTAGCTTTGTTTTGGAATTTGGACCTGGATTCCGTAACTCAATTTCTTTGCCTATCTTCTCTAGCCTCGAAAGGTGAGCAATCACTCACGATTAACGTTCTTATATTTATTAAATTTGGTTTCAATTGAAACGGCAACTGAAATATGCTGCAGTAGTTATTTAAATTGTTATATATGTTATTATCTGTAACTATTCACTTGTAGGATATGACACCATATCCTGTTGTTGATATTAAATCATTATTGCTGATATATATGCCTATTATATTATTTTCATATCTGTTATCACTCTGCAAGTTCCCTGTTAGTATAGAATTCACTATGGGTTGAAATGATACATACCCGAACGGACTTTAGAATAGGAGAAAATCGTTATGGGTTGAAATGATAGACCCAAACGATTTTCATTTGAATTGAATTTGGGATTTACGGGTCGAAATGATATCTACCCGTATGTATTTAAATTTACGGATTGAAATGATAAATATCCGTATCACTTGACCATAGATAGGAAATTATATACAGACACCGTTGGTCCATATATAAATATTTTGGAAATAAATTCTATGGTTTTGGAAAGAAATATATGGTTTTAATAAATGTTGATTCTTAAATTTTTATATATAAATGGTAATGATATATATAGATTTAATAATGATATTTAATTTAATTAAGATGGATTTAATACATATAATATGTTAAGTATAAAATTTATATTTCAAAATAGATTTTGGTAATAATTTGAATAAGTTAAGGTTGGGAAGAAATTTGAATTTAGTTGAAATTGTATTCATTAAATAATTTTATTTAATTAAACCGATTTGAAACTTATTGAAATTGAGATTTAAGATATGATTTATAACTTGGGTTTGATTTAAATAATTTAATGAATATTTCTTGTTTAATTAAATTTAAGGAAATATTTAGTAAAAATGAAATTTAAGGCTAGTTAAATGATATTGAATTTATTTAATGAATATTCCCTGATTAAATAATAATAAAGTTAAATCAAGAGCTATATGAAACTGTTAAATTTAACTTTGAAATGTTGAATATTAAAGCTTTGAAATATACTGAAAATTTAAATGGTATATTTAGAATTGAATTGAATTGATGAATTGAGCTTTGAATAAATTTGAATTTGGAATTTGGGTGGATGTGAAGCAATTTGTGAGACTTAAGGAAATTATAAATACTTTACTTTTAAATTATTTAACCTATATATACTATTTTGGAAAATAGATATATTTGAAATGAAATGATATTTTGGTTTTGAAGTATAAATTAATTTGGAATGACCACGGTGTTATAGTGTATATTTCCACCTTGTAGATAGTTCCGCAGATCCTTAGAGGATGGTTATCCCAAACATCCTTTAAGTTACTTGTATTTCAGTTGATATTTCACTTGAGTTGGATTTATTGATATAAGAATGTTAATCCTGACTCGAGTGTTTTGCTTTACGCTCGGGTCAGACCGAGTGATACACCATTTGAGACTCACCTTTGGAGTTTGGAGCTTCCTTTGGAGATCCAACTATCGCCTCAGCTTTCAGCTCTTCTAGTTGATTTGTTCAGAGAAGTCATTTGTTGTACTGGAGACTTCACTACATATGAGATATTCTGTTGTATTTTATTTCTAACTCTGATGTTTATATAGTAGCTTCATGAACTACTATTTTATCTATTCCGCTACGTATTATTGTATTACTTTGTGTCTGTGATTCTATGATTAATTTATTTACTGCATATGATGAGTTTGCCAAATTTAAATAACAATCCGCTATTTTGAATTATTCAAGTCCGACATGCGTGGATTTATTGTCGATTTGAATGGTCCAGAATAGCGGGTCGTTACATGTAAACTTAACATATTAAAACAAATTCTATACATATTATAGTTTTAAAACTTTATCATAGTATATATATAAAAACAAGGTAACTGGCATGTATAAGTTTTTTTTATATACTGTACTGATATATGAATAAAACAACAGCTTGTAAAATTTTATAAATATACTAACAAAAATCAAAATATAACAGTACTTAAGTATATATAAAATAAAATAGTATAAAACAACATTATAAACAATGTATATATACATACAAATCAGCCTATATAGTGACGTATGCAGATTACCTATTTAGGAAGGAAGGAGAGATGACAAGCTCGGCAAAGGCTGCAAAGTTTGGGTGATGGGTGGATTCGAGTTGGTGGAGGGTGGTGGCGAAGGTTGGAGGTGGAGCTGCTTGGTGGAGGAAGGATGTGAGGAGAGTGGGGTTTCGGAGGGCACGTGGGTGGATGGGGCGGTGGAAAGTGATGATAGAGGTGTGCGGAAGTTTGATTATTGAGGTGGAGATGTGTTAGCGCCAAAATTGGTCACTAACACCCAAATCTAGATGAAAGTACCAAAATCCCAATCACAGCTCACAGATAGGATGTATGTAGAGAGTAATAATATGAAGAACAGTTAAAATTAAAATGAAAGCAGTAAAGAACAACAATTTTATAGTGGTTCGGCTAACTCCGGCCTACGTCCACTCCAGAAGTTTTCTTATTATTGATGTAAGAATCAGTTACCATTACAAAGTGGTAGACTAGCCTTAGTCTTAGGAAATAAAAATGTCTGAGAGCAGAAGAGAAGAAGAAGATCCCCCGTCTGGATACCCACATGCTGTATTTATAGGCAAAACCAGGTTGTTGGGCCTCCTGAGTAGTTTGGGCCCATCAAGGTCATAGCCGAACCCTACTTCATTATGCCGACCGATCCTGAGCAGTTGGTATGCCGAGCGTGGGGAGGTGCGAGGTGCAATGCCGAGCGAGGTGAGGTATGCCGAACGACCCATCCAATGCCGAACGAGATTTATGCCGAGCGCTCCATCCAATGCCAAACGAGATTTATGCCGAGCGCTCCATCCAATGCCAAACGAGATTTATGCCGAGCGCTCCATCCAATGCCGAACGAGATTTATGCCGAGCGCTCCATCATGCCGAACCATGTCTGATGCCGAATAGTTTCTAATGTCGAGCGCCCATCATGCCGAACGATCTCTAATGCCGAGCGCCTCTAAATGCCGAGTGCTCCTGGATGCCGAGCGCTACTGAATGCCGAGTGCTCCTGGAATGCCGAACCACTCATGTATGTAGGACGCTCTATGTATGCCGAGTACTCTTGAATGCTATTCGAACGTGAATGCCAGACGAACTATTTGTGCCGAACCTCCACCATGCCGAACCATGTTTAATGCCGAACCATGTTTCCTAGACCCAAATTATAGTTGATCCATCTTTATCCAATCATATTTCCATCTCCCAAGCACGTTGCGTCATCCATCCATCCAGTCGACTAAATCCATCGTACACCAGCCTCGACGAACGTGCAGTCGATTAAGTTAAACCCGCCTATCCACGACCTTGTAAAAAGGCGGGTTAACAAGATGCGGGCTTGCATGCGTCTAGGTAGAGGGAGGGGAGAAAGAAATATGAGGAGAAGAAAAATGATAGCAGCTTAAAGAAAAACTTATGAAGGCAGAGGGAGGGGAGGAGAAATATGAGAAAGGAATATGAGCCGTTCAAAATTTAATGAATACCAAAAACGTTTAATACGTTTAGACTTTCCAAACGGTGTGTTTTAGCAAAGGCTGAAATTTAGTAAATAATGAGTCTTATAATAAATGCTAGTTGCAGCCAATTCCCGTTTGAAATTTGAATGGACACCACTTTTAAAGTCTAAAAGTGGTACCGTTACAACGAACAGTATTTTGCTTCCGTCGCGTACCGGACCTCAAAATACAGAAATAAATATACAGTAGAGATCAGCACGATGAGACGATCAAAACGGTATACAAATATCAGTGGTACGATCATCCGATCAAAAGTCGATAATCGGTACCGAAAATGCTGTTATTTCGTACGGAAAAATCCAAACGGAGCTAGAAACGTCCGAATTTCGCGAAACGAACTTCGCAGTCTGATTCAGAGTGTTCCAAATAAATTTTCTCATGTTGGCATATTTAGGTTTTGGAATACTTTTAAATTCAACTGTTATTAACTGATTTAAATTGAAATAAAATTTAACAAAAATTAACTTCAATATTATCAGATGAAAATTTACCAGTTGCTATATTAAAATAGACGTATTCCAAATAATAAATTTTTATTTTCAAATTCAATTGATAAAAATTTCACAAAATTTTCAGTTAAATAAAAATTTAAAAATATTAAAATTTGCGGGTTGTTACAATAGCCGCACCTCAACATCATCGAAACCATTAAACAAGGGCTATCGACAGAGTCAGAAGCACTTACAAGGCAAATCAAAGAAGAGGAGCACAACCATACCTTTCGACAAAGGCGGCAACATACTAGAGTCTTTCGACAGCCACCTTTCGACCCAGTCGAAAGCATCAAGGTCGAAAAGTGCTAACCCGCATCTATAAATAAGACCTAAGAGGTCAAGTTTTAGGGATCTGATCTTTCTTATTCTACACTTGTATACTCTTAAGAAAAATATTGTAAACCCTAATTACAAAATTGATTTGGGAACTTAGAGAAATTCAGTTTTCTTAGTTTGATAAAGGGAAGTCTCCATTACTTTAGATTACTTTATTATTTCAATAAAGCTTGTGTTGGGTTCACCTTTGTGTTCCAGGTTTCCCTTTCATCGAAATGCCACTGTTGACATGGTTGAAATCCTGCAAATTCTAATTACCTCTGTTATCAATTTCAAGCTATCTTCCCCCTGAGCTATAGCTTTCGACAAGGTCGAGTCCAAGGCTCAATCCACTGAAGCTTTTGATTAATACAAGGAACCTAAAGGTTTAGCTTTCGACAATGTTGAAAGCCCATTCCAAGTCGTTTCCATTTGAGGTCCCTAATCCAAACTAAAAACTTTAAAGCCTATAGCTCTTGACAAGGTCGGAACCCAATCCCAGATTCCTGGTTCAAGCTTTGTCACTAAAAATCACCTTGCTTCCGAAAGAGTCGGAACCTTTGTATTAGATTCTTGGAATAAGTCCTAGCTACACAACCATCAAGGCCTTCGACACGGTCGAAAAAATCAAAGGAAAAACTTTATAAGGTACCTCCATCAATTTGAAAGGAAGACTTTTGAAGAAAAGATCAATCCATCTCAACAAAGTTGAAAGGTCATTAAGCACGAAATCCAATCCTTTCGACACAGTCAAAAGGTCAATCTGAGTAATTCTTGCCTACTACAGCCTATTCAAAAAGGAAATTCCAAAATGATTCATACCTTGCTTTTACTCTACTTGCCTAAAGGATGATTCTCATTCCTTAGCATAACTTTGGGGTATTGACAAGAAATCTAGTTAACATATGATCTGTTTACCATTAATTAGTAACACAGACTATAACACCCCGCATTTATTTTTAGATAATTAAATAATCAAATAACGATGAACAGTGAAAATAAGCATTTTTGGAATTGTCAGAATATAGCCTCGAAACTTATACCATTGCGTGGTGATTTTCTGATCAATTTCCATATATAACTTGTCGAAATCCGAGTAAATATGAAGAAGTTACGAGAAGAATAGGAAATCATAATTATATAAATATATAAACAATTAAACGAAAATGACAAAAAAAGGAATAGGACCCCATAGGTCGACTCATAGGTCCACCTGCAAAGCACACGGGTCGACCTGCATTTTTCCCTGGATGAGAAATCGTCCAGGGACGTGCCGAAGTTTTATAATTTGATTTTCGTGCAATCTCGAGCATTGTTTTCTAGATCCAACGATTTGCAGCAAGCCTGTGCTGTGGTTGCACCAGATTCAATCCTAAAATTTGACGGCCTGAGATCCCTAAGATTCACTATAAATAGAACCCTAGGCCCAGCTATTTTCTCACAATCAGATTTTCTCCCAATTTTTGTAACGACCCGGTATTTTCAACCATTCGCATCCATTATAAGTGTATAAGTAGACACTAATGCCGGAATTGAATTGCTCAAAATACCGCGTTGTAAATAAAATTTGGCAAATCTCAGAATATACAGTAAATAAATATAATCACAGACACAGAGTAAAATAATGCAGCGGAAGTAAAAGAAATAGTAGTTCATGAAGCTACTATATAAATATATCAGAGTTACATAAGATATAACAGAAGAAATAGAATACAACAAAAGTCTCAATATAATAACCAAGTACAAGCTGAGTAGAACAACGGAATTGAAATAGATAGGACAAGACAAGCAGATAATCTCCAGCGATTCAAATCTCCAGAAAGTGGAATCCAAATCTGTGAATAACTCAGGCTGACCCAAGCGTAAAGCAAAACACAAAACACTCGAGTCAGGACAATATATACTTATATAATGTAAACCAACTCAAGTGAACTGTGATATCCCGGGTTTTTGGGCAATTTAAATTTAATAATCTGTATTAATAATTTAACTGGATTGATAATTTTCTTTATAATTTTAATTTAATTTGGTAATTTAATCTTTTAAAGATCAATAAATATTTAATCTGGCTATATTTAATTTGGTAATACTTGATATTTTCTAATAATTTAAAATTGATAAGATTTGTTTGATAAAGCTAATAAAATATTATTCTATTTATATATATATATTTTATATATATTGTGGATAGAGAGATCTTTTGTTTTAATTAAAAGATGAATTTTTCAAATTGTAATATATATGTATGTATATATTGTGATCTAAAGCTTTGTTTTAAAATTAATATTTTTCCAAAAGTTACTTTAAGATTTATTCAATTGTTTTCAAAATATAAGATAATTGTTTATTTTAAATATGATAGTTTAAATAAAGTTTTATTTTGTATTCTTTAAAGTGTTTAAAATTTAATAAAGGTTTTAATTTGTTTCTTTTAATAAGTATAAGACTAAAATGGTTTATAAATTTATATATTAAGATTTAAAATAAACTTTCTTTTAAAAATTATCTCTTAAACAATAAAAATAATTATTTTGGAGTTAAAGATATATGTATAAGAATTTATTTGAACTAGGATTTGTTTTATAATATTTTTCTCTAAAAGTAATTATATATATACATATATACTAAGATAATGTTATTAATTAATTAAAGTAAGTATGAAAGGTAAGATATTAACATTTAAATTAAATAATTTTTTTTATTTACTTAGGACATGTGTTAATATCTTAACACATGGTAATAACATTTGTAAGAAAACTAAATATGCCTTAACATTTGTATATGCATGCAATAATACAAGTGGCATACTTAATTTCTTTTGAAATTTAATTATAAGTAAATATAGAATAAGAGATGATCTTCATTTTCTTCTTCAGTTCAAAATCGTTCAAAACATACTTTCTCAATTCTGTTTCTCCTCTTTTCTGAAACTAAAAACAAAATCAAAACATAAACAAAAATCAAATCTGCAAACAAATAAAAGATCAAGCAACTAACTCACCAACTAGATTTCAGCTTCAACCTGCATTTTCAAAAATGAGATCAACTTGCAATTTCAAATCAACCTGCAATTGAAATGAAGATCAACAGCAGCTTCAACCTTTAAAACATCATATTGTAAGCATGCAAAGGATTTTCAATCAAAAGCAAATCAAAGGCAACTTAAAATAACCCAGATTTCAAGTACCTGGGATGAATTTAAACTTCTCTGCTCTGCATACAAAATAAGGTGAGTAAATTTTCTTTTAAAAACAGTTTTAAACCTGTTCTTATGTTGATACATGTGATAAACTTGTATACGAATGATTTAATATGGTTGCATAAATGTTTTATCTGGAATATGGATTAAACTGCTCTGCTTTGTTCTCTGAATTTGAACAAGTGAGTAAACTTAAGTTTTAAAAACAGTTTTAAAATTTTGTTTCCACTTTGTTATGTGAAGAAAATCATGTGTTAGCCTTCATGTTTGAATTGAAATGGATGTATGCATGTATACTAGTATTGTTGCCTGTGAATAACTAGTTATGTTGGAATATAGGCTCTGTATGTTTACAGAGTTTAATTTTCTTTTTAAATATCTACATCTCATCATTTAATCTTTGATAACCTTTGAATTGTAATAAAAGATGTATGGAATCATGTAATATTACTAATAAACATAAGTTCTGGAATTTTATAACTTATATTGTCTGGAAATTTATGAATAGCAGTAAAAAAAGTAAATTGAGTCTAAATTTTATCAATTAAATTTTAAGTTTGAATTGCATAATTGAATTCATAATTCTAAATCATGAATTTTGAGATATGGGTCATGATTTCTAGTTGGGTAATTAAAGAGAATTTTGGGATAAACTGTTTTGGACATTTTAACCAATCTGAGGCGATTCGAGACGAAATGGAAGTCGTGGTTGAATTTGAAGGTAGAGGGGATGATGGGGTTCCTCGAAAAAAATAGTGGAGTGATTTATCAATAAACGTGATGGCCGGAGACCTTTGGAATAGGGTTTGTCACTGTGTTTTTATCATTGATATTCGAATGGGTTTCTCGTTTACGTGATGAAGTCGAGATCGATCGCGAGGTGATTGATGGATGCTGGAAGGCTAGGCGACGCTATGGTGGAGTTGGCATGGTGTTTCAACCAGGGGATCATCGGTGATGTCGAATTTCTGGTGATGCTTCGTTCCAGGAATGGGTTCGAAATGGTCGAAGTTGAATCTCGATCGAATCGAGAAGTTTGGGGTGGTCGATAGTGTTGCCGTGACTGAAGGTGACTTGCCGGAGGACTGAACGGAGATCGTCGTCGATCGGTGAAGTCGTGCACGTGCACGAGCACGTTTGTGCATCTGGAAATGTGGGATTGGGGAAGAAAGCTTTTTGCTTGGGTTTTGTTCGGGAATATTCGTGTTTTTCTCGAAGCAGGGAAGTAGTGGGGATACGCGAGTGTTGCTTCGAGTTTTCCACGTGTTTTACTCGGGTTTGGGAATTAGCAGGCTTAAAGATTTTTAAAGGTTTTTGTTTTAAGTTTTTAAAACAAAAGAAAATTGTTTTGTAATGTTTCTAAGTTGTAAAACAAAAGATAAAACAAGATTTTACCTAATTAAACTAATTTGTTTTCTAGAAATTTGTTTTAACAAGTTTTAATATTTAAAAGATAAGTTTATTTTAAGGTAGATAAGTAGATTTTCAAAATACTTTTTGTATTAAAATTAATTTAATATCTTTGGAAGTTTTAAAGATTTTAAAAGTCGAGTAAAAGTTTATAATGCTTTAATCTTAATTGATTTCTAAAAATGATTTATTTTAAATAAAGTTTAAATAATAAGGATTTAGTAAATCAATTATAATAAAGGGTTATCTTAAGTAATTAAGTAATTTAATTAATTAAAGATAATTAATATATGAAGGTAATTAAATTGTTGGTCAATTTAATTAATATAATTAAGATAATGATTTTCTTAATTAAGATTTTTAATTAATAAAAATTTAATTAAATTTAAATAATTAGTTAAATAATTAACTAAGTAATTAATTAGTGATTTATTAAAGTTAATCACTTATAATAAATTAAGCATAAATTACTTGATGAAGTAATTAAGAAATAATTACTAGATGTAATTTAGTAAAGGTAAATTATTTAATAAAGTAATTAGAGGATAATTATTTTATAAAAGTAATCAAATAGAAGTAATTAAGAGTTAATTACTTATGGTTATTAATTAAATAATTTAGTTAATAAAGTTAATTAAAGGATTAAGATTAATTAATAAAGTAATTAATTAATTGTTAAGATAATTAATTAAAAAGTAATTAATTAAAGGAAGTAATTAAAGGAAGTTAATTACTGGATTATATTAATCAAGGTGATTAATAATTATGGATTAATTAAGAATAATTACTTGATGTAATTAATAAAATAATTAAAAATGTAATTAAGGATCATTAATTTATAATTATTAATGATGTAATTAAGGATTGATTAATTAAGATTAATTAATCAAATGATAAGTAATTAATTTTAATTAATTAAGGATTAAAGTAATTAATTATAATTAATTAATTAATGAAGTAATTAAAGGTTAATTACTGTATTTGGTTAAGGATAATTAATTTGTGAAATTAATTAAGATAATTACTTAAATGTAATTAAAGAATGATTAATCAAGGTGATTAATTAAAGTGGATAATTAGAGAAAGATTAATTAATTTATTTGTAATTAATTAATGATTATATAAGTAAGATTTATAATGAAGTAATTAATTTAATTTATTTTAAATTAATTAAGAGATGAAGTGATTAATTTAATTCACTTTAAATTAATTAAAGATAGAGATAGTTAATTTAAATCAATTTTAAATTAATTATGTTATGATTAAGTAAATCATTGCTTATATAAGAATGGATGACATTGATTTGTCTTGAATGGATGTAATCTCAGAAATGAGATAAGTAATGTTGTGTGGTATGAATGCTTGGTTGTATTATGATGGTAATATAGATTAACTATTGTGATGTTGATATGGATTACCTATTTGGTTATGAATCATCTGTTTAAATGATAATGTGATTATCAATTGTGACTTGTGAATTATCTATCTGTATAGATAAGTTAAATTGTTTAAACCTTTAAACAACTTGGCCTTAAAAGATACGTTTTGGATTTCGATGAGACCGGGATCGGGTTTCCGTATACCGGTATTCCAGGTCTGGAGATCCGAATACCACATCGATCCAAATTAACGATAGGTCGTGAATCTCAAGTGAAGATGAAGATTCAGAGTGCAAGGGTTATTGTCGTTAACTCTGAGGGTGATTCCAAAATGAGTGTAACGAGATAATGCCTTCGGTTTCGTTCGAACCCGGAACGAACTTGTATGGATTGAATGCTTTCAACACATCGTCAGGCGGACGATGAGCATTCTAAGTGATATGTTCTGATTAAAGGTAATCGTAACCTCAAGCCTCATCAACCGGGAATGGCTAAAACAGGGGAGGTGCAGCAAGGCTTCGTGGGTAGCACCCACTGAGAGCAAGATAGATCCCTGTCTAGAGGTCCCTTTTCTTTTATTCGGCTTAGTGTGTGGTTGGTCGCGCCAACTACGGGATTGTCTTGTTCGGGATTATCCAGTAAGGGATGGTTCCGGCTTTGTGTTGCAGGGGAGCGGGCGTACTCCTCGGTACGGTGATCTAGGCCACGTACTGTGACGGGCGGTACCCCAGTAGCCCTGCCATTGTATGGAATCCAAAATCCAATAAGTGCCAACGGACTTGATTGTATAACCCACTTTGTGGCTAGTATGCTGGAATTTAATAATGTAACAATTTCAGCTATTTCATATTTACTTGAAAACCCTAGACCCTATTATAATACAATCAGATTTCCTATCAAATGTTTTAGTTAGCGTAAGGTAAAAACTTACCCATGTTTATTTGTGGGGAGTCTTACGTGACACTTTTGTTTCCAAAGGTTTTCAAAGTTAAGCAATTTAACCGTTTACTCACACCAGACCCATGTCTGACCCAAGTGTTTATTTTCTGTTTTATTAAACTCTTGGGTACTCAAATTTGTATGAGTAGTCAAGGGGATTCAGGTTAGTCTTGACGAATACTGGAGGAGCTGTGGAGCAGGAGGCTTCAGCGTGTAGATATATAGAGTTTCCACTGTGATGATGTATTGTATTTATGTACTTGTGTTGTATAATAGACAGAAGTTTATAACTATCTATTCTGTGATGTATAAGTTGTGTACTCTGATGTATATGATACTATGTAATATCTTATGTGATATAATATATTTTTCGTTCCGCTGTGAGATTTCTGATGTGTTGTTGTTCTTTCTTCTTTTCTTTTCTTCTTCTATCCCTTTCTTTCTTCATAATGATGCGTCTTTCTGGGCATAGGAAGTCGGGTCGTGACAGTTGGTATCAGAGCAGTAGGTTGAGTGAATACCTAGGCTCTGAAGTGGTGTCTATCTTGAGAGCGCGTAATTGTTAGTTATATAAAAATGGTTTTATATTGTGTTAATTGATCGGTTGAGTGGTATATGGATTCTGGTCAATACGAGTAGCTAACGTTATTGATAGGGATCTCTAAACACTTGAACCAGGCCAACGGACACAATATTGTTTTAAAGAGGTAGATGAAATAATTTTACCCAGAAATAATTTCTATATAAAAAAAATATCATTTTAAATATATATATTTATGTATTTCTACCTATTTATTGGGATACCTGTTCGGGTTTTCCAATATAAGTTATAAAGGTAGATAAGGTGGTAGTGTGTGTAACACAATTACCAATAGTTGGAGTTTGAATGTTTGAGGTTGGAAGTATATATCGAGACTGTAAACCCAATATCGTCTCAAGTAAGTTGGCAGTATGGAGTAAGGATGTCTCGGATCTCTGAAGAAAATCCTTTTCAAGATTCGGAGTCCATTATTGGAATGTAAGATTGGTTGAGCTCGGGTGAGCAGATTTTCTAGAGTTGAATCTATCAGTTGTGCAGAAGTAAGTGATGGTAGCTTGGCGACTTCAGGAAGGAGCAGTTGTGTGATAAGACGCAGTATCTATGGATGTTCCCGAAGGAGATTTTCTTTTTGGAACAAGATTAAGAAGGTATTGGAGGAACAGTTGATGTCTACCGCAGGAAAGACTCGACTGTATAGGAATTCTCTGATATCAAGTAAGAGAGTTTTGTCTATTTTGAAGTATGGGACTAAGGTCGATTAGTTGTTCTTCGGACATGGTCTCATTGTTCCCTTAAGAAGAGTAAGTTATTGGCGATTGGTTTGGAGCCCGAGTTTCTTTTGGATGTCTGCCATCTCGGAGATTCGTTGAGAGGTTTGTTGATGGTTTTAGTTTTGAGAAGCCTTTGGATTAGAAGTTCTTGGTTAGCTGTGATAGCAGTGCAGCTCGGAGTGTTCGGTGTGCTGTCGAGATAGAGTTTGGAAGCAGCAGTGTGGTTCGTTTCTTCGATGATACCGGAATCTTTGTAATTCTTCTATCAGCAGTCCGGGAAGATGGTGAATGTTTTCTTGAAGGGTTAACCTTGTTTGGAAAAGTTTAAGGCTGTTTTAATTAGTAAAGAGGGAACAGTTTCTTTGGAATCCGAACTAGGTAGGATCGCAAAAGTGAATTGCGATTATTTTGAGAGTTCATCTTGAGTAATCTTTTGTATGAAATTGAGACATCTCAAGAGGAAGTAAAAGTTATCGAAGAGGTCAAAGATTTAGTTTATATCGATTTGGTTCCTAGAGAAGGATTTGGTGAAGTATCTTAGAATTTTATGGAGTATCTGTGTTTTCTCTTCTACTTCTAGTTTCGAGTTTCCTCTAGCCAAGGATAGCTGAAGACAGTACCCTTGACAAGGACTCGTCTATTCTTTGAGAAGTTGGTTATGTCTTTAAGATAACCAATGTTTCCGCTTGTTTGTGGATCTAGTTTGTGCTCGAGTTCATCGACATTCTCATCTATTTCAAAATCAGAGTTGTGCAGCGGAAGCAAAGGTAGTAGCTGTGCAAGAAAGGAAGTAACCTCAGATTTCTACAAGAAGTTTATGTGAATTTCTATGTGTGTATAGAATTTTCTGGAATCTGGAAGAAGGAAGTTCAGTCTTTTATTTCTTGTGGAGTGGAGTTTGTGGATTTCAGTAGATTTTGGAATATCATCTTGTTGATAGGATCTGGAAATCATTTTGTTCTTGGTCCAGTTGTTTCAAGAAGCATCAGCAAAGGTTAAGTTGATCAGGAAGAGATGAGGTAGCCCAGGATCAGCTGGTGAGTTATGCAGATATGAGACAAAGTTTGGAATTCGGAGTTGGAGATTGGAAATTGTTTTAAGTTTTTCTCCGATTAAAGAACTATAAGATTTGGTAAGTCTGGAAAGTTAGCTCCAAAAGTATTTTGGATTTTCCTGTGTTCTCGAGAGAAGTAGTTCTTTGTCTACAGGATTGAATGGCCAGTTTGGATATCTGGAAATTCGTTGTATTTCACGTATCTCTGAGGGAGTACGTGTATGATCTATTACTGATTATAGAATCTGCAGTTCAGATGGATTTGGAAGTTGAGTTGGACTTGGGTATGATCTGATATCTTGTTCAGATTAGTGGATCTAGAGAAGTGAGGAGCTCTGGATCATAGTGGTGTAGTTTGTTTAGCTTTTGTAGAGCGAGTCTCCCGGTGATTTATACTTGGGAAACTCTAGATAGTATTAATAAGTCTATCCTGATTTGTATCAGAATAGTTAGTTAGGTTTGATTGTTTGATTGGTTGCTATGGTTGTTAGTTATTAGATGTTAGGTATGATTTGCTAATTGAAATTAAAAATCTTTGCTGGGTTATTAAATTAACTTTGCTTTTAATTTCGGGGACGAAATTATTTTAAGGGGGAAGGAATGTGATATCCCGGGTTTTTGGGCAATTTAAATTTAATAATCTGTATTAATAATTTAACTGGATTGATAATTTTCTTTATAATTTTAATTTAATTTGGTAATTTAATCTTTTAAAGATCAATAAATATTTAATCTGGCTATATTTAATTTGGTAATACTTGATATTTTCTAATAATTTAAAATTGATAAGATTTGTTTGATAAAGCTAATAAAATATTATTCTATTTATATATATATATATTTTATATATATTGTGGATAGAGAGATCTTTTGTTTTAATTAAAAGATGAATTTTTCAAATTGTAATATATATGTATGTATATATTGTGATCTAAAGCTTTGTTTTAAAATTAATATTTTTCCAAAAGTTACTTTAAGATTTATTCAATTGTTTTCAAAATATAAGATAATTGTTTATTTTAAATATGATAGTTTAAATAAAGTTTTATTTTGTATTCTTTAAAGTGTTTAAAATTTAATAAAGGTTTTAATTTGTTTCTTTTAATAAGTATAAGACTAAAATGGTTTATAAATTTATATATTAAGATTTAAAATAAACTTTCTTTTAAAAATTATCTCTTAAACAATAAAAATAATTATTTTGGAGTTAAAGATATATGTATAAGAATTTATTTGAACTAGGATTTGTTTTATAATATTTTTCTCTAAAAGTAATTATATATATACATATATACTAAGATAATGTTATTAATTAATTAAAGTAAGTATGAAAGGTAAGATATTAACATTTAAATTAAATAATTTTTTTTATTTACTTAGGACATGTGTTAATATCTTAACACATGGTAATAACATTTGTAAGAAAACTAAATATGCCTTAACATTTGTATATGCATGCAATAATACAAGTGGCATACTTAATTTCTTTTGAAATTTAATTATAAGTAAATATAGAATAAGAGATGATCTTCATTTTCTTCTTCAGTTCAAAATCGTTCAAAACATACTTTCTCAATTCTGTTTCTCCTCTTTTCTGAAACTAAAAACAAAATCAAAACAGAAACAAAAATCAAATCTGCAAACAAATAAAAGATCAAGCAACTAACTCACCAACTAGATTTCAGCTTCAACCTGCATTTTCAAAAATGAGATCAACTTGCAATTTCAAATCAACCTGCAATTGAAATGAAGATCAACAGCAGCTTCAACCTTTAAAACATCATATTGTAAGCATGCAAAGGATTTTTAATCAAAAGCAAATCAAAGGCAACTTAAAATAACCCAGATTTCAAGTACCTGGGATGAATTTAAACTTCTCTGCTCTGCATACAAAATAAGGTGAGTAAATTTTCTTTTAAAAACAGTTTTAAACCTGTTCTTATGTTAATACATGTGATAAACTTGTATACGAATGATTTAATATGGTTGCATAAATGTTTTATCTAGAATATGGATTAAACTGCTCTGCTTTGTTCTCTGAATTTGAACAAGTGAGTAAACTTAAGTTTTAAAAACAGTTTTAAAATTTTGTTTCCACTTTGTTATGTGAAGAAAATCATGTGTTAGCCTTCATGTTTGAATTGAAATGGATGTATGCATGTATACTAGTATTGTTGCCTGTGAATAACTAGTTATGTTGGAATATAGGCTCTGTATGTTTACAGAGTTTAATTTTCTTTTTAAATATCTACATCTCATCATTTAATCTTTGATAACCTTTGAATTGTAATAAAAGATGTATGGAATCATGTAATATTACTAATAAACATAAGTTCTGGAATTTTATAACTTATATTGTCTGGAAATTTATGAATAGCAGTAAAAAAAGTAAATTGAGTCTAAATTTTATCAATTAAATTTTAAGTTTGAATTGCATAATTGAATTCATAATTCTAAATCATGAATTTTGAGATATGGGTCATGATTTCTAGTTGGGTAATTAAAGAGAATTTTGGGATAAACTGTTTTGGACATTTTAACCAATCTGAGGCGATTCGAGACGAACTGGAAGTCGTGGTTGAATTTGAAGGTAGAGGGGATGATGGGGTTCCTCGAAAAAAATAGTGGAGTGATTTATCAATAAACGTGATGGCCGGAGACCTTTGGAATAGGGTTTGTCACTGTGTTTTTATCATTGATATTCGAATGGGTTTCTCGTTTACGTGATGAAGTCGAGATCGATCGCGAGGTGATTGATGGATGCTGGAAGGCTAGGCGACGCTACGGTGGAGTTGGCATGGTGTTTCAACCAGGGGATCATCGGTGATGTCGAATTTCTGGTGATGCTTCGTTCCAGGAATGGGTTCGAAATGGTCGAAGTTGAATCTCGATCGAATCGAGAAGTTTGGGGTGGTCGATAGTGTTGCCGTGACTGAAGGTGACTTGCCGGAGGACTGAATGGAGATCGTCGTCGATCGGTGAAGTCGTGCACGTGCACGAGCACGTTTGTGCATCTGGAAACGTGGGATTGGGGAAGAAAGCTTTTTGCTTGGGTTTTGTTCGGGAATATTCGTGTTTTTCTCGAAGCAGGGAAGTAGTGGGGATACGCGAGTGTTGCTTCGAGTTTTCCACGTGTTTTACTCGGGTTTGGGAATTAGCAGGCTTAAAGATTTTTAAAGGTTTTTGTTTTAAGTTTTTAAAACAAAAGAAAATTGTTTTGTAATGTTTCTAAGTTGTAAAACAAAAGATAAAACAAGATTTTACCTAATTAAACTAATTTGTTTTCTAGAAATTTGTTTTAACAAGTTTTAATATTTAAAAGATAAGTTTATTTTAAGGTAGATAAGTAGATTTTCAAAATACTTTTTGTATTAAAATTAATTTAATATCTTTGGAAGTTTTAAAGATTTTAAAAGTCGAGTAAAAGTTTATAATGCTTTAATCTTAATTGATTTCTAAAAATGATTTATTTTAAATAAAGTTTAAATAATAAGGATTTAGTAAATCAATTATAATAAAGGGTTATCTTAAGTAATTAAGTAATTTAATTAATTAAAGATAATTAATATATGAAGGTAATTAAATTGTTGGTCAATTTAATTAATATAATTAAGATAATGATTTTCTTAATTAAGATTTTTAATTAAGAAAAATTTAATTAAATTTAAATAATTAGTTAAATAATTAACTAAGTAATTAATTAGTGATTTATTAAAGTTAATCACTTATAATAAATTAAGCATAAATTACTTGATGAAGTAATTAAGAAATAATTACTGGATGTGTTGGGTGAATTCTTACCCGGAAGACCTCGAGACCCAGAGACGTGATCCATTCGGCAGAACTCATTCGGCAGTCCTCCCTCGAATCCATTCGGCAGAACTCATTCGGCAGTCCTCCCTCGAGTCCATTCGGTAGACCTCCATCCGGCAACTGCCACCGGTCCAACCTCACCATTCCCCCACCGGACCAACTACCACCGGTCCAACCTCACCATTCCACCACCGGACCAACTACCACCGGTCCAACCTCACCATTCCCCCACCGGACCAACTACCACCGGTCCAACCTCACCATTCCACCACCGGACCAACTACCACCGGTCCAACCTCACCATTCCACCACCAGACCAACTACCACCGGTCCAACCTCACCATCCCACCTCCGGACCAAGTGATGCCGAACCAAGTCATACCAGGCCAGATCACATCAGCCCAGGCCCACCTGCGACCATACATATCCTGGACCCCTACCCCTAGCCTCACTCTATAAATAGAGGGGCAAGGGTACAACAATGGGGAAAAGTTTGAGAGCTCAAGCACGGATAGAACTTTCAAACAACTTTCTTTTACTTGTATCAAAGCTTTGTACTTGTAATCAATAGAAGAGAAGAGAAATAACATATAAAGTGGACGTAGGCACATTCTGGCTGAACCACTATAAATCTGCGTGTCTTTTTACAATTAAGCCCCTGCTTTTCATATATTTGCATAAATCTCCAAAATCACTAAAAACAACATAAGATCTACTAAATTATACGACTTTGAGGTGTTTGTCCATTTTTTGTGCAAACATTTTTGGTGCTTTCACTGAGAAATTGAAGCTTGAAGCTTCAGCTTCATCTTCTTAACAAGTTTTCCTAACAGCATCGTCCGCCACTTGGAAAACATTCCTCCCAAACAGAGAAAAGATGTTAACAAAGGAAAAAACATCGCATCTAGTAGCCTTCCTGATCCAGCTATCGCGAATCAAGTAAATCGTCCTCCTCCAGCAACGGTAACAAATGAAGGACAGGCTAACCCAACCACTCCTGCCACAGAACAGCCTGCAGCAATTACTAGGGCAGATTTGGACAGAGTTGTTGTTGAAGTAACTAACCGCTTCACGTCCCAGCAGGAAGCCTTGGTGGACCATCTCATGTCACGCTTGAGGGACGCTGAAGAATCCAACCGCAACACTGAATCATGGGGCGAGTCCCAGTCTGGAGGATCTCAGAGACAACAAAGATCTTCCTTCTTCGAAGGAGCTAACGGCAGGAGTAGCCATGGTAGGAGCCGAGACCGAGCCCAGCCCGAAGTTAGGCCTGAGGAAACGTTTGGTGCCGAACCTAATGGGGAAGGTACCGGGCGAAGGTCAACTGCAGCTGAGCCTGTCATGCTGCCTAACCACAGAAACACCGGTGAACGGGGCCGAGCTAGAGTTCAGCCCGAAGTTGGACCCGAGGAAGTGCTTAGATCAGAACCCAACAGGGGAAGATCAAGGCAAGGGCCAACTGTAGCTGACCCAAGCATGCTCCCAGAAGATCAAAGGCAGCCACTGGAAGATATGAGGAATGATAGACGATACCATCCCTACAGGTTGTCTGGACGGAATCAACCCCACAGAACAGAACCAAACTCATTTCTGTCTGCTCCAAATTCTGATGAAAGGATGGCGCGCTTATTCAGAGAGTGTGTCCAACGGGAGCAAAGAGATCAAGGGATAGGCGCTAGGGTAACCAGCCCTTTCGCCCGCAATATCGAAGTTGCTATCACCCCCCGAGAATGGAAGATGCCAACAATGGAACCCTACAAAGGAACCTCCGATCCCGTGGTACACTTACAGAGATACACACAGCATATGCTCATGAGTGGAGCAACAGAGGGAGTACTGTGCAAATGCTTTCCGCTCTTCTTAGCAGATCTTGCTACCTCCTGGTTCTGTCATCTACCCCAAGGATCCATCAGCTCATGGGAAATGTTGAAAGAAAAATTTATCAGTCAGTTCCGCATTCATGTGGAGCAACCTAAGGACGCTTATTCCTTATCCAGCGTCAAGCAGAAACCTGGAGAAAAGCTGCAGCAATACCTAACCAGATTCAACGCCGCAGCAGCCGCAGTTCAAGACGCCGATGAGAAGCTTATCCTGATGGCCCTCTGCAGTGGGGTGCATCCGGACACTAAATTTGCTAGAAGATTGACAAAAGAAAAACCAGCTTCTTTACCCGATTTCTTCCATGAAGCCGGGAAATACATGAGGCTTGAGGATGCTGCCATTGAGGGGCAGTCAGGACAGCAAAGTAAGACGACCGATGGCAACGCCCCTGCTGTGGCAAGGGACGCTCGAAGAAATGATTCCAGAGACAATGCTGGGGGCAAGAAAGTAGAAAAACGCCTATATCGGCCAGGACCAAGATTCGACTCTTACACCCCTTTGAACGAGACCGTCGAAAATATCTTCCTTGCCACCCAAGGCGAAGTTAGATACAAACGCCCACCATACAAGAAGGAATCAGATAGCGCACAGAAATCTGGAAAATTCTGCCGCTTCCACGAATCCCACGGACATGATACCAACGAATGCCATCATCTCCGAGATCTGATTGAGGAACACATCAGAAAAAAGAAACTGGAACGCTATGTAAAAAGTCAAGACAGGACTCCAGCTCCTGCCAATGAAAACCCAAGGCTACCCTCACCAGGGACCGGCAGAGGCGACCGCAACGCTAGCAGCTCTAGTCAAGAGAAGATAGTGGTCCATACCATCTCAGGAGGTCCGCACATCGCAGACAGAAGTTGGAAAGAGATGGAAAGATATGGGAAGTCGCTCAGAGACAATAGAGACTGTGTCAATACGGTTATAGAAGAGCGCCACCCAAAGCGGAAAGAAAGTGATGACATCACATTCAATAAACGCGACCTAGAAGGAAGACAGTACCCTCACATGGATCCCATGGTTATCTCTGCCCGACTCGGTCCCGCCGAAGTTTACCGAATCCTGGTAGACACTGGAAGCTCTGTAAATATCCTGTTCAAACACGCATTCGACAAAATGAGACTATCAATGAAGGATGTATCTCCCTGCGATAAACCGCTACACGGTTTCACTGGAGATGCGAAAATGCCCATCGGGCAGCTGGACCTCTTCGTTGAAATTGGAAGCCATCCCCGCTCCGTTGTAAGGAAACAGACGTTTGTGCTGATAGAAAACCATTCGGCCTACAACGCCTTCCTAGGAAGACCAGCCCTATCTGACTTCCAGATTGTCCTAGCCCCGTGGTGCCTGAAAATGAAATTTCCAACAGACAGTGGGGTAGGGGAAGTGGAAGGAGACCAAGATATTGCACGAGACTGCTATGTAACCGAACTTCGCAACAACCACAGGAGAGATAAAGGGAAAGGTGTAGAGATTGCCCTCTGCACAAAAAGCCTTGAAGCATAGCAACTAAAGAAAGCCCCTCCTCTACGATACACCAGCGACCCTTTCAATGAATTAGACCCTAGGGACAAAGAGGAGGAGGCCACCGCCGAGCCTGCAGAGGCTATGGAGTTTATATCTGTAGACAAGCACGACTCAAGTAGGTTACTGAAAATTGGGTCGCAGCTGAAAACTGAATTGAAGGAACAACTCATTGATTTTCTCCGCCGCAACCTGGATGTGTTCGCTTGGTCACACGCTGACATGACCGGAATCTCCCCCGACATAGCATGCCACGTATTAAAAATTGATCCTACCAAGACGCCTGTAAAACAAAAAAAGAGGAGTATGGGGGCAGAACGATCAGCAGCCCTCGATGAAGAAGTAAAGAATCTACTCGCCAATGACTTCATACGAGAAGCTATTTACCCAGAATGGATCGCCAACCCGGTACTAGTAAAGAAGGCTAATGGGAAGTGGCGGACCTGCATTGACTTCTCCAACCTAAACGACGCCTGCCCAAAGGATTGCTTCCCGCTTCCCAGAATCGATCAACTTGTAGACAGCACAGCCGGGCACGAACTCTTGTCTTTTATGGATGCATACTCAGGATATAACCAAATTCCTATGCATGCTCCCGACCAAGACCACACTAGTTTCATCACCGACCGGGGTTTGTACTGCTACAAAGTGATGCCCTTCGGACTTAAAAATGCAGGAGCCACCTACCAGCGCCTCGTCAACAAGATGTTCGCAGGGCTAATAGGACGAACAATGGAAGTATATGTAGACGACATGTTGGTAAAATCACGGAAAGCCAAAGATCACGTAAGCCACCTAGGCGAAATGTTCCAGGTACTTCGACAGTATGGAATGAAGTTGAATCCACTAAAGTGTTCCTTCGGAGTGTCATCGGGAAAATTCTTAGGATTCATCGTCCATGCCCGAGGGATAGAAGCAAACCCTGAGCAAGTCCGAGCATTAAGGGACATCAAGATACCTTCCACCCGAAAGGAAATGCAAAGCCTAAATGGAAAAGTGGCTGCCCTAAGCCGATTCATCTCCAAAGCAACGGACAAGTGCGTCCCCTTTTTCGAAGCTCTAAAGAAAGATAAAGGAAAGTTCGAATGGACGGACGAATGCTTGACCGCTTTCCTTAACCTAATCGAACACCTCCAGAAACCACCGGTACTCTCGACCCCAAGCGAAGGCGAAGAATTATACCTATACCTTGCTGTGTCATCTCACGCTCTAAGCGCTGCCTTGGTAAGGGAAGATAACCGCACGCAACGACCAGTTTACTTCGTCAGTAAAAGGTTTACTGGGGCAGAAGTCAGATATCCTAAGCTTGAAAAGTTGGCATACTGTTTACTAATCACTTCACGAAAGCTGCGTCACTACTTCCAATCCCATTCCATCAAAGTTCTGACCGATCAACCACTAAGGCAGGTACTCCATCGTCCCGACACTTCCGGGCGACTACTTAAATGGTGTATTGAGCTGAGTCAATATGATATCACCTATCACCCTCGCACCGCCATCAAGGGCAAGCCATGGCTGATTTCATTGCAGAATTCACTACCAACGAGGGTAAGAAGCAACTGGAGATAACAGAAGATATCAAGTGGAATCTCTTTGTGGACGGTGCATCTAACGAACAAGGCTCGGGAGCAGGTGTGGTAATAATCACTCCCAGGGGAAATAAACTACACTATGCTATAAGGTTGGAGTTCGCTGCCACCAACAACGATGCAGAATACGAAGCAGTAATAGCCGGATTAGAAATTGCTATCGAGATCGGAGCCAATTCTTTGTGTCTTCACAGCGATTCTCAGCTTATTATTAATCAAATACTAGGGGAATTCCAAGCTCGAGAAGAACGACTCATAGCATATCTAAAGAAGACCAAGTTACTTCTCAGCCGATTGGACCACTACTTAGTCAAACACATCCCTCGGGAAGAGAACCAAGAGGCCGACGAATTGGCAAAGCAAGCAAGTATGAGAGACGTCGCCATCTTCGGGGCAGTAACTGTCTCAAAGCAAGCAATCCCAAGTTTTGAGCAAGTGAATCTGATAGCTGCAACCGAAGAAGCAACTTGGATGACTCCCATCCGAGACTACCTACAAAATGGCACACTACCCGACGGGCGTAACGAAGTCAAGAAAATCTTGAGGAAAGCGTCCCGCTACACAATACAAGGAGACATCCTCTACCGGCGCGGGTTCTCTAACCCATTGTTAAGGTGTGTCGCCAGAAGGGAAGCCAAGGAAATCTTATCCAACATTCATCAAGGAAGCTGCGGAGATCACACCGGAGGGCAAACGTTAGCAAAAAAGATACTCCGATACGGATATTTCTGGCCCACCTTAAGCAAGGACGCCTTAGATTTCGTCAAGAAGTGTGACAGATGCCAAAAGTTTGCTAAGATCCCTCGGCTACCAACAACCGAGATTACTCAGATGACCAGCCCTTGGCCCTTTGCAGTATGGGGAATTGACTTAATCGGTGAACTGCCAATGGGTCGAGGCGGCGCCAAATATGCTATAGTAGCAGTCGACTATTTCACCAAATGGGTGGAAGCAGAACCTCTAAATAAAGTATCTTCAGCGAAAGTTATCAACTTCTTAATCAAAAATGTTCTATGCAGGTACGGAGTCCCACTAAAAATCATATCAGACAATGGACTTCAGTTTGACAGCGAGGAATTCGCCAACTGGTGCCAAGAACACGGAATTCACAAAAGCTTCTCATCCGTAGCATATCCCCAAGCAAACGGACAAGTCGAAGCAGTCAACAAAATTCTGAAAACTCTGATCAAAAAGAAGCTCGAAAAGTCAAAGGGCGCTTGGGTGGATGAACTCCCTACGGCACTATGGGCCTACCGCACATCTTTCAGAACATCAACAGGGCACACTCCTTTCTCTTTGGCATACGGATTGGAGGCCATGCTCCCAGTTGAAACCATTGTGCCTTCCCACCGTAGGATCCACTATAACCCAGAAGAGAACGAAGAGCTCCTCAACATGTCTTTGGATCTAGTCGAGGAGAGAAGGAATGATGCAGTCCTAAAAACAGCAGCCCACAAGCAAAAGGTGGCAGCACAATACAACTCCAAAATTAAGCATCGTACCTTACGAGAAGGGGATCTTGTCCTCAAGCGAATCTTCCCTCGCCCCGGAGCACTAGACCCAATCTGGGATGGACCATATGTAATTCATAAAGATCTCCACAACGGAGCCTACATTTTGTCAACAGTGGACGGAGAGGTGTTCCAGAGGGCATGGAACATCCAACACCTCCGCCGATACTTTTCTTAACTTGTATTGCCCATATGAAGTGAATTAACAAAGAGAATCAGTGGACGTAGGCATTTTTTCGTGCCGAACCACTTTAAAAAAGCCTTGTCTCTTTTTTAACTTGTTCCTTTGTATCTTGGCTGCTTGTTAACTTTATCCTTTTCTGTTGAACGAAATCTTGAGCATATAGCATTTCTATTCAAAGCACTCCACAATGCAACTTCACGTGGACAAGACACAACAGGTACTATGCGAATCTATGCCCTCGTCAATGAGACACTTTTGCTCCAGCATCCCTCTGCTGCGGGTTAACTCATTGCTCGCGACGGCCGTTAAAGCCAACTGTAATGAGCCGATTATAAGCCACCGAGAAGGCCGACTATAGCCGAGGCAGCTCATTACGGCGTTAGGCTCGCCGGCAACTGTGAACCGATTATAAGCCCCAACATAAGGTGTGGCCAGCCAGGGGCAGTTCACAGTTGACGATCGGCACCCACGCTAGCCGGCCACAGTAAGTCGAATAATACCCATGAGTACGGGCCATAATGGCCCGGGTAGTTACTGTGCGCGATCTCGGCTCCGGTGTGTCTTAAGTGCGGCTGTGGTAAAAAAGAATTAACTCCCCGCGGAGGCGTAAGATGGGTGACAAATGTCTCCAAGACCCACAGCTAGGGAAAGTGACTACAAAACCCGTTTGCCACGAACTTAAGCACATCGAAGGCCTTCCGTGACTGGAAGTTTTACTATTTCACATATTTCAATTTTACTTAAAAAACTTTCCTCCTATCCTCTATAACAAACCATAAAGTACAGGATGCAGGGTAAGAGATACCCGCCAATGGATGCAGAGATTCACAATCAGATGGCAGTCAACTGCTTTCCATGCTTGGTCATACAAGATATTCGAAACTGCCATTTACAAACAGAACATGAAAGGCGGTATTTTCTTCCTTTATGTACAAATGCATGACTATAATTTAATTTTTTCACACCACACGCTAACATTGCAAGTCATGAGATTATGATTTAAAACCAGAATCTGACATCAAACACAATTTAATTACAAGAATATACATAGCTACATTTCTCATACGATATGTCGAAATAGCAACAAATATTCAAGAAACGACAAAATCAACTTGGGCTAAAAAATTACACGTCAAGAATAATGTTATTACAAGTAGCAAGAATTACAACTTAGAAGATACTCTACTGTCTTAAGACTAACAGATACAACAATGCCAAGCCTACAAAAAGAATTTTCCAGGTCCAATCAGGGAGCCGGTTGCGTCGAAGTCTGGTCCTTGCTCTTTTGCCCGCTTGTCCGGTCATAAGAAGGATTCATTAGTGATGAGTAACCAAGTTAACAGAAAGACTAGAAAGGAAAACTTACCAGCACCTGCTTCTTGACCGTCCTGGTCGTCATCCTCTACCTGCACACCTGCCTCTTCAGCAGCAAGCAGCCGCATACCCTCCTTTACCGCCACTTTCTCCTCCTTGGTGAACTGAGCAGTGACCACATCCATACTGAAGACCGTTCCACCCTCTTTATCTGCATCAGCCTTAGCCTCCTCCAAAGCCCGAAGATAGGTCTTGGCCATGACCCTGGGATAATCATCCATCCAAGAGAGATTGCCCTGCTTCCAGGTCCGGAAATACATGTCCTGGAGCATGTCATCCATCATTCCCTCGTTCTCCTCAAACTCCCTCATCCGGGCATCGGAGGCCGACAACCTTTCGACGGCAGCATCTCTCTCCAGTCTGTATCTCGAGCAATCAGCCTGAAGGGACCTCCGCATCACCTCCATCTCTTCCCTCAACTTAGCTTGGGCAAGTTCTGCAGCCTCAAGTTTCTCGGACAATTCCTCCACCTGCTCGAGATCCGCTCTCCGAACCTCGTCCACCGTGGCAATAGCCATGTCAATCCGCTCTTTGCAAGCAGCTTCCATTTTCCGCAATTCGGCCCGACTGGCCTCTTCCATGGTTTTCCTTAATCGCCCAGTAGCAGCCTCATGCTGAGAAATCTGGATGGCCTGATCCGCAAGCTGCTTGGCCTGATCCGAAACCACCAATCGAAGTCGGATATTGGCGCTCCCAATCTCCTCTCCGGCCTTAACCAGCCGAGCATGATGCCCCATCAGCTTTTTGGTCTCCTCTGCCACCCGATCAATGTTAGCTTTGGCCTCATCTCCCATAGTGACTATACGAGTGGTGAGTAGATCGAGATCTAAGGACTTGGCTTCATCAAGTACTCGTACCATGGGGTTACGGGGGAGAAGGTGTTCACCAGTGACTTCGTCAAAAGTAATATCATGAGAACCTGGATCCAGATCAGGATGACCCGCGAATGGATTACGGGCCAAGTCGGGACGGTCGATATGAATAACAGAAGGGTTTCCGGACGGGTGTGGAGAAGGTACAAACTCACTACCCTCCTCGGTAATATCATGAATAGGCTGAGCCGGAGGCTGAGGACCGAGCGAAGTTTCGGATAAAGGACGACTCCTCTTCCTCTGCTGAATACCCTCTTCGATGACCCCAAGAAGAGGACGGTATCCGACTACATCCCCGGAGCATTGGGTTGAGGGCTTCGGCTTAGCAGAAATTTTGGAAAGTTTATATTGCTCGAGCCTGTGTCGAAGGTCTGAAGCTTTGGGCGTCTTGCCTGCTCCTGATATAAAGAACAAGTGTCACAATCTTACACTACTATATGATTCAAGAAACGCGGTAAATTACAAGTTAGGAAAGGAAAAGAAACACAGCTGTGGTTGTACAAACCCTGGGGAGGAGTGGGGTACTGCAATAAGTCCTGGATTTCATTCCAGGACGGGAGCGGGTCATAAAATATTCCTAAGTCCCTATCATTAGCGAAGCATGCAGGGGTCAAGAGTTCACCTTGAGTCGTTAGAGCCACCTTGGCCGGAATAGTCGGAGAAGACTCACTTGCACCAGTCCTGGCTTTGTCCGCCTTCCCGGTCTTCTCTACCAAAGCCGGATCGTCATCCAACCCCTCAAAAGCTTGGCGGAAAGCATCATCCGTCCACTCTTGCATTTCGCCTACTTGCCCAGAAGACAAAACCCTGGAACCATCACCACCCTGTCCATCGCCACCATCATCTCCAAGACGCTCAACGTCACTTCCGCCCTCAGCCTCACCTCTTTCTTCCTCCGCATCTATCTCCCCCTGAGTAAGTGGACAATTGCTGGGAGAAGGACCATCCGACCTCTTAAGTTTCTTACCTCCGACGGCTGGAGGTTTCGTGAATGGTTTTCTCTTTCCACCCTCGGCCGCAACGCCTCCCTTAGCCTGAGCAGCCGCCCTCTCTTCCGCCGTTTCCCTCAACTTAACTACAGACTGCTGCGGAAGGATCAAGTTATATTCCAGAAGAATCGCATTTCTAATCAAGTAGACAGATGATCTGTATTTCCCAAGAATGGCTTCTATCTCCGCCGCCGTCTGAACCAGGCGGTCAGTCTCCACAACCGGAAAGCCACCTGTCGCTAGCAAAAATGAGAAAGTATGAGAAGAAGCATCGCAATCAGAATAAGAATTATAAGTAAAAACATCAACTTACATCCAGAGGTAAAGCGCCGGATGGAGACGGAGTCGTCCCTAACAAAGAACCACTCTTTCTTGAACATGCTGAATTTAGAGTACAGGTCCAGGACCGGCTTGAAGGTCACAGCGGACTCCAAGCTAATATATGGGGACCCCTTCTTATAGCCCCTTAAATTATACAAGTACCGGATCTCCCGGTTGGAGGGAGCGCGACCATACTTCCTCCGAAAAATAACGAAAAGGCTCACTAGTATGGCATAAGAGTTGGGCTGAAGCTGGAATGGGGCCACCTTCAGATACGTGAGGAAGCTGGCTACCCAAGCATTGAGAGGCGGGATAGCACCACACATGCAGTGGTACCTACTATAAGCAAAGTATCCTTCGGGAGGACTGTATGGCATGACTCCTGGGCCCGGCAGCAGCATGAGGGCTCTATCGATCCCAAAGGAACGAGATATGACATCGAGTTGCTCCTCTTTTAGAGAGCTAGGAAAGCAGTCAGGCGGGGAATCCAGCAGCTCCTGGGGACCATATCCATCCACTAATGACCTCGGGGCGGGCCCATGACGCTCCGATCCTGATTGAGCTGGGGGCACGGCCAAGGGCTCTCCTTCACCCCCGGATCTCCTCTTATCTGATCGAGTTTCAACTCTTCGAGACATTTATCTACGACATAAGAAAAGCATGATATTAGCACAAGGAGTATGGGAACATAAACGCATAGTTATCAAGTGCCATTCAATGTATAAATCTTCAAGTTCCGTTCGGTTGGTCAAACTTTCGAGCCTCGTTCGGTATTAATTCATTCGGCACTTTCGTGTTCATTCGGCAAAGATATATACCTGACTCAGCACGAGATAGATTCGGCAAGGTTTGATTCGGCGAAGGTTTGATTCGGCGAAGGTTTGATTCGGCGAAGGTTTGATTCGGCGAAGGTTTGGTTCGGCGTAGGTTTGACTCAGCGAAGGTTTGATTCGGCGAAGGTTTGATTCGGCGAAGGTTTGGTTCGGCGTAGGTTTGGTTCGGCAAGGGTTGTTCGGTAAGGAAAAGCAAAGGGGGTATAGCCCCTATATATAACCAAGCGAAAGGCAACCGGACCAACCGGTTCGGCATTCCTCGCCAAATGGACCTATTCCAACTACGGGAAACGCCCAAGCACGAAACAAAGCACGACACATGCAAACACGTGCCCCGCTTTGGGGGGCAAATGTTGGGTGAATTCTTACCCGGAAGACCTCGAGACCCAGAGACGTGATCCATTCGGCAGAACTCATTCGGCAGTCCTCCCTCGAATCCATTCGGCAGAACTCATTCGGCAGTCCTCCCTCGAGTCCATTCGGTAGACCTCCATCCGGCAACTGCCACCGGTCCAACCTCACCATTCCCCCACCGGACCAACTACCACCGGTCCAACCTCACCATTCCACCACCGGACCAACTACCACCGGTCCAACCTCACCATTCCACCATCGGACCAACTACCACCGGTCCAACCTCACCATTCCCCCACCGGACCAACTACCACCGGTCCAACCTCACCATCCCACCTCCGGACCAAGTGATGCCGAACCAAGTCATACCAGGCCAGATCACATCAGCCCAGGCCCACCTGCGACCATACATATCCTGGACCCCTACCCCTAGCCTCACTCTATAAATAGAGGGGCAAGGGTACAACAATGGGGAAAAGTTTGAGAGCTCAAGCACGGATAGAACTTTCAAACAACTTTCTTTTACTTGTATCAAAGCTTTGTACTTGTAATCAATAGAAGAGAAGAGAAATAACATATAAAGTGGACGTAGGCACATTCTGGCTGAACCACTATAAATCTGCGTGTCTTTTTACAATTAAGCCCCTGCTTTTCATATATTTGCATAAATCTCCAAAATCACTAAAAACAACATAAGATCTACTAAATTATACGACTTTGAGGTGTTTGTCCATTTTTTGTGCAAACAGGATGTAATTTAGTAAAGGTAAATTATTTAATTAAGTAATTAGAGGATAATTATTTTATAAAAGTAATCAAATAGAAGTAATTAAGAGTTAATTACTTATGGTTATTAATTAAATAATTTAGTTAATAAAGTTAATTAAAGGATTAAGATTAATTAATAAAATAATTAATTAATTGTTAAGATAATTAATTAAAAAGTAATTAATTAAAGGAAGTAATTAAAGGAAGTTAATTACTGGATTATATTAATCAAGGTGATTAATAATTATGGATTAATTAAGAATAATTACTTGATGTAATTAATAAAATAATTAAAAATGTAATTAAGGATCATTAATTTATAATTATTAATGATGTAATTAAGGATTGATTAATTAAGATTAATTAATCAAATGATAAGTAATTAATTTTAATTAATTAAGGATTAAAGTAATTAATTATAATTAATTAATTAATGAAGTAATTAAAGGTTAATTACTGTATTTGGTTAAGGATAATTAATTTGTGAAATTAATTAAGATAATTACTTAAATGTAATTAAAGAATGATTAATCAAGGTGATTAATTAAAGTGGATAATTAGAGAAAGATTAATTAATTTATTTGTAATTAATTAATGATTATATAAGTAAGATTTATAATGAAGTAATTAATTTAATTTATTTTAAATTAATTAAGAGATGAAGTGATTAATTTAATTCACTTTAAATTAATTAAAGATAGAGATAGTTAATTTAAATCAATTTTCAATTAATTATGTTATGATTAAGTAAATCATTGCTTATATAAGAATGGATGACATTGATTTGTCTTGAATGGATGTAATCTCAGAAATGAGATAAGTAATGTTGTGTGGTATGAATGCTTGGTTGTATTATGATGGTAATATAGATTAACTATTGTGATGTTGATATGGATTACCTATTTGGTTATGAATCATCTGTTTAAATGATAATGTGATTATCAATTGTGACTTGTGAATTATCTATCTGTATAGATAAGTTAAATTGTTTAAACCTTTAAACAACTTGGCCTTAAAAGATACGTTTTGGATTTCGATGAGACCGGGATCGGGTTTCCGTATACCGGTATTCCAGGTCTGGAGATCCGAATACCACATCAATCCAAATTAACGATAGGTCGTGAATCTCAAGTGAAGATGAAGATTCAGAGTGCAAGGGTTATTGTCGTTAACTCTGAGGGTGATTCCAAAATGAGTGTAACGAGATAATGCCTTCGGTTTCGTTCGAACCCGGAACGAACTTGTATGGATTGAATGCTTTCAACACATCGTCAGGCGGACGATGAGCATTCTAAGTGATATGTTCTGATTAAAGGTAATCGTAACCTCAAGCCTCATCAACCGGGAATGGCTAAAACAGGGGAGGTGCAGCAAGGCTTCGTGGGTAGCACCCACTGAGAGCAAGATAGATCCCTGTCTAGAGGTCCCTTTTCTTTTATTCGGCTTAGTGTGTGGTTGGTCGCGCCAACTACGGGATTGTCTTGTTCGGGATTATCCAGTAAGGGATGGTTCCGGCTTTGTGTTGCAGGGGAGCGGGCGTACTCCTCGATACGGTGATCTAGGCCACGTACTGTGACGGGCGGTACCCCAGTAGCCCTGCCATTGTATGGAATCCAAAATCCAATAAGTGCCAACGGACTTGATTGTATAACCCACTTTGTGGCTAGTATGCTGGAATTTAATAATGTAACAATTTCAGCTATTTCATATTTACTTGAAAACCCTAGACCCTATTATAATACAATCAGATTTCCTATCAAATGTTTTAGTTAGCGTAAGGTAAAAACTTACCCATGTTTATTTGTGGGGAGTCTTACGTGACACTTTTGTTTCCAAAGGTTTTCAAAGTTAAGCAATTTAACCGTTTACTCACACCAGACCCATGTCTGACCCAAGTGTTTATTTTCTGTTTTATTAAACTCTTGGGTACTCAAATTTGTATGAGTAGTCAAGGGGATTCAGGTTAGTCTTGACGAATACTGGAGGAGCTGTGGAGCAGGAGGCTTCAGCGTGTAGATATATAGAGTTTCCACTGTGATGATGTATTGTATTTATGTACTTGTGTTGTATAATAGACAGAAGTTTATAACTATCTATTCTGTGATGTGTAAGTTGTGTACTCTAATGTATATGATACTATGTAATATCTTATGTGATATAATATATTTTTCGTTCCGCTGTGAGATTTCTGATGTGTTGTTGTTCTTTCTTCTTTTCTTTTCTTCTTCTATCCCTTTCTTTCTTCATAATGATGCGTCTTTCTGGGCATAGGAAGGCGGACCGTTACATGAACTGTAGTAAAGGTACAAGTAACTTAGAAGATGCTTGGGACCGCCCATCCTCTAAGGATCCGTTAAAATATCTACTATGTAGTAATATTCGCTATTACAATAGTGTCTAAATAAGTAAAGTATAATCATATCGGAAAATAGCGTTAAGCGGATGGAGAACCTTAACGCGGTCGGATCTTAAAATCATAATCGTAGTAAAGCTCGATATGGTAGGTGACACGGCACAACTAGGCAATGCCAGGGTAGATATACCAATTACGCACACGAACTGATGGAGCGCATAGCAGCCACTATCGTCCACCTCGAACAACATTCCCAAATCGGAGGATGGCCATCTAGTCAAATCGCAAGTAAGAGTATAATATCGAAGAAATGTGTCCGAGAAGAGGTGCTACCTCACTGGTCCGAGATCGCTCCTGTTTTAGCCACCTTATGCCAACTCACGGGAGTTGGGTCCACGTAATATACCTTAAGAACGTCGCCACCATCCTACTTCATTCTGGAATCTCCACCGCGTACACGGTTGTCAAAGTGGTTTTCGGTAAGACAGAGAGTATGTCCATATCCGATCCCGGTCTCTTTAACAACCCAACGTTATTATAACCCGTGGTTATAAGTTTAAAAACAGTTTATACTTCAAAATAGAATATCATTTCAAATCCAAATCTTTATCAAATAAAGATTAAATCAATTCCAAACCATTTCCATATTTTTAAAATATCATATCATTTCAAAACTTCATTTCAAATCGTTTTAATATAATAAAATATCATATCCTTACAAAACTTTATTTCAAATCATTTTAATAAAATAAAATATCCTATCCGTTCAATCCAAATATTCAACTTTAAATACCTTTTAAATTCAAAGATATCGTTCATTTACTATCATTTCAAATCACCTTTAAATAGTTTATATTCCAATCAAAATAATTAATTTAAACCTTTTAAAAGTGTAATTATTATATTTTCAAATCAAGTATTCAATTTCCAAAGTTTCAAACCATTCTGAGTTCGTTTAATAAGTCAAAAACCCTAATTTTTTAAAATTTCAGCATTTCACAGCATTTAAAAACAACTGCTATAAGTTATATTTGAAAACATTTTTAATTCAGCAAAGACAGCACTTAAAACTGCTGTTAAAACTCAGTTTTAGTTGAATTATAGTTCAAAACAGAAAAGACAGCATTTCAGAAGTGCTGCGGTAGTTCAGATTTCAAAACAAGGGTTAAATTTGGTTTCAGCAAAGACTGCAGACCATCATAGCATTTCCAGAGAATGCTATAATAGACCTGAGTTCAATATTAGCCTATAAGTTCAATTACAGCAACTACAGCATTTCAGAAATGCTGTAATAGCTCTTTTTACACAAATTTAGTTCAAAACAGAATCTATAGCATTTCTGAATGCTATTAAAAGTTAATTTCAGGTGTTAGTGTATTTCCAGCAATTAAATAACTTTAATTTAAAACACATAAACATTTAAAAAAAAATCATATTTTAACGTTTAAAATGTTCATTTACATATCATTTAACATATATCTTTTTCACAATAAATTTCTTATAATTAAATCCAATTTTCAACAATTTACTTAATAAGTTTAAGTGTAAAGGTTCCAATTCTTCACATTTCAACAAATAGACTTAACACTTCAAATTAAATTACCATTTCACAATTTAACAAAATTTCCAATTTTATTTAATTAACTTAAACCTTTAATTAAAACCAAATTTCACATTTCCAAGTCAAGTTATATTTTAAAAGATCACCTTTAAACATTCATTTATTTAACCACTTAAATTCATAGGAAAATCAATAATACTTTAATAAATCACTTAAATTCAAATTTAAATCAAATTATCATATTTACCATTTCCAAATAAAATTTAATATCTATTTTATTTATATAACTTAAATATCATTTTTAACCAAAATTCCAAATTTCCAACTTAAGTTGTATTTCAAAAATCCAGTTAAACCATTCATTAATTACATTTTTAACACATGGAAAAAAATCATAATTTCTTTATTTTAAAACATTTCAAAATCTATTTAAATCAAATTTCATAAATTTATAATTTTTAAAATACTTAAAAATATTCAAAACACTTTATAAAATAACCACGGGTCTGTATATAGTTTTCTAGCCTAGGTCAAGTGATACGGATATGTATCATTTCAATCCGCAGTTTAAAAAGAAAAATCCGGGTTCTATCATTTCCAACCCACAATCCCAAGTTAAAATAAATTAAATAAAAACCATTCAGGCCTATCATTTCAGCCCATAACGATTTTTCCTTATTCTAAAGTCCGTTCGGGTATGTATCATTTCAACCCATAGTGATTCTAGTCTACAGGGAACTTGCAATGGTGATAACTGATATAAATAACAGAATAACATTAAATAATAGTAACATATGATATAACAGGTGTAATAACAGGTGTGAACATCATATAATCATAATATAACAGTTATAACAAGATGATATAAGTTTTACAGATTCAAATGGTGTCAGTTTACTAGTTATATAAGTATACACTGTCTGGTGAGAATAACTCACTTGTATAAGCTGGAGACAACGATCAAAAGCACAAACTGAGATCTTCAAAAGCACTATGGCACGACAACATGGATATGACAAGAGAGTGGAGAGAGCCAAAGCTATACACCTTGAATTCATTTACATAAAACAATGCAAATGTACAAATAAGTTTCAACACAAGCTATCACCAATTAACGCTAGAAATAAATGCCCAAAACAACATCAAATGGTTTGCACTTGTTCTCAACTTCACATGGATCAGTTAGTGATGGAATAAGGTCAGCTAAGGCAGGGACTAAGGGCTGGGTTTGGGTCCACAGTGGTCGACCTACGTGGGTTTAAATGGTGCATATGTATATAGGTGCAACAATCTTCAACTACAAGGCAACTATCATCACTTTTATTGCTACAAAAGGGTTCGGCCCTAGGTCCTATGGTCATGGCCAGGTGTCCAAAAGATGTTGGGTGGTGTGGTAGAGGGTGGAGGTTAGGTCAGAGGTGGTGGTGGTGGTGGAAGTGGCGGCTAGTGGTGGATAAAGGTGGGTGTGGCAATCTAGGCTCAGTTTGCAATGTTAGGTGATGGTTTGTGAAGTTTTTGTGGTGGTTCTCATGCCATGAGTGCTCGCCCTGGTAGGATGGTGGTCTAGGGTGGTTGCTGATCGGAGTATCAGGTGGTGGAGGTTGGCCAATGACTTGGTGGAGGAGGAGCCGATCAACAAAGATGAGAACAACATGCAAATCAAAGTAGAAAAACATAGAAAAACAAGAAAAGAAGAAGAGATTTCTTACCCAACTTTTGATCCTATGGCCGTGCATTATTTTTGTGAGTTTGGGAAGGTTAAGATACGTGAAAACAAATGAAAGATGCAGCTGAAATGGTAAAGAGATGAACGGCCAAAATCATAAAGGATGTAGGTTGAGAAAATGAAGAGGTGGAAGGTTAAAAGACAAAAGAGTTTAAAACTTTTCATATATCCAACCATTTCCTTTAAATTTTTAAATAACTGAAATATATATATAAATTCAGGTAAAAATACGAAAATTTATTAAATAAACAAAAAAATAAATAAATAAATATTAAATATATATAATTTAATTAAATAAAACAGCAAAATTTTCATCTAGTCTTGAAAATATGAAAAATAAATGCAATGAACTTTGGAAACTTTTTATGTACTTAAAAATATTTATAAATAAAGGTAAGAACATGAAATAAAAATTTATTTACAAAAATAAATAAATAAATTTTAATTAAATAAAATTTAAATGAAGAAAATAACAGAAAAAATAGAAACTAGGCTTTATAAATTGAAATAAATTCAAGTAAACTTTAGAAAAATTATATGATCATTTTTAAAAATATTAAAAGATAAAATATACTCAAAATAAAGTATTAACCCAATTAAAATAAAACATAACAAAGAAAAATAAAATTTATATCATTTGAAATAGACAAAATTGTTAAATAAACAAATTATACTCAAAGTTGAAATGTGCATAACTTTTACAGTTTAACTCCATTTTCAGCGAAACGAAAAGCAGTATTCAAATTATTACATCTATTTTCATAATAAAAGATAAAATTTATAATTTCAAATATTTAAAAATTTAAATTTAAAAGTCAAAGTTTGACTATTGACCAAAATTCACATTTTCTGGAAATATTAAATCTAGTCATATTTGGAATTCTAATCCACATCAAAATCAAAGTTTATATTTAAAATAACAAAATTTATTCTTTTTCATAAATAAAGCTTTTGAATCTGGAAAAATCAATTTAAAAATATTTGTACAATACAGAGTTGTTACACTCTCCCCCACTCAAAACTTTTCGTCCCCGAAAAGGAACGAGGTACGGGAAAGCACAGAAAAAGATAGAATGAAATAGAATTAAGACAAGAAGATAAGAAGATTGGAATTACACCTGATAACTATTGTTATAGGTAAGTTTGACAAGATGGAGGTGGTCAAATCAAGAATATAAGCACGAAAAAGATCCTCTAGAGTCTGAATCACCCTTTTCACTTAAGCGACGGTCCATGGGTGGAAAACAGTGTTCAGATTCCAAAATGAGTAACAAGATTTCAAAGATCATAAAAATATTTCTAAACAGACTGGTATAAGCAATAACCTTCCCATTTTGTAACAAGATAAGAGAAATAAGGACAACCAAAAGATAGTTTGAAAAAAAACAAACTAAGATAATAAATTTGAAACAATAATGCTTTGAAATCATAACAATTTAGGGATGTTTATCATTTGGAAATCATACTACTAAAAATCATAACACTTTGGAAATGTTATTCTAAAAAAAGAACATAATACTTAGAAAATCATAACACCTTTTAAAATAATCTTCATTTAAACCATTTTAATTCAAGGTCAAATAATATTCATTTTAAAGTTGTAGCATTTCTAAGTTCATCCAATTATAAAATTTCCAAAACATTGTATTTTCAAATGGCAGCACTTATAAAATGCCACAGTAGATATATTAGTATTTCAAATCAGTTTTATTCCAGAAATATTCATTTGGATATCTTTTAACTTAAGACCTATTAAAACATACTTTTATGAATGGAATATCCAAATAAACTATACTTCATTTATTAAGTTAAAAGTTCACTATTTTACTTAACTCTTAATTTAATACATAACCTAACACTTTATTTAAAATACCCATTTCATAAATAGATATTCCTTTAATAAGTTACATTTAAAATTCCATTTGGAAACCAAATTCTTAATTATCAAATTTTAGTGATGTTAAAATACATTTCAACTATTTAAATCATAATTAATCATTTTTCAAGGCATATCTATTTCATAAATAAAATATAGCTAATATAACAATCAAATTTCTTTACACATTTATTCATTTAGACATCAATTAAACTATGAATTCAAGTTAAATAAACTTTATTACCAAAAGTCCAATTCAAATGTATTTTATTTTATCTATTCAAAGATACATTATTTATTATACAACATATTCATTTCAGGAAATAACCTTTATTAAAATTCCTAGGTTAGACTTAAGGTTCCATATTAAATCAAATTTGATTATTAAGTTATTTAAATAAAATCTCTTTAGATTCCTTTTTCAATATTTACCTCTGTTAATCTTTTATAACTAAAATTTAAGTGTATAAAATTTATCATAACCACTCAAATTTTTATTTATAAAATCCTTTTTATATTGTATATTATCCAATTACATTGTTAACTTCTAAAAAAAAATTTAAGGTAAGTTATATTTGAATGCAATTGTATTATACAAATAAAACTTTCCATTTCCATTATCTCAAGTTTGAATCATTTATTCAAAAAAAAAATTTCTTTTTATAACTGAAATTATTCTTTAAGATGAAATTTAAGAATTAATTTTCCGGTTTCCTTCAAACCAGATAGAGATAAATAAATATATGTACATAATATGTCAAATCAATTTAAATCATATATCTATATATATTATAAATCAAATCATATTTAGAAATTCAAATAAATTAAATCTTTCAAAACAAAGCTGTAGTAAGACTACAGAACGGTCTCTTCAGTTCAAAACTCGAAAATGAACGTCGATGATGCTGCAGTCATCACCGAAATTATTTTCCAGCGACAAAGAGAAGAGCACTTAATTTTTAAACTTTAAAATCCTTTAGAGACCAATTTTTATTCAAAAATACTTTAAATAATATCCTTTTAAAAATTTTAAACACAAGGTTTGAAATCCATCGGAAATTAAATTCTTTAAATTTCTTGTTTTAAATTCATTTCAGTTCCCAAATAAATTTATAAACAACTATTTATAAATTCATTTGTAGAACAATAAATGATAACTTCCATAAATTTACTTATATCTCAAAATTTTATTTCATTAACGAAATTTAAAATAATATGGTGTCGGTTTGTTCTGTCAAAGTGTTTTAGAAATCCTATCGATAGCGTTGATCAGACGAATCGATCGGAAATCCAAATCAACATCAACAACTCAAACAACACCATATATAAAACAAAACATAGATTTACAAGTACAATTCAAAATGTTTGTAGATAGTTTAGAAACAAAAGACAAGATGGTTAAACAGAGTAGAGAGATAGGTAAGCTTAGATAAATCGCGGACAACCTTAACCGGGTCAACCGTGACTTAGAGAATAAGATCGATGTGGATTTTTCTGGGATAAATCTACGTTCGATCTCAAGAGATAGAGTTTGGAGTAATAAAAGATATTAGCATCTAAACCAAGGATAGATATAAATCTCTGGTGAATCGATGCTAATTTGTGAAGGAGTTTCCCCCTTTACCAGAAAATTAGAATATTGGCGAGACAGCCAATTCACTATAAAGATCATTCGAAGTGGAGTTATGTGATACTCCAAAATCAAAAGAAGATGAATAGTGAGGGACAAGAATGAATTTTGGAACCGCAGGGAACGTTCCAAAAATTCAAAGGAAATTCGAATCTAGAGGAAAAGATTCAAACTCGAATGAAAGTGATTCTGTAAATAAATCTACTCCATATGCTGAGTTTTGCCTCAAAGCCAAAGCTCTGATACCAACTGTAACGACCTGGTATTTTCAACCATTCGCATCCATTATAAGTGTATAAGTAGACACTAATGCCGGAATTGAATTGCTCAAAATACCGCGTTGTAAATAAAATTTGGCAAATCTCAGAATATACAGTAAATAAATATAATCACAGATTACAGACACAGAGTAAAATAATGCAGCGGAAGTAAAAGAAATAGTAGTTCATGAAGCTACTATATAAATATATCAGAGTTACATAAGATATAACAGAAGAAATAGAATACAACAAAAGTCTCAATATAATAACCAAGTACAAGCTGAGTAGAACAACGGAATTGAAATAGATAGGACAAGACAAGCAGATAATCTCCAGCGATTCAAATCTCCAGAAAGTGGAATCCAAATCTGTGAATAACTCAGGCTGACCCAAGCGTAAAGCAAAACACAAAACACTCGAGTCAGGACAATATATACTTATATAATGTAAACCAACTCAAGTGAACTGTAGTAAAGGTACAAGTAACTTAGAAGATGCTTGGGACCGCCCATCCTCTAAGGATCCGTTAAAATATCTACTATGTAGTAATATTCGCTATTACAATAGTGTCTAAATAAGTAAAGTATAATCATATCGGAAAATAGCGTTAAGGGGATGGAGAACCTTAACGCGGTCGGATCTTAAAATCATAATCGTAGTAAAGCTCGATATGGTAGGTGACACGGCACAACTAGGCAATGCCAGGGTAGATATACCAATTACGCACACGGACTGATGGAGCGCATAGCAGCCACTATCGTCCACCTCGAACAACATTCCCAAATCGGAGGATGGCCATCTAGTCAAATCGCAAGTAAGAGTATAATATCGAAGAAATGTGTCCGAGAAGAGGTGCTACCTCACTGGTCCGAGATCGCTCCTGTTTTAGCCACCTTATGCCAACTCACGGGAGTTGGGTCCACGTAATATACCTTAAGAACGTCGCCACCATCCTACTTCATTCTGGAATCTCCACCGTGTACACGGTTGTCAAAGTGGTTTTCGGTAAGACAGAGAGTATGTCCATATCCGATCCCGGTCTCTTTAACAACCCAACGTTATTATAACCCATGGTTATAAGTTTAAAAATAGTTTATACTTCAAAATAGAATATCATTTCAAATCCAAATCTTTATCAAATAAAGATTAAATCAATTCCAAACCATTTCCATATTTTTAAAATATCATATCATTTCAAAACTTCATTTCAAATCGTTTTAATATAATAAAATATCATATCCTTACAAAACTTCATTTCAAATCATTTTAATAAAATAAAATATCCTATCCGTTCAATCCAAATATTCAACTTTAAATACCTTTTAAATTCAAAGATATCGTTCATTTACTATCATTTCAAATCACCTTTAAATAGTTTATATTCCAATCAAAATAATTAATTTAAACCTTTTAAAAGTGTAATTATTATATTTTCAAATCAAGTATTCAATTTCCAAAGTTTCAAACCATTCTGAGTTCGTTTACTAAGTCAAAAACCCTAATTTTTTAAAATTTCAGCATTTCACAGCATTTAAAAACAACTGCTATAAGTTATATTTGAAAACATTTTTAATTCAGCAAAGACAACACTTAAAACTGCTGTTAAAACTCAGTTTTAGTTGAATTATAGTTCAAAACAGAAAAGACAGCATTTCAGAAGTGCTGCGGTAGTTCAGATTTCAAAACAAGGGTTAAATTTGGTTTCAGCAAAGACTGCAGACCATCATAGCATTTCCAGAGAATGCTATAATAGACCTGAGTTCAATATTAGCCTATAAGTTCAATTACAACAACTACAGCATTTCAGAAATGCTGTAATAGCTCTTTTTACACAAATTTAGTTCAAAACAGAATCTATAGCATTTCTGAATGCTATTAAAAGTTAATTTCAGGTGTTAGTGTATTTCCAGCAATTAAATAACTTTAATTTAAAACACATAAACATTTAAAAAAAATCATATTTTAACGTTTAAAATGTTCATTTACATATCATTTAACATATATCTTTTTCACAATAAATTTTTTATAATTAAATCCAATTTTCAACAATTTACTTAATAAGTTTAAGTGTAAAGGTTCCAATTCTTCACATTTCAACAAATAGACTTAACACTTCAAATTAAATTACCATTTCACAATTTAACAAAATTTCCAATTTTATTTAATTAACTTAAACCTTTAATTAAAACCAAATTTCACATTTCCAAGTCAAGTTATATTTTAAAAGATCACCTTTAAACATTCATTTATTTAACCACTTAAATTCATAGGAAAATCAATAATACTTTAATAAATCACTTAAATTCAAATTTAAATCAAATTATCATATTTACCATTTCCAAATAAAATTTAATATCTATTTTATTTATATAACTTAAATATCATTTTTAACCAAAATTCCAAATTTCCAACTTAAGTTGTATTTCAAAAATCCAGTTAAACCATTCATTAATTACATTTTTAACACATGGAAAAAATCATAATTTCTTTATTTTAAAACATTTCAAAATCTATTTAAATCAAATTTCATAAATTTATAATTTTTAAAATACTTAAAAATATTCAAAACACTTTATAAAATAACCACGGGTCTGTATATAGTTTTCTAGCCTAGGTCAAGTGATACGGATATGTATCATTTCAATCCGCAGTTTAAAATGAAAAATCCGGGTTCTATCATTTCCAACCCACAATCCCAAGTTAAAATAAATTAAATAAAAACCATTCAGGCCTATCATTTCAGCCGATAACGATTTTTCCTTATTCTAAAGTCCGTTCGGGTATGTATCATTTCAACCCATAGTGATTCTAGTCTACATGGAACTTGCAATGGTGATAACTGATATAAATAACAGAATAACATTAAATAATAGTAACATATGATATAACAGGTGTAATAACAGGTGTGAACATCATATAATCATAATATAACAGTTATAACAAGATGATATAAGTTTTACAGATTCAAATGGTGTGAGTTTACTAGTTATATAAGTATGCACTGTCTGGTGAGAATAACTCACTTGTATAAGCTGGAGACAACGATCAAAAGCACAAACTGAGATCTTCAAAAGCACTATGGCACGACAACATGGATATGACAAGAGAGTGGAGAGAGCCAAAGCTATACACCTTGAATTCATTTACATAAAACAATGCAAATGTACAAATAAGTTTCAACACAAGCTATCACCAATTAACGCTAGAAATAAATGCCCAAAACAACATCAAATGGTTTGCACTTGTTCTCAACTTCACATGGATCAGTTAGTGATGGAATAAGGTCAGCAAAGGCAGGGACTAAGGGCTGGGTTTGGGTCCATAGTGGTCGACCTACGTGGGTTTAAATGGTGCATATGTATATAGGTGCAACAATCTTCAACTACAAGGCAACTATCATCACTTTTATTGCTACAAAAGGGTTCGGCCCTAGGTCTTATGGTCATGGCCAGGTGTCCAGAAGATGTTGGGTGGTGTGGTAGAGGGTGGAGGTCAGGTCAGAGGTGGTGGTGGTGGTGGTGGAAGTGGCGGCTAGTGGTGGATAAAGGTGGGTGTGGCAATCTAGGCTCGGTTTGCAATGTTAGGTGATGGTTTGTGAAGTTTTTGTGGTGGTTCTCATGCCATGAGTGCTCGGCCTGGTAGGATGGTGGTCTAGGGTGGTTGCTGGTCGGAGTATCAGGTGGTGGAGGTTGGCCAATGACTTGGTGGAGGAGGAGCCGATCAACAAAGATGAGAACAACATGCAAATCAAAGTAGAAAAACATAGAAAAACAAGAAAAGAAGAAGAGATTTCTTACCCAACTTTTGATCCTATGGCCGTGCATTATTTTTGTGAGTTTGGGAAGGTTAAGATACGTGAAAACAAATGAAAGATGCAGCTGAAATGGTAAAGAGATGAACGGCCAAAATCATAAAGGATGTAGGTTGAGAAAATGAAGAGGTGGAAGGCTAAAACACAAAAGAGTTTAAAACTTTTCATATATCCAACCATTTCCTTTAAATTTTTAAATAACTGAAATATATATATAAATTCAGGTAAAAATACGAAAATTTATTAAATAAACAAAAAAATAAATAAATAAATATTAAATATATATAATTTAATTAAATAAAACAGCAAAATTTTCAACTAGTCTTGAAAATATGAAAAATAAATGCAATGAACTTTGGAAACTTTTTATGTACTTAAAAATATTTATAAATAAAGGTAAGAACATGAAATAAAAATTTATTTACAAAAATAAATAAATAAATTTTAATTAAATAAAATTTAAATGAAGAAAATAACAGAAAAAATAGAAACTAGGCTTTATAAATTGAAATAAATTCAAGTAAACTTTAGAAAAATTATATGATCATTTTTAAAAATATTAAAAGATAAAATATACTCAAAATAAAGTATTAACCCAATTAAAATAAAACATAACAAAGAAAAATAAAATTTATATCATTTGAAATAGACAAAATTGTTAAATAAACAAATTATACTCAAAGTTGAAATGTACATAACTTTTACAGTTTAACTCCATTTTCAGCGAAACGAAAAGCAGTATTCAAATTATTACATCTATTTTCATAATAAAAGATAAAATTTATAATTTCAAATATTTAAAAATTTAAATTTAAAAGTCAAAGTTTGACTATTGACCAAAATTCACATTTTCTGGAAATATTAAATCTAGTCATATTTGGAATTCTAATCCACATCAAAATCAAAGTTTATATTTAAAATAACAAAATTTATTCTTTTTCATAAATAAAGCTTTTGAATCTGGAAAAATCAATTTAAAAATATTTGTACAATACAGGGTTGTTACAATTTTGGTTCATTGCCTGAGGCTGGCCCTAAATAGAAAATATTTCTAGGGAGAAGATCTTTTTAATAAAAATATTAGACGCCTTAGAAGTGGATCTAGGAAGGCCACGGATTAAAGCTAACGATGACAGGTGAGTGGATTTAAATTATATCTCTTTTATGTTTATGATATATAATATCATTAGATTCAAGTTAAATATTTAATTCAGCATTTGGACTAATTTCAGTAATTGGTTCTAGTAGCTAGTTATGTTAAAACTGTAAATTTTGTAAGAAAAGTGTACTTATATTTAAATGATATTTATATGGAAAAAAAAGAAAAGAAACCCTATTAAGTATAATTAATATTAGGCTTATAAGTTGTAGAGAAAGGCATAAGCCTAAAAGTGAGAAATTTACAATAAATTTTGTTAAAACGGGAGAAATGAATTGAAAAGGGGAAATCTAATAACTTGATTTGGAAGTTAGTGATAGATTAGTTGGCTGGTTTAGTAAAGGGAACACATTTCCATAGTTTAATATTGTAAGAAAGCAGTAAACGTAATCACAAGAATAAAAGTAAGAAAAATGGAATTAGTGCAAAATAGCGACATTTCCTTATTTTGCATTACCCAACAATTAAAGAAACGATAAAAGAAATATCTTGGAGTTACGAGTTATTGTTTATAGCATTATTTAGTATTGAAATATGGAAATGGATTTTCAGCAGAGTTTTTATAACCAACCAAATAGAATAGAACTACTTCCCAGAACAAAAGAGAATAACGCGAAGTGTTAAAGAAGTTAAAGAAGAAGAAATAACCAAGTTAACTATTTGACAAGACTAGAAACAATAAACAGAAAAATGTGACTAGATCTGCATTTATTGCAAAGATAGTAGAGTACAAAGTAAAGCAGTTATTATGATAAGTAACTTATTTCAGTTGGACGTAGTCCCAAGTTAAGACTGTTATATAATAGAAGAGAATTAAAGAAAATTTAGTATCATAATAAAAGAAGACAGACTAGAATAGAAAAGAGACACTTGCAATTACATTTGTAACATGTAGGTTATAAAATAAAGAAAAAAATATAAAAATAAAAATTGCAAGTATAATTGTAACACGTAGGTTATAATTAAAAAGAAATAAATATAAGAGGCTTATATTATCAAACTTAGATCTTGGATTAAGTTAATAAGCAAAAATAATAGCAGTGGCCCGTACCGGCAGCATTCCCTTTCATGTCTAGGACTGATGGTCTCGCACGTGGGTGGGGCTGGGCATCATGATTAGGGTAAATAAGTAGCCAATAGAAGAAGAAAAGTATACTAAATGCATAATAAAAGATTAGACATGGAGTCTAATAAAATGGTAAAGTGCGTTTGGAGTAGCCCAAAGAGAATCTGGATAAAGAGCCTAACGAAGCAGTTCATCGTAGATTTTTAGTACAGAAAGAGCACGTCCAACTTAGTTATTTTGGGCTAGAAGGAAGTATGAGACTTCAACGGGATGTGAGGATACTCTAGAATGGCCCTCTGGGGTAGGTCTAAGGAAGCTGCACCCACGGAGGCAGGTCTGTAGGTGTTCCATCAAGAGAGTATGCCTTGACTGCTTTTGCATTGCAGGCCTAACAAAGCGGACCTTTGTAGGCAGTCAAAAGGTTGATGATGGAATAGGATATGTATGACACCGTACTCTAGTTTGCGAGTAGATTATAGTGGGTAGGACCCATAAGGATAGTCGCATGCGGATATCAACCATCTTCAGTTAGAGTGAGCTCAGGATAGACTAGAGTTAAACCAACAGGCCAATGATTCTTTCACTATCGAGACATTGGATGAGGGGCACATCCAATTGGATGTTTAGATTGTTTGCAGTAAGGCACAACCACTTATCTCTTGAAAGGTCTTTTGATTAGTTGAAGGGGGGCTGCGTGGGGCCATAGCGACGATGAGAAAAGAGACAGACCAAGTAGAATATCTGTATTGTAGGCCTAACGAAGCGGTCCTTTACAGATACAGAAAATCCCTGACTGAGTTCCGTACAAGGTAGACCTTGTTGGCGGAATTCAGGGAGTAGAAAGAACGATTACATGTAGTTCTCAAGGTACGCACTGGGTGGTACATTGTGGATGCTCGAGCAAGAGTATAAGCTAGTAAGGATGCAGTTTCACATTTTCATAGTAGACGACGGAACATCTGTATTGTAGGCCTAACGAAGCTGTCCTTTATAGATGTAGTTACAATACGATCTAGTAGCAAGACGATGGAGTCCTTTTCAAGGAGGATACGGAAGGTACTATGGGTAGTACCTAGGACCGATCACTACACCAAACAGTCCATTTTGTAACATTATTCCCATCCCAATTTGTAACAGTTATTTCCATTACAAATTACTAACGGTTATTGTCGTGATAAAACATTCCAATGGTTATTGCCGTTATAAAAGTTGGTAATATCGTAAATAAATTAAACTGCAATAGGGTGCTTAGTAATTTTATCTTTTATGAACACGCTTAGACCAAACCTTATCAACTTTTTTTCTTTAGTAAACATCGAAACCCTAGAATTTGGGATCATACACCCGCCTAGGTTCTTCCTCATCTCCACTTCGCCCTTGCTCCTCCATTCTCGTCCGTCCTCTCTCTCCACCTTTCGGACCGTTCTTCCTTGCTTACTTGCTTCAGATATGGGTCGTTTAGTCAACAGCCACAGTTTTGAAACTAGGATTTCTCCCTAAACTCGTAGCTACGATCAAATCTGACCTCACCAACGCAACCATCGATCCAACTTCCATCGCCAGATCTATTGCCATAGAGCAAGAACCTCCCATCAATCCCTCCTTTATTTTCCCTTTTAAGGTTACAGCACGCGATAGAAAAAACCTAAATCTCGATCGCCAATTTGCGATTCACAAACCAGAAAGACAGCGACGGCGACCCATATAGGCGGCTCCGTCTCTTCTCCAGGCCAGCTTCATCTCGGCAGCTAGGGCACAAGCAAGAGCGTGGTAGCAGGCTCCTCCATCTTGATTTTAATAGTCGGCTACTAGGTCACAGCCGCATAAGCAGGCAATAGGCTCGTCCTCTATCTCAGTTGAAGCTTAAATCGAAGGTACTAGTACTAATTCAGTAATTTGTAAACCTTATTTACATTATTGTACTGTAATTTATGTTATTTACTAAAACTAATTCAGTCATAAAACTAATTCAGTAATTTGTAATTGTAATTTACATCATTTACTAAAACTAATTTAGTAATTTGTAAAACTAATTCAGTAATGCTGGGTTGATTGAATCGGCATCATATCCAGAAAGAGACTGTTACGAGATTGACGCAGTGAAAGAAATATTTGAGGATGGATCTGCTGTTCTTGCTAAAAGGTGATAATTTAATCTTAATCTTATATGAATATTTAGAGTCGAAACATTATTTTATACTAACTAAACTATGAACAAATATCTGAAAAAAGTGCAGGTTAGATACAGGGTACCCATTATCAAACATGTTCAAGCTTTTTATATATGCAATATGCCAAGTTGTAATAAGACCCAGAGAAGGAATCTCAGTGCATGCTAAATCATCACAACCAGGAAGACCGAGGCCCTGGGATGGTCCCTACTTTGCCGTAGTTGCCTCGAGAAAAAAGAAGCAATGGAAGGCAAAATGCATTTGAAAGGTATTTACTGTAGCTAACATTCTTTTTTGCACATCCATAAGCTCTACACTTTTACGTTTGGCAGTGATATTATATTTTCCCAGGACCTATTAACTCATATTGCACCAAAATCTTGAATAGGTATTGGAATGGAATAATTGAATGTTATGGTAGGATGGTACATAGTTCTAATGTTAGTACTAATACATATTCTTTATTTGTGGATTTTGAACTGTTCTAAACATGCTTAGATGAAATTTTGTGTGTGCCTGTTCTTTCTATTTCCCATATTAAAAGCATTAGTAAACCGCTATATGGTGAGAAATGGTTGGAAGTCTATTAAGTGCGAGTTCATTCTTGTCAAGTTTAATCTCAAATTAAACTTTTGTACTTTACAACTCTAATTCTGACCAAATCTTCATTTGATTTAAATCATAATAATAGTGTTCCACAATTAAGTATAAACTAAAAAAATTAGGTCATAATCATCAATTTATTTATGATATACTTTAGAGTGTTTGATTCAAGTTAAATGATATCCTGATCATTTAAAGGTGGCCATTTTCTTAAGATTTTAAAAATTTTCTTTGACTGTCACTATAATAAGATGCTTATTCCTAAATTATGAATTCGTATAGCGAATGTTTCCAGATTGAACCTAAGACCTCTGAAACTATAATACAGAGATTTTACCAATCTAGCCTAGTGATTTTAACATTTATGTAAAGATTGATCTAAAATTGATTTAAAAACATCAACCTTATATTTCTCCACTAATTTAGCATATTCTTTACATTTAAATAAATTTTAGGAGGCAAATATAAACCATTCTTAATTTAGCTTTCTAAAGCCTAAATTTCATGCAATCTAAAGATGCGAAATGAAGGCTTATTTTACAAAACAACTATAATATTATTCTGAAAGAAAACAATAATCAAAGCAATCCAAAAAATTCATATAAATGCAAAATTAAGAGTGAGAAAAACTTAGAAACAAAATCATAACTCTTCACAGAAGATGACAAATCACTTTTACTTCATCTTTATGGGTTAAAAATATCTTCAAAAGAAATCAAATTCTCTTAATAAGGTTACCATGTCAAAAAAGAATCTGAAAAGTTAAAAAAATTATTTCTTTATGTTTACTGCGATGTAGAAATAATAATACAAAATTTGCCTCACAAGACTAATTACATTGTCCAATCGGTTGTGGGCAAATTCAAGTGGACAGTGGACCGTTGTGTTTATGATTTTGTTTATTTTGGAGTTCAAATTCAAGTGGTAATATTTATTAATGCAATGTTTTGTATGAAGTTATAAAGAAATCTAGGATAAGGCGCTATTTATGGGACGTGAGAAATTTCACTACAAAAGAGCAATCTCTAGTAATTTCTGAAAGTATAAAGAGTTTATAATAAAATAAAATAATGGTCACTAGGATAGAATACACTAAATGCAAAAATGTAGTTTTGCAACAGGTTAACTAAAACAAAATGATGATTTTAATTTTTAGTGTCGCAAAAGTTGAATCACTCAACATGTGGAATGAACCTACTCGCAAAACACCTAGAAAGAGACACAAAGTAGTGACAATGATTAACCTTTATCATAAAAAAGAACAGTGAACTATACTGTAATAGTTATTATGACAATGCTTTCTTCCTGAAAAGCGTACAATGGAAGAAATGTTTCCTCCTTTAGTGGTTTTTAAAAACCAATGCAATTAGACTGGGTTTACAAAATCTCTGCTGTAACTATAGTTTTTTGGTGGAAAAACCCCAAGTTAATATGATGTTTCTCCCCGTAGGACTAGTGTACCTCCGTCTAATATAAATTAATGGATGACAAAAGTTAGTTTTTTAACAAACGATTGGAGTTCAAGCAAGGAAAATTCATTTTTGTCAAGTTTTCTGCCATATATCAAAGTGATTTCCAAAAATTTGAGACTGAACTTATTGATTTTCCTCGGGAAGGAAAATAAAATGTGAAAATTTCAATTCATCCTGCAGTCAAGTGTGAATTTTTTAAATAGAAATTCTGATATTTTTAAAGTGTAAATAGGTTTTGAACTTCGTTTAAGACTAAAAAGTGATTTTAGAAAGCCTCTTAATCAGTATTTTTCTCTCCACGTTTATGGTGTTTAGAACCTTGTTTACATTCAGAAAACCGTTTAACCTAAAACGGGTTTTATGCATGTACTCAGAAATATATATATATTTCAAGCGATTACCATTTTCTTTGGCTCACCATGTTCTAATCCCAACGTCTGCAGTGCGGTGAAGCCCCCTCCCCAAAAAAAGAATCCCTGCTTATTTTTTTATCGCACCAAACTATCAGAGATGCCCTAACACCTATTACAATATTGATGAAATAGAAACTCTATACTAGAGTTATATGTAGAGGAAATGGTACATGAATTCATGTAACAGTGTATCAATGTCAATCTTCCTCTATATATAGGAAGATAACAGCCATGATGATGGGACAAAACCATTGAATGTTTTTGAATTAAGGCTTTTTCCCACCAATGCTAGTGAATATCCATACAACATAATAATAATAGATTACAAGATGTTAACTAAGTTTATAAAAACTAACTAAATTTATATAATGATAATAACAACAACTTATGTTTATGAAAATTAACTAAGTTTATAATGATAACGATGATGATGATAAACTTTAATTATTAACCAAGTTAACTAAGTTTTATAAAATTAACTAAATTTATATATAATAATAATTCTAACTAAGTTTATAAAAATTAACTAAATTTATAATAATAATAACAACAACAACTAATGTTTATGAAAATTAACTAAAATTGAATAATAATAATATTAACCAAGTTATCAATGTTTTATAAAATGTAACTAACTTTATATAATAATAATAATAAATTAACTAAGTTTATGAAAATGTTACATAACTTTTTGTCATAAAATGAACAAATTCGTAGTTGCATTTGATTAAAAATAAATAAACTATGTAGACCCAAATCATAATTGCTTCTAAACTGGACACGAAAAACATAATGTGCATATGTGGCGGTGGTAGAGATTAACTAATATTGATAGTAGGTTTTGAAATCAACCCATCTATTTGAAAATAATGCTTGATTCACAAATATTCAGGTTGATATTTAGGACATTGCACCTATCGATTTTAGAGTTGTTTGGATGATTTCTTGACTAGTTCAGATAGTATAAATTTATGAACTTATGCATGAGTATATCTATATATATGTACAGGTATTTTTAAAATGAGGATGATCAATTGAAATCAATTCCTTCTTCATTTTTAGCCTGTCATATCTTCTTTTCATTATTCTATTTTCAACTTTAATTGAAGTTTGTAAATTTCATTTCTTTACCATTATAGTTCGTGTATCTTATTCATAGTTCTTTAGTTTACAAATTAAATTGCAAATTCAGTTCAGTTCTTTATATTTTGTTCTTGCCACTATTCATTTTGTTCCGGATCTACAACATTACAATTTCCTTTTGTGTTTCTTTCCTCCTTTCACTTACGGTTTGTTCTCTATTTCAGCATTTATCATTTCCTTTACTTATCTCTATTTCAAGTTCAGTTCATCTTGTTCCAGTCATTTGTTTTTTTTCATTTCTTGCTTCATATCTACCCTTTGCACAACAAAACCGATACATTTTTCACCCTACACCTTACACTTTCCATTGCAACGCAACATTCCACCATGAACAAGGAAGCAGACCCACCAAGCTTTTCCACTCAACTGTTTCAATTGTTTTACAAGAACGGTAGCTGATATTAAGGGGTGATTTATTGCGATTTTACTGTCATTTTCAGCAACTACTCATTGTCCACTTTTGGTTGTTAGCAAGTGCTTTTACTATTTATATTTTCAAGGAACTTCCTTTAAACTCCATCACATATTGTTGTATTCTGGACCAGTCACAAGCAACTACTATCTAGCCTCCATATTTATTGTCCAGTAGCGTATTTTACTCAGCTTGAGAAGTAATTTAATGGCATATTCACTTGTCACAGAATGAATTGCATAAACAATTTTTTCAGTTGTCCCCCCAATGGACAATTTCTGAATAATTGTTCGGTGTCATGATAATATTTATGTTTTTAAATTTATACATAGACATAGACTCTGAATTTCAAACAAAATTCATGTGGGTAACATCGGTTTGTCCTAGTAAACTTCAAGTTCAAACATATTAATAACCATTTTTGATGTAGGTTAGAAAGAAGGTAATGAGATTTCGAGCAATGGATGCCCATGGAAATCCAATGGCCAACACTACAAGCAAATCCGTCCAAAATTTCCATTTGGAACTGCAATCAAATGCAAATATAATAGGAAACACAGCGGGCCAAAACTGGTTCACTAAGCGCTTCTATTACATTGTATTCAAAGAACACTCAAGAGAGGTAAAGTATTTGAAACTTGTATTTTAATTTGGAATCTCTGTATATAGATTTTTCAGTAATTCAAACACTATACTATATTAATGATGTGTATAATTTTATTTCTCTTATACATTCAGGTTGATGGCAAAAGCATTAATTGACTTCAACTTTTCTAGCAGCAAGCTCAGCTTTCATTAACTCAAGTTTTGAAGATAGTTGAATCAACGTGGAGAAACATGCTACTCGCTGATTTGGCTCAGTTAAAGAACTAATGTTTCTTTTATTGGTATTAGTGGGGGTTACTAAGTTAAGTTCTTTTGGAGTTATTTTGTATCCTTTCAATTGCATTGGTTATCGCTAAAGGCTCTGTTAACTATTTAGAATTATTCGATACGTCCAAAAACTATACAAAATTCAAAGTTGTATAAATGTTTCCTGTTGGTAGAATCTTAATAGAAATATATTTTCATTTTTAATGGTTTATGGTAAAAAAAGTAAAAAAAAATTGTGATTTTTGAAATTTTGTTGATTTTTGATATGAAATGTGTGTTTGATATTGTTTATCTTGAAATTAATTATATATTCATTGCCGTGAAGTTTAATTTGGACATTTAAAATTAATTATACCAAAAATTTTAACGGTTATAACCGTTGGGAATATGGAGTTTTCCAACGGTTATAACCGTAAGTACTAAGGACTTTCCCAACGGTTATAACCGTTGGGAAATATATTACAGATTTTGTCACGTACCTAATACTAACGGTTATAACTGTTACAAATTTGATTTGTAACGGTTATAACCGTTGGAAAATGACAATTCTGGTGTTGTGGATGCGGTCTTTGGGCATGTAGCTATATATATATATATATAGCTATATATATATATATATTATTTATTAGGTCTTAATCTACTAGGGAGTAGATGGGTACGATTCACACATAGAGGCGAGAGTATTATAAACCCAATAAACCAAATATAATAGAAAATGGAAATAGAACTGTATATGTAGAATTACGCTTAGAAGTGTATAATTACCAGAACTTTAGTTCTAACACCCTCCTCATATCATCCCACAGGTTAGATAGATGGCAGAGATTTTTCAGCTTTGTGAAACTTGTTTGGAAAGTGTTATTACCTTGGTGAGTATTTGCTTACTATTATATTTTAGTCGGTTCCGCTGTGAGATATTTATTTGAGCTCTGATATATTTATCTTTGCATATTTGCAGGATACCAGATACCCAACTCGGGCTTTAGTTGGCTTGGATTTTAGCATTTTTGCGAAAAATCTGGACCTATTGGAATTCGGGTTGTTACATTTAGTATCAGAGCTTAGGTTAGTAGATCCTAAGTAAATTAGAAAAAATGAGTGAACATATTTGTATTTTTGAAAAAAATATAAATATATTATGTACTAAAATCCAAATAGTCCCCAATTATAGATTTTAACAAATGGAAAGTTTTTAGAAGTATATTTGTGCATAATTTGCTAGTTGGGTTTGGGATGACCCAAGGATGTTGAGCCCTATGTTATTGCTGATTTATAGTGTACAATAAGCTATATTTTGAGAGAAGATTGGAATCCATATGATATAGGAAGTGGGAAAGTTCCCTAGGGATAGTAGGGAGAGTATTTTTATTTTGGAAGGAATAAATAGTAAGGAAATGAGATTTCCAAGGTTAGGAAGGGTATTCCTAAGGTAGTAAGAAGAAAATCCACTTTATGTCTAGCCCAATAAAATGAAACTTTTGGAATTGAAAAGTTGAAAAATATAATTGTAATATGTTTGAGGAAGTAAATATTTAGTTTTTTGAAAAAAAAAGTGGTATGAAATTTAAATTGGTTTTTATATGATGTAAGTTTTGTTAAAAGTGAAATTCTTTTTGAAGAATTATAGAGCATGTATAGCTCGCTAGTTTCTTTGTAGGTAAACAAAAAATTTAAATATAAAAACCTAGAGTGTGTTAAGTATCGAAAACGTAAGTTACAGCATTTATTGTGTTTTCGTGAAATATAAAGAAAGCATAGACGATGACACTATTATTATAGTAGGTGACTCCCAAATGAAATGTTTTTACGTAGCATATGGGATTTAGTAATATTTATTTTAATTGAATTCATATACTAGTATTTTTGGGTTGTAGTAACGATGTTTTACGCAACATCTGTTTTTACCCAAATAAAAAAAGTGTTTTGAAGATAATTTCTAAGTATAGAAATAACGTGGTTTGTAAGTACACTTATTATTTAAATAAGTATACGGAAATGTTTTCTATTTATGAAATATTAAAACAGTTTTAAAAATGAGTTCTTCTGAAAAAGATGTAAGTTAAATATGAGGAAATTAATAAATTTTGTAGGAAATGTCTATTGTAAGTGAATATAGATTAAACATACTTTAATCTATTGGAATTAAATGAATAATGATATAAATTTCTATGAAACCAAATCATAAATAAAGATGTTTTGTGCAAGTTATAAGGAATACGTGAAAGAGATGTACAAGGTATAAAAAGCACCATATTTTGTATAGCCTATTTCGATAAAATATAAAATAAGTTCCTTGTAATTTCACATAAACAAGCAATTTTGTTTTAAAGGATTCATAGAAGGTTTTGGCGTTAATGGTTTCTCATAAGAGAAAGTAGTTCCAATACCCATTAGGTGTAATAAGAAATGTAATAATTAGAGATAGTGTTAGTTAGAAGGGATATTATAAAGAGCCTTAGTAGGAAAGCTAAGCAATGGAAATTTCATATTTTTCCATTGATTATGCGCATTGGTTGCTTGCCTTGGTAGAAAGTCCTCATTTGTAGTAAGTTAGAAACTCCTCCAAGGTTCGGTAGTTGGAAGAGTAGGAAAGTTAAGGGATTTTTCATAAAATAATTGTTCTTATCTACTCCAGTTTTCGTAAATTAGAAAATCTATGAAAAGAAGATGTTTTGAAAACATGTGAGGACATTTTTGGAAGTCAAAAGAAAATGTTTTAAGGAAAAGCAAGGCATGTTTTAACGAAAAATGGTTTGGTGAAAAAGTAAATAAGTTTTTGGAAGAGAAAAACTTAGTAAACAGTTAAATTTAAAAATTCAATTTTTTTTATAGAAAGCTGTAAAGGTCTTTAAAAGGAAAAGAGGAATAAATTTTGAACTTAGAATTTGTAAGTTTTCCTCTCTAGGTTTGGGGAATAATTTAAATTCAAAGAGCTATAAAGATGCAAGTCTAGTAAGATAAAATGTTAAGTAACCAAGTACCTTTGAATTTAATAGAAACTTCAAAGTAACACTTTTAAAGGCAAAGATTTTGGGATTCGATGTTTCAAAAATTTAGAAGCTTTAATTTTTTAAATGAAATGATAAATACCAAACCAAACTTTTAAATATAGAGTTGATAGGAATCATTTTCTAGGTGTGACGGGAAAAGTGTAAGGCTATGTACGAGATAGCAGTGATTACTTTTAGTAGTAATAATAAAAGTTCCCGTAAAGTGTATAGGACATTAGTGAGAACCTAGGAATGTTGCTTCATGTATGTAGACTATAGAAGAATATTGAAGTGATATTAGTAAGATAGTAAGACACACGTGGTTGGGATAGGTTGACCTTAGTTGGGGAAAAATGAAAAGTAAAGGTAAAAAAGAAAATTTTCCCAAGCTTAGATGCCTTTTTAGATAGAAACTGCATAGATTGAAATCCTTATTCGTTGCAGTAAATGAGACTTGGTTATTCCATTTTGAGTATGGAATGGAAGAGATGAATAGATCTTGTTTATCGTGAGTAATACAGCGTAAGTTAGTAATGAGTAATAGGCGGCAGGAGGAGCATATGAGTTACTTGGATTCCTAGAGTAGGACCTTCCTGTGTCATGGTGGACATGGTCCTAGGCCTCCTAGCCCTAAATGATAGTTATGTTTAGCTGTTATATTAACCTATCTAGTATCGCTTTGTAGTAGGACTTGTTTTCTCTTTTAGTTATGAGGTTGTACTCCTATGTAAGCATTTAGTTCCTATTGTAGTAAACCAGTGATGATTAGTATGATGCTATCTATCTGTGTTTTTGTGATGTTCACAAGAAGAGAATAAGGACATAGTACGTAAATAATAAAAGAAGAGTAAAAGTAGATAAAAGTAACTAAAAGAAAAACAATAAAATCTAAAGAAAGCGACAGAAATATCAATAAAAATAAATGAGAATTGCAAAAGAAAAATACATTTTTTCCAAAAATTAAGCTTGGGAAAATTTTAGAAAGGAAGTTTTTCTTATGTAAAACGTGCTTGGGAAAGAAAGTAGAGATTTTTATAGAATAGTGGCATAAGTTCCAAGTACGGAGAAAGAGGTGCGCAAAAGTAAAACTGTAAATGTAAGGTTTTCCGTTTTCTACCTTCTTTCTGACATAAGAAATCGAGTTTGGAAAAAATTAGATTTTTTTTGAAATGCGAATATTAAAAGTTGTATGGTAGGATTTGGATGTAAAATTTGTTGAACTACGCCTCTATTCAGTAGGAGTGTGGGAAAATTTGGATGAAAAACGTTTTGAGTTTTTAAAAGATTGCATTTATATAAAAATTGCAAGTATATTTAGGATGTGTGCATCATATTTTAAAAAGGAGTTTTTAATGAAGAAAAGCATTCATATAGGAGGTACCGCTTAGAAGTTCATGTACATGCATATATATTATGTTGAATGACACTTTGCACAAGGGCACGGATGGTCGCAGAATTGGATGTATACAAAATGGATGTGATTGATGCGAGAAATTACATAGTTTTACCCTTATCAAATTTCGAGGACGAAATTTCATAAAGGGTGGGAGAATGTAACACCCCACATTTTTAGATAATTAAATAATCAAATAATGATGAACAGTGAAAATAAGCATTTTTGGAATTGTTAGAATATGGCCTCGAAACTTATACCATTGTGTTCATGGCGATTTTCTGATCAATTTCCATACATAACTTGTCGAAATCCGATTTAATATGAAGAAGTTGAGAGAAGACTAAGAAGTCAGAATTATATAAATATATAAACAATTAAAAGAAAATGAAAAAAAGAACAGGACCCCATGGGCCGACCCATAGGTCGACCCGCAAAGCACACGGGTCGACCCGCGTTTTGCCCTGGACGAGAAATCGTCCAGGGACGTGCCGAAGTTTTATAATTTGATTTTCACGCAATCTCAAGCGTTGTTTTATTGATCCAACGATTTGCAGCAAGCCTGTTACGTGGTTGCACCAGATTCAATCCTAAAATCTGATGGCTTAAGATCCCTAAGTGTAACGACCCAGAATTTTGAACAAATTAAATTGAGAATATTTAATTAATTTTAAATATTTGAACGATGATTTAATTTGAATCCTCGATTTAACTTTGAATTTGACGATTAAATTATAAAATTTAATCTATTGTAAATTGAATAAAAATTTAAATCTTCAATTTATAGTTGAAGAAAAATATTTCAAAAGCTTTTAAAATTCGTATTGATAATACTGAAGATAATTGATGCTTCAGAATTGAATTTGAAAACGGTTTGTTCAGTTTTGAAAATTATCGTTCGTATCAATATTTAAAAATAGCCGTCCGATGCACAGTCTCGGAATTCGACGAAACCAGTTCCATTGGGTCCGTAATATTTAATTATTACCGGATTTCAAATTTCGTATTTATCGGAGCTGTTATGCGAACGTACGACACTTAAAGGCATTGAAATTTAAAATTGAATTCGAATTTAAATTTAAATTTAAATTTGGTCAACCTTGGTACATTATTTCCTTGAACCACGCAGAAGATTACGGAAGAAATCGTGTCTTCTCCTTATTTTCAGCCGAGCTCTTCTCCTATTCAAACCCAATATATTCGAAACTTCAAAGCAGAAATACAGAAGAAAAAAAAAATTTAAAAAAAATGGCCGCTTCCCTTCAGATACAAATCGAAACTCACAAATTCTAGGGCTGCGTTTTCCCCTTTCTTCCTAGATCTCGAATCAACCTACTCACTCGAAGAATGCCTGTATGCGTCCTGTTCTAGGATCTCGAACCCGAAGATGAAAGGGGGGATCGCGGCATCATCATCGTGAGGCGGCGACTCAGGGAGTTGGCAGTGTCGCAAGTCGTGGAAGGTCAGCGTGAAGCTCGATTTCGAGCAAGCGATGGAGGCCAGGGCTTCGCGAGGCAAGGCGGCGGTACTGGGGAAGACTGGCGAACTCGCGCGCGTGGAGGCAAGGAAAGGGAGGGTTCGAATTCGTGAGGCTGAGGCGATGGTGTCTTCGAGTTCGAAGTCGAGGCTGTGGCAAGGACGGAATGGCTGCGTGCTTCAGGTCGTGGCTTCGGCGACATCGGGGAAAGCTCGAAGGCAGCAACATAGTCGAGTTCGACTTCGATCAAATTTGGGTTGCGTTCGACTCACGAGTGCTAGAAGCAGTGAGGTGACTGTCTTCTTTTATTTATTTAAATTGATTTTATATAAATGTTTATATATCTAAAAGAAAGAAAGAAACATATAATATAGTTTCAGTTTTTATATATATGAAAAAAATGTATTTTTACAGTGAAGTAGAAAAATATATATACATCCATATAGTTTAAGCAGAAAATAAAATCTTTACAGTAAAGTTTTTGTAAAAAAATATAGGTATCAGTAAAGTATAAACATTTTGTTTTAACTTAAATATAATAAAATATATCCATATAAAAAAAAATATACACACCTATTTTAATTTAAGATACATAGATAAACAGTGAAAATACATATATACAGATAAAGTTTTAAAATTTAAAATGTTAGAATTTGGTAAAAATAGATGTACAATGCTGTCAAGTATATATGTATATACATAAAACTGAATTTGGAATCTGCAAAGATTTATTTTAAAATGTACATAGATTTTTAATTTATAAGTGTACATGAGTTTCTAAAGGAAAAGAAAATATTACAATAAGCTAATTTTAAAATATATGTGATTTCAAAATAATAATAATTCAATTTGTTGTTATAGTAAAATAATTTACTGAAGAATATATATATAGGAAATTTAGTTTAAAAGTAAACTTTTGAGTTAAAATGAAATTAGTTTTAGTTTTAAAAATTTTGTTAAATAAATTATTAAAAAGGATTAATTTAAAATCAATTGTATTAAATTTGTCAAAAGAAAATTTGTTTAATTTAATTATTTTAGAAATGGTTAGAGAATATTAGTTTGAAACTGAAATGTTGGTTAAATAAATTTATTTATAAAGAAATTGGTTTAGAATAAATTATTCGATAAAATTAAGTTTTGGTTTAAATAAATTAACAGATGATAATTTATTGCCAATTTATTCAAATATTAATAGATTGTATAAATTATTTATACAAGGTTAAAGTCGAGAAAACGAAAGAAGAATTGGATTGGATTGCAAAATTAAAAGCAAAGGTGAGATTTTCTCACTCGAAGGAAAATTTAATTTTGCAGTTATTGACTGATTGCTTGCTATTGGATGTGATATTAGATATAGTAGGATATATCTATATATATATAGCAATATATACATATTGGCATATGTATATATTGGATTGATGATTTCCCGCCTCGTATAGCGGATGAGACCCTATTGCGCCGTTAGTAAGCGGATTTTTAGAAAACCCATATACCGCGATAATTCCGTACTGGAGCGGAATTGGTATTGTGCTAACATCTTTGGATGCAGGGAAATAGGTTGGAGGGATCCAACTGGATTCCTCAACTGTATTTACTTATTTACAGATATTGATATATATTCTGTTATCATATTGATATATGATATTGACTTTTGTGATGGACTAATTGATGTGTTGCATCATTGGATTCATTTTTAAAAATTTTAAAAATAACAATGTTGATTTTAAAAGAAATTTTTGAAGTGATTTATTTTAAATAAATAAACGTTTTAAATGTTAAAGTTATAAAAAGTTAAGATTTTTGTGAAATATGACCAAAGTGTGATTTTTGAAATGAAAGTTGATTTAATTGTAAAATGGGTTAATTTGAGATTTTTAAAGTATTATAAAAGATGTACAGAAAAATTGATATATTTATCAATTAAAATTATTGGAATTGTAAAACGAGTTTTTATAAGTGAAGATATGAATTTTATAGAATTTTAAAATTGTGAAGATATGAATTCTATAGAATTTTAAAATTGTGAAGATATGAAATTTATAGATGTATAAATTGTGGAGTTAAAATGAATAAAATTGTAGAATAGAAGATTTATAAGAAACTAACTTATAAATTGGATTTTTGCCTACAAATGTAATATTGATCGAATTTGTTAATAAAGGAGATTTACAAATCGAAGTTGTTATAAAAGATAAAAGGTGAAATTTATAAACATTGTTTTATAAATTCGGAATCAATTGAATTTGATAAATTAAATATAGGAGATCATTTAAAGAAGATATATTCGCGATTTTGAATAGCGAATTTTTATTGAAATAAAATGTGTAGAGATGATTTAAATTTGGTTAAGTGAATTATATTCACGATTTTGGACAGTGAATATATTATTGAATAAGGTGGATTCATTTTTGAAGAAGTGATATTAAAAATGAAGTTAAACATTTTAAAGATGTTTTTAAAATGTATTATGATATTGAATACATAGATTTCAACATTTTTATTGTTGAAATAGACGTCACGAGAAAATAAGGAAATGATGGACTATAACACTGTTGTTATAGTAAATGGTTTCCGAAAGGAAATATTTTTGTATAGTATTGGGATTTACATATCTATATTAAAAATTCGAATCCCTATACTAATGATTTTGAGTCGTCGTAACGATGTTTTACGTAACATTCGTTTTGACTCAAATAAATGTGCTTAAAAGAATGATTTCCTTAAAGAATGAAATATATACTTAATATTGATTTAAGTATATCGAATATTTTCAAGTGTTGAAAATAAAATAGATTTGTGAATTACTTATTTTAAATAAGTATGGAATTGCTTTTCCAGTATGAAACGAAGGGTTTGAAACTTTATCTTTTAAAGATAAATTGAAAAGGGAATATTTGAAATTTGTTTTCAAATGATTAAGTGTGGAAATTTTATATCTAGTAAAGATATTTTTGAAGATAAATAATTTGGAAAATTATTTGGAATCTGATGATGTCGCGCATCTTTATTGATAGTTAAATAACCGACTATCAATAATTACCTTTAGATAGGTATTTGTTGTGAATTGGATGAATTTGAATGCCACACTTATTTTTGAATAAGCGCTCACTATTCGGGTTAGCCGGGAAAGGACCATGGGGTCGTATAACCCATTCCGAATATGTGATACGTCGTTATGAATTGCATTCGAAGACCGGTGTTGAAGACCGGATATTTTTGAAAACGGAAGGATTACCGTCGAGTTACTCTACATCGGCTGATCTCCGGTTTAGAGGTTTTATCACCCTTAGTGACGGGAAGTCCCGACGTGATTGAAAATTATCCGGATGTGCAAGGGCTTCGTGAGAAGTGCCTTCGGTTCTGTTCGATCCCGGAACAGACTTGTATGGATTGTGTGTCTGACGTTACAATTTGAGATATAAAGCTGATTTCTTTCAAATACATTTCTATTGGTGGCGGAGTATTTATTCTCTTAGCTTAACACCCTTCTCTGAGACGTACGAGCTCAGAGGTTATGTAGTTGAAATTTATCAGCGATATATCCCAATTTGGTAACGTGGCATACTGAGTGTTGCTGTGAAATGATCAGTGTTTGATCATTTGTGATATGATCATTTGTTTGATCTTATATCTTTGTGATCATAGGTTGATCATTTTGTTTGACCCAAAGCATGGCTTTGTAGAAAGCGTAGCTTTGTGGACGAGACTTCGTCGAGCCTCACACCCCGGAAATGGTCGAAACAGGAAGGATGCAGCAAGGTTTTAGGGAGTAGCGCCCCTTAGTGTATGTCATTCCTTCTGGATAAAGGTGGTATCATGGTATGGAGCCCAGATACTTAACCTCTGTGGTTGCTGCAAATTTATTACTTTGTGGTTGTTGCGAATCGGGGATCCTCGGGAAGATCGGTGACGATCGGGGGATGGCATACGCGTGTCAGTAGTTACCTATTTTTGCAGAGGTAACCCGGCCTTGTGTTGGCAGAGATCCGGTTAGGTTCTCGGGTCGTCTATTCCAGGGACGTACCCACCGTGGATAGGAAGTTCCTTGGCCTGACCATTTGTTGGAAATCCAAAGAAACAATACGAGCCTTGTACGGTTTTAGTTGTAGAACCTGCCATTTAATATGGTAGCTATAGCAAGCATACTATAATGGTACCTATGTTGGCTAAGATTTATATTCTACTTTCGAAATGTTTTCTACACTATGCACTAATAATAATATCAAAAATAATTTGATTTTTTGCGTAGTAAGCATCTTTGACTATCATAAGAAGAAATCTCCTCCAAGTCTGCGTTTGCATTGTGTGTGTGGCGGGAGGTCTTATGGTAGTTTCATTTTCCAAAAGCATTTCGAATTGACTTTAAAATTTTTCTGTTGTTTATTTTAAAGATAAATAACTGTTTTACGATCTCACACCAGTCACCATGACTGACTCGGAGTTTATTGTTCCCTTCTAAACTCTGGGTGCCCACAAATTTTCCACACGGGCAGCCTAGAGTTATGTTATCAGGATATTCTGGATATTCTGGAGCTTTGGAGATAAGCTGGATGGCGAGACGTAGTATTTGTATCTGATATTATTGATTCCGCTGTGTATTCTGTATGAGGACAAGTTTATATAACTGTCCATTGTTGTATATTGACTCTGATGATTGATGTATGTATAAAATGATATAGTTCTTTGTTTTAAAGATTATTCATTTATCTATTATATATTGTTCCGCTGCGAATGTGAGATTCTGATATTGTTGTTGTTCTGTTGTTCTTCTCTGTTCTTCTTTCTTCTCTTCTCTCTTCTCTTCTTCTTCTACTCTTTTCTTCTTCTATTTTTTCCTCTACCTCTTTTTTTTTCTTTCAAAACATTAAAGTTCGCATTTTCGCCATTCGACTTTTCGACAGTTGGTACAGTGGACGTATCGATGTCAAGTTTTCGGAAGACGAATTTGCGGGTCTTTACACTAAGATTCAATATAAATAGAACCCTAGGCCTAGCTATTCTCTCACAATTAGATTTTCTCCCAATTGGGTTCATTGTTTGAGGCTGAACCCTAAATAGAAAATATTTCTAGGGAGAAGATCTTTTTAATAAAAATATTAGATGCCTTAGAAGTGGATCCAGGAAGGCCATGGATTAAAGCTAAGGACGAAAGGTGAGTGGATTTAAATTATATCTCTTTTATGTTTATGATATATAATATCGTTAGATTCCCATTAAATATTTAATTCAACATTTAGACTAATTTCAGTAATTGGTTCTACTAGCTAATTATGTTAAAAATTTTAAATTTTGTAAGAAAAGTGTACTTATATTTAAATGTTATTTATATGGAAAAAAAGAAAAGAAACCCAATTAAAAAAAGAAAAGTGCAAACTTTCGGCATCACCAAAATGTCACTTCAAACCCCAAAACCACCATAGAACCAAATCCAATCACCATACGAGTTCAAAGGGACAAGCTTTGTGATTTTTAGTTCAGTGTAGCTCTGGGATTTGATTTTTGAAGTTTCTATGTATGGTTTAGTTTACTGAGATATCGAGAAGAAGCAGGGAACGAAATAAGAATGGAAAAGAGAAATGAAAAAACGAATCTTTGTTTAAGTCTGAAATTTTTTATCTTAAAAAAATTAAAACATAAAGTGATTATGTTTGTATAAAGCAAATCCTTTAGCATACCCAAGTACAACCAATAAATGCTAAGCAACCAAAGCAGACAAGGAAAGATATGCAAAAGATTGTGTCTTATTATGTTTTGAAAAATATAGTTTTGGGGTAATTCACTACACAATATCCCATTTGTGTACGAGCCATAATTGATAGAAAATAAAATGCGATCGTACACAACAATGTGACTTAAGCCAACAATAAAATATACTGGTTATCTTATTATGGGAAGTTTCAAAAATACCGACGTTTGCTGCAAAACGTGTCAAACAAATGTTTAATTAGTTTTCAAATAAAAAATATGGAGAAATCCTATAAATTAAATTAAAAATACATCAATAAAGATCAATTCATTTTATTGCAATTTGATTTTCCTATTATTTATTATATTCTAACCATTTATTATTGTAAATAAATTTACATATAAGCTTACCATTATTATTTATTAATTAAAAGGAGTTTAATAAAGTTATCAAGTCCATTTAATCAATATTTAATCCACAATTCAAAGATTTAAATAATCTCTACATTTGAATTCAAGTTATTAACCTTTAAAAGAAATTTTTTAAATATTTGAAATTAATTAAATATTCAAAATAAAAATGATAAATTGTAGGATATTACATTCTCCTCCCTTAAAAGATTTTCATCCCCGAAATTATCACGAAGTGGAAAAAGTAGTATCTAACCTAAGAAAATCAATTTACTTACTTGTTTTTCAGTAAATCTGATTAGTTATATATTCCGTAGTTAAACTATTTCTATCATAAGCACATGCAGCATAATCAATATAACAACCATATGCAATCAGGTAATATGATGCCACTAATAATAATGATGCAATGAAAGCAATATAACATCCTTATGCAACAAAGGTATAGAAAATATTCTTTAATAAATACCATGCATCCAATATTTTCAAAAGATAAATTTAGAACTAATTGCCCAGATTGTATATTCGAAATTTCTTCAAATTTCCCATAAAGAGAAATATATTCAAAACTATTATCCAGCCGTTTTTGGCCTGCCTATATTCAGACTGACTAGAAAATTTAGAATGGACAATCATCGAGGAAGACAGCTCGGAGAGAAGATTACTAGACTTAGAAATCAAGCGCATGTAATGATATGAAGTGACGGTCAATCGAGACCAAGAGATAGACTCTCCAGAATATTCTAAGTATGGAATAATGTCTCCCTTAAGGGGGATCAGTGCCTATCCCTTTCCTTAGCAGATCAATACCTATCCTCAATTTCTTTCCCAAATTAGGTGAGCTCGATATGGAGTGACAAGGAAGGCCCCATAAGGCTACATTTCAAGTTTCAAGTCATTTGAAGTTCATATGCTCAAGTTATGGGCAAATTACTTCACCTATAATAAGAGATCATTATAAAAAGGATCGGTATAAAAAAGATCATATAAAAGGGATCTGTTGAATATGCTAGTATATGATTTTTGTTTGATGATGATAAAAAAAAAAATTCATTTAAATGTATTTGTTATTGTACTATTTATTTTCACATAATTAAATAAATATTTGCTGAATAAAATAAATAACACAGAATTTAAATTAAAACAGATATTTTATTCAAACAAATATTTATTACAATTTTAAATAGTACAAATTTGAGCTCTCACAGTATACACAATTTTCAAACAATACAATTTCAAATTACAACACAATTTTTCACTATACAGTTATCATTTACATTTGCACCTCACTACATATCACTCATTCACTCGTATTTAATCTTCAACTCAATTCCAGATTGTATTCAACATCTGAGTTATCTGCAAAATAAACACTGACGCAGTAAAATTGAAAAAGAAATATTTTTGCAGTGTAAAATTAAATGTGTTTTTTAAACTTTTATTTGCCTCAGTTTTTGGTTGTTCGTCATCATTTATTTTGAATTCATCTACGCGAACAACTTGTGACCTGCACAGTGTATCATTGTACATGCCACAAAGTCGTGCACACTGATATACACTTGATAAAACTGCAGGGACACGTGAGCACAAGGTCAAAACCGAGCCAAGGCTGGATTCAACTCAGGTGCAATACAAATACATCACAAAATTGTCGAGTACAAGTTCTCATGCAACAAGAAGCCAAAATTAGACCATACTATCAAGTGCACAAATGTGTACACATGAGAACAGACTCGACAGTGGAGTCAAAGAAAAATGAGAATTCAAGTGAAGACCCACTTGAATAACAACTTAACAAGAAATTAGAATTAAGTTCAGATACATATACAAAATATACATTGGTAACAACAGTTTCAAACAGGCTCAGAGGCACCAGAGGTGACAGTAAAATATATGAAGCTCAACTATTTTCACAAGACTCAAATCAAGCTTTAGATCAAACAATGAGACAGCAGCTCAACTGAATACAAGTACATGACTGCACAGACCAAGCTTATGAACAAACAAAACAACTAGACCCGGCAACATGAACAACATGATCTAGCTCGAATCAGTAAACAACATGTATACATGTGTAGTGGCAATATGAGGTACAATGGAACAGTTCAGTTCAAGGCAATGCCCGAAGCAAACAGCAGTACACTTGAAGAAGCAAATACAAGACAGAAACACAAATGACAGCAACCTTCATTGACCACGTACAATACATGAAGCCTCAATAGTAAATAATTCAAATGGCAAACAACAAAGACTGGAAGAAACTGCAACAAGCCTCAACGGTCAAAGTGTACACATATGGTGGATAACACACAATACAACTCAATGCAAGAGAAATTCCAAAATCACAATGAACCAGTACAATGCAAACGAGGATGAACTCAACCAAGACAAGTATACATATGTAAAGATATCAAGTGAGCCATAAATATACTCATCTGAATACAATGACCAGAGGCTACCAAGGTCAGAGGCATTTTTACTGATGTGCAGACCACACATGTTCAAAGGGTGGCAATGCTCATGAAGAAACAATGCTACAGAGATCACTAATATACATATGGAACAAAACCAAGTGCAAATTCAAGTGAAACAAAGGACTCAGTAAGCCAGAGAATACATATGACAACTAGCACTTGAAGCAAATTTTTAGTTCATCATATACATAAAGACCAGAACATATATATACATATGCATATGGTCAGGCAATGTCGAAGACAATGAAAGTCTCAACATACATATGTACATGTGTGAAACAACATGTATGCATATATGCAGTAATGAATAAGACTACAATAATAGTGGCAGGAACAAAGTAATTGTTCGAAAGAAAATGAAAGAACGGCAGTTTGAAAAATGATAAGTACACATGAAACCACCAAAGAGCAATTTTACAGTTTTACAGAAATTTGGCAGCAGTTTCAAACCAAGGCAAAGAATCGAACGATTCAAATCTAAGCCGTGGTCACACATTTTCAATCAGAGCAAAAGGAAATTTAACAAGTCGAAGTGGCTGAAGTCAACAGAGTAAAGAACGCAACAAAATTCCAAAGCAAATGAAAGTCGTGATAATCAAGCAACGAAAATATACGAATTGAAAAAGTCAGAAAACATCACCAGCATTCAAGTTAAATCGAACGACCAAGCATATCAATTGAAGAAATCAAATAAAATATATAAGAACGAGATTATAGGATTTCGAATCCTATTTATCCCAATCTCATCATCGGCCTAAAAAGCATTCGAGTTCAAACAATATCACAGAGCATAGTTTCAAATCAATAACTCGAATCGAATCGAGTTCAAGTAAATTAACCAGAAAAGCAAAAAGGATATCACATACCAATTCAAATCGAACTCAACAAATTGAAGCAGCCGTGTGCAAACCAAAGAGACGATCGATTGACAAAGCAAGGAACGAAAAAACATCTACTCGATCGATCAAAAAAGTCGGCGTCTTCAAATTTACAAAAGCCCTAATTTTGTCAAGAGGAACGAAGCAACCATTTTCAAAGCAACGAAGGACGGCCAAAGTTTTTACACGAAGATAAAAAGAAAAAAGAGGAATTCTCTTTTATTTTAATTTGGGCCGGCCTTTATAAATATTATTTGGGTTCAAATTTTATTTAGGTTTTTGTATTTGTTTTTTATTTTGTAATTTACTTTTAAACGTTTGTAAATTCTAGCTGTGCGACTAGGGGACGAACTACGGTGGTGTAGTTCAAGAATTCGCAACTCATTGGCTGAGTTGTGGCAGAGTTTTGAGCATAGAGTTAGGTTAGTCGATAGCGGGTGTCGCGAGTTTACATGTGTAAGCGTCTGACTACTTAATTTCTAGTAGAAACCTTGGGGGCAGCATGCAGGCAGAGTTTTGCCGAAGCTAGGTAAATCTGTGTTGTTCTATTTTTGCTTTTAATATTCTGCTATTATATGTGCTGCTATTATTCTACTATTATCAGTGCTGCAATTATTTTATATATTTTCGCATTAAATTTTTATAATTAATAGTATCACCCTATTCACCCCCCCCCCCTCTAGGGTGAAATCGATCCTATAAGTGGTATCAGAGCAGGTTAATAGCAAGGATGTCTAACCCTAGTTGTAAATTTAGCGAGAGTCAGTCCAGTATTATTCCTCCTATTTTTGATGGAACAGATTTTTTAAATTGGAAATTAAAAATTGAATTGTATTTAAAATCTGTTAATTTTAAATGTTGGGATATTATTGAAAATGTGTGTGATATAATAGACGAGAAAAATACTTCAATTAATGCTCTTACTGTGCATATACTATATTCTCATATTAATCAAGATAATTTTAACTTTATCTCTCATTGTGAAAATGCACAGGAAATCTGGAATACTTTTAATGCAATATATGGTGCAAAAGTCAACAACGATGAGAAATCCTTCACAATCGACTCAATTAAAGAAACGTGCTTAACAGGATTGGCAAAAAATAGCAGTGATGAAGATTCAATAGCCGATGAGATAAGTGATTTTCCATTCAATGATTTAGTTCTCTTGTGCCGAAAATTAATTGAAAATAATAAAGCTCTTGAGATGAAAAATAATATGTTGAAAAGGGAACAAGCTAAACTTCATCAGAAAAATAATGATTTGGAAAATGAGCTTAAAAATATTAAGAAAAATAAAAGTTCTAATTGCAAAAGGTGTTTGAACTATGAAAAAGTATTTGCCTGTTTTCATGGAAAAATTCAAAAGTTAGAAAACGAAATTTTAATGCAGGAGAAAAACAAAACTGAGTTGATTTGTAAAAACAACATTTTGCAAAAAGAGTTGGATAGTTTTAAGAAGTCGGAAAATTCTAAATTTGCGATTTTTGAAAGGAAATTAAATGAAGTCAATGAAAATTTCAAAACCTTTGAAAAAGAAAACGTGATGCTGAGCAAATCTGAAATTATTCGATTAAATCACGAGTCTGAAAAGGAGATTGAAAAAATCAAGGATTTTGAAAAAATTGAATTAAAAAAACTCCAACTTTTTGAAACTGAGATGTTAGAAATTGAGAATAAAATTAGAGAGCTTCAAAATGCAAAAATATGCGATTAAAAATGAATAGTCTTGAAAAGAGAGATAGTACCATTAGTTGTTGTTCGAAGATGATAAATGAAAATAAACTTTTAAAATCCAAAGTTAATAAACTTGATTTGATTACTCAAAAAAATTTCCCTAGAGAAAAATCATTTAATATACTTTTAGAAAATCAACTCTTTGTGAATAAAAGAAAAGGACTTGGATTTGAAAAAGTGTCAAAATATGAACAAACGACTAATAACACTGTCAAAGAAAAATATGTGATAACCAAATGTGTAAAGTGTGGAAATATTGGACATAGCAAGAGTAATTGTCAAAATATATACAAACACAAAACCGTTAAACAAATATGGATTCCAAAAGGTACGAATATAAATGGTTTGAAATTTAAACAAATTTGGATTCCCAAAGGTACAATTGTAAATGTTAACGGTTTATTGTATAGACAAATTTGGGTAACAAATATTCCAACAGATAATAATAGTGGTCCTACATCCTTAGTCAGACCACTTGCCTTCTCCAAAATTTAGACACATAAGTGGGCTAAGGAACAAATTTGATGGAGATAGATTTCGAGTTGTTCTAAATAATTGGTAAACTAAAATTTAAATGTTCCTTAACCTATAAAGTTTAGATGGAGATCATCGCATTCTGGATATCACGACATCAAAGGAAAGTGAGGTATGATCTCTCAACTCAATTTTGTTCACATTTTGTTAATTATGTTTTGATCGACATTGCTGAAGTATTTCTGCCATCTCAACTATGATTTTAGGAATTTTTAAAGTTCTGGAAAGCAAATCGATAATGCTACAACTTCTCTATTTTTAGTTTTTATTATTTCACTTTGGAATGTCATGAAAAATGGCTTTGACGATTTTTTATTTTTGCTCAATATAGATTACTTGTGCTTGATATAAATGGATGTGCTGAAAATTTCAAAACAAATTCAAGTGTTTGAGGAATACATGTTTTTTTTATATACCACTATATATCACAATGAATATCTCAAATACAAGTGGTATCTTATATCATCTCATATTGAAATCATTTTTGCAATAGTTTAATTATTTATATTGACTTTCAACTAGAAGTCATTTTCACAAAACCCCTTCCAGAAAATAGTTTTTTGTTGACCTTATTTCAGATTAGTCATTTTAGAAAATTTGATTTTATAATTTTAAATGACTTAACTAATCTGACTCCTTACTGATTATCGAAAAGATAAATAGTAAGTAAAAAAGTGATGAGTGTTGATATTAATCATATATTATAACTTGAGACAATATATTTAGTAAATTTCTTTAGAAATTTAAACAAGATTTATAATAACTTTTGATGGGTAAAAATTCAATGACCATCTCTGTTTCTATCATATTTCTAACGACCATCACTCATTAAAATCCAATATGGTATGTCAAAATGTGGTATTTTAAACAGGAAATTATTCGTTTTTATTTGTTTATTTTTTTTAACATCCAAAGTATTCACTCTCATTTAAAAGTCCTCACGATTATGCATTGGCGAATTACTTGGAATATTTGTTTATGTGCTTTCATGCTTATTTAAAAGTCCTCACGGTTATGCATGTATGAAACACATATCAAATTGGTTATTAAATAGATGAGTTGATTCTAATCCCATTTAAAAGTCCTCACGGTTATGCGTGGTTAGAAGATACTTGAAATTTGTTTTTGTTTTTGTTTTTTAAAAATTTGGGAATACTACTAATCTCATTTAAAAGTCCTAACGGTTAGCATGGTTAGTAGATATTCAAATTCCTGATATTAATATACCATAAATAGACACAACTATATGGCTTTATATACCAACATCACCCCTATCATTCTAAAGTGGAATATGTGCCTAACATATATGATTTTTGTTTGATTTTTTATTGAAATTTAATATTTATACTTTATTGGGTATTAATGTTGTATTAATGTCTATCACTTTATCTCTATTTTTCTAACACTATTACTCTTTTGCTGATAACAAAAGAGGGAGAGAAAAGTTAGGATTTTGGCAAATAAAGGTAAAATATATTTTTTTGTATTTTATATTTGCATCTACGTTCATTTGCATATTTTTATTTATTTTCATGCATATATGAAGGGGGAGCATTGTTGTAGAGAGGGAGCATTCAAATAGGGGGAACAAATGGATTGATCAAATACATTTAATAAATTCAAAATCTTAAATATATGTTTGTTATCATCAAAAGGGGAGATTATTGAATATGCTAGTATATGATTTTTGTTTGAGGATTATAAACATATATATATATATATATATATATTCATTGAAATGTATTTGTTATTGTACTATTTTATTTTCACACAATTAAATAAATATTTGCTGAATAAAATAAATATCACAGAATTTAAATTCAAACAGATATTTTATTCAAACAAATATTTATTACAATTTTGAATAGTACAAATTTGAGCTCTCATTGTATACACAATTTTCAAACAATACAATTTCAAAATACAACACAATTTTTCACTATACAATTATCATTTACATTTCCACCTCACTACATATCACTCAATCACTCGTATTTAATCTTCAACTCTATTCCAGATTGTATCCAGCATCTGAGTGTGCAAAATAAGCACTGACGGAGTAAAATTGAAAAAGAAATATTTTTGCACTGTAAAATAAAATGTTTTTGAAAATATTATTTGCCATAGTTTTGGGTTGTTCGACATCATTTATTTTGAATTCATCTACACGAACAACTTGTGACATGCACAGTGTATCACTGTACATGCCACAAAGTCGTGCACACCGGTATACACTTGATAAAACTGCAGGGACAGGTGAGCACAAGGTCAAAACCGAGCAGAGGCTGGATTCAACTCAGGTGCAATACAAATACATCACAAAATTGTCCAGTACAAGTTCTCATGCAAAAAGATGCCAAAACCAGGCCATACTAACAAGTGCACAAATGTGTACACATGAGAACGGACTCGATAGTGGAGTCAAAGCAATATGAGAATTCAAGTGAAGACCCACTTCAATAACAACTTAACAAGCAATCAGAATTGAGTCCAAACACATATACAAATTATACATTGGTGAAAGTAGTTTCAAACAGGTTCAGAGGCACCAGAGGTGACATCAAAATACATGAAGCTCAACTATTTTCACAAGACTCAAATCAAGCTTTAGATCAAACAATGAGACAGCAGCTCAACTGAATACAAGTACATGACTGCACAGACCAAGCTTATGAACAAACAAAACAATCAGACCCGACAACATGAACAACATGATCTGGCTTGAATCAGTAAACAACATGTATACATGTGCAGTGGCAATATGAGATACAATGGAACCATTCAGTTCAGGGCAATGCTCGAAGCACACAACAGTACACTTGAAGAAGCAAATACAAGACAGAAACACAAATGACAGCAACCTTCAATGACCATGTACAATACATGAAGCCTTAACAGTAAATAGTTCAAATGTCAAACAACAAAGACTAGAAGAAACCGCAACAAGCCTCAACAGCCAAAGTGTACACATATGGTGGACAGCACACAATACAACTCAATGCAAGAGAAATTCCAAAATCACAATGAACCAGTACAATGAAAACGAGGATGAACTCAACCAAGACAAGTATACATATGTAAAGATATCAAGTGAGCTATAAATATACTCATCTGAATACAATGACCAGAGGCTACCAAGGTCAGAGGCATTTTCACTGATGTGCAGACCACACATGTTCAAAGGGCGGCAATGCTCATGAAGAAACAATGCTACAGAGATCACTAATATACATGTGGAACAAAACCAAGTGCAAATTCAAGTAAAACAAAGGACTCAGTAAACCAGAGAATACATATGACAACTAGCACTTGAAGAAAATTTTCAGTTCATCATATATATGCATATGGTCAGGCAATGTCGAAGACCATGAAAGTCTTAACATACATATATACATGTGTGAAACAGCATGTATACATATATGCAGTAATGAATAAGACTACAATACCAGTGGCAGTTACAAAGTAAATGTTCGAAAGAAAATGAAAGAACAACAGTTTAAAAAATGACAAGTACACATGAAACAAACAAAGAGCAATTTTACAATTTTATAGAAATTTGGCAGCTGTTTTAAACCAAGGCAAAGAATCGAACGACTCAAATCTAAGCTGTGGTCACATATTTTCAATTAGAGAAAAAATAAATTTAACAAGTCAAAGTGGCCAAAGTCAACAGAGAAAATAACGGAACAAAATTCCAAAGCAAATGAAGGCTGTGATAATCAAGCAACAAAAATATACGAATAGACAAAGTCAGAAAACATCACAAACATTCAAGTTAAATCGAACGGCCGAGCATATCAAAAGAAGAAATCAAATAAAATATATATGAACGAGATTATAGGTTTTCGAATCCTATTTAACCCAATCTCATCATCGGCCTAAAAATCATTCAAGTTCAAACAATATCACAGAGCATAGTTTCAAATCAATAACTTGAATCGAATCGAGTTCAAGAAAATTAACTAGAAAAGCAAAAAGGAAACCACATACCAATTCAAATCGAACTTGACAAATTGAAGCAGCCATGTGCAAATCAAAGAGATGATCGATCGACAAGCAAGGAACGCGAAAACATCTACTCGATCGATCAACGAAGTTGGTGTCTTCAAATTTACAAAAGCCCTAATTTTCTCAAGAGGAATGAAGCAGCCATTTTCAAAGCAATGAAGGATGGCCAAAGTTGTTACACGAAGATAAAAAGAAAAAAGGGGGATTCTCTTTTATTTTAATTTGGGCCGGCCTTTATAAATATTATTTGGGTTTAAATTTTATTTAGGGTTTTGTATTTGTTTTTTATTTTGTAATTTACTTTTAAACATTTGTAAATTTTAGTCGTGTGACTAGGGGACGAACTACGGTGGTGTAGTTCGTGAATTCGCAACTCAGTGGCTAAGTTGTGGTAGGGTTTTGAGCGTAGAGTTAGGTTTGTCGATAGCGGGTGTCGTGAGTTTACGTGTGTAAGCGTCTGACTACTTAATTTCTAGTAGAAATCTTGGGGGCAGCATGTAGGCAGGATTTTGCCAAAGCTGGGTAAATCTGTATTGTTCTATTTCTGCTTTTAATATTCTGCTATTATTTGTGCCGCTATTATTCTGCTATTATCAGTGCTGCAATTATTTTATATATTTCCGCATTAAATTTTTATAATTAATAGTATCACCCTCTTTACTCCCTCTCCTCTAGGGTGAAATCGATCCTACAGGATCAGTATAAAAGGGATCGGCCATATTCAGCTTTCACTACATATTGCAACAACGATCGGTCAATAACTCAAAATCTACGAATGCTATCAACATGAAACTTTGTGTATAAGCACATTACAACACGGGGAACACCATTTAAGGAACGTAACCTAACCAGAGGGGATTAGAAGGGATCGACCCCTATTCCTCTAAAGGGATTAGCTGAAATCAGAATGCATGCAACACAAGTTCACGAAAAATGCAATATCTTACAAATGGTAAGTCAGAATGACACGAAATTTGAAGGGCAAGCAGCTAACACCATGGGGGACCCACCAGAGGTATCGACCCATTTGGAACCCAAAATAGAGGTCGAGACCGACCCCTGTCATGGGCTCAAATGGGCCTTAAAATTCTTGTATGCCCTTGACTTGGCCTAGAGGTTCTTCTGCCGAAATTTTAGCCCAAACCATGCACGTCTTTCCCTATAAATACAACAAGCATGACATCAGAAAAGGGACCCCTTCTTTCTGCTGAAAAGGCTCTTCCATTTTTATTCTTCATTCTTATATTAATGGATCCCAGCTGATCCAAAAATTATTGTAATCATAATCAAGTGCAAGATCAATACAAATATGAAGTGGACATAGGCCAAGATTGCTGAACCACTATAAAAATATGTGTGTATGTATATGATTTTTGCTTTATTGTAATTTAATTCTTTATTAAATCTCTACTAGATTATATAGGGTGTTGATGTCCATTTTTGGCGTCAACAAAAACATAATCAATGATGACAAGGACAGGGCTACTCCTGCAAGCATGGTATAACTCTAGAATAAAAAAAACATGGAGCATCCATTATTATTCCAGTTCCTGCTAAAATAATTACTAGAGTAAATAAATATACATTGCGAGTTCCCTAAATCAGAAAACCCCTAATTGCCCAAATTTAGTCACAACAAAAACATTTGAATAAACCGTTCAAAAATATTCTTTACAAACTTTTGAAATAATAACACTTCATCATAAAAATTTAAAATAATACATTTATTATTTTTTCCACAAATTCTTTCGAATTCACTTTCTTAAAAGCACCAGGATATAAATCCTAATAAGCAATAATTCAAAGACCTTTATTTATGAATTCAAACTTTATAAACTATGGTATATAAAATCACACAACCAATCATTCAAATCTAATCAAATAAAATTCCAAAAAGAAATATACTAACACTCAACATTATTTAAAATGTTAAATGACTAACAACCAAATCCTAATTTAAGTTCAAACTTTCTTGATTGTTCAAGAATATAGATAATTTCCAAAGCATACCATTTTGCTCATTATCCTTTATTTCTTGCTTAGAAGATTACCTAAACTCCTTCAGAAAAAATTGAAAGTCGCTCTCTAAATCCATTAGTTTCTTAACTACACTAATTTTTCTAAATCACTTATGTTTTTCATTTAGTATTGTATTCAACATTAAAATTGTTTATGAAGTGGTTCACAAATTTTCACTTATGTTTAAAAATATTTTATAAAGACATTTCTTTATAACACATCAAATAAAAACTTACTCCATTTTATTTTACTTGTATAAAACTCCTCTCCAATCTAAGACTATATACAAAGTGTCATTTGTATATTATTTATTTATTATTTGTTTATATATATATATATATATATATTTAAAATTCAATTGGAGGCCAAATAAGATATGGGTCTTTAAAACAGAGTCGACTACTTCAACCATTTTTTAGCTTAGAGTATTCTAAGGAAAATTGTTTATTATTCAGTCCAATAATATCAAATAATTTACACAACTTAGATGTTTTAAACAAAATCCATGGTTTAATAAAACACTATTTATCAAGGCCTTCCTATCCAATTTAACCAATTTAAAAACTTATGCTAAATTATCTATTTTCTATCTAAGAGTTAAAAATTTCATTTATCAAAATATTTCAATCAAGATTCATTCCCAAAAATATTTACTTCTTTTTTACAAAAAATATCATAATTAGGGGGAAAAATTTTACTAATATTTTTTTAAAAAAATATTCGTTTATCTATATTTAAAATATTTACATTTTGGGAATAACTTTCACAAATATAAATTACTTTTCAAAACAGGGGTTTAAATATTTATTCAAAGATAAATACCCTTCATATTTTAAATCAATTTCCTTTAAGAAAACTTAAGAACTAAAATACCTAGTTTTTATTTTCAAAACCACTTTTTGAAAACATTTTACATGTATTTTTATATTAATTTTTTTTTCTAAAACTAACATTGGGTTCGTTTGGATTTGAACTCATCTTGATCGCATAATGATAAAGAGAAAAATTTAGTGCCATATAACGTTCACCTAAGTCAACATTCGATCGCCACTTAGAAGATTATTCGTATTACCACAAAACTAATCAAAATGTTCCCCTCCAAATTATACCAAAGAAAATGCATTCCATTTAAAATTATCACTTCCAAAATATTTTAATTAAAAATACTTCCATGTAATATTTTCTCTAAACCTTTTTGAAATTAATTTCAAACAACTCCAGGATTTAATTTCAAAAATCCTTTTTAAAACACAATTTATAAGCTAAATTTATAAAAAATTGTCTTTATACAAAACTATTTCATGTTATAAAAATTATCCTTTATTATCATAATTTTTTTTCAAATATTTATTCGCTAAATGTCTTATCCTATCATTCAGATTTTATTAAAAAATTTATTAAAAGTTTACTTTAACCTAACATTATAATTGAACACCTTATAGTCAAATTGTGAAAATGAATCCACAAGGTTTCATTTATAATCAAAACAACAAATGCTCAAAAATAAGCTAAGCAAAGATAATCAGCGATCAAGAAACGACAATCGATGCTCCTAAATTAATCAAGCAAGATTGATTAAACAATTGTGATAATAAATAAATATTATCACTTTCAAACAAACAAACACGCTCTATAACTATATTTTTCAAAATTATTCCTTTATGTGTGTGTGTGTGTGTGTAAAAGAGGTAAAATATTTCATTTATCAAATTTTCAAAAATAAATACCGTGTATGTTTGTCTTGTTCAAGTGTTTAGAAATACCTTCGATAGTGCGGCATCCCACATTCTCGACTTGAATTCATAAACCACTCAACAGATCAATTAACACAATACTTTTTTTAACAATAACAAATACGCTCTCATATATATAATACTCTCAACTCATTCTAGGGTATCACTAACCTTATCTCTAATAAGCCATACCTACCAAAGCCAAGGTTCTCGCTTAACCTTCAGCTCTAATACCAAGTGTAACTCCCCGCCTTTTCAACCATCGAAAGTTGACACCGGATACATCCATGGTATTCAAATATCGAACATCCAATCATCGAAAAGACAGATTGTTATGGTAAAATAAAAGGAAAAGAAAAAAGAATAGGGAAATAGAATCTCATAGTGGAAATGACAACATATAATATAACAAAGACAATATAAACTATCACTCCAGAATATAGATTACGTTAGAGTTAAAACAAACCTTATCAGTTGGACAGTTATAAAAACATGACGTTATAATTACTGATTGGTATACAATATAATACAGCGGAAAATAAACCATTACCATATAGGAACATCTAGCTCTTCTCTAAGAACTTCATATTACCAAAGCCAGCCTGAGAAAATACTTGGTCTGACCTGAGTATTTATAATAGAATAACACCTAGGTCAGTTGGAAAACCACTGTGTGAAAACTCAATTGATGGGATAAACATAAGAAAATTGGTGGGACCACGTTGCAAACACGGAATGGGATTTCACCATACCAGCACAACATCTAGATATGAAAGAATAGGAATAAACAACAGAAACAAATCTAAATATAAAGGATGGATGTAAGTCACATACCCACTGAAGGGGCATAAATAATATCAAAATCCAGACTTGAAAGAATAGACAAAAATAATTCAACATTGAGAAGAGCATGAGGCAGTTCTTAATGCGACTGAAGAAACAATTCAGAGATTTGAATAAACAGGGAAAAAGAGTTTTTCCAACAATGGGTAGAAGGGTGCACACCCCTTATCGGAAGTACACGTTTAGAAATATACTTGAGAACTATGATGGCTCTCCACACGTCCTAGCCAGACCCCGCAAATGGTTAGCGAGTGTACGAGTATTTCACAACAATGCGCAAAACCTATTCCAGTCTAAAGTGGAAGTGAAAATACCCTAATGGGAGCAACCCCACATAACTTGGCTTCCACTCATGACTTTGGTTTTAGTCATTTATGACAAAAGATATCAAAGCTCAAAAGAGCAATAAATCATCCATAATAGACAAAACACAAAGAAGAAAGTAGAGTTAAAGTCGATAGTCGATAAATGAACTATATGGAATAATAAAATATTTGTTCACACTTGTGCTTGATTTTCACATCATAATACTTTTAAAGACTCTTTAAAAACACTCTTTAAAATATTCTTTTAGAAGAGCCAATTATAATTTCTAAGTGTAGTAAAAGCAAGATCAAAACAAAATGTCAAAACATTATTTATTATAAACCCAAAACTATTTACATTTAGCTTTATTTTGAAACAATTCCTTTTAAAAAGATCTTTTCATTTATAAACTATTATATATAAATTTCCTCAACATTTATTTCCCAGAAGATAATAAATCAATTAGATTACTTTAATAAATTACAACAAATGTTAATTTATCCCAAAGGACAATTTATAATAATGTTTTTATTACTTCAAAACTACATTAATTTTTCATGAAGAAAATAAATCGAATTTAAAATCCTTTCTATAAATTCAAGCCAACATTAATTATCCCAAAAGATAAGTAATCAGATTTATACTCTTTATAAATTTAAAAACAATATTAATTATCTTGAAAGATAATTAATCAAATTGTTAATCTCTTTTAATAAATCAATTGTCTTTATTGAAACAGTTAATTATCTTTAAAAAACTTTTATTTAGTTGGTAAATTAACTTTAAAACCTTTATTAAATCAGTTAATTCACTTTAAAATATTTTATTAAATCAACTAGCTTAATTAAATATCTTTGTTAAATTTATTAATTAACTTCAGATATCTTTAATTAAAAAGATTTAATTAAATTCAAACTTCATTAATTAAAATTATTTATTAGATCCAAATATCATTAATTAAAATGATTAATTAATTTTAAACATCATTAGTTAAAATGATTAAATAACTCCAAACGTCATCAATTAAAATGAGTAATTACATTCAAATAACATTAATATAAATGATTAGTTAACTTAAAACATCATTAATTAAAGCAATTAATTAAATTCAAATAATCATTATTAAAACAATTAGTTAAATTCAAAAATCTTTAATTAAAATGATTAATAAATTTTAATCATTATCATTAAAACGTTTAATAAATTTTGTTAAAATACAAGTTCAAGTTTAATACACAGAAAAGTTTAGGGGATGATATTCGATAAATGACGGTATAGCGAAAAATGCCTTACTAAACTTAGATCCACTCTCACCTTGCACCCATCCTCCTCCAGTCACTAAAAATATAAACCTAGATCAATGCAAACTTTTATCCATCACCAAGACATCACTGCAAACCCCCAAACCACCATAGAATCGAAGCCAATCCCCGTATGAGTTCAAAGGCACAAGCTTTGTGATTTTTAGTTGAATGTAGCAGGGATTTGATTTTTGAATTTTTTGGGCATGGTTTAGTTTACTTGGAATGATAATTGAGAAGAAGAAAGGAATGGAAAAGGAATGGGAGAGGGAAATGAAAAAATGAATCTTTGGTTAAGGGTTGAAATTTCTGATTTTATAAAAAAGTCAAATAAAATTGATTATGTTTGTACAAAGAAAATCCTTTAGCACACCCAAGAACAACAAATAAATGCTAAGAAACCAAGGTAGACAAGGAAAGATATGCAAAAGATTGTGTCTTAATGTGTTTTGAAAGAGTTATTTTGGGGTACTTTGCTGCACTATATCTCGTTCACGTACGAGCCTCAAACGACAGAAATAAAAATATGATTGTGCACAATGATGTGACACGATCATAAAATAATAATAAAATGCACTGGTTATCTTATTCTGGGAAGTTTCAAAAATACCGAGTTTGCCGCAAAACGCGTCAACCGAAAGTTTAATTAGTTTTCAAATTAAAAATTATGGAAAAATCCTACAAGTTAAATTTAAAATATGCCATTAAAAATCAAGTCATTTTATTACAATTTGATTTTCTTATTATTTATTATATTCGACCTAATTATTATTTTAAATAAATTTACAAATGAGCTTACCATAACTAGTTATTAATTAAAAGGAGTTAAATAGAATTATTCAATCGATTTAATTAATATTTAGTTCATGATTCAAACATTTAAATATCTCCACATTTGAATTCAAGTTATTAACCTTTAAAAGCCAATTATTTAAATATTTAAAATTAATTAAATATTCAAAATCAAAATGATAAAATTCTAGGATGTTACATAAATCTTTGAGCTTTGCTTCATGGTGGTCCCACCTCATGTTGCATGCATCCCAATATTTTCAAATTGATCGGAACCGACTTGATTTTGTGTCCCGAAATTCTAAGCCTTCTTCGTTGATGAAATTCCTAAGTCTTTTACACACAAATCAAAGTGCATATCTTGATCGGTTTTGATTTTAAACAACTCAGTACCAACTTGTTTTTCTTGGCCCAATTATAGCCAATTATGCTAAGTTCCTTCATTTTGTCATCCTTGATAGTTTCTGTGATAACCATAATTTTGTGAGCAATTTCATGATTTAATTTAGTTTATATTTGTTTAAGATTGCATTGAAAAAGATAGGAATAGGAAACTGATTTGCAGATACATGGTTTAAAACATGTACATGTGCACAAGATAGTGCACATACATGCACACAGTTTTCTGTATAATAAAATAGGCAGAAATCAATATATAAATTAAAATAAGTAATTTAAAAATACATATGTATAAAAATAGGATTATGTCTTTAATAAATCTGGCACAAAGAAAATAAAAGCTAGGCAGAAATAGACTTAAAAAAAATAATTAAAGAAAGAAAATAAGGACTTAGGCAAAAATAGGCATACATATACATGTGCACAAGCAAACACTTACTGGAAGAAAACAAATGTTGCATGGAAATGGCATGAACCCTTAAGCAAACACTTTATCCATTTCCAGTAATTTTTTTAATTTGGAAAATGAGAGTCATACGTATAACATGACCGAGGTAAAAAGCTAAGGCTTATTTCTGGAAATAAAGACAAGGACCACATACCCTTTATTTTCTTGAATCAAATAAGAGGCAGGCCATGTTTTGTATAGGATAAAAATGACATTGGGTAATTTTGTTAAACCCTAGTAGCAGTCAGGGTTTTGTATAAGGAGGCTCAGGGTAGTGAGGCCTGTCACATTGCTCCTCATCACTTAAAAAAAACATAAACCAAAGGAAAATAGAAGAAGGCAGAAGACTAAAAAAAGATTCATAAAGCTTAGGAAGAAGAAGGATTAAGGTGAGCAACCTCACTGGAAACTGTGGCAATAATTCCTGAATATTGAGGCAGCCTGATTAAATTTATATTTCACTTTTGCAAGCTATATTCATTTTATGATTTGATAATTTTGGCTTGTCAATGATCTGCTCAAGTGTAAAACCCTTTATAGTGACATATCTAGTATAAAAAGAGTTATGGATTTCATGGTTGAATATGGTTATCTGTGTTGTGTTTAACTTTGAGATGAAGTAGACTTTTATGGGTTTTTCTTTATGCATTTATTTATTTTAAAACCCAGGATTGATGTTGTAGATGTATGGTCTGAAAATGAAAGAAAATGTGGGGCTGCAACATTGTGTTGTTGCTTATGTCTCACATCAACTAGAATAAAGATAAATGTAGAGGTGCAATGTTATACATGTGCTGAGCTTCTATGTTTTATGAACTCTCCAAATCAAAGCATATACTTGTGGTTTAGCCAGATCTTAATTCAACAAAGGTCTGATTGAACCAAAGGTAAAAGGAGACAATCAGAAAATTATTTATGACCATATGTCTGTAACTTGATCCACTGAAACCCATAAACAAAAATAATACGCTTAGAAACCACATCTGTTTGCATGATAAAATGATTGCTTATGAGAACATGACTTACCAATTTCTGGATGAATATATGTTGGCTGAATGTACGTTTATTTCTCTGATTAAAATATGATATGCAGAAGGGATTAGCATAAGAATGAGCAAGGGAAATAACACTTAGTAATTTAACTAAGGGCTTTTGGATCTTAGGGCTACAAAATATGGCTTGGCAAGGTGAACATTGCAAGCTCACACATGGTATGCTTATACCCAAGGGCCTGAGTGTGCTGGGATAACAAAGATATGTCCCAGGCAGCGTGTGGTTTAACAACAGAAAGTAGCTAAAGACCATAATATACTGGATAGTGAACAATAGAAATAGGTTCATGAGAGGGCTTGGATAAAATCCCTGATGGCCAGTAATCTGGTAAAAAGGCTTGATGATTGAATTGATGAATGTGTTGATTGGTTTATAATATTTTATGGATGAATCCTATGATTGCTATCACTAAACTAAACCATTGAATCACATATAATCTGTTGTGCACTGATGTATATACACATGTATCACAGAAACATGCACAAGAGTGGTACTGAGTTCCTTTATTCATTTTGAAGTTATTTGAATATGAATAAGTGTCATATAAATCATGTTTTCGGTTAGATTGCTCATACCTGGCTTTAGTCTGACCCTTGTGTGTTTTATGCACCATTGGGTGTCTCATATTCATATGGGGCAGTTCATGGTGGTTTTGCAGGGAAGTAAGAATCCCTTTGATCTGGCTTTGGATGTTTAGCTGCTTAAGGAATTGGATGCTATCTTTAAGGATTTGTTGAAGTTAAAATAGATGTTTATGTTGAATATTTTGTTTACACTTGATTAGAAAACTGATGTATTATAAAACTGCTGCCATGATCAAGTGTTGAACCTATATGTGTATTAGCTGAAACTCATGTGTTTTTTTTTGCAAAATGCTTTGCTAAGAAATGGAATTTTTAAGCTTCAATAACAGTTAGTTTAAAATGGTTGAAAATCTGAGATTGAAAGGATTTGTGGATTGAATGTATATCCAAATATTTAACATCAGAAAACCCATGTTTAAGTTGAAATAAAACCTGGCAGAATGAGGGTTTGAGTTGCTTTGGAAAGAAAACAAAAAAATAACATGTATTTTGTTAAGAAACAGTGCAAGTTGAATATGGCTAACATAACCATTTCATTGAGCCTGGGTTAAGCCAGCACTAAAGAGTTTTTAAACTAAATTTTCAGTTATGTTTTTACAACCCAAGTATAGGGTAGACTCAGACCTTTTGCTAACAAGAGGAGGAAGAAATTAGGCACATGCAAGAGCACAGACACACACATGCACAGGAATATGCACACACATGCACATGCAAAAGCCCAGTTCATACAGTAATAAAAATTATGGAAATTCATGCAAAATGAAAAGTCTTGAGACATGAAACCAATAGTTATGCAATAATCTAGGTATACTTGGAAAATCTGGTTTTTAGATACACTTTTGCTATGAAGGGATTATTTCTTTTAAATGATTCCCAAATAGATTTCTACTTCCAAATTTCTGTACTCTGATTTAAGTAGAAAGTGACTTATATATCTTCACATATGTAAGTTTAAAATGAAATGAGTAAACCAATATTTTTATATTTTCAAAAAGGTCCTGGATAGAAGAAAATTGGAATGTAATATTTTCTTGATTAAATGGCCACTATATATATAAAAAAAATTAAGTGGGTCATTTCATTTGGTATCAGAGCTATGTTGTTAAATAACATAGCAAAATTTTGTATGAACTTGATTGCATTGGATGTATGGAAGTGTTGACTGCCTTGGATGCTTTGTTTTGTTAGTGCTTATACTACTAATATCTATTATAACTGAATATGGATAGATTGAAAAGAATTAATCTATAGAATATCAGGCAAAATGGACTAACCTAAGTGTTATATCCATAGAGTTATGGTAGGACCCAGACATCAAAATGTAGGAACAAGTGAACCACCCATGGTGAATGTGCAAGAATTCATGAGAGCCATAAGGGATGGAGTAGGCAATAGGCAGGAAAATCCACATGAGGAGCTTTCCAAACTACTCAAGACTTTTACCAACCTTGGAGGCAAAACTTTTGATGGCACAGAAGGAGTTATGGGAGTTCAAAATTGGCTCAAGATTTTGGAAAGATTCTTTGCAGACATGCAAGTTGAAGACCAAAGGAAGAGGCAAATTGCATCCAGGCAATTGAGAGGAGCAGCTTTGGATTGGTGGGAGGTTATCATAGCTAGAAGACCTGAAGGAGAATTGACATGGGATCAATTTAAAGCAATGCTGGAAGGTAGGTGTAACGACCCGACTTCCTATACCCAGAAAGTCGCATCATTATGAAGAAAGAAAGGGGTAGAAAATAGAAAAGAAGAGAAGAAAGAAAGAAATAACAACAACGATCTCACAGCGGAACGAATAAATTATATTAATAACATAAACTATTACATAGTATACAACACTTATCAGAGTTTACACAACTATACAACACATACTAGACAGTTATAAAACATCTGTCTAGATATTACAACTCAAATACAATACAAGACTCTAACACAGATATCAACACAGCGGAATACTATATCTACGAACGCCGAAGCCTCCTGCTCCATTGCTCCTCCACAATTCGTCAAAGCTAAACCTGAATCCCTTGGCTACTCGTAAAAATTTGAGTACCCAAGAGTTTATAAAACAGAAATAAACACTTGGGTCAGACATGGGTCTGGTGTGAGTAAACGGGTTAAAATTGTTTAACTTCAAAACCTTTTGAAAACAAAGGTATCACGTAAGACTTCCCACACATAAACATGGAAAAGTTTTTACCTTACGCTAACCAAAACATTTGATAAGAAATCTGATTGTATTATAATAGGGTCTAGGGTTTTCAAGTAAAATACAGAAATAGCTGAAATGCTTACATCTCACATTCCAACATAGTTGGGCACAACTAATACGTACGGCACTTATTGGAGTTTGGATTCCATACAATGGCAGGGCTACTGGGGTACCGCCCGTCACAGTACGTGGCCTAGATCACCGTACCGAGGAGTACGCCCGCTCCCCTGCAACACAAAGCCGGAACCATCCCTTACTGGATAATTCCGAACAAGACAATCCCGTAGTTGGCGCGACCAACCACACACTAAGCCGAATAAAAGAAAAGGGACCTCTAGACAGGGATCTATCTTGCTCTCAGTGGGTGCTACCCACGAAACCTTGCTGCACCTCCCCTGTTTTAGCCATTCCCGGTTGATGAGGCTTGAGGTTACGATTACCTTTAATCAGAACATATCACTTAGAATGCTCATCGTCCGCCTGACGATGTGCTGAAAGCATTCAATCCATACAAGTTCGTTCCGGGTTCGAACGAAACCGAAGGCATTATCTCGTTACACTCGTTTTGGAATCACCCTCAGAGTTAACGACAATAACCCTTGCACTCTGAATCTTCACCTTCACTTGAGATTCACGACCTATCGTTAATTTGGATCGATGTGGTATTCGGGTCTCCAGACCTGGAATACCGGTATACGGAAACCCGATCCCGGTCTCATCGAAATCCAAAACGTATCTTTTAAGGGCCAAGTTGTTTTAAAGTTAAAACAATTCAATTCTTATCTATATACACAAAGATAGATAATTCAATAGATAATCTATATTATCATCCCAAACAGATAATTCACATTATCATTATAATTCAACCAAACATCCATATCATATATCAATCATATCTCATCAGAGATATCAAACAATGAAATACATTCAATCTCATTTCTTAGATTACATCCATTCAAGACAATCAATGTCATCCATTTTTATATAAGCAATGATTTACTTAATCACAACATAATTAATTTAAAGTGAATTAAATTAATTACTTCATCTCTTAATTAATTTAAAATAAATTAAATTAATTACTTCATTTTAAATCTTACTTATATAATCATTAATTAATTACAAATAAATTAATTAATCATTCTCTAATTATCCACTTTAATTAATCACCTTGATTAATTATATTTTAATTACATTTAAGTAATTATCTTTAATTAATTTCACAAATTAATTATCCTTAATTAAATACAGTAATTAACCTTTAATTACTTCATAAATTAATTAATTAATTATAATCAATTACTTTAATTCTTAATTAATTACAATTAATCACTTATCATTTGATTAATTAATCTTAATTAATCAATTCTTAATTATATCATTAATTAATTATAAACTAATGATCCCTAATTACATCTTTAATTATTTTATTTAAATTAATTAAATAATTATTCTTAATTAAACCACAATTATTAATCATCTTTGATTAACCAAATCCAGTAATTAACTTTCCTTAATTACTTCCCTTAATTAATTACTTTTTAATTAATTACCTTAACAAATAATTAATTACTTTATTAATTAACCTTAATCCTTAAATTAAATAAATTATTTAATTAATAACACTAGGTAATTAACCTTTAATCACCTTTATTTAATTATTTATAATTATCCTCTAATTACTTAATTAAATAATTTCTCTTTACTTAATTTCATCTAGTAATTATTCCTTAATTACTCAATTCAGTAATTATACTTAATTAATTTATAAGTGATTATCTCAAATTAATCACCAATTAATTACTTAGTTAATTATTAAATTAATTATTTAAATTTAATTAAATAATTTCTTAACTATTTATACTTAAAGATCTTAATTAAGAAAAATCATTTATCTTAATTAAATTAATTAAATTGACCAACAATTTAATTATCTCCTCATATTAATTATCTTAAATTAATCAAACTCTTAATTACTTAAGATAAATTCTTTATTATAATTGATTATTTAATGCTAAACATTAAATTTATTTAAAAATAAAACATTTGGAAATCAATTATAATTAAAACATTATAAACTTCTATTCCATTTTCAAAATCTTTATCTTTCTAAAGTTATTAAATAAATTTTAAGGCAATAACATTTTGAAATTCCACCTTCCTATTCTTCTTTTAAAACTTATTTATTTAAATTATTTTAAACTTGTTAAACTTATAATCTTGAAAGCAATTTTGTTTTATAGGAAAAACTTGTTTACCTTTGTTTTAAAGCTTAGAAACATTTCCTGTATTAATTTCTTAAAATCTGCTTTCACCAAAAACCCGGGTAAAAGCTTAGAAAACTCGAAGTAACTCTCGAGTATCCACACTACGCTATCTACTCCGAGTAAAACACCAAAATCCCCGAAGAAAACCCGTGACATCCACTTTCTTCTCCACCCAGAATTTCCAGATGCACGCTAACGTAGCCGTGCACGTGCACGACTACACCGGACGTCGACGAACTCCATCTTGGCCTCTGACGAGTCGTCTTCCACCACGAGACCACTATCGACCAACCCATCTTCCTCGATTCGCGTGAGAAACGAAAACGAGCATTTAACCCATCAGCTCCAAAACGCATATCACCAGAAACGTTCGTCTCCGATGATCCCAGCCTCGAGAAACTCTTCCACTTTCACCGTAGCGCTACCTCATCTTCCTGCATCTCCAGAACGTCAAGCGATCAACTCCGGTTTCATTTCGAAATCGCGAAACCCATTTGAACATCCACGTTAAACACAGACCAATAAACCCTACTCCATCAAATTCCCATCGCTTCGAACGTTGATAAAATGCCTGGCCATTTTTCCTATCATCGGCAAACCACCAACCATCTTCGACTACGACCTCAACCCCATTCACCGTGCCGATCAACGGCAATCGACAAAAATGTCGAAACTGATCAACTCCACAAAGCTCGACGAATACTACACTAAAAATCACGATTTCTTTTTCTAAATCCATCATTTGCAAGCACTAATCAGATTATAGAATCAAAACGTGAGATTAAGTCATTTGATTTTCTGACTAATATTGATTATCACTGTGATACCTTATTTTAGAATTTATTGCTTAATATAATTACTTGAAATTATTTTTAAGAATGAATTCTGGGTAATACTAACATATTTCATTCAAAGATCATATCCTATAAAGGATTGGAAGAAGAGAATTTAAATTTCGAAATTGTTTAATGTCTGTATGTTTTTAACAGAGGTATATATAGGTACATGAATTCAAACATGCATACCTATATCTTTTTATATATATATACATACAATACATTTTCATCTATATAAACACATTTCCAAATCATCAACATCACAAGCATAACAGTCAAGAATGATCAGGTTTAAAATAAAGTTTGTTTACTGGTTTAAAACAGAGGACAGAGAACATTTTGAATATATATATAAACAGACTAACTCCTAACATATTCATACCAATTCATTCAGATTCAAGCAAAAGAATTTTGATATAAGTAAATATCATCACAAGCATCCAACTCAAACTGTTTTTAAAAATGTTTACTCACCAATTTCTTATGCTGAGCAGATTTCCATTTTTCATTTATTTCTTCTAGCTTTGAAAATTTTGATCTGTGACAAGCTTAAATGAAACTGATATTCTACTGCATGCTTGATTATCCTTGTTGATGAAATGGATGCATGCATGCTTCACAAATTTGATTAAAACTGCTGTATTGATGTTGAAATTGCTGAGTTGAACTTCAATTGAACTGCAGCTTTTAAATTCTTCAGATTTGTTTATTGAGAAGTATTTTGGCTTGAAATTTTACTTCAGATTTTGGAGAACGTTTATGGCAGCCATTAATTGAGTTAAGAAAGGAGGTTTCATTCATTTTTTTTTCTCTTGTATATTTACATTTCAAATAAAAGAAAAAATGAAGGCCACTTGTTAATTAACTTACATTTGTCATGTTAATAGGTTTACATGTGTTTTAAGATGTTTAATATAGTGAAACATGTTACTTAAGTATTTTTACAAATTTTATTTAATTTAAATGTGAATATAAACCTACTTATTAAATTTACTTTATAGTTATGTATGAATATAATAGTTTAATCCTTAAAGGTAATATTATAAACTTGTTATAATATAAATAAATCTCCTTTCACATGTATCTAAAACATTCATATATACTTTTATAACCATTTTAAATTAAACCCTTTAAAAGAAAACAAAAGTAAAACTTTTGATTAAACTTATTTTAAACTATCATATTTAAAACAAACAATTATCTTATATTTTGAAAACAATGAATTAATCCTTAACTTTTGAAAGATATTAAATTTAAAAAAAAGCTTTTAAAATTACAATTCATACATATATTCCTACTATATATATTATCAATACATTAAATTAAATTTCAAAACAATTTCAAATTATAACATATACTTACATATAAATTACAATTTGAAAAATTCATCTTTTAGTTAAAACAAAAGATGTCCTATATATCAAATATATATTATATACAGAATAAAATTTTATTAGCTTTCAAAGATAAATTTTATCCATTTTTTTAAATTATTAAAAAGATATTGATCAATATTGCCAGATTAAATATTGATTATCCTTTAAAGATTAAATTACCAATTTAAATTAAAATTATAAAGGAAAATTATCAATTCAATTGAATTATTAATACAGATTATTAAATTTATATTGCTCAAAAAAAACCCGGGATATCACATTCTTCCCCCCTTAAAATAATTTCGTCCCCGAAATTAAAAGCAAAGTTAATTTAATAATCCAGCAAAGATTTTAATTTTAAACACAAACCTATCATCCAATTCCTATCAATCAAAGCAACCAATCAAACAATCTAATCTAACTAACTATTCTGACATAAATCAGAATAGACTATTAACACTATCTCGAGTTTTCCCTGAGTATAAATTACCGGAAGACTCGCTCTACAGAAGCTAAACAAACTACACCACCATAATCCAGAGCCCCTCTTATCTCTAGATTCACCAATTCTGAACAAAATATCAGATCACACTCAAGTCCAGCTCAACTTCCAAATCCATCTGAACTGCAGATCCCACAATCAGCGATGAACCATACACGTATTTCCTTAGATATACGTGAAATACAATGAATTCCAGTTATTCGAACTGGCAACTCAATCCTGTAGATTAAAGAACTAATCCTTTCGAGAACACAGAAAATCCAAAATACTTTTGGAGCTAACTTTCCAGACTTACCAAATCTTATAGCTCTTTAATCGGAGAAAATTTAAACAGTTTCCAATTTCCAACTCCGAATTCCAAACTCTGACTCATATCTGCATAGCTTACCAGACGATCCCGAGCTACCTTATCTCTTCCTGATCAACTCAACCTTCGCTGATGCTTCTTGAAACAACTAGACCAAGAACAAAATGATTTCCAGATCCTATCAACAAGATGATATTCCAAAATCTACTGAAGTCCACAAACTCTACTCCACAAGAAATAGAAGACTGAACTTCCTTCTTCCAGATTCCAGAAAATTCTATACACACTTGGAAATTCACATAAACTTCTTGTAGAAATCTGAGGTTACTTCCTTTCTTGCACAGCTACTACCTTTGCTTTCGCTGCACAACTCTGATTTGAAATAGATGAGAATGTCGATGAACTCGAGCACAAACTAGATCCACAAACAAGCGGAAACATTGGTTATCTTAAAGACATAACCAACTTCTCAAAGAATAGACGAGTCCTCGGTCAAGGATACTGTCTTCAGCTATCCTTGGCTAGAGGAAACTCGAAACTAGAAACAGAAGAGAAAACACAGATACTCCATAAAATTCTAAGATACTTCACCAAATCCTTCCACTAAGTTGAACTTCTGGTAACTCCACGAATCAAGTCGATACGGAATCTCAATCTCCAATAATCCCAAGAGAATACTTAAACAATCGCAAGTCACTTTTGCGATTAGCTCGGCCTAATTTCCAAAGATAACTGTTCTCTCTTCACTAATCAGAACAGCTTATATTTGACTAACCAATCCATCGAAGAAATGGACCACACTGCTGCTTCCAAACTCTATCTCGACAGCACACCGAACACTCCGAGCTGCACTGCTGACACTGATGCCAAGGACTTTCTATTCCAAAGATCTTCGAGAAACTCGAACTCCAAACCAAACAGAAACACCATGCTGAACTCAGCCACAACATCGAAGCATACACACTTCCTTAATCTTGTTCCAAAGAAAACATCTTCGGGAACATCCATCGTCACTGTATCTCATCATACAGCTACTATTACCTGAGGTATCAAGGTACCACCACTCACTTCTGCCTCATCGACAGATCCAACTCTACTTATCCACACTTCAAAGATAAACTCCGAACCATTACAGTTTCCTTCGGAGATCGATGAAATCCTTCACCACAGCAAAGTTTACTCGAGACGGTATTGGGTCTACAGTCTCGACAGATACACTTCCAACCTCAACACTCAGACTCTAACCATTGGTAGTCGTGTTTCACACACCACTACCCCATCTACCTTTATAACTTATATTGGAAAACCCGAACAGGTAACCCAACAAATAGGTAGAAATATATATATTTTTAAAATGATACTTTTTATATAGAAATTATTTCTGGGTAAAATTATTTCATTTACCTCTTTAAAACAATATTGTGTCCGTTGGCCTGGTTCAAGTGTTTAGAGATCCCTATCAATAACGTTAGCTACTCGTATTGACCAGAATCCATATACCACTCAACCGATCAATTAACACAATATAAAATCATTTTTATATAACTAACAAATACGCGCTCTCGTATATATATATATACTCAGACTCAAACAGGTTGCTACAGATCCTATCTCTAATGAACAATCCTTCCGAACCTAGGTATTCACTCAACCTAGTGTTCTGATATTCACTTAACCAAAAGCTTAGGCATTCGCTCAACCTATGCTCTAATACCATATGTAACGACCCGACTTCCTATACCCAGAAAGTCGCATCATTATGAAGAAAGAAAGGGGTAGAAAATAGAAAAGAAGAGAAGAAAGAAAGAAATAACAACAACGATCTCACAGCGGAACGAATAAATTATATTAATAACATAAACTATTACATAGTATACAACACTTATCAGAGTTTACACAACTATACAACACATACTAGACAGTTATAAAACATCTGTCTAGATATTACAACTCAAATACAATACAAGACTCTAACACAGATATCAACACAGCGGAATACTATATCTACGAACGCCGAAGCCTCCTGCTCCATTGCTCCACCACAATTCGTCAAAGCTAAACCTGAATCCCTTGGCTACTCGTAAAAATTTGAGTACCCAAGAGTTTATAAAACAGAAATAAACACTTGGGTCAGACATGGGTCTGGTGTGAGTAAACGGGTTAAAATTGTTTAACTTCAAAACCTTTTGAAAACAAAGGTATCACGTAAGACTTCCCACACATAAACATGGAAAAGTTTTTACCTTACGCTAACCAAAACATTTGATAAGAAATCTGATTGTATTATAATAGGGTCTAGGGTTTTCAAGTAAAATACAGAAATAGCTGAAATGCTTACATCTCACATTCCAACATAGTTGGGCACAACTAATACGTACGGCACTTATTGGAGTTTGGATTCCATACAATGGCAGGGCTACTGGGGTACCGCCCGTCACAGTACGTGGCCTAGATCACCGTACCGAGGAGTACGCCCGCTCCCCTGCAACACAAAGCCGGAACCATCCCTTACTGGATAATTCCGAACAAGACAATCCCGTAGTTGGCGCGACCAACCACACACTAAGCCGAATAAAAGAAAAGGGACCTCTAGACAGGGATCTATCTTGCTCTCAGTGGGTGCTACCCACGAAACCTTGCTGCACCTCCCCTGTTTTAGCCATTCCCGGTTGATGAGGCTTGAGGTTACGATTACCTTTAATCAGAACATATCACTTAGAATGCTCATCGTCCGCCTGACGATGTGCTGAAAGCATTCAATCCATACAAGTTCGTTCCGGGTTCGAACGAAACCGAAGGCATTATCTCGTTACACTCGTTTTGGAATCACCCTCAGAGTTAACGACAATAACCCTTGCACTCTGAATCTTCACCTTCACTTGAGATTCACGACCTATCGTTAATTTGGATCGATGTGGTATTCGGGTCTCCAGACCTGGAATACCGGTATACGGAAACCCGATCCCGGTCTCATCGAAATCCAAAACGTATCTTTTAAGGGCCAAGTTGTTTTAAAGTTAAAACAATTCAATTCTTATCTATATACACAAAGATAGATAATTCAATAGATAATCTATATTATCATCCCAAACAGATAATTCACATTATCATTATAATTCAACCAAACATCCATATCATATATCAATCATATCTCATCAGAGATATCAAACAATGAAATACATTCAATCTCATTTCTGAGATTACATCCATTCAAGACAATCAATGTCATCCATTTTTATATAAGCAATGATTTACTTAATCACAACATAATTAATTTAAAGTGAATTAAATTAATTACTTCATCTCTTAATTAATTTAAAATAAATTAAATTAATTACTTCATTTTAAATCTTACTTATATAATCATTAATTAATTACAAATAAATTAATTAATCATTCTCTAATTATCCACTTTAATTAATCACCTTGATTAATTATATTTTAATTACATTTAAGTAATTATCTTTAATTAATTTCACAAATTAATTATCCTTAATTAAATACAGTAATTAACCTTTAATTACTTCATAAATTAATTAATTAATTATAATCAATTACTTTAATTCTTAATTAATTACAATTAATCACTTATCATTTGATTAATTAATCTTAATTAATCAATTCTTAATTATATCATTAATTAATTATAAACTAATGATCCCTAATTACATCTTTAATTATTTTATTTAAATTAATTAAATAATTATTCTTAATTAAACCACAATTATTAATCATCTTTGATTAACCAAATCCAGTAATTAACTTTCCTTAATTACTTCCCTTAATTAATTACTTTTTAATTAATTACCTTAACAAATAATTAATTACTTTATTAATTAACCTTAATCCTTAAATTAAATAAATTATTTAATTAATAACACTAGGTAATTAACCTTTAATCACCTTTATTTAATTATTTATAATTATCCTCTAATTACTTAATTAAATAATTTCTCTTTACTTAATTTCATCTAGTAATTATTCCTTAATTACTCAATTCAGTAATTATACTTAATTAATTTATAAGTGATTATCTCAAATTAATCACCAATTAATTACTTAGTTAATTATTAAATTAATTATTTAAATTTAATTAAATAATTTCTTAACTATTTATACTTAAAGATCTTAATTAAGAAAAATCATTTATCTTAATTAAATTAATTAAATTGACCAACAATTTAATTATCTCCTCATATTAATTATCTTAAATTAATCAAACTCTTAATTACTTAAGATAAATTCTTTATTATAATTGATTATTTAATGCTAAACATTAAATTTATTTAAAAATAAAACATTTGGAAATCAATTATAATTAAAACATTATAAACTTCTATTCCATTTTCAAAATCTTTATCTTTCTAAAGTTATTAAATAAATTTTAAGGCAATAACATTTTGAAATTCCACCTTCCTATTCTTCTTTTAAAACTTATTTATTTAAATTATTTTAAACTTGTTAAACTTATAATCTTGAAAGCAATTTGGTTTTATAGGAAAAACTTGTTTACCTTTGTTTTAAAGCTTAGAAACATTTCCTGTATTAATTTCTTAAAATCTGCTTTCACCAAAAACCCGGGTAAAAGCTTAGAAAACTCGAAGTAACTCTCGAGTATCCACACTACGCTATCTACTCCGAGTAAAACACCAAAATCCCCGAAGAAAACCCGTGACATCCACTTTCTTCTCCACCCAGAATTTCCAGATGCACGCTAACGTAGCCGTGCACGTGCACGACTACACCGGACGTCGACGAACTCCATCTTGGCCTCTGACGAGTCGTCTTCCACCACGAGACCACTATCGACCAACCCATCTTCCTCGATTCGCGTGAGAAACGAAAACGAGCATTTAACCCATCAGCTCCAAAACGTATATCACCAGAAACGTTCGTCTCCGATGATCCCAGCCTCGAGAAACTCTTCCACTTTCACCGTAGCGCTACCTCATCTTCCTGCATCTCCAGAACGTCAAGCGATCAACTCCGGTTTCATTTCGAAATCGCGAAACCCATTTGAACATCCACGTTAAACACAGACCAATAAACCCTACTCCATCAAATTCCCATCGCTTCGAACGTTGATAAAATGCCTGGCCATTTTTCCTATCATCGGCAAACCACCAACCATCTTCGACTACGACCTCAACCCCATTCACTGTGCCGATCAACGGCAATCGACAAAAATGTCGAAACTGATCAACTCCACAAAGCTCGACGAATACTACACTAAAAATCACGATTTCTTTTTCTAAATCCATCATTTGCAAGCACTAATCAGATTATAGAATCAAAACGTGAGATTAAGTCATTTGATTTTCTGACTAATATTGATTATCACTGTGATACCTTATTTTAGAATTTATTGCTTAATATAATTACTTGAAATTATTTTTAAGAATGAATTCTGGGTAATACTAACATATTTCATTCAAAGATCATATCCTATAAAGGATTGGAAGAAGAGAATTTAAATTTCGAAATTGTTTAATGTCTGTATGTTTTTAACAGAGGTATATATAGGTACATGAATTCAAACATGCATACCTATATCTTTTTATATATATATATACATACAATACATTTTCATCTATATAAACACATTTCCAAATCATCAACATCACAAGCATAACAGTCAAGAATGATCAGGTTTAAAATAAAGTTTGTTTACTGGTTTAAAACAGAGGACAGAGAACATTTTGAATATATATATAAACAGACTAACTCCTAACATATTCATACCAATTCATTCAGATTCAAGCAAAAGAATTTTGATATAAGTAAATATCATCACAAGCATCCAACTCAAACTGTTTTTAAAAATGTTTACTCACCAATTTCTTATGCTGAGCAGATTTCCATTTTTCATTTATTTCTTCTAGCTTTGAAAATTTTGATCTGTGACAAGCTTAAATGAAACTGATATTCTACTGCATGCTTGATTATCCTTGTTGATGAAATGGATGCATGCATGCTTCACAAATTTGATTAAAACTGCTGTATTGATGTTGAAATTGCTGAGTTGAACTTCAATTGAACTGCAGCTTTTAAATTCTTCAGATTTGTTTATTGAGAAGTATTTTGGCTTGAAATTTTACTTCAGATTTTGGAGAACGTTTATGGCAGCCATTAATTGAGTTAAGAAAGGAGGTTTCATTCATTTTTTTTTCTCTTGTATATTTACATTTCAAATAAAAGAAAAAATGAAGGCCACTTGTTAATTAACTTACATTTGTCATGTTAATAGGTTTACATGTGTTTTAAGATGTTTAATATAGTGACACATGTTACTTAAGTATTTTTACAAATTTTATTTAATTTAAATGTGAATATAAACCTACTTATTAAATTTACTTTATAGTTATGTATGAATATAATAGTTTAATCCTTAAAGGTAATATTATAAACTTGTTATAATATAAATAAATCTCCTTTCACATGTATCTAAAACATTCATATATACTTTTATAACCATTTTAAATTAAACCCTTTAAAAGAAAACAAAAGTAAAACTTTTGATTAAACTTATTTTAAACTATCATATTTAAAACAAACAATTATCTTATATTTTGAAAACAATGAATTAATCCTTAACTTTTGAAAGATATTAAATTTAAAACAAAGCTTTTAAAATTACAATTCATACATATATTCCTACTATATATATTATCAATACATTAAATTAAATTTCAAAACAATTTCAAATTATAACATATACTTACATATAAATTACAATTTGAAAAATTCATCTTTTAGTTAAAACAAAAGATATCCTATATATCAAATATATATTATATACAGAATAAAATTTTATTAGCTTTCAAAGATAAATTTTATCCATTTTTTTAAATTATTAAAAAGATATTGATCAATATTGCCAGATTAAATATTGATTATCCTTTAAAGATTAAATTACCAATTTAAATTAAAATTATAAAGGAAAATTATCAATTCAATTGAATTATTAATACAGATTATTAAATTTATATTGCTCAAAAAAAACCCGGGATATCACAGTAGGTTTGTCCCTGCATCAGCTAAGGAGTCTTTGCTAGAGGAATTCATCAAATTAAGGCAAGGGACTATGAGTGTCACTGAGTACACTCAGAGGTTTGAATCATTGGCAAAGTATGGTGCAGTACTCATCACCACTGAGAAGGCTAAGAATGGCAGATATATTCAAGGGCTAAACCCTAGCCTTAGTAGAGCCATGCTACCATACAAGGATAGGACTTTTGATCAAGTTTTGGACTTGACTTTGAGCATTGAACAACATGATAAGGCTAGAGAAAATTTCAGGGCATTCAAGAATAGCCAAAACAAGAAAGGAAAGGGCAAATTTCACCCTTATGATAAGAGGAAAGTAGACACAGCTCCCACCAAGAAACCAGAAGAAGCCAGTGCTGCTGAAATTAAGAAGAAGATTACTTGTTATAACTGTGGCCAAGAAGGGCATTTGAAGAACAGGTGTACAAATGTTAGGCCAGCATCCTTCAAATGTCACCATTGTGGGAAGGAAGGCCACATAAAGAGGAATTGTCCAAATTTTAAGCAAGGAAAATTAGGGGCTTTGGAAGGAAAAGGCAAGGCAATTGAGGGATCAAATGTTGAGAAACATGGCCAAGTTGAAGGTACTTTGTTTATTCACTCAATACCTTTTGTAGTAGTGTATGATACTGGGGCTACACACTCATTGATTTCCCATGATATTGCACAACAATTAAAATTGAATTGTATGATTGTTGATAAGCCACTGTTTATTAGAAGCCCTATAGGTAGCTCATGTGTTCTGGGTATGATGTGTATGCAACTGGGGTTAGATATAGGGGGATATGTGTTTAACTCAGACCTATATGTGTTGCAATATCCGGGCATAGGGGTTATTCTAGGAGTTGATTGGTTGAGTAAATATAAGGCTATCATAAATATAGAGACATCCACCATATCATTGAAAATTTCTGATGGACAAAGGGTAGTTGTTCTTTGTGAGGCAGACAAGAATAGAAATGTAGCCAACCTTTTTGCATTGTCTAGTGAAAAACCCATGCCTGCATTAGAAGAAATCCCTAGTGAATCAATATACAGATGTGTTTGGTGAAGTTAGGGGAGTTCCAAACCACAGACCAGTTGAGTTTTCAATTAGAATAATTCCAGGAGCTAGCCCAGCGGTTAAAAGACCAACCAGAATGGGGCCTAAGGAGTTGATAGAATTGAAAAAGCAATTGGTTGAATTAGAAGAAAGAGGCTTTATTAGACCCAGTAGCTCATCATGGGGAGCACCAGTAGTCTTTGTTAAGAAACAAGATGGATCCCTTAGGTTATGTATTGACTATAGTGAATTAAATAAAGTCACAATTAAAAATAAATACCCTTTACCAAGAATTGATGATCTCTTTGATCAATTGAGTGGTGCAAAAATATTTTCTAGGCTTTATTTAGCTTCAGGCTTTCATCAGATGAAAGTAGAAGAGGAAAGCATTAAGTACACAGCCTTTAACACAAGATATGGACTTTATGAATTTTTAGTAATACCATTTGGCTTGACAAATGCTCCTTCCTATTTTTTTGATTTGATGAATAGAATTTTTAGGGAATATTTGGATAAATTTGTATTAATATTTATTGGTGACATACTAATTTATTCTAAGTCAATTAGAGAGCATGAAAACCATTTGCATATGGTATTTGAGAAATTGAGGCAGGAAGATTTGAAAGCAAAGTTTTCAAAATGCACTTTTTGACAAAATGAAGTGAATTTTCTAGGTCTCATTATATCAGAGAAAGGAATATCTGTGGATCCTAATAAGGTCATTGCAGTGCAAGCTTGGAAAAGGCCTGCCAATGTCACTGAAGTCAGATCATTCATGAGAATGGCCGGTTACTATAGAAGGTTTATAAAAGATTTTGCAAAAATTTCAATCCCATTAACCAAATTGACTAGGAAAAATCAAGTGTTTACTTTGACTGAAGAGTGTGAGAAAGCCTTTGGGAAATTAAAGGAAGCACTAGTGCTAGCTCCAATCCTCAAAGTACCTGAAGGGAATGAAAACTTGGTGGTGTATACTGATGCAAGTGGACAAGGGCTTGGGGCAGTATTGATGCAACAACATCAAGTGATAGCTTATGCTTCTAGGCAATTGAAACCAAGTGAGGTAAGATATGCTACTCATGACCTTGAATTAGCTGCTATAGTGTATGCTCTTAAGCTATGGAGACACTACTTATTAGGGGCAAGGTTTGAAGTTTACACCGACCACAAGTCACTTAAATATTTATTTTTACAAAAAGAATTGAATATGAGGCAGCAAAGGTGGATTGAACTCCTAGCCTCATATGACTTTGAAATATTATATACCCCTGGTAAGGCTAATAAAGTAGCAAATGCCCTAAGTAGACAACATGCTACAGTGGCTAGATTAATGATAGAAGAGTTTAACACTTTATCATTATTAACTAATTTAGAGATAGAAAGTGATAATGTAGAAAACATGAGCCTATGCAGTGAGCATGTAGAAATGGGAAAGTTAAGCTTTATCACTCTGGAATCAAAATTGAAAAACAAGGTTGTAAAGTTACAAGACCAAGATCCATTTTTATTTGAAAAGAAAACTCAGATATTAAATGGTGAAGCAGTGGAAGGCTTTCAGTTGAATGATCAAGGCCATTTGAAGAAAGGAAAAAGAATATGTGTTCCAGCAATTGATGAGTTGAAATAAGAAATCTTGGATACTTACCACAAAAGCAAATACACTATACACCCAGGAAGCACAAGAATGTATCACAACCTCAAGAGGGATTATTGGTGGAGTGGTATGAAGAGTGCAGTGGCAACCTATGTATCTAAATGTATGGTTTGCCATCAAGTGAAGGCTGAGTATCAAAAACCCTCAGGGATGCTTCAACCTTTGCAAATACCACAGTGGAAATGGGAGGATATATCAATGGATTTCATTGATGGTTTGCCAAAAACTAGGAGGGGAAATGATAGCATTTGGGTAGTGGTTGATAGGTTAACCAAGTCAGCCCATTTTATACCAGTAAAGTCAGACAGAAATGCATGTACACTAGCCCAGTTATTTATCAAGGAAGTGGTTAGACTACATGGCATACCAAAGACCATAGTAAGTGAAAGAGACACCATCTTCACTTTAAAATTTTGGCAGAGTTTTCACAAGGCAATGGGGACTGATTTATGCTTAAGCACAGCTTACCATCCTCAATCTGATGGTCAAACAGAAATTGTGAACAAATTTTTTGAAGACATGTTGAGAACTTGTGTATTGGATTGGGGAGGAAGTTGGTAGGATCATATCTTTTTAGCTGAATTTGCATACAACAATAGCCATCATAGTAGCATAGGCATGGCACCCTTTGAAGCTCTTAATGGGAGACCATGTTTATCACCCTCAAGTTAGCTTGAATCTGGGGAAAAAGTGGTCTTAGGGCCAGAGAGTGTGAAGGAAACTTCAGAGAAAATAGCTTTGATCAGAAAAAGAATTGCTTATGCCCAGGATAGGCAAAAGAAATATGCAGATCAAAGAAGGAAGGCAGTACAATATGGTGTTGGGGATTATGTATTTATCAAAATATCACCCATGAAGAAGGTTCTAAGGTTTGGGAAATAAGGAAAGTTGATTCTGAGGTACATAGGGCCATATAAAATTCTAGAGAGAATAGGAACTGTAGCCTATAAGCTAGAATTGCCAGAAGAAATGAGAGCAATGCATGATGTTTTTCATGTGTCTCAACTAAGAAGATGGGTTCATGATAAGGAGGCAATCCTAAAATCCCCTAAGGATGTACAGATTGACCCCAGGATGATCTATGAAAAGAAGCCAGTAGGCATAGTAGCTAGAGAGATCAAGAAATTGAGAAACAAAGAAATTAAATTAGTGAAAGTGCAATGGAGTCTTGACCCAAATGATTGCACATGGGAAGTGGAGGATAAAATCAGAAATGATTATCCACAACTATTTGATTGAATGAAAGGTAAATTTATATATACTGATGAATGTTTTGATTGAATATGCATTATGATTTTTGTTTTAATATGCATAGAGTTTAATCAAGTGATTGGCTTGAGAATGGTTTGAGATCAGAAAATTGATTTTTCTGGAGTAATGATACTTAAGTTAAATATAAGAGAATTGTGGGACACAATTCCTAAAAGGAGTGGTATATGTGATAACCCTGATTTTGTGAGCAATTTCATGATTTAATTTAGTTTATATTTGTTTAAGATTGCATTGAAAAAGATAGGAATAGGAAACTGATTTGCAGATACATGGTTTAAAACATGTACATGTGCACAAGATAGTGCACATACATACACACAGTTTTCTGTATAATAAAATAGGCAGAAATCAATATATAAATTAAAATAAGTAATTTAGAAATACATATGTATAAAAATAGGATTATGTCTTTAATAAATCTGGCACAAAGAAAATAAAAGCTAGGCAGAAATAAACTTAAAAAAATTAATTAAAGAAAGAAAATAAGGACTTAGGCAAAAATAGGCATACATATACATGTGCACAAGCAAACACTTGCTGGAAGAAAACAAATGTTGCATGGAAATGGCATGAACCCTTAAGCAAACACTTTATCCATTTCCAGTAATTTCTTTAATTTGGAAAATGAGAGTCATACATATAACATGACCGGGGTAAAAAGCTAAGGCTTATTTCTGGAAATAAAGACAAGGACCACATACCCTTTATTTTCTTAAATCAAATAAGAGGCAGACCATGTTTTGTATAGGGTAAAAATGACATTAGGTAATTTTGTTAAACCCTAGTAGCAGTCAGGGTTTTGTATAAGGAGGCTCAGGGTAGTGAGGCCTGTCACATTACTCCTCATCACTTAAAAAAAACATAAACCAAAGGAAAATAGAAGAAGGCAGAAGACTAAAAAAAAGATTCATAAAGCTTAGGAAGAAGAAGGATTAAGGTGAGCAACCTCACTGGAAACTGTGGCAATAAGTCCTGAATATTGAGGCACCCTGATTAAATTTATATTTCACTTTTGCAAGATATATTCATTTTATGATTTGATAGTTTTGGCTTGTCAATGATCTGCTCAAGTGTAAAACCCTTTATAGTGACATATCTAGTATAAAAAGAGTTATGGATTTCATGGTTGAATATGGTTATCTGTGTTGTGTTTAACTTTGAGATGAAGTAGACTTTTATGGGTTTTTCTTTATGCATTTATTTATTTTAAAACCCAGGATTGATGTTGTAGATGTATCGTCTGAAAATGAAAGAAAATGTGGGGCTGCAACATTATGTTGTTGCTTATGTCTCACATCAACTAGAATAAAGATAAATATAGAGGTGCAATGTTATACATGTGCTGAGCTTCTATGTTTTATGAACTCTCCAAATCAAAGCATATACTTGTGGTTTAGCCAGATCTTAAATCAACAAAGGTCTGATTGAACCAGAGGTAAAAGGAGACAACCAGAAAATTTATGTCTGTAACTTGTTCCACTGAAACCCATAGACAAAAATAATACGCTTAGAAACCACATCTGTTTGCATGATAAAATGATTGCTTATGAGAACATGACTTACCAATTTCTAGATGAATATATGTTGGCTGAATATATGTTTATTTCTCTGATTAAAATATGATATGCAGAAGGGATTAGCATAGGAATGAGCAAGGGAAAATAACACTTAGTAATTTAACTAAGGGCTTTTGGATCTTAGGGCTACAAAATATGGCTTGGCAAGGTGAACATTGCAAGCTCACACATGGTATGCTTATACCCAAGGGCCTGAGTGTGCGGGGTTAACAGAGATATGTCCCATGCAGCGTGTGGTTTAACAAGAGAAAGTAGCTAAAGACCATAATATACTGGATAGTGAACAATAGAAATAGGTTCGTGAGAGGGCTTGGGTAAAATCCCTGATGGCCAGTAATCTGGTAAAAAGGCTTGATGATTGAATTGATGAATGTGTTGATTGGTTTATAATATGTGACGGCTCGGGTTTTGCCCGCTCGAAAATCAACATCCGTACTTCACATTGTACTAGAATGCCGCAGATTCGATCGTTCAAATCCGATTCGCCGGAGCTATAACACAATTAAGTAAAACAACACAGCGGAATAAAGAAATCAATGATATCATATACAACTCCAATGAATACAATATCCAGAATGATATACAACAATGATATCAATATGATACAAGAAATATCAGAGATACAAAAAATAGCAGCGGAAGAGAAAAGATAACAACAGCAGCGGAACAATATCAATAGAAGTGATAACTCCAAAATGATCTTCAGACAAGAATGAATCCACAACTCCAAGATAAGCAACTCCGATGAATGAACTAGCTCCAGATAATCTACTAAACCTGAATATCTGAAAGAAACCCAACTCTAGACTGCTCGTGTGGAAAATTATGAGCACCCAGAGTTTAGGAAGGGAACAATAAACTCCGGATCAGTCATGGGACTGGTGTGAGCAACAAAAACAATTTAACTTTAAACAAACATAAAAGAATTTTAAACATTGAAATCCGCAATGCTTTTGGAAAATGAAACTACCATAAGACCTCCCGCCACACACACAATGCAAACGCAGAATTGGAGGAGATTTCTTCTTATGATAGTCAAAGATGCTTACTACGCAAAATCATTGAATATTATTACTAGTGCATAGTGCAGAAAACATTTTGAAAGTATAATATTAATCTTAGCCAGCATACGACCAGTATCGTATGCCTACTATAGCTACCATGTTCAATAGCAGGTTACCGCCACATCCCATAGCAGGTAATACAACTAAAACCGTACAGGGCTCGTATTGTTTTGTTTGGATTTCCAACAAATGGTCAGGCTAAGGAACTTCCTATTCCACGAAAGAAACGCCTCTGGCGGGGCGTCCCGAGAGACAAACTGCTCTCTGCAAAACAAGGCCGGGTTACCCCTGTAACAGGTAACTCACGAATATGCCACCTCCCGGTCCTTTGGGACCTTTATCCGAGCGCTCGATATCCAACATCACACATAATAAATAAGTGTATCCACATGAGTAAGTATCAGGGCTCCATACCATAATACCACCCCTTTCCAGAAGGAAATGACATACCCTAAAGGGCGCGACCCTCATAACCTTGCCGCAACATTCCTGTTTCGACCATTTCCGGGTAGTGAGGTCCTGACGAAGTCTCGTCCACAAAGCTACGCTTTTTCAAAAAGCCACGCTTTGGGTCAACAGATGATCAACCTATGATCACAAAGATAAATGATCAAACAAATGATCATATCACAAATGATCAAACACTGATCATCACACAGCAACACTCAGCATGCCACATTACCAAATTGGGATATATCGCTGATAACTTCAACTACATAACCTCTGAGCTCGTACGTCTCAAAGAAGGGTGTTAAGCTAAGAGAATAAATTCTCCGCCACCAACAGAAATGTATTTGAAAGAAATCGGCTTTATATCTCAAAGTGTAATGTCAGACATACAATCCATACAAGTCTGTTCCGGGATCGAACAGAACCGAAGGCACTTCTCACGAAGCCCTTGCAAATCCGGATAATTTCCAATCACGTCCGGACTTCCCGTCACTAAGGGTGATAAAACCTCTATATCGGGGATCAGCCGATGCAGAGTAACTCGACGGTAATCCTTCCATTTTCAAAAATATCCGGTCTTCAACACCGGTCTTCAAATGCTATCCATATACGTCGTATCACACATTCGGAATGGGTTATACGACCCAAAGGTCCTCTCCCGGCTAAACCGAATAGTGAGCGTAATATTTAAAAACATATGGATCTGGGATTTCAATTAAGTCACAACTTATTACCCAAAATTTTTCTTATGGTTTAACAAATTACCATTTTCAAATCTTTAAACAAAAAGATTCAATCTTTACGGTTTAAATAGTTTCCACACTTTAATCCTTTAAACAAAAGATTCATTCACAGATTTTCCAAATTAATTTCCATTTCAATTTGATTAACTCGTTAAACCTTTAAATCAAAGATTTAACTTGTAGCTTTCAAAACAATCCCATTTCAAATGATTTAAACCAATCATTATTTTAAATCTGTTAAAAATAACAGATTCAAATCATAGTTTTCAAAAACAATCCATTCATAACTTGGAAAACCATCTTTCAATTCAATATTGAAATTCCTTTAATTAAACTGGAATTTCATTTCTTATCTGAAAGCTTTTATTCTTTTAAAACAACAGTTTCATTTCAGAAAATCCGATTCATTCATACGAGTGGAAATCCTTGGGTTAAATCCAAATTCTCAAAATTATACTTTTAAATGGTTTAAATTCAGATAAACACATTTATAACATTTTTAATCCCTAGTTTCAAATCATAGAATTCAATTTCAACTTGAATTCAAATTTAAATCAATTTATTTAAATTTTCAAAACTCAATTAAGTTATTCAAAATAACTTTTATCTTTGAAATTCCATTTCAAAAACCTTTTCACTTTAAACCCGAATTTCCAATTTCAAAATCAATTGAAATTAAAATTTCAATTTCAAAAACATCAAATTTAAATTATATGTGACTTAACCGATTTCCACGTGAAATCCATATTCGTGTGTGTAAAAGTGTAGTCCGGGGGTTTCACACAATAGTGCAACACAGTGAATCATCACATATCAGAATACAGAAATATAATTCGATAAGCGGTATAAGAACAACGCTTATCGTTCATTCACAGATCATAGATATATATCACAGATAAGTAAATTACAGATCACAACATAAATCAGGGTATATCACAAAGCATCATATATCAGGGATATCAAACAATTTAACATTCAATGGAATCTAAACATTCACAAGTGAATTTATTAATCAACTGATTAATTTAAATCAGATGTATCAATTTATTAATCCGGGTTAATTATCGTAATTTAATTACAAATTATTTAACCTTAAATTTTCTTAATTAATAAATTTTCAATTTATTAATCTCTAATTATTAGTTAATCAATCATAATCATTAATCAATTAAATTACTTAATTAACCTTTATCTTTAATTAATTAAATCAACCAATTATACTTAATTTCCTAATTAACTTAAGTAATTTCCAAGATAATAAAACTCCTTTTAACTTAAGCTACATTATCTTGTAAATACACTAATTACCATTTACATTTAAAATCATTATAACCTTATAATTAACTTTACCTAATTAATTCAATAATTAAGTATAAAAATATATCATTGACTTGATAAATTAAGGTTAACAAAACTTCCTTTAAATACTAAACATAACCCATTAGTAGTTTTATAACTAATTTCAATTAATATTTGAAAACTTGCTTTTATAAAGACTTAACCTGGTCATACTTTACTTCGGGTCAAACCGAAGATTTACTCGAGCCTTCCCCGAGACTACCCTGCTACCCTTCTATTCCAGATACCATAGTTGAAAAAAAAAATTAAAGTTTTAAAAACAGAAGCTTATCTCCTGCTACTCACTCGAGTACATACCCGAGTTAAACACTCAAAAACTCGGCCTCCTCTTCGAGTCAACCCCACGAATTCTCGAACAACACACGCGACTTCGTCTTCCCCACATCAAAACGAAACACAGAGCACAATACTTCAAGCGTGCACGTGCACACTCAACCCAGGCGCCGCCGACCAGTGCCACGACCACCGGCAAGTCATCGGCAACCCCTCTACTCCATTCGATCACCCCGATCAACTCAATCGTCCCCAAAACAAAATCGAGCACTAATGATCAACTGGAACCAAACTGCCATCTGAAAAACTTCCTCGACAACGACGATCTGACTACTGACAACTTCGAGACTTCGAAGGTAGCTTTGCTAGCATCCAATACTCCATTTCCCATGGTCGCGATTTCTTCCGATCCACCGTGGACATCAAGTTAATTCAAATAACCCGGACGACCAAACCGACACCAAAACCCTAGATTTGCCTCGCGTGGCCACCACCATCATCAGAAAAATTCTACATTATTTTTCCTGGAAACCCCAACATCCAAGCTTCCTTTGACCATAATCCCGAGATCGATTATTTTGCCGATCATCTGAACTTGTCCATAAACGTGATTCTGTTCAACTAAAGATTTCACCTTCAATAACCATATAAAAATCTTGAAATGCTTATCTAAAATCTTCATTTTCTATCTCGAATTTGGTTATGAAACCCAAATACGAATTCATGAACATCGAATTTTGACTGATATTTGATCTCTACTGTAAATTATTATTTACAAAACATTTACTTAATATTTTTACTGAATATTATTTTTAGGAGTAACTTTACATTGTTGTAGTCAATTTACTTTTAGGGATCATATCCTAAACTCCATTTCATAAGAAGATATGAGTTTATAAACAGGTTTTAAAACCTGTAGAGTAAGAACAAAAGCATGTTTCCTTGCCTATACATTAATATGCACACAACCATTCATATTTATAAAAGCATGCAACACATTCACACCATCATTCAGCATAATTCATCTCATATATCAGATATTAATCCTAACATCAATAAATATAGCGGGGTTAAGGGGTTTTGCTCACCTGGATCTTGAATAAGGCAGAGAACAAGAAGAACAGAGAAAGAACAGAGAAACAAAGCTTGAACTTGCTTTTACTTTGAAACAGGCTGAACCTTGCAAGTTGAAATCTTCTAGCTTGACTCTCTTATTTGATTGAGTTGTATTATGGTTTGTTGATGTTTTTAAGATAATGTTCACTTTAGTTTTTCTCAGCTTTGAAATGGAACGAACTGATGAAAATTGATATGTAGAAATTGGGTTACAGGGTGATGTTATTATTGGTACAAGTTAATATTGTTTTGTACCATCATCAGAGATATTTCTTTCCATTTTGGAGGCTGAAGTGAATCGTTGGTGTGCTTGCATTAATTAGTTGTACCAGATATATTAATTAGGCTTGTACAAAATATACATTTATTTTCTTCTTTTCTTTCATTCGGCTGTTACAACATATGAGATAATTGTTTTGGGTTGAGTTGCCTAGTTGTACTTAGTTTATTTGCACATTCCTGTATTTATCTTGTTCCTTGTTTCGCAAGCTTCACTATATATTGTTTGTTTACATACTTATCAAATCTATTTTTTATTTGTTTTATATCGTATTGATTTATCAAGATATATGTATTTACTTTATATTGAATAAAACTATATAATTTATTCATTTTTATACCGTTTATTTACAATTTAGATTCAAATTAAATATATATACTTATATATTATTTCAATTTTACTCATATATGCTCAATACACATATATTCACATATACATAATAATTTAAATTTTTAAACGATTTATACCAAACTTAGTTTAATTCGGGGAAACTTGCAATCCATTTATCGTTTTATTTCACAAATATCAATTCAAAAATTAATAAATTATCATTTTAAATATTTATAAAATTCGGGATCGTTACAGACTTCCCCCCTTAAAAGAATTTCGTCCTCGAAATTACCAAGGAGACAAAAAGATAGATGGAGAATGTTTCATTGAGTCAAACTGAATATCTATTCTGCATTTGGCTCACCAAATCAGAATATCAATAACAGATACAGAACGAATCTGTTTGACACTTCACAAGATACTCGGGTTATCCAGATTTACGAAATATGCAGTGGCATCGGTTAGTCCAAATGGATAACTAACCATTCGTAGAATATATCCAGACCCAAAGAATAGATAGATATATGGATACAATTTCAAAATTTTCAGTTCAGAACTAAAGTATACCTATCAACCATAGCAACCAATGCAACCAATTCATCCATACAAACAATTTTGGCTCAGTTGGAGTTTATTGTCCCATTTTAATATGTCGAATTTCTTCCTAGATCTACCAGAAACTACCGAAGAATTGAGAAAAGAAGTCGAACAAAGAGATGGATAGACAAAAAGATTGCTTCCTCGTTGTTACAGAGTATTGACCATTTCATAGTCGTATTCCCTCTGTCCCCTATCTCATCCTCTTCTTGCACTCATACTCACTATCAATGGATAGTAAGAGAATTTACTGAGACATACGGATGGATATCTGAGAATACTCATTCTAGAGTTTACTTCACTCTATCTCTAATGAGCTACTTAACGTGTTATACTCCTGAGCTAAAGTTCAACCTTAGCTCTGATACCACGTGTGACGGCTCGGGTTTTGCCCGCTCGAAAATCAACATCCGTACTTCACATTGTACTAGAATGCCGCAGATTCGATCGTTCAAATCCGATTCGCCGGAGCTATAACACAATTAAGTAAAACAACACAGCGGAATAAAGAAATCAATGATATCATATACAACTCCAATGAATACAATATCCAGAATGATATACAACAATGATATCAATATGATACAAGAAATATCAGAGATACAAAAAATAGCAGCGGAAGAGAAAAGATAACAACAGCAGCGGAACAATATCAATAGAAGTGATAACTCCAAAATGATCTTCAGACAAGAATGAATCCACAACTCCAAGATAAGCAACTCCGATGAATGAACTAGCTCCAGATAATCTACTAAACCTGAATATCTGAAAGAAACCCAACTCTAGACTGCTCGTGTGGAAAATTATGAGCACCCAGAGTTTAGGAAGGGAACAATAAACTCCGGATCAGTCATGGGACTGGTGTGAGCAACAAAAACAATTTAACTTTAAATAAACATAAAAGAATTTTAAACATTGAAATCCGCAATGCTTTTGGAAAATGAAACTACCATAAGACCTCCCGCCACACACACAATGCAAACGCAGAATTGGAGGAGATTTCTTCTTATGATAGTCAAAGATGCTTACTACGCAAAATCATTGAATATTATTACTAGTGCATAGTGCAGAAAACATTTTGAAAGTATAATATTAATCTTAGCCAGCATACGACCAGTATCGTATGCCTACTATAGCTACCATGTTCAATAGCAGGTTACCGCCACATCCCATAGCAGGTAATACAACTAAAACCGTACAGGGCTCGTATTGTTTTGTTTGGATTTCCAACAAATGGTCAGGCTAAGGAACTTCCTATTCCACGAAAGAAACGCCTCTGGCGGGACGTCCCGAGAGACAAACTGCTCTCTGCAAAACAAGGCCGGGTTACCCCTGTAACAGGTAACTCACGAATATGCCACCTCCCGGTCCTTTGGGACCTTTATCCGAGCGCTCGATATCCAACATCACACATAATAAATAAGTGTATCCACATGAGTAAGTATCAGGGCTCCATACCATAATACCACCCCTTTCCAGAAGGAAATGACATACCCTAAAGGGCGCGACCCTCATAACCTTGCCGCAACATTCCTGTTTCGACCATTTCCGGGTAGTGAGGTCCTGACGAAGTCTCGTCCACAAAGCTACGCTTTTTCAAAAAGCCACGCTTTGGGTCAACAGATGATCAACCTATGATCACAAAGATAAATGATCAAACAAATGATCATATCACAAATGATCAAACACTGATCATCACACAGCAACACTCAGCATGCCACATTACCAAATTGGGATATATCGCTGATAACTTCAACTACATAACCTCTGAGCTCGTACGTCTCAGAGAAGGGTGTTAAGCTAAGAGAATAAATTCTCCGCCACCAACAGAAATGTATTTGAAAGAAATCGGCTTTATATCTCAAAGTGTAATGTCAGACATACAATCCATACAAGTCTGTTCCGGGATCGAACAGAACCGAAGGCACTTCTCACGAAGCCCTTGCAAATCCGGATAATTTCCAATCACGTCCGGACTTCCCGTCACTAAGGGTGATAAAACCTCTATATCGGGGATCAGCCGATGCAGAGTAACTCGACGGTAATCCTTCCATTTTCAAAAATATCCGGTCTTCAACACCGGTCTTCAAATGCTATCCATATACGTCGTATCACACATTCAGAATGGGTTATACGACCCAAAGGTCCTCTCCCGGCTAAACCGAATAGTGAGCGTAATATTTAAAAACATATGGATATGGGATTTCAATTAAGTCACAACTTATTACCCAAAATTTTTCTTATGGTTTAACAAATTACCATTTTCAAATCTTTAAACAAAAAGATTCAATCTTTACGGTTTAAATAGTTTCCACACTTTAATCCTTTAAACAAAAGATTCATTCACAGATTTTCCAAATTAATTTCCATTTCAATTTGATTAACTCGTTAAACTTTTAAATCAAAGATTTAACTTGTAGCTTTCAAAACAATCCCATTTCAAATGATTTAAACCAATCATTATTTTAAATCTGTTAAAAATAACAGATTCAAATCATAGCTTTCAAAAACAATCCATTCATAACTTGGAAAACCATCTTTCAATTCAATATTGAAATTCCTTTAATTAAACTGGAATTTCATTTCTTATCTGAAAGCTTTTATTCTTTTAAAACAACAGTTTCATTTCAGAAAATCCGATTCATTCATACGAGTGGAAATCCTTGGGTTAAATCCAAATTCTCAAAATTATACTTTTAAATGGTTTAAATTCAGATAAACACATCTATAACATTTTTAATCCCTAGTTTCAAATCATAGAATTCAATTTCAACTTGAATTCAAATTTAAATCAATTTATTTAAATTTTCAAAACTCAATTAAGTTATTCAAAATAACTTTTATCTTTGAAATTCCATTTCAAAAACCTTTTCACTTTAAACCCGAATTTCCAATTTCAAAATCAATTGAAATTAAAATTTCAATTTCAAAAACATCAAATTTAAATTATATGTGACTTAACCGATTTCCACGTGAAATCCATATTCATGTGTGTAAAAGTGTAGTCCGGGGGTTTCACACAATAGTGCAACACAGTGAATCATCACATATCAGAATACAGAAATATAATTCGATAAGCGGTATAAGAACAACGCTTATCGTTCATTCACAGATCATAGATATATATCACAGATAAGTAAATTACAGATCACAACATAAATCAGGGTATATCACAAAGCATCATATATCAGGGATATCAAACAATTTAACATTCAATGGAATCTAAACATTCACAAGTGAATTTATTAATCAACTGATTAATTTAAATCAGATGTATCAATTTATTAATCCGGGTTAATTATCGTAATTTAATTACAAATTATTTAACCTTAAATTTTCTTAATTAATAAATTTTCAATTTATTAATCTCTAATTATTAGTTAATCAATCATAATCATTAATCAATTAAATTACTTAATTAACCTTTATCTTTAATTAATTAAATCAACCAATTATACTTAATTTCCTAATTAACTTAAGTAATTTCCAAGATAATAAAACTCCTTTTAACTTAAGCTACATTATCTTGTAAATACACTAATTACCATTTACATTTAAAATCATTATAACCTTATAATTAACTTTACCTAATTAATTCAATAATTAAGTATAAAAATATATCATTGACTTGATAAATTAAGGTTAACAAAACTTCCTTTAAATACTAAACATAACCCATTAGTAGTTTTAAAACTAATTTCAATTAATATTTGAAAACTTGCTTTTATAAAGACTTAACCTGGTCATACTTTACTTCGGGTCAAACCGAAGATTTACTCGAGCCTTCCCCGAGACTACCCTGCTACCCTTCTATTCCAAATACCATAGTTGAAAAAAAAAATTAAAGTTTTAAAAACAGAAGCTTATCTCCTGCTACTCACTCGAGTACATACCCGAGTTAAACACTCAAAAACTCGGCCTCCTCTTCGAGTCAACCCCACGAATTCTCGAACAACACACGCGACTTCGTCTTCCCCACATCAAAACGAAACACAGAGCACAATACTTCAAGCGTGCACGTGCACACTCAACCCAGGCGCCGCCGACCAGTGCCACGACCACCGGCAAGTCATCGGCAACCCCTCTACTCCATTCGATCACCCCGATCAACTCAATCGTCCCCAAAACAAAATCGAGCACTAATGATCAACTGGAACCAAACTACCATCTGAAAAACTTCCTCGACAACGACGATCTGACTACTGACAACTTCGAGACTTCGAAGGTAGCTTTGCTAGCATCCAATACTTCATTTCCCATGGTCGCGATTTCTTCCGATCCACCGTGGACATCACGTTAATTCAAATAACCCGGACGACCAAACCGACACCAAAACCCAAGATTTGCCTCGCGTGGCCACCACCATCATCAGAAAAATTCTACATTATTTTTCCTGGAAACCCCAACATCCAAGCTTCCTTTGACCATAATCCCGAGATCGATTATTTTGCCGATCATCTGAACTTGACCATAAACGTGATTCTGTTCAACTAAAGATTTCACCTTCAATAACCATCTAAAAATCTTGAAATGCTTATCTAAAATCATCATTTTCTATCTCGAATTTGGTTATGAAACCCAAATACGAATTCATGAACATCGAATTTTGACTGATATTTGATCTCTACTGTAAATTATTATTTACAAAACATTTACTTAATATTTTTACTGAATATTATTTTTAGGAGTAACTTTACATTGTTGTAGTCAATTTACTTTTAGGGATCATATCCTAAACTCCATTTCATAAGAAGATATGAGTTTATAAACAGGTTTTAAAACCTGTAGAGTAAGAACAAAAGCATGTTTCCTTGCCTATACATTAATATGCACACAACCATTCATATTTATAAAAGCATGCAACACATTCACACCATCATTCAGCATAATTCATCTCATATATCAGATATTAATCCTAACATCAATAAATATAGCGGGGTTAAGGGGTTTTGCTCACCTGGATCTTGAATAAGGCAGAGAACAAGAAGAACAGAGAAAGAACAGAGAAACAAAGCTTGAACTTGCTTTTACTTTGAAACAGGCTGAACCTTGCAAGTTGAAATCTTCTAGCTTGACTCTCTTATTTGATTGAGTTGTATTATGGTTTGTTGATGTTTTTAAGATAATGTTCACTTTAGTTTTTCTCAGCTTTGAAATGGAACGAACTGATGAAAATTGATATGTAGAAATTGGGTTACAGGGTGATGTTATTATTGGTACAAGTTAATATTGTTTTGTACCATCATCAGAGATATTTCTTTCCATGTTGGAGGCTGAAGTGAATCGTTGGTGTGCTTGCATTAATTAGTTGTACCAGATATATTAATTAGGCTTGTACAAAATATACATTTATTTTCTTCTTTTCTTTCATTCGGCTGTTACAACATATGAGATAATTGTTTTGGGTTGAGTTGCCTAGTTGTACTTAGTTTATTTGCACATTCCTGTATTTATCTTGTTCCTTGTTTCGCAAGCTTCACTATATATTGTTTGTTTACATACTTATCAAATCTATTTTTTATTTGTTTTATATCGTATTGATTTATCAAGATATATGTATTTACTTTATATTGAATAAAACTATATAATTTATTCATTTTTATACCGTTTATTTACAATTTAGATTCAAATTAAATATATATACTTATATATTATTTCAATTTTACTCATATATGCTCAATACACATATATTCACATATACATAATAATTTAAATTTTTAAACGATTTATACCAAACTTAGTTTAATTCGGGGAAACTCGCAATCCATTTATCGTTTTATTTCACAAATATCAATTCAAAAATTAATAAATTATCATTTTAAATATTTATAAAATTCGGGATCGTTACATAATATTTTATGGACGAATCCTATGATTTCTATCACTGAACTAAACCATTGAATCACATATAATCTGTTGTGCACTGATGTATATACACATGTATCACAGAAACATGCACAAGAGTGGTACTGAGTTCCTTTATTCATTTTGAAGTTATTTGAATATGAATAAGTGTCATATAAATCATGTTTACGGTTAGATTGCTCATACCAGGCTTTAGTCTGACCCTTGTGTGTTTTATGCACCATTGGGTGTCTCATATTCATATGGGGCAGTTCATGGTGGTTTTGCAGGGAAGTAAGAATCCCTTTGATCAGGCTTTGGATGTTTAGCTGCTTAAGGAATTGGATGCTATCTTTAAGGATTTGTTGAAGTTAAAATAGATGTTTAGGTTAACTATTTTGTTTACACTTGATTAGAAAACTGATGTATTGTAAAACTACTGCCATGATCAAGTGTTGAACCTATATGTGTATTAGCTGAAACTCATGTGTTTTGTTTTGCAAAATGCTTTGCTAAGAAATGGAATTTTTAAGCTTCAATAACAGTTAGTTTAAAATGGTTGAAAATCTTAGATTGAAAGGATTTGTGGATTGAATGTATATCCAAATATTTAACATCAGAAAACCTATGTTTAAGTTGAAATAAAACCTGGCAGAATGAGGGGTTGAGTTGCTTTGAAAAGAAAACAAAAAAATAACATGTATTTTGTTAAGAAACAGTGCAAGCTGAATATGGCTAACATAACCATTTCATTGAGCCTGGGTTAAGCCAGCACTAAAGAGTTTTTAAACTAAATTTTCAGTTATGTTTTTACAACCCAAGTATAGGGTAGACTCAGACCTTTTGCTAACAAGAGGAGAGAAGAAATTAAGCACATGCAAGAGCACAGACACACACATGCACAGGAATATGCACACACATGCACATGCAAAAGCCCAGTTCATACAGTAATAAAAATTATGGAAATTCATGCAAAATGAAAAGTCTTGAGACATGAAACCAATAGTTATGAAATAATCTAGGTATACTTGGAAAATCTGGTTTTTAGATACACTTTTGCTATGAAGGGATTATTTCTTTTAAATGATTCCCAAACAGATTTCTACTTCCAAATTTCTGTACTCTGATTTAAGTAGAAAGTGACTTATATATCTTCACATATGTAAGTTTAAAATGAAATGAGTAAACCAATATTTTTATATTGTCAAAAAGGTCCTGGATAGAAGAAAATTGGAATATAATATTTTCTTGATTAAATGGCTACTATATATATAAAAAAAAAATTAAGTGGGTCATTTCAGTTTCTAAGTCTTTGCAGCAATTACTTCATTAATCTGTAGGCCATTTTATTTATTTGAGCATGTTCGAGGCTGTGGAAATTTTTTCGAAAAACATTAATGTCAAAGGGGATCAGCATATATAATATGTAATCAAGTTTACATCTACAGTAGCATGTTTATTTATTTACTTCAGGTGGTATATATATTTAATTAATATTTGTACTGATATTTAACTTTGAAAGTTATATTAATATATTATGTAGATGTATATACATATAGTAATAATGTTATTAAAATATAATTTTAGTATTATAAATAAATGATTAGTTTAAATGTATGTAATATATATATATATATATATATATTAGTTATAATATTCGATTTTATAACATATGTGTAATTATTTAAAATTCAAATTTAAATAAGTTTAACCATTTCAAAATAAATATCTCTATGATATAAAATGTATATTTTATTTAATAATAATGTACAACCATTAGAAAATAATTTCTATTTTCTAACTAAAAATCCAATCCGATATTTATATTTGAAATATTCAATCATTCAAAAATATAAATTCATTTTATTTTAAATTAGTGATATAAAATGCATTTTATGCAGTCGAGACAATAATAAAAAAATAATATAAATTTCTGTATTCCAAATTTTCATGTGGAAATTTTCAATACATATGTACATATAATTATCCAAAATAGAAAATAAATTTTTTATAATATTAAATCTGAAATATATATGATACTAAAAATATGTAAAAAAAACTTATTTGATACATAATATACATATATATGCATATAATATGTACATAATGTTACGGCCGAATTTCTTTTAGGTCTACAAGCATATTTCAAATAAGTGTGTGTATGTAATGTATATTTTAAAGTTTTTATGTATGTTATCATGGTTGAATATGATAATAAGGGTGACGGGTATTTTAGCATGAATATATATATATATAACCCGAATAGAGATTTAAAATAAATCAATGCCTTTCACTGAAGAAATTTTTTCGACCGTCAGACACGTTGTTTTTTGGTTGTTTCCTCCTTGAACCTTTGTTCTCCTCCTTAGTTACAAGTTGGAAATCTATCATCTTGGCTTCAATAATGCTCAATAAGGGCAAGATTGTATGGAGCAAGTATAGAGATAAAACAGCTGAAGGCCATCTATTTATAGCCGTGGAGATCTGAAAATATGTCCTCTTTTCTATCAAAACCTAGAAGACTAGGTCTCCAAACACCACCCCCCCGGTCCCCGGCCCCACTTTTGACTATGGACGGCCTTCCTTTGACCATTCTTGGTCAAAACTCCTATTTACTCTTATTAACGAACAACACTGTGTTGACTCTCTAGTGTGAACCTGGTACTCAAGTCAATATTAAATAATTTAGATATTGAAGTTTGTATAGACTTTCCTAAATTACAATATCAAGCACAAGTTCAACGTTTATAGATTATTTAGGCAAAATCCAATGTCTAATCTTTAATGAATTCACCTAGTAACGACATTTTATGCACGTATTCTTATCATCATCACTATATCAGATATGCAGAGTTTTTTCTAAGGTCAAAAACTCTATTAATATTTGATTTAATTGCATAGACAACTTTAAAGTCCTTGGTTCAATCCAAATACATTTATCGATTAACCAATTTGCCCCGGCCAGAGATTTTGATTTTAGGTTGAATACTAATAACGGTGATACTAACCTTTTATACTGAAGGAGACAAATCCTCTATTGAGTATTGTTTTAGTTCAAGTAGTTCAACGTGTACCCAAAAATCATGAGTAAATATCAATCAATTGCAAGTATGTAACCCTTGGTGCCCCCAACAGTCATAAGTAAATCGTCATCCATCATATGGAAAGCGTTACATACACTAGTCTCAAGAAATGTTTCAATATCATTTTCACAATAATCATGGTTGTGAACATATTAATAATTGTAATCAATATTACACTTATCCCAATTATTTTCTTCCTATATACGTTTAATGTAATTAATTCAATGTTTATATCACTATATAACTACATATATAATATCCTAAGTCCTTAAAAGATGTGTTTTATTGATTGCATTAGGATGCCTCACCATTAGGATATCCTAAATCCTATCATTGCAAACATTTCCATGCTTATTATGTATGTATGTCTGTAGATCTTTACACTTAGTATATAGGATGCCTCACCTAAATTGTAACAACCAGCACCTTAACGGATCAAAATTTTGACAACTATCGAAACCCAAGTCCATCAGAGCACAAATCGTTGGATTTGGTACTTGCAAATAAGCGTGAACATTATCGAAGATTGATAGAAATCTAAACTCATGGCGGAAACAGTAATAGGATAAGAATACTGACTATTATTACTACCTTGGAATTACTGGTATTCCTTGGATATCATATTATCACATCAGCATCGAGCATGAGAGAAAGAAGACTCCTCCAACAACAATACACACGTAGCTCCAGTGATCTATTCCTCTAAATTCTTTCCCATAGGTTGTAATGAGGAGGATGGTCAGAAAAAAATTATAGTAAATGGAAATATATATATATATATATATATATATATATATATATATATTGTCCATAAAATAAACTTGTACCTATTGGTTTCCATCTAATTTTTACGCCCGTTAAGATTAGAATTCTAATCTAACCTTGCATTACACACACGATTACATACTTACCACTTCCAAGGTACGAAATACTAATGATGCCATATTAACCACCCAATACTACCAAACCCATTAGCCACTTAGTACTTCTAAATATGAAGCGAGCTTTTATAATACTTTTAAAAAGAGAAATAGGCAAATATGCCTTTTAAGACCTTAATCAAGGTATACCCCATTAATTAAGACCTATTCCCTAGGTGGTTTCCTAAAAATGTTGTCAATGGTCGGTGGGTCCTAACTATAAGACCTCTAACCACTAAGTAAGGCTTCCGACATTTAATGTCCAACTATTACCGCATATGTCGCTAGTAAAATCATAACCATGTAATAAATAGCACCCAAGCCACTTAATACCATTTATTAGAAAATAGGAAGATTCTGGTCATTTAAGACCTTAACTAAGGCAGACCCCATCATTTAAGACCTATCCCCATGGCGTGTTCCTGAATGGTACTATTGTTATTACAGCCTTAGCAATGTGAGAGACCGTACCCAATCCAGTTGATACTTCCCAGTGGGAAATAGGTAGACCCCGTCATTTAATACCTATTTCGAAAAGCATTCTCCTCAATAGTATTATATAGCCTTCGTTGCTTGGAAATCTCATTGGGCTAATCAATGTTTCATTTATAGGAAGAAAGAGGACCCTACGGTCACTTAAAACCCCAAACCTAAAGCGAACCATTTTCGAGGTATCCACTCTCACTCTTAATTATAAATAAGGAATTTCATAAGGTTACTTCTTTCAGTAGGGAGACGAACCCTTCAACCACTTAAGACCTCAACGCTGAAGTAAACCCTTTTTAGAGACATCCTTATTTATTTATTTGGAATCTCACTAGGTTACTTAATACAGCTATTCAGGAGAGAGGCGGACCCTTCAACCACTTACGACCTCAAACAAGAAGCAAAACCATATGGAGATATTCCTCACCGTTCCCAATTTAAATTTTTGACCATTAAATATTTTCCAATTAAGAAAGCAAGACCAATCACTCACACCGTCATGGATCCTAGGATTAGTGATATCTCACATCAGTAGTAAGTACACCCGACTGTTGGTAGCCTCAAAATGAAGGATAGTCTTCCATCGAGTGACTGTACTGACCCCGTATCATTAATCTACTAAGTCCAATTAACCATCTTGAGTGTGTATTATATTATCTTAGGTAGACATTGGATGTAACATCCCCCACTTGGAGGCCCAAGACTAACAGCTACGGATGCTGCAGTCATCCATACTTATTAATCCTCGGCGACTAAAAAGGTAATGTTAGATACATTGATATAACAGAAACATATGGATATATAAAATTTTAAAATTAGCAAACAAATTTCATATTCCAGTTCAAAACACTTCAAGTTCATTACATAATCCCAACACACAAACCACGTTCGGGTATATAATTATTACAACATACACCAAGAGCGACATATGAAGATCCCCCCTTGGATGATCTGAGTGTATAGCTAGGAAATAAAACAAGTTTTCTTTTGTAACTAAAAACACAGTGGAATTAAAACAGAAAGAAACTCCTACTAGCTTGATTGCCTCCTGCACGCCTCTGGAAGCTTATTCATCAAAGAAGGACCTAAAATCCTCAACTCTCAAACTACTCAAAATCAATTAAGCACCTGAGAGTTTAAGGGGAAACCATAAACTTTGAGTCAGGCATAAAACCTAGTATGAATAATAATCTACTATCTCAAACCATTTGGATATCAAGTGAGACCATGCCGCTTAGCTTAATGGGTTTTCCCCTCACTGGTATCCTAAAACTTTACAAAACCATATAATGTGCTTCTGCATCCACAATGGTTAAAAACATAGCAATTCAAAATATTATGATGCTATGCAAACATGTAAATCAATTCTGGATTTTCCATCCCCATTCATTTTGACTAACTGTCTCATTTATAGTTTCTAGGACCACTATTAACGTATTAGTTTTCATGGGCTTACTAATAACATGTTTAACACTTATGGACTCTCTATCCAATTTCATAGTTTTCATGCAACCACTAAGAACTTGTTGGCCCCTGCCAGCAACTTATCAATTTCATGGGTTCTCTCTGAACCTATTGGTAACTCAAATAAATTTCCCTCTTATCCTAGTTTTCATGGATTGACTAGGAACCTATTGATTTTTTTCAATAACTTAATCCAGATATAGCTTTTATGGTTTCACTACAAACCTATTGGCCCCTGCCAATAACTCAATCTAATTATAGTATTCATGGGTGTACTATGAACCTATTAGTAACTCCAATAACTTCTCCTAATCATAGTTTTTATGGGTATACTATGAACCTATCTACCTGACAACTTCTTTAATCAATAGTTAAGCATCCTATATTCTGGTCTTCCTAACTTCCTGGATGAAATTCTACTCATTTTGGAGTTAATTCAATTTATATTTACTACTGGGTCAACGTAGCTGGTTATTCTGACCTTCCCCAAAATACAGTTATGGGTTCATTACAATGTGAATATATATACATATACATACATACATATATATATATATATATATATATGAAGAAGTAAACCTAATAACATAATGTTAACCCGCCTTTTGGTAAGGCCGCGGACAGATGGGTTTAACTTAATCAACTGCATGTTCGTCGAGACTATAGTACGATGGATTCAGTCGACTGGATGGATGAATGATGCAATGTGCTTGGGAGATGGAAATATGATTGGATAAAGATGAATCAACTATAATTTGGGTCTAGGAAACATGGTTCAGCATTAAACATGGTTCGGCATGATGGAAGTTCGGCACAAATAGTTCGTCTAGCATTCACTATTCACGTTCGAATAGCATTCAAGAGTACTCGACATGCATAGAGCGTTCGACATACATGAGTGGTTCGGAATTCCAAGAGCACTCGGCATTCAGTAGCGCTCGGCATCCAGGAGCGCTCGGCATTCAGTAGCGCTCGGCATCCAGGATCGCTCGGCATTTAGAGGCGCTCGGCATTAGAGATCGTTCGGCATGATGGGCGCTCGGCATTAGAAACTGTTCGGCATCAGACATGGTTCGGCATGATGGAGGTTCGGCATTAAGTATCGTTCGGCATTGGATGGAGCGCTCGGCATAAATCTCGTTCGGCATTGGATGGAGCGCTCGGCATAAATCTCGTTCGGCATTGGATGGAGCACTCGGCATAAATCTCATTCGGCATTGGATGGATCGTTCGGCATTAGGGAGCGTTCGGCATTGGATGGGTCGTTCGGCATACCTCACCTCGCTCGGCATTGCACCTCGCACCTCCATACCTCGGTACATTGCACCTCGCACCTCCATACCTCGCACCTCCATACCTCGGTACCTCGCACCTCCATACCTCGCACCTCCATACCTCGGTACCTCGTACCTCCATACCTCGGTACCTCGCACCTCCATACCTCGGTACCTCGCACCTCCATACCTCAGTACCTCGCACATCCGTACCTCGATACCTCAGTACCTCGCACCTCCCAAAGATCGGCATACCAACTGCTCAGGATCGGTCGACATAATGAAGTAGGGTTCGGCTATGACCTTGATGGGCCCAAACTACTCAGGAGGCCCAATAACCTGGTTTTGCCTATAAATACAGCATGTGGGTCTCCAGATGGGGGATCTTCTTGCTGCTCTCTTACTTTCTCTTTTCTAAGGCTAAGGCAACTCTGCCATTTTGTAACTGTAATCGATTATTACAGCAAAAAAAGCAAACTTCTGGAGTGGACGTAGGCCGGAGTTAGCCGAACCACTATAAGATCTGTTGTTCTTTACTGCTTTCATTTCAGTCTTAACTGTTCTTCACATTATTACTCTCTACATACATTCTATCTCTGAGCTGTGACTGGTATTTGGTGCTTTCATCTGGATTTGGGGGTTAGTGACCAATTTTGGCGCTAACACTTTGGTGCTTTCACTGAGAATTGAACTCAGAAACTTTGGAGTTAGGAACTTGGATTCTAGAAAGCAATGGCTAGACCACCAACAAGGAAGCAAGCAGCGGAGAGTAGCATTCAGGAAGGAAGTCAAGCGGCCTCTTCTGGAGCTGGAGAGGATCATGCATCCATCTACATAACTCGGGATGAGATGCAGGCAATGATGAATTCTATGCAGGAGCAGATGATGAAACGACAAGAGGAGATGATGCAGGCTCTTTTCAGGCAATTTGGACAACCAAGAACTGCAGGAGCTCAAGTTCGTGGAACTGGACCAGAGGAACTCAACCAGCGGACAGATGGAGTGATTCAGCATGAGGCAGCTCCCAATCAACAAACAGCTAACAATCTAGATGGACCTAGACTCGGGGGCACACCACCAGGTAATGCTGGACAAGTTCATAGAGGGATACCGGATGATGCTACACGGCCTGGCGTCGATAGGAATACAGGAGTACGTGATGAAGAATATGTGCCAGAATTTCCTCGGGGACTTGGGGGGCAGTCTGGATTAGTTGGAAACACTGGATTGGCTGACATTATCAGGCGGACTATTCGCGGAGGTCTGACAAACAGGGATTCAGAGGGAGTTAACAAAAGTCCGTTTACCCGGAACATCAGGACAGCTAGGAATCCGTTCGATTTCAAACTACCCACTCTGGAAGTATACAACGGGAAGACGGATCCCACCGACCACTTGATGAGGTACACTAGGCATATGGAAGTGCTGGGGGCAACGGAGGAGGTTATGGCCCGATGTTTCCCCCTGTACCTGAATGAAATTGCTGCTATGTGGTTCAGACAGCTGGAGGATGGATCCATTGGAACATGGACAGAACTGGTGGACAAGTTCTTAAGTCAGTTTCGAGTTCACATAAAAAGGCCAAAGAACGTGATGACGCTAACGTCAGTCAAACAGGGGGCAGATGAATCGCTCAAGACATTCTTAACTCGATTTAATGCAGCAGTTGCTTCGGTGGATCGGCCAGATCCATCAATGGTTCTGATGGCTGCGGTATCAGGAGTCAGAGATAATTCGGATTTCAAAGTATCGTTAATACGGGACTCACCGTTGGATCTTGGGGAATTCTTTCATGAAGCTGAAAGATTTCTTCGACAAGAAGATGCATGTTTGGACATGAGGCCAAAGGAAGTAAACACGACTAAGGATGGAGGACTACCCGGCGAAAGCTCGGGTGGGGGCAAGGATAAAGGGAAAAGGAAGCGCTGGGGAGAACCAAAGTTCTCCACTTACACAGGATTGAACGCAACGTTGGAGCGGATTTTCTTAGATACTCGAGATCGCCTTTCTTATCGAAGGCCAGCAAGGAGGGAACCCTCAGAACGAGAAAGGGCGTCAAGAAGGCACTGTCTTTTTCATGACCTGGACGGGCATGACACTAACAGTTGCCGGCATTTGAAGGACATAATCGAGGAGCATATAAGGAATGGTCAGCTGCGACAGTATGTCGGAACTCGGAATGAGGCGGTGGAACAGGAGCAGCCACCGCCTACCTTGAATGACGAGGGCATGAGGCCCAGGAATGGTGGCCGATTGGTCATCAACTAATCTTGATGGTTTGGAATAAGTAACAAACTCCGGGCAAACGGTTAAATCACTTACTCATGTACGGGGTCGGAGATAACCCTTAGGCATGCTCTGAGATGATGGCTTACCGAGACGCCCGGGTTTGTGAAATCTGTTTTTTTCCTTTGACTTGGACATTTGCTTTTTCTGGTTTGGTTTTGGAGTTTGGTTTGAACTCCCTGTTTTGCTCATTTTCTGGTTTGGATTCTGGTTTGGATGTTTGTTCTTTGTTATGGATTTTTGATATGGGTTTCTGGTTTTCTATTTGGATTTGGATTTCGGATTGGATTTCGATTGGATTTTCTCTGGATTTTTGGCTAAAAGGTCGTCGAGTATGGACTATGCTCGGCAAGGGTCCGGAGAGACCAGGATTCGGCCTAGGATTTAGGCCATATATTATCGGTTACTATTTTAGGTCGTCGAGTGTGGACTATGCTCGGCAAGGGTCCAGAGTGACCAGGATTCAGCTTAGGACTTAAGCCACGGCATTATTCGACGTTCAGGGACACTGAACCATGAACACCGTGGAATTACTTAACATAGGTCGTAAAGTGTGGATTGCGCTTGGCAAGAACCCGGAGAGGTTACAGATTTAGATATTGGCTATGAATAGCTAAGGATTCGGACAAGGACCCGGAGCGGTCCCGGATTTGGATATCGACCCGGAGAGGTCACAGATATGGTTATAGGTTATTGGATATGGATGGATTGGAACTCGGTAGTCAGGTTCAGATGGATGTGGAATTGGATGAGGACTTGGTTACTGGATAGGAATCAGACATCAACTCGGAACAGTCACGGAAATGGATCAGGATATGGCCGTGGCACTCGGATAAGATGGCTTGGTAATGGATTGAATTATGAATCGGAAAGTATGGATGTGGATAACATACATACTTGGGATATTGGACTTGAGGCTATTCAAAACACGCCTTTCACAGCAAGGCATGTTTTGGGGGGCAAGTGTTAACCCGCTTTTTGGTAAGGCCGCGGACAGACGGGTTTAACTTAATCAACTGCATGTTCGTTGAGACTATAGTACGATGGATTCAGTCGACTGGATGGATGGATGATGCAATGTGCTTGGGAGATGGAAATATGATTGGATAAAGATGAATCAACTATAATTTGGGTCTAGGAAACATGGTTCGGCATTAAACATGGTTCGGCATGGTGGAGGTTCGGCACAAATAGTTCGTCTGGCATTCACTATTCACGTTCGAATAGCATTCAAGGGTACTCGGCATGCATAGAGCGTTCGACATACATGAGTGGTTCGGCATTCCAAGAGCACTCGGCATTCAGTAGCGCTCGGCATCCAGGAGCGCTCGGCATTCAGTAGCGCTCGGCATCCAGGAGCGCTCGGCATTCAGTAGCGCTCGGCATCCAGGAGCGCTCGGCATTTAGAGGTGCTCGGCATTAGAGATCGTTGGGCATGATGGGCGCTCGGCATTAGAAACTGTTCGGCATTAGACATGGTTCGGCATGATGGAGGTTCGGCATTAAGTATCATTCGGCATTGGATGGAGCGCTCGGCATAAATCTCGTTCGGCATTGGATGGAGCACTCGGCATAAATCTCGTTCGGCATTGGATGGATCGTTCGGCATTAGGGAGCGTTCGGCATTGGATGGGTCGTTCGGCATACCTCACCTCGCTCGGCATTGCACCTCGCACCTCCATACCTCGGTACATTGCACCTCGCACCTCCATACCTCGCACCTCCATACCTCGGTACCTCGCACCTCCATACCTCGGTACCTCGCACCTCCATACCTCGGTACCTCGCACTTATGTACCTCGATACCTCGGTACCTCGCACCTCCCAACGATCGGCATACCAACTGCTCAGGATCGGTCGACATAATGAAGTAGGGTTCGGCTATGACCTTGATGGGCCCAAACTACTCAGGAGGCCCAACAACCTGGTTTTGCCTATAAATACAGCATGTGGGTCTCCAGATGGGGGATCTTCTTGCTGCTCTCTTACTTTCTCTTTTCTAAGGCTAAGGCAACTCTGCCATTTTGTAACTGTAATCGATTATTACAGCAATAAAAAGCAAACTTCTGGAGTGGACGTAGGCCGGAGTTAGCTGAACCACTATAAGATCTGTTGTTCTTTACTGCTTTCATTTCAGTCTTAACTGTTCTTCACATTATTACTCTCTACATACATTCTATCTCTGAGTTGTGACTGGTATTTGGTGCTTTCATCTGGATTTGGGGGTTAGTGACCAATTTTGGCGCTAACACATAATAATACCAACATCTATGTTTAATATCCTTGAAATCATTTGGTATAAAACTTGGTTAATCCCTTTAACCTATACATATTAATCAAGGAAAACTTCTTCATAAACACCATATTAAAAATCATTTCAAAACTCTTTTATTATGCCATGGTATTCCTTTAAAATGAGATTGGGTTATGTTTTGAAACTTAAGGCTTTCGAAACCTTAAAACTTTACTTTCGAAACCCTTAGATAACCTCCTTCGAAGGCATTGAAATCTTCTTTTCAAAACACTAAGCATATACCTTTTGAAACCATCAAACAATATTTGTTGAATTTATTAAAATATCACTTATTAACCCTTTGAAGCATAGCTCCGAAACTATTGAAAGTACCCCTTTCAAAATCATTTGGTTTCTTTAAAAACATCTTTTGGGTCAAAGTGAATATATACGAAAGTATCCCTTTTGAAACCTTTAATCTTTGTATAAAATTGTTTGGGGGAAAATTTGATGGCATCGGAACCATCCATTCGAAAGCGCAAAACCTTTAATTAAATGTTGAAGGATAGCATCAAAACCCCCTTTCGAAGCCATTGCCTTCTAAACCCTTGAAACCTTTCAAAAGCTTTAGGAAGTGACTTAGTATAAGTTTAAAACAAAGCCAACCTTTCGAAAGCATTGATGACGGTTAAAACCTCTATTCTATGATTTCGATGACAACAACTATACGGTTATACACATACAATATATTCCATCTATTTGTAGGTAAAAGCTTTTAGAATTCACATTATCTTGACTTGAAGACGACCAGTAGAAGAGAAGAATCATTGGTATTAGAGAAGCTATTATAGTGTGTTATAGTCATAGATAGATGGTTTGTAAAATCTCCTTTAGTAGTTTTTACAAAACATTGCACATCAAAGTTTTTATAAGCCTTTCATTGTTTCAAACAAGTTAACTGCAGAAATTAACAGGAATCATACGTTTGTCTTTATATGTCAGACGTCTGACTCTGTTCTCTGTTTAAAAAATATATTTAAACAGACGTTTGAATTTTATGGGCACACGTTAGTGCTGGGTAACGAGCTAAAACTATGAACAGGCGCTTGTTTCATTCTAATGGTTGTAACCTTATCTTTTCAATGCATTTCTTCTTCCTCAAAGATTGCAACCCTTAGACTGAAATAGAACATACTAAAGGATGTTACTCTTCAAGAAAACTCCTTAAGTCCTATAAATATGTAAAGATTTTGAGAAACAAATCATTTGAATTTTCTGAATCTCATCTCTTTACTCTTTGTATACTCTAATTTCTAAAAGTAATCAATACATCAGTTTTACCAATTCCTAAAAGCAAAGCTTCACATACACATACTACTCAAAGGTTATTATAGGAAGATTTATACTGTGCGGTCAAAATCATTATTACTAAGAATACATACTTTTCAAGAAAAGATTTTTGTATCAAGCCCATTCCTCCGGACAGAGCGAGGGTTGTTTACTAGTTAAGGCCGAAGGGGAGCTTTAGGACTGAACAGAGGACGGGAGGTCCGAACCAGTATAAAAACTCTGGTGTGATTGTTTCTTTACTTTTATTTACTTTAATCTACTAGTTATAAGTTAGCTATTTATTACACTTGCATATTAGATACAAATACAAGATCCATACACTCTTTCATTTTGTATCAGAGCACGGTTATTTCAATTCACAGTAACACGTAACTAAAACATATTTAATATGGCAAGTACATTTCAAGAGGGGCAATCTAATGCACGTCCTCCACTATTCATTGGATCTAATTATGCTTACTGGTCTACACGTATGCATAATTTTATAGAAGCTAATGGTCTAAAAATTTGGCAAGCAACACAAGTTAGATATGGAAAACCAGACACATATATAAGCACTAGGATAGATGCTCAAAAGAACACAGCAACAAACAATGCTAAAGCTATGAACGTTCTATTCTATTCACTTGACAAAAATGAATTTTCATGGGTCATGTTTTGCACTACTGCATATGGTATATGGCATACACTACAAGTCACTCATGAAGGCATTAACAAAGTTAAACAAACAAAGATTTCCATTTTACCAAATCTGTTTTCTTCATTTAAAATGAAAGCAAATGAATCTATTGGTGATATGTATGCTAGATTTTAAACTATCCAACACGATCTCATGGCACTTGGAGTCAAATTTATAGATTTTGATTTAGTTACACGTATTTTAAATTCCTTAACTAATGAATGGGAATGAAAAGTGTTGGCCACCGAAGAGACTAATGACCTATCTCAACTAAAAATTGAAGAATTGATAGGAAATTTGATGTCGTACGAAGCAAATTTGCAGGCAAGAAAAGAACAAAATCATGAAAAGAAAAATATAGCTTTTCAAGCCAACGATAATGATTTAGGCTTAGATGAAGATGAGATCGTATTCATAGCCAAAAATTACAAGAAGTTCAAGAAGTTCAAAAGGATGATAAAATCTCAAAACGGAGGAAATTCAAATTCATCTAATCAACTTCAATCAAGTGCTTTGGATGTGATAAATTCAGACACATGAAGAAACAATGCCCAGAACTCAATAATGATAAAAAGAATAGCAAGTTCGAGAAATTCAAGAAAAGAAAACGAGCTTTTCAAGTAACTTGGGATGGCTCTGGTTCATCTTCATCATCAGACAATGACAGTGATAGTGATTTTGAACAAACCAATATATGCTTCATGGTGAACACTGAGGACATATGTCCTGATCTTACTTATAATGAAATTTTAGAACTTAGCATTGAACTAGATGACAAATATAGAGAAACTAAGAGGTTAAATAAAGAATATGTTGCTAAAATTAATCGGATGGAACTAGAAATAGGATTATTGGAAGATGAGAAAACCCTTTTAGAAGAAGAAGTAGAAACCACGCAAGAAAAATGTAAGAATCTATCTATTCAAAATGATTCATTATTATGCGAATAGGAAAAGTTAAAATAGAAGATGATGATATTAGAAAAGAAAACTTTGTATTAAAGAATGATCTGGAAGCATCAAAATCTAAAATTTCCTATCTTAAAGATAAGTTAGATAATATTACAAACAATGTTTCGAAATTCAATAAAGGAAAGCAGAATTTGGATAATTTGATCAAAATTTCTAAACCATCTGGAAATCATAATGGATTATGATTTATGAAAACTTCAAAACATAAAAACTACAGCTCACTATATAGAAGGTTCAAGAAGCCAGATACTAAAGAAAAAGGCTTCTAACTCTAAAATAATAAAGATATGGATTCCAAAATCTGGTAACAAACTAATAAGATAAAAACACATAGGTAATTATTTAAAAAGTGTTGTTTCATAATAATAATTTCTCTTTTAAAGGTCCCAAACCTCATGGGTATGGTTACCTTCATTCCCTAACACTTAGGACCCTAATGAAGAAAGTGGGTACCAATTAAATTGTTTTTATCTTGCAGGTACCCAAAGAAAATATAATAATAAGGAGAAATCGATACTTAATAGCAGATTCAACAAACATATAATGGGAAATGCACATATGTTATTGAATATAACATACATAGATGGTGGTACTGTAACATTCGAAGATAATTCAAAAGGATATGCCATTGGAATTAGAGATGTCATCAATATTGGTATGTCTACTTCACATGTTATTACTAATGTTCTTTAGTTGAAAAATCTAAAACATAACTTATTAAAAATTAGTCAACTTTATGATAAAGGATTCAAACTTGATTTTGAAAAGAAGAAATGCAACATTTTTGATCAAAATAAAAATCTAATCTTTGACGGTTTAAGAAAACAAAATATCTATATCTTAAATATGAAGATTAATAACTCTAGGATTTATGCCTATCCATAGATTTTAATGATCAATGGATATGGCACAAATGGTTGTGTCACATAAACTTTAGGTTTATAAAAAAACTGGATAAACACGATTTGGTTAGAGGCTTCCTAAAATAAACTATAAAGTTAAAAGTTTATGCGATGCATGTCAATATGGCAAACTAAAAAAGAGTTCTTTTAAATCTATAAAGGAAATTTCTACCAAACAACCTTTAGAATTATTACATCTTGATTTATTTGGACCTACTCAAGTACGTTCAATAAATCATAACAAGTATGTATTTGTTATTGTAGATGATATTTCAAGATATACATGGACACTGTTTTTAAAACATAAGAGTAATATGTTTGAGATGTTTAAAATTTTTGCTAAAAGAATTACAAACTTAATGAATCTTAAAATAAAAAGTATAAGAAGTGATCACGGTGGTGAATTCGAAAATGAGATTTTTGAAAACTTTTGTAATAAAAATGGAATCCCTCATAATTTTTCATTTCCCCGAACACCACAACAAAATGATGTTGTAGAAAGAAAAAATTGCACTCTTCAAGAATGTGCAGGAACTATGCTTAACAGTAGTAGTCTACCAAAGAACTTTTGGGCAAAAGCTATAGCTATTGCTTGTTATTTATTAAACTGTGCCACGTTACATCCTTTAACCAAAAACAACAGTTATGAAATGTTTTTTTACCCAAAGTATCATACTTTCAAATATTTGGTTCAAAATTTTTTATACTAAACACTAAAGATAATCTTGAAAATTTTGATTCAAAAGCCGATGAAGGAATCTTTGTCGAATACTCAGATCGTAGCGAAGCTTATAGAGTATTTAATAAACGTACTAGTACTATAGAAGAAAGTCTACATGTTTCATTTGACGAAATTTTTCTAATAACAAAAACAGCGATGATGATGAAATTTTAAAAAACCATGTGAAAATAACACAGTTTTACATAACAATAATGAGAATTAATGTTGACAATGATAATATGTTAAGATCACCACCTCGTATTTTGAAAGACCATCCAATTAACAATATAATTGGTGATTTGAATACAAAAGTTTCTACCAGATATCAATTAAATCAAATGAGTCACGTTGCATTCATTTCTAATTTTGAGCCTAAAAATTATAAAGAAGCATCGAATGATGGGTCATGGATTATGGCAATGCAAGAACTCAATCAATTTGAAAGAAATGAAGAATGGGAACTTGTACCGAGGCCTATGGATCAATCCGTAATCGGGACAAAATGGGTTTATAAAAATAAAACCTATGAAAATGGAAACATTGTTCGTAACAAAGCAAGGTTAGTAGCATAAGGGTATAATCAAGAGGAAGGCATTGGCTATGAAGAAATGTTTGCTCCAGTCGCACGTCTAGAAGCCATCCGAACGTTACTTGCTTCTGCATGTCATCATAACTTTAAACTTTTTCAAATGGACATAAAAATTGCCTTTCTAAATGGTTTTATAAAAGAAAAGGTTTATGTTGAGCATCCTTCATTGTTTATATATAAAAAAAATTCCTGAACATGTATATAAACTAAATAAAGCTTTATATGGTTTAAAACAAGCACCTCATGCTTGGTATGATAAAGTAAAAACTCATCTAATAAATTGTGGATTTCAAATTGGAAAAATTGATACATTTGTCTATAAAAGAGATCATAATGATATTTTGGTTGTTTGAATATATGTGGATGACATAATATTTGGATCAACAAATGAAAAGTTATGTAGTGATTTTGCAAATATCATGAAAACTGAATTTGAAATGTCTCATATGGGAGAATTAAATTTTTCTCAGGATTACAGATTAAATATTTAGAAAATGGTATAGAAAAATATTGTCACAATTTGTTAAATCGTTTTGGAATGGAAAAAACATCTAGTAAACCAAAGCCCATGAGCACCAGTAGCCATTTAAATAAAGATGAAAACGGAAATGATTTTGATCAAAAATTATATCGAAGTATAATAGGATCGCTATTATACTTAACGGCTAGTGGACCTGATATCATAATGAGTTAGTGTCTGTGTACAAGATTTCAAGCACAACCTAAAGATTCACACTATCGAGCTGCTAAACGTATTTTGCGCTACTTAACCAACACTAAGGATTATGGTCTTTTCTATCCTAAAGGCAGCTCTTTCGAACTCATATCATATAGTGATGCAGATTTTGGTGGTTGCAAAACTTATAAGAAAAGTACAACTGACACATGTCACTTTATCGGTCAATCTCTAGTGTGTTGGTTCAGTAAAAAAACAGAATTGTGTATCACTTTAAACCTGTGTAGCAGAATATATTTCTGTTGCCTTAGCTTGCTCTCAAGTAATATACATGCAACAAACTCTTAAAGACATTGGAAAAATAATAATCAAATCTCCAACATATTGCGATAATACTAGTGCTATAAACTTATCAAAAAATTCTATTAATCATTCTTGGACAAAACATATAGATATTCGTCACCATTTCTTAAGAGATAATGTTGAAAAAGAAATAATAACTCTAGAATTTGTAAATACCAAAATCAAATAGCCAATATTTTTACAAAACCACTAAATGAACAAACTTTTATTAAGTTAAGACATGAACTAGGTATTATGTCATTACATGATTTATAATTTGATATTAAAGTATAAAAACTTTTAAAATAAGTTTTTTTAATAGAACAAAAAAATTGGAGATAATGGCACTCGAACTCCACACTCATTGGAGGAAGTCGCATGTCTTTCCAATATTCTATTGTGTTACTTTATTTAGGACCTTGCATATCTTTTATTTTATGAGCGGTTATAATCTCTTTTTATTTCTTAACCTTCCATTTTCTCTTGGCTGGAAACTTCTGAGAATTATCAACCTTAAAACAATAACCTTAAATAGATAATAAACTCAATATATATATATATATATATTTGATCAAAATTTTATTAAACTCATATACAAACTTTAAAAATAAATAAATAGAGATCAAATTTTTTAAAAACATATCGAACAATGTCTTCTGATCGCGACTCCACTTATTCTGCTATTGACTACACCTCCCTATCGTCCGACAACACTTATGTCTCTCCCACAAAAGTCACTCTTGCATCATCTCCATCCCTCAACATCATCGCTTCACCGACTTACCATACTGGCTTCTCTTTGAAAGGTAAGAAAGCTAAACATTTAATCGACCTATAATCATCATCTCTCTCGAACAAAGTCGATGAGATTCATCACTATAAACAAGAGATGACAAGGGCTCAATGAGAAATGTATTACGAATAACGCCATCAAGGATCACATTTAAACTTTCTTGAAAAATGTATTCTTGCAATTTGTGGTCATTCATCAATGAAAGGTTGCATAAATCAAAGGTCTCCATGTTTACAAGAAACACCTCCAAGAGCACACAATATCACCCCACGGAACCTATGGGGAGAAGAGACACCAAACACCGAGCGTAGTCCAGTTCGCCCATACTGGTCTCCTCTTAAGCCATCATCTGAGCAGACCAAAGTCGAACCAACTTCATGGGAGAAACAAAACTACCATTCTTCTGATTCGTTTGCTGACAACTAAAGAAATCTTTCGTAAACGAGGGACGTTTAATATATCAAATAAGCATGTATATTCATGCATAATCGTTTGTAATTTTTTCTCATATTAAATATTAAATTTAGTTTACATATAATAGAGTAAGGAGAAATAGAATGAATATACAAATCAAACGTCTGAATAAATATACAATAGTCTGCCTATAGGCACAGGGAAATTTTTTGGTTTCAGCTCTGACTTCTAAAACACTACCAGACGTCTGAAGATATGCTCTGAAAAGTTTCGACCTTCAACACAGACGTCTGAAAATGATCGCATATGTTTGTCACTTCAGCATAGACGTTTGAAAAAGTGAATAGGCGTCTAACAAATCTCACTGGAAAAATTATTTCCCAACCACAGACGTCTAACGTTCCATCTAGACATCTGTTCGACCTTTCTGTGTCAAAATTAACCCCCGTTCAGATATCTGACCTCTATATTCAGACATTTGTCAACCACCTGAGCCCATACCTTTTCATCAGCCTATATATTATCTTTTTCCTCCTCTTTCATTTTTTTACGGTTTCCATTTTCTAAACCCTAAATCCCCAAATCGATTTTCTCTTTCAAATTATCAAACCAATGGCTCCAAAAGCAAATGAAAGAATAGATGATTGAGAAAGCTACTATAGGCCAAAGCTCTCAAGCTTCTACTCAACAATTCATCATGGATCATCACATTGAAGAATAGATGGTTGAGAAAGAACATGGAAAGCAAAAATTGCAGAATTTGGAGAGCAGCCCCTACATTCTAGTCTGTTTTATCCAATTCATCGTTTTATTTATTATGATGCTATCGATTTAATTGAAGATGCTTATATCTATCGCCTGATCAACTATGATGATAATGCTAGGAAAATAGATCAATTAGCGGTTTTCCTTTTTCTTATTAATTTATGCTCCTTAACAATTTGGAATCCTTCGGATGATGAAAATTGGATTTGGACAAGTGTTTATGGAATAAATTTAAGATTGAAATGATTGACCAAATTCTTCATTGTTATTAGACGGAAATTCGATTACAAGATGTTCCCCATACACGATATGCCCCAAGAGATGTTGTTATTCATCTTATTTGGGAAGATGATATGTGAAAATTAAAAACATCTACTTTTCGTCCAAAAGCCCGACTACTTAACCGTATGCTCATCAAAACAGTCATCCCTAGGATAGGTAATCATGAACAACTATATGAAGAGGATAGCTTTGTATGCCATATTTGGCCATATTGAAGTCAATTGGGCACAATATATTTTTGAGCAAATTAAAAGGTTTTGGATGCCTACACGTCAAAGCATCATTTAAACTCGATATATAATGAGAATTCAACGATCATTCGAAATCCCTTCATATCTCTTCCAATATGAAGAAATTGCCATTAAAGATAGTGGAATTTGATTTCTTTCTTTGATGCATCTTCCTAAAACTCTACCAAGAATAACACCATTCTCATAGTGTCAACAGCCTCAACAACAACAACCACCTCTAACTCGACCTTCCCAATCCGCAAGGCCTTCAGAACCTACAGAGTATTACTCCAATTCAAAAATACAAGAAGCCCGAGTTGCAGCTGGTCAAGGGGAAAACTATCGAGATGTTGCACTTCAAAACTAACATCTCCTCTCCTTGAACCAAAACACGTTAGATAAAATGATGTCTCACTTAGAACTTTTCTATTAGAATGAACAAAGTAGAAAAGACATCAAAAAGGGTCGTTTTCACCTTGGGAAAAGTTATGAGAAAGGTACGGGGTCGTTCCTTGTCACGGTCTTCATCTTCTCTATCCCCAACACCAGCACCACTACAGACCTTTCAGCATGGACCTTCTTCAAGAGTAGGGCCTTCAGTTGAACTACCACCTCAATCTTGTCTTGGTAAAACACCAATATCTTTTGATATTGAAGAATGTGAAGATATATCATGGCCTCCATAAGACCCTCCGCACTATAGTCGCTACACATCATTTCAGGGTCTCTCTATTCGAGAGGATGAGGATGACAATGATCAATCTCAGTGGCAACACAGCGAATATGATGAAGATTCATCTAATTTATGGGGTTACTCCAACTATCAGTGAGTTATCTTCTACTTTCATAATCGTGTATGTCTTATGTATCTCTATTTTATTTCTTAAGAACAATTTTCTGTATAATTATGTCTAATATTGTCTGTGACTCTGTGCAAACTTGTGTTCATTTTGTTTCTTCCAAAATTCGTTATTTATGCATCTCTTTTTGATAATTCCAAAGGGGGAGTGATATCATATTACACATATATAGGGGGAAGAATCACATTCAAAGGAAGTTATATACTTATTCGATAAGTGATTGTATAGTTGTCATCATCAAAAAGGGTGAGAATGTTAGAACCTCTATTCTATGGTTTCGATGAAAACAACTATACAATCATACGCATACAATATATTCCATCTATTTGTAGATAAAAGCTTTCAGAATTCACATTATCATGACTTGAAGGTGACCAGTAGAAGAGAAGAATAATTGGTATTAAAGAAGCTATTATAGTGTGTTATGGTCATAGATAGATGTTTTGTAAACTCTCCTTTAGTAGTTTTTACACAACATTTCACATCAAAGTTTTTATAAGCCTTTCGTTGTTTCAAACAAGTTAACTGCATAAATTAAAAGGCATCAAACGTCTGACTCTGTTCTCTAAATAAAAGAAATGTAAACAGACGTCTGAATTTTATGGGTAGACGACTGTGCTAGGTAACGGGCTAAAACTATGAACAGGCACTTGCTTCATTCTAATGATTGCATTCGTATCTTTTCAACGCATCTCTTCCATAAAGATTGCAACCCTTAGACTGAAATAGAACATACTAAAGGATGTTACTTTTCAAGAAAACTCTTCAACACCTATAAATATGTAAAGATTTTGATAAATAAATCGCTTGAATTTTTTGAATTTCATCTCTTTACTTTTTGCATACTCTGATTTCTAAAAGAAATCAATACATCAGTTTTATCACTTTCTAAAAGCAAAGCTTCACATACACATACTACTTAAGGAGATTATAGAAAGATTTTGTAACATCCTGTCTCTAGGGGCCAAAAGCTATGCGCTACAAATGTTGCCGTCATCTATAGTATTAACTTCAGGTGACAAAATACGGCAATGCTAATGGTATCCATAATCTCAGAAGCACTTGAATATGAAAAAAAATCATAGATTTCAATGTAACAATTATAGTGATTACATTTCAAACCAAATCATATCCAAGTTACAAAATCCCCATAATGTACCCCATGCAATGATCAAATATAATTTACAACAAATATAGTTAAGACCGAAGAGGAGCTTCGAGACTAGACATAGGACAGGAGGTTCGAACCAGTACAAAAACTCTGGTGTGATTGTTTCTTTACTTTTATTTACTTTAATCTGAAAGTTATAAATTAGCTATTTATTACACTTGCATATTAGATATAAATACATGATCCATACAATCTTTCAATGACTTCAATGTATTTAAAATGCAAAAGAACGGCAGCTGGGTCTCGACTGGGTCAAAACCACCCTTTTTGAAAGCATTGTTCTATAAATAGAGGAACTCATTCGATAACTTTTACGTTAAAATGAATGATGGCAACCTCTTCAAAAGCTATTTAGAAAACCCTTTAGAAAGCATATGTTTCGACTCCTTCGAAAGCTTTTAGTAAAACAAGGTAGGCGCTTATCATTGGAAAGTAAAACAAGGGTTTCGACCCCATCGAAAGCGATGCTTTCGACATCATGCCTTCCGCCTTCCTCCAATCCAAATCGTAACAACATTGTTGATACCTTGTGTAATGGTTCCGACTTAATAGCTTTCGACTTAGTCAAAGCAAAAGTACAGGGTCGAGAGGTGCTTCTGAAAGAGGCAGAAACCTTTTCTAGGTAAAGGCTGAATTAATGCTATTCATAGTAATTAATTTATAACTAACATGCCTATTAGTAAACTTTTAGTTGGTTACCTTAACTTTCCAAATTCTTTCTCAAAATAACTGCCGCATAATTTCATATCCAAATCAAGGATTAATTTAATAAATAATACCTTCCATTAAGCGAAAACAATAATGCAATTAATATCCTTCTTTCTAAAATAATTTAATTTCCATAGTAAATCACTTAGGAAAAATCCTCAAAACTTACAGAAATTCAATTTCAATATATTTTCTAACATATAAAAATTCCAGACCCAAATTCTTCATAGAATAATCAAAATAAAATTTTAAACCCAATTGTACATATTTTTCACTGAAATTTCATATTAAATTTTCCATAGCTTAGTAAATTACAAAAATTGAAACCATCTCCAAAATCATATTTGACATGACATAAAATTTTCTCATGGCATTTGAAATCAATTATAATCGACTTTACCCTTAAAACCATGTAAAACCATATTTAAACAATTTTTTTAAATCAAACATGTTATAAATCCAAGCATATCATCATCCAAATCATCATTAAAATGGATTTAATCTTAAACTCGAAAAATAAATGATCGTAAGACAAAATAGAGATGATTTAGATTACCACCTTGATTATGATAAGGACTTTGAGATTTGATTGAGATTAATCCCCTTGCTATAATTCCTTAGCTTTTGATTAAATTTTCTCCTCTTTCCTCCTAGTAATGGTTGGCTGCTCTCTTTTGTTTGCGTTTGTGATTTACGTTTCTAGGAAAACGAACGTGAGAAAAAAAATGAAAAGTGGGTTATAAGGGTAATGGTAATAAGGTGCGGCTATTTCCTAACAAGTCCTTATGTTAATCAATCTCCTAATTATCATGCAAAACCAATTATATGCCCATTCTTTGATTTTTATTAATTTAGCTCGGCCTTTAAATATTTATTCAAATCTCAATCCCATTATCACTCTATCATTTACATTATTCTATTTAATTTATCTAATTAAATCTCCTGAATAATGTTATCTAAAATTAGGGATGTTACATGCTCCCCTCCTTAATGAATTTCGTCCGCGAAATTCAGCAAGAACTAAATACAAACATAGCAATCATCTATAACAACTCCTAACAACCATACTAGCCTACCTGACTAGCAACTATCTATATAGATCTAATATAGACATACCCTTAAAGTATATCAGTATAAGTATCTCTAATTTTGTCTGATGTCTCCTAAGTACAGTCCTTCTCATTGTCGCTCCACTGAACTTTCACCAACCTGACTGTCTTGTTCCTTAATCTTTTCTCATCTCTCGCTACATCCTGAATTGGTTGTCTAACAAAAGTCCATTTTGGCTTTACTATCAGATCTTCCAACCATGTCGGAGGAATAGTGGTCTCTAGATCATGCACACACTTGTGAAGATGAGACGCATGAAATATATTATGTATACCTGTCCTACTATCCAGCAACTCTACTCTGTATACGAGCTTTCTAATCCTCTCTATAATCTAGAATGGACCAACATATCTTGGTGCTAGTTTCCTTGACTTCCCAAATCGCACCACACCCTTCATTGGTGATACCTTAATGAAAACCTTATCTCCAACTGAGAATTATAGGTCTTTACGCCTCTTATCTGTGTAACTCTTCTACCTTGACCGAGCTTCCTTCATCTTTCCTCGGATCAACTCAATCTTCTGTATAGCCTCTCTAACCAGATCTTGACCTAAGACTAATCTGTCCCCAGTCTCTAACCAACATGATTGTGATTTGCATGGTTTTCCATACAAAGCTTCAAAAGGCACCATTTCTATACTAGCCTGGTAACTATTTTGTAGGAAAACTCAACCAAATGTAGGCGATCTTCCCAAGATCCACCGAAGTCCTATACACAAGCTCTCAACAAATCCTCAAGTACCTTATTGACTCTCTCTATCTCCCCATCCGTCTGAGGGTGCTATGTAGTACCCATATAAAGCTTGGTGCCTAATACATCCTGCAAACTCTTTCAGAATTCACCAGTGAACAAAGCATCTCTGTCACTTACTATACTACTAGGAACTCCATGAAGTCTAACTACGTTCTTCCTGAATAACTTAGCTAAAACAAGTGTCATCCTGGTTGACTTAACTGGAATGAAATGGGCACTCTTGGTCCACCTGTTTACTATGACCCATATACTTTCATTTCCTCTGTTTGACCTTGGCAACCCGTCTATAAAATCCATGGATATCGAATCCCATTTCTAAAATGGAATCTCTAAAGGCTGAAGCAAACCACTCTGCTTCTGATGTTTGGCTTTCACTTGTTGACAGTTTGTGCATTGCCTAACCCACAAGCCAACATCCCTCTTCATACCTTCCCAATAGAAGCTTCTCTTCATATCCTAATACATCTTGGTCCCTCCAGGTTTAATCGAACACTTGGGTCAATGATATTCTCCAAGAACTTCTTTCCTCAAGTCCTTAATATTCGGAATACACAACCGTCCCTTCTTTTTCAACCATCCCCTCTAGTCAAGGCTAAAATCCTTTAGATCATCGATATCGGTTCCAACCTCAAGCCTTCTTATCTTCTTGGTTAACACTGGATACTCTTGCTGCTTAGAAGCGATCCTTTCCATCAATACTGGTTGAACTTCCAAATAGGACAACATGGAGGTACTCTGGTTAAAACTTGCAGTCGATCCTAAATGCACACTACAGGTAGTCAAAGCTTCTAAATCCTTCCACCCTGCCAACATAGCTAATACTGCATTCTGATGCCTTCTGCTAAGAGCATCCGCTACCTTATTTCCTTTCCTGGATGTATATTCTATACCAAAATCATAAGCTGTTAAAAACTCCAGCCGCCTTTGCTATCTCATATTCAACTCCTTCTGAGAGAATAAATACCTTAAACTTATGATCGACATATAGCTCAAACCTCTCTCCTAAGAGATAATGTCTCCAACTCTTCAACGCGAAAATCACTACAGCCAACTCCAAATAATGGGTAAGATATCTTACTTCATGCGGTCTAAGCTGTCTTGAAGCATAGTCAATAGCTTTACCTTTCTACATCAACACAGCTCCCAATCCAATCCCACATGCATCTGTATACACCACCAACCCTTGGTTTCCATCTGGAACTACTAATACATGGGCATTGGTCAAAAAATGCTTTAACTTAAGGAATGCTTCCTCACATTTTTCGGGCCAGACAAACTTCACATCCTTCCTGGTTAACTTAGCAAACATGCTGCTATCCGCGAGAAATCCTTAATGAATCTCTGGTAGTAGCCAGCAAGTCCAAGAAAACTTTGATCTCAGTCACCGTCTCTGGTCTCTTCCAATTATTAACAACTTCTTATCTGGATTGACTGGCAAGCCTTTCTCTGAAACCACATTTCCAAGAAACTTAACCTCTTTCTTCCAAAAATGACACTTGGTAAACTTCGCCTTCAGCAGATGCTGCCTTAGCGACCCAAGCACCACTCTAAGATGATCCTCATGCTCTCTCTCATCCTTAGAGTACACTAAAATGTCATCTATAAACACTAACACAAACCTATCCAAGTACTCTCGGAAAAATCAGTTCATCAAATCCACGAAGAAAGAAGGTACATTCGTTAATCCAAATGGCATCACTAACCACTCATACGAACCATACCTAGTCCGAAATGGTGTCAAATGCCGTCCTCTGCCACCCTTAACTAATGGAAACCTGTCGCCTAATCCAACTGGGAAAACACTCTTGCTTCACACAACTGATCAAATAGATCGTCAATCATCGGCAAGGGATACTTATTCTTAATTGTCCTTTAGTTCAACTAATGATAGTCGATGCACATCCTTAATGACCCATCTGGTTTCTTCACGAACACTGTGTCACTCCCCAAGGCGAACTGCTTGGTCTAATAAAATTCCTTCCTTCAAGATCCACTAGTTGCACCATTAGTTCCTTCATCTCAGTCGGTGTCATCCTACTAGGTGGTCTACCTACATTTTAGCTCTTGGCCCAAGATCTATCCGAAATTCAACAACTCATTTCGGTGGTAGTCCAGTAGCCGGCTCAAAGACATCTACAAACTCTCTTGCTACTCGAACATGACTTAACTCTTCTCCCACTTCCAATGCACTTAACAAAGCACACACTCCGGTCATAATTCTCCACTGAAAATCTGATTCAGTTATGACTATCAGGGTTTCTTAGTACTATCTCCCTATCTTGGAAAAATATCCTAGCCTCATATTTACCCAACCAATCCATACCCAAAATGATCTTGAAATCTACAAAATCAAAGACATACAGACTGTATGCAAACTTATGACCTAACAAATCAAGTTCTAACTGGTCACATTTTATCCTTAGAGTTGCATACCCGCCTATTGGATTCACAACCTTTAAGGAAGTAACAAAGGTAGGTGGTCTCTAAGCATAATCTATTAAACAAACATTGAGATATAAATGAATGTAATACACCGGTATCAAATAATACCCTAACTGGTATACTCTGAATCAAAAGCGTACCTTTCATCACAGTCTTCCCTTTTTCAACTACAGTTGGCCTAGCTAATTATGGCCCAATAGCAAAAACATTGCCTCTGTCCACTCTAACTGGCTCTAGATATCGATTCTTGTAATGCCCAACTTGATCGCAGTTGAAGCACTTCACATTCTTCTTATCAGAAGCCTTTTTCCCTTTCCTGACCGGCACTCATGTGCATAATGGCCTTTCTTGTCACACTTGAAACAAAATAAATCAGCCTTTGCCTTCTTGGCAGCATCTCCCTTTTGGGCTCCGTTCTTCTTAATGAATTTTCTCTTCTTTCCCTGAGAATCTTGAATTTCAACTGGCTTCTTTTTTGCATAAATAGCAAGCATCTCCTCATAGAGGATTGCCATCTCTACAACTCATTACTAGGATCACAGAGATGTGGCAGGGTTGCCGTAGCAATCTCGGGCCTCAGTCCCCTAATGAACTTCTTATTCCTCCTGATGACGGTGTCTATAGTAGCATATCCATAACGGGACAACTCATCAAACTTATTGGCATACTCAATAACCGACGTCTCTCCCTGCACCAGATCCATAAACTTCCTCAACAACGCTGACTTAGTAACCTCAGACAAAACATTTGTTCAAACCTTCTTCGAAAATCTGCCCAAGTCAAATCTTCCACCGGAACTTCGACAGTAACACTATTCCACCAATGAAGCGCTGACCCTTACAATAGCCTAGAGGCCAGCCTTCTCTTCTGCTCATCATCTAAACCCAAATTAGAAAAGATTCGCTCATAATGCAACAGCCAATTCTCCACCTCTATGGCATCCCCTGTTCCCATAAACGGTTTCCCACCTAGACTAGTGTAGTCTTTTATCAGCTTAGCATAATTATTTCCAACCAGAGCCACCAGATTAGCTCCTTCAACATTTCCAGCAACTCCAGCATCAGCTCCTGCTTGCATCAGATTGATGAAGAACTGATACAGCGTCCCCATATCTGCTGGTGGATTTCTAGCACCCACATTGGCATCATCATTTTGTTTAGCATTAGCCTGTCGACCCGGGTTCCTCTTAGTAGGTCGAGCATTTCCGTCGGTTGTGATGCTTCATCCACCGAGATTTCCTCTTCCGTTTCCTGCCTCCATAACTTCTTTCTTGTAAATCTGTATATGAGCCTTAGTAAGATACAGAAGAATGGTCTAAGACAGCGGGGAATATGTACTTTTATATGTCCATATATCAAATACAAGTACGTTACTATAGTGTTATCCCAAACTCCGATCTTGTTTTCTGATCCATTGGATTATGTTTGAAAAATCTTTTAGGTTTAAATTTATTTTAAGTTTCATAAACCCATGCTCTGATACCAACTTGTAACATCCCCTACTTGGAGGCCCAAGACTAATGGCTATGGATGTTGCAGTCATTCATAGTTATTAATCCTCGGCGAACAAATATGATAATGTTAGATACATTGATATAACTGAAACACATGGATATGTAAAAAATTTAAATTTAACAAACAACTTTCACATTCCAATTCAAAACATTTCAATTTCATTACATAATTCCAACACACAAACCACGTTCAGATAAAATATAATTATCACAACACACGCCAAGAGCGATATATGAAGATGCCCTTTGGATGATCAATGTGTATAGCTAGGAAATAAAGAAAGTTTTCCTTTACAACCAAAAACACAGCAGAATTAAAATAGAAAGAAACTCCTACTAGCTAGATTGCCTCCTGCACGTCTCCGAAAGCTTATTTATCAAAGAAGGACCTGAAATCCTCAACTCTCAAACTACTCAAAATCAATTGAGCATCCGAGAGTTTAAGGGGAAAACATAAAATTTGAGTCAGACATAAAGCCTTGTATGAATAATAATCGACCATCTCAAACCATTTAGATATCTAGTGAAACCACGCCACTTAGCGGAACAGTTTTCCTCTCACTAGTATCCTAAAACTTTATAAAACCATATAATGTCCTCCTGCATCCACAATGGTTAAAAACATAGCAATTCAAAATATTATGATGATATGCAAACATGTAAATCAATTCTAGATTTCCTATCCCCATTCATTTTGACTAACTGTCTCATTTATAGTTTCTAGGGTCACCATTAACCTATTAGTTTTCATGAGCTTACTAATAACCTGTTTAACACTAATGGACTTCCTGTCCGGTTTCATAGTTTTCATGGGATCACTAAGAACCTATTGGCCCATGCCAACAACTTATTTATTTCATGGGTTCTCCCTGAAAATATTGGTAACTCCAATAACTTTCCCTCTTATCCTAGTTTTCAAGGGCTGACTAGTAACCTATTAATTTCTGTCAATAACTTAATCCGGATATAGGTTTTATGGGTTCACTAAAAACCTATTGGCCCCTGTCAGTAACTCAATCTAATCATAGTATTCATGGGTTTACTATGAACCTATTAGTAACTCCAATAACTTCTCCTAATCATAGTTTTCATGGGTTTACTATGAACCTGTCTGCCTGACAAATTCTCTAATTAATAGTTAAGCATCCTATATCCTGGTCTTCCTGACCTCCTGGATGCAATTCTACTCATTCTGTAGTTAATTCAATTTATATTCACTATTGGATCAACCTAGCTGGTTATTCTGCCCCTTCCCAAAATACAATTATGGGTTCACTACAATGTGAATGTGTGTGTGTGTCTATATCTGTGCAGTTAAAGCGCTCGGCAGATTCAAAGCGGTGGAGGTGCAAAAAGTCATAGCGGGGATACAGCGAGGATATAGCAGGATATAGCGGATGGCTTTAAAATAGCATATAAAACTTGTACTTAATGTTTTTACGAATATATAAAAGGTAATTAAATGAAAAATTATCATTCAATTGAATTATAACTAATACATAAATAATTTTTAAATAAAAACATGTGCAAATATACTTTAAATAAACTTAAAAATGTTATATAACATAATTGAATTTAGTAGAATATTAGAGTATTTTCATTTCTGAAAATATATTAAAAATTAAATCAAATAAATTAGTTTCATAATTTTTATAATGTATAAATTGAATTTTTCAATTCATTTTATTAAAGAAGATATAGCGGGAATAGTGAAATATAGCGGAAATAACGGGATATAGCGGAAATAGCGGGGATTAAAGCGGAAAGGCTATATTGTGGGGCTATATGGAAATATCGTAGCGGTAGAAACCCGCTATAAGATATAGTGGGGTTATAGCGGGGTAATAGCGGGGCATTAACTGCACAGGTCTATATATATGAAGAAGTAAACATAATAACAGAATAATACCAACACCTATGGTTTAATATCCTTGAAATCATTTTACATAAAACTTGGTTTATCCCTTTAACCTATACCTATTAATCAAGAAAAACTTCTTTAAAAACTCCATACTTAAAATCATTTCAAAATTCTTTTATTATGCCATGGTTTTCCTTTAAAATGAGATTAGGTTATTTGTTTCGAATACTAAGGCTTTCGAAACCTTAAAACTTTATGTTCAAAACCCTTGGATAACCTCCTTCGAAGGCATTGAAATCTTTATTTTGAAAAAATAAGCATATACCTTCTGAAACCATCAAAACAATATCTTTCGAAAGTATTAAAACATCACTTATTAACTCTTTGAAGCATAGCTTCGAAACCATTGAAAGTACCCCTTACAAAACCATTGGATTTTGCTTTAAAAACATCTTTTGGGTCAAAGTGAGTATATACGAAAGTATCCTTTTTGAAACCTTTAATCTTCATACAAAATTGTTTGGGGGAAAATTTAATGGCATCGGAACCATTCATTCGAAAGCTCAAAACCTTTAAGTAAAACATTGAAGGATAGCTTTGATACCTACTTTCGAAGCCATTGCCTTCGAAACCCTTAAATCCTTTTGAAAGCTTTAGGAAGTGACTTAGTATAAGTTTAAAACAAAAGGCTACCTTGCGAAAGCATTGATGACATCAATATATTCGAAAGGCAAAAGAACGGCAATAGGGTCTCGATTGGGTCGAAACCACCCTTTTCAAAAGCATTATTTTATAAGTAGAGGAACTCATTCGAAAGCTTATACGTTAAAATGGAAGATGGAAACTCTCTTCGAAAGCTCTTTAGAAAACCCATTTGAAAGCATACATTTCGACTCCCTTGAAAGCTTTTAGTAAAAAAAGGCAGGCACTTATCATTTGAAAGTAAAACAAGGGTTTCGACCCCATCGAAAGCAATGCTTTCGACGCCATGCCTTCCACCTTCCTCCAATCCACTTCGTACCAACATTGTTGATACCCTGTGTATGGGTTCCAACTTTATAGGTCTCGACTGGGTCAAAGCGATAGCATAGGGTCGAGAGGTGCTTATGAGAGAGGCGGAACCCACTTTTATGGGTAAAGGTTGAATTAATGTTAACCTGCCTATTTGTAAAGATTTAATTAGTTGCCTTAACTTTTCAAATTCTTTCTCAAAATAACTGCTGCATAATTTCAGATCTAAATCAAGGATTAGTTTAACAAATAAGCCCTTCCATTACACAAAACCAATAATGCAATTAAGTCTTTTCTTTCTAAAATAATTTAATTTCCATAGTAAATCAATTAGGAAAAATACCTAAAAATTATAGAAATTTAATTTCAATATGTTGTCTAACATATAAAAATTCCAGACCCAAATTCTTCACAGAATAATCTAAATAACATTTTAAACCTAATTGTACATATTTGTAACGACCCAGAATTTTGAACAAATTAAATTGAAAATATTTAATTAATTTTAAATATTTGAACGATGATTTAATTTGAATCCCCGATATAACTTTGAATTTGACGATTAAATTAAAAAAAAATTTAATCTATTGTAAGGTGAATAAAATTTCGAATCTTCAATTTAAGCTGAAGAAAAATATTTCGAAAGCTTTTATAATTCATATTGATAATACTGAAGATGATAGAAGCTTCAGAATCGAACTTGAAATTGAATTGTTCAGTTTGAAATTTATATCGTTCAGTCGATATTTAAAAGTAGCGTTCCGGGGCACAGTCTCGGAATTCGACGAAACCAGTTCCATTGGGTCCGTAATATTGAATTTTTGTCGGATTTCCAATTTCGTATTTTTCGAAGATGATACGTGACCACGGTGAGAAAACGCATTGAAATGTAAACGGATTCGATTTAAATTTAAATTTTAAATTTGTCAACGTCAACACTTTTCCTCCTTCAAACACGTGCCTGGAATCACGCCTAAAGTTTCGCCATTTCCTTCTGTTTTAATCACGTCTGCTCCCTTCCTCTCTCCATACTTCAGTTCAAATCAAACGAAACAATATTCGTCCCCCCTCTTTAAATCAGAAGAAGAAAATGGCCGCATCCCTTATTACTTTCAAAATCAACCTATCCCCAATTCAAATCGCGAATTACCGGTTCAAAATAAATAAAACAATGGCCGCGACATTTAAATCGTAAGGAGGGTGGCATTCGCGTTCGAGAATGGCTGAGGGGAATCGCCGAAGTCTCGTTCGATTCAAATTCGAACGCAAAGACCTCGAATCGATGGCGAGGCTAGGGGAACAGCGGCGCACACGTCGCGATCTGGTGATGGCAGTTGGGGCGACAGTCAGGTGGTGGAGTTGAGTGCGGCGATGTTCGCAAGGGGGCGCTGCGAAATCGTGGTGGTTCGCGATGCTGTTGGTCGTGGGATTTTCAGTGTCGAAATGATGGTCTCGCGTGGGCTTCGCGAGTGGAAGGAGGAAGTCGCGATGATGATGGCAGGCAGCGAAGTGGGGGATGCTTGACGAGGCGGGTTTCGCGAGTGATGAGATGGCTCGAAACAAATCGTGGTGGCTGGGATGTCTCGCGGTGACGAACTCGTTCGAGCGGCGAGCGAGGTGGAGGAGCTTCGTGAATGGGGTGGCGTGATGATGTTGAGGTTGGTCGAGATATTTCTGGCCATGGATTGAGGTTTGCTTGTTTTTATTTTTCTTATAACTTATTAAAAACCTAAATCTGTATTTCTTAAATTGAATTTGCAGGAAGGAAAAAAAAAGAAAAAAGAAAAAAAAATGTTAGAATAAGTATGGTATTTTACTTTATCTTATTAAAACTATATTTAGGTTTATAAATCTGATAAAGCATAGATATATATATGTACACTTTTAAAAAGCACTGTTAAGTTTTAAAATCAATATATTAAATGATATTTTAGTTTAAAGAAATAGAAAGGTTAGTTTGGAAATTTAAATAGTTAGTTTTAAATTTAAATTTTTAATTAGATGAAATTGTTGAGAATAATCTGTTAAAAAATTAAAAGAAATTGGTTTAAAATTTAAATCATTGGCAAATTTATATTTATTAAAAAGGGAAGAAAAAAATTTGTTCAAAATAAGACCACTGGGAAATTTACACTTATCAAGCGAAATAGATTTATTATTCGATTTATTTCGAATATTAATCAGTTGTATAAATTGTCTATACAAGGTTTATAAATCGAGAAAACAAACTGGAATGGAAATGGATGGCAAATTAAAAGCTAAGGTGAGATCTTCTCACTCAAAATTTAAAGTGGAATTATTGCAGTTATTGATTGATTTGTTTTGATTGCTATGTTGATGTGATATTAGATATTTTAGGATAAATCTATATATAGCAATATATACATATTGGCATATGTATATATTGGATTGATGATTTCCCGCCTCGTATAGCGGATGAGACCCTATTGCGCCGTTAGTAAGCGGATTTATAAAAACCTATATACCGCGATAATTCCGTACTGGAGCGGAATTGGTATTGTGCTAACGCCTTTGGATGCAGGGAAACAGGTTGGAGGGATCCAACTGGACCCCTCACATTGATTGAATTTATTTCTACTGTGATGTGTTAATCTGTGAATGACTATGGATGTTATTAATCATATTGATGTCTGGAAATTGTTTGAAAGCTAAAATTTAGCTGAATGGATGTTTGATATCATTGGATTCAAAAATAAATGAAATTGAATTTTTGAAATCAAAATAGAAATTTTTAAGTAAATAAATTTTTAGAAATTGAATAAATTCGAAGAAAGGAATTTTAAAGTATAAAAAAGTTAATTTTTATATTCTTATCGAATTAATTCCAGAATCAAGTGAAACGTTAAATAAATGAATTTCGTATAATAGTGATTTTAAATTGAAGAATTTAATTAAGATTTGGATTTCTAAATAGTTGGAAAAAGATAAAAGGGATTTATTTTCTTTAAGAGGAATTTGTTTAAAATGAAATAAGTTGGAAGTCCAATTATAAATTTAATTGGCAAATTGAAACAAGTTTAGAAAAAATCAATATAAAATGATTTGGGATGGGAAATTAATTTAGAAATGAATATTGAAATTGATTTGGTATTGAAGTAAAATTTGAAATCAATTTGGGATTTGATTTTGGGGTTAAAAGTGAATATTTGGGAATGTGGATTTAAAAATGGAAATGATGTTAAAATGGGTTTATTTACAGTTGTAAAGTTTAAAAGAACGATTTCTTTTAAAATAAATAAATTATAAGTAGTTAACTTATAATATGGATTTTTTGATGTATACGTTGAGTTATAAAATTGAATGGGTCACTAAAGGAAATTTATAAAATCGGAGTTGTTATAGAATAGAAAATAGAATTTATAAACGTTGTTTTATAAATTCGAAATCAATTGGATTTGATAAATTAAATATAGAAGGACATTAGAGAAGATATATTCGCGATTTTAAATAGCGAATTTTTATTGAAATAAAATGTGTAGAAAAGACTGAAATGTGGTTAGTGAAGTATATTCACGATTTTGGACAGTGAATATATTTCTAAGTAAAATGGATAGGGTTTTGGGAAAGCGATATTATGAAATGAAGTTAATTGTTTTAAAAAGATGTTTTAAAACGTGTGAACTATCGAAATCATAGATTTCAACATTTATTGTTGAAATAGACATTTCGAAAAATAAGGAAATGGTGGACTATAACACTGTTGTTATAGTAAATGATTTCCGAAAGGAAATATTTTATATAGTATTGGGATTTATATATCTATCTTAATTCTGAATCCCTATACTAGTAATTTCGAGTCGTCGTAACGATGTTTTACGCAACATTCGTTTTGACTCAAATAAATGTGATTTAAGAATGATTTCCTTAAAGAATGAGATATATACTTAATTTTGATTTCAAGTATACCGAATATTTTCAAATGTTGAAAATAAATAGATTTGTGAAATACTTATTTTTAAATAAGTATGGAAATGTTTTTCCAATATGAAATGAACTGTTTTGAGATTTTATCTTCAAAGATAAAATGAAATGTGGAAATTGATTTGAAATTGTTTTCAAACGGTTAAGTGTGGAAATTTTATATCTAGTAAAGATATTTTTGAAGGTGAAATAATTTTGGAAAATTATTTGGAATCTGATGATGTTGCGCATCTTTATTGATAGTTAAATAACCGACTATCAATAATTACCTTGAGTAGGTATTTGTTGTGAATTGGATGAATTTGAATGCCACACTTATTTTTGAATAATCGCTCACTATTCGGGTTAACCGGGAAAGGACCATGGGGTCGTATAACCCATTCCGAATATGTGATACGTCGTTATGAATTGCATTTGAAGACCGGTGTTGAAGACCGGATATTTTTGAAAACGGAAGGATTACCGTCGAGTTACTCTACATCGGCTGATCTCCGATTTAGAGGTTTTATCACCCTTAGTGACGGGAAGTCCTGACGTGATTGAAAATTATCCGGATGTGCAAGGGCTTCGTGAGAAGTGCCTTCGGTTCTGTTCGATCCCGGAACAGACTTGTATGGATTGTGTGTCTGACGTTACAATTTGAGATATAAAGCTGATTTCTTTCAAATACATTTTTGTTGGTGGCGGAGAATTTATTCTCTTAGCTTAACACCCTTCTCTGAGACGTACGAGCTCAGAGGTTATGTAGTTGAAATTTATCAGCGATATATCCCAATTTGGTAACGTGGCATACTGAGTGTTGCTGTGAAATGATCAGTGTTTGATCATTTGTGATATGATCATTTGTTTGATCTTATATCTTTGTGATCATAGGTTGATCATTTTGTTTGACCCGAAGCAGGGCTTTTTGAGAAAGCGTAGCTTTGTGGACGAGACTTCGTCGAGCCTCACACCCCGGAAATGGTCGAAACAGGAAGGATGCAGCAAGGTTCTAGGGAGTAGCGCCCCTTAGTGTATGTCATTCCTTCTGGATAGAGGTGGTATCATGGTATGGAGCCCAAATACTTAACCTATGTGGTTGCTGCATTATTATCTATGTGGTTTGTTGGAAATCGGGGATCCTCGGGAAGATCGGTTACGATCGGGGGATGGCATACGCGTGTCAGTAGTTACCTATTTTTGCAGAGGTAACCCGGCCTTGTGTTGGCAGAGATCCGGTTAGGTTCTCGGGTCGTCTATTCCAGGGACGTACCCATCGTGGAAAAGGAAGTTCCTTAGCCTGACCATTTGTTGGAAATCCAAACCCCAATACGCACCTTGTACGGTATTAGTTGTAGAACCTGCCATTTACGTACGGTGGTCACCACTGTTTAGATGGTAGCTATAGTAGGCATACGATACTGGTCGTATGTTGGCTAAGATTAATATTATACTTTCGAAATGTTTTCTACACTATGCACTAATAATAATATCAAAAATGATTTGATTTTGCGTAGTAAGCATCTTTGACTATCATAAGAAGAAATCTCCTCCAATTCTGCGTTTGCATTGTGTGTGTGGTGGGAGGTCTTATGGTAGTTTCATTTTCCAAAAGCATTGCGAATTGACATTAAAGTTTTTCTGTTGTTTATTTTAAAGAATAACTGTTTTATGATCTCACACCAGTCACCATGACTGACTCGGAGTTTATTGTTTCCCTTCTAAACTCTGGGTGCCCACCAATTTCCACACGGGCAGTCTAGAGTTATATTATCAGGATATTCTGGATATTCTGGAGCTTTGGAGATAAGCTGGATGGCGAGACGTAGTATTTATATCTGATAGTATTTATTCCACTGTGTATTCTATATGAGGACAAGTTATATAACTGTCCATTGATGTGTTGTATTGAGTCGTATATTGACTCTGATTGATGTATGTATAACTGATATAGTTCTTTGTTTTAAAAGACTAGTAATTATCTATTGTATATTGTTCCGCTGCGATGTGTAAGATTCTGATATTGTTTTCTGTTTCTGTTTCTGCTCTTGTTCTGTTGTTGTTCTTCTTTCTATTCCTTCTATTTTCTTCTTCTTCTACTTTTTCTTTTTCTTAAAACCCTCACTATTGGAGTTTCCGGCACTCGATTGCTCGGCAGTCGATAAAGTGAGTATCGATGTCGAATTTTCGAAAGTCGAAAAATCCGGTATGTGACAATATTTTTCTTTGAAAATTCATATTAAATTTTCCATAGCTTGGAAAATTACAAAAATTGAAACCCGTCTCCAAAATCATATTTTACATGACATAAAATTTTCTCATAACATTCGAAATCAATTATAATCGATTTTACTCTTAAAATCGTGTAAAACCATATTTAAACAATTTTGTTTAAATCAAACATGGTATAAATCCAAGCATATAGTCATCCAAATCATCGTTAAAATGGATTTAATCTTAAACCCGAAAAACAAATGATCATAAAACAAAATAGAGATGATTTAGATTATTATTCACCTTGATCATGATAAGGACTTTGAGATTTGATTAAGATTAATCCCCTTGCTATAATCCTTAGTTTTAGACTAAATTTTATCCTCTTTCCTCCTAGTAATGGACGGCTCCTCTCTTTTGTTTGCGTTTATGATTTACGTTTTTAGGAAAATGGACGTGAGAAAGAATGAAACATGGGTTATAAGGGTTATGGTAATATGGCGTGGCTATTTCCTAATAAGCGCTTATGTTAATTAATCTCTTAATTATCATGCAAACCCAATTATAAGCACATTCTTTAATTTTTATAAATTTATCTCGGCCTTTAATTATTTATTCAAATCTCAATCCCCTTATCACTCTTACATTTATGTTATTGTTTTTAATTTATCTAATTAAATCTCCTGAATAATTTTATCAAAAATTAAGGATGTTACATTAGACTTAGCTTACTAATTCCCTTTTTATTTAAGGTAATAAGATTTACCTTAAATATTTATCCACCCATAAATCCCAGTTTAATGCTTATAAATGTCAATTCGTCCATAAAAATCTAACAGACATTTCCTATAACATTTATGTATGAATACTAATTTAAAATTAGTAACCTTTTATATCTAATCCATTTTTTTCAGTCCCATTAATCCATTTACCCTATCAAATTATTGCAACTCCCATATTTATTACTATTTATTGGAGTTACAACCTTCTAAATTCTTTTTCCATATGTTAATTATCCTAAATGCGAATATTACATGCAAGTTCGTTATTATCTTTTTATTTAATTATTATAAGCGTAGTAATTATGTACCAATATTTACTTTTACCAAATATGTTCTAGTTATATATCTTCACTAGAATATACTTTTCCGTGTTAAATTATTGGAATCATATCTAAAAAGATTATCCGCTAAATATTCAATAAATTGGTCCAAAACAAAAGATTTAACTTTAAAATATAAAAGATTACATCGTTTGAAATTACAGTGAATAATCATTTCTTTATATTATTGAAATAGACAGTGTAAACTACAATGAATTCATACTTTACACATCTTTCTCTTTCTATTTTCATCTATCCCTTTTTAGATCAAATGCTATATCTTTCTAAAAGGGAAAGAAATCAAGCTAATTTAAAAGTATTAAACGGATCTGAATTCCAACAATTCCAAATATAGAAAAGTTTATATTCAAAATAAGACTAGGGTAATAATCTAAATTTATAACATTATCATACAACCTATTTTAGGTCAGCAATAAATTTCATTCAAATCAATATTCTAAATTTATACTTTTGGGACTTATTTCTATATCACGTTGTATATTATGCTAAATCAATTCGTAACAAGAATATGTAGGCAATATTTATTATATTTAGATTATATTCAATTCATTGCCTATAACTCATATACAATTATCCAATTAGTCATAAAAATAAAATAACACTAACGGAATAATTTTCATATTATAACAATCTATAATATTTTCCACCTGCCTTTTAAAAGCGATCCAAATCTCCAGATCTGAAGTACAACCTTTGATTCATCTACAAATCTTTTTTAATCCAAGATATATGTATAAAAGAGTACATACGTATATAGAATTACAGATCTGAGAAGAGATTTGGGATTGAAAGAGAACATAGATACAATTATATATAAATATATAAATTGCCTCAAATACGCATATGATTGATTCTCTTCTCCTCTCCTTTTTATTAGATTTCTACTCTTCTCTGATTTTTATGAATATAGATACAAATATTTTATCTTTATAATTTCAAAAGAAAGTGGAGAAGAAGAAATGGCAGAGCTTCACTATTGCCTCCATAAAAATATGACAAGAGAAGGGAGGGCTATGTCTGAATTTACAGGTGCTAGAATCAACAAGAACCATTAGATCGAAATATATTAAATCTAGGCCATTGCGGCTTGGGTTTTTTGGAGCCACCAGGTCGCCACTAACCGTCCGCCCTTGGGTCAGTGGTTGATCGCTAGGGGTCGATCATCCCCAATAACAAATCGGCCTATGGGACCAAGCAATTAATACAAGAATGTTAATTTCTTCTTATTTAATTATTTTCATTTCGAATTCGTTTTTCGTTCATAACTTCTTCATTTGGATTCTGATCGCAAAACTCTAAATATGAAAGTTGCTCAGAATTTACCCACGAATGCAATGGTGCAATTTTTGTGGTCAAATTTCATAGTTTGCAAAAATTCCATTTTTGGAGCCTAATAATTAACTAACTACTAATTAAATAACTAACACCAAATTACCGGGTGTTTCATTCTACCCCACTTAAAAAGAATTTCATCCCCAAAACTTCACCAATGACTAAGTCAAGGTTTTGGCTCTTAATTACCCTAAGCTACACAACGAATGAGTGTACAACAAATTTTGCAACCAAACATGGACAAGTGCATAGTGTATAATTGTATCACCACACGGAAAATATGTGTAGCGACCCGAACTTCTATCACCAGAAAGTCGCATCAGCTTTAAGAAAGAAAGGGATAGAAAAGAGAAAAGATAAAGAAGAAAGAAGAAACAACATCAGAATCTCAACAGCGGAACGAATAAATTATATTAATCACATAAGTATTACATAATATACAACATCAACTAGAGTTACACAGCTAATACATCACATACTAGACAGTTATAAACACCTATCTAGTTAATACAACTCGATACAACTCAAGTACAACACAGAGATACCAACACAGCGGAACACTATACATATCTATAACGCTGAAGCCTCCTACTCCATTGCTTCTCCACAATTCATCAAGCTAACCTGAATCCCTTGGCTACTTGTAAAAATTTGACTACCCGAGAGTTTAATAAAAACAGAAATAAACTCCGGGTCAGACATGGGTCTGGTATGAGTAATAGGTTAAAGTTGCTTAATTTTGAAAATCCTTTGAAACAAAAGGAATCACGTAAGACTCGCCACACATAAACATGGGTAAGTTTTTACCTTACGCTAACCAAACATTTGATAGGAAATCCAGTGATATTATAATAGGGTCTAGGGTTTTCAAGTAAAATATAGAAATAGCTGGAATGCTTACATCTCACGTTCCAACATAGTTGGGCACAACTAATACGTATGGCACTTATTGGAGATTGGATTCCATACAATGGCAGGGCTACTGGGGTACCGCCCGTCAAAGTACGTGGCCTAGATCACCGTACCGAGGACCCGCCCTAAGTCCCCTGCAACACAAAGCCGGAACCATCCCTTACTGGACAGTCCCAAACAAGACAACCCCGCAGTCGGTGCGCAATTCCAACTGCCCACTAAGCCAAATAAAAAGGGACCTCTAGACAGGGGTATATCTCGCTCTCAGTGGGTGCTACCCACGAAGCCTTGCTGCACCTCCCCTGTTTTAGCCATTCCCGATTGATGAGGCTTGAGGCTACGATTACCTCATCAGAACACATCACTTAGAATGCTCATCGTCCACCTGTTCTGAAAGCATTCAATCCATACAAGTTCGTTCCGGGTTCGAACGAAACCGAAGGCATTATCTCGTTACACTCATTTTGGAATCACCCTCAGAGTTAACGACAATTACCCTTGCACTCTGAATCTTCATCTTCACTTGAGATTCACGACCTATCGTTAAATTGGATCGATGTGGTTTTCGGACCCCCAAATATGGTAAGATCCGATCCCGGTCTCATCGAAATCCAAAACGCCATCTTTTAGGTCCAAGTTGTTTTAATGTTTAAAACAATTTCAATTTATTATCTATATCAACACAGATAGATAATTCACAACAACACTATAGATAATCCACATCACAAACAGATAATTCGCATAATCATCATATTTCAATCAAGTATCCATATCACAAAGTATTATCAGTCCATTTAAGGCAATCAAAATCATCCATTTATACATGAGCAATGATTAAATAATCACTCTATAACTAATTTAAAACGAATTAAATTAGTTACTTCCTCTTTAATTAATTTAAAGTAAATTAAATTAATTACTTCATTAAATCTTGCTTACATATCCATCAATCAATTAATCAATCATAAGTTACTTATTTATTCCAATTAATCATCTTTGATTAATTCCAGTAATTATCCTTTAATTAATTACAGAAATTAATCTTTGAATAAATCCATAAATTAACTATTTATAATTAATTTCATTCATACTTAATTTATTACATTTTTATCACTTTATTGATTTACTATTCCCAAATTAATCAATCCCTAATTACATCAATAATTAATGATCTCTAATTAGTTATTTTATCAATTAATTTTTATTAAGAAAAACTAATCTTCAATCACATATATTAATCATCTTGATTAATAACATACAGTAAACAACTGTCCTTAATTAATTACTCCCCAATAAACAGATTTAATTAATCCCTTAATTAATTTCAAGTAATTATACTCAAATTACTTCCATTAACAAAACATCATCCAATTTATTACATCCAGTAATTATTCATCAATTACTTTTCTAAGTAATTATACCTCCAAATCATCAAGTGATTAATCCAAATTAATTAAACTAAATTAATTAACTCAAATTAATCAAATTACTCAATTAATTATAATGAGTAATTAATTCCTTAATTACTTCCCATTAAGTAATTACACTTAAACAATTACAATGATTATTATTAAATTAATTAATCTAATTAATTATTAAAAATCAATTACATTAATTAATTATAAAATAATCTAGTTAATGACCTTCATTAACATTTATTTAATTACTTTTCTAAAATAATTAACTTACATTAATCATTATTAATTATAAGTTAAATTAACCATTCATTAATTAATTAAAGTCTAATCTATGATTCTTAATTACATATTAATTACTTAATTCATTATTTAAACTTTAATTAATACATTTAAACTTGTAATTACTAATTTAATCAATACAAATTATCAATTATCGTTCTAATTATCTTAATGGTTAATGAATTTAAATCCTTAATCTTTATTACTTAAAGTAAACTCATTTTTCATTATTGATTAAGTTTTCACTTTCAATATGTTTGAAAACATTTATTTCACTTTATAAAGCTAACTTTTAAAAACCTTTAAATTACAAATTAAAGCAATTCTTTTGTTATGAAGGGATTTTAAATCAAATTCCCTTAAGTTCAAAATATTTAAACTTATTTAAAGTATTTAAATTTATAAACTTTCTTCACTTCAAAATCTGGAATTTAAACTTAAGCCTAGGTTACAAAATTTTGATTTAAACTTTCCTTTCCCATTTTCAAAATTCCATTTTTGACCTCAACTTTTTAATTTTACTTAAACACTTAATGTTTTTATAAGTTTGAGTTTAAAACAAACTTTATTTAATCAAAATCTAATTGTACAATCTAAACTTGAATTCATATATTTAAACTTTTATTTAGACTCAGTTTAACTTTGATTTCAATTTAAAACCAACATTTTAAAACTGTTAAACTGGGTACAGGTTTAACTCTGAACAAAAACTACCCGAGCCTCCTTGGTTTACTTCGAGTAAAACATCAAAAGCTTTGAGCAAAACATGAATCAACTCGAGTAAATCCCGAGTGCTCTTCCTACCCAAACCCAAAACTCAACAGGGAAACAAAATGCACGGTGCACGTGCACACCGTCGATGATCGACTCCAGTCATCATCGCGTCGCCGAGCAAGTCGACCACGCCGCAAATACCAACTCCAGATCGTCAACACCCCTTTCTCTCCTTGCAAACGAAAATGAGCTCGCCTACCCAAACCTGGAACGCAAACCAGAAAACACCACCACCCTAGAAAACTTAGTCGACCTCGCCGCCTCATCCATCGGAACCCCTGAAATTCTGGCCACCGCTACGTCAACAACTCCTCTGCCAAACCCCAGCAGCGCTTGACACTCGATCGAACGATGACGTCGAACGAAACGAAAAAAACACAGCGCCTCAAAACTAGGTTTACGAAAAAGAAAACATCGCCGCCGCCGCCACTGTGGTCAGACCACCACTCCACCATTTTTCCGAGCTTCCCCGATCACACCTCCACCTCCAGACTAAAACTCGACATCTCCAGTCGACAAGATCACCCACGGCAACCCAAAAAGCCTAAAACAGTCGAACCCAGACTGCTCTTCACTCCCTCCTCTAAAAATTATGATTTTTGTTTTGAAAATCATGTTTAAGTATATAGATTCACTTTACATACCTGAATTCTTAAATTAAGAATTTTTTTTTTAACTTATTTAAAGTTGTACTCAGCTTTCTTGATTTTCCAGAGACAATTACATGTTGTTTCAGCTTTAATAAATTTTTAACACTTAGATTATAACCAAACAAACAAAATTTGTTTACATCCTAAGTTCAAACAGTTATTAGATCAAGTGATGAAGGTTTGTTTACATATCTACTAAAAAAAATAAACAACAGGCTAACAGAGTATCAAAGGGTAAAGATATACACAGATTTTCACAATCACATATATACACAATACATATTATCACAGAGAACAACATGCTCCATATTAACTTAAGTTATATTTTTAAAAAAAATGTTACTCACCTGAATTTGTGAAAGAACAAAGCCTGGTTTGCTTTACAACAGGCTTTTGAAAACAGCTTTGAATTTGCTAATTGAAGCTTCTCTTGATTTCTGTTTTGTTGGATTGCTTGTTGATTTTGAATGTTTGTTTAGGTTTTTATATGAAGTTTTATTTTAGCTTTTACTTAGCTCGAATTGAAATGAAAAGATGATATGGGAAAGTAGCTTACAGGGTGGTATATAAAACAAGTTACAGGGTACATTATATTTTATACAAAACAGTATATAAGTTTGTACAATATCAGAGGTAATTTCTTAGCTTGGTGGCTGAGATTGTAAGTTTATGTACTAGAAAAAAATATTGCATTAGCTAGCATTAAATGCCATCGTCCTTATTATGTTTATTTTCTTTACCAGCCTACATACCTATTTTGATTTGGTTGTTCTTAAGTTTGCATGCCTATCATACTCGAAAACTATTTGTTTACATACTTACCCTATGCAAGCCTACATGCTTACTCTTCTAACATGTTTATTTGACTATGCAGATTTTATTTGGAGGCTGGCAAATCTTTCTTATGTATTTTATTTCCTTGTTTTATATTTTAGAAATGTAATTGAATGTTATTTCTTTTGTTCACTTGCCTATGCAGATTCCTTGTTTCACATTTTATTATTATCATACTTAGTGTATTTGTTTTAAAATTTACAAAACTATAAAATTTATCTTATGTATATTTGTTTTATTTCTATGTCTAACTTATCACTTAAAATCTTGTATTCCTATATGTACATTTTTATTTATTAATATTATTTAAAAAAACACATTTATCAATTTGAAATGATTTATAAAAGAAATTATCTACTTTACTATAAACTACTTATTTTATAATATATATTAAAGTATCATTTGACAAAATTGTATTTAAAACTTATATATATTTTAAATCATATTTTTATCAAGCTATACTTAAAAAGAGAATAGAACAAATCTTTAATAAATTTTAAATTTAACTTAAGCTAGACTAAATTTTAACTATTAAACATTTATCTTAAGTATTTAAAACCATATATTTATTTATTTAATAGCTTTGAAAAGCTTAATATTAAATGAAATCATAATTTCCAAATCACTAAAATGTATATTAGAATTTGAAACATAAATTTATTAGTTAAATTTAAAACAAAGCTTTCCTATCTACAATATATACAAATGTATATTCATTATAAATAGAAAATAATTTATTAGTTTTAAAAGATAAAATTCACCAATTAGATATTTATTAAAAGAAAAGTATTAATTCAAATCTTATTAACAAAGATATATCAAATCAATTTAATATTTAATATAGATTATTAAATTGATATTTCTCAAAATTCCGGGTTGTCACAATATGTATGCAAAACGACTCTAAATCGGATTGTCTTATATGAATGCATATTTATTGAAAACTTTTTTGAAAAATGATGCAAACAACACACATATTTACTTGCAGTACTACGTGTATGCAGCTTTTTGAAAAGTCTTTTCAACTAAAAACCTCCCATACTCTTACAAATAGAAGTATGAAGCAACAAATTTTGCATCCGCTTCCTATCATCCAATAATCTAGCACACCAAAATATCGCTTTCCAAACTTTACTCCTATGCTGGAAAGAGGAATTTGGACAGAGAATTTAACATTCTTACCACTCTATAATCTTCCTATTCCCGTAGTAAGTGGAAATTTCTTTACTACCCGGATTTACACTAAATTTTCCATGCACAAAACTCATAATAGGGCTTATTTTCAAGCTCTAAAATGTAACTAAGTCTAAAACTAAACTTAGGTATGTCGTATACCCGTACGGAAAAAGAAATTCCAAGGGTAAAACAGCTTTTTCCTTGTTGTCGCTTGCATTTATTGCATCGTCGATCCCAATGCAGCGCTGAATTCACAAATTCTAACTCTATTTACCTTCCCTACACCTACCATGTGGCCTTCAAAATCAAAGTTTTCAAAAAAAATCTCTCACATTTCAAATTTGTACGTCAATTGGAAAATAAAACCCCAAAATATTTAGACGCACATTTTCTCTTGAGATAAAATTTTGAACAAAAATTCTAAAAACAATTTTATAGTCAAAAATAACTAAGACATAAAAATTTTACTTACTTTTTTTTAAAATTGGAACTTTCAAATCCAGGGAAAAAATTTCAAAATAATTTCCTTCTCAAAAATTTTGATAAATCAAGCCACAATTTTAGCATAGTCGGAAATAGGTTATGTGCTTTAAGAATAAAAAAAATTCCAAAATTCTATTACTAATCTTTACCCAAAAATTTGACATTTTATTTAGAAATGCATCTATTATTCAAAAAATTTAGCTTTCACGGAACATGAACAATGACCCTTGATAACTAAACAACTTTATCATGTCCTTCGCTAAAATTTCCAACTATTCTAAACATCCAGTCTTATATTGTTTTTATTATTGGTTAAGTGTCTTTATGAGATTCTCGTATTTATATTGTTTCTCTATTGCGCACATATATATGAGCGGTTCGCATATCCAGAGACAATAACACAAAAAATGAATAGAAACTCATAATATCGTGTATGAATTTTATAAGAGACAACTAACAGTTTTACAACCCAACTACCCAAACGAAAAAAATGTGGAAATAAAAGATATAACAATCCTATATAAAACACTGCCTAAGAACTATAAGAAGATCCCGCTCTACGGCTGGAGCTCGAACCATTGCCACGACTGCGGGATGTTCGTAGCATGGCGGCTTTGCACCCAATCTCACGTCCCTAGCACTGTTGCTCCATCCTAATCTCTCGAAGCTCTGCCTGAACCTGATGAATAGCAACATGCTTAGGATTCATATATCCCTCGACGCCCTACGATATCCCCTGTTGTTGTTGATGCAGCTTTGGTATTGGTACAAGTGGTGTTGCAAGCGGTAAAGGAATATTCATCCTCTTCATGGTGGTTTGGTCGAAGGTGGGAGGGACCTTCCTCACTACTGGCTCTTCGCTCAAATTTACCTCGTAATGCCTAAACACTCAAGTGCGCAAGTGACAATATGGAAAGTGAGTCCTTGGGGTACCGACTCCCTGATTGACCATATGGAGCATCAAGACACGAGCTAATTGACGACTACACCGCAAATTATAGCATAGGTCAGCTCTCTGTGCTGAGGTATAGATCTGATCAAAGATCCCCGTCTTTGGAATGATGTTGTAGTGAATGATGCACACGACAAGACACGCCATTAGTCGCAAATTGTAGATCCTCTAACCATAGACATTTCCAGAAAATATTTGTTGTAGAATCTCAGGATTAGTCATCTCTATGTCATCCAAATCTACGCCTGCTGCAGCCAAGGTTTTAGATATCGGATTTCGGTCATGTTTCATCTCGGAATTTTTACACAAGTTATCTCGTATCGGGGGAGATCTCGGACGAGATGAGTACATATCGGGTGTACATCTCAAATTGACATCTCGGGTCTTATAATGCATCTCGGGAATATCTTGGATGTACTTATGTGTCCAAAATTGATGTGTCAAAAATTTATTTGATGGTTATAACTTTCTTAGTAAAAATAAGAATGGTAACATACTTGATTTACATGGAAAAACGAATATTTTTAGAAGAGTAGTAGCTTGATTAGCTTAATTGATTTGGTAATGATTGAATAATATCCTTTTATTTGAACATAATAAAGAAGTGAAACTTTTCGCTATGACTCATTAAGATAAAAAGTAAAGAATATGTTCAAGAAGTTGGTAATTATAATTGGATTGAGTAGTTCCTTTTGAATCAATATGAAAATAAAAAATATTATGAAAAATAAGAAAAATGTATAATTTCAGGTGAGTTCTCGGATTGAGATTTTGAGCCATATTTCGGGTGAGATTTGAATATCTCGAATAAGATGAGTGTCGAGGGAGATATGGAGGAGATTTGATGTCTCGTCTCGTTCAAGTGTGAAAATGAGATATCGGAAGATATCTCGGGCGATATATATGAGATTTAAAACCATGGCTGTAGCTATCTCCAAAATCCCAATGAGATCATCATTTGACATATCAATCTGAGCTCCTTTAACCTCGGACTTAATATAGCTGTTGCCACTATCAAAATTCTACACCATCTATGTATCGAAAAGAAGGACGCAGCGTGGGTGTTATTCCCGCTCATAAGTCTCAAAGCGAAGGATCGGTGCAAGTCCTGCAACGACGAAAAGCTCTTCAAGCCAAGAGTGGCGAAATCTTCGAATTTCATTGGTCACCCATGAAGAGAATCAATGTTGACCATTCTGAGATAGTGGCGATCTTCCGCTCGCTGCGGCCAAGCCAAGGGGCTTCTTGTAGAGTGTGGCCGGGATGACGAGAGGAAGAGCTGTCGGTGCGTGGCGATGCCATGGGCTATAAGGCAAATTGTAAATGGGAGTAAAGCGTATAGTTCCGGAGTAGTGGAGGAGCAAGATCCAACATGCAAGGATTTTGGCGTAAGTTGGTAGAGGAATGGAGAAGAGAGGCTTTGGTTAAGCAGAGGAAAGGGAGCTGGAAATGGGATCTGCTATAAAAATTGAAGAGGAGGAAGAGAGTGAGGGGGTGCGGCAGCTGAAGGTTTGGACGTGACTTATAGTCGCTTTCCAAGTTCGGGTTTGACCCAAATCCACCTACCAGTCGACCGCTACCCAAGATTTGGGCGTGGCCTGAACCTGCACCCAATAGGGCTCATTATAATTATTAATATTCTAATGACCATTCCGCACACCAACTTCTTCTTAACCAATCTAAAAAAATTCTACCTTCCACATGATGGTATCCACCTTACCGTGTAAACCCTTCCTTGGAAAGATTGCGATAGCCTAAGCAAAACTATCACGACCAACAACACTTCCAAAAAGCTAAAAATATTCTAGCTTCTATTTCCTGGCCACTTCGTACAAAAATATTTCTTTTAATAGCTGATAGGTACAATAACACTTCAAACTGCATACCCTAATAAAGTTTCATGTCATTCCTATTTTGTTTGTAGCTTAACGAGGAAAAAACCCCTCGATTTTATAAACCGAAAAATCATCGAGCTAAGTATATGCTCCTTTATACTTGTTTGCAAATAATAGAAACTACTCCATGCCAAAACCTCCCTTAAAGGTCAAACTAATATATACATACATATGTACATATATATATATATATATATATATTAGGGTTTCTAAAAACCTTTTTAAAACACAAATTTTCCAAATTGAAAAACTATTTTCTTGCTAAAAATCAATATCAAGCCTTTACTGATATATATATAAATATTTAAGGATTTAAAGAATTAATATTTTATAAACCAAAATTTCTTAATACGACCAATCTAGTGGTATACTTGTTTCTTCGAAAATTAAAATTTCAAAACTTTCCCACAACAAAAATTCCAAAATATACCTTTGGGAAAAGAAATCCTTTGAAAACCCTTTTCCAAAAATCTAAGGCATTTCAAAATATACTTTATAAAAATTCTCTAGTAGGTTTTAGATTAAGGAATTGACATTGATTATTCAAAAAAATCAGGTCTTCCATCAAAGAGGTAATCAATGAATGCACCTTAGCAAAACTTGCTCCTGGACAATTGTGACATAAAAAAAATATAATTTTCCATCTATCTGGATTAGTTATGTGTCTTTGATTGGAACTAAAATTAAAAAATGACAAGGTAGCTAGAATCTCAACAGTCAAGTCAAATACCTCAGGTCTCTAGGATTCAACCATATTCGTACTTATTCTATGCATCAACATCACTTTACGCATCGCCAGCACTCCGTGGGGTACTTTGAAGTCGGCATGAAAATCATAACTCTAAGACATTTCCAACTCATAGTTGCTTTGCCTATTCCTTCGGGGTGGAACTACAACAACTTCTATAGTCGGAACTCATAGAATCTAACGTAAAAATATATTATTACCAGATAGGAAAGTACGAATATGTTCTCTCAATTTATCCTAATCCCTCTGATCTATTAAACTAGGCTCCAAATGTAACAAAGCGCACCTTAATGGGCCAAAATTTTGACAAATATCAAAACAAAAGTCCATCAGAGCATAGATCATTGGATTTGGTACCTGGAAATAAGCATGAGCATTATCAGAGATTGATAGAAATCTAAACTTACAGTGGAAACAATAATAGGATAAAAAATACTAACTATGACTACTACATTGGAATTAATGGCATTCTTTGAATAGTAGATTGTCACATCATCATCAAACATGAGAGAAAGAAGACTTCTCCAACAACAAAGCACACCCATCTCCAGTGACATGTTCCTCTAAAAAATTTTATGTGGGTTGTAATAAGGAGGAGGGTTAGAACAGCGTTCTGGTGATTGGAAAAATATATATACTTTCCATAGCATAAACTTATACCCATTGGTTTCTATTTAAATGTTATGTCCATTAAGGTTAGCAATTCTAGTCTAACCTTACATTGCACACACGATTGCATACTTATCCCTTCATAAGGTAAGATATATTAATGAAGCCATATCAACCACCCAATACTACCAAATCCATTAGCCACTCAGTACTTCTAAAATCTAAGCGGGCTTCTATAATACTTCTAAAAAGAGAAAAAGCCCGACTCTGTCATTTAAGATCTTAATCAAGGTAGACCCCATCATTTAAAACCTATTCCTATGTGGCTTCCTAACAATGTTGTCAATGGTCGGTGGGTCCTAGCTACAAGACATCTAACCACTATTTAAGGCTTTCGACATTTAATGTCCAACTATTGCCACATCTATCGACAATAGCCACTTAATACCTTTTATTATAAAACGGGCAGACTTTGGTCATTTAAGATCTTAACTAAGGCAGACCCCATTATTTAAGACCTATCCCCAAGGCGTGCTCCTAAATGGTATTATTGTTATTATGGCCTTAGCAATGTGAGAGACTATACCCAAGCAACTTAATACTTCCTAGTGGAAAATAGGCTGACTCTGTCATTTAAGACCTATTTCCAAAAGCAAGCTCCTCACTGGTACTATCTAACTGTCATTGCTTGGAAATCTCATTAGGCAACTTAATACTTCTTTTATAGGAAAGAGAAGGACCCTACAGTCACTTAAAACCCTAAATCTAAAGCGAACCCTTCCTGAGATATCCATTCTCACTTTTAATTATAAATATGGAATGTCATTAGATTGCTTCTTTCGCTAGGGAGACGGACCCTTCAACCACTTAAGACCTTAACATCGAAGTAAACCCTTTTTAGAGACATCCTTATTTATTTATTTGGAATCTCACTATGTAACTTAATACTTCCATTTAGAAGAGAGGTGGATCCTTCAGCCAGTTAAGACCTCAAACTAGAAGCAAACCCCTATAGGGATATCCCTCACTGCTCCCAATTCCAAATTTGGACCATTTAACACTTTCCAATTAAGAAAGCAAGCCTAGTCACTCACGTCGTCATGGATCCTAGGATTAGTGATATCTCACATCAGTAGTAAGTACACAGGGCTGCTGGTAGCCTCAAAGTGAAGTGCAATCTTCCGTCGAGTGACTCTACTAACTTCTCATCACTAACCCACTAAGTCCAATTAACGAACCTATATCTTTATTTATAAAATCTTAGGCGAACATTGGACTTATCTTACTAATTTTCTTTTTATTTAAGGCAATAAGATTTATCTTAAATATTTATCCACCCATAAATCCCCATTTAATGCTCATAAATGTCGGTTTGTCCATAAAATCCTAATGGACATTTCCTAAGACATTTGTGTATGATTACTAATTTAAAATTAGTAACCATTTATGTATATTCCATTTTTGTCAGTCCCATTAATCTACTTATCCTATCAAATTATTACAACTCCCATGTTTATTACCATTTATTGGAGTTACAACCTTTTAAATTCTTTTCCTATTAGTTAATTATGGTAAATGTGAATATTACGTGCAAGCATCATTATTACCTTTTTATTTAATTAAAGCGCAATAATTACATACAAATATTTACTTTTATCAGATAAGTTCACTTATGTATCTTCACTAGAATATACTTTTCTGTGTTAAATTGTTGGGATCATATCTAAAAAGATTATCCGCTGTAATTTCCATAAATTAGTCCAAAACAAAATTTAACATTAAAATATAAAAGATTACATCGTTTAAAATTATAAGGAGTAATCATTTCTTTTTATTACTGAAATAGGCAGTGTAAACTACAATGAATTCATACCTTACACATCTCTTTCTCTTTTTATTTGCATCTATTCCTTGTTAGATCAAATGTTGTATCTTTCTAAAAGGGAAAGAAGTCAAACTAATAAAAAGGAATGAAATCAAACTAATTTACAAATATTAAATGGATCCAAATTCCAACAATTCCAAATATAGAAAAGTTTATATTCTAACAAGATTAAGGTAATAATCCAAACTTATGACACTATTAAATCTATTTTATATTTGGAATAAAGTTCATTCAAATCAATATTCTAAATTCATACTTTTGGGACTGATTTCTAGATCAGGTCGTATATAATTGTAACGACCCACCTTTTCGGACGGTTTAAATCGACAATAAACCAAACATGTCAAACTCAAACCATTCAAAGGGGAGGATTGTTATGGGGTAAATAAGAAAAATAAGAGAAAGAAATAAAACAAACACAGAATCTCATAGCGGAATGACAAAATATAATAATCAAATAACAGTTCATGAAGTTGTTTACAAATAACATTAGATTACAATTTTACAACACAGAATCAGAGCTACATACAACAGGAATAATAAATAAATGTAGTGGATCAACATGATGCAAGAGAATAAATAAAATAAATAATAATAGTATTAAATCTTCGTCTTCGTCCTTCAAAAGCAGTCTTCGATACACTGAAAATATCAGACTAACCCGAGCGAATTGAAAAGACAAAACACTCGAGTCAAAACTAAAAGATCTTATGTAAGTTAAATCAACAGTAAATAAATATGAGTGCAACGGCGTCAGAGATGTTTATGGGTTTTGACATCTTCTATCTAGTTTCTAACACTACAACAAAAATATCATTTTACAACACTAATTCTGCAACAGTTCAACAAAGTGTTGTAAAAATGGTAGATCTTTCACAGCATTTTTTAAGAAAAATGTTGTAATAAATTTTTCCAGCCAACGTTCTCTATATAAATGTTGTATAATAAAAAATATTTACAATGTTTGTTTAAACTGTCGTAGAAAATAATTTTTAACAATGATTTTTTTACATTGTATTATATTTATTTTTTCATAACATATACGTAATGTTATTGAAATATGCAATTAAAACAACGTTTTTTTAAAATGGTAAATTTATAGTATTCAACAATATTTTTCAAATGTTTTAAATTCGGTGTTAAACAACAACAAAAAATAGTTGTGAATTCTATTTATTTTTTATTTTACAACATCTACATAATGTTACACTACAAGAGAAATGACTAATTTCCGATGTAGATTAGCGACGCCATAGTGATTCAGCATCGGTGCGGCGTCGTTAAATTTATTTCCTTCAGATAATATCACTAAGGCATCACAAAGACGTCACTAATTAAGTACGTCTTAGTGACCCCATGAATATTACAACATTTACAATTTGGCTTCATAAATGCGTTGGTAATTACTTACGTTTTTGCGACGCAATGAAAATTTAGGGATGACGCAGTGACGTCATCTTCATTTATTTTTAATTTTTTGGCCTCACAAAACATAAGGATTTATCTATTCTTAGGCGACTTCATTGAAATTTTGCAATCTGCATCCCTACTTTATTTCTTATTTGAACGGTTCAGTTCGTAAAATCCAACGCCTATCACTGGTCATCCGCGTACATCTTACCAAAGCCGTCGATTCTGGAAAAAATGGAATCCAACAATTCACAATTAACTCATAATTACATATTACCTCCTCACACAAAGGATTCATGAATTGGGAAAATATGAAATTAACCTAGTTTCTTCAACGCTGGAGCTACTACCATGAGAAAATCACCAACGTTCGCGATTTTATAATTACAGATCTGGGTGGGGTTGTGGATTCAGTGAGGCGAGGTGGAGATTGGAAGTTGCGAAATGATGGGTTTGGGTTGTGTGGTTTGAGGCAAGTGAGTTGGATGTTAGTATCTGCTCATTCGGATCTGGAGTAGGCAGCGAAATCTGGGTTGGTATACCAGTAGTTGTTAAATTTGCGATTTGGGTTGTGTGTGTTTGTGCCAAGGTTTTAATTCTCCCCGAGATCAGCCGAGATGAAAATCCGAGATATTAGCCAAAATCCGAGATTTGGCAGCTTGGTTAGTTATAAGTCTTTTAAATATCGCCCGAGACAGCCGAGATATTTGCCCGAGATATTGGCCCAAATCCGAGATTTGAAACCTTGGTTTGTGCTAATTGTGTTTGGATCTCGGATGACGTTGATTGGATCTGACGCATTCGCTAGGGAGAGAAGAGGATGAAGACGATGTGGGTATAGGTTTCTAATGCGGATGTTTGGAGGAGGCAAGTGAGGATGAGTTATTGCGATGGGTGGTTTGGTTACTCCGATAAGCAGTTATCCCAATCCGCAATACATACATACAGTTATAATCTGAACACCAATTATTGGACCCAGCAGTTTAATTATACTCCTCCTAGCAATTTTCACAACAACAATTTAGTTACACTCCTCTAAGCAGTTATCACAGTTAACTGTAAGTCCACCTATTTCAAGACAGCACTTATCACAGTCAGTGCACCTATTTCCCAAGACATGTTACAATAGCTCGTGTAACCTTTAATCCAACTCTGCAGGCAATGTAAGTGATTCTGCTTTAGTTTGTAGTTTATGCATTTGCGTTTTAACTAGAAAGGTTTAGTTCATTTAGGTTTTATTATTCAGTTATTCCAATTGTTATTGTTTGAACCTCATTTTCAGTTGTGGCTTATTCAACAAGTAACAACCTGTAACCATTTGGGTCAACCATTAAATGGCATTATACATGTCGGTTTATGGCTAAGCCATTTAAAACATCATACACTATGTTTTAACGCAATCTCTTTGCCAAATGCAATGAAATGACATTATCTTAGCTGTTTTAATGGTTTTCGATTTGTTTGTTGAGACATTTTTTTATTTAGTTTTGATTGTTTTGGTGCCTAGTTAACTTGTTGGGTGCTCTGTGGCTAATTAAAAAGTAAAAAAAATTGACTGTTAGGAATGTTGCTATAATACTTTCTCATCAAGGGACTGGTGTAGTTTGTCTTTTGACCAAAAAAATGACATTTGCTAGCCTATTTTACACCTATAGGCAAGGTTTTAAATATCGGATTTCGGTCACGTTTCATCTCAAAATTTAAGTTTTATATTGATTTTATGTCGTTTACAGATTATTTAGTTGAGATGGATGTCTTGGACTTTTAAGATCTGGAGAAAAATAAGTATACCACACAGTTTTCCACTTCATGCTCAGAGTATCCATTTGGATTTCAAAATCAGGTAATTTTTTGTTAAATTGCTGTGGAATTATTGTTTTTTTTGCTGTTGTCTGAGTCTTTCACCACTTTAATCTTATTACATGTAAAAGTTGATTTAATTTGTTTAATTTTTCCTTGAGTATTTCTATGAAATCCACAATACATCTCAAACCAATAATAGAGTTAATTGTAGTAAATATAAATAAAGGTTTATTACGATCGAGAAACCAACTATTTTTTGTGCTTTACATAAAGTATTAATATACAGAGCGATGTTTCAACTTGTTATGAACGGTTTTGGCCATATGAAATGCAATAAACTCAAAGTTCTCATCAGTTTGTTCCTAGTCTTATGTAATGATGAAATGTCGATGTTGCAAGGATGATGAATTCTTACATAAACCTCCTTGGTTTTTTTAATGATAATGTTTGGTAGTGTTATGTATAGTTTTCACTAGGACCTTTTTCATATTCAATATTGTTATATAACAGATTCTCTTTAGAGAATTTTCATGTTTATTTATTGCAGTGGCGTCTTTGAAATATTTTCTGTACTGGCTTTTAAAATCTGTGAATGACTTTATTTATATCTTTTCAGGACCTGTCAGCATTCTTTTTTGATGCATTACTAGGTCCTTGATATCAAGATGCCAGGTAGTACTTGTAAGCTTGCTAACTCTGAGTACCATATTTTGAATTCATTTGTCCAATGTTTCAAAATATCCTCCTAGGTAAAATTGTTAAAGAAAAGATTATAAAAAGTTCCAAGGCTATAAGAAACTTGTGTTTGAGATCGGTAAGATTCCTTACCCTAGTTACATTCATTCATATAGCAAGACAATGGTGGATATTTTATTTGCAGATATAGTCTTATGCTGTATTGATTAAAGTTTACCAACATGCCTATAATGCATTCAAATTCAGCATAAAGTTTGCTAAAATGACAGTGTCTATTTCTATTGTAAAACTTCATTTCTCTTCTTGGGTGATACCTTATCTCATAGAATTCTTTCAGTAAAAACGTCAAATCTATTACTAAACTAAAGATTCCTACGACTGATTTAAACTGTACCCCAAAACTTTGATGCATGCGTGTTTACATTATTTACATATCAGGTTTTAATTATATCCAAAATTTAGCATACAATTGTTTATATGCCTTGGTTAAGGTTGCTGTCGCCTTTTGATAATTTCTGAATTTGTGAAAGACTAGATATTGCATTATATATCAACTTCGTTATTCTTTTAGTATTATTATTGATGCTAAAATGAGTTTCATGATTATAAAGGAAACATAAACTTAGATTGGTCTGTCATCTATGTTATACAATTTTTTTAGCAGTATAAATATTGCTAGATTTACAAGAAGAAACAAAAAGTTTATAAATAGGAAGGCATGGTTTGATGTTTGGTTTGTTTATCTGCTTATAATGGATGTGTAAAATGTATCATAGGAGACTTGTCCAGACTGGCATAAAATGTGTAAAAGGAATGGTGTCAATATTAGCGACTTCATGCAGCCTACTATAGTAGGTAATGTAAACCACTAAAAGAATTATGTGAACGCGCTAATCAGTAAATCTTGATTCATGAATCAGAATCATATACATATTTCTTCTACAGTTCTGCAATGTAACTGTTGACCAAGAGAATTAGATAACAAAAAAATTGCAATGGTTAAGATTACTATTTCATGTTGCTTTTATTGAGTATGTTTGGCGTCATATCAACAAATATGTCATTAATTAACATGGTCAGTCGAATTATTTATTAAAGTAACCATTTATTATTCTATGCGTCTATATTGGATGCTTTCATAGATTGAGCGATAAAATGATTAACACATAAGGTAAATAAGATAGGATGTAATTCAGGAATGTATAGAGATTAAATGCATCTTTATTAAGTTCTGTTCTTGTTTCCTTTACTGCATGTGCATAATTTATAATATCAGTAGGATGTCACATTTCTCCATTATTTTTTTGGTCAAAAGTGATTTGCAATGTAGAACTAAAATATGACATTAAAGCCTATAACTACAGCCAAATAAATGTTTTACCCAATGATTTGATACTTATTGTATATTGTTGTACTAACAGGTATGGACGTAAATGAGAAAAGGTCAAGATTCCAAGTTGTTCTCCCTGCTTTTATTATGGTTTGAGCTATACATCAAAGCACTTCTACCTGCTTTTCGTTATAGTTTCAAATGTATATCAGAGCACTTCTACATGCTTTTATGATAGTTTCAAATGTATTTTGCAATTGTACAGTTGTACTACAATATGAAATGTACTATCTTTTACTCTTTGGCATGAATAAAAATGTATTATTTTTTACCTTTATGTTGTGTAAAGTTGAATAAATTATGTTTACAATGATACGAGGTTGTTATGTTATATATAATAATAATATTATTATTAATAATAAATGTTATAGCATCTAACAAGTTTGAAAATATACTTACAATGTTTCAAAAACATTGACAACTTACAAACACAATGTTTTAAAATTGTCATGTTAAGATTATTTACAACACATTGCTTACATTATTAAATAAACATTTTACAATTGTTGAAAAGTGTTTTAAACGGCCTTGTGATATTTTCTTTAATTTTCAATAACATTTAAGTAATGTTCTAAGAATTATCTACTACAACTTATTTGCAATGTTTGGATAAAAGTTGTAAAAATCTATTCATCTTTTACAACTATGGATATAACAACGTTTGCATAAACGTTGTTATATTTCTTTAACAACATTTATTTAATATTGTAAAATGGTTATTTTGTTGTAGTGTATCGTGAGTGCAATAACTTAAGAGATGTTTGGGATTCCATCTCCTAAGTATCCATTAAACTATTTACATACATAGTACAATACGCTATTATAATAGTGTTTACAGTAAAGTATTAAAATAGCATTAAGTCATTACCTATATCCCCCTTAACAAATTTTATATAATTCCATAGGCTATACAGTACTGTAAACTTCACCGTAAACTGGTGGGCTATCAGGGAGCACTCGACATAAACCAAACTCGTAGAAGGCGTGATAAGGCATGTGACATGGCACGCGAGGCAATGCCAAGGTAGGATTCTACCATTTGCACTCCCGAACTGGTGGTAATGCATAGCAGCTACTACCGCCCACCTCGGAACACACTCCCATAATCAAAATCGAGGGGTGGCCACGAAAACAATCACAAAGTCATAATATGGTATCGAAGAAATGTGCCCGATAGGAGGTGCAACCTCACTTGGCCCGGTATAGCTTCTGTTTTAGCCACATTAAGCTGACTCACGAGAGTCAGGGTTGTTATCCCGCCTTTTGGCAAGGCCGAGATACCAAGGAACTGACTGAAAGCCATGAGTCACTCGTCATGGATATCGATGAATTTTGTCCGAGTCCGGATCGAGCCACAATTGATATGACATGACAAGCACAGCCATGGGAGCCTGCATTCCAAATTTTAAGTCAATCCGAGCTCGAGTGCTCGAGTTATGATCGATGCAAGTCGAAGGGAAAAATCACAATTTCGTATCCATCAAATGGCCTGGTTTCGTATCGATCAATATTGACCTCTTCGTATCCATCGGCAGAAGGTATGATCGAATCCATCAAAGTTTCTCCTACTTCGAATCCATAACTGTTGCTAGACTTCGTATCCATTACATTCGCATCAGAAAGGAATTAGCCTCACGCCTGCATGGTTCATATCCATCAAGTTGAAGTCCTTCGATTCCATCAAGTACAGTCATTTCGTATCGATCGACTGAAACACATCATGATCGATACGAACGAAACCTCACTCGAATCCAGATGTAATTGATACCTCTGAATCCATCGAGTAAAGGCGGCGAAGTCTCTGGGATGACTCGATCAAATGGGCGAAGAAAGCGGATCGATGCACATGTTACGCTCCACGTCATCACGAAAGCGCGTGACACCATCGATTCGAAGCAATCGATTTGAATGAATCGATTCGAACGGAGCAGCCTGACGAAGATCCTTAGCTCGAATCGATTATATCTCGAAATTTATAAGTCCAAATGCTATGAAATTTTCACAGAAGCTTACGTACATGTTGAAGAATGTCCACACCAAATTTCAGCTCGATTGGATGATTCTTTGATCGATTCGAATGGATTTCGAATCGATCCCGAAGTGGGCCCAACTTTCCTGAGGCCGGGCATGTGGGCCCCCTCACGTGCCAGAAGTGGTCTACCGAAATTTCAGTAAAATATCAGCCTCCTACACCTATAAATAGAGCCCCAGATCATTCGGAATGGCGGTCGGACAATTTTAAGAGCTAAAGAGCGCCCAGACTCTGCCAGATTTACTCCAGATCACCATTGCTGCCTTAGATTCAGACTTAAATCATAAAATTTATTGTACTACACTAAAAGAAATTGTAATCTTTAAGCATCGAGCAATAAAATCATCAAACTTCATAGTGGATGTAGGAAAAATGCCGAACCACTCTAAATTGTCGTCTTCTGTGCAATTTATTTTCTGTTATTTGGAGTTTTTGTTAGATAATCCTCATTTTCAATTTTCTTTCTTCACTTTTATCTCTTCAAAAACTTCCGAAGAGTGTTGTGCCCATTTTTGGTACAAACAAGGGTTACGTAAATACCTCATACAGAATAGTTCGCCAAACCATCTTACTTCATTCTGGAATCTCCACCAAGTACACGGTTGTTAAAGTGGTTTTCGATATTGGCAGACAGTATGACAATATCTGATCCCGGTCACTTTAACAACCAAATGCTTATTTCACACTGGATGGTTCTTTTAAATTTCCAAAACCGTTTCATAATTGATATCAAAATATCACATTTTCAAAACCATATCACTTTCGAAATCATATTTACTTTTGAAATAATATTCACTTTTGAAATTATCGATAAGATAGGTTACGACTTAAGTTATAACATCACTTTTAATTCAAGGATTTAAATATAAACACTTCAACTTTACACGGTCTGAAATTTAGAAAATAGTTTAGATAGTTTAAAATAGTTTAAATAGTTTAAAATAGCTTTTAAATAGATTTAAGATAGTTTAAATAGTTTAATATTTTAAGATAGCTTTCAAATAGGTTTTGTTGGACGAAGTCCCACTAGACCAAGACCACCGAATCAAACCCAACTCCACTCCCCTCTCATCACTGAACCAGCTACCTCATCCACTGTCGAACCAAGGAGCAAGGAAGAAGACCACCGAACCAACTCATGACCGAATCAACTCCACCGGTCCACCCACTACCGAATCAACTCCACCGGTCCACCCACTACCGAATCAACTTGCTTCCCATACCACCGAACCAACAACTCCACCCACTACCGAATCAACCTGCTTCCCATACCACCGAACCAACAGATTCCCCTACCTACCGAACCAGATCCCACCGGACCAAGGTGTTCCGGACCAACTTTGCCAGGCCAGATTGTATCAGCCCAGGCCCACCAGCAGCTATATACATCCAAGACCCCTACCCCCAGCCTCACTCTATAAATAGAGGGGCAGGGGTACAACAATGGGGGACAAGTTTGAGAGCTCAAGCACAGAGAGAACTTTCAAACAACTTTCATATACTTGTATCAAAGCTTTGTACTTGTAATTTGAATAAGAAAGGAGAATAACATATAAAGTGGACGTAGGCACATTCTGGCTGAACCACTATAAATCTGCGTGTCTTTTACGGTTTAGTCCTTGCTTTTCATATATTTGCATAAATCACCCAAATCACTAAGAACAACCTAAAATCACTTAAATCATACGACTTGGAGGTGTTTGTCCATTTTTTGTGCAAACATTTTTGGTGCTTTCACTGAGAGCTGAAAGCTCGAAGCTTCAGCTTCTCCCACTTAACCTTCTTCCTAACAGCGTCGTTCATTGCCGGGAAAACATGCCTCCCAAGCAGAAGAAAGATGTTAACAAAGGAAAAAACATCGCAACCAGCAGTCTTCCAGATCCAGTGGTCACAGATCAAGTAGGTTGTCCCCTTCCAACAGCAGTACCAGATGAAGGTCAGGCAAATCCGACAACCCCTGCCTCGGAACAGCCGGCAGCAATTACTAGGGCAGACCTAGACAGGGTTGTGGCTGAAGTGACTAACTGCTTCACATCCCAGCAGGAAGCCTTGGTGGACCATCTCATGTCACGCTTAAGGGATGCTGAAGAGTCCAACCGCAACACTGAATCATTGAGTGAGTCCCAGTCTGGAGGATCTCGGAGACAGCAAAGTTCTTCCTTCTTCGAAGGAGCTAACGACAGAAGCGGCCATGGTAGGAGTCGAGACCGAGCTCAGCCCGAAGTTAGACCTGAGGAAACGCTTGGAACCGAACCCAACGGGAGAGGTACCGGGAAGAGGTCAACTATAGCCGAGCCTGTCATACTGCCTAACCACGGAAACACCAATGACTGGGGCCGAGCTAGAGTTCAGCCCGAAGTTGTACCCGAGGAAGCGCTTAGATCAGAACCCAGTAGGGGAAGATCAAGGCAAGGGCCAACTGTAGCTGACCCTAGCATGCTCCCAGAAGCCAAAGATAGCCACGGGAAAATGTCAGGAATGATAGACGATACCATCCCTACAGGTCATCTGGACGGAATCAATCCCACAGAGCAGAGCCGAACTCATTTCTATCTGCTTCAAATTATGATGAAAGGATGGCACACTTGTTCAGAGAGTGCGTCCAACGGGATCAAAGAGATCGAGGCATAGGCGCTAGAGTAACCAGCCCCTTCGCTCGCAATATCGAAATCTCCATCACCCCCCGAGAATGGAAAATGCCAACAATGGAACCTTACAAAGGAACCTCCGACCCCGTTGTACACTTACAGAGATACACACAGCATATGCTCATGATTGGAGCAACATAAGGAGTGCTGTGCAAATGCTTTCCGCTATTCTTGGCTGATCTGCTACCTCTTGGTTTTTCCATCTACCTCAAGAAAAGTTCATCAGCCAGTTCTGCATTCATGTGGAGCAGCCCAAGGACGCTTACTCCTTATCCAGTATCAAACAGAAACCCGGAGAGAAGCTGCAGCAATATCTAACCCGATTCAATGCCGCAGCGGCCGCAGTCCAAGATGCCGATGAGAAGCTCATCTTAATGGCCCTCTGTAGTGGCGTGCACCCGGATACTAAATTTGCTAGAAGGTTGACAAAAGAAAAACCAGCTACTTTACCCGATTTCTTCCATGAAGCCGGGAAATATATGAGGCTTGAAGACGCTGCCACTGAGGGGCAGTCAGGGCAACAAAATAAGGCAGCCCACGGCAACACGCCCGCTGCAGCGAAGGACGTTCGAAGAAATGATTCTAGAGACAATGCTGGGGGCAAGAAGGGAGAAAAGCGCCTATATCGGCCAGGACCGAGATTCGACACTTACACTCCTTTGAATGAAACCATCGAAAACATCTTCCTTGCCACCCAAAACGAAGTTAGATACAAACGCCCACCATACAAGAAGGAATCTGATTATGCGCAGAAATCTGGAAAGTTCTGCCGCTTCAATGAATCTCACGGGCATGATACCAATGAATGCCATCATCTCCGGGACTTGATTGAAGAACACATCAGAAGGAAGAAACTGGAATGCTATGTAAAAGGTCAGAACAGGACTCCAGCTCTTGCCAATGAGAACCCAAGGCTACCCTCACCAGAGATAGGCAGAGGAAATCGCAACACTAGCGGCTCCAGTCAAGAGAAGATAGTGGTCCATACCATCTCGGGAGGACCGCACATCGCCGACAGAAGCTGGGCAGAGATGGAAAGATATGGAAAGTTGCTTAGAAACAATGAAGACTGTGTTAATTCTGTTATAGGAGAACGCCACCCAAAGCGGAAAGAGAGTGATGACATCACATTCAGTAGGCGTGACCTAGAGGGAAGGCAGTACCCTCACATGGATCCCATGGTTATCTCTGCCTGGCTCGGTCCAGCCGAAGTTTTCCGAATTCTAGTAGACACTGGAAGCTCGGTAAATATCTTATTCAAGCATGCATTCGACAAAATGAAACTATCAATAAAGGACGTTTCTCCCTGCAATAAACCACTACACGGTTTCACTGGAGATGTGAAGATGCCCCTCAGGCAACTGGACCTCTTTGTTGAAATTGGAAGTCATCCCCACTCCGTTGTACGGAAACAAACATTTGTGCTGATAGAAAACCACTCGGCCTACAACGCCTTCTTAGGAAGGCTAGCCTTGTCTGACTTCCAAATCGTCCTGGCCCCATGGTGCCTAAAGATGAAATTTCCAACGGACAATGGAGTAGGGGAAGTAGAGGGAGACCAGGACGTTGCTCGAGACTACTATGTAACTGAACTTCGCAACAACCACAGGAAGGATAAAGGGAAGAGTGTAGAGGTTGCCCTCTGCACAAAAAGTTTGGAAGCATAGCAAATAAAGAAAGCCCCTCCTCTTCGATATACCAGCGACCCTTTTAATGAATTAGACCCCAGGGACAAAGAGGAGGAGGCCACCACCGAGCCTGCAGAGGCTATGGAGTTTGTATCTGTAGACAAACATGACTCGAGTAGACTATTGAAAATCGGGTCCTAACTAAAAGCAGGGTTGAAGGAACAACTCATTGACTTTCTCCGCCACAACTTGGATGTATTTGCATGGTCGCATGCTGACATGACCGGAATCTCCCCTGACATAGCATGCCACGTACTAAACATTGATCCTACCAAGGCGCCCGTAAAACAAAGAAAGAGAAGTATGGGGGCAGAACAATCAGCAGCCCTCGATGAAGAAGTAAAGAATCTACTTGCCAATGACTTCATACGAGAAGCCATCTACCCAGAGTGGATTGCCAACCCGGTGCTGGTAAAGAAGGCTAATGGGAAGTGGCGAACATGCATTGACTTCTCCAACTTAAATGACGCCTGCCCGAAGGATTGCTTCCCACTTGTAGACAGCATAGCCGGGCACGAACTCTTATCCTTTATGGACGCATACTCAGGATATAACCAAATTCCTATGCATGCTCCCGATCAAGACCACACTAGTTTCATCACTAACCGGGGTTTGTACTACTACAAGGTAATGCCTTTCGGACTTAAAAACGTAGGAGCCACCTACCAGCGCCTCATCAACAAGATGTTTGCAGGGCTAATAGGACAAACTATGGAAGTGTATGTGGATGACATGCTAGTAAAATCAAGGAAAGCCGACGATCACGTAAGCCATCTGGGCAAGATGTTTCAAGTACTTCGCCAGTATGGAATGAAACTTAATCCTCTAAAATGCTCCTTCGGAGTATCATCAGGAAAGTTCGTGGGATTCATCGTCCATGCCAGAGGGATTGAAGCAAACCCTGAACAAGTCCGAGCTCTAAAAGATATCAAAATACCTTCCACTCGAAAGGAAATGCAAAGCCTGAATGGGAAAGTGGCCGCCCTAAGCCGATTCATCTCCAAAGCAATGGACAAGTGCGTCCCCTTCTTCGAAGCTCTAAAGAAAGACAAAGGAAAGTTCGAATGGACTGATGAATGCTTAACCGCTTTCCTTAACTTAATCGAACACCTCTAGAAACCGCCGGTACTCTCGACTCCAAACGAAGGCGAAGAGTTATACCTATACCTTACTGTATCATCTCATGCTCTAAGCGCTGCTTTGGTAAGAGAAGACAACCGCACGCAGCGGCCAGTATACTTTGTAAGTAAGAGGTTTACAGGGGCAGAAGTCAGATATCCTAGACTTGAGAAGCTAGCATACTGTCTACTAATCGCATCACGAAAACTGCGACACTATTTTCAATCCCATTCCATCAGAGTTCTGACCGATCAACCGCTGAGGCAGGTACTCCATCGTCCCGACACTTCTGGGTGACTACTTAAATGGTGCATTGAACTAAGTCAATATGATATTACCTACCATCCTCGCACCGCCATCAAGGGGCAAGCCATGGCTGATTTCATTGCCAAATTCATTACTAGCGAAGGTGAGGAGCAATCAGAAATAGCAGAAGACATCAAGTGGAACCTCTTTGTGGATGGTGCATCAAACGAACAAGGCTCGGGGGCAGGTGTGGTAATAAATACTCCCAGGGGAAATAAGCTGCACCATGCTATAAGGTTGGAATTCGCTGCCACCAACAACGATGCAGAGTATGAAGAAGTGATAGCTGGATTAGAACTTGCCTTAGAAATCGGAGCCAATTCTTTGTGTCTTCATAGCGATTCTCAACTTATTGTTAATCAAATACTAGGAGAATTCCAGGCTCGAAAAGAACGACTCATAGCATATCTAAAGAAGACCAAGTTACTTCTCAGTCGATTGGACCACTACTTAGTCAAACACATCCCTCGGGAAGAGAACCAAGAGGCCGACGAATTGGCAAAGCAAGCCAGCATGAGAGACGGCGCTATTTCCGGAGCAGTAGCCATCTCAAAGCAACTGACCCCAAGTTTTGAGCAAGTGAATCTGATAGCTGCAACCGAAGAAGCAACTTGGATGACTCCCATCCGAGACTACTTACAAAGTGGCACACTACCCGACGGGCGTAACGAAGTCAAGAAAATCTTGAGGAAGGCTTCCCGCTACACAATACAAGAGGACACCCTCTATTGGCGCGCCTTCTCTAACCCCTTATTAAGGTGTGTCGCTGGAAGGGAAGCCAAGGAAATCTTATCCAACATTCATCAAGGAAGCTGCGGAGATCACACCGGAGGGCAGACTTTGGCAAAAAAGATACTCCGATATGGATATTTCTGGCCCACCTTAAGCAAGGACGCCTTAGATTTCGTCAGAAAATGTGACAGATGCCAGAAGTTTGCTAAGATTCCACGGCTACCAACCACTGAGATTACTCAAATGACCAGCCCTTGGCCCTTTGCAGTATGGGGAATTGACTTAATCGGCGAACTGCCAATGGGCCGAGGCGGGGCCAAATATGCTATAGTGGCAGTCGACTATTTCACCAAATGGGTGGAAGCAGAACCCCTAAATAAAGTATCATCAGCGAAAGTTATTAAATTCTTGATCAAAAATGTTCTATGCAGGTACGGAGTTCCATTCAAAATTATATCGGACAATGGACTTCAGTTTGACAGCGAGGAGTTCGCCAACTGGTGCCAAGAGCATGGAATTCACAAAAGCTTCTCATCCGTAGCTTATCCCCAGGCAAACGGACAAGTCGAAGCCGTCAACAAAATTCTGAAAACTCTAATAAAAAAGAAGATCGAAAAGTCAAAGGGTGCTTGGGTGGATGAACTCCCTACGGCATTGTGGGCCTATCGTACATCTTTCAGAACATCAACAGGGCATACCCCTTTCTCTTTGGCATACGGATCGGAGGCTATGCTCCTAGTTGAAACCATCGTGCCTTCCCACCGTAGGATCCACTATAACCCAGAAGAGAACGAAGAACTCCTTCACATGTCTTTGGATCTAATTGAGGAAAGAAGAAATGATGCAGCCCTCAAAGCAGCAGCACACAAGCAAAAAGTGACAGCACATTACAACTCCAAAGTCAAGCATCGTACTTTACAAGAAGGAGATCTTATCCTCAAGCGAATCTTCCCTCACCCCGGAGCACTAGATCCAATCTGGGATGGACCATATGTAATTCATAAAGATCTCCACAATGGAGCTTATATTTTGTCAACAGTGGACGGAGAGGTGTTCCAGAGGGCATGGAACATCTAACACCTCCGTCGATACTTTTCTTAACTTGTACTGCCCATACGAAGTGAATTAACAAAGAGAATCAGTTGACGTAGGCATTTTCATGCCGAACCACTTTAAAAACCTTGTCTCTTTTTTAACTTGTTCCTTTATATCTTGGCTGCTTGTTAACTTTATCCTTTTCTGTTGAACAAAATCATGTGCATATAGCATTTCCATTCAAGGCACTCCACAGCGCGACTTCACCTGGACAAGACCTAACAGGTACTATGCGAATCTATGTCCTCGCCAATGAGACACTTTTGCTCCGGCATCCCTCTGTTGCGGGTTAACTCATTGCTCGCGACGGCCCTTAAAGCCAACTGTAATGAGCCGATTATAAGCCACCGAGAAGGCCGACTATAGCCAAGGCAGCTCATTACGGCGTTCGGCTCGCCGGCAACTGTGAACCTGGACTGAGCGAGCTCCGCGGCCTCAAGTCTCCCCGACAATTCCTGTGCCCGCTCGAGGTCCGCTTGTTGAAACTTATCCACCGTCGTGATGGCCATGTCAAGTCACTCCTTGCAAGCGGCCTCCATTTTTCGCAACTCTGCCCTGCTGGCCTCTTCCATAGTCTTCTTCAGTTGCCTGGATGCGGCCTCGTGCTGAGAAATTTGAATGGCTTGATCGGCAAGCTGCTTAGCCTGGTCAGAGACCATTAACCGTAGCCAAATGTTGGCACTCCCAATTTCCTCCCCGGCCTTAACTAATCGGGCATGATGCCCCATCAATTTCCTGGTCTCCTCAGCAACCCGGTCAATATTCGCCTTAGCTTCATCCCCCAGAGTTACAACCCGGGTAGTAAGCAAATCGAGGTCCAGGGACTTAGCTTCGTCAAGCACCTGTGTCATGGGATTGCGAGGGAGAATATGCTCACCAGTAACCTCATCGAAGGAGATGTCATGAGAGGCCGGGTCCAGGTCTGGATGACCCGCAAATGGGTTACGAACCAAGCCAGGGTGATCTATCGAGGTGAAGGTTGGATTCTCGGACGGATGTGGGGAAGGCATAAACTCAGTATCATCCTCCGTAATATCGTGAATAGGCTGGAGTGGGGCCGGAGGACTAGGAAGAGACTCAAACGTAGATCGACTCCTCTTCCTCTTTTGTATATCTTCTTCAATAACCCCAAGAAGAGGACGATAGCCGACTACGTCTCCAGGACGGTTAGTAGGAGGCTTCGGCTTGGCGGAAGCTTTGAGGAGTTTGTATTGTTCAAGCCTATGCCGAAGATCTGAGGTCTTGGCCGTTTTTCCCGCTCCTGGAATGAAAACCAAGTGTCACCAGCATGCATTGAGCCATCATTCAAGAATTAAAAAGAATAAAGAGAAATTCACCTTGAATCGCAGAAGTTGCCTCAGTAGAAGCGCTCCCGGAAGATAAATCGGCGCCGGTCCCAACCTTACCAGCTTTCTTGGACTTCTCCGTTTCCTCCAAGTCTTCGAAGGCTTGGCGGAGAGCGTCATCTGTCCACTCTTGAATCATGCCCGCCTGCCCGGGAGGCAAAGCCCTGGTGCCATCACCACCCTGTCCTTCGCCACCATCATCACCGTGACGATCACCGTCACCTTCTCTACCACTTCCGCTCTCCGCCTCACCTCCTTCGTCCTCACCTTTTTCCTCCTCCTGAACATCTGGATGTGTGCTAGGAGAGGGTCCATCGGACTTCTTGAGTTTCTTCCCCCTGGCGACTGGATGCATCGAGAAGGGTCTCTTTTTGCTGCTTTTCGTCGTGGCCCCTCCTGTAACTTTGGCAGCTCTCTCCTCGGTCGTGTCTCTCTGCTTAACCACGGACTGATGTGGAAGGATCAGGTTGTGCCCTAGAAGTGTAGAATTCCTAATCAAGTAAGAAGTCGACATGTCCCTTCCCGTAATGGCTTCTATTTCCACAGCCATCTGAACCAGGCGATCATTCTCCACGACCGCAAAGCCACCTGTCGCTTGCAAGAAATAAAAACACATAAGAAGAAGCATTGCAGTTATAACGGAAATTATAAATAAAGCTTCACACTTACAGCCGGAGGTGAAGCGACGGATGGAAACAGAGTCATCCCTGATAAAAAACCATTCTTTCTTAAACATACTGAACTTCGAATATAAGTCCAGGACAGGCTTGAAAGATACGGCTGATTCCAAGCTGATGTATGGAGACCCCTTCTTATAGCCTCTCAAATTGTACAAGTACAGGATCTTCCGGTTGGAGGGAGGACGCCCGTATCTCCTCTGGAAAATGACAAACAGGCTCACCAGGATGGCGTAGGAGTTAGGCTGAAGCTGAAACGGAGCTACCTTCAAGTAGGTGATAAAACTGATTATCCAAGCATTGATCGGGGGAATGGCCCACACATGCAATGGTACCGACTATAGGCGAAATACCCTTCGGGGGGATTATATGGCATCACTCCCTCCCCGGCAACAGCATGTGTGCTCTGTCAATCCCAAAGGAGCGGGAGATAACATCAAGCTGCTCGCCTTTCAGAGAGCTTGGGAAACAGTCAAGAGGTGAGTTCAGAAGCTCCTGAGGGCCGTAACCATCTACTAGTGACCTCGGGGTGGGCCCATGACGTCCCGGCTCTAACTGAGTTGGGGGCACTACGGAAGGATCTTCTCTGTCCTGGGATTTCTTCTTTTCTGATCGGGTTTCAACTTTATGAGACATTATCTGCAACACAAAAGAGTACATCATTAAAACAAAGATATAGAGATGTAAACAAGCAAGTGCGTACAATCTAGAACTTCATTTGTAATTCGAAACATGAAAGGTTACAAAGTCATTCGGCAGATTCAAGGTTACAAAGTCATTCGGCAATACAAGGTTACAAAGTCATTCGGCAGTTCAAGGTTACAAAGTCATTCGGCAGATTCAAGGTTACAAAGTCATTCGGCAGTTCAAGGTTACAAAGTCATTCGGCACTCGAAATCCCCGAGTCCATTCGGTTAGGCAAATCGAAAGTTCATCCGGCAGAAGAGGGCCTCACCTGGTCTTGTCGTTGAAGTATGGATCGGTGCTCGTTTGATTCGGCAAAAGCAAAAGCTTTGGTTCGGCTAGTACGGAATAACAGGGGCATGAGGCTCCTACTTATAGGCGAACATGGGCGACCGAACCAACCGGTTCGGCAGTTGAAACCGAACGAACTAAAACAAAGCGAGACGCATGCTGGCATGTGCCCCACTTTCGGGGGGCAAATGTTGGACGAAGTCCCACCGAACCAAGACCACCGAATCAAACCCAACTCCACTCCCCTCTCATCACCGAACCAGCTACCTCATCCACTGCCGAACCAAGAAGCAAGGAAGAAGACCGTCGAACCAACTCATGACCGAATCAACTCCACCGGTCCACCCACTACCGAATCAACTCCACCGGTCCACCCACTACCGAATCAACCTGCTTCCCATACCACCGAACCAACAACTCCACCCACTACCAAATCAACCTGCTTCCCATACCACCGAACCAACAACTTCGCCTACCCACCGAACCAACAGGTTCCCCTACCTACCGAACCAGATCCCACCGGACCAAGGCGTTCCGTACCAACTTTGCCAGGCCAGATTGTATCAGCCCAGGCCCACCAGCAGCTATATACATCCAAGACCCCTACCCCAGCCTCACTCTATAAATAGAGGGGCAGGGGTACAACAATGGGGGACAAGTTTGAGAGCTCAAGCACGGAGAGAACTTTCAAACAACTTTCATATACTTGTATCAAAGCTTTGTACTTGTAATTTGAATAAGAAAGGAGAATAACATATAAAGTGGACGTAGGCACATTCTGGCTGAACCACTATAAATCTGCGTGTCTTTTACGGTTTAGTCCCTGCTTTTCATATATTTGCATAAATCACCCAAATCACTAAGAACAACCTAAAATCACTTAAATCATACGACTTGGAGGTGTTTGTCCATTTTTTGTGCAAACAGGTTTAAGATAGTTCAAATAGATTTAAAATAGATTTAATAGATTTAAAATAGATAAAATGGGTTAATTAGTTTAAAATAGGTTAAAATAGATTAAATTGGATTAAATAGATTATAATAGATTAAAATAAATTAAAAATAGTTTAAAATTGGTTAAAAAGTCTAAAATAGTTAAAATAGATTAAATTAGTTTAATAGTTTGAAAAGCTTACTAATCAGGATTTTTAAAATAATATATTTTTAAACAGTTTATATTAAGATGGTAAATTTGAAATTAATATCAAATTAAACTATTTCTTTCATTTCAACACATTTGGACCATGTCCAGCTTTCAAATCAACAACTAATTTTTGTTCTTCAATTCAAATTCTCATTTAAACCAATTAATCAATATCGATTTCAAATCCAAGTTCGAACAATAAATCCAAACTATTTCAAATTTAGTAGATTTCAAAGTTACAGTTTCAAATGTTTTCAATAACTCAATTTCATTTATACTTCAAATCTAACTTTAAAATTTCAATTTAAACCAATTCCAATTGCAACATTTAAAACTCGGATTTTCAAAAATAATTTAGTTTATATAAATTAAATTTTCTTCAAAATATCAACTAACCAAATTCAAAATTTAAGGATTTAAAATCATTTAATTTAACCAATCCGGTGTCCGTATATAGTTCTCTATCCGGTGCCCGAACCCTAGCCGCAGCGCAGGGCACCCGCATTGTCAATTCAATCACCAATTTAATGAAGGAACATTCCACCCGTGCTTTTGATTGTTCCATGACTGAACAAGACATAGGGGATCACAACAACAAATGTTGAGTTGCAATCAAGGAATGGGTAAGCAAATACTGCTCAACCGTACTCCCAGAGGCTGGTGAACCTAGTTAATATGCCAAGAACTGGAGTTGATTAATATATCATGCTTTTAAAGTGGAATGAAACTTCCTCCAATTAACCAGCTTTCAAACTCCTGAATTGACAACTATGGTACGATGGCTAATATGACGACTCCCCTACACTGTCTACTCTACCAACTCAAAGCATAGCTGGTCACCGCTGAACCATCTTCAAATGCCCGCATCTTAATCATTCTACATCCACATGACTAAAAGCATGGCATACAACCTCGAGAGAACTTCCTTAATACCCTATATAGGTCTCCTATCTGGGTGAAAATTAGAAATAATCACCAATCTATGAGCCCATCTTTACCAACTCACTATCCAATCGGTATCACCAAACCACTCGAACATTGGGCAATCGTGCATACATCATTAACCAGTGTTACAAGACCCTTTGGCAATAAAATGGTCCTGATCATAATGCCGATTGGAGAATCTTTCCCAGTCGAGACCTATTCGTTGAAACCATCCTACATGCAGAAATTCCAGTGAGAATTCAACATGGTAACTATGTCGGTGTGTTATGGAAATACAACCCCCGACACTACCCTATGAAGTGGGAATGGCGCGTGGATTTCTCCATGGGTGATGAATGTCGTCAACATGTCTAGGCTAATATTGAGTTGGCGAGCCAGATGAAGGGTCAACATAGTAAGATAAGGAGGGAACCTACTCCATACTCTAGATCAGAAAACTCCTTTTCTCTAGATGGCTACCGTGAACGCCAACGCCATAAGGCTGCTCCGGGAAGGATAGCTCCGACAATATGTGCAAGCCCTATAAAACAAAGGACCGAGAACATCCGACCCCTATCGATCAAGGACTTTGATCAAATTGAACCATTTGCGTTAGTCTTCCAACTAAGAAGGGCTGGACTGAAGTGCAATAGCGAGCATAAGATGCTGCCTCACTTATCAATGAGATTTGATCTGATCTCTTTTGAATTATTTCCAATTTAATTTCATTTACATTGCGAAATATGAATTAATTGAATTAAACTACTTGCAAATGATGCAGGTAACCGAGTACTCAAGATTGGGTGCAAAACAACCTCCGCGGACTATGATCAAATCATTGAGGTAACCAAGTACTCAAGATTGGGTGCGAAACAACCTCCGCGGACTATGATCAAATCATTGAGGTATCATCATGACGATCATGATTCAACCACTCATCGACTACTATACGCCCCTGACTGGGGGCAAGGCATCAAAGCAGAAGAGACCGACAAGGTCAGGACTCTAGTACAAAGTGGATGCAACCGACCACCCACTCATCCGCCTATGCAATTTAATTGGAGATCTGGGAAAGACTTGGAGTAATATATCCCAACAATGTACTCTCCATCTCGTACTTGAAGCTCGCCAAAATACTTACGCTTCTTCTGATGCCCGATAAAATCGGAATCACACAAAGGGTGGACGCAACGTCACCATCCATGCATCCAATCCTATATTAGACACTTGGGGTTATTTGAGAACACATGTTTAAAGTGGATATGATTTGGCAGTTCACTCCCCATTTTGCGTCTGTGATTCGGCAAAACAATCATGCCTTAAACCGACTTCATCAGGGACCAACCCTCAATTTAAAGTCATCAACGACTGACTGCCTACTCGCTAACCATCACGAGCTGTCATTTCAACTCTCTTCCTTAGATCGATCGAAAGAATGCAAAGTATAAATTGGACTTGACTTGACTATCTGCTCTCCAATTCTTGCACCCGACTTAAGGGAAAATACACAACTCAGAGTGGATGTAGTTCAACCATCCCTTCCTATGCTCGAGCACAAAGCTTGCAAGAACACTAATCTTACTCCTTAGGCCTGGCACAAGCGGAATCCAAATGAACAGGGACGCGATCCAACCGTCCGTAAACTAAATCTCATCCTTCGTTGAAGGGCATATAAGTGGAAGTTAATCGGGATCCCACCGATCACTCGCTAAGTGAAACCCCAAGCTTGGGGACAAGCCATCACACTGCGGCAATAAGGGATTGATACGCGAATATCCACTAACTAACTCTGGCTCCCAGAGTGTGAGCTAGAGTATAAACTTACGGACATGTGCTCGAGGAGGATGAATCCATCCATTTAATGACTTCGCCCGTGTTCAACCTAAACCCAAAGATGAGGGATCCGACCATCTAACGACTTCGCTTGCCTACTCAGGGTGGATGTGGTACAACCGTCCACGTACCTGATCAATCAACTCCAAACTCCCAGAGTGCGAATCGGAGTATAAACATCAACTCCAGATTCCTAGAGTGCGAACTGGAGTATAAACACAAATCAACTCCGGATTCCCAAAGTGCGAACTGGAGTATAAACATCAACTCCGAACTCCCAGAGTGCGAGTCGGAGTATAAACATTAACTCCAGATTCCCAAAGTGTGAACTGGAGTATAAACATCAACTTCGAATTCCCAGAGTGCGAAACGGAGTATAAACATCAACTCTGAACTCCCAGAGTGCAAGTCGGAGTATAAACATCAACTCTAGATTCCCAAAGTGCGAACTGGAGTATAAACATCAACCAATTCCAGATTCCCAGAGCGCGAACTGGAGTATAAACATCGACTAACTCCGGATTCCCAGAGTGCGAACTAGAGTATAAACATCAACTAACTCCAGATTCCCAGAGTGCGAACTGGAGTATAAACATCGACCAACTCCAGATTCCCAGAGTGCGAACTGGAGTATAAACAGCAACTAACTCCAGATTCCCAGAGTGCGAACTGGAGTATAAACATAAACTAACTCTAAGTCCACGGAGTGTGGACTGGAGTATAAACACCAACTGGGTGCGAATGACCACCCATCAACTTACTTCGGTCCCGAGAGCGCAGGCTAGAGTATAAACACCAAATGGGTGTGACTAACAACCCATCAACCAACTCCAGTCCACAAAGCATGGTTTGGAATATGAATACCAAAAGGGATGTGATTCGACTGTCCATCTATCGGCTATGATTCCTCATCAAGTTCTATAATACAAAAAGCGGATGTGGTTAGACCGTCTGCTTTCCAATCTTCCCCCGACACGGGGGCACACTTAATACACAAAATTGGATGCGATCCGACCATCCAGCACTAAGCGGGCGTGACACAACCGTCCTTGCATCAACTCTTATCCCCGGCACGGGACCCATAACGTAAATCTATATGGATCCACTCCAACCCTACAAGACAAAATTTCTTCCTCGATTCGACAGGGAAGCGTAGATTCAAAAAAGGGACCTAGCTGGATGTCCTATTATGAATTTATATTACTACCATCCAACCACAAATGAACGTGGCATGACCGTTCATTTGCTAACTCTCGCCTATGATCCGACGGGTTGTGCATGCAACATGGACGGATGTGACCTAACCATCCGCCAATCAATTCCTTCCTACAGTTCAGTGGGAGATGCATCAAACTAAAGTTGTTGTAATTTGACCGGCCACACTTCGACTTTTGCCATTGACTGGGGGCAGAGGAATTAACCGAGGAAAACACGGTCTGACCATTTTCTACAAAAAAAACTTAGTCCCCAGAGTGTGGACAGGGGTACAAACATCAAATAGGTATGATGAATGGCCCTTCAACTGACTATGATCCCCAAAGTGTGGCTACAAGAATGGACAAACGAATGAATATGATTCGACCATTCATTTTCCAATTCTGACCTCAACTCGACGTGAGGAGTGTAAACTCACTACAGGTGCAATTAGACCATCCACGAACTAACTCTGCTAACCCAAGACAGGGGGCAGAAGTACAAATCACCGAAAGAAGAGAAAGGTGACTCGTTGCATCTTCAACTTAGCGTCCTTTACAACTTAAGGCAACGACTACAAGGAGACCCTAATGCTTACCAATCAGAATGATGCCCGAAGTCCTGGGCAACCAATTATATCGTACCGCCGGATTGACGGGCAATATCGATATGCACCTTTCATATCATACCCTTAGATCGACAAGAAATGAGGTCCGAGCATTCTACATCATACCATTGAATCGACGGTCAATATTGGTCCTCTTCATCTACAAGTCGATGTGACCCGAAATCCATCGAATACCTTTGACCAATAGAGCATGGATAAAAGAATAAACCACGAATGGGTGTGACTTGACCATTCGTCCTCCGTTACCTTCCTTCGATCCGTCTGGAAGAACATAAGACCAGATGAGCATGACATGACCGAATTCGAGCCAACTTTATCCCTAAATCTGACGGGAGAACGTAAATCGAAATGGACATGGTTGATCACCCAACTCCAAATGAATGCAACGCGACCATTCATTCATCGACTCTTACCATGATCCGACTAAAAGAGCGATTCGAAACAAATGCAACCTAAACATCTGCACACTGATTCTTACCCTGGATTCGACAAGGGAAGCATCAATCATGCATTGGATCTGACTGGACGATTCACTCTTCAGTTTTTGCCCAAAGTATGGCGACATAAGCAGCAGAGCGAATGTCATTGACCGTCCAGAATCTAGCTTATGTTCGAATGTCAGTAAAGTAACAATGTATTCCGTCTAGAGGAAAGAACTAGAACATAATGCAGGATAGGCACGACTCTGCCTTCCGTCGGTTAACTCGGTCCCATGGTTCAATGGAATAGAATACAAAATTGAAGCGGGCACTGTCTACCCTGCCACTTATCGAGATATTCCCCAGACTTGGGGGCACGAGCAAGAAGATAAGATTAATATGATTCAACCATTCATCAATCAACTATGATTCTTAAAGCTTGAACTATAGTATAAACATAGCTAGGACGAGACAAGACCGTCCGCGTAATGCATCCGCCAACCCGAGACTGGGGGTAAAAGAGTAATTATCCGAGAGTTGACTATGACAATTTGAACCTATGACCCATGCCTGATATTCATAACAACTCAAGGTTATGACTGAAAGGATGCCTAGAGATAGAATCATCAGATCAATACCCGAACTCATGGGCGACTGATCATCATTCCAACCCTTACAATGAGCAACGGATTCCGAGTACATTGAATGAAAAGCGCATCATTCAGAAACACAAGTGAATTCAATCTCAAAGTTGGAGCCAGCTGTGTAGCAACGTGTAGTACAAGGCTAAGTTCTACTAATCCTTTAATTCAACGTCCTTATAAGCCTGATAATTTACCATTGTAAATGAACACATGAGGCGCCTACAACCCATCATGAGTACTGTAGATCAGATCACAACTCTGCGCAATGGTGAAGAAAGAGTCAACTGTTTTACTTCAGGAGAATCTTGATGTGTTCGCTTGGACTCGACCTCATATATATATATATATATATATATATGGACTCTCGCTAGCCATGAAGAACCCTGCATTAAATGTCAACCCGAGGCATGTCTCGGTGAACAAAAATGATGCGACATGGATTCGGAGAGATCTGTTGCACTTGAAGAGAAGGCAAATCTGCTCAAAACCAGTGGGTTTATCCATGATGCCCTCCAACCAAAATGAGTATCCAATCCTTTACTTATAAGAAAAACGAACAGAGAGTGGAGGACATATGTCAAATACTCAAATTTGCATGGGGTATGACAAAGCACAGCTTTCCACTTCCAATGATCAACCAACTGATGGACCTGACCATCAGACATGAATTACTCACGTACATGGATGCCAAATTCAGATACCATCGGATACTGAAGCATGTCCTAGACCAGGAATACAACTGTTCCATTATTGACCTGGACCTATAGTGCTATGCTGAAATCCATGGATTCAAACTTGAGAACGCTTGTGCTACTTACCAAAGAACGATTAACAAATCATTCAAAAATCATATCGGCCGATCGATGAAAGTAGATGTGGTTAATATGCTCGTGGGATCACAACTATCAAACGACCATATCGATGACTTGACAGAGGTATTCGGTGCTCTCTAAAAATGCAGGATGAAACTTGATCCTTTGAAATGCTCTTTCACCATTATATCAGAAAGATTTTTTGTTTCCATCATCAATTCTCATGAACTCAAGACTAATTTCTAGAAAATTCCGACAGTTAGAGACACCCATATACCGAGGACAATCAAGCAGCTCTGATAGATCGCTTGAAGAGACCTTCCATTTTACCCAAACCTTTGGATCGTGAAGATTTATACATCAATTGGGCCGTGTCAACACATGCCATAAGCATCGCAATGTTGTGTGAAGATAAATGAATCCAAAGATTAGTATATGATGAAGGCTAGCTAGTGACAAGCTCACCCCGTTAACGTCTATATCGACCAGCCATTATGATAGGTCCAACAGAAACCTTAGATGTCTGAAAAGTTACTCAAATGGAGTATCAAGCTAAGCCAATTTGATATCACTTATCTCCCTCGGAGAGCTCTCCATGGTTAAACACTAGCATACTTCATATCTGAATCCACCACATCAGACGACTATCCGTAGAACAGTGGAGAACCGTCCAACCGATGGAGATTGTACATCGATAGAACTTCCAATAATCAGCTTTCTAACATCGAAGTTGCGTTAATGACTCCCGAGGAACGAACGATCTGCTACGCCCTGAAACTCAACTTCCCTGCGAGAAATAACGAAGCTAAGTATGAAGCCTTGGCGCTCAAACTACGAGTGGAAACTTTACATGTCTTATGTGATTACTGGTTAGTAGTACGCCAAGTCAGGGAAGATTATCTGATTAGGGGGCAACGTCTTGCTCCTTATCTCAACCGGGTCCAAAAGCTACTAGCCGGCTTTGACTATTACACCATTACACACATCCTCGGAGAACAAAATGAAAAAGCTAAGTCACTGGCCAAGCTAGCCAGTTCTGGGGATGCGCGGCAAAAAGACTTTGTCACAGTTTAAATGCTTATTATTCCAAGCATTGACATATGAAGATCAACTAGATCTTAGAGATGGATCTAGGAGAGGAGTCATGGATGACTCCTATCGAAGATTATCCACAATCGGGGATTCGTTTTGAATAAACAAATAAGAAATGGCATATCCTCCGTGAAGCATCATTGCATGATTATGTCTGGATTGTTTGACTCCATCGATACAAAGCATTACTTTCGTATCCATCGATCCGAGACCCAATATTACGTATCCATCGATACGAAGCACACATTCCAACCCTTCACATCGATTCAAGAGAGGATCGTTACGAAGGAGCATTCAAAAACACCCATCAAGCGTTATTTCAACTCGAATTTCAAATCGGTTCAGGAGAGAATCGATACGAAATTCGATAACAAACTAAACTGGCAACGACTCGTGAACACGCAACGTTAACGAGAGTCAGCTAATCATTATCACACAACAGTCAATTACAACAATACAGAGTACAACTTTCAACGAGAAATACGATAATTGTTCAGGGAGAAACTGCCGCTTTTCAAAGCACGTCATGTTTCCACAAGATGTACTTTGGGGGGCAAATGTTATCCCGCCTTTTGGCAAGGCTGAGATACCAAGGAACCGACTGAAAGCCAAGAGTCATTCGTCATGGATATCGATGAATTTTGTCCGAGTCCGGATCGAGCCACAATTGATATGACACGACAAGCACAGCCATAGGAGCCTGCATTCCAAATTTTAAGTCAATCCGAGCTCGAGTGCTCGAGTTATGATCAATGCAAGTCGAAGGGAAAAATCACAATTTCGTATCCATCAAATGGCCTGGTTTCGTATCGATCAATATTGACCTCTTCGTATCCATCGGCAGAAGGTATGATCGAATCCATCAAAGTTTCTCCTACTTCGAATCCATAACTGTTGCTAGACTTCGTATCCATTACATTCGCATCAGAAAGGAATTAGCCTCACGCCTGCATGGTTCATATCCATCAAGTTGAAGTCCTTCGATTCCATCAAGTACAGTCATTTCGTATCGATCGACTGAAACACATCATGATCGATACGAACGAAACCTCACTCGAATCCAGATGTAATTGATACCTTTGAATCCATCGAGTAAAGGCGGCGAAGTCTCTGGGATGACTCGATCAAATGGGCGAAGAAAGCGGATCGATGCACATGTTACGCTCCACGTCATCACGAAAGCGCGTGACACCATCGATTCGAAGCAATCGATTCGAATGAATCGATTCGAACGGAGCAGCCTGACGAAGATCCTTAGCTCGAATCGATTATATCTCGAAATTTACAAGTCCAAATGCTATGAAATTTTCACAGAAGCTTACGTACATGTTGAAGAATGTCCACACCATATTTTAGCTCGATTGGATGATTCTTTGATCGATTCGAATGGATTTCGAATCGATCCCGAAGTGGGCCCAACTTTCCTGAGGCCGGGCATGTGGGCCCCCTCACGTGCCAGAAGTGGTCTACCAAAATTTCAGCAAAATATCAGCCTCCTACACCTATAAATAGAGCCCCAGATCATTCGGAATGGCGGTCGGACAATTTTAAGAGCTAAAGAGCGCCCAGACTCTGCCAGATTTACTCCAGATCACCATTGCTGCCTTAGATTCAGACTTAAATCATAAAATTTATTGTACTACACTAAAAGAAATTGTAATCTTCAAGCATCGAGCAATAAAATCATCAAACTTCATAGTGGATGTAGGCGAAATGCCGAACCACTCTAAATTGTCGTCTTCTGTGCAATTTATTTTCTGTTATTTGCAGTTTTTGTTAGATAATCCTCATTTTCAATTTTCTTTCTTCACTTTTATCTCTTCAAAAACTTCCGAAGAGTGTTGTGCCCATTTTTGGTACAAACAAGGGTTACATAAATACCTCATACAGAATAGTTCGCCAAACCATCTTACTTCATTCTGGAATCTCCACCACGTACACGGTTGTTAAAGTGGTTTTCGATATTGGCAGACAGTATGACAATATCCGATCCCGGTCACTTTAACAACCAAACGCTTATTTCACACTGGATGGTTCTTTTAAATTTCCAAAACCGTTTCATAATTGATATCAAAATATCACATTTTCAAAACCATATCACTTTCGAAATCATATTTACTTTTGAAACAATATTCACTTTTGAAATTATCGATAAGATAGGTTACGACTTAAGTTAAAACATCACTTTTAAATCAAGGATTTAAATATAAACACTTCAACTTTACACGGTCTGAAAATTAGAAAATAGTTTAGATAGTTTAAAATAGTTTAAATAGTTTAAAATAGCTTTTAAATAGATTTAAGATAGTTTAAATAGCTTAATATTTTAAGATAGCTTTCAAATTGGTTTAAGATAGTTCAAATAGATTTAATAGATTTAAAATAGATAAAATGGGTTAATTAGTTTAAAATAGGTTAAAATAGATTAAATTGGATTAAATAGATTATAATAGATTAAAATAAATTAAAAGTAGTTTAAAATTGGTTAAAAGTCTAAAATAGTTAAAATAGATTAAATTAGTTTAATAGTTTGAAAAGCTTACTAATCAGGATTTTTAAAATAATATATTTTTAAACAGTTTATATTAAGATGGTAAATTTGAAATTAATATCAAATTAAACTATTTCTTTCATTTCAACACATTTGGACCATGTCCAGCTTTCAAATCAACAACTAATTTTTGTCCTTCAATTCAAATTCTCATTTAAACCAATTAATCAATATCGATTTCAAATCCAAGTTCGAACAATAAATCCAAACTATTTCTAATTTAGTAGATTTCAAAGTTACATTTTCAAATGTTTTCAATAACTCAATTTCATTTATACTTCAAATCTAACTTTAAAATTTCAATTTAAACCAATTCCAATTGCAACATTTAAAACTCGGATTTTCAAAAATAATTTAGTTTATATAAATTAAATTTTCTTCAAAATATCATCTAACCAAATTCAAAATTTAAGGATTTAAAATCATTTAATTTAACCAATCCGGTGTCCGTATATAATTCTCTATCCTATGGTCAAGTGATACGAATATTTATCATTTCAATCCGCAATTATTTTATATTCACGGATATATATCATTTCAACCCGCAATCCCGAATTTAATTATAAATCCATGAAATTGCTTGAGTCTATCATTTCAACTCATAACGATTTCCCCTAATCTATCAGATCGTTCGGGTATGTATCATTTCAACTCATAGGGAACTTGCAGCGTTATAACAATATATATATAAAATAACATAACATTCTGTCATCCAATATCAACAATTAAACATCCATCACAATCACCATTCAAATCAACAAATCAATAACAGCAATTACTAATTATCAATAACAAGTATTTGATTGACAATTAATATTCAATTTTAAATTAAATAGCGATTCAATTCAATAAAAGTCAGATTTAAGTGGAATGAAATTTAAATATACCAAACAACAATCAATCAATTTCTAATCATATCATAATTTAAATTTAACTAACGTAAGATAGTTTAGTAGTTGTGAGTGGGTTAAAACACTCACCTTTCATTTCAAATCGATTTGAAATCCAAAATAAAGCCCAAATTTGAACAGTCTCATAATTCGTCAAAACCCGTTCCAAAATGTCCAAAATTCCGATACGATCCCAGCGGAACAAACCGCACGCAAATCCGAGCTCGTATGGAAAAGATATTAAGATTAGAACGATAGAAATATAAATTTAAATTTAAACAGGCCACGTCACATACCATCCAAACGCAAACCCTACCATCTCCAGATCGATACTTCAACATCAACCGCCGCTCTTCCCTCGATTTCGCCCCCACCACACATTGTTTTTCCACGATCAAGTCGCGCCACTGAACTCGCCGTCCCATCCTCCACCAACGACAAGAGTATCGCCTGCTCCGGTCATGCCACGTTCGCCAGAAGAGGCTGCCGTCGCTGCTCCTTTATCAGTGTTTTCTGGTGAACATCGATGACCTGGAGATGAACGAACACCACTGCCCAAACCTACTCGACCTCCTCTTCCCAACGTAGACTCCTGATCGCTGATTGGATGAAGATCCACTATTGGATTGTGAAAACCTAATTTCGATGGTCGAGGCTCATCCTCGATTTCTAGTCAAACGATGCATCCAATTGGAAAATGAATTGCTGTAGTGGATTACGCCTGTCGAGAGCTTTCTAATGATATATAATATGACACAGTTTTGAGGAGTTTGATTTTTTGATTTGAATTTGATATTGGATTTAGGGTTTATATTTGGAATTTGTTTCTGCCATTGAAAAGAAGGAGATAGACAGAAGTTGATGTACGTACATAATAAGAAAAATGACTGCTAGGGTTTGAGAAACAAGACTATTTATATTAATAAAGCCAGGTAAGAAAATAAACACATATCGAATTTGAACGAACGATGAATAGAAACTAGGTCATCCCATATATCAAACGACGAATAGAAACTAGGTCATCCTATATATCAAACACATATCGAATTTGAACGAACGATGAACGAACGACGAATAGCGACCCAAAAAGCCGGTTCTTCCTCCGAAATGAAACTAGGCCATCCCATATATCAAAATAGATGTTTTCGATATTTATAAACTCAATGGAATAGGTTTCAAGTCTTAATTCCATCGTATGGAGAAGTTAGCTTTAAATTAGCTTATTTCAATTGAATTCAATTAAATTGATTTCTACGCGTTTCGAGCCCGCAAGTCCGATCGCTACGAAACTTGAAACCTTACAATAATTCACTGTTACGGGTTCGATGAAACTGGTTTCATCGAAATCCGAGACTGTGGCCAAAATGACTATTTTCACGTTAATTAAATAAATTATTATTAAATTAATTAAATCACTTTTTCAATTCCAATTTTATAATTAACAAATTTTATCATTTTTGATTACTTAGTAAATTATAATCTTTTTAAAACAAGTTTACATATCAATTCAATGTTGAATATTACACTAGTTACAGTGTTCAGTTTCAATAGCAATAAATTCAGTTGATTATTAAATTAAATTCCAATAAATTCATTTATTTGAGCTTTCATCTTATTATTCAATCCATTATCATCTTATGGATATAGTTAACATTAGTTTAATCTTATTACATCACCATTATCATCTTTATTCATATTAATGCAATATTTAATTACATTTATTGCAATTTATTCCCAATTTAATTTCAACAAATTAAATAAATAGGTAACAAATAACAATTGTCACCTTTTACTTGATTTAATCACATTTACAAGTTTATTATCTACAAACAAATGTTATACCTATTTACACAACACTAATTTTATCCAATTACAATTCATTACACATTATTTCACAAATTAATATAACATTTAATCTATTTCCTTATTTACAATTTATAACCAATTATAACCTTCCAATCATTTCAATAAATTGGCACTACATTAAAATAATTAACTCTAACATTGTTACATTTCACTCTGGTTATTATTCTCATTAATAAATCACAAAATTTTATTTCTTTCTATATTAAATTACAAAATTTTATTAAATTCAATATTTTAATTATCGGAAAATTACGGGTCGTTACACTCTTCCCCACTCAAAACTTTTCGTCCTCGAAAAGGAAAAAGAAGGGATTAATAGAATGTATCAATTTATAAACAATTAAATCCTTTCTTATTCAAGTTCAATAAAAGTTTGAAAATACAAAAAATTTCTAAGTCCAAAATTCACAGAAAATTTCGGCAGAGTCTCCTTTGTACGGAGAGGTCTGGGAGAAACAATAATATCAATAATAACAATATATATCATATATTTCAAAATAAATATCCCAAACCATGGAAAAACAATTTAATATTGCTATAAAACCGTAATCCGAAAACGTACCTATTTTTCGGGAAAACAACGCTTTATTTATGAAACCAAAAGCAGTAGCTATTGCTTCCATAAACTTGTATTTCACTTATATAATCCAAAGAGTTAGAATTATGTAAAAAGGCAACATATTAGTTGTTTCAATTTACAGCACAACAAGCAAAATATGAAATAATCATATGCAACAACAATACAACCAATTCATCATACATCCATAACGACCAAAACAAATGGTTTGTTCAGGTCCAGAAACCTTTGATCGTACAAGGTGATAAATAAACTATCAAGTGTACCCTACGCTCACAGCCTTAGATAATTACTTAATAGATTATTCATACATCCTTAAACAATTCGAAGTATCATTCTCCAAACATCGCATAACCCAAAAAACCAAGAATTTCAAATATTATTTAAGTTCATTCTTCTTAATTTCCTTTCACACTATTCATTGTTCATCTATTTTCATTCATACATACAATGATTGTTTTCATAAATTTACATTCATTACTTACAAAATTCATTTCCCATTCATTCATACAATGCCATTTTTCCATTACTTTATATTTATTTACTTACATATGTTCTTTCCATTTAATTATTTAAAACAATCAATGAATTCATTATTTAAGTATTACATACTTTTCATTGCAGTTTAATTCACATTTATTATTTAATGATATACTTGATTTCCAATAAATAAAACATTTCATACTTAAGTATTTCTACCTTTAATTTACATTTACTCTTTCCTTTTTATAATTTCAATTGAATATTAAGTCTATTTCTGAATCATTTCAACATTTTCTGAAGTTATATTCATTTAATTAATATAGTATTCACTTTTACTACTCATTTCAATTATAAATAACTTCAAACATTATTTTAAGTTTATAATACTCTTATACATCTTAATTCTTCATTTATAAACATAATTCCATTGAACACTTTCATTGCTTAAGTTTTACTTGTATAATATTCTATTACATATTCCTATTTAACATTACAACTTTTAAACATTTCTGGTAAGTTATATGTGTGTGTGTGTGTGTGTGTGTTTTTAAGAATCTAATTGAATGTTACACAAGTTTATCTTATTCATTTTAATTAACAAAATGTTCAATAATTACATCTTAAAATTTCATTACTCTTTTAATTTACAATTTACAAATTTCCAGTTTCTTAACTATTTCAATACTCACTTAGCACCTAATTTCTTATTTTCATTTTAGAAGTTTCCAATTATTAAAATTTCACTTATTTCTAAATTGAAAATCATTAATTTAATAGAAACTAAGAACCAAATGCCGGTTTTTCCCAAACCATTTGAAATAATATACACACACACACTTATATCTTTTATATATCCAATCATATTTAGAAATTTAAAATTAAGATTTTTTTTATCAAAACAAATATGCAGTAAATCTACTACAACGGTCTTCCCACTTGAAACTAAAAAATGAACGTCGATGATGTATGCACTCATCACCGAAATTATTTTCCAGCGACAAAGAGGAAAGTACAAAACTTTTTCCTTTCCAAATTCCTTTTAAAATATTTCTTTCAAATCATATTGAAATATTTATATCGGAAAATACTTCCAAATTATACTGATATTACATTCCAAAATCTTTCGAAAGAAAATTTCAAAATCACAGAACTTAATTTCTCAAATTTCCAATTTATATTTACTTTGCTTGTAATCCTATTTTACAATCAATATTTATAAAATTTCACTACCTAACAAACAACATATTACATCCAACTATACCATTTATAAAAATTATCCCTTTATATACAAAAATATAATACTATGTAAAATTATTTCATTTACTTATATTTCGAAAACAATATTATGTCGGTCTGCCCTATCAAGTGTTTAGAAATCCTTATCGATGCCATAGCGTCCTATGTACCGACCAGAATTTATAAATACTCAACAGAACAAATTAACACAATATAAAAACATTTTATAACACAAACAAATACGCTCTCTCATATATATATATATATACACACACACACACACTCAGACTCATTCTAGGGTATTTCTACCCTATATCTAATGAGTCAAACCCCACAATGCTAAGGTTATCGCTAAACCAAAGCTCTGATACCAAATGTAACGACCCACCTTTTTGGACGGTTTAAATCGACAATAAACCACATATGTCAAACTCAAACCATTCAAAGTGGAGGATTGTTATGGGGTAAATAAGAAAAAGAAGAGAAAGATATAAAACAAACTCAGAATCTCACAACAGAATGACAAAATATAATAATCAAATAACAGTTCATGAAGATGTTTACAAATAACATTTGATTACAATTTTACAACATAGAATCAGAGTTACATACAATAGGAATAAATAAATAAATGCGACAAAACAACATGATGCAGGGAATAAATAAAATAAATAATAATAGTATTAAATCTTCGTCTTCGTCCTCCAAAAGAAGTCTTCGATACACTGAAAAGCTCAAACTGACCCAAGCAAATGGAAAAGATAAAACATTCGAGTTAGAACTAAAAGACCTTATGTAAGTTAAATCAACAGTAAATAAATATGAGTGCAATGGCGTCAGAGATGTTTATGTGTTTTGACATCTCCTATCCAGTTTCGAACGTGAGTTCAATAACTTAAGAGATGTTCGGGATTCCATCTCCTTAGTATCCGTTAAACTATTTACATACATAGTACAATATGCTATTATAATAGTGTTTACAGTAATGTAAAGTATTAAAATAGCATTAAGGCGTTACACATATCCCCCTTAACACATTTTATATAATTCCATAGTCTATACAGTACTGTAAACTTCACCATAAACTGGTAGGCTATCAGGGAGCACTCGACACAAACCAAATGTAACAACCCGCATATTTCACGATTGTATATTTAAATGTTTTATTTAAATATAGCATCATTAATCGAATTAAATTATGAAATTTTACTTTTTGTAAACAGTCGAATTGGGACTCGAGACCACTTCCATTGAGTCCAAAATGACGTTTACAACTTTTTTGAGTATAAACATCAATATGTTTGGAGTTAAGTAGAATTTTGCTACTTTTCTATTTTGGGCTTTGGGTTTGGGTTTCAGCCCACTAACCCAACATAATACCCTAACTCCTCTACTCTTCATCCATTCACTCATTCTATTTCCTAACATTCAAGCTCTAGAGAAAAATGGGGGAAAAGATTGGAAATTAGAATTCCAAAACCCTAGTTTGTTTAGGAAATACAAATTCAAGTCCAAAATCAAGGAGAAGCTTAGGTAAGCATCCTCTTCATCTTCTCCATCTCTACCTCTCTTCAATTCTCAGAAATTCCTAACCCTAACTTAGGAAATATTTGCTTATTAGCTTAGATTGGAGCTTCTTGAGTTGAAGTTAAAGAGGAATTGGCCTTTCCTTTGTTTTAGAGCTTCTCGTTCGTTGTTTTTGGGTTTAAAGGTGAGTTCTTTAACTCACATCTACGTCTATAACTTTCATTGTTGTTAGGTATGAATTCCTAACATTCGTGCATGTTCATTTGCTTTTGATTTGAATAGATTTGGTGAATTTTCCAATTTTGGTGTTTTGAAGTCAAAATCTTTAAAAATCCTATCTTGGATGTTTGGACATGTTTTGGTGGTGTATCGAAGAGCCTATAGGGATGGGTTGTCGATTGGCATAAACCACTAGCATCCATCGCTCGATCGATTGCATTTCGTTTTGGATTTTCGCCCTTTACGGGCTAGGCTGATTTTTGCATACAGGTGGATTTCAGACGTTCGAATTTCAATTCAGACGTCCGTATTCAAATTCAGACGTCTGGATTGGAAATCCAGACATTTGGAATTGGTCCCTGGAAAATGAAAAAAGGCAGAGACAAAATCCAGACATCTAGAAATCCATCCAGATGTCTGGTTAGTGGTTCAGACGTCTAGTTGATAATTTAAGACGTCTGAAATGTGCAGTTTTTCCTATTTTGGCTGTTTTTGAATGGATTTCCAGTTTTAATCGATTTTTGTCGATCCGGTTAGTTATTATCACGTATTATCGACTTTGATGGCTTCTTTCTTTGGATTTTTGGGAATATCCATTTGATGAATTCGATATCGATTTTTATGGATTTAATTCACATCGTCGTATGTGAATTTTTTGTGATTGATTGTTTTTACAATCATTTTTGTGATTTGTCACTTTAAAATACAAAGGTTTCTATACTAGTAGTAAATACTCAAACTCTTTCACAAAAATTTCAACACTACTTCTAAATACAAAGCTCGTTTTTAAAATCGTTTTCCAACCTATTAGTATATACAAACCTTTACCTCATTCGTATGAGAAATCTAATTAAACGGCTTAGCAAAACAAGTGGTATGAAACGCTTGCATTTACTTTGTCGGTTAATTCTTAGACTTGTTCGATTGAAATCTTGTGACAATTTTTGAGTGGAAATCTAAAATCTGTTCGTAAATATTTAAGTTAAGCCAGTGTGTAATGACCCAAGATTTTAGGAATTTATCTTGGAAAATATAAATAAGATTAAAATAATTTTTAAGTAGTTTTTAAAACCATGTTTAAGGGAAAGATGAGATAGCTTGATGTGGTATAATAAAATGATGTGCATTTGTGCACAGAAAATACACATGAGTAAAGCTAGATCCCTGGATAATATGAATGAGTACATGATGCTATGTATGGAAAATGTATATATATATATATATATATATTTACTGATAAATAAAGAAAACCCTCAAATGTGCTATATGCAGAAATATAACTAAGTATACATGTGCATATGTGTATCCGTATAAAATAATATAGATGTATATGTATATAAGTTATTGTCTGTAAAACATATATGTAAGTATACTAACTAAGTATTAGAATTTAAACTAGTAAGATGAAACACACAAATATGTTTTTCCTCTGGTGGATAAATAAAAAGGAAACACCAGATAATAAAGTGAAGGCTAAAAATAGAAAATGGGAGGAAAACAAAAATGTATTTTGTATGGGCTGAATTAAGAAAAAAAAAAGAAATATGTGTACAATATTGCTGGAAATCAGATCACACATTTAGCATGCAAATAGACAAGAGAAAAAGCATTTTATGGAAAAGTAAGATTTCTGAAAATAACCAAAGTAGATAACCACTTTTCTCTTCACCAAATTAAGCCGGGGAGGGTAGAATCTTGGGTTCAAATAAATGCAGATAACATAATTTTCTGGTGGGCAAAAATGGCTTTAGCCAATACCCAAAACCCTAAGGAGAACTCTATATATATATAGGCAGCAGCCTCCTCTCCTTCTCAAAAAGAACTTTGAAAAAAAAACACCATATCAAACATAAGGCAAGTGAAGGAAAAGGGCTTGAGGCTAAAGGCAGAAGTTTATCAATTAATTAAGGAAGCAAAGAAGAGAGCTAGGTGAGAAAACTCACTCAACAACTTAAGGCACTAAGTCCTAATGAAGGCAGCCAGTTATAAATTAATTTTTCTTAAAAGTGTATGTGATTGTCTTTCAGAAATTAAGGATGCTTTAATGCTAGATGGTTGTTCTGGTTGTTTTATTTTGTGAATATTCTAAACATGATCAGTATGCATGAATAAGTATCTTAAAAACCCATATCTCTTTCTGATATGATACTGGTTAGAAATATAAATAAATACCCAGAAAATAAAATGTTGAACATAAGCAAGTAGTGTTGGTTTTGGCTCAACCCAGAAGAATTGATGAGCATATGGGCTGCAATATACATATGTATATGTGTTGAGGCTTAAGATGAAAAGGAATTAGGAGTGCAATAGGCTTGCCTATGTGCTGATACTCCTGATTCAAAGAAAATATACAATAACCACCTAGCAAATAGATTTTGTGATTTAGGAAGCTTGGTCAATCTGAGTTTAACTAAAGCACAAATGTTTGCAACAAAATCTTCCCATAGAGCCATAAACCAATGTTAGTTGTCTATACCTCTTTTAAATTGCAAGAACATGTTTTAATAAGTACCAATACTTAAATTGCTTGATTGCCTCTGTTTGTTTATATGAATGATGAGGAATGCTATGAGATGAATGCTTGTTTTAGTGAAATGACTCACTGATTGGGTTTGCCCTGAAAAATTTAAAAGAGAAAGTACCTGAGAACTTGATTAGGAAATGGGGTCAAGATTACTGCAGGAATGACTTGTGTTCTTGAGTAATGCAAGTTGACACATGGCTTGTTTAAGTCCTGAGATCTTTGTGTAATGGAGTGAATTAGTTCATTACAGTGTGTCCATTGATTCATAAAATTGCAGATGAGACCAGGGTAGATAAATATATCAAGGGAAGAATATTTGACATGATGAGGAACTAGAGTTTTCCCAGAAATTAAATATGAGGAGGGAATAAATGATTTAACTCATGTTGGTTATTTTTCTATTTTGTGTGAATGATTATTTGATTTATGACTGAATTGTATGCCTGAATGTATGTGCCATATCTATATAAAGTCTCTGGAAAGAAAGATTAAAGTGTGCACATGCACAATGACACAAAACATGCACACAAGTATTACTTGTTTTCAAAGGGCAGAACTATATGCATATGTACTTAATTCAATTTTAACTTAATTAATTAATTGCTTTAGTGGATTTTCTCATACCAGACATGTGTCTGACCCTAGTGTGCTAATGGCATCTGGGGTGTCTCATTTAAAATGAGGCAGCTTCAAATGCTTTTTCAGGAACAGCAGCCTCTAGGTAGGAGTAGAAGCAAGGCATTGAGAAGAAGATTATAGCATGCTAGAATTAGATAGATAAGAGCTTAAAAGATGAAATTTGCATGTATTGATATTTTAAAATTTTCCATTGTAGGAAGTACTGAGTGATGTTGGATATTTGGTTAAGTATTTTAAGAATTTGACTTGTAACTGGAATTTAAAATATCTGAGTTCCATTATCTGGATTGTTGAAAAGTTTTTATCTATAATTTTGTAAGTTAGATCCATAATAGTGATTTTATATGAGGGTGAAGTTAGATCCATATTAGTTATTTTATACATGTTCATACATGTTTTGTTCAGATATTGTCACACCGGTACCTTTGCAATTTTAACATGAATCTGAATTTCTTTTTACTAAAGTTTTGGGCAAAATGCATTTTAAGACCCTCTGAAATATGCCTGAACAGAGAGTCTATTTAACCCATGTTTTTCTTTGCTGAGTATCCACATGTCCCAGGAAACTCACCCTGGATTGCATTTCATTTAGCCTAGTATCTTGGTATCAAGGAATCAAGTTTCTGGAATATGATAATTCACTTAAAAATATCCCAGATATGAGATTGCATATAAGGCAGATTTTATAGGAAAGCAAACATAGAAAATGATAGAAGCTTATATCATTTTCAGAGCACAGACACTACACTATTAATTTTATAGATAATCATAACATAATTATCTGGTTTCTATGGATCATATTTCATAGAGGATCCAGCAAGCTAGCAAAGATTAAAAATCATATTGTTACCTATATGAATAAAAATTTATTACATAAATAAAATTGAGCTATGTGGGGATTGATTAAATTTATACAATCAATGTAACCTCTTGTTTGCCATAACCTGATTAAACAAGAGGGGCACATGCATCTTCATATGTGTGTGCATATCCTTGTGGTTGCACTGATATATCTATATTGGTAAAACTTTTGATCCTGGATAAAGTTTGTTTATTGGAAAAAGGAAAATGACCCTGGGAAAATATATTTGTTAATAAATTATACATATATATATCACTTTGTAAAAAAAAATCCTTACAAAATTAAGATAGAAAAGAGAGGGTCATTTTATTTGGTATCAGAGCTATGTTATTAAACATAGCAGAAATAAAGATCAAGTTCTCTGATAGAAATAAAATTTAAAGAGACTAAATATATAACAATGTTTTCAGTGTAAATAAAACCACTGAAATAATAAAATTACCAATCAAACTAACCAGCTATGTAAATTATTATTAGCAAACTATGGTAGGAAGACCACCAAATCAGGGAGTAGGATCTTCCAATGCACCACCAATGGTCAATCTGCAAGACTTGGTGAGAGCATTTAGGGATGGGGCAGGACAAAGGCAAGGAAATCCCTATGAAGAGCTCTCAAAATTACTTAAGACATATACTCATTTAGGAGGCAAAAGTTTTGAAGGGACAGAGAGTATTATGGAAATTCAAGCATGGTTGAGAACATTGGATAGAATTTTCAATGACATGCAACTTGATGATCAAAGAAAGAGGCAAGTGGCTTCGAGGAAGCTAAAAGGAGTAGCTTTAAGCTGGTGGGAAGTAATCAATGCAGGAAGAAATGAGAATGAAATCACTTGGAATGAATTCAAAGAGATGTTGGAAGCAAGGTTTGTACCAGCATCAGCTAAGACTACCTTGCTAGAAGAATTTATTAGACTTAGGCAAGGAACTATGACTGTCACAGAATACACTCAAAAGTTTGAGGGGCTTTCCACATATGGAGCAATGCTTGTGGCAGATGAAGCATCCAAAAATGATAGGTACATAAAAGGTTTGAACCCAGGACTTAGCAGAGCTATGTTACCTTATGCTGACAGGACCTTTGACCACGTGATAGACTTAGCTTTGAGATTGGAGCAGCATGACAAGGAAAAGGAAAAATTTAGAAATTTCAAGAACAATAACAGTAAGAAGGGTAAGGGGAGATATCATCCTTATGATAAGAAGAAAGAAGAGGCCAGTACTAAGTCTACTGGGGATATTAAAGCTAAGGAAACCAAGAAGATTGTGTGTCATCAATGTGGAAAAGAAGGACATATCAAATCAAGATGTCCAGAATTGAAAGGAGGAGCTTTCAAGTGTTATTTATGTGGGAAAGAAGGGCACATGAAAAGAAATTGTCCTGAGAATAGGCAGCAAGGAAAATTAGCAAACTTGGAAGAAAAAGGCAAAACAGTGGGGATCAATGCTGAGAAGCACAGTCAAGTGGAAGGTACACTATTTATTTTTAATGTACCCATAGCAGTAGTATATGATACTGGAGCAACTCATTCTTTAATTTCATATGAATTAGTTAAAATGCTGAAATTAAGTTGCATATTGGTTGAAACCCCTTTACATATACAAAGTCCATTGGGAAGTTCTAGTGTTTTAAACATGATCTGTGTGGATGTGGAATTAAACATAGGAGGAGATACTTTTATTTCCAATTTATATGTTTTAAATTACCCAAACATAGGTGTTATTTTGGGAGTAGACTGGTTAAGGCAATTCAAGGCCATAATTAACTTAGACTCATCCACCATATCATTGCAAAACCATGGAAGCTAGAGGATCACAATTTTGTGTGAAGTGTCCAAGGGAAGAAAATTGTGTCATTTGATTGATTTGGGTAAAGATTTCAGTGAACATATTATTGAGGAAATTCCCATAGTCAATGAATACTTGGATGTTTTTGAGGAGGTTAATGGTGTTCCAAACCATAGGCCAGTGGAATTCCAAATTCATTTAGTTCCAGGAGTAAGCCCAGTGATTAAAAAGCCAACAAGAATGGGGCCAAATGAACTAAAAGAATTAAAGAAACAATTAGAGGAATTAGAAAATAAGGGTTTTATAAGACCCAGTAATTCTTATTGGGGGGCACCAGTGGTGTTTGTTAAGAAACAAGATGGTACCTTGAGACTCTGCATAGATTATAGGGAATTAAACAAGGTAACCATTAAAAATAAATACCCACTGCTAAGAATAGATGATCTTTTTGATCAATTGGCTGGAGCAAGAGTATTCTCTAGGCTAGATTTAGCATCTGGTTTTCATCAAATGAAGGTGGAAGAATCAAGCATCAAGTACACTGCCTTTAACACTAGATATGGGTTGTATGAATTTTTGGTTATGCCATTTGGCTTGACCAATGCACCATCATACTTTGTAGATTTAATGAACAGAACCTTTGGAGATTATTTAGACAAGTTTGTGCTTATTTTTATAGATGACATTTTAATTTATTCCAAAACAATGGAAGAGCATGAAAGTCATCTGCACTTGGTTTTTTCTAGACTAAGGGAAAAAGACTTAAAGGCAAAATACTCAAAATGTGAATTTTGGAAAGAGGAAGTGCATTTTCTTGGCCATGTTATATCTGCCCAAGGAATTTCTGTGAACCCCAATAAAGTAGTGGCTATTCAAGCATGGAAGAGGCCAAGCACTGTGAGTGAAGTGAGGTCATTTATGGGGATGGCAGGGTATTACAGGGGATTTATAAAAGATTTTTCAAAAATTTCTACACCACTTACTAACCTAACCAGGAAGAACCAAGCTTTTGTTTGGTCAGAAAAATGTGAAAAGTCTTTTGAACAGTTGAAGGAGGCATTGGTGAATGCTCCAATTTTAAAAGTACCTCATGGAAATGAAGAATTAGTTGTATACACTGATGCTAGTGGATTTGGCTTGGGTGCAGTGTTGATGCAACAAGGCCAAGTCATTGCATATGCATCCGGACAACTTAAACCCCATGAAGTTAGGTATGCCACACATGATCTTGAATTAGCAGCTGTGATCTATGCTTTGAAACTTTGGAGACATTATTTGTTAGGCACTAAGTTTGAACTTTACACTGACCACAAGTCTCTAAAATATTTATTTTCACAAAAAGATTTGAACATGAGGCAACATAGATGGGTGGAGTTCTTAGCTGCCTATGACTTTGACATACTCTATACACCAGGCAAAGCAAACAAAGTTGCAGCTGCTCTAAGTAGACAGCATGCTAAATTGGCTATGATGATGATAAGAGAATTTAAGGACTTGTCTTTGCTAACTGAGTTAGAAATTGGGGAGAATGGTTGTGTGCACATTGATGAGCAGGTGCATGGTGCACAAGAAAATAAAGGGAAGTTAAGCTTAATGACACTTCAACCAGATTTAATTCTGAAGGTAGAAAAAAATGCAAGAACAGGATGCAAACTTATTAGAGAAGAAAATTCTCCTCTCAAAAGGGGAGGAAGTGATGAATCACCATATTGATAAAAATGGTTATATGAGATACCAAAATAGGATGTGTGTGCCAGAGGACACCGAATTGAAGAAAGAGATATTGAATGAATATCACAGAAGTAAATATTCCATACACCCAGGCAACACAAAAATGTACCAAAATTTGAAAAGAGACTTCTGGTGGAAGGGGATGAAATCAGATGTAGCTAAATACATTGCCAAATGTATGACTTGCCAACAAGTCAAGGCTGAAACCCAAAGGCCATCAGGGTTGATGCAGCCTCTTAGTGTACCACAGTGGAAGTGGGAAGATATATCTATGGATTTCATAGATGGGCTGCCTAGATCTAAGAGAGGAAATACAAGTATATGGGTGATAGTTGATAGGCTAACCAAAGTAGCACACTTCATCCCAGTCAAGTCAGATGGGACAACACCAAAGTTAGCTCAAATTTTTATGAAGGAAGTGGTAAAATTGCATGGCATTCCCAAAACCATTGTGAGTGATAGGGATACCATCTTCACCTCAAAATTCTGGAGAAGCTTTCAAGAAGCAATGGGAAGTGAACTATGCTTAAGTACTGCCTACCATCCTCAGTCAGATGGGCAGACTGAGGTAGTAAACAAGGTTTTGGAGGACATGTTGAGGGCATGTGTATTGGATTTTGGGGGCAACTGGGAAGATTATCTTCATCTAGTTGAATTTACATACAACAACAGCTATCAAAGCACCATAGGAATGGCTCCATTTGAAGCCTTATATGGTAAGCCTTGTTTGTCACCTGTTTGTTGGATAGAAGCAGGAGAAAGGGCTATTTTAGGGCCTGAGTACATACAAGAAACTAAGGAGAAAATTGAGTTGATAAGGAGAAGAATGGAAGCAGCACAAGATAAGCAAAAGAAATTTGCAGACAGGAAAAGGAGGCAGGTAGAATATGAAGTGGGAATTTTGTTTTCATCAAAATCTCACCTATGAAAAATGTGCTGAGATTTGGGAAACAAGGCAAGTTAACCCCAAGATATATTGGACCATACAAAATTCTGGAAAGAATTGGTTCCTTGGCATATAAGTTGGAATTGCCAGAAAACATGCAAGGCATACATGATGTTTTTCATGTATCACAACTGAGAAGGTGGGTACATGACAAGGCAGAAATTCTGGAGACCCCAACCCAAGTGCAGATAAATCCTAATTTGATTTATGAAAAAGATCCAGTAGGTATTTTGGCAAAGGATGTGAAGAAATTAAGAAATAAATCACTGAAACTTATGAAAGTACAGTGGAGTCTTGATCCCAGTGATTGCACATGGGAATTAGAGGACAAGGTTAGGATGAACTAACCTAAGCTATTCTCAGATTAGAGGTAAATCTAATTTTTTTTTAATTTGCTTTTCTTTTGGATGCATGTATTTTTTAGTTATTATCATAGAACTAGAAATCTAAGTGGTTGAGGAGTACTTGTTTTCTGATTTAAGCTTGGAAAAATTGTGGGACACAATTCCTAAAAGGTGGGGTGTATGTAATGACCCAAGATTTTAGGAATTTATCTTGGAAAATATAAATAAGGTTAAAATAATTTTTAAGTAGTTTTTAAAACCATGTTTAAGGGAAAGATGAGATAGCTTGATGTGGTATAATAAAATGATGTGCATTTGTGCACAGAAAATACACATGAGTAAAGCTAGATCCCTGGATACTATGAATGAGTACATGATGCTATGTATGGAAAATGTATATATATGTATATATATATTTACTGATAAATAAAGAAAACCCTCAAATGTGCTATATGCAGAAATATAACTAAGTATACATGTGCATATGTGTATCAGTATAAAATAATATAGATGTATATATGTATATAAGTTATTGTCTGTAAAACATATATGTAAGTATACTAACTAAGTATTAGAATTTAAACTAGTAAGATGAAACACACAAATATGTTTTTCCTCTGGTGGATAAATAAAAAGGAAACACTAGATAATAAAGTGAAGGCTAAAAATAGAAAATGGGAGGAAAACAAAAATGTATTTTGTATGGGCTGAATTAAGAAAAAAAAAGAAATATGTGTATAATATTGCTGGAAATCAGATCACACATTTAGCATGCAAATAGACAAGAGAAAAAGCATTTTATGGAAAAGTAAGATTTCTGAAAATAACCAAAGTAGATAACCACTTTTCTCTTCACCAAATTAAGCCGGGGAGGGTAGAATCTTGGGTTCAAATAAATGCAGATAACATAATTTTCTGGTGGGCAAAAATGGCTTTAGCCAATACCCAAAACCCTAAGGAGAACTCTGTATATATATAGGCAGCAGCCTCCTCTCCTTCTCAAAAAGAACTTTGAAAAAAAAACACCATATAAAACATAAGGCAAGTGAAGGAAAAGAGCTTGAGGCTAAAGGCAGAAGTTTATCAATTAATTAAGGAAGCAAAGAAGAGAGCTAGGTGAGAAAACTCACTCAACAACTTAAGGCACTAAGTCCTAATGAAGGCAGCCAGTTATAAATTATTTTTTCTTAAAAGTGTATGTGATTGTCTTTCAGAAATTAAGGATGCTTTAATGCTAGATGGTTGTTCTGGTTGTTTTATTTTGTGAATATTCTAAACATGATCAGTATGCATGAATAAGTATCTTAAAAACCCAGATCTCTTTCTAATATGATACTGGTTAGAAATATAAATAAATACCCAGAAAATAAAATGTTTAATATAAGCAAGTAGTGTTGGTTTTGGCTCAACCCAGAAGAATTGATGAGCATATGGGCTGCAATATACATATGTATATGTGCTGAGGCTTAAGATGAAAAGGAATTAGGAGTGCAATAGGCTTGCCTATTTGCTGATACTCCAGATTCAAAGAAAATATACAATAACCACCTAGCAAATAGATTTTGTGATTTAGGAAGCTTGGTCAATCTGAGTTTAACTAAAGCACAGATGTTTGCAACAAAATCTTCCCATAGAGCCATAAACCAATGTTAGTTGTCTATACCTCTTTTAAATTGCAGAACATGTTTTAGTAAGTACCAATACTTAAATTGCTTGATTGCCTCTGTTTGTTTATATGAATGATAAGGAATGCTATGAGATGAATGCTTGTTTTAGTGAAATGACTCACTGATTGGGTTTGCCCTAAAAAATTTAAAAGAGAAAGTACATGAGAACTTGATTAGGAAATGGGGTCAAGATTACTACAGGAATGACTTGTGTTCTTGAGTAATGCAAGTTGACACATGGCTTGTTTAAGTCCTGAGATATTTGTGTAATAGAGTGAATTAGTTCATTACAGTGTGTCCATTGATTCATAAAATTGCAGATGAGACCAGGGTAGATAAATATATCAAGGGAAGAATATTTGACATGATGAGGAACTAGAGTTTTCCCAGAAATGAAATATGAGGAGGGAATAAATGATTTAACTCATGTTGGTTATTTTTTTGTTTTGTGTGAATGATTATTTGATTTATGACTGAATTGTATGCCTGAATGTATGTGCCATATCTATATAAAGTCTCTGGAAAGAAAGATTAAAGTGTGCACATGCACAATGACATAGAACATGCACACAAGTATTACTTGTTTTCAAAGGGCAGAACTATATGCATATGTACTTAATTCAATTTTAACTTAATTAATTAATTGCTTTAGTGGATTTTCTCATACCAGACATGTGTCTGACCTCAGTGTGCTAGTGGCATCTGGGGTGTCTCATTTAAAATGAGGCAGCTTCAAATGCTTTTTCAGGAACAACAGCCTCTATGTAGGAGTAGAAGCAAGGCATTGAGAAGAAGATTATAGCATGCTAGAATTAGATAGATAAGAGCTTAAAAGATGAAATTTGCATGTATTGATATTTTAAAATTTTCCATTGTAGCAAGTACTGAGTGATGTTGGATATTTGGTTAAGTATTTTAAGAATTTGACTTGTAACTGGAATTTAAACTATCTGAGTTCCATTATCTGGAACGTTGAAAAGTTTTTATCTATAATTTTGTAAGTTAGATCCATAATAATGATTTTATAGGAGGGTGAAGTTAGATCCATATTAGTGATTTTATACATGTTCAGACATGTTTTGTTCAGATATTGTCACACCGGTACCTTTGCAATTTTAACATGAATCTGAATTTCTTTTTACTAAAGTTTTGGGCAAAATGCATTTTAAGACCCTCTGAAATATGCCTGAACAGAGAGTCTATTTAACCCATGTTTTTCTTTGCTGAGTATCCACATGTCCCAGGAAACTCACCTTGGATTGCATTTCATTTAGCCTAGTATCTTGGTATCAAGGAATCAAGTTTCTGGAATATGATAATTCACTTAAAAATATCCCAGATATGAGATTGCATATAAGGAAGATTTTATAGGAAAGCAAACATAGAAAATGATAGAAGCTTATATCATTTTCAGAGCACAGACACTACACTATTAATTTTATAGATAATCATAACATAATTATCTGGTTTCTATGGATCATATTTCATAGAGGATCCAGTAGGCTATCAAAGATTAAAAATCATACTGTTACCTATATGAATAAAATTTTATTACATAAATAAAATTGAGCTATGTGGGGATTGATTAAATTTAATCAATCAATGTAACCTCTTGTTTTCCATAACCTGATTAAACAAGAGGGGCACATGCATCTTCATATGTGTGTGCATATCCTTGTGGTTGCACTGATATATCTATATTGGTAAAACTTTTGATCCTGGATAAAGTTTGTTTATTGGAAAAAGGAAAATGACCCTGGGAAAATATATTTGTTAAGAAATGATACATATATATATCACTCTGTAAAAAAAATCCTTACAAAATTAAGGTAGAAAAGAGAGGGTCATTCCACAGTGGTTATGGGACATGAAGCTAAACTCATATATTTACTAGCTTAGTGTAATTGACACTTCTTATTGATCAATGATGATCATTTTATGGTTTAGACTAGCGATGTGCGATGTCTCTTTGTCCGCGTGGGGCACTGTACCCAGATTTATGGAGCTTCGTCTCAATTTTTATGGGCTAGCGACCCATGGTCGTTAGACCGTTCGTGGAGCAATCAGCTCGATAAGTCGGTGCATGGGGCGTATCTTTTTAGGTGTGTCGATGTTCGACTAGGCATGGGGTGTATCTTTTTAGGTGCATCGATGTTCGACTAGGCATGGGGTGTATCTTTTTAGGTTCATCGATGTTCGACTAGGCATGGGGTGTATCTTTTTAGGTGCATCGGTGTTCGACTAGGCATGGGGTGTATCTTTTTTGGTGCATCGATGTCTAACTAGGCATGGGGCGTATCTTTTTAGGTGCGTCGATGTTCTACTGTGCATGGGGCGTATCTTTTTAGGTGCGTCGATGTTCGGTTCATTTATTGGGTTAACGACCCGAGGAATAGCGTTTCGTTTGTGATACACGTGTTGGTGAGTTTTCATGCTCCCGTTTGTGATAGGCCTTCCCCTTTTTGTGATTTCTGGATTTCAAGTTGATGATTTCTAGAATTTGTGTTTCACCGATTTTTGTGATTGGCATTAATACGTTTTGTCAATATTTGTGTTTTGGTGAATAATTTAAAGAATATGACATTCTTTTTGGTGTTTGAGAAGATTTGAGATATTGTATGATTTTTGTTGTTATCTAATGTATACTGGTCATAATATGGCATTTTTGTTATCATACGTTTTTGTCATATCTCTTATCCTATCTCATTTTATATGATATTTATAGCTAGACTGATCCGTTTATTATTTCCTTCTTAAATAATACTCGGGTCAGACCGAGGTATTTCAGGTGCTTCTGCTTGACTTCTTATCAGGGTTTGTCACCTGACTTTTGGCTAACTACTTTAGCTTAGTAGTTTTTTTGTTGTTATACATTCGAGATAGAGACTCCTTGATGTAAACATATTCTTTTGCTAGCACTTGTACCTATTCTTTTGTGATGTAGTGGATCTAGGTTGACCACTACTTTGATGTACACTTTTATGTGTTATATTCATATATGTTTCCGCCTTTGTGATATGAATATCTGTGACTGATTTGTGTTATGTTCATTTCTATATTTGTTTCCGAAGTCCACATAGCCACTGTGTGGTAGTTTTGAGTTTGTATTTGATATGTCGGATTTCCTCTTGAAATGAAATGTAAGTTATATTATCTGACATATCGGTACTCGCACAAAGCAATTACACAAATGGTCGCTCCTCAACAGCCTTATTCTTCGTGCTAGTCGACGGTATTACCCCGTAGTGTCCTTGGCTAGCATGAGTATAGTGGTGGGGCGTCACACCAAACTCGTAAAAGGCTTGTTACACGGCACGCGAGGCAATGCCTCGGTTGGATTCTACCATTTGCACTCCCGGACTGGTGGTAACGCATAGCAGCTACTACCGCCCACCTCGAACACACTCCCATAATCAAAATCGAGGGGTGGCCATGAAAACAATCACAAAGTCATAATATGGTACCGAAGAAATGTGCCCGATAGAAGGTGCGACCTCACTTGGCCCAGTATAGCTCCTGTTTTAGCCACATCAAGCTGACTCATGGGACTTAGGGTTACGTAAATACCTCATACAGAATTGTTTGCCAAACTATCCTACTTCATTCTGAAATCTCCACCATGTACACGTTTGTTAAAGTGGTTTTCGGTATTGGCAGAGAGCATGACAATATCCGATCCCGGTCACTTTAACAACTAAACGCTTATTTCACACCTGATGGTATTTTAAATTTTCAAAACCGTTTCAAATCGATACCAAAATATCACATTTTCAAAACCATATCACTTTCGAAATCATATTCACTTTTGCAATAATATTCACTTTTGAAATTATCGATAAGATAGGTTACGACTTAAGTTATAACATCATTTAACCGTATTCAATTTTAAATCAAGGATTTAAATATAAACACTTCAACTTTACACGGTCTGAAATTTAGAAAATAGTTTAGATAGATTAAAATAGTTTAAATAGCTTTAAAATAGGTTTAAGATAATTTAAATAGTTTAAGATAGCTTTTAAATAGGTTTAAGATAGTTAAAATAGATTAAATAGATTTAAAATAGATGAAGTGGGTTAATTAGTTTAAAATAGGTTAAAATAGATTAAATTGGATTAAATAGATTAAAATAAATTAAAAATAGTTTAAAATTGGTTAAATAGTCTAAAATAGTTAAAATTGATTAAATTAGTTTAATAGTTTGAAAAGCATACTGATTGGGATTTTTAAAATAATATATTTTTAAACAGTTTATATTAAAATGGTAAATTTGAAATTAATATCAAATTAAACTATTTCTTTCATTTCAACACATCTGGACCATGTCCAGCTTTCAAATCAACAACTAATTTTTGTCCTTTAATTCAAATTCTCATTTAAACCATTTAATCAATATCGATTTCAAATCCAAGTTCGAACAATAAATACAAAATATTTCAAATTTAGTAGATTTCAAAGTTACATTTTCAAATGTTTCCATTAACTCAATTTCGATAAATTTCATTTATACTTCAAATCTAACTTTAGAATTTCAATTTAAAGCAATTCCAATTGCAACATTTAAAACTCGGATTTTCAAAAATAATTCAGTTTATATAAATTAAATTTTCTTCAAAATATCATCTAACTAAATTCAAAATTTAAGGATTTAAAATCATTTAATTTAACCAATCCGGTATCCGTATATAATTCTCTACCCTATGGTCAAGTGATACGGATATTTATCATTTCAATCCGCAATTATTTTATATTCATGGATATATATCATTTCAACCCGCAATCCCGAGTGTAATTACAAATCCATGAATCGCTTGAGTCTATCATTTTAGCTCATAACGATTTCCCTTAATCTATCAAATTGTTCGGTTATGTATCATTTCAACCCATAGGGAACTTGTAGTGTTATAACAATATATACATAAAACAACATAACATTCAGTCATCCAATATCAACAATTAAACATCCATCACAACCATCATTCAAAACAACAAATCAATAACAGCAATTACTAATTATCAATAACAAGTATTTGATTGACAATTAATATTCAATTTTAAATTAAATAGCGATTCAATTCAATAAAAGTCAGATTTAAGTGGAATGAAATTTAAATATACCAAACAAAACTCAGCCAATTTCCAATCATATTATAGATTTAAATTTAACTAACATAAGATGGTTTAGTAGTCGTGAGTGGGTTAAAACACTCGCCTTTGATTTCAAATCGATTTGAAATCCAAAATAAGGCCCAAATTTGAATAGTCTCTGGATTCGACCAAATCAGTTCAAAAATGTCCGAAATTCTGATACGATCCCAGAGGAACAAACCGCGCGTGAATCCGAGCTCGTATGGAAAATATATTAAGATTAGAACGATTGAAATATAAATTTAAATTTAAAATAAAAAAATAATAATAAATAAAACAGGCCACGTCACATACCATTCAAACGTGAACCCTACCATTTCTAGATCGATACTTCAACGTTAGCCGCCGCTCTTCCCTCGATTTGCCGCTGCAACACACTATTTCACCACGATCAAGTCCCGCCACTGAACTCGCCGTCCCATCCTCCACCTACGGCCAGAGAATCGCCTGCTCCGGTCATGCCACATTTGTCAGAAGAGGCTGCCGCCGCCGCTCCTTTATCAGCATTTTCTGGCGAACTTCGACGACCTGGAGATGAACGAACACCACCGCCAAAACCTGCTCGACCTCCTCTTCCCAACGCCGCCTCCCGATCGCTGATTGGATGAAGATTCACCGTTGGATCGCGAAAACCTAATTTCGACAGTCGAGGTTCATCTTCGATTTCTGGTCAAAAGATGCATCCAATTGGAAAACAAATTGCTGCAATGGATTACGCCCGTCGAGAGATTTCCAACAATATATAATACGACATAGTTTTGAGGAGTTTGATTTTTCGATTTGAATTTGATATTTGACTTAGGGTTTGTATTTGGAATTTGTTTCTGCCATTGAAAAGAAGGAGATAGACAGAAGTTGATGTACGTACTAAATAAGAAAAATGACTGCTAGGGTTTGAGAAACAAGACTATTTATATTAATAAAGCCCGATAAGAAAATAAACACATATCGAATTTGTACGAACGACGAGTAGCGACCCAAAATGCCCGTTCTGCCTCCGAAATGAAAGTTGGTCATCCCATATATCAAAAAAGATGTTTTCGATATTTTTAAACTCAATGGAGCTAGTTTCAAGTATTAATTCCATCGTATGGAGAAGCTAGCTTTAAAATCAGCTTATTTCAATTGAATTCAATTAAATTGATTTCTACGTGTTTCGAGCCCGCACGATCAAGCGAAAAGTCCGATCGCTATGAAACTTGAAACCTTACAATAATTCACTGATACGGGTCCGATGAAACCGATTTTGTCGAAATCCAAGACAGTGGCCAAAATGGCTATTTTCATGTTAATTAAATAAATTATTATTGAATTAATTAAATCACTTTTTCAATTCTAATTTTATAATTAACAAATTTTATCATTTTTGATTACTTAGTAACTTATAATCTTTTTAAAACAAATTCCCATATCAATTCAATGTTGAATATTACACTAGTTATAGTGTTTAGTTTCAATAGCAATAAATTCAATTGATTATTAAATTAAATTCCAATAAATTCATTTATTTGATCTTTCATCTTATTATTCAATCCATTATCATCTTATGGATATAGTTAACATTAGTTTAATCTTATTACATCACCATTATTATCTTTATTCATATTAATGCAATATTTAATTACATTTATTGCAATATATTCCTAATTTAATTTTCAACAAATTAAATAAATAGGTAACAAATAACAATTGTCACCTTTCACTTGATTTGATCACATTTACAAGTTTATTATCTACAAACAAATGTTATACCTACTTACACAACACTGCAATTACATTTTATTACACATTATTTCACAAATTAATATAACATTTAATCTATTTTCTTATTTACAATATATAACCAATTATAACATTTCAATCATTTCAATAAATTGGCATTACAATAAAATAATTAACAATTAACTCAAATTAACATTGTTACATTTCACTCTGGTTATTATTCTCATCAATAAATCACAAATTTTTATTTCTTCCTATATTAAATTACAAAATTTTATTAAATTCAATATTTTAATTATCGGAAAATTAAGGGTCGTTACAATAATGCTAAATCGATTCATAAACAAGAATATGTAGGAGATATTATATTCCGATTATATTTAATTCATTGTCTACAAATTATATACAATTATCCATTTAGGTATAAAAATCAAACAAAAATCAACGGGATGATTTTCATATTATAACAATCTATAAATTTCCCACTCGCCTTTTAAAAGCGATCCAAATCTCTAGATCTGAAGTAGAACCTTTGATTCATCTCCGAATCCTTTTTAATCCAAGAGATATGTATAAAAGGATATATATATATATATACACTAGAATTAAAGATCTGAGAAGAGATTTGGAATTGGGAGAGAAAATAGATACAAATATATATAATATATTAATTACCTCAAACATACATATGGTTGATTCTCTTCTCTTCTCCTTTTTATTAGATTGCTACTCTTCTTCGATTTGTATGAATAGAGATACAAATATCTTATCTTTATAATTCGGAAAGAAAGTGGAGAAGAAGAAATGGCTGAGCTTTCGCTACTGCCTTCATGAAAATATAAGAAAAGAGGGGAGAGATATGCCCGAATTTATAGATGCTAAAATCAACCAGAACCGTTAGATCAAAATATATTAAATCCAGGCCGTTGCAGCCTATGGTTATTAGAGCCACCAGGTCGCCACCGGTCGACCGCCCTTGGGTCACTGTTCGACTACTAGGGGTCGACCGTCCCCAATAATGGGTCAGCATGTGGGCCTGAGAAATTAATATAAAAACGTTAATTTTCTCTTATTTAATTATTTTCGTTTCGAATTCGTTTTTCGTCCGTAACTTCTTCGTTTAGACTCTGATCGCAAAATTCAAAATATGAAAGTTGCTTAGAATTTCACCACGAAAGCAAGGGCACAAGTTTTATGGCCAAATTCCATTGTTTGCACAAATTCCATTTTCAAAGCCTAATTAATTAACTAACTAAATAAATAAATAATGCGAAATTACGGGGTATATCATTGCCAATCTGTACCGATGTATAATACTAAAAATGTTACATCACCATTTTACTTTGTCTTACATATGCACTATTCCTCCGCATTTTTACATAAACCAAATTTTTGATTACCTTATCAAAACATTTGTTTCAACTCTTTGATGCTTCCTTAAGACCATAAATTGATCTTAAGAGTCTAAATGCTTTATTATCGCATCCACTAACTTTGAAACCCTCAGATTGCGACATATAAATATTCTCTTCTACGTCATGATTTAGAAACAAAATTTTAATGTCAATTTTTCATATTTCATAGTCATAATAAGCGAAGGTTGCAAGTGGTATCTGAATGGATTTAAGCACGGAGACTGGAAAAAAAGGTATTTCATAGTCAATATCTTGATTTGAGGAAAAACTTTCATGACCAACCTTGTTTTATCGGTTTCAATTGTTTCAATTGCACTGATCTTCTTCTTAAAGATACACCTGCAACTGATTGGTTTCACCCCTTTATGTACATTTTCCAATGTCCATACATTCTTTTTGTACATTGAATCCATTTTGGATTTCATCACATTAGCCATAAGATGGAGCCTTTACTCTCCAAGGCTTGTCGGTACGAAAGGGGATCATCGTCATGAATGTCATAATCCACGTTCTCGCTGTCAGTGAGAAAACCATAGTATCTCTATGGTGTAAGATTCCTTATTAGACTTTCTATTAGGTTGCGTATTTTCCATGGATGTTGAATCACTATCAAAGTATTTAGTTTCTATGTTAGTTTCATGGATCTCACCCAAGTCTATCTTACTGACCCTAATTTCGCGAGAGCGAAATTCCTTTTCCAAAAAGGTGGCATGTCACGAAACAAATACCTTTTGTTCCTTGGTATGAAAGAATATGTATCCATGGTAATTTCTTGGATACCTTATAAAATTACATAAATTAATTCTTGCATCAAGTTTATTGCGGCTTATGTTTTTAATGCAAATCGAACAACCCCAAATAATAAGGCAATTAAGGTGGGATTTCTTCCTAGTCCATAATTCGTATGAAGTCTTAGGCATAGATTTAGATGGTACACTATTCAACATAAATGCAACGGTTTCTAGAACATATCTCCAAAAGGAAAGAAGCAACTCAGATTCACTCATCATCAAACCATGTCTAAAAATTCGATTTCTTACTTTTGAAACACAATTGTGTTGCAACGTATAAGGAGGAGTGACCTAAGAGTGATTCCTATTTTCTTTTATGTACTCTTGGAGTTCAAATCCAGTGTACTCTCCACACTGACCAAATCGAAGTATTTCCATTTTTCGTTCTTATATTATATAAATTTATTATAGACCTCTGATTTGTATTTCATAAGGAAAAAATATCCATATCTAGATAAATCTTCGGTGAATGTTATGAAGTACAAGGTTCTGCCTTAGGAAGTTGTAGGAATAAGACCGTATATGTCGGTAAGTACTAATCCTAAGAGTTCATCAACTCTTCCATCACTTCCACTAAATGGAAGCTCGGTACCTTTAAGACACGACGTATAAGTATTAAATGATTTAGACCTAATGGTATTAGAAACCATTGGTTTCTTAACTTGTTCTGTAACGACCAAGACTTTCTCTCCATAGAAAGTCGTATCATTATTAAGAAAGAAAGGGATAGAAAAGAGAAAAGAAGAGAAAGAAAGAATAACAACACATCAGAATCTCACAACGGAACGAAACAAATATAATATATCACATAACTATTACATAGTCTTTACATAATCAGAGTACACAACTTATACATCACAAAAATAGACAGTTATAAAACCTGTCTATTATACAACACAAGATACAACTCAAACAAACGACTCAGAGAAACCAACACAGCGGAATACTATATATCTACGAATGCTGAAGCCTCCTGCTCCATAACTCCTCCATAGATTCGTCAAAGCTAACCTGAATCCCTTGGCTACTCGTAAAAATTGAGTACCCAAGGTTTAATAAAACAGAAAATAAACACTTGGGTCAGACATGGGTCTGGTGTGAGTAAACAGGTTAAAATTGTTTAACTTCAAAACCTTTTGAAACAAAGGTATCACGTAAGACTTCCCACACATAAACATGGAAAAGTTTTTACCTTACGCTAACCAAAACATTTGATAGGAAATCCAGTTATATTATAATAGGGTCTAGGGTTTTCAAGTAAAATACGGAAATAGCTGAAATGCTTACATCTCACATTCCAACATAGTTGGGCACAACTAATACGTACGGCACTTATTGGAGTTTGGATTCCATACAATGGCAGGGCTACCGGGGTACCGCCCGTCACAGTACGTGGCCTAGATCACCGTACCGAGGATCACTCCCAATCCCCTGCAACACAAGGCCGGAACATCCCTTACTGGATAATTCCCGCACAAGATACCTCACGGTTGGGATCAGCAACCGCACACACTAAGCCGAAATAAGAAGGGACTTCTAGACAGAGGTAATCTTGTCCTACTTGGGTGCTACCCACTAACCTTGCTGCACCTCCCCTGTTTTAGCCATTCCCGGTTTGTGAGGCTTGAGGTCACGATTACCTTAGAAAAGAACACATCACTTAGAATGCTCATCGTCCACCTGACGATTTTCTGAAAGCATTCAATCCATACAAGTTCGTTCCGGGTTCGAAACGAAACCGAAGGCATTATCTCGTTACACTCGTTTTGGAATCACCCTCAGAGTTAACGACAATAACCCTTGCACTCTGAATCTTCATCTTCACTTGATTCACGACCTATCGTTAATTTGGATCGATGTGGTATTCGGGTCTCCAGACCTGGAAATCCGGTATACGGAAACCCGATCCCGGTCTCATCGAAATCCAAAGCGTATCTTTTAAGGCCAAGTTGTTTAAAGTTAAAACAATTCAATTCTATTATCTATTTACATACAGATAGATAATTCATAATAGATAATCGACATTATCATTAAAAGCAGATAATCCATATCATCATTATTATGCAACCAAAGCATCCAAATCATACAGTATCAATTATCTCATCTCTGAGAAACCATTCAAGGTAAATCAATATCATTCAGTATCCTTAAGCAATGATTTATTAATTACCATCTATAATTAATTTAAAATGAATTAAATTAATTACTTCCATCATTAACAATCTTACTTAAGTCACTATTAATTAATTATCAATTAATTAATAAATTATCATCCAATTATTCCTTTTAATTAATCATTCTTGATTAATTAACATTGAATTACATTCAAATTAATTACTCTTAACCACTTATAGTAATTAACCTTTTATTACTTCATTAATTAATTATCTAAAATTAATTACATTAATTAATCACTTCATTTATTAATTATTTCTTAATTAATCAATTCTTAATTACATCATTAATTATATAAATTAATGATCCTTAATTACATTTTAATTAATTACTTTATTTAAATTAATTACATTAAGTAATTAATCTTCAATTTAAATCATAATTATTAATCACCTTTGATTAATCTCATTCAGTAATTAACTATCCTTAATTACTTCTTAAAATAAATAAATTATTTCTTAATTAATTTCTTAATTAATCCCTTGATTAATCCTATTAAGTAATTAACTACCCTTAATTACTCCATTAATTACATTAGTAATTATCTATCAATTACTTTCCTAGGTAATTAATCTTCATTAAATTACATTAAGTAATTATACTTCACAAATCATTAAGTGATTATTCTTAATTAATTAAACTTAATTAATTAACTTAACTAATTAATTTAAACTCAATTAATTACAATGAGTAATAGATTTCTTAATTACTTTCATTAAGTAATTAAACAATTTCACAAATGATTAACCTTAATTAATTAATCTATTTAATTATCAAAATTAATCACATTAATTATTAAACCCAAGTTAATGATCTACATTAACTATTAATTATTCTTTAATTATTTTTCTTAAATAATTAAACTTTAATTAACCATTATTAATTACAACTTAATTAATTCTAATTATCAATAAATTAATCTCTAATTACTTAATTAATTAAGTTCTTAACAATAACTTAATTAAACCTTAATTACCTTAATAATTTTATTTCTAACCATTAACTTATAAAATTAATGATCCTTAATTCAAATTAATTAACCTTTAAATTAATTTAATTAATCCTTCATCAATCAATTTTAAACCCTTAATTACTAATTTATTAACCCAAGTCATAAATTAATTAAATTGATTAATTAACTTTTAATTTCCTTAATAATTTATTTTATCATAAATTATTAAATCTCAATTATCTTTAAGATAACACTTTATTTCTATTAATGATTAAACTATCATTAATAAAGCATTTAAAACAATGTACCTTTAAATTTACTTTTAAATTTCATTTTAAATTTAAGATTTAAAATGAAGACAAGTTTAACTTTAACAAAGTTTTAAAACCATTTAAACCCTTTTTAAATCATATGTTAAATAAATATTTACTTAATTAAAGAAATTTAAAACCAATTTCATTTTCTATTCAAAACAAATTAAATACACTTTGAACATTCAAAGTTGTTTTAAAACATTTTATTTCAAACTTTATTTATTTCAAAACTATAATTTCAAATTAACTTAAATTTTGATTTAAATTTTAGATTTAAACTTTGGTTTAAATCTTAGCTTTACAGTTTAAATTCCAGGTTTAAATTTTTAAAACAAAACAGGTTTCTTCTAAAACCTGTAACATTATTTTAACCCGAGCCATCCTATTTTGCTTCGAGTTCATCACCCAACTGCTCCGAGCAAATTACCTAATGACTCGAAGAAAACTCGAGCATACCAGTTCCAAATCAAAAACCACCCACCAGAAATAATGTGCACCATGCACATGCACGGTGGCACAGATCATCTTTGGCCAATACCGATGATCTTCCCACATCGGTCAACGCTCCATCACCAAACTTCGATCACCAATTCAAACTCCAACTCTCGAAATCGAATTCGAGATCTTCAACCCAACCTGGAACAACAATCTCGAACCACTACCAAGCCTGGAAAACTTCACCGCGCTTCAACTCCGACCACCGTAAGCGCTACAGCTTCGAGCATACCCTCGTCATCAATCCAGCTACCACCTTCCAGAGTTCCAGTAAACTCGATCAACTAGAGTGATCGAACTGACCAGATTCATCAACCCATACCAAAACTAGGTTTATAGACTTCAAATCTCAACCACCATCGCCACCCTGCTCTGATCATCCATCACCTATTTTTCCCATCACCTCGGTAAGCTCCTCCACCTCCTCGCACAACCCGACCAGCTCCAGTCGCATAGATCACCCACAATTCCCAAAATTCCCTTTTCAGTTCATATACGAACTGCTCTTAACCCCTATGACTAAAAATCGTGAATTTAGTTTTAAAATTCATATTTTGGTTCAAGGGTTTCACTGATGTTACTGAATTCATGAATTTTTGAAGTTTGAATTTTCCTCTTATGTTAATTTATGCTCTGTTATTTAATTTCCAGGCAATACAAAAATTTATTTAACCTATATAAAATGTTTTAAACTTTACTTTATTACCTATCAATCAAGTTTAGTTTGAAGTATAAATATTATCAGAGACTGTAATAAGAGGGAAATGGATGTTTTTAACAAAATCCATATTACAAAACTAAGTACTGTCAGGAGCCAGCATCATATGTCAATACAAGTCACACATTCATGTATTACAGAAATGCACTTAAAACTTTACACACAGCCATACAGATTTATAGATATGATCATGCAATAAGATTATTATACTTAAGCTTTTTAAATAAAAAAAAAGTTACTCACAAGATTATAAACAGAGAACAGGATATATATAAACAGACATGATCACTCAACATATATATCAATTTAAATAAATTCAAGATGAATAACTTTCATACCAAACCAATTATTATCTCATGCATTAGAGTTAAATCAAAAATAAACTGTTTTTAAAAAAAATGTTTACTCACCGTAAAAAGATGATGAACAGAGCCTCTCCTTTTTGAAACAGCTTTTAAACTTGGTATGCTTTTGCTTTTGAAAACTGCATGCATGCTTGTTTGAAAAGATGCAGACTTCCTTAATTTCCAGGTTTGAAAATAAACATGCTTGATTTAAAACTGCAGTTGCAAGCAGGCATGACTTCCCGATTTGAAAAAATGCAGGCTTGCAGACTTGATTATGATTTGCAAAATTGGTCTTTGAAAATGAGTTTCTAGTTTTGAGGAGGAACTGATTTTGATTTGAAACTGGAATGCAAGCTTTAGTTCTCAGGTTTGCATGCTTTGAAGATGGTTACAGAATTTTGAAGAATGCTTGACATCTTTGAAAAGGTTACAGGGAATGATTTGCATGTTTGATTGAAGAGGATTACTGATTTTTGTATTGTAAAATGGTTTGCAAATTTCCTCAGATCTGTTTTAGAGTGAAATGTTTTCAGCTGAGAATTTTCTTTGCTTAGAAATAAAAATGAGAAAAAAGAAAAAGGAAAGGAAGAAGGCAAGTGTTTATAAACTAAATTTATGATTTATTATAAATCAAAGAAAAATAAAAATACAATATGACACTTGTCATGCTCCTTAATTATTTTGTTAACACATGTTCTTATATTGATTCACTAACTTACATATGTAATTTTACATGCAAAATGAAATTATAAATGAATATAAAGCTTTTATTAATAAATTCCTAATAACTATATACTTATTCAATTTTATATAAATAAGAATTCTTTTTAAAGAAATAGATAAAACAAACTATATTTATACAAAATCATTTATGTCATACTTTTAAATCCAAATATAAATTTAATTCAATTTTTTTTTTAAATACAATTTAAAATCAATTTAAACAATTTTCACTTAACAATTTTAAACCATATATTATTAAATAGCTTTTGAAAAGCTTATTATTAAATAAAATCAAATTTCCAAATTACCAAAAATAATAGAATTTAGAAACAAGATTTATCTATTTACAATATACCATTATATTTACATTATAAATAGAAACTAATTTATTAGCATTTAAAAGATAAAATCACTAATTAAATATTTATTTAATTGGATTATTAAATCAATTCAAATCTTATTAACAAAAATTATCAAATAAATTTAATTTTTAACACAGATTATTAAATTTATATTGTCCAAAAATTCTGGGATATCACATTCCTTCCCCCTTAAAAGAATTTCGTCCCCGAAATTTAAAACAAAGGTAATTTAATAATCTCATTAAAGATTTTAATTTAAAACACAAGCATATACTATCATCCATATGCTAACAACCATAGCAACCAATTCATTCAATCAATCAATTCTAACTATCTAGACTAAATTCTAGATAAAATTCCTCGAGTTTCCCCAAGTATATATATATATATACCGGGATACTCGCTCTACAAACAATCTAAACTACTAAGCTATAGATCTCCTACTCATCTAGATCTACAGAACTAAACAGACTATCAGACTACAGACGAGTCTGACTCAACTACCCAACTTCCAGAACTGCTGATTCTAAAACCAGAGATAGATCAAATACGTACTCCCTCAGAGATACGTACAACTCAATGAATTCCAGTTATCCAAACTGACAATTCAATTCAGAAGTCCAAATACTTATCCAAATTAGAACACATACGAGATCCAAACATAACTCTACTTCACAACATCAGTAGATTCCAAACTTACTTTTCCCATCCAGAGATACACTCCAAACTGCTTTCGCTGCTCAACTCCGATATGAGGTAGAACACAAGCACAGACTGGACAACTCACTTCTAGAAATAAGGTTCACTGATCCATAAAAGAAAACTCAGATACTCCAGCAAAACTTGAGTTGCTTCACCAACTCCACTTCAGAAAAACTGCTCAGCCAGAAAAACTTCCTGCCAATCCAAGAATACTCCGAGCTGCAACGCTGCCACAATGCCAAAGACTTCCTATTCCAAAGATCTTCGAGAAACTCGAACTCCAAACCAAAGCAGAAACTTCATGCTGAACTCAGCCACAACACTGAAGCAGACACACTTCCTTAATCTTGTTCCAAAGAAAACATCTTCAGGAACATCCATAGTCACTGCATCTCATCATACAGCTACTATTACCTGAGGTATCAAGGTACCATCACTCACTTCTGCCTCATCGACAGATCCAACTCTACTCATCCACACTTCAAAGATAAACTCCGAACCTTTAAAAGGTTTCCTTCAGAGATCGATGAAATCCTTCACCACAGCAAAGCTTACTCGAGACGGTATTGGGTCTACAGTCTCGACATATACTTCCAACCTCAAACATTCAAACTCCAACTATTGGTAATTGTGTTACACACACTACCACCTTATCTACCTTTATAACTTATATTGGAAAACCCGAACAGGTAACCCAATAAATAGGTAGAAATACATAAATATATATATTTAAAATGATATATTTTTTTTTATATAGAAATTATTTCTGGGTAAAATTATTTCATCTACCTCTTTAAAACAATATTGTGTCCGTTGGCCTGGTTCAAGTGTTTAGAGATCCCTATCAATAACGTTAGCTACTCGTATTGACCAGAATCCATATACCACTCAACCGATCAATTAACACAATATAAAACCATTTTATATAACTAACAAATACGCGCTCTCAAGATAGACACCACTTCAGAGCCTAGGTATTCACTCAACCTACTGCTCTGATACTCAATTAACCAAAAGCTTAGGCATTCGCTCAACCTATGCTCTGATACCACTGTAACGACCAAGACTTTCTCTCCATAGAAAGTCGTATCATTATTAAGAAAGAAAGGGATAGAAAAGAGAAAAGAACAGAAAGAAAGAATAACAACACATCAGAATCTCACAACGGAACGAAACAAATATAATATATCACATAACTATTACATAGTCTTTACATAATCAGAGTACACAACTTATACATCACAAAAATAGACAGTTATAAAACCTGTCTATTATACAACACAAGATACAACTCAAACAAACGACTCAGAGAAACCAACACAGCGGAATACTATATATCTACGAATGCTGAAGCCTCCTGCTCCATAACTCCTCCATAGATTCGTCAAAGCTAACCTGAATCCCTTGGCTACTCGTAAAAATTGAGTACCCAAGGTTTAATAAAACAGAAAATAAACACTTGGGTCAGACATGGGTCTGGTGTGAGTAAACGGGTTAAAATTGTTTAACTTCAAAACCTTTTGAAACAAAGGTATCACGTAAGACTTCCCACACATAAACATGGAAAAGTTTTTACCTTACGCTAACCAAAACATTTGATAGGAAATCCAGTTATATTATAATAGGGTCTAGGGTTTTCAAGTAAAATACGGAAATAGCTGAAATGCTTACATCTCACATTCCAACATAGTTGGGCACAACTAATACGTACGGCACTTATTGGAGTTTGGATTCCATACAATGGCAGGGCTACCGGGGTACCGCCCGTCACAGTACGTGGCCTAGATCACCGTACCGAGGATCACTCCCAATCCCCTGCAACACAAGGCCGGAACATCCCTTACTGGATAATTCCCGCACAAGATACCTCACGGTTGGGATCAGCAACCGCACACACTAAGCCGAAATAAGAAGGGACTTCTAGACAGAGGTAATCTTGTCCTACTTGGGTGCTACCCACTAACCTTGCTACACCTCCCCTGTTTTAGCCATTCCCGGTTTGTGAGGCTTGAGGTCACGATTACCTTAGAAAAGAACACATCACTTAGAATGCTCATCGTCCACCTGACGATGTTCTGAAAGCATTCAATCCATACAAGTTCGTTCCGGGTTCGAACGAAACCGAAGGCATTATCTCGTTACACTCGTTTTGGAATCACCCTCAGAGTTAACGACAATAACCCTTGCACTCTGAATCTTCATCTTCACTTGATTCACGACCTATCGTTAATTTGGATCGATGTGGTATTCGGGTCTCCAGACCTGGAAATCCGGTATACGGAAACCCGATCCCGGTCTCATCGAAATCCAAAGCGTATCTTTTAAGGCCAAGTTGTTTAAAGTTAAAACAATTCAATTCTATTATCTATTTACATACAGATAGATAATTCATAATAGATAATCGACATTATCATTAAAAGCAGATAATCCATATCATCATTATTATGCAACCAAAGCATCCAAATCATATAGTATCAATTATCTCATCTCTGAGAAACCATTCAAGGTAAATCAATATCATTCAGTATCCTTAAGCAATGATTTATTAATTACCATCTATAATTAATTTAAAATGAATTAAATTAATTACTTCCATCATTAACAATCTTACTTAAGTCACTATTAATTAATTATCAATTAATTAATAAATTATCATCCAATTATTCCTTTTAATTAATCATTCTTGATTAATTAACATTGAATTACATTCAAATTAATTACTCTTAACCACTTATAGTAATTAACCTTTTATTACTTCATTAATTAATTATCTAAAATTAATTACATTAATTAATCACTTCATTTATTAATTATTTCTTAATTAATCAATTCTTAATTACATCATTAATTATATAAATTAATGATCCTTAATTACATTTTAATTAATTACTTTATTTAAATTAATTACATTAAGTAATTAATCTTCAATTTAAATCATAATTATTAATCACCTTTGATTAATCTCATTCAGTAATTAACTATCCTTAATTACTTCTTAAAATAAATAAATTATTTCTTAATTAATTTCTTAATTAATCCCTTGATTAATCCTATTAAGTAATTAACTACCCTTAATTACTCCATTAATTACATTAGTAATTATCTATCAATTACTTTCCTAGGTAATTAATCTTCATTAAATTACATTAAGTAATTATACTTCACAAATCATTAAGTGATTATTCTTAATTAATTAAACTTAATTAATTAACTTAACTAATTAATTTAAACTCAATTAATTACAATGAGTGATAGATTTCTTAATTACTTTCATTAAGTAATTAAACAATTTCACAAATGATTAACCTTAATTAATTAATCTATTTAATTATCAAAATTAATCACATTAATTATTAAACCCAAGTTAATGATCTACATTAACTATTAATTATTCTTTAATTATTTTTCTTAAATAATTAAACTTTAATTAACCATTATTAATTACAACTTAATTAATTCTAATTATCAATAAATTAATCTCTAATTACTTAATTAATTAAGTTCTTAACAATAACTTAATTAAACCTTAATTACCTTAATAATTTTATTTCTAACCATTAACTTATAAAATTAATGATCCTTAATTCAAATTAATTAACCTTTAAATTAATTTAATTAATCCTTCATCAATCAATTTTAAACCCTTAATTACTAATTTATTAACCCAAGTCATAAATTAATTAAATTGATTAATTAACTTTTAATTTCCTTAATAATTTATTTTATCATAAATTATTAAATCTCAATTATCTTTAAGATAACACTTTATTTCTATTAATGATTAAACTATCATTAATAAAGCATTTAAAACAATGTACCTTTAAATTTACTTTTAAATTTCATTTTAAATTTAAGATTTAAAATGAAGACAAGTTTAACTTTAACAAAGTTTTAAAACCATTTAAACCCTTTTTAAATCATATGTTAAATAAATATTTACTTAATTAAAGAAATTTAAAACCAATTTCATTTTATATTCAAAACAAATTAAATACACTTTGAACATTCAAAGTTGTTTTAAAACATTTTATTTCAAACTTTATTTATTTCAAAACTATAATTTCAAATTAACTTAAATTCTGATTTAAATTTTAGATTTAAACTTTGGTTTAAATCTTAGCTTTACAGTTTAAATTCCAGGTTTAAATTTTTAAAACAAAACAGGTTTCTTCTAAAACCTGTAACATTATTTTAACCCGAGCCATCCTATTTTGCTTCGAGTTCATCACCCAACTGCTCCGAGCAAATTACCTAATGACTCGAAGAAAACTCGAGCATACCAGTTCCAAATCAAAAACCACCCACCAGAAATAATGTGCACCATGTACATGCACGGTGGCACAGATCATCTTTGGCCAATACCGATGATCTTCCCACATCGGTCAACGCTCCATCACCAAACTTCGATCACCAATTCAAACTCCAACTCTCGAAATCGAATTCGAGATCTTCAACCCAACCTGGAACAACAATCTCGAACCACTACCAAGCCTGGAAAACTTCACCGCGCTTCAACTCCGACCACCGTAAGCGCTACAGCTTCGAGCATACCCTCGTCATCAATCCAGCTACCACCTTCCAGAGTTCCAGCAAACTCGATTAACTAGAGTGATCGAACTGACCAGATTCATCAACCCATACCAAAACTAGGTTTATAGACTTCAAATCTCAACCACCATCGCCACCCTGCTCTGATCATCCATCACCTATTTTTCCCATCACCTCGGTAAGCTCCTCCACCTCCTCGCACAACCCGACCAGCTCCAGTCGCATAGATCACCCACAATTCCCAAAATTCCCTTTTCAGTTCATATACGAACTGCTCTTAACCCCTATGACTAAAAATCGTGAATTTAGTTTTAAAATTCATATTTTGGTTCAAGGGTTTCACTGATGTTACTGAATTCATGAATTTTTGAAGTTTGAATTTTCCTCTTATGTTAATTTATGCTCTGTTATTTAATTTCCAGGCAATACAAAAATTTATTTAACCTATATAAAATGTTTTAAACTTTACTTTATGACCTATCAATCAAGTTTAGTTTGAAGTATAAATATTATCAGAGACTGTAATAAGAGGGAAATGGATGTTTTTAACAAAATCCATATTACAAAACTAAGTACTGTCAGGAGCCAGCATCATATGTCAATACAAGTCACACATTCATGTATTACAGAAATGCACTTAAAACTTTACACACAGCCATACAGATTTACAGATATGATCATGCAATAAGATTATTATACTTAAGCTTTTTAAATAAAAAAAAAGTTACTCACAAGATTATAAACAGAGAACAGGATATATATAAACAGACATGATCACTCAACATATATATCAATTTAAATAAATTCAAGATGAATAACTTTCATACCAAACCAATTATTATCTCATGCATTAGAGTTAAATCAAAAATAAACTGTTTTTAAAAAAAATGTTTACTCACCGTAAAAAGATGATGAACAGAGCCTCTCCTTTTTGAAACAGCTTTTAAACTTGGTATGCTTTTGCTTTTGAAAACTGCATGCATGCTTGTTTGAAAAGATGCAGACTTCCTTAATTTCCAGGTTTGAAAATAAACATGCTTGATTTAAAACTGCAGTTGCAAGCAGGCATGACTTCCCGATTTGAAAAAATGCAGGCTTGCAGACTTGATTATGATTTGCAAAATTGGTCTTTGAAAATGAGTTTCTAGTTTTGAGGAGGAACTGATTTTGATTTGAAACTGGAATGCAAGCTTTAGTTCTCAGGTTTGCATGCTTTGAAGATGGTTACAGAATTTTGAAGAATGCTTGACAGCTTTGAAAAGGTTACAGGGAATGATTTGCATGTTTGATTGAAGATGATTACTGATTTTTGTATTGTAAAATGGTTTGCAAATTTCCTCAGATCTGTTTTAGAGTGAAATGTTTTCAGCTGAGAATTTTCTTTGCTTAGAAATAAAAATGAGAAAAAAGAAAAAGGAAAGGAAGAAGGCAAGTGTTTATAAACTAAATTTATGATTTATTATAAATCAAAGAAAAATAAAAATACAATATGACACTTGTCATGCTCCTTAATTATTTTGTTAACACATGTTCTTATATTGATTCACTAACTTACATATGTAATTTTACATGCAAAATGAAATTATAAATGAATATAAAGCTTTTATTAATAAATTCCTAATAACTATATACTTATTCAATTTTATATAAATAAGAATTCTTTTTAAAGAAATAGATAAAACAAACTATATTTATACAAAATCATTTATGTCATACTTTTAAATCCAAATATAAATTTAATTCAATTTTTTTTTTAAATACAATTTAAAATCAATTTAAACAATTTTCACTTAACAATTTTAAACCATATATTATTAAATAGCTTTTGAAAAGCTTATTATTAAATAAAATCAAATTTCCAAATTACCAAAAATAATAGAATTTAGAAACAAGATTTATCTATTTACAATATACCATTATATTTACATTATAAATAGAAACTAATTTATTAGCATTTAAAAGATAAAATCACTAATTAAATATTTATTTAATTGGATTATTAAATCAATTCAAATCTTATTAACAAAAATTATCAAATAAATTTAATTTTTAACACAGATTATTAAATTTATATTGTCCAAAAATTCTGGGATATCACATGTTCAGTCGTTTATTACTATATGCCATGGTCTACAATCTAATTGGTAACTATCATTTACCTTAGACACGTTATTAATTTCAACAGCAAATACATGATTCATGTTAAGAACATAAGTTTCATTATTTAATGCACCAAAACTAACATATTTATTTCCATAAAAAATAATCATAATACCGTCATTATAAACAAAACCATATACATTTTCCGTCGAATGAGAAATGAAATTATTCAAAATTAAATCGTGCCCACTACAAGCTTTACAAGGTACTCCCCCATTATGACAGCAACTAAAATAGTGCCATTTGTTTAGAGTTCCATGCTTCCTCTTTCCATGGTCTACTTGCATTAAAGTCCTTGTAATGAATATATATATATATATGAGTTCCAGATCCAGTATCTAAAACCAAACTAGAAGCACTTATAGACAAACAATTTTCTATAAGTACACTATCTATAGGAACCGAATCTAGTTCCTTCCCTTTAACCAACTTCAAGTAGTCTGGATAGTTCATTTATCTGTGTTCCTTCTTTGAATAAAAGTGACATTCACCTTTCCTTTGCCCATTCGCTTTACCCTTGCATCCCTTAGACTGCTCTTTCTCTTCTTAAACTATTCGAAGAAGTGGTACCCATAACATCAAAAACTGCATATGGTTCCTTCATGAACATACTATCAGCCGTGCATAACATTTAAGGAGGTCAACGACATTATACTTCAACGAGTTTATATTGAAATCCAATATAAACAGGTCAAACTATGGAGTCAACGATCCAAGGATAATATTAGTCTGAAGATCAGTTTCAAGTGTAGTTCCTAACTTAGCCAAATGCTCGGTGTACCCAATTTTATTAAGCACATGATCTAGGACTGAGGTACCCTTACTCATCTTCGTATGGTACAGTTCCCATGAGATACCATACCACATAGTACGAGACTACTCACTATACAACTTTTGTAGGTGCTTGAATATTTCATGAATGTTCATGTTCTCATGTTGTCTTTGAAGCTTGATGCTTATAGTTGAAAACATATACCAGTGGGCAAGTGAGCAGTCCATTGATCGATCTTGGTAAGCTTTAATTTTTTCAGGCATTGCATCCTTAGAAGGTTAAGAAAATTGCTCATTAGCGACTGTAACACCCCACACCCCTTAGTATACCAAAAAGAGCACACTAAAAGGCATGTTGCATTGTAGGTATAACTAAAACTAGCAGAGACTAAGATTCATATGACAAAAATATACAACCAGCAGAAACAATTATAATAATAATAATTTATTTAGAACAAAAACTCAGAATTACTTTATAAATCAAATAAGTCGCCAAATACCAAATACATCAAATGTCAAAATAACCTTACGTGTCTTGCGAAATAAAATCCATAGTATCAATAATATCAAAGTACAATACATCACTCACAGAATGCCAGCTCAACAAAAAGAACTAAAAACTGAAACTGAAGAAAAGAAATACATGATAGAATCTCCTCCGAAGAAATCTCCAAATGCCTGCAGTCTACCGTCCTTGCCCCTGATTGCCTATGGGGGAAAAGGGGAAAATGGAGGAGTGGGTCAGACTAAAAGTCTGGTGAATGATAGTAATTACTAGAATCTTTAAGCAAAGTAAAAGTAATAGACTTTATAATAGTTCTAGTATATAAAAGGAAACAAAGGAAATAGAGAGAAGGAATAAGCTTGAAATAAATAAGAATCAACTAGATCAACATAATTGATTAACATTGATTGTTTGCACTTGTTTTTGATAGCTGCTTAGATTAGGTTGAATTCCTAATACTACCCTTTGATCGGCCTGCTACTCCATAGAATCTACTGTGGACTGGACGCTAAAGCTCCCTACGTAGTAGACATTGGTGCCTACGAAAGGCACACACTAAGCGCTTAGAACTCATAACGATTACTGAGCACCCGAATGGAAGTCGCATGCGTAACAGCCACCATTCTCATGTTACCTGTTGTTCCACCTATTGGGTTTTCTTATTACCTCAAGCTCCAGCATAAGTGTGCCCCTCGTTTCACTTCAAGATTATGTGAGACACCTCGTCTCACTTCAGTGTTATGTGAGGAACCACGTTTCACTTTCGGGTTATGTGAATCACTGTGTCCATAGAAATAATAGGGAAAATGATGTTGGTACTGGCCCATCATCCAAACAATATCTAGTTGCACCCGTTGCCCAAATCCCCATGATTTGGACTTCTACTTATTGACCATTTACTACTGTTATTAACATAAGCATGCCCTTCATCTCACTTCAGGATTATGTGAAACACCGTCACCATAGAAATAGGGGATTGTTATTTGGTACAGGTCCTACTTTAATTCTTTGCTTATTAACTTAGATAAATTACTTAAAGAAGCCTTTACTTTTGTTCTTACTATCTGTGCTTATTAATTTATCCTAAGTCTTAAAATAAGCCCCACTCTATTCTATTTCTTATTATAACCTACGTTATAATCATGCATTTTACTTAATCCAAGGTCTATGTGTAAAAATAAGCTCCTTTCATCTTATACTCTTTTTATTTATAATTCTAAGTTATAACTAGGCCAATTATCTTTAATTAGTCCAATTCTAACATCAATATCATAATTAGGATCAATTTCAGTCTTAATTCCATTTTTATTACAGTCTTTACAATTTAGATCTTATCTTCCGTTATTTCAGTATTCTTATAATTTTAATCCATATTCACATTTAATCTATTCTAATCCATACACGAAGAAGAAGGAGAAATAAAAGAAAACTGAAAATAGAAGAAAATCCAAAGCGTAGGAAAAAGATGTAAATAACGTATAAATAACAGTAAATAAATTAAAATACTGTAAATAAACTGTAAATAAATGGAAAACTATAATTAACAGAAATAAACTAAAATTAATTGAAAAGAATAGCTAAAAGAAATAGACTGAAAATAAATCTAAAAACTGTAAATAAATCTAAAAAGGTTATTCCACAAATCATAGTAAAACTATAACTATTGAAAACCCTATTATTTTAAATTACTTAAAGAAATCTAAAATAATTACAATCACTCACCTGTGGTCCTAAGCTCTTCCCTTTAGGTCTTCTCGGATCCACTTGGGGTTGTTAAATATTTTAATTTAAAAGACTATCTCCTTGGAAAATTATTCCGCTTAGGGTCCTTCCTGAAAAGGTAAACCTAATTGGAGAAAAATTTAGAATGAGAAAAAGTGTTAGGCCTAGGGTCTGATTTATAGGGGTATAAGTGGATCTCAGACCGTTAGATTTGGGGATTGAATAGGATGCAACCACGTCATAGGCTAAATAGGAGCCATCGGATGGAAATACGAAGAGACCAGATGAGCTGAAAGAATGAAAATGACGTATAAAATTGGCCACGAACGTTACAGGAACGAAGGAAAAATTCCTTCGTTCATTACCCAAGGCGGGTTGACCGACCGGTCGACCTAGGGCGTGGTAAGGTCGACCTCTTGGTCGACCTAGCCCAATATATATATTTTTTTGATTTCTTGTTTCATGCGTAACTTCTTCATATTGTCTCGGATTCTGACATTCTATATATGGAAATTGACCAAAAATTACCACGGACACAATGGTGCAACTCCCGTGGCTCAATTTTGATAATTTCACAAAGTTATTTTATCATTTCATTAATTAATGAATTAATTATTATGGGTTAAATTTTGGGTTGTTACATTTTCCCCTCCTTAAGGGATTTCATCCCCGATCTTTAAGGATAAAAGAATGAATTAAGTGTTTTCATCAATATCTACGACCAACTACTCAATCATCAACCATTCGCCTGTTGACCTTAAGTTTTTCTAATGATGTTTATGATACTTATGCAATTAGTGAAGTGTAAATGTTCCTAACTAATGCAAAAGATTAGGCGGTCCATTGATTCAGTTGACCTACTTTTATGCAATCATGTCCGTGTCATGTATCCAAATGAATGCAAAAATTCCCTAATGATAACTGATAGTTCTATATGCGTGCTACAATCATCATCCAAATGCAACATCATCTATTTATAGCAACAATGGAATAAAATAAAATGCAAATGCACACACATCCATATGCATATGCTCAAGTGTCCTAGTTAGACCGATCCCTAAAAGATAATAGTGTCTAGTGTAAGTATATGAGTCCATTAGCATCCACTAGAAAACACTTGCAACTACTAGCATCCATCATACATAACATGCTCTAATAACATGTTTACATCAAATCCTACCACCCATAGGTTAAGTCCTAAGTTCCACCCTCCCAAAGGATAATAAAGGAAAGAAACTTATTCAAAGCTAGAGATGGAAAATAGGAAATTCAAAAAATTACTATCAAAGAAATGCGGATATGAGATACGAATTTTCTCCTAATCAAACTAATCTTCTCCGAAGTCTCTTTAGCTGTGTCGGAACCAAGGCAATCCCTTTGTAGACTCTATCCAACATGAAAGCGACTTGTATGGTCTTCCATAAAGAGCTTTGGAAGGTGCCATTCCAATGCTAGCTTGAGAACTACTATCTTATGCAGATTCCTCTAAAGAAAGATGCTTCTCCCAAGTTCTTCCAAAATCAAGGATACTCATTCCCAACCATGTGTGACTTACTATTCTTCTTTAGTCTGCTCACATGAATCAACATTCCTATGTTCTCACTAGGATCCTATATACTTTATAGAAACTCTATTATTACTTCCAAAAGTAATTACTATGTCTCCTTTGTAGCCTTACACCTTTTCCATTACACCTAGGAAATGATTCCTATCTACTTCACATTTAGGAGTTTGGTTCGGTGTTTATAGTTCCCTTTTAAAAATTAAGGTTTCAAAATTTTTAAAACATCAAATCCCAAAAACTTTATCTTTAAAAGTGTTATCTTTAAGTTTTTATTAAATTCAAAAATACTAGGTTACTTAAAATCTTATCTTTCTAGCCTTACATCTTCACAGCTTTTTGAATTCACATTATTTTCCCAAATGTAGAGGGAAAAACTTTCAAATTCTAAGTCCAAAACTTATTCCTCGTTTTCTTTTAAAGACCTTTTTAGTTTTCTATAAAAATTTGAATTTTCAAATTTTACTTTTATTAAGTTTTCCAAACACTTATTTACTTTTTCACCAAACTATTTTCTTTTAGAATATCTTTAAGATATCCTTATGTGTTTTCAAAACACCTTCTTATTACACCTAACGGTCTCATACCTTAATGTATTGGAACTACTTTCTCCTATGAGAAATTATTAACGCTAAAATCTTCTATAAACCTTTTAAAAGAGGACTTGATGTTTATGTGAAATTACAAGGAACTTATTTTATATTTTTTGAAATAGGCTATACAAAATATGATGCTCCCTTACCTTGTATATCTCTTTCATGCATTCCTTGTAACTTGCACAAAACATTTTTATTGGTTTCATAGAAAATTATAGCATTACTCTTTTCATTCCAATAGATTAAAGTATGTTTAATCTATATTCTCTTATGATAGACATCTTCTAATATCTAACTTACTCTTTTCTTTTCAGAAAAACTCATTTTTAAAACTGTTTTAATATATCCATAGCTAGAAAACATTTTCTTATACTTATTTAAATAATAAGTGTATTCTACAAATAACTTTCATTTCTACTCTTAGAAATTATCTTTTAAAATTCATTTTTATTTGGGTTTAAAACCGATGTTGCGTAAAACACTGTTACTACAACCCAAAAAATACTAGTGTATGAATTTAATTAAAAATAAATACTAATAAACCTCACATATTGAGTAAAAACATTTCCTTTGGGAGTTACCTACTATAACGGTAGCGTTATAGTCTATGCTCCCTTTATTTTCACGAAAAACATCTATTACAACAATAAATGTTGTAATCTACGTTTCAGATACTTAATACCTTTTAAGTTTTTATATTTAAAAGTTTTGTTTACTTACAAAGAAACTAGTGAACTATATACGTTTTGTAATTCTTCAAAATGAATTTCACTTTTAACAAAATTTATATCATATAAAAACCAATTTAAATTTCTTGCCATATTCCCAAAAATATTGACAATTCTTCTCTTCGACTCTAATAATTTCATTTTATTGGATTAGACATAAAGTGGATTTTCCTACTTACTACCCTAGGAGTATCCTTTCTAAACCTTGGAAATCTCATTTCTTTACTAAATTCTTTTATTCCTCTTCAATGCTTATATTTATCCTAAGGCATTTCTATTAATTCCACTTATCTGAAGCAATTATAATCTCTAAAATTATCTATACAAGGGTTTTCTTCTTTTCTTATCAACTGCATCTATTGTACATCTCCAATCTTTTCCTGCAACTCTTTGGATTTCCACAATCCGAAACTAGATGTACAAAATCGTTTCTCAAACTCTTTCCATGCGTAGACCTTCTATATGCCCCAAGAAACATGCTTCCTTAAAAGTGATACTTCAAGAACTTTGGTTATAACTGAAGAATGTGAAGTGTATGAAGATCCTCCTCTAGATGAACAGCATGCTCCTCCATACTCTTGGAAATCACCAAAATGTAGTCTTTGAATACCACCACAACATATTTAGGACGCCTCTAAAAACAAAGCTCATCAAATCAACGAAATAGGCTGGGGCATTGGTTAGCCCAAAAGGCCTACCAACCACTCAAAGAATTTGTCGAGTGTCCTAAATGCAGTCTTATTAATGCTATCATTAGCGACCGTAAGCTGATGAAATCCTATGGCTAAATCAACCTGGGAGAATACCGAAGAGACAATTAACTGGTTAAAAAGATCATCAATCCTAGGGAGTGGATATCGGTTCTTCTTTGTGAGCTATTTAATTCTCTATAATCAACGGAACCATCTGCCTTAGTAGCGAAGATGACTGGAAAATCTATGACGACAGGAACAGAATCTAACTCTGATGATGATGAATCGAGGGAATAAAGGAAGCTCAACATAACTGACCCTTATGAGTCGCAAGAAACTTCAAGAGTCCTACCGCTGCATGTCTCTAGCCTAAAGACTCTCCTTTCGCAATCTAATATAGCTCTATATGTGGATAGCCAATCCATTCCCAAAATCATCCCATACCCCGAAAATCCCAAAACATAGGCGTCGCAGTCAAATTCTGCGCCTAGGATAAAAAATTTCAAACCCCTACAAACCATAAACAAGTGTGTCGATCCACCTATGGGGTTTGAAATAATAATGGGGTCTACTACTAAAGAGATGTCTAAGTGCAAACAATCTACTAGAGAACTAAAGATGAGAGAATGAGATGCTATAGAATCGAAAAGGAGTCCAAATGGGAAAAATCAAAAATAGAAATCAAATTTTCCTACCTCGATTTGGTCTACTGCTGGAGGGTGCTGCCTCCAAAGCCTGAATCTGTGCTGCTAGTGCACTCACTGCTTACCCCGTTTTTTGAGGACAAATCTTACTAAAGTGACCAAGCTGTCCACAATTGAAACACCTTCCCTTCATTGCTGCCATCTTACAGTCTTTTGTGTAATGACCAGCCATTCTACAGCGCTTACATTTCCCACTTTTCTTGATTCGCTTCTAAGGTCCTCCCTCTTTCCTCTTGTCCTTATCCTTCCTGTCCTTCCCCCACTGCTTCTTAGAGCTTGTAGGAACCTCCTTAAGCTCTCTCTTCTGCTGCCAAGATGTAGGTTGACAACTCTGTTGGTCCGGCAAACCTAACCGCCAAAACCTTGGCTCCATATTCTCCAACCTAGCTCGCGTCTTCTCTAAATCCTTCGTGCTAGAAAACGTTCTGCCTTCTATACTAGCGAAGTCCTTAGAAAATTTGGCTGATATAGGTGGGTTAAAGGGATTTCCACCTACCGATGTTGTATTGGGCACTTGCCCTTGCACCTCTGGTACGATAGCTCTACGGAGCTAGTCGGCCATACTATGTAAAGAAAAGAAAGCTTAGGCTTGAAAGAATCGAAAGAAGGTTGAAATAGACCTTTAAGGCGATTTTTATAAAAACTCTTTTATACTTGAAAACTATTCTAAGAGTTCCTTGAAAAATACTTTTAAAACAAGTTATTTTGAAAAAAAAAATACTTTACTTTTAAAATAAATTTTTAGAAATCCTGTAACCTCGCACTGATACCAAATGTAACACCCAACACCCCTTAGTATACCCAAAAGAGCACACTAAAAGGCATGTTGCATTGTAGGTATAACTAAAACTAGCACTAAGGTTCACAAGACAAAAATACATAAACAACGGAAACAATTATAATAATAATAATTTATTTAGAACAAAACCTCAGAATTACTTTATAAATCAAATAAGTCGCCAAATACCAAATACATCAAATATCAAAATAACCTTACGTGTCTTGCGAAATAAAATCCATAGTATCAATAATATCAGAGTACAACACATCTCTCACAAAATGCCAGCTCAACAAAAAGAACTAAAAACTGAAACTGAAGAAAAGAAATACATGATAGAATCTCCTCCGAAGAAATCTCCAAATGCCTGCAGTCTACCGTCCTTGCCCTTGATTGCCTATGGGGAAAAGGGGAAAATGGAGGAGTGGGTCAGACTAAAAGTCTGGTGAATGATAGTAATTACTAGAATCTTTAAGCAAAGTAAAAGTAATAGACTTTATAATAGTTCTATTATATAAAAGGAAATAAAGAAAATAGAGAGAAGGAATAAGCTTGAAATAAATAAGAATCAACTAGATCAACATAATTGATTAACTTTGATTGTTTGCACTTGTTTTTAATAGCTGCTTAGATTAGGTTGAATTCCTAATACTACCCTTTGATCGGCCTACTACTCCATAGAATCTAATGTGGACCGGACGCTAAAGCTCCCTACGTAGTAGACATTGGTGCCTACGAAAGGCACACACTAAGCGCTTAGAACTCATAACGATTACTGAGCACCCGAATGGAAGTCGCATGCGTAACAGCCACCATTCTCATGTTACCTGTTGTTCCACCTATTGGGTCTTCTTATTACCTCAAGCTCTAGCATAAGCATGCCCCTTGTCTCGCTTCAAGATTATGTGAGACACCTCATCTCACTTCAGGGTTATGTGAGACACCTCGTTTCACTTCAGGGTTATGGGAAACACCGTGTCCATAGAAATAATAGGGGAAATGCTGTTGTTACTGGCCTGTCATCCAAACAATATCTAGTTGCACCCCTTGCCCAAATCCCCATGAATTGGACTTCTACTTATTGACCATTTACTACCGTTATTAACATAAGCATGCCCCTCGTCTTACTTCAGGATTATGTGAAACACCGTGTCCGTAGAAATAGGGGAATGTTATTTGGTATAGGTCGTACTTTAATTCTTTGCTTATTAACTTAGAAAAATTATTTAAATAAGCCTTTACTTTTGTTCTTACTATTTGTGCTTATTAATTTATCTTAAGTCTTAAAATAAGCCTCACTCGGTTCTATTTCTTATTATAATCTACGTTATAATCATGCTTATTACTTAATCCAAGGTCTAAGTGTAAAAATAAACTCCTTTCATCTTATACTATTTTATTATAATTCTAAGTTATAACTAGGCCAATTATCTTTAATTAGTCCAATTCTAACATCAATATCATAATTAGGCTCAATTTCAGTATTAATTTCATTTTTATTACAGTTTTTACAATTTACATCTTATCTTCCATTATTTCAGTATTCTTATAATTTTAATTCATATTCACATTTAATCTATTCTAATCCGTATGCGAAGAAGAAGGAGAAATAAAAGAAAACTGAAAATAGAAGAAAATCCAAAGCGTAGGAAAAAGATGTAAATAACACATAAATAACAGTAAATAAATTAAAATACTGTAAATAAACTGTAATAAATAGAAAAGCTATAATTAATAGAAATAAACTAAAATTAACTGAAAAGAATAGCTAAAAGAAATAGACTGAAAATAATTCTAAAAACTATAAATAAACTACTAAAAAGGTTATTCCAAAAATCGTAGTAAAACTACAACTATTGGAAACCCTATTATTTTAAATTACTTAAAGAAATCTAAAATAATTACAATCACTCACCTGTGGTCCTAAGCTCTTCCCTTTAGGTCTTCCGGATTCACTTGGGGTTGTTAAATATTTTAATTTAAAACGATTTTCTCTTTGGAAAATTATTCCACTTAGGGTCCTTCGTGAAAAGGTAAACCTAATTGGAGAAAATCTTAGAATGAGAAAAAGTGTTAGGCCTAGGGTCTTATTTATAGGGGGTATAAGTGGATCTCAGACCGTTAGATTTGGGGATTTAATAGGATGCAACCACGTCATAGGTTGAATAGGAATCATCGGATAGAAGTACGAAGGAACCAGAGCTGAAAGAATGAAAATGACATATAAAATTGGCCACGAACGTTACAGGAACAAAGGGAAAATTCCTTCGTTCATTACCCAAGGCGGGTCGACCGGGCGGTCGACCGCCCCTCCTTTTAGGTCGACCGGCCGGTTGACCTAGGGCGTGGTAAGGTCGACCTAGCCCAATATTTTTTTTCGATCTCTTGTTTCGTGCGTAACTTCTTCATATTGACTCGGATTCTGACTTTCTATATATGGAAATTGATCGGAAAATTACCATGGACACAATGGTGCAACTTCCATGGCTCAATTTGATAATTTCACAAAATTATTTTATCATTTCATTAATTAACGAATTAATTATTATGGGTTAAATTTTGGGTTGTTACAGCGACAATATACTAGAGCTTTTCATCTATTGGTGCTATATTAACATTTCTTAGCTAGTCTTTATAGTTTATGTCAGTTCATGTTTTCTTTTCAAAAAAGATTCATTGGTTGTTGCTTGATTTATGATATAACAACTTGCCTTTTTCGACCCTCGGATTTAATGCTCGAACCGATGGTAAAATCTCGAAAACTAGAAATGATAGGTTATTGAGATATGATAGCAATAAAAAATAGAGTCTGTATAAAATTTCTTAGCAAACTTTCTAAACTCGCAATGGAAGGAAATAATATGTAATATAAACAACTAATATTCAACACAGATCTAAATTCATAGTTAGATCTATATAATAAATCTTAATTTATAACACATAGAAATATATCGAATATAAGTTATATTTACAATTTATACAATATATACATAACAAGGTCTTCTTCACCATATCCTCCACATCTCTGGGGACCATCAACCTAGTGAGAAGGATAAAAGGAAAAAATAGGAGTGGGTCAAACATACACCTAAGTAAGTGAAATTATTATATTCCATATCTTAACCTGCCAACATGCATAGAAGAGTAATAACATCAACATTAAGAGTACACTACTTGATTAGGGTTAGTGTTACACCTAACCACTTAATGTATAAATCAATGACACAATAAAGTGTGTCTGACACTCCTTATGCTCTGACCAAAAGGAATAACTACTTCCACATTACTAAGGGAATAATTGTTTCTCGAGAATAACCATTTTTGACGTTGGAGAGAAAAAAACTATTTCCTATAAAACCAAGGGAAAAACTGTATTACCAAGACAAAAATTCCTTGCATCACATAAGCATTACAAATGTATAATTGATATATCAATAATTCAACCTAATATGCCATATATTCGGTAAGTGTCGATACGAATTCGATATGAATATCAATTTCCAACATCTATATCTAATACATTTGGGTCCGCATATCAAGAATTCAAACATTCTGTAAAAATGCATCTCGTCACATCATTGCCTTGTCCCAAAGAATCTTTCAAGAAATAGTCCAAAACGTCACACAAAATAGGGTTCCGAGAAATGAATATTGGTCACCCATGCCCACTTAGGTTCAAGCAATCATGTGCAAAAAATAACATAATAGGTCGGCCATTAAATTCACGGCCGACCGACCGCTTATTGGACCGATCATTCGCTCGCGAGTTTAGGTCAACTAGTTATGACGATTTTGTTTCAGTTTTTATTCTATTTCATTCAGGACTTCATTTCTTCTCCATTTTTCTTCCAAGTTCCATTGTTTCATGTTTTTTGTTTTTGTGTCGTTAAAATAACATTTATACATCAACTTTCATTAAACATCATATCAAGCTCTCAAATGAAGTATTTACTTCCATTTTCTGTTTACTGTAAACCATTTCGTTATCGATCCTTACTCAAACCTTCATTTCCTAAATAATCATTACTATATTTATAAGCTATTATTTTCTTCACATTAATTCTTTAATCATTTATTTGAATTTTACATTATTTCGATCATACGGATCACTTAATAAATCAACCGAATTCCTCTTTTAGCCAATTCAATGTCAATTAAATCATTAAAAACCATCCAAATATTAGTTGAAGGTCGTATCCTAAAATTCCCGCTGTTTGGACTACTCCACCACCAATGTATAACAACCCGTATTTTTAACCATTTTAAATTATTAAATTTAATATATTTATTGAACAAAAATGGTTAGAAATAAAAATTTAATGTTTTATTGATGTAATTTATTTAATATGAACTTGAATAAAATTTTGAAATAACAATTCCGATAAGATTTAAGGAAATTATTTGTAATAGAATGAAGTTCAGTATATCTAATGTGTTATAATCAATAGCTGGAATTGAATAATAAATGTTGAATTATTTAGATGAAATAAAATAATTGTTTGACAACTAAAATTCATTTGAAATCTAATATTGAATTTACAGAAATTCTAATATTGGAATTCATCGTAATTGAATTATCCAAAGGGTTTGATTTATGAAGTGTAATCTTTATATTTAGTGTAAGAACTTTTGGTTTTCTAGATTTGAACGAACATTTTATTTTAAAGCAAATTTATTTATGAATTTAGATGTAAGAGCATTGGTTGTATAAATTTTGAATAAACGTTTTAATTTACAAAATGGTTTAAGATAAAATTTGAATTTGGAATATTTAATTGATTTTTAAATATTGAAAGGTTAATTATATAAGTTAAATAACTTATATTTCAAATATAGTGATTTGTTTGATAATTTAACTGTTGTATTTAATATTTGAAATTATTTAAAAAATTGAATTCTGAATTTAATATGAATGAAAATGATTTCAAAAGTTGATTTAAATTTTATTTGAACAAGAATGAAAATTGTTAACTTTTAAATTTGAATTTAAAAGTGATTAAATTGATTTGGGGAATTTCTCCTTTTAATTAACGTATAAAAGTAGTCTTTTTGGGTACTATTTTAGATTTTAATGAAACTAGTTTCATCAGGTCCATAATAGCGAATTACTATAGGATTTCAAGTTTCGTAGTGATTGGACTTATCATATGGTCGTGTGAGCTTGAAACACGTAGAAATCAATTAAAGGAATTTAATTAAATTAATTTGATTTTAAAAAGCTACCTTTTGAATATGATGGCATTGACTCTCGATACATATTCAATTGTGTTTAGAATAGGGGTATAACATATAGAACGCCAGGCGGCATGCTTCATTTGGAGTTTGGAAAATTTGTCGCATGAATAGTGTTTTGTAATTGCCTATATAAGGCCCTCATTTGCAAATCCCTAGCCTATTTTCCTTTAGCTGCCTTTTCCACTTTTAATGGCCAAAATTTGCTTAGCTTCCCTTCTCGTTTTCTTCCAATCCACTCTAAGAAATCGAATGACTCCAAAAGCAAAGATGTAGAGCATGATGAGATCTACATTATGAACGGTTGGATCGAGTCAATGTTGCTCAAAATCGCTAGAATTGAAGCACGAAGGGTGCCAAATCTGTGCTTCGTTCACGACGATGGTGGCACTTAGGGAGATCAGATTTTGGTTGTGGGTAGAGCTCTTGAGGGCGGACCTGGTGGTGAAGCCCGATCATCGATCAGATGTAGGAGGTGATGGCCGGCTGTCGAAGATGGGTTGCATGAATAGGTTTCTTAACCTGGGTACTGCTGCGCCCGTGATTTAGGAGCTAGAGGATAGGTTGTTGTTTAATTTGAATTAATTATGTTAAGTATATTTTAATTATTTCACAATGTTTAGAATCTGTAACTTTTTCATGCGAGGCCCGTTTCGAATGAAAACAAGTTGCATTGCGTTCGTATCGACATCGTCTACGACATGGAGCTGGATTGGAATTTATTTGATACTAAAAAATTTTCAATTTCAAATAAAGGTGAGTGTTTAAACTCATTTGCGAAGTACTAAATTTCCTACTGTTATTTAAATAAATCAACGAATGAAATTTATATTTATTGCTGGTTGAAAATTTAATTGACTGAAAATTTTAATTTATTGAACTTGAATCGACTGAATTTAGATCGACATTAATTTGACCGTTAAATTGATAATTAATTTTGTTAGTTAAATTTGATCAAAAAATTGATAATAGGAATTGATTGTAGATCCGATAGTTCAATTTGTGACATTAGATATGACATTTAAATCTGATAGTTAAATTGACATTGAACTTGATATTTAAATTGATGTTGATAATTGAAATTTCATAGCACTTTTAAACACCCGACATTGATAGTTGTTGATTGTTGTGATATGGATGAACTGGTTGTTTTGGATGTTGGTTGATATTGAGGTGGATGATATTTTTGAGTGGCTGTTATGTGGTTTAGTGATTTCGATATATCCATATTATCATCCTGCTATTATCACTATTGATACGATTGATCATTTGTACATTGAATTTGGGTATGGAAGTTTGGACATCCTATTCAAAATGTGAATTGTTGGATGCATTATTGACTGCTTTTGCAGAAATGTGATTGTTGTGATTGTATCACCGTTTGGCAAAATTTGAAGATTTTTGATAAACTGGAATTTAGCTTTTGAAAATAACTTGAAATTTACTTATAAAATTTAAATTCTAATTTTAATAATAATATATATTTTTCCTAAAGAGTAATAAAAGGTTTACAAATTTTTCTATAACTTTAAAGAATAAAGGGAAGTGTTTGTAAGAAAATTAATGTTTAAAATCCAACCATTAAATGATTTTGATACGTTTGAATGGCATTATCGAATTTTGAAAATCTGTAAAGTGTTCTAAAATCCTTTGAAACTGTAATAAATTATTTGAATAATATATAATGCGGGTAATGTGAAATTATTTCGATGATTTTAAATAATTTGGAATATTTGAACATTAAAGTTTTGTTTAAACTATGAAATATATTGAATCGATTTGTAGTCAATAAACTTATTGAAAAATCTACGGTGAGGATTTAAAATGGTGAAAACTTTATGGAAATTTGAAACAAATGAAGTTCTTGCAAATATGTTTCACTTGATTTTGATTTTACTTACATGAGGATTTTTAGTCCTTACTCGAGTGTTTTGTTTTTCATTTCGCTCACGCCAGACCGAGTTTTACAGTTATCGAAGACAGTTATTTCGAAGGATGAAGATGAAGATTTGGTATATCGTATTTACTAGTATTGGTTCCGCTACACTATTTTATTTTGTCTATTAAAATGTATAACTTTGATAGTATTGTATAACTCTGATTATGTTGTAAACTGAATTGAGTATATATTGTTAAGCAGCTTCATGAACTATTTATGTGATTATTGTATTTTATCATTCCACTGCGAGATTCTGTTATTGTTTTCTTCTTTTCTTTTTCTTTCTTTAAAATAAACTCATTGATAATCTATCTTTTAAACGGTTTGAGTTGGACATGTGTGGTTTATTGTCGACTTGGACAGTCCAAAAAGGTGGGTCGCCACAGTTAGTATCAGAGCTTTGGTTTAGCGTAAACCTAAACCTGTAGGCTAAGCTCATTTAGTGTGTATACGTATATGAGAGAGCGTATTATTTAGTGATATGAAAATATTTTGAAATTAATGAATGAAATGATTTTAAACTGGATTATATTTGGAATATAAAGGAATGAATTCTATAAACTGATAAAATCATTTGTGACTGTTTGATGATGATTGGATGTTATCTCTTTGCTGGTTGATTGTTTGATTGATATGTTTGTGCATATTATCATTTACTGATTGGTTAGTTATGCTCGGCCAGTTTATGAGTATTTGACTTTTTTGTTGACTTTCGAATAGTGCATAACCAATTGTAAGTAATTTACCTTTTCACGCATGGGAAGGGTAGAAATTGTAATGTTATGGGAATATTGAAATGAACATCTTATGGATTAAGTTTCACAATTTGACTATATGGCGTTCGGTGACAATGTTGGGTTGAAATTGATTATTCAGATTAAAGTTATTTGTTTTAATCTAAACAAAGAATTATGATTTTTGAAATGGATATTATAAGATAATGACTCATACGAATATGATTTATGACTAAAAAGAAATTCAAACTGGAAATTTGAGAGTTTGATTTCCAGGGGTTTTCGAAATTGGTCTTTAAGATTCTAAAAATATATAATAGCGTAATTTGAAAGTATTTTCCGAATAGAAATATTTATAAATGATTTGAAAGCAATTTCAAAGGGGATTTTCAAAAGATTTAAAAGAAATGAAAGTCCGTAACTCACTTCTGTCGTTGGAAAAAAAATTTGGTGATGAGTGCAGCATCGTCGGCGTTCATTTTCGAGTTTCAAAGTAGGGGAGGCCACTTTAGTAGCTTTGCTACTTGTTGTTTAATGAAACTGATTTGATTCAAATCTCTGAAGTATGATTTGATATTCGAAAGAAATATGTATATATTTATTTTAAACGATTTGAAATAAAACCCGGTGTTCAATTCTTGAGTTTTCTATAGAATAATATTATGAACACATGTATCCTATGCATAAGGATTGATTGTGCATCTTGTTGAGATGACTGATTATTGATTTCCAATTTTGAATTGGAATTTGATTTTCTCGACTATTCTGAATAGTCAAACAGTTCCAAATTGAGAATTAATTTTCAAAACTATGTATTTTGGAAAGTATATAAAGTTGAGTTTTGAAAATTTTAAAATAAAGACCAATAGAAGTTGAACAAGCTTTAAAATGTTAAATTTTTTGATAATTAAATTGTATAAGTTTATTTTGAATTATATAAGTATGAAATTAAGTTTTGAGATGTTTTTAAATGAAAAGAGTTTTAAGAAATGTTTTAAACATAGTGAATATTTTTAAAAATTTATTATTGGCAAATTGATTTTTTTCTAAGCAATTCTGACTTTGTATAAGTATGAAAAATGGTTCTGAAAGGTTTATAATCGAATTTGTTTTAAGAAACATTTTGAACCTAGTATATGTTTTATAATAAAAGATTTTTAAAAAATAATTATTTGGAAAGAAAGTTGATTTTATCCGAATTTGATATAAATATAAAACTGAAGTTGCGAAAAACAATTGATTTGAAATTTGGAAAATTTTCGAATTTGAATGATATTCGATTTGAAAGAGATAAATGATTGTTGAGATCATATGTGAAATTGAAACTGAACTGATATTTGAAAATGGATTGATTTCTAAGACCTTTGACTCTAAAAAAATAATTAAGTTGAAAGTTTTCGACTCTTATATGAAGATGGTTTGTATAAGTATTGTTGGCGTCAAAATTGGCCACCAACACCCAATTATGAAAAAAATCCAATATCCAATCCAATTATAGAAATTTGAAGAGAAATAAATGAAGAACAAAATTAAAACAATAAAAAAACACGTAAAAGGAGACAAGATTTATAGTGGTTCGGTTAACTCTAGCCTACGCCCACTCCCACATAATCCTTTTTATTATATTGAAGATTGTTTATAGTTACAATCCGAAATCCAAGAATAAAATTGACAGAGTGTAGCCTAGGTTGAAGATAAAGAGAAGCAGAAGGAATATCCTTTTTTTAACACCATACCTGATATAGGGAAAGACATGCAAAGATCGAGCTGAAATTTTGACAGAAGGTTCTGGAACCAAAAAGATGCCACCCAGAAATTTCCAAGCCCATTGGGGCCCACAATAGGGATAGGTACTGATCCCTATTTTGGTTTCCAAATGGGATGCGATTCATAAGGGTATTCCCTCTTTGTGTTAGCTATTTGCTCCCCAAATTTCATGCTATTCCAACGTACAGTTTGTGAGATATCGCAAGCCGATCCCTTTTTAAGCTCACAATATGGATCGATATCGATCCTTATTTTGGTTTCCAAATGGGGTTCCATACATCTGGGTGGTTCCCCATGGTGTTAGCTACTTGCTTCCCAAATTTCATGCAATTCCGACGTACGGTGTTTGAGATGTCGCATTTTCCATAAAGTGGCATTGCATGTACTCTGACTTCTAACGATCCCTCTAGAGGGATGGGTACCGATACCTCCAATTTGCTCCAAATTGCATACGATCCCTAGAGGAGCTTCTCCATGTTGTATTATGCCTACCCTCCAAGTTTTATGCCAATTGGATGTGTAGATGTTGAGATATTGATCGATCTTTGCTAGAAAATTATGTATAGCCGATTCCTATAAGGGAAGATGGCCGGCCACTTTAGATGGATAGATGTTGATCCCTCTATCTCCTCCAAATTCCATGAGATCCCTAGAGTAGACTTCCTAGGGTCCCCTCTTCTTGTTTCCAAAGTTTCACTTCAATCCGCCTTGTGGTTGTTGAGTTATGGAGCGATCAACGTTGAGTTGTGCTGCTGAGCTGAATATGAACCGATCTCTCTTATGTTGCCCCATAACTCTAACATACTAACTCCGATCGATTTGAAATTTGAAACATAGCCTCATGAGGCCTTTCTTATCACTTCATACCAATTGCACCTTGGTTGGGACAAAAATTATGGATCCAATCTGAATCTACTTGACCATCGTCCATAGTCTCGTTTATAACCGATCTCTGAGCCTGGTATCCGTTTCTCTGGGCATCCCGTCTTGATGATCATGAAGTACGTTGGGTCAAATCCACATGTGTACTGCCTTGCCAAAAGGCAGGTTAACACTCTGCCCCCCGAAATATGCTTTGCGATAGCAAGGCGTGTTTGTTTTGAATTTTCATAAATCAAAAATCCGAAGTCCATAATCCATGGCTAGCTATATTATCCAATCCATTGCCAATCCAAATCCATACCTGTTCGAAGATGATATCCAAATCTATAACCTCTCCAGGTTTTTATCCTAATCCAAATCCTCGATCTCACCGGATCCCTACTGAGCACAATCCATACTCGACGACCTGAGTAGGTCAATCCATCGCATTCAAGTGAAGTTACCTACCCATTTTCAGGCATAGTCCGTACCTGACGACTTTGATCTCTCCAGATCCTTGCCGAGCATAATCCATACTCGACGACCTGAGTAGGTCGATCCATCGCGTCCAAGCAAAGCGACCTACCCCTTGCCAGGCATAGTCCATACATGATGACCTTGATCTCTCCGGATCTTTGCCGAGCACAATCCATACACGACGACCCGAGTAGGTCGATCCATCGCGTTTGAGTGAAGGTACCCACCCCTTGTCAGGCATAGTCCATACATGACAACCTATGTTATCCATTACATTGATCCAAATTTAAGCATTCCTATGTACATAAAATAAAAGTCCGTATAACCAATAAACCAAAGTTTGAAGCAAACAAGAGAAATAAAAAAAATTCACAAACTCGAGCACAACGATTTATCATCATCTCAAAGCATGCCTAGGGACCTTCCTCAATCTTGTGCATGTGTAAGTGACTTAGCCGTCCTACTACGAGGTTTGCTACTTATTCCATGCCATCCTGATCAATCGATGACAAGTGGACGATGATGCCTTGATCCAGTGCCATTCTTCAATGGTATCCTTCAAATGCCTACAATCATTTGTATCGTGCCCATCCAGCTCATGGAATATACAGCAATTTCCTGATGTTTGTTCACGTTCTGAGGGTTCCCTCCTTGCCGGCCTTCGATGCAGAAATCGTCCTCGAGTATCCAGATACCAATCTAGGGTTTCATTCAATTCCGAATAGGTAGAGAATTTGGGTTCCTCTCTCTGTCGCTTCAATCCATCGAACCTATTGTCCATATCCCATTTACCCTTGTCCTTTCTCGAGCATTCACTAGGCGGTACTCTACCCCGTACTATATTAACTTCTGTTGCCTCTCTATCATCTTTCGCATTTTCTTGTCGTAGAAACCTTTCTGCTTCATGGTAGAATTCCCTGAGATCCATCGGTGGATCCCATATCAGTGATGTCCTAAAATCTAAATTATCTATAACTCCTAAAACTACCACCATCAGAACCATCATTGGATCTGGTCGATCCACCGTAACAACTGCCACATTAAACCTAGTTAAGAAATTCTTGAGTGATTCTCCTACCCACTACTTTACTGACATCAATGTCATCACATTTTTTGGTCTCATTGTGAATCCAAAACAACTTCATAAATCTTTCGACCAATTCTGTCCATGTGCTAGTTGAACCACTTTCCAATTGTCTAAACCATCGCGCAGCTACATCCGTTAAGCACGGGGGGAGGGGACATCATGCCCGGACTTCTTTCGATGCCCCTTGTACTTCCACATGCCGTATATACCTCATCATATGCATAGTTGGATCCGACATTCCGTCATAAGCTTACAGTGTTGGTAGTTTGAATTCTAGTGGATTCCGAGCATTCCTAATATTAGGAGTGAATAGACTTTTATTCACATCCTCTAGATCCCTATTCACTAACCCTCCACGCATAGCTCGCCTGATCATCTCTGCAAACCTATCATTATCTTCCAATGACAGTCTCATATCATCATGTCCAAGTTTCCCCCAAAGTCTACAAGGGAATTCTGGAACGTATTCCTCCAAACGAGCATCCAAATTCCGATTCACACCAAGCTCCACAGGATTGACCGCAGATCCTCCAGCATCACGATCAAACAAGCCCAGGGGCATGCACACTAGCCTTTGGGGATCGGTACTGATCCTTATTGAGGGATCATTGTCGATCCTCTAGGATGGCAGGGGATTGCCTCCGGCTGCTCTCCCCACTCCTTCGTCCATTGGCTCCATTTCTTCTCAGTTTTGGTTTCCAGCTATTCCTGCCACCTTGATTCCTTAATCCATAGCTCCAGTAGTTCCTACCGTTCCAATTCCTTGGTTTGCATTCTAGAAACTCCTATGGCTCCAGCCTGTCCAATTTGTCAGAGTAGATTCTGCATCATCTCTTCCTACCTTTTCAGCATCCTCTCCCACATAGCATTCATCATTGTTTTCATTTCATCCCTGAGGAGGTAGATAGATGTTTGATTATCTCCAACTCCTAAGGAAGCCTCAAAAGTCTCTCCATGGTGGCTCCTTTTCGGTAGCACTCTCCTAGTTGATTTCCTAGTCATTGCTTTCTAGATCAAAGTATCCAAGCTTCCAAATCCATGGGTGCAAGTTCTCTCAGTGAAAGCACTAAAATGTTGGCGTCAAAATCGGCCACTAATACTCAATTATGCTAAAAATCCAATATCCAATCCAATTACAGAAATATGAAAAGAAAAAAAAGAAAAAAAATTAAAAATAATTAAAAAGAAAATAAAAGGAGACAAGATTTATAGTGGTTTGGTTAACTCTATCCTACGTCCACTCCTAAATAATCCTTTTTATTATACTGAAGATTGTTTACAAGTTACAATTCGAAATCCAAGAATAAAATTGACAGAGTGTAGCCAAGGATGAAGATAAAGAGAAGCAGAAATAAGATCCTTTTTCTGATCCCATACCTGATGTATTTATAGGGGAAGAAGTGCACGGATCGAGCTGAATATTGATAGAAGGTTCTGGAGACCAAAATGAGGCCACTCAAAAATTTCCAAGCCCATTAGGGCCCATAATAGGGATCGGTACCGATCCCTATTTTGGTGTCAAAATGGTATGCAATCCATATGGGTGGTTCCCCTTGGTGTTAGCTACTTTCTCCCCAAATTCTGTGCTATTTCGATATACAATTTGTGAGATATCGTATTTTCCGTGAAGTGGTATTGATTGAATTCTGATTTCTGCCGATTCCTTTTTGAGCTCGCAATAGGGATCAGTACCGATCCCTATTTTTGTTTCCAAATGGGATTCCATACTCTATGTAGTTCTCTATGGTGTTAGCTACTTGCTCCCCAAATTTCATGCAATTCCGACATACGGTTTGTGAGATATTGCATTTTCCATGAAGTGGTGTTGCATGTACCCTGACTTCTGCCGATCCCTCTAGAGGGATGGGTACCGACCCCTCCAACCAACTTGCTTCAAATTTCATATGATTCCTAGGGGAGCTTGTACATGTTGTATTATACTTACGCTCCAAGTTTCATGCCAATTGGATGTGTAGATGTTGAGATATTGATCGATCTTTGCTAGAAAATGATGTATAGCCGATCCCTATAAGGGAAGAGGGCCGACAACTCTAGATGGATAGATGTCGATCCCTCCATCTCCTCCAAATGCCATGAGATCCCCATAGTAGGCTTCCTAGTGTCCCCTCTTCTTGTTTCCAAAGTTTCGCTTCAATCTACCTTGTCGTTGTTGAGTTATGGAGCGATCATCGTTGAGTTATGTTGCCGAGCTGAATATGAACCGATCCCTCTTCTATTGCCCCATAACTCTAACATACGAAATCCGATCGATTTGAAATTTGAAATGTTGCCTCATTAAGCCTTCCTTATCACTTTACACTAATTTTGCCTTGATTGGGACAAAAATTAGGGATCTAATCTGAATCTACTTGACCATCGTCCATAGTCTCGTTTATAACCGATCTCTGAGCCTGGTAACTATTTCTCCGGGCATCCCGTCTTGATGATCATGAAGTCCGTTGGGTTATATTCGCATGTATACTGCCCTGCCAAAAGGCGGGTTAACAAATATGAATTTATTTCGAAAACTATTGATTCTAAAAGATACTCGATTTGAAAAGCAAAAATCTTATATATAACGGAATCTATATAAGAATGATATGATTTTCGGGGCTATTGATTTTGGAAAGTACTCGATTTGGAAATGAAATCTTATATATAATGGAATTTATATAAGTATGATATTTTAACTTATGATTTGAAAAGGGTACCATATATAGTATGATATATTTCGAAGTAAAAGATATAGAGAAGTACCCTCCGCGAAGAAGTACAGTATGATATGCTTCGAATCCTAATGGACTTGGGTGAATCCAAGAGTGGATTCCACCAATAACCCTAATGGACTTAGGTGAATCCAGAAATGGATTCGAACCGATATAGGTTGTCCGGGATTAAACTCACGAGTTCCTCAAAAAAAATTCAGGGTAGATGGTTCTTTAGTTTAACTAATGGATACGCTTTTAATCCTGGGATTTGTTTTTTATGAATCTTCTAGGAAGGAAGTGCAACTATTGTGTAAATCATTGAACCAGCATCGTACCACTGTGGCAGGGGTCGATGGTCCCTTGTTTACGAAATGGCCATGATATTTTTCTGGAATCCGAAAGGTAGATGGATCTTCTGGAAGGTTTTGTGTCCATTGCGTAAACAGTGGAATCAGCAGTGGGCCACTGCTAACCTATTATCATCATTTGACATTGGATTGTTGAGCAGTGCTTTCCATATCTGTTTAAAAAAATTTCCAAGTATTTTTACCAAATGTTGAAATAGATCTACTAAATACTTAGAGATTTTTTTCTTGCGCCTGATCAATGTGTGGCTAAAATCTGTAAGAATGAGGATAAATCTGTTAAGACATCGAGTTATAAAAGGTATTTTGATATGAAACTTATTACATTTGTTCTGAATTGTTTGGTAATGTTTTAAAAGGGTTGTTTATATATAAGTTAATGTTTTATACTCAACTTAAATGTTTATAAATATTATTTTAGCAAAATGTTTTCATAGTAATAGCAATGTTCTACGTTATCTAATTTATATCCTAAATATTGTTTAGAGTTAACAATTATTATAATATTTGAAATTAATTATTTTCATTTATTTAAAATATTTAGAAGTAAATTACTATGATTACAATAATGTTTAGTGATTGATTATTAATGTTATAAATAATGCTTGAAAAGTATTTCGAGACTAAAACTAGAAAGTTGTAAGCATTGGATTTAAGAATTTAAATAGCTTCTTTCTAAATATAAGTAATCATGTTGACGATTATTTTCAAATAAATTTTATAAGGATGTCTATTTTGAATTTTTAAATGAAGTTACTTTATACAAAGTAAGAAATTTACAAATTGAATTTTTGTAAAGTAATGATATATCGAAGTTATTTGTAACGACCCGAGTATTTTGATGATTTTTATAATGTAATTAACTAAATTTTCTTGAAATTTAAACAATAAAAATTTGATATTTGAAATACGTCTATTTGAACAAAGCAAATGACAAATTTTTGTTGGAAAATATGAAAGCTAGTTTATTTGTGAAATTTCAAAATTTAAATTTAATAAGTTAAATTGTTGAAAATTTTATATTTTCCAAATCTAAATATTTTTATATAATAAAAATGTAAATCATTTTTCGAGTAAGATGTCGTAATTCGTTTCATCAAATTTGGACTAATATAGCTCCGTTTATCTTATTTTCGACGTTTTAGCAGCATTTTCGGCAGTGAAAAATCGAGTTTTTATAACTTGATCGTATCGCTAATATTTGTGTACCATTCTGTTCGTCTCATCGCGCTGATCTCCGCAGTATATTCATTCTTGTATTTTGACGTCCGGTACGCGACGAAAACGACAAAAAAAGTTTGTCATATCGGTGCCATTTGTGTCTTTTTGTTTTTCCTTTGTATTTTCGAATGTCCAGCCATGTAACCTTGCTTTATCTAACAACGTTTGGCCCTTCATATTTAATTGATTTTATATATATTCTCGTGCCTTTTCATTTTTCTTTTACTTGTTCATTCTGAAAAAAAGTGAAAGGTAAGCTCCTCCTTCATTTTGCCCGAGCACTACCTAGATAATTCTTCTTTTTTTCATGAAGAAAGTTCATGCTTATCCTTTCTTTGGCTCGAGATCAGCTGTGCTTCTTTGTCCTCATAGCACTGCACGTGCTATTGCCAGTTTTTCCCAAGCCAAACCTGAATTGAAACCCACCCGTTCATCGAGCACCACCCACGTTAGCCTATGTCTACCACCCCTCTGACCCGAAGCACGCTCTACACGCCAGATCCAAAAAAAACTTAAAGCACCATCCTCTCGCCCCACGCCCAAGCACAGCCATGACAACCCCAGCTCAGACCCGAGTTTTCACCCCCAGCCCGAAGTTCTACCCGTGTTTTCCCCATGCTAGACCCGAAGAAACCCACAGCCGCCTTAAAAACTCACCATCTTCTTCACCTTTCTCCCTGATCCGAAGCACCGCCCGAGTCCTCTCCTCCTTTTCCCGAAGCCAACTCTCAACCATCCTTACGTTTGACCCATCACCGCTCCACATGTGCGGCCTTCCCAAAAACCCGAAGCCAAACCCGAAGAAAACCTCCCCTGACTCGAAGCCTGACCGCAAGTGAACCCTTCCCTTCCCTGTAGCTAACCTGGATTTTTCCTTCTCCCTACTTATTTATCTGAAACACACACACACACACACACATATATATATATATATGAGAACATTTGTTTATATATATGATGTGTACTTTTTTGGAGTAGAAAGCTTATTTATGCTAGTATCCAAAAGCTTTTACATGTTGCTACTGTGTATTGTACTTATTGGTAGAGTGTTTCATTTGTTTCGAATCCAACTTATACATGTTAGATATAATACATACATACATACATATATATATATATATATAAATATTTTCGACAAAAGTTATGTATGTCACTTTTGAATTTGTCGACGGAAATTATATATGTTGTATATAACTTGTTCTTTATAAAATTATAAAACAATGTATATATATTGCATATGTATATATATTTGTTTTTCATCGAATTCTCATGCTAAAATCTATTTATCTTGTCACAACTATTTGAAGTGTCGTGCCAAGTCTGTGTCTATATCCGTGTCAGCTGCTTTTCATTTCCATCGTTCTCTAGCCACGAAAGGTGAGCAATCACTCACGACTAATGTTTGTATGCTTAGTTAATTGATTTCATATGAAATGAAAATTTAAAATGCTGTTAAATAGGAATTATTAGCTATTTAACTGTTAAATATGATAGGTTGACATTTTAAAATTGTTCACTTGTGAAATTTGAGCCCATGACATGTTAAATAATATATTTAAATTTGTAAATGATTGTATATGCTTGAAATATATGTTACGATATTTTATTTATTGTTATAACTCTGCAAGTTCCCTATTAGCTTAGAAATCTCTATGGGTTGAAATGATACATACCCGAATGATCTTATAGAATAGGGGAAAATTGTTATGGGTTGAAATGATAAACCCAAGCGGTTTTCAATTATTTTGGAATTTTGGGATTGCGGGTTTAAATGATATAAACCCGTAAATTTCAAATTAATGCGGATTGAAATGATAAATATTCGTATCACTTGATCATAGGTTTGAAAATTATATGCGGACACCATTGGTCTATTTTTAATTGATTTCCAAAGTTTTAGGAAAGAAATTATATGTGTTTGATTTTAAAAATATAATTTAAAGGTTTTATTTTAAATTTAATATGTGTACAAATTTAGATTTTTAAAATTATATGTTTTGGAAATTTTAAATTATAAGTTAAGTTTAAAAATTATAAAACTTTTTCTTATAATTTTATTATTTTTAAAAATATATAAAATAAGATTAAAAAAATAGATTTAAATAAAAAGGTTTAATTTAATTTAAATGTTTTTATAAATTTCAATTTAACTAATATATATATATAATATTTTTAAAATGTTTATTTAAATTTTATATTGATATTTTTAAAATTGGTCTTTATAACTTTAACGAATTAAAAGTTGGAAAGGTAAGTTGAAATTGAGTTGTAATTTAAATTGGTTAATAATTGAATTTAAATAAGGATTTATTTAGAACTTAATGATTTTGGAAGTTTAAAGGTATGATTTATAACTTGATTTGGTTAAAGGTGATTAAATGAATATTTTCAAATTTAAATAAAATTAAAATAGAATATTTAATTTTGATTTAAATTGGTGATTTGAGATTTTGGTTTAGAAATTTATAAAGTGATTTTATAAAATGACCACGATGTGAAATAAAAGTTTGGTTGTTAAAGAGACCGGGATTGGATATGTCATACTCTCTGCCAATACCTAAAACCACTTTAACAACTGTGTACGTGGTGAAGATTCCAGAATGAAGTAGGTTGGTTTAGCGGTGTCTGTATGAGATATGAACGCAGCCCTGACTCCCTCGAGTCAACTTGATATGGCTAAAACAGGAGCTATACCGGGCTAAGTGGGGTCGCTCCCTCTATCGGGCACATTTCTTCGAAACCATACTATTGCTTTTGTGATTCGATTTGGTGTGCACACCTTTGATTGGGAGTGTGTCTCGAGGTGGGCGGTAGTAGCTGCTATGCGTTACCGCCAGTCCGGAAGTGCAAACGATAGAATCCTACCCTGGCATTGCCTCGCGTGCCTTGTCACATGCCTTATCGCGCCCTCTACGAGTTTGGTTTGTACCGTACCTATGGAGCACCCTCTGGGTAAACCACCGGTTTGGTGGAGCTTACGGTACTGTATAGACTACGGGAATATATAAATGTGTTAAGGGGGATGTGGGTAACGCCTTAATGCTATTTTAATATTTTACTTTACTGTAGACATTATATATATAGCGTATTGTACTATGTATGTAGATAGTTAATCCTAACTCGAGTGTTTTGTGTTTTGCTTTATGCTCGGGTTAGCCTGAGTGTCAAAGCTTTTGAAACTCGTCTTTTGGAGCTTGGAGTTCACTTGGAAGATCTATGTTATCAATTTCAGTTTTCAATTTATTTCTGTTATTTTCAGTTGTATGTTTCAGACTTGTCATTTGCTTTTGTGTTAGAAACTTCTGTGTACTGGGATTTCTGTTGTATTTTGTTTTGGACTTTGTTATTTATGTAGTGCTTCATTTAACTACTATTTATCTTTTCCGCTGCTTATTGTTGTAAACTTTGTGTCTGTGATTCTGTGATTGATTTATTTACTGTATATGCTAAGTTTTGCCAATAATAAATTAACAATCTATTGTTTTAAGCAATTCAAGTCTGACATGTGTGGATTATTATCGATTTGAATGGTTCGAAATAGCGGGTCGTTGCATTAATGATTTTGCAAATGGAATTCTAAATGAATATTACAAATTGAGATTTATATAAATTTCCTTGAAAAATTTCGATTTAGAGCTATTATAAATAGATTTTATATATAAATTTTCTGTTTTAAAATTTTACAGAACAAATGATTTGGGAAGTTTATTTATAGTATAATATGTTTGAAAAAAAGCAAACAAGTTGAATATTTATTTTGAAAGAAATGTATTAAATTTTACATACTCTTGATTTGAAAATATATATGAAATTTAGAAGTTTTGCACTCTTTAGATTTCTTGATATATAAACCTATGTAAATGTTGTCATGTTTGAATAATTATTTTGAAAGTAAGTATTTTCTAAATTGATTATGAAAAATATGAAATCTTTACACTTGATTTGAAATAGAAAAATATAAATAAGATTTGAATATATTATTAGTTTTAAACTAATGATTTTGAGCTTATACTTATTCTAAATTATAAAATTAATAAATTATTGGATTTAAAGAAATGTTATTTTAAAATGTTTAGGATGTTGATATCAAATTTCTAATGGTATTGTAAAACTTTCGAAAAATCCTTGTATAATACTATGAGAATATTTATGTATTCTTATATAAATAAGTTTGAAGGTTTTATAAGCTTAATCTTTTAAGATATATTGGAATATTTTGTTCCTCTTCAAAGACGAATACCAAAAACTGAAAGATTTTGTTATAATCAAATTTGTTTCGAATATGAAATTGGTTCACAATTACCTTGAAATTTTATAAGTCTTCCGAAACTAAGTATTTATACTTGACTTGAAATTATTTTCTAATGACTTGAATAGTTATAAAATAGTTATGAAATAATTGGACGAACATTGTTTGATAGATGGTTTCTTTTGTTGCAAATCATTATTATAACTATTTTGGTTACATATGATTATTATGTCGTGTATTAGTGTTTATGCTTATGGTTTAGATTAAGAATTCATGTTATATAGTTCTATCAAACTCATGCATGCTTTCTATATCTTTCTATAAGTAACTAATATTCAAATTAAGTTGAGATAGGTACATTTGAAGCCCATTCAGACGTATATGCGTTTTGGCTCGCTTTTGCTCGCTTTAATATGAGCTAACTCGCTCATATTGATAATAATAAGGTACATATCTTAGACTACATATCGTACTTTTATGTTTTTCCATACGGGATGCCTCATCATTGAGATGAGATGTATACTTGTTATATATATGTGTTGTAACGTCCCACTTTTCTATACAGTCTAAGCTAACAATAAACTGCACATGTCAACTCAAATTGAACAAAAAGGCGGATTGTTATGGTTGAAGAAGAAAGAAAGATAGAAGAAAACATAAACAACACGTAGAATCTCACAATCGCAGCGGAACAAAATATAATATATATAATAAAATATTTATATACAAAAGAATCTATAACTATTAATATACACACAATCATCAGAGTACAACAATCAATACATCAATATGGACAATTATTATAACTTGTCCTCAATAGTGCTGACTATACAGTCTACACACACAACGAAATATAATCAAGTACGTGGAATACGCTTGAAATCCTCCAGCATGTTTCCTGTGCTCCATAGCATCCTATCCTAAATCTGTAATACTCGGTCTGACCCGAGCATTATAATAAAATAACACCCGAGTCAGGCTGGGAAACTAGCATGAGAAAACACACTCAATTTGAATTATTAAAGTTATCAAAATCCTTTGAAAAACAAAAGGTATTTCGTATGACCGCGTCACACATAAACACAACAGGTTTTTCCCTTATGATAACCAAAACATTTTTATAGAAAATCCAGTGATATTATACTAGTGTCTAAGTACAATACTTATTAAAATAGCCGAAATTGTTACATTAATTAAATTCCAGCATACTAGGCTCTACAATCAAAACCGTAAAGGCTCGTAGTGGATTTTGATTTCATACAATGACTGGGCTACTAGGGTACCGCCCGTCATGGTACACTTCTAGAAAAATGTACCAAGAACCTCGCCTGGATCCCCTGCCAACACAAGACTGGCCCACCCCTAACCTGTATAGTATCGAATATGTTATCACCCCGGGTGTTCCCACCCTTATCGAGCGCTCTCTCTTTCATGCACAACCATATCCTTAATTTTATAATGTATATCCGAGGGTATCTAGAAAGGTGATAACATATCCTAATTGGGAGCGACCCACTTAGCCTTGCTGCATCTCCTATGTTTTAGTCATTCTTGGTTGATGAGGCTTGAGGCTACGATTACCTTTCAAGGAATTTATACTTAGAATGCTCATTGCCCTCCAATGACAATGTGCTAATAGCATTCATCCATACAATTTGTTATAGGGTCTGAACAAACCGAATCTCCTTCAAGATCATCATCTCCATTATGTTCGAGATATCACAATTTGTAACGCACAAACCGGATCGAAGTGGTTTTCAGATTATTAAATCTGATCCCGGTCTCTTCGAAACAATCAACGAATTTGGCCAAATTTGATAGTCGGTTATTTAACTATCAAATAACATCCATAAGCAGTAAGTAGGTCTTATTTTATAAATTTTCCAGACATTTATTTTCAAAATATCTTTATAAGATTTATATATTCAAATTTCTCCTAGTATTTCAATATTTGAAAACAAATTCAATACTTATATCCATAACAGGATATTTTCGACCCGTCCTAATACTCAGAATATTTTCTTTCAATCCCATTTTATGATTCAACGCTTTGAAAATATTCCTAATAATAGTAATCTCATAGTTAAAATATTTCAAATCCTTCCAGTTTCATACTTAGAAATATTTATAAGTATATTTTCCTAAAATCACTATATTTCCAATACTTAGGAACTGATTCCATTTATTTCTATTTCTCAAAATCTTTTGCAATTTACTTGTAAAACCCTTAACTTACTTATAACGAATTCTATAAGTTCCGAAAACCATAAATTAATTTCTTGTAGAATTTCCAAATCAATTACACTTGTCTAAATTTCCAACCACCTATTCCCAACTTCTTTTATGAATTCTAATTCATTTCTGTAGTTTCTGTATTTTAAACACTTTGGAAATTTCTTAAGTTTCCAGAATTCCACTATAAGATTACTCTTATAAAAATCATATCTGTTAAATAAACTCCGTTTACAAATCTCAAGAGGATTTTTAAATAAATTTCAATCATTTCAAAATTATATATATAATAAGTATTTTTAAACAATAATTTAAAACATATTTAAGTAATTATTTATAATATAAAAACATTTTAAATAAACATTGATAACTCATTTCCAATTCATTTTAAATAAAACCAGTCGATTTACAAAGCTTATTATAAAAATTAGAATTTATTTCAATTAGTATTAAATATTTGAAAAATCCACTTCCGAAGTATTTATATACTAACTAGCTTTAAATTACATAGTTTAATAAATAAAATTTTCCTTTTAAAACAAACGTGCTTCTTAATAAAAATATATTTTAAAATTCCAATAACCGATTCAATTTATAAATTCCTCTCAATTCACCAACACATCGATTTCATTTCGATTCCCTAACCATTTCCATTTTTCAAAAATAGGATCCACTAACCAATTTCCATATTTCGATATAAATTCACACTGTGAAATTATATTCCCAATTTATCCGCTGATATCATTTCCCTTGTTTATAAACATCGTTTATAAATTTATAAAATCCTTTGGGTTTTACTTGTCTTCAAATATGATCTCATTTATAAAATTCCATTTTATAAATCTATTTCTTTATAAATTCCATTTATTTTACAAATCTATTTTAAATATCGATTTCAACTTCTTTCCCATAAATCCATAATATCCCTTAAAAATTCCACTGTTAAAAATCCTTTATAAAAAATCCTTTAAAATCCTTCAAGTAGAATCCAAATAAAATTATTATTTTATCCAAATCAATTTCTTTTAAAATAATCTAAATTTCGAAATAAATATTTTTATATCCAAAATATCTTTTTTAAATTCTTTCAAATTCAAAAATAATATTTATGGTATTTAAAATATTAAAATTAAGGCCAGTGCTACTATAACATCCAATAATTCCATCACAACATAATCTTCTACCATTATATATGAAATTAAAATCAACATTTTTAAGGAATCCAGTTGTCTCCCTCCAACCTGCTTCCCTGCATCCACATATGTTAGAAAACATAAAATATCAATCCAGCTTCGAGGCGGATATCACGGTAATATATGGTCATCCGCTATTATGCGGGGCGCATAGGGTCTCATCAGCTTCAACGATGGGAAAAATATCCAACTACTAATATATATACTACTATATATATATAACATCCAAACTGATAATAATATATCAATTCAACCAATCATCCAATAATTTATTTAAATTAAATCAGTCCACCAAATTGAGTGAGGTTTACTCACCTTGACTTTTATTTTGCCGAACATCCAGATTTTAAATTTTCTAAAATCCCAACTCCAAAAAATCCTAAACCAATTTTATTTCATAGAACTCGTCAGCACGAATCCATTGTCGTTTTTTTCGTTTCGATCGAACCTCATATGGATAAGTGATTAAATTTATAAGCTAATGAGAATTAAGTATATAATTAAATTAGCTATTAACTAAGAAAAAGGTAAATCAATTACTCTGCTAAGCCTCTTCCCCCCTGATGCACACTGATACCAGACACGAGAACCATCAACGAACCCTTCTCCCATCGATACAACTTCATCCTCGCGCGCGCAGACAACGCTGCCAGGCTCCTTCTGTTTACAACTACTCCAATCCCATTTTTTTTCTTTCTTAATCTTCGAACGATGCTGGCAACTACTCCTTCACTTGCCACCAGAAATCGCGACCTTCCACTTCAGACCCTAGCTTCGCGAGTTCCCTTCGATGCTTCCTTACTCGTGCGATGCAATTCCCTTAATCTAACAACGAAAATCGCCTCAGCCTCGCGTTTCCCCTCCCCCAGCCATTGCGACCACTGCCTTTCATCGCAACTGCAACCCTAATTCGAATTGCCCTAAACGAATAGTGTCGAACCTTCCCAATGACCCATCGCACCACAGCACGACATCAGCTTGAAGATGAAAGCGTTTCATCGTACTCGATTCCGTAGAAATGGATTTCGAGTACTTTCTTTTTTTTATTTTTTTATTTTTTTGTGAATACGAATGGAATTCGATTTTGATTTTTTTTTCTTTCTCGTGCATTTGAATTGAAGAGAAGAAGAAAGGAAGGCTAGTGGTTTAATTTTTCCGTTGCTTATTTCAACTGCTTGGAGGTTGAAATATATGATATAAATAGAGTACTTACATAACTGTGGTTGTTGAACACTCTCAAGCAATAAAATATCTAAGGTGATGTTTATACTATTTCTAGATAAGTAAGAATGTTTATGTAATTATGTTGAGCATCCTCAAGGGTTACATAACCCTCCTTATGATATTGGGTACTGATGGGTTGAGTACCTTCATGATTTATGGAGCACCCTCAAGGTCATGAAGTTGATTAGGAGCATAGCTTAAAACATTTTAGTACTTATATACAAGATATAAATAGTTTCTTACCATTTACGGGTTTTATGATTCGTTGAGCATCCTCAAGGTTGTAGTAACTTGATAAACTATTCCTAACACCTATTGAAGGAATTTATGAAATTTTTGTATTTCATTTAGAGTTTTGGAGAGATGTAGAATTCAGTAAGAGAGTTATTATATAAATATAATAAATCAATCTAACAAGTATAAGAATATATGTGATATTAACATAATCTACTAAAATATACTTGCACAGTTAATATAGTTGATAAAATTGTTTATCGATTAAAATATATTAAGTGGACTAGAGCAATACTACAATATGGATATTTGATCCATATTCAATCATGTTATGGTGAATGGTCGCATCCGTATCATACGAAATCTCAATGAAAATGCTTCATTTGAAATGAGCAAGTAAACCGTAGTGCAAGATCATGCATTCAATACGATTGAATACAATATCAATCTTACCGTGTTAAATACAACACTAGACCAAGAACTACACGACATACCTACAATTTCAATTATTGAAATTTCAATTTGGTATGGTTACATAAATGCAACTTATTTAATATTCTTACATGTTAAGGAAAACTAAATGCATTTCTATAAAGAATTCGGTATTCTCTTATAGTAAAGGGTTTCTCTTTTGAATGTTTCGACCTTTTGAAAGAGAAAACAAAAGTTTGAATGTTAACAATATTGGCACAGTTAGAATAAAGAGAGCAAATGGTCACTTCTTCTTTATGAAAAGACATCAGAAACGCAATTGTTAAAATATATATAGATGTTTAATGTGGAACAAGAAATATGATTTCTATTCCAAATGTATTTTTCTTATAGAAAATTGGTTTTCTATCAAATCCATTTCTTGAGCTTGAGATATTTGATCTAAAATTCCCGACTGTAAATTATTACGGTATAAGAAATGAATAGCCCATATAGTAGGTGGTAGAATGAAGCTTCGTATTGTTGTTATTGTAACAACGGAAGTCGTACGAGGATACCGTTTGACATTTGTTAGTGGACACATCATGTTTTCAAAAAGTACTTTCATGTATTCCAAATATTATTTACGAGATAATAAACATATTTAGTTATGACCGAATATAGACACAGTTTCGTTTTGATGTGAATACTATGAACATTCATTATAAAATAAATCTTCTTTTGGCATTTCGATGATGGTATATGTTTTCATTATTGGACCAGTGCACCGGTAAAGGGATTAAAATGGTGAATTTCAAAAATTTTACCTTTTATTAAATTGCTTAAGATTTTTACTTTGCGATTTTTTTATACTAACACAAAGTCAGTATTTTAAAAGATTTTTCTAATATTTTAATTTATTTAATTTTATTAAAATGTTAATTTATTGTTAGTGTTTAAGGTGAATTTAATAATAATTTGATTCAAAACTAACTTATTAGCTTATTTCAATTTTATACTTTAATATGTTATGACATTCATATTCATAATTTAAACATCACAATAATATAAACATGTAACCTATCCTAGGGGTTCATAAGAAAAATTAAAATGTTTAAATGTTATATATATGCATATAATATTTAACATAAACTATCCTAGGTGTAACTGAAAAAAATAAAACCTAAGTAAGGCATAAGAATATATTTATAAATAATATTTAAATTTGAAACATATATATACACACACATAATATATATTTTTAATGAAACAAATGTGTATACTTATAATATATTATAAATAAAATATTTGTTGTAAGATATATATATATATATATATGTATTGAGATGTGTGTGTGTGTAATGTTTATTTTCGGCTATTTAAAAATATTTCAAAATTCAAATTTTAAATATTTTGGCTTTTTCAACACATACACGCAAATATACATACAAACATCCATATATAATGAAAATAATTTTTTATTTCAATTGTTGCAGCCTTAAAAGGGAACATTTTTTTAATTAATTTTTAATTTGGCAACAACTGTATAAATATATTAAAAATTCAAAATTTTGTTTTAAGATTCATTTGACTTGGTGTGTGTGTGTATTAACTATAAAAATTTTATCATTCAATGATCCACAAAAATTAATTTGTTAATAAATATCCATGTATATACATATATATGTATAGTGTATGTACTTATATATACACAAATTTATTCCTTTAAAATTGCTAATAGTTGTTAGTACCTTCGATATTGGTTTTGATGATAACAACTATAGGACATCACATAAAATATAGATACTAATGTTTTATCAAGATATATATATATAGTACATAGTGCAGATAGACAGGTATTGATTAAGAAGACTGTACAGTATTAAGATACTGATATCAAGAGTGGATTTAAGATACTGATATAAAGTTTCAAGAGTTCAAGAATAAAGACCCATGAGTACTGAAAAGTTCAGCATTTCGAGATATTCCAGATAAGTTATAGAGTCATAGAATTTATGTTTAAATCTTGATAGCACTTTCCTGATCTCTCTTACCTTCTATAATTTTTGTTTTAAATTATTTTTCAAAAATTCTATTTTTAAAATAATCTTTTCAAAATATTTCCAATATGATTTTCAAATCTCTTATACTTATAAAGATATTATTTTTAGTGTTTTTAAGTTTATATATATCGAATTATTACTTTAATAATTTATAACCATATTGATTTTATATATATTATTTACATTATATTAAATATTCTTATTAAATCTTTCAAAACTATTTCATAAATTTTATTAGTTTTAATATAATTAAAATATGTGTAAACTATGTTTAAATATTTGTACAAAATTTTGAAATATTTTCACAAAACTTAATATTTTCAAAACAATTTTTATTAAGTAAATTTTCAAAGTACAAAGGGATATGTCAATATATCCTCTTCAAGTATGTTGACATACTAGCCGTATTTTTTTAATTCAAATTTGAATAGAAGTGTATTTTCATCATATCTCTTCATAAATGGACATGACCGTTGTTTCCCTATATATAGTAGTCTTCCAAATGAATTTTAAATAAATACTTTCTTATTTTTCTCTCCTATTTTCACTCTATTGATTTCTAAAGCAATTTCTATCGAAACTCTTTCGAAATTCAACTAGAATCAAAATCAATCTTTACTAGTTTGATTATCTTTCATTTACCCTTTGATTTCTCTCATTTCTCTCGGGATCAAATGCTATTCAAGAGTTATAGGATCGATTGTAATCAAGATCAAAGATCAGAGTCTGTAAACTCTATCAAATCATACTCTTATACTCTGTGGTGTGATTGTTAACCCTGAAATCCAAGTAGATGTGATTGTAGCCTGTTTAAATCAATTGGGTGTGCTTAGTAGCCCGTAAATCTAGTGGATGTGCTTGTGTCTCGGAAATCAAGCGGCTCTACCTATAGGTTGGGATTCTGGAGGGTGTGTCTCGTAGCCTTGTAATCAGAACTCATATCAACAAATATCTAATTATCACAAGCGATAATTAGAAACAACAAATATCTGATTATCAAAAACGATAATCAGAACTCATATCAACAAATATCTAATTATCACAAGCGATAATTAGAAACAACAAATATCTGATTATCAAAAACGATAATCAGAACTCATATCAACAAATATCTAATTATCACAAGCGATAATTAGAAACAACAAATATCTGATTATCAAAAACGATAATCAGAACTCATATCAACAAATATCTAATTATCACAAGCGATAATTAGAAACAACAAATATCTGATTATCAAAAACGATAATCAGAACTCATATCAACAAATATCTAATTATCACAAGCGATAATTAGAAACAACAAATATCTGATTATCAAAAACGATAATCAGAACTCATATCAACAAATATCTAATTATCACAAGCGATAATTAGAAACAACAAATATCTGATTATCAAAAACGATAATCAGAACTCATATCAACAAATATCTAATTATCACAAGCGATAATTAGAAACAACAAATATCTGATTATCAAAAACGATAATCAGAACTCATATCAACAAATATCTAATTATCACAAGCGATAATTAGAAACAACAAATATCTGATTATCAAAAACGATAATCAGAACTCATATCAACAAATATCTAATTATCACAAGCGATAATTAGAAACAACAAATATCTGATTATCAAAAACGATAATCAGAACTCATATCAACAAATATCTAATTATCACAAGCGATAATTAGAAACAACAAATATCTGATTATCAAAAACGATAATCAGAACTCATATCAACAAATATCTAATTATCACAAGCGATAATTAGAAACAACAAATATCTGATTATCAAAAACGATAATCAGAACTCATATCAACAAATATCCAATTACCTGCAGATAATTGGAAGCAACAAATATCTAGAAATCAATTAAGAAGACTAGAAAATCAACATAAAAGCTTGGATCGATCCCATCAGATGGCGAGTTTTTAATTCGCCGCACGTGCATCTCAGAGTGGCCGAAGCCTACCAAGTACTCAACATAATTTTGGCGCCCATCAGATTGACCCGAAGGTCCGCAGAGTGACCCGAAGGTCTAGTACTGGTATTTGACCCGAAGGTCCGTAGAGTGGCCCGAAAGCCCAACAAATGACCCGAAGGTCCAACAAATGACCCGAAGGTCCTCATAGTGGCTCGAAAGCACACAAAATCATCAAATATTTCAATTAACGAGTCCGGAATTAACCGAAATAGCAAACGCACATGTCCCATACCACGTGTTTTACTAAATCGTTTGATTCTCTTCATCGTTTCCTTGAAAGTGCAAAATTGTGTATGTTGTAAAAATACATTTCACATTCTCAAACGGACAAGTCCGGAATTAAGCGAATCAGTAAAAGAAAGGGGTCATAGTCCTCGATTTTGCTGAAACGTTTAAATCGCTTCCTCATTCTTTTGAAAGCGCAAACTGTAAAAATTCTTGAAAACAATTTTATTTATTTTGTAAAAATAACAATTTACATTCTCAACTGGACAAGTCCGGAGTTAAGCGAAACAGTAAAAGAAAGGGGTCATAATCCTCGATTTTGCTGAATCGTTTAAGTCGCTTTCTCATTCGTTTGAAAACGCAAACTGCTAAAATTTTATAAAACAATTTTCATTTTAAAACGATTTCCCTATCACGTGATTAAAACAGCAATCAGTAACAATTTCGATAAGGAAATTGTACTTCTCAAAATACCGTAAAAACGGTCACAAATCAGTATTGCGGAATAACCGCTTGAAAATCCACTTTTAAAACATGACAGTTACTGAAGCCAAAGCGACAGAAATTTTTAAACGTCAAAATCTCATCAAAATAATTTACATAAAAATGTAATATCAGTGAATTCTCATTCATCAAAATGCCACAAAACACCGTGCTTCAAAATATAGCATTGGTGTAAAATCCCGTTATAAAAATAACGGCAACAAAATACGTTTCATAACCAAGCATCGGTTCAACGTAAAATAAATGCAGTAACGTGCAATTCAAATTTTTGCACGTACTACAAAATGAACAAAGAAATCATTCGAATGTATCTTCAATGAAGATAATTCAAAACAGCAAAAATCTAATCAATATAGGATTAGTACAAAAGAAAGCCAGCGGAAATTTCAACAAATATCACATATCTGCAATTTCTTCGAATCCTCAATTCGGATTCGAAATTCTCAAATAAATAAAATAATTACAGCTATGTAAACAACAAATGAAATTCATATCAATTTCGTATTTTGATTTTTAAATCAAAAAGATTATCAGTTGTACTCAGCGAAGACAGTTTCACTGTTTCCGCTGCGCACTCTGATAAACAGAACACAAATCAATCAAATCATCAGAACACAATTTCACTATTATTTTTAAATAAAGATATTTAAAAATTTCATCAAAATTTCAAAACTTTAATTTTGACTCAAATCACAAATAAAACATCGACCAATAGTTGTAACATATGTTCCATCCAAGTTATGTTTTATATTATGTCCATAAAACCTGGCTCTGATACCAACTGTGACGCCCCACCTCTATACTCATAATAACAAAGAGTATTAAAAGAAATACTGTCTATTATTACGAAGAATAAGGCTGGATAAGAGCGACCATCCGTAATTGGCCTTACACTAATATTGGTTATCTCGATAGGAGTGGTATATACTTTTTATTTTTCATCTATTATTTATTTACTCCCATTGACATATCCAATTATCAGTATAAAACAAACTACGATAGTTCATAATAGTTTAGGACATTAGATATAACAATAACACAGATAATATAAATGCGGAACACAGATTAACAAAAATCTCATATATATATAACCGATGTCAGTTACAATATAGTTGACACGATACATATGATACAACTACAACTGTCGACTCTAGAAGTTATATATACAAGTACATTATCGACTAATATACATGAATACATATCGTTCTATACAATGACACAACTACTACAAAAGGACAATGACAACTTCAGAAGATGTGAAAAGTCTTCAAATCCCGAACAACAACTCAAAGAAAGAAATCTACAACCTGAAATAACTCGGGTTTGACCCGAGTATTACATTCAAAAGAAAATAATACCCAGGTCAGTCTAATTCAAACCAGTTTATTAGTGCATATAGGCAGTAATAATTTAAATAGACGACAGTCACAATAATTCCCGTCTATCCGATTCTTTAAACAAAGAAACCGGATAACGGTCAATATAACACTTAACAGTGTTTAACAAAATCAGCAGATTTAAATTATGAACAGAGATAAATAAACAATTTATCAAATTGACTAAATCAATTTAAAACTGTCAAATCTGATAGGGCTGCAGAACACGCACGCGTGTACTGCCTCGCCACTATCGTAGGAGATACACAAAAGCACAGTGAAAGTCATAAGTGATCATAAGGTCAAATCCAAGTCGAATTCAACTCAAGTGTAATGCACAGTCTACACAATATCAAAGACACATGATATGGGAACTGACTAAATGCCAAAGCTCAGTGATACTCAAGCATCAAATCAAACTGAAACAGTAATGAAAATGCAATCTAGACCAGTTAAGGGATGCAGACCTAGACTACAACTTCAGGTGACTCAGATGAACACATGCCGAGAAACAACATCCAGACCAGAATGCATAAGAAACCAACATGGCCAAGAGCAATGTCAAATGCACAATAGGTCGAGAACCATACCAGTACATCCAACTCAGAAATGAATTCGACCAAGAATGTAAACAAATCTCAACCACTGCAACAATACAAACTAACTCGAAGAAATGCCACCAAATGTCCAGACCAGGCTATAAAATATAAAAGTGCAGACGACCAAATATACAACCAAGAAAGCAAACTCAAGTTGACAGTAACATATGTTACAGTGATGATACAAGCACTAATACAAGCACTTACACAAGCATCAGACTAAAGTACATAATGAAGCAAACCACTGACTCAAGTACACCAGTGACAACAATAGACCAAGCCATAACAATGCAGACATACATGACTCAAGTGATGAAACACTGCAACTCGACTAACAAACTGAACCATAATGATGCAAATATCCAGACAACAATAGAGCTCAATGCAACACAATGAATCTCCAGGGATGCAGACTGAAGAGAATCAATAAACAGTGAATTAAGTCATGGTTCAAACCAGCAATGCCAAAGAACAGTGACAGTAGAAATGAATCAAGTGTATATACCAGCACTATTAAATAAAGCCTCAAGAGAGTGCAGACATGAAGCTACGAGGCAATGTACCAGTGAAACCAATGCATCGGTGAAACAAGTTCTAGTGAGGAGGCAACAAGTTCGAATCAAGTCGAACATTATCACAACTAAGTCAAGTAAAACATTATCCAGTAGCAAGTACCGAAGGCTAAAATCAAACAAGGCCAGAGACTAAGCTCACAGGGGCCAGTAAGTCTAACTAAATCCTGAGAGCGAAAGGAACAGGTAATGTAACAGTGCAGTCCAACAGCAAGTGCACATCAATAATGCAAACAAAACAATATCTCAGAGCAACTTCCAAATGACAGTGAATTTCAAAAATGACCAAAGACAAATTTCAAAGCAATGCCCAAGTCAAAAGAGAAATGTATACAGCAAGTTTGCAAATCATGGATCAACAGTTATATCGCAAAAATATCAAGAGCCAAAGCCAACGGTGTTTCAAGATAAATGCCATTTTTTTTCTCTCTGAAATCAATAGTCGAATTCAAGTGACCAACGTCAACAATTCAATAGAACCGTGGTGAACAAAGAATCAAACCGAAGTCAGGTGATGTTTAAAATAAATATCAAGTTCAAATAACAGTTTTTAACAAAATCAAAGCAAATCAGAAATTTCAGAATGAACAAGTCAGTGCCACTGTCAACAAGCACAAAGAGAAATTCACGGAACTAAAATCAAGTTACGAAACCAAGTCGAACGCAAGCATATTATTAAGCTGAATTAGATGTGAGTGAGGGACGATTCACTCACCTTGACTTGAAGTGGTCGCGAATGAATGCGAGGGGGAAGACGAAGTCGAAGCCGTGGCCTCCCGAAGACGAGCGAAATCGAAGAAGCCCTAGCTATTTGGAGACGACGAGGCCAAAGGGAAAATCACCAGACGAAGCCGATGCCCTAATTTTTGGGGATGAAGAAGAAGAAACTCGTGGCCGCCATTTATTTTTCTTTCGAACGTTTAGGGTAAAATGAATGAAAATGAGAGAGGGGATCGGGTTTTCATGATTATCACTTGCAACCAAATGGCAACCAAAGAATTGGGCTAAATGAATTTAAAGCCCGTATCACCACTAACCAATTTTTTTCAAAGAATTTCAACATGATTTTAAACTCCAATGGCACTAATCAAACGATTCGATCGTCATTTTGGCGACTATTAAAAATTACTAAATCTCGGGTTGTTACATGTATTTTCAGCAGGTGTTGAATTATTGTCTATGTATTTGATCTTTAGGGAAGTTTATTGGATCTCAACCAAGTCTATCTTATTGCCACGATTTTCTCGTGCGAGAAATTTCTTTTCCAAAAGGTGGGCATGTCTAGAAACAAAAACTTCTTGTTTCTCGATATGATAGAATATGTATCCATGAAAATTCCTTGGATACCATATAAACTTACGTAAGACAGATCTTGCCTCTAACTTACTAGGGTTTACGTTCTTAACATAAGCCATACAACCCCAAAACTTAAGATAATTAAGGTGAGGTTTCTTCCAAGTCTTAGGCAAAGACCTAAGCGGTGTATTATTTTATATATATATATATATATATATATATATATATATATATATATAATTTTCTAGCATGTATCCCGAAATGAATAAGATAATTTAGCATCAGTTGTCATCGATCAAACCATGTCTAATAAGGTTTGATTTCTCCTCTCTGGAACACCAACGTGTTGTGGAGCATATGGGGAATGACTTGAGAGAGAATCCTATTCGATTTTAGGCACCCTTGAAGTTCTGATCTAATGTACTCACTTCTTCAATCAGGATGAAGAATTTTTTTTCTTCTTACTTTAGTTTTCAACTTCTTTTTGTAATCAATGAATTTTCCATAGACCTCTTATTTATGTTTCATAAGATACACATATCCATATCTAAAAAAATCACCGACGAGTGTAACAAAGTACGAGGTTCCACCTTGTGCGGTTAAAGCTTCGCTAAAACACCGTGAAATCCCTGCTATAGCACATAACAAACTTTGACTGCTAAGTTTTTTCAGTTAAGCGCTATTAAACAGTAAAGCTTCTTTAAGCCCTACTATTTTTCACTACATCCGCTAAATCAAGACTTTTTAGTATGAAATTCAGTAACATTAATATAAAAAGATAGATTTGACTAGTTTTCTTTTAAATAAGTTCAACAAAATTAGGATAAAAACCTAATTTTAAGGCATAAGTATTCAATGAAAGTTAGAAATCTATTGTAGTCACAAAATTTGGATTTCAATCATGATATTCTTTGGTTCATTGTATAAGATTAAACAATATCTTTTTCCTATATAAATGATGTAAGAAGAATAATAAATTAATTTTAAATATTTAGTTTTATAAAAATGAAGCTTTCTACGCCTCCACAATTTTCCGCTATATCCCCCCTCGGCAACCACCCAATCAGGTGGCAATTAAACTTCTACCAACCTTTACATATCTCTTCATCATTCTGATTGATATATGCTTTTATATTAACATTTTGTACCCTCACCGCTATAGAGCCGCTTAGCAATTTAACTACATAGGTTTCACCTTTGATAACTGTAAACATCGAACCACATACATCAATAAGTATTCATCCTAAGTGTTCATCAACTCCTTCATTACTCTCATTGAATGAGTGCTTAGCCATTTTACCTTTAAGACACAACTCACAAGTATCGAATGATTCATAATCAAACGATGGTAGAATACTTGGTTCATTAATCATTATGTCATTTCTTATTAAAATTGCCTAGTTTACAATATTGAAGGTAACTTTCTTTAAATTAAGATGCATTACTATTTTTCATAGCAAATACATGATTTAGATTAAGAACATAAATATCATTATTCCGAGCACCAAATCCAACCGTTTTATTTTCGATACATATCTCTACTGTCAATAATGAATATTCAATCAATAGGATTTCCATTGTGCCTTTTTAAAATTCCAAAAATACCTTACATAGTATCCCTTCATGACCACCCATCAATGGAATCTCACATCGGTTTGTTGCCTCCACCATCACCTCTTTCCCGACCACCCATCAACGAAATTTCACTATCGATTTGCGTCCGACACCACTAATAAGACTTCTTGAAATAAAGGTGGTGTGACCACCAAAGCTTTTGCACTTATAACACACATCCCCTGTTAAATTTTATTAAATAAAAAGTAAATACATTTAGCTATTAGATGCACATACATGTGATTTATACTAGCATTCATATTATTATCTTTACAGATAGGACTGTATTCATCCTTTGTCAAATGAGAGATGGATATTATTCCAGCAATAAAATTTGGTATATAATAATAGTTATTCAAAATCAAATCATATCCACTCGCTAGCTTCACATGATATTCTCCTATTATGATTGCAGCTACATTGGCTCCATTAGTACCTTGAAATTCCACGCTTTAGCTAGCGATGGGACTCTTGCTCATAAAGCCATGTAATGAATTATAAATATGAGTTAAAGGCCAAGTATCTACATACCAACCAGAAGCACATACAAACAATTTTCTACATGGAAAATACCTTTAGGAGTGGAATGTAACGACCCACTATTTTGGACCATTCAAATCGACAATATATCCACACATGCCGGACTCGAATAATTCAAAACAATGGATTGTAAATAAAATTGGGCAAAACTCAGCATATACAGTAATAAAATAATCACATATCACAAACACAGAGTAATATAACAATAATGCAGCGGAAACAAAAGAATAGTAATTCATGAAGCTACTATATATATATATAACAGAGTTAAACAAGATACAACAGAAGTCTCGAATACAATAGCCAAATACAAGATTAGAATACATCACTGGAATCAACTGAATATCTGAAAGCTGGATAGATAGCTGGATCTCCAAGCGAAGCTCCAACTCCAAAGGTGAGTCTCGAATACTGGTACACTCAGTCTGACCCGAGCGTAAAGCAAAACACAAAACACTCGAGTCAGGATTAACATTCTTATATCAATAAATCCAACTCAAGTGAAATAACAACTGAAAATAGAAGTAACTCAAAGGACGTTTGGGATAACCATCCTCTAAGGATCCGTTAAACTATCTACTATATAGTAGTGTACGCTAAGTAGATAATGCCTATCAGTAATATAAAGTATAAAAATAGCGTTAAGGCGTTACCAATATCCCCCTTAACACATTTTATATAAGCATCATAGTCTATACAGCACTGTAAACTCCACCGTAAACTGGTGGGCTATCAGGGAGTACTCCATAGGTATAACACAAAACAAATCGTAGTGGTCGCGTATAGGGATACAAGTATGACAAGGCACATGAGGCAATACCCAAGGTAGTGAAACTACCGTTTACCTGATCTGGACTGGTGAGAACGCATCGCCGCAACGATCGCAACACCGCGAAACAACACTCCCAAATCAAGGGTACGCACCAATCAAAAACAAGTAATAAGTAGTTTACGAAGAACTGTGTCCGCTAGAGGTAGCTAACCTCATTGACCTGGCACGGCTCCTGTTTAAGTCATTTCCAATTTGACACAAGTGTCAAGGCTATCCATTATCGTTCTCTTTCTTCAAATCCAGCAACTTCATCATTCCAACCACTTCATTCTAGATCACACTCCGCGTATAATAGTTATTAAAGTGGTTTTCGGTTTGGACAGAGAGTATGTCCCTAACCGATCCCGGACTCTTCAATAACTACGTAATTATTACACCGATTGGTTATTTAATAAACTTTCAAAATAGTTTATATTTCAAACCGAAATATCATTGCCATTTCAAAACCATATCCATACGATATCATTTTCACTTCAAATAAATCCATTTCCAAAATCATATCACTTACCAAAGTTATATCGCTTTCGAAATCTTAAGTCTTTTAAAATCAAAACACTTTGGAAATCAAAACCTTGAAATTCATAACACTTTGAAACTGTAGCTTGAAATCATAACATTTTGGAATCCATAACACTTCCCTCTTAAACAGTTTAGATATTAAAATTAGTATATATAAAAAAATAGTTTATAAAAAAATAGTTTATGTAAAATAGTTATAAGTTAAAATAGTTTATAATAAAATAATATATATTCAAAATGATTTATATAAAATAGTTTATATTAAAATAGTTTATAAAGTAAAATATAAATAGTTGTAGATATAGTTTAAAAATACTTTATAAAATAAATAGCTTCCACAAATTCACAAATTGATTCAAATTAACTCGACTTCCAAATTCAACTTAATTCAATCTCTATTCATAAATTTCAACTCAATTCAATTTCTCAATAAATCATTTCGAATTATAACAATTTCAAATACATTTTTGAAACACAAAATAAACAATTTCACTTCCAATATATTTCAAACTTTAAATATTTCACATTTCAAAACTAAATTTGAAAATTTCATATATATATCGAATTCACTTAGATATTATTTAGCTTTGAAATGTTAACTTAATAAAATACAATATTTAAATACAATCCAAATTTCAAATCATTTAATATTCCTTCAATTTATTTAAAATCAAAATATTCCTTTAGATCATCTTAAATCAAAACCACGTTATAAAACTTATTCTTAAATCTTCAAATTCAATAAATTTCGAATCGATATATTTAAAGACAATACTTAATTCATCAATTCCAAATAAATTTTAAATCCACTTTAATTTAAACTTATTTATAAGAATAATTTCAATATCAATTAAAACCATATATATCTTTCCAAAACCATAGAAATCATTTCAAATTATTTATATTTAGATCAACGGTGTTTGTATATAAATTTTCTATCCTACGGTCAAGTGATACGGATATTTATCATTTCAATCTGCAATTTAAATATATACGGGTATATATATATCATTTCAACCTGTAATCCCAAATTCAATTCAATTGAAAATCGCTTGGGTTTATCATTTCAACCCATAATGATTTTCTCCTATTTTAAAGTCCGTTCGGGTATGTATCATTTCAACCCATAGTGATTCTATACTAACAGGGAACTTGCAGAGTGATAACAGATATGATAATAATATAACAGGCATATATCATCAATATAAATAACAGATAATGGTGTCAGATGTCACAGGTGAACTGATACAGGTAATAGCATATATATAACAGTGTAAATAACTAACATCAGCATATTTCAATTGGCAGATAATGGTGTCAGATATCGCAGGTGAACTGATATAGGTAATAGCATATCTATAACAGTGTAAATAACTAACATCATCATATTTCAATTGGCAGATAATGGTGTCAGATGTCACATGTGAACTGATACAGGTAATAGCATATATATAACAGTGTAAATAACTAACATCAGCATATTTCAATTGTCGTTTTAATTAAAATCAAATTTAATAAATAAAAGAACATTAATCATGAGTGATTGCTCACCTTTCGAGGCTAAAGCGATAGACAATGAAGTTGAGTTACAAAATCCAGGCACGAACCCAAAGTAAGCTATATTGGCACGAAATTGGACGGACGAGCTGATAGATAGGAATGGACGATATCAAATTCATATTTATATACTTACAACAACAACCTACCTTAATATAAATTTTATACAATACATAGATCAGATATAAGCTAGACCGTCGTATATATACTCATCGTTCTTAGGTTCTATATGCACAAACAAAACAGGGTTTTATAAAATATATTTATAACACGTCAAAAGAACACTAATGTATGAAATGTATATACATTACATTCCACAACTTAACTTGTACACTAAACCCAAAGGTATGCAGACATACCATATTCGCCTAAATACTTAAAGATATAATATGTTATAAATCAACACCTATAGTAACCATACACATATATTTAACAACCTAGCATTTTAGATTCCCAATTTTAATAATATAACTAAGCTTGTATTTATAAGCTATATGCATATATATTCTTAGGTAAAACTACATAAAATGTTATACACTAATAAACCGGTACATGTATATCAAGCTAGGACAAAACCCAAACATGGCACGTCCGGCCCAGATTTTCTGGAATCAAAGCATAAATATTGAAAATTTATATAGGCTAATACATACAAATTTTTGAAACCACAGACAACTTCCTGTATAACTATTATATATATATATATATATGAACGAAATCAGGAAACTCTGCTCAATGCTGCTAATATACTTAAACAAACGACTCCTTTTGCTAACAATTTTTATATACCGACATATGATAAACTTTGGAAATATATATAACAGATTATACACACCATATATAAAAAAATATACAAATGTAGACACTACAAAATGTATGCATGCAACAATGTATATGCGAACAACTAATTGTGTATAAACAAATATGCAGACTGGACTTAATATATACTCACATAAAAATACATACTAAAGAAAGAACTAGATATAGATAACTTCTTACTAAAATATATATATATATATAGGCTTTTATTAAAAAACACAACATAAAGTAAACACTCGTACAACTACAAACTTACTCACTGACCTTACATCTCTGTTGTGATATATATAATAATACTATCCAACAGATACAAAATAATGCGATATATAACATATATAACTTACGATATATGCACAAAGGCGGCCCAAGCTCGGCTACGGGCGGTACTCTAGAGGGACGACGGCAGACAAGAAGGCGGCCGCACGGTTCGAAGTGGCGACGAGGCGAGCTGGATCAGGGTGGGGCGGCATCAGTTCAAGCGGAGCATGGAAAGGCGGTAGGTGGCGCTTGGATCGAGTAGAGGAGGGCTGTGTTGGTGGATCTGCGGATTTTGGTCTGCTCGGTATTTGCATGGAGGAGGAAAAGAAGAAGGAAAAATTTGAAGAGGAAGAAAGCAACAGAGAGGAAATTGAAGAAGAAGAAGAGTGGAGCTGTACGTTTCGGGGAGCCAGATGGTAATTAGAACGAAAAGAAATTTCAAAGGCAAAGAATCAAGTAATATATTAGCAGAGTGGAAAAACGTATCAGTTTCAAAACAAATAAAATAGGTACAACGATTACACTATTTCTCAAATGAAATTAAGTCCAGAGCAATTATAATAGAGAGCGAAAAATGAATAGCCACAATGAATGTGACAGCTAATGTACCTGGAAGAGTCCAAAGAAAATTTTGAACGAATATATACCATTAAAAGAAATTGTAACGGTCAGAAACATTGATTCAGGCAAACTGTTAAAGCAATTTATTTAGTTGTTTGGAAAGCACGTTTCAAAGTTTGGAACCAAAGGAAAGCGGAAAAAATTAAAGTGGTACCGTTACAACGGACCGTCGCGTATCGGACCTAAAATACAGAAGTAAATATACTGTGTCGATCAACGCAACAAGGCAAACAAAGCAGTACACAGATATCAGTAGTACGATTGAATTATAAAAAAATTCGAATTTCCACTAGCGAAAAATGCAGCAAAACGCAGAAAATTAAGATCGACGGAGCTAAAGAAGTCCGAATTTGGAAAAACGATAAACGACGTCTCAGTCAGAAGATGAATTAGATTTTTTCTATGTAAAAATATTCAGGTTTGGAAAACATTTTATTATCATCAATTTTAACTGATATAAATTGGAATAAAATTACACTAGAAAATAAATTTCCAAATTATCTGATGAAAATTTACCAGTTGCTATGATTAATTAGACGCATTCCAAATATCAAATTTTATTTCAAAATTTCATCGTTTACAATTTCACAAAATTTCAACTAATTACGTTATTAAAACAGTTAAAATTTACGGGTCGTTACACTCTCCCCCATTCAAAACTTTTCGTCCTCGAAAAAGAAGGAGGTCGGATAATAGAAACAACCAGAAAGAAAATAGATTGGAATACAAGTAAAACAATTAATTTAAACCATATAAATTTCAATTTAAATTAATTATTATTTAACAATTTGGTTAAATCCCTTTGAGTTCACTTAAGTTAAATCAATCTATCTATTTCTAAATTCATTATCTTATTATCTAGTCATCCTCAATTAACAATTTCTAAATCATCAATTTGTATAATCATTTATTGTACTCATATTTTATTCAACAAATTTAATTCTTTTATTCCAAATTATTATTAAGTTTATTCCACTTAATATATCTTATTACATATATTTAAACCATATAAATTAATTTAAACTATATAAATTTCAATTTAAATTAATTTATATTCAATAATTGGTTTAAATTTAAGGTATTTCCATAAGTTGATCTAATTTCAATTTGTTAATTCTTTCCGAACAAAATTTATTATATTCATCTTATTCAATTAACTTATTATTCTATCATCTTTATTAGCATTTTTTTTAAATCTAAGTGTATAACATTTATTATAAACACTCAAATTTTATTTATAAAATCATTTTATATTGTATATTATCCAATTACATTTTAACTTTTGAATGATTTAGGTAAGTTATATTGAAATGCAATTTAGTACTATACAAATAAAATTTTCAAATTCAATCATTTCAAGTTTAAATATTTATCCAAAATTTTTGACTTCGGTTTATAATTGAAATCATCCTTAAATCATAAACTTAAGAATTTAAATCTCCGATTTACTTCAAACAATTTTGAGATAAATATATATAGTATATATCATATCAAAATTAAATCTTTATATATATATAATAAATCAGGTCATACCACAGAAATTCAAATCAAACTAAATTTCCAAACAAAGTGTAGCAAAGCTACTGAATGGTCTCTTCACTTAGAAACTCGAAAATGAATGTCGATGATGCGGCCGCCATCACCGAAATTATTTTCCAGCGACGAAAGAGGAGAGTACTGATTTAAACATTAAAATTCTTTGAAAATCATTGATATTCGAAAATACTTTATATAATATACATTTAAAATTTTAAAACCAGAGTTTGGAATCATCGGAAATTAAATTCTCAATTCCTGATTTAAATTTATTTAAATTCCAAATCAATTTATACCATGTTTATAAATTTATTTAGAGAACAATAAATGATAATCAAATATTATCATTTCAACAACCGATTTAATTAACTTATTAAATTCCAGAAAATTCACTTATATGTATATGTGTAATATAATCATACAAAATCTGTTTCATTTATCAAATTTGAAAATGTTATTGTGTCAGTTTGTTCTGCTCAAGTGTTTTGGAAATCCTATCGATAGCGTTGATCAGACGAATCGATCGAAAACCCAAATTAACATCATCAACTCAAACAACACAATGTATAAAACATTTTTAATATTAATTTAAAAATACACTTCCTCACTCGATGATACAAGAATGGATTTCAAAGCAAGGATAGAGATTCAAATTTGATGGACTCACATTAAAGAGAATTTTGATTCGAAGATAGGTTTTGAAACAAAGATAAGATAATTAAATAACAAAATAGGGATATGGATAAGTTTATATAAATCGCGGGCAACCTTAACCGGGTCGACCGTGACTTCAAGAATTAGATCGATGTGGAATTCTAAGGCAAATCTACATTTGATTTCAAGAGATAGAATTCAGGCATAGCAGGAGATAGATAGCGTCGTAAACCGAGGATACAGAAATCTTCGGTAAATCAATGCTGGTTGTACAGGAGTTTCACTCTTTTACAAATTATTCAGATATTGGCGAGACCGCCGATTTATTATAGAGATCATTCGAAGTGGAGTTATGGGATACTCCAGAATTAAAAGACACGGGGAGACACGAATGGACTTCGGAACTGTAGGGAACGTTCCAAAATTCAGAGAAACCGAGTCAAAGAAGAAGGAATTCAAGCTCGAACGAACGTGATTCTGTACTTGAATTTACTCTATATGCTGAGTTTTGCCTAAAACCAGAGCTCTGATACCAACTGTAACGACCCACTATTTTGGGCCATTCAAATCGACAATATATCCACACATGCCGGACTTGAATAATTCAAAACAATGGATTGTAAATAAAATTTGGCAAAACTCGGCATATACAGGAATAAGATAATCACAAATCACAGAGTAATATAACAATATTGCAGCAGAAACAAAAGAATAGTAGTTTATGAAACTACTATATATATAACAGAGTTAAACAAGATACAACAGAAGTCTCGAATACAATAGCCAAATACAAGATCAGAATACATCACTGGAATCAACTGAATATCTGAAAGCTGGATAGACATCTGGATCTCCAAACGAAGCTCCAACTCCAAAGGTGAGTCTCGAATACTGGTACACTCAGTCTGACCCGAGCGTAAAGCAAAACACAAAACACTCGAGTCAGGATTAACATTCTTATATCAATAAATCCAACTCAAGTGAAATAACAACTGAAAATAGAAGTAACTCAAAGGACGTTTGGGAAAACCATCCTCTAAGAATCCGTTAAACTATCTACTATATAGTAGTGTACGCTAAGTAGATAATGCCTATCAGTAATATAAAGTATCAAAATAGCGTTAAGGCATTACCATTATCCCCCTTAACACATTTTATATAAGCATCATAGTCTATACAGCACTGTAACTCCACCATAAACTGGTGGGCTATCAGGGAGTACTCCATAGGTATAACACAAAACAAATCGTAGTGGTCGCGTATAGGGATACAAGTATGACAAGGCATATGAGGCAATACCCAAGGTAGTGAAACTACCGTTTGCCTGATCCAGACTGGTGAGAACGCATCGCCGCAACGATCGCAACACCGCGAAACAACACTCCCAAATCAAGGGTGCACACCAATCAAAAACAAGTAATGAGTATTTTACGAAGAAGTGTGTTCGCTAGAGGTAGCTAACCTCACTGGCCCAGCACGACTCCTGTTTAAGTCATTTCCAATTTGACACAAGTGTCAAGGCTATCCATTATCGTTCTCTTTCTTCAAATCCAGCAACGTCATCATTCCAGCCACTTCATTCTGGATCACACTCCGCGTATAATAGTTATTAAAGTGGTTTTCGGTTTGGACAGAGAGTATGTCCCTAACCGATCCCGGACTCTTCAATAACTACGTAATTATTACACCGATTGGTTATTTAATAAACTTTCAAAATAGTTTATATTTCAAACCGAAATATCATTGCCATTTCAAAACCATATCCATACGATATCATTTTCACTTCAAATAAATCCATTTCCAAAATCATATCACTTTCCAAAGTTATATCGCTTTCGAAATCGTAAGTCTTTTAAAATCAAAACACTTTGGAAATCAAAACCTTGAAATTCATAACACTTTGAAACTGTAGCTTGAAATCATAACATTTTGGAATCCATATCACTTCCCTCTTAAACAGTTTAGATATTAAAATTAGTGTATATAATAAAATAGTTTATAAAATAAAAATAGTTTATGTAAAATAGTTATAAGTTAAAATAGTTTATAATAAAATAATATATATTGAAAATGATTTATAAAGTAAAATATAAATAGTTGTAGATATAGTTTAAAAATACTTTATAAAATAAAATAGCTTCCATAAATTCACAAATCGATTCAAATTAACCCGACTTCCAAATTCAACTTAATTCAATCTCTATTCATAAATTTCAACTCAATTCAATTTCTCAATAAATCATTTCGAATTATAACAATTTCAAATACATTTTTGAAACAAAAAATAAACAATTTCACTTCCAATATATTTCGAACTTTAAATATTTCACATTTCAAAACTACATTTGAAAATTTCATATATATATCGAATTCACTTAGATATTATTTAGCTTTGAAATGTTAACTTAATAAAATACAATATTTAAATACAATCCAAATTTCAAATCATTTAATATTCCTTCAATTTATTTAAAATCGAAATATTCCTTTAAATCATCTTAAATCAAAACCACGTTATAAAACTTATTCTTAAATCTTCAAATTCAATAAATTTCGAATCGATATATTTAAAGACAATACTTAATTCATCAATTCCAAATAAATTTTAAATCCACTTTAATTTAAACTTATTTATAAGAATAATTTCAATATCAATTAAAACCATATATATATCTTTCCAAAACCATAGAAATCATTTCAAATTATTTATATTTAGATCAACGGTGTTTGTATATAAATTTTCTATCCTATGGTCAAGTGATATGGATATTTATCATTTCAATCCGCAATTTAAATATATACGGGTATATATATATATCATTTCAACTCGTAATCCCAAATTCAATTCAATTGAAAATCGCTTGGGTTTATCGTTTCAACCCATAACAATTTTCTCCTATTCTAAAGTCCGTTCGGGTATGTATCATTTCAACCCATAGTGATTCTATACTAACAGGGAACTTGTAGAGTGATAACAGATATGATAATAATATAACAGGCATATATCATCAATATAAATAACAGATAATGGTGTCCGATGTCACAGGTGAACTGATACAGGTAATGGCATATATATAACAGTGTAAATAACTAACATCAGCATATTTCAACTGGCAGATAATGGTGTCAGATGTCACAGGTGAACTGATACAGGTAATAGCATATCTATAATAGTGTAAATAACTTACATCGGCATATTTCAATTGGCAGATAATGGTGTCAGATGTCACAGGTGAACTGATACAGGAAATAGCATATATATAACAGTGTAAATAACTAACATCAGCATATTTCAATTGTCGTTTTAATTGAAATCAAATTTAATAAATAAAAGAACATTAATCGTGAGTGATTGCTCACCTTTCGAGGCTAAAGCGATAGACAATGAAGTTGAGTTACGAAATCCAGGCACGAACCCAAAGTAAGCTATATTGGCACGAAATTGGACGGACGAAGCTGATAGATAGGAATAGACGATATCAAATTCATATTTATATACTTACAACAACCTACTTTAATATAAATTTTATACAATACATAGATCAGATATAAGCTAGACCGTCGTATATATACTCATCGTTCTTAGGTTCTATATGCACAAACAAAACAGGGTTTTATAAAATATATTTATAACACGTCAAAAGAACTCTAATGTATGAAATGTATATACTTTACATTCCACAACTTAACTTGTACACTAAACCCAAAGGTATGCAGACATACCATATTCGCCTAAATACTTCCAATATAATATGTTATAAATCAACACCTATAGTGACGCAGCGGATAATTCAAAACAATGTAGATCGGTGAAAGTAGCAGTCGATGGATTGATGAATGCTGAATTGCCCGAATTCGTTGATCCGAAGATGCCGAACTCTAGCTATCTCGAACTCGTTGATCGCGCACGATACCGGGTTCAAAGATCTTCAATTCTTCAAGCGTTGATCAAGCGCACTTGATTCCGCGAATCGGCTTCTACAATCGTTGAATCGAGCGCACTCGATTAACCGAAAGAGGAGATAGGAGATTACACTCAACTACCAATTTGAATGAAAGCACAAAGCAATCAAAAGAGAATTTTATTCAATATTCAACAACCTTTTACAAATGACCATATATGCCTATTTATAGGCTACAACTCACGCAGTGTAGAAAACTTCACAACTCCTAGGTCGGAAACGACCTATGTACAACACAGCGACTTATCACATTAAAATACAACACAACGACCTAAAAACAAACAGGCTTAAAGATAAACGACTCACTTAGGTCGGTAACGACCTAATTACATTATCCAACGACTTAACAAATGAACGGCATCTGATAAAGCGGCATAACAATCTACGGCTACAATCTTCCGCGACGTAAGACCCTACAGCATTCCAGATCAGCGAGTTAAGTAAATCCATGGTATCCAGAGCTTTGCGACCTAAGAATGAACGGCATCCCTTCGTTTGCGACCTAACAGAAGCGGCTTCAGAGATACTTCGCGACCTAAGTCTCCACGACCTAAGACTTTGCGACCTAAGCCTTCGCGACCTAGGACTTTGCGACCTAAGCCTTTGCGACCTAAGCCTTCGCGACCTAGGACTTTGCGACCTAAGCCTTTGCGACCTAAGCCTTTGCAACCTAGGACTTTGCGACCTAACTTAGGTCGTTCCATTTTAGCTCGTAGTTCCTTTAACTCGATAGGTCGAAGCTCTTTCCCAGGTGACATGGTAGGTCGTTCCCACAACCTATGCCTTAGCTTGTTAGGTCGTATGCGACCTAAAAACAAGTTAGGTCGTTCCAGTATCTTGTTAGGTCGTTGGAGCGACCTAAAGGCCTTGTTAGGTCGTATGCGACCTAATACTTCACCAAATTGGGTTGTGCAACCACTTTCCTCAGCATCACTTGCTCCCCCCTCTAACTCCTTAGGTCGTGAACGACCTGCACTCTCCTTAGGTCGTGAGCGACCTAGACCTTTAACTTTCTGCACTGCATCATCCTCCCCAGGTTGAGAAAAATTCGACCTCGAATTGGCACTTTCTGCATCCATCACAACAAACTCATCCCCATGATATGGTACGAGATGCTTAACATTGAATACGTCTGACGTGTACACATCATCTGGCAGCTTCAGTTTATAAGCATTTTCATTGATTTTCTTTAAAATTTCAACTGGGCCAATCTTTCGTGCTTTCAATTTATTATACGTTCCCACCGGAAAACGATCTTTCGTCAATATTGCATAAACCAAATCTCCTTCATTAAACTCAACATTTCGTCGTTTCAAATCTGCAGACTGTTTGTACTTCTCATTTGCTTTCTCTAATCGTTCTTGAACGATTTTATGACACTCTGTCAGGCCCTCAACAAAATCAGCGGCTTTCTTAATTGTCCCCCTTGAATATGGTATCGCAGTTAAATCCAACGGTCCTTTCGGTAAGCTCGAATAGACAATCTGGAATGGACTGAACCCAGTACTTCGATTCACAGCATGATTATGAGCAAATTCTGCCTGGCATAACTTCACATCCCAACTCCTCAGATTATCTTGAACAAGACACCTCAACAAGTTTCCCAATGATCTGTTAACCACCTCAGTCTGTCCATCCGTTTGCGGATGATAAGCACTACTGAACTTCAGCTTCGTTCCCACCATTTTCCACAAACTCAACCAAAAATGACTCAGAAATCGAGTATCTCTATCCGACACAATAGATTCTGGCAATCCATGAAGTCGATATATCTCCCTGAAAAACAACTGAGCAACATGAACAGCATCCGCCGTCTTCTTACAAGCAATAAAATGCGCCATTTTCGAAAATCTGTCCACCACCACATATATGGAATCGTTACCACGCTGTGTCCTTGGTAATCCCAACACGAAGTCCATACTCACATCAACCCATGGTTTACTTGGTACAGGTAATGGCATATATAAACCAGCATTAGTCGCAGTTCCTTTCGAAACCTGACAAATATGACAACGCTCCACAAACCTCTCCACTTCTTTCCTCATCGATGGCCAAAAGTAGGATTGTGAAATTAATTGTAAAGTACGGTCTCTTCCCACATGCCCTTCTTCATGTAATTCCTTGATAATCTTCATTCTCAAACTACCCTCTGGAATGCACAATTGACTTCCTTTGAATAGAAAACCATCTACCATCACGAATTCATTCGTCTCTCCTTTCTTGACTTTATCAACAAACTTTGCAAAGTAAGGATCATCAGTAATTAAGTCTGTCAATATTTCAAACCCAGTCACCTCAACTTTCATCGTTGTCAACAAATGACTCCTTCTACTTAAAGCATCAGCCACTCGATTTGTCACTCCTGACTTGTGTTTCACAACAAAAGTAAACTGTTGTAGATATGCAATCCACGATGCATGTCTCGCTGAAATCTTGTCTTGCCCTTGCAAATGCTTCAATGCTTCATGATCGGTGTAAAGAACAAACTCCTTCTGAAATAGATAGTGTCTCCAGTGTTTGATAGATTGTACAACAGCATAAAACTCCACATCATATGTACTGTATCGCATCTTCGCTCCTGACAATTTCTCACTAAAATATGCAATAGGACGCCCCTTCTGACTCAACACCCCTCCAATCCCAACCTTGGATGCATCAGTATGTAGTTCAAAAACTAACTGAAAATCAGGTAGCACTAGAATTGGTGCAGACGTCAGCAATTCCTTGATCTTCCCAAAAGCACTCCCTGCTTCCTCTGTCCATGCGAACTGTTTACCTTTCATGCAATCTGTAACAGGTGCCATCACACTACTAAAGTGTGGAATAAATCTTCGATAAAATGAAGCCAACCCATGGAAACTACGTACTTCCGTTATCGTCTTGGGTTGCGGCCAATCTCTAATCGCTTCAACTTTACTTTGGTCAACCTGTATTCCTTTCTCTGAAACAACATACCCTAGAAATAAAACACTATGCGTCATGAACACGCATTTCTTCGTTGCAGCATAGAATTGTTCTTGTCGTAATACCATCAGCACTTCTCTAAGATGATTCAAATGTTCCTCCGGACTCCCACTGTAAATAAGAATATCATCGAAATATACCACCACAAATTTCCCAATGAACGGTCTAAAAATCTGATTCATCACCCTCATGAAAGTACTTGGTGCATTTGATAGACCAAACGGCATTACCAGCCATTCATACAAGCCTTCCCTCGTCTTGAATGCTGTCTTCCATTCGTCCCCTGGTCTAATGCGAATCTGGTGATAACCGCTCTTCAAGTCAATCTTAGAAAAGATTACGGACCCACTGATTTGATCTAACAAGTCATCCAACCTTGGCATTGGAAATCTATATCTCACAGTGATCTTATTCAATGCTCGACTGTCAGTGCACATCCTCCACGTCCCATCCTTCTTGGGTACCAATAAAGCTGGTACAGCACAAGGACTCAGACTCTCCTGCACACGCCCCTGCTCAAGCAATTCCTCTACCTGCCTCCGCAATTCTTCATGTTCCTTCGGACTCATTCGATAATGTGGTCTGTGTGGCAACACAGCACCTGGAACAAGATCTATCTGATGTTGTATATCCCTCAACGGTGGCAACTCCGTTGGTAACTCCTCTGGAAATACATCGTCAAATTCTTTCAAAACTGGTTTAACTTCTTCTGGAATTTCAACCTCTTCACTGCTTTCTCGTCCAATCAACAAGAATACTTCTGGTTCTTCCTCAACCTCTTTAACAAACTCTTTTAAAGTCAATAAAGTTTTCAGTTCTTCAATTTCTTCTGACTTACTTTCTTCTTGTGATCTCTTCTTCGGAACTAAGATAATCTTCGTGCCTTTAAACATAAAACTGTAGCTATTGGTCCGACCGTCATGTAGTACTGCTCGATCATATTGCCATGGTCTTCCCAATAATAAGTGGCAAACATCCATCTCTACTACATCACACCATATTTCATCCTTGTATTTCTTCCCAATAGAGAATGGTACACGAACTCGTCTATCCACTTTCACTTCTCCTCCTTTTCTCAACCATGCTAACTTGTATGGACTCGGATGTTTCTCTGTCTTCAATTTCAACTTCGTCACAGCTTCGGTTGAAATAATATTATCACAGCTTCCTGCGTCGATCACAAACTTACACACCTTCCCCAGAATAGTACATGTTGACTGAAAGATATTACTCCTCAACCAACTAGCTTCCTCCTGCTTCGGCGTTAAACACGATCTCCTCAGCATTAGGTTACAACCTTCGTCTCCTGACGCAATATCCTGCTCATCCTCCTCAGTTGGATTAGAACAATCTTCATCAACATCCTCATCGTCAACTTCTGCAATCATGGTTCTCTTCTTTGGCTTTGGACACTCACTGCTTTTATGACCCAATTCCTGACAATTGTAACATTTGAAACCATTGTTAACTTTCGCCTTCTCAGCCTCCTTCACCACTGGTCTACTGATAGGTTTAGAAACATTAGAACTTCCTCCAACACCCTTCGCTTGATTGTTAGAATTAGAAAACACACCACTTCCTCGTCTCCCTTGTTTTTCCCAAGCCAACGCTTTCTGATGTGCTTCTGCTACAGATCTTGGATCGAACATATTGACCATATCCTGAATCTGCATTCTCAATCCTCCAATGAACCTAGATGTCAGCTGCTCTTCTGTTTCCATAATATCATTCCTTGCAATGAGTTGATAAAATTCATCAGCATAGTCATTCACTGACTTCGTTCCTTGTCTCAAGTTCTGCAACCTCTGATACATAAGCGATTGATAATTATAAGGTAAGAATGTCGCTTTCATCAATTTCTTCATCTTTTCCCAAGATTCAATCTTTGACTTCCCCATACGTTCACGTGTAAGCTTGGTCTGCTGCCACCATGCCAAAGCTCTACCCCTCAGCCTTGTAGCAACCAACTTCACTCTACGATGTTCTGGTACTTCTTTGAAGTCAAAAATCTCCTCAACATTAGCTACCCAATCTAGAAACTCCTCTGCTTGCATACCACCCTTGAATTCAGGAATTTCTGTCTTCATCCCCGATTCCCACTTGTGATCATACTCAGAATAGTTTCTTCCTTGACCCCTTCCTTGAATACTACCACCATCATACTCCTCTTCAAAATCAGATGCATAACGATGTCGATTCTGACCACCAACATCTCTACTACCATTACGCCTTCCACCATCATCCCTTCTATCGACATTCCTCCGTTCACGATCATTCACGTTCCTCCCACGCCCTTGATCATTTTCAACACTTCTGTCTCGATTGGAATGTGGCGAGACTCTACTACCCCCATGGTTAGATTCTGGTGAAACCCTTCTCCGATTTTGATTCATCTCCGTCATAAGCTTTTCTAACCGGCCAATTCCTTCGTTAAGCTTTTCACTAAAATTCTCATTGATTCTTTGCTCCATCTCATCAGCTTCTTCTCTTCGATACAAAGCTTCTACGTTTTGGTGGTGATTAGCTCTTCTTGGCGGCATACTTGATGACTTCTCAAATTCTCCAAATTCAAACACAATTCGAACTTTGATCCAAAATGAAATGGATCGAAAACTTCCACTTTGTAGCAAATCGCGATGAACACGATGGACAAAGTTTCGGCCTCCCACTACAAATTCGATCAACAATCTTCAATGCAAGGTCGAACAACTTCACTTGCTCACGGCTCACACCTCAAGCTCTCGGCTATCACTTCAAACTTCAAATTGAATAAGGCTCCAAGTCTCGATCTAGCTATGATTGGCTAGAACAAGCTCTGATACCAAAAACTGACGCAGCGGATAATTCAAAACAATGTAGATCGGTGAAAGTAGCAGTCGATGGATTGATGAATGCTGAATTGCCCGAATTCGTTGATCCGAAGATGCCGAACTCTAGCTATCTCGAACTCGTTGATCGCGCACGATACCGGGTTCAAAGATCTTCAATTCTTCAAGCGTTGATCAAGCGCACTTGATTCCGCGAATCGGCTTCTACAATCGTTGAATCGAGCGCACTCGATTAACCGAAAGAGGAGATAGGAGATTACACTCAACTACCAATTTGAATGAAAGCACAAAGCAATCAAAAGAGAATTTTATTCAATATTCAACAACCTTTTACAAATGACCATATATGCCTATTTATAGGCTACAACTCACGCAGTGTAGAAAACTTCACAACTCCTAGGTCGGAAACGACCTATGTACAACACAGCGACTTATCACATTAAAATACAACACAACGACCTAAAAACAAACAGGCTTAAAGATAAACGACTCACTTAGGTCGGTAACGACCTAATTACATTATCCAACGACTTAACAAATGAACGGCATCTGATAAAGCGGCATAACAATCTACGGCTACAATCTTCCGCGACGTAAGACCCTACAGCATTCCAGATCAGCGAGTTAAGTAAATCCATGGTATCCAGAGCTTTGCGACCTAAGAATGAACGGCATCCCTTCATTTGCGACCTAACAGAAGCGGCTTCAGAGATACTTCGCGACCTAAGTCTCCACGACCTAAGACTTTGCGACCTAAGCCTTCGCGACCTAGGACTTTGCGACCTAAGCCTTTGCGACCTAAGCCTTCGCGACCTAGGACTTTGCGACCTAAGCCTTTGCGACCTAAGCCTTTGCAACCTAGGACTTTGCGACCTAACTTAGGTCGTTCCATTTTAGCTCGTAGTTCCTTTAACTCGATAGGTCGAAGCTCTTTCCCAGGTGACATGGTAGGTCGTTCCCACAACCTATGCCTTAGCTTGTTAGGTCGTATGCGACCTAAAAACAAGTTAGGTCGTTCCAGTATCTTGTTAGGTCGTTGGAGCGACCTAAAGGCCTTGTTAGGTCGTATGCGACCTAATACTTCACCAAATTGGGTTGTGCAACCACTTTCCTCAGCATCACTTGCTCCCCCCTCTAACTCCTTAGGTCGTGAACGACCTGCACTCTCCTTAGGTCGTGAGCGACCTAGACCTTTAACTTTCTGCACTGCATCATATAGTAACCATACACATATATTTAACAACCTAGCATTTCAGATTCCCAAATTTAATAATATAACTAAGCTTGTATTTATAAGCTATATGCATATATATTCTTATGTAAATCTACATAAAATGTTATACACTAATAAACCGGTACATGTATATCAAGCTAGGACAAAACCCAAACATGGCACGTCAGGTCCAGATTTCTGGAATCAAAGCATAAATATTGAAAATTTATATAAGCTAATACATACAAATTTTTGAAACCACAGGCAACTTCCTGTATAACTATTATATAGATATATATGAACGAAATCAGGAAACTCTGCTCAATGCTGCTAATATACTTAAACAAACGACTCCTTTTGCTAACAATTTTTATATACTGACATATGATAAACTTTGGAAATATATATAACAGATTATACAGACCATATATAAAAAAAATATACAAATGCAGACACTACAAAATGTATGCATGCAACAATGTATATGCGAACAACTAATTGTGTATAAACAAATATGCAGACTGGACTTAATATATACTGACATAAAAATACATACTAAAGAAAGAACTAGATATAGATAACTTCTTTAAAATGAATCAATACAGAGAACCGTATACCCATAGTACTTGCTATGCTTTGGAACAGGCCAGGCTGTAATTTATCTCTTTGGCCCAATAACTATTTCACCGAAATATGTATAAATAGAGAGTACAAGTCTGTATCAAATGTATTATTCTATGTATACAAAATACAAGAAATAAAGCAGTTTATATTTTTCTCTTCAAATCTTTATATGGTATCAGAGCCAATTCACGCCTAACAGCGAAAAATGTCATGCCATTGATCAAGATCAGATCTAAAGTCATCATATCAAGATCAGGCTGCATAATTTTGAATCATCTAAGAATCAAGTAGATTCTCATCATCATTTTCTGTTCTTTTCTTGTTTTCAAATCAAGATCAGATATAATATCATCATATCAAGATTGAATCGTGTTTCATTCGGAATCATCTGAGAAACACAATATTTCTCATCATCTCAACTCCTTGTTTTACCTACCTGAATCAAGATTACTGATCAAAGCTTCTGCTGTGCCTCGCCTAGGAATTCAATAACTTTCCTGGCTGCCCAGTCTTCTTTTATCTCTCAGTAAAGTTTTTTGTTTCACTCTTCTTGATTTCTGAATCAATGGCTGAAGGAGATCAAGATGTCTCTGCCTCCTCCAGCACCAACACTAATGCCAGATTCAATCCAACTGAAGAACTCCTGAAAGAGATTGTCAAACCTCAAAGTCAACTGTTGTCTATTCAACTCGATGAGACCAATTTCTTGCTTTGGAAGTTTCAAGTCGAAACAGCAATCAAAGCATATGGTCTGGAGCAATATATCCAAGGTACCATAATCATACCAACAAAGTACACTGCAGACAAGGATGGAAAGCTTGTCAGTAATCAAGAATTCATAATGCATCAAAGACAAGACAGTCTAGTCAGTTCATGGCTAATATCATCAATAAGTGCTAATCTACTTCCTCAGCTAATTGGATGCAATTCATCTCATGAGATCTGGTCCACAATAGAACAGATCTTTAGTACTCAGTCCGCAGCCAAGATTATGTACTACAAAAGACAATTGCAAAATGTCAAAAAGGAAAATCAGTCAATGAGAGATTATCTTGTAAAGGTTAAAACCTTGTGTGATCACTTATCTTCTGCAGGGCACAATCTTTACTTATGGGTAATGGTGAGTCTGTAAAAATTTCACATACTGGAAGTGCATATATAATAAGAAAAAAACAATTATACTTGCATAATTTACTAAGAGTACCTTCTGTCAAGAAAAAATTATTAAGTGTGTCACAATTTGCCAAAGATAATAATGTGTTCTTTGAATTCTTTCCAAGTCACTGTCTAGTCAGAGATATTCTAACAAAAGATATTCTCTTACAGGGTAGAGAAATTAAGGGATTGTATACTTTCAATGTTGATAACTCAAGAACATCTGGATGTAAAGGAAAATGGTGTAATAATTCTGAAATCAAAACTATGAATAACTGTAAGAATTTTGATATTTGGCACTGTAAGCTTGGACATCCTCATGTAAATATTGTTAAACAAGTGTTGAATGAAAATAATATCTCTTTTAACAATATTTCAACCCCATACATTTGTACTTATTGTCATATGGGTAAAAGTCACAAATTACCATTTGTGGACTCCAAAATCAGTTACAACAAACCACTAGAACTTGTTGCAACTGACTTATGGGGTCCAGCACCCATATCAACGGACTATGGGTACAAATATTATATTTCCTTTGTTGATGCTTATTCAAGATATGTATGGATATATTTTTTGAAAGCAAAATCTGAAACATGTTATGCAGTTCAACAATTTATAGTGCAGGCAGAAAAGCAGACAAACTGCCAACTAAAAATACTGCAGACAGATAATGGAACAGAATTCTCACCTTTTAAGAAATTTTTTCAAGAGAAAGGTATCATACACAGGACAACTTGTCCTTATACATCAGAACAAAATGGTCTAATTTAAAGGAGACATAGACATATAGTGGAAACTGGTTTAACATTGCTAGCAAATGCATCATTACCACTCAAGTTCTGGCCTGATGCATTTGCCACTACAGTGTTTCTAATCAATAGATTACCCACAAAAGTCCTAAAACTAAGGAGTCCATTAGAAATGCTTTATAGTATCAAACCTGATTATCATAGTTTAAGGGTATTTGGTTGCCTATGCTTCCCTTATCTCAGACCATATAATTCCCACAAACTGAGCTACAGATCATCACCATGTACATTTCTAGGTTATGCTAATAATCAAAAAGGTTATAGGTGCCTATCTAGTAATGGAAGAATATTTATATCTAGACATGTTGTTTTTAATGAGCAAGTATTTCCTTTTAGCAACTCAGCAATTAAAACTTCAGAAAAGGTTCACAATGCTAAGTACTCTTTAGCATCTATACCTGTGATAATTGATAAGGCAGCTCACACTTCTGGAGAGAAAGTTCAAGCCAATGAAAGTCCACAACACACAATGATCACTTCAGAACCAGGTCATGGACAAATCGAGTCATCTAACACATCATCTCAAATGCAACAACCAGACAATCAAATGCAGCAAAACTCAAGTCACACATTAGATGATTCACAATCATCTAATGAGCCACAAGAGACTGAGATGACTGACAATGATCATCAGCAAAGTCCTGTAAGAGCTGGACATTATATGATTACAAGGGCAAAAAGTGGTATATTCAAACCAAAACTATACAATGTAGCTCTAGAAAATGAAGAACCAAGTACATACAGTCAAGCCATACAAAATGACAAATGGAAAACAGCAATGAATGAGGAATATGATGCCCTAATGAAGAACAAGACTTGGGATCTTGTTCCTCAACCTACTGATAAGAATATAGTAGGCTATAAATGGACATACAAACTAAAAAGAAATGCTGATGGATCAATTTCCAAATATAAGGAAAGACTGGTAGCAAAGGGATATTCACAACAGAATGGTTTTGATTTTACTGAAACATTTTCCCCAGTTGTGAAACCCTCTACTATTAGAATTGTTCTCAGTATTGCCTTATGTAGAAATTGGATTATAAAGCAACTAGATGTAAATAATGCATTTTTAAATGGTGTTTTGCAGGAGGAGGTTTATATGGAACAACCTCATGGCTTTATGAAAAGGGAAATGAAAGACTAGTATGCAAGCTGAACAAAGCAATCTATGGTCTCAAACAAGCACCAAGGGTTTGGTTTGAGAAGTTAAAGACAACATTGTCCAGACTGGGCTACAATTGCACAAAATCAGACAACTCTCTCTTTACAAATTTTAATTCTGGTACTGTTACTCATATACTGATTTATGTCGATGATTTTATTATTACAGGAAGTGATGATCTAGAGATCAACAATCTTATTCAACACCTAAACAAAGAATTCTCAATCAAAGATCTTGGAAGTCTAAGCTACTTTCTGGGAATTGAAGTAAGAAGACTCTTAAAATCTTTGATTCAGCTCAGTTAGAAGAAATATATCAGTGAAATTCTTATTAAAGCAAAAATGGATCAATCAAATCCAATCTCAACACCCATGATAACAAATGCTCATCTATCAAAGACTAAAGGAGACATGATCACAAATGACAGTCAATACAGAAGCATAGTGGGTGCACTTCAATATGCAACAATCACCAGGCCAGAAATTTCATTCGGTGTAAATAAAGTGAGTCAATTCATGCAATGTCCAACAGATGAGCATTGGAGATCAGTCAAGAGAATACTAAGGTATCTTAAAGGAACATTAAATCATGGACTAACTATGGAAGCATGTAAAGCAATTAGTATTACTGGTTATGCAGATGTAGACTGGGCAAGTGATATAAATGATAGAAGATCAACAAGTGGGTACTGCATTTACTTAGGCAAAAACCCAGTTTCATGGTGTTCAAAAAAACAGACAACTGTGTCCAGATCAAGCACAGAAGCAGAGTACAAGAGTGTGGCTAATGCAATGGCAGAAACAATGTGGATAGAATCACTATTGAGTGAATTACAAATTAAAACCGAAAGCAAGACAACAATATGGTGTGATAATCTTAGTACAGTCTCACTCACTGCTAACACGGTCCTACATTCCAGAACCAAGCATATGGAACTAGATTTGTATTTTGTTCGTGAGCAAGTTGCCAAAGGAAAATTAAACATTAATCACATACCTGCCACTTACCAAGTTGCCGATATTCTAACAAAACCACTGTCAAAGATGAGCTTTACCCATTTCAGAGAAAAGCTAAGAGTCATAGACCTCGAAAGTCAGACAAAGCATGATGCTTCCTACCACTCAGAGCCGAAGAGGTTGCAAGCAGAAAACTGTTCACACCTCGGCAATATATCTTCCTATAGGCCTATCTCTCAAGCAAAGAATTGATCTTTACTTTTCAGAATCAGTTCAAGCATCTTGGAATTCAAGTTCTATCTTTGATTTGTAGGCAACATGAATACCTTGTTCAGATCTCGCAAGCGAAACAACTTAGGAGCTGATTTTATCTCAATCTGAAGACAACAAGAATATTTCACAAAATCGTTTTGTGAAATACACTCGAGCCAGCTGAAATTTGCATAGCTGTTCAAGCGAAGCAGTAAAGATCTCAACTTCATGTCGGATCTGAATTATTTATGACTCTCTTTAGTGGCGGCACATTTTTCTGTTTACGAAGAAGAACGCAAACCCTAGCAGGAGAGCTAGGTTTCAGGGAGCATAAAATGAATCAATACAGATAACCGTATACCCATAGTACTTGCTATGCTTTGGAACAGGCCAGGCTCTAATTTATCTCTTTGGCCCAATAACCATTTCACCGAAATATGTATAAATAGAGAGTACAAGTCTGTATCAAATGTATTATTCTCTATATACAAAATACAAGAAATAAAGCAGTTTATATTTTTCTCTTCAAATCTTTATATTCTTACTAAAATATATATATATATATAGGCTTTTATTAAAAAAACACAACATAAAGTAAACACTCGTACAACTACAAACTTACTCACTGACCTTACATCTCTGTTGTGATATATATAATAATACTATCCAACAGATACAAAATAATGCGATATATAACATATATAACTTACGATATATGCACAAAGGCGGCCCAAGCTCGGCTACGGGCGGTACTCTAGAGGGACGACGGCAGACAAGAAGGCGGCCGCACGGTTCGAAGTGGCGACGAGGCGAGCTGGATCAGGGTGGGGCGGCATCGGTTCAAGCGGAGCAGTGGAAAGGCGGTAGGTGGCGCTTGGATCGAGTGGAGGAGGGCTGCGTTGGTGGATCTGCGGATTTTGGTCTGCTCGGTATTTGCATGGAGGAGGAAAAGAAGAAGGAAAATTTTGAAGAGGAAGAAAGCAACAGAGAGGAAATTGAAGAAGAAGAGTGGAGCTGTACGTTTCGGGGAGCCAGATGGTAATTATAACAAAAAGAAATTTCAAAGGCAAAGAACCCAGTAATATATTAGCAGAGCGGAAAAACGTATCAGTTTCAAAACAAAACAACGATTACACTATTTCCCAAATGAAATTAAGTCCAGAGCAATTATAACAGAGAGCGAAAAATGAATAGCCACAATGAATGTGCCAGCTAATGTACCTGGAAGAGTCCAAAGAAAATTTTGAACGAATATATACCATTAAAAGAAATTGTAACGGTCAGAAGCATTGATTCAGGCAAACTGTTAAAGCAATTTATTTAGTTGTTTGGACAGCACGTTTCAAAGTTTGGAACCAAAGGAAAGCGAAAAAAATTAAAGTGGTACCGTTACAACGAACCGTCGCGTATCGGACCTAAAATACAGAAGTAAATATACTGTGTCGATCAGCGCAACAATGCAAACAGAGTAGTACACAGATATCAGTGGTACGATTGAATTATAAAAAAATTCGAATTTCCGCTAGCGAAAAATGCAGCAAAACGCCGAAAATTAAGATCGACGGAGCTAAAGATGTCCGAATTTGGAAAAACGAAAAATGACGTCTCAGTCAGAAGATGAATTAGATTTTTTCTATGTAAAAATATTCAGGTTTGGAAAATATTTTATTATCATCAATTTTAACTGATATAAATTGGAATAAAATTACACTAGAAAATAAAATTTCAAATTATCTGATGAAAATTTACCAGTTGCTATGATTAATTAGACGCATTCCAAATATCAAATTTTATTTCAAAATTTCATCGTTTACAATTTCATAAAATTTCAACTAATTACGTTATTAAAATAGTTAAAATTTACGGGTCGTTACATGGAATTTAATTCGTTCACCTTAAATGTCTTTAAGGATTCTGGACAGCTCCTCTTCCATTGCCCCTTCATTGAGCAAAAGTGACAATCATCTTTTTCTTGAGCCTTTGACTTTCCCTTACTACCATTTAACTTACATTTTCTCTTCTTTGAACCTTTAGATGAAGAGCTATTCTTGAGAGCAACACCGCAGTTGGTTCCTTTGTGAACATACTCTCAGTAATCCTTAACATATTAAGGAGTTCAAAGGCAATACACTTCAATGAGTACATATTAAAGTTCAATATGAACTAGTCAAACTGTGGAGTTAATGACCTTAGAATCAAATCGTTCTGAGGCTCAGTATCAAGTGTAGTACCAATCTCTACCAATTGTTCGATGTACCCAATCATATTGAGCACATGATCTTGGACTGATGAACCATTACTCATTTTGACATGGAACAGTTTCCACGATACCTCATACCTCGCAGTACAAGATAGCTCAACTTAAAACTTTTATAAGTGACTGATTATTTCACAAATATTCATTTTCTTATGTTGCCTTTGGAGTTCGATGTTCATAGTGGAAAATACGTAACAATGAGATAGTTCACAATCCATTTTCCAATCCTCGTAAGCCTTTGTTTGTTTGGGCATGACATTTTTATCGGATTCATTGGTGATTATTAAGGGTGCACACAACTCATACTCGACCTGATCCAACTCACCAACCCGATCCAAACCACATAAATCCAACCTAACACGTCTTAGTTTGGATCGGATATGGGTTACAATTTAAAATCCATACTATATACGGGTCGAGTATGATATTTTATTCAACCCAACCCTATTTTAACCCAATCCAACCCAACTTAAAGAACTTGCTCAATATATATCCAAGTAGAATTAGAGTAGCCAAAATCTAAAATAAAGTAGAAGTATTTCAGAACATATATTTTAATCAATCATGTTTGATGTATTCCCAAGTAAAATTGGAGTGGTCAAAGCCCATAGGGTTGATTGTGAAATTTTCAGGAAAATTCTAAGATCATTTTAATGTATTTTAGAATGAAACTCTTAACTAAGTATGTAGTGAATAAATTCTACGTGATGTATTTTATTGTGAAATTCTAATGAAACACGTGTTGCAGTGAATAACTTTTTTTAAAGGCATTATGGCAACCAAAATCTACTATTTTGAGTTGAATATTTTGATATGTTATTTTGATTCTTTTTCCATATTCTTATTTTTATTGTTAGGTTTGTATAACCCGACCCAACTCTGCTAAACCCGACCCAACTCATACTTCGACCCAATACATACCCAACCTAATATGGGATTGGGGTACGGGTTGAACTTTCTTTAACCCATACCTAAACGGGTCAAGTGAAGTATTTGACCAAGCCGACCCAACCCAACATTTGTGCGGCCTTAGTGATAACATACCAAAGCTTTTCATATGTAAGTGTTACTTTAACATTCCTTAGCCAGTCTTTGTAATTTGTGCTTGTGTGTTCTTACCGAAAATAAGCTTCATTGTTGCCATTTGAACTATGCAAATTCATTAGAGTAAATTAAATATCACTGAACATTTTCTTATATTTATTAGAATGATTTGCTATATTCATCTAATAAGACTCCCCTGAATTCTACATCTCTCATAAACCTTAAAATAGATATGAGAATTTCATAAATTCCTTCGATGGATGTTAAGATCCGCTTATCATGTTACTACAACCTTATGTTGCTCAACAAATCATAGTCCCCATAAATTATAAGTCACACATTACTAGTCATAACTCGTATATAATTTCTAGCACACTTTTAACTACGCTCATAATCATCATGGCCTTAAGGGTGCTCAACAAACCATGAAATGCATCAGACACTCTAAACCCATCATTTTGTGAGGTGAGTTATGTAACCCTTGCTCAAAACCATGGATACGTAAGGTACTCTAATTATATTATATATGACGGGGAGCATTACTAATTTAAATTCATAATTTAAAATTAATTTATTAAAGTATTATCGACTATTCAAGGAATGAGTATAACGATTATAACCCATGACATCACATACTTTTTATATACATCTAATGTATACCCTGTTAAGTCTAATGGGTTTTTATTGCCTTTAACTTCTTGATTTATATACATATAATGAATATATATACATTTAAGTATTATAGCATTTGTAATTTATTATGTGTTATATATATTCATATGTATTTCACTTCATTAATTAAAAAATTCAATTAATTTATAAAATATTACATATATGTTTATTTATTTAAATTTAAAACAATTTTAAATTAATTTTTATGACTCCTTATAAAATTATGTAATTATTTTTTTAATTTAAAATAATTTTATAATATTCAAATACAGTATTTGAATTAAACTAAGACTCAAAAACACTTTTGAGTCTTCCACAATGGCATAACCTAGAATCGGACCATTTTAATGAGCTTGGTAAAGGCCAGGAGATTGGAAGGTTTTCCACATATGGCAGTCCTTAATTAAAGTAGCATTCTCCTAGTTTAAATCCCGTTTCTTAGACACCCATTTACTTTGGCTTTTTCCAAAAGTAATACCCTTAGTGTCGGTTAATTATTTACACAAACACAATGTGAGTTCTGATGCCATTGTTGGATCGGGCGCAATGATAACAAGGTTTAAAGAGTGAATTGACTTTTTTACCCTTTACTAAGTAGCACAAGATCTTTATTTTATATAAATATTTTATTTATACTAAAATAAATTAGTATTTTAATCATTTAAAGTGTTTCGTAATATATCAATTTATATAACTTTATTAAAATATTTATTTATTGCTAATGTTAGAAATAAATTTATTAATAATTTAATTTAAAATTAATTTACTAATCTATTTTAAACTCATATTTCAATATGTTATGCTATTCATATTCACAATATGAACATTATAATAATATACACATATAATCTATCCTAGGGGTCAATGGAGAAAAATGATAGCTTTGTCCTACGTTTAATAAGATGTCTAAATCATACATACATACATTTGTGTGTGTAAGAGAGAGGGAGAGAAACAAATATATCTAAATAATATTCAAATTTAAAACATACAAATATATGTGCGATGTGTGTGTGTGTGTAATATATTATAAATAAAATATTTGCTATAAAATATATGTGCATTAACTTATATATATATATATATATATATATATATTTGTAATTAATATATTTATTTTCGGATTTTAGAAAATATTTCAAAATTCAAATTTTAAATGTTCCAACTTATTCAAAAAAACATGTGTAAAAATTATTTTTTATTTGAATTTGGGACAACCGCAAAAAGGATTTTTTTTTTGTTACTTTTTAATTCAACTGCATTTATTTAAATATATATTAAAAATTCAAAATTTTATTTGGATATATATATATATATTTGGTATAAGGTATATAAAGTTAATCTTACTATGATCCAAAAATTTTAATTTTTCAATAAAATATTCGTATAGAATTTTTTATATTCACACACACATAGATATATATACACATACGCACATACATATCTATAAATATTTCAATTGTAACCATAAAGAGTAAATTAAAGATTTTTTTTGTAATTTAGAATGAAAAGCACAATCATGGAAAGGTATTTGTTTAAATTAGTTATATATACAATAAATAAAAATATATGTTAATACTTTTACATTTGGAATTTCATTTTAAAAAAACTAAGTCGGACATAAATATATTTTAAAAAAACTAAGTCGGACGTAAATATTTAATATACATTATTATATATATATGGTTTAGTATAAAAATATATATTATGTGAAAATTATTATTTTTTAAACTAATTATGGCCGAAGATATAAAATAGAATAGGGTGACATATATGAGCGTATTCATATGAATTAAAAAAGCAGATCGGGAATTTTTAGTTTTCACCGAAATGATCCTGCCGAGAGCCAATACGTTGTTGTTAAGAATTTTCACTTGGAGCCAGATTGTCTCCTCCTTCCCTTAAGTTGCAAAGTTGAAAGACTTTACCAAGGCGGGGGTAGGCAGCTAGGGTTGAGGTAGAACACCGGAAAAAAGACAACTGAATCATGATGGAGACTATCCTATTTATAGCCAAGGAAGGGCTTGTGCCCTTTTTTCCACCATTTGCTCAAGCCTTGAAGATTTGATAAAACCTCCAAATATCCCTCTATTTGGGCCAGCCATACCTTTGACTTGGTAAGTTAACGAACCCTTTGGCTCCTATTGGATCACCGTTTAATCAATTAATTTCTAGCTTCTCAATCGATCAACCATCATATAACTTTCATACATTGTTTTATTCGATTTTAAGCTTGAAATAAATAATTAAAATAGCTACATATTAATACAACATTTGTATTAATTTATAACAATTTTAAGTAATTTTATCCTTGATCGAATTCGGAAATAATTGACAACGCGGTTGTGTTCACTCACTCTCTAGTGTGAACTCGATATACAGTTGATATTTAAACAATTTAAATAATGAAGCTTGTACGGACTTGGTTGACGCATAATATTGGGTTAAGTTTATCGCTTACGGACCATTTGGGTACTCTAACAATATGGGTAAATCACTGTCCATCGTATGAAGAGCGCTATGTACACTAATCATAATAGACGTATTGATATCATTTTCTCAATACATCTCGACTAAAAACATTTCGATGAAATCCAATTTTTGATGCTAGTTCAGTTCTCGGCCAATATTTAAACAATTTGAATATTGAAGCATCCATATGATTTTGCTAAAGTACAGTATTATGCACAAGTTCAATGCTTACAGATTATTTAGACGAAATCTAATTTTTAATTTTTAATAAGCTTGCTTAGTAACAACATTTTGCACAACTATTCTTTTTATTATCACTGTATCACTTAGATAGTTAGAGTTTGTTCTAATGTCAAAATCTCTATTAATATCCGAATTTATTACTCTATTAATATTCATTTAATACTGTATCAATATTCATATTAATTGTGTAGACAACTAAAATTTGTGGTTCTATCCGATATTTATAGACTAAACAGTGACAGAGGTTTTGAATTTAAGAGCACCCAATGCGTGGAAGGTGCATTGAGAAAGTTGAGAGATGAGCTTAGGAGATGTGGGTTTAATGGGAGGACTGGACTCTGGAATAAAGACTTTATTGAAAACAAATTTGCTAATAACGTATTGCACGGGGATATGATTTTTGAATCAAGCCCTGTTGAGGCGAGCCTTGATTTCTCCAACAAACGATTCAAGATCATTAAACGAAGACCCACCCTCCTTCACAGTCATCCTGGCCTTCTCCCCATACTCCTTCGCCCTCCTCCTCATCCCCGCCGCCTCCTCACTCGCATCCATAATCCTCCCAATCGCCTTCGCAACATCCTTCGCCTTCACAGTCACCTTCTCTTCCAAAAGCGTGCTCCTAAACCCACTCCAATTCCTAACACCCGTCTTCAACACCTCCGTTACCAGCCTTTCGCTTATAAACTGCTCTATAAACAGCGGCCATGTCACCATCGGCACCCCCGCACATACCCCTTCCAACAGCGAGTTCCAACCGCAGTGGCACACGAACCCTCCCACAGCCACATGCCCCAGTACGGCCACCTGCGGGACCCACCCTCTCACCACCAGGCCCCTGTCCTTCACTCTCTCCTCGTACCCTTCCGGCAGCTCCTCCTTCTCCTCCCTCACCACCCACATAAAATTATGCCCACATCTTTCCAACCCCAATGCCAACTCCGTTATCTGGTCCTTGTCAAAATGGCACCAGCTCCCAAAACACAAGTACACAACCGAACCAGGTGGTTTCTTATCCAGCCACTCCATACACTTCTGGTAATTTCCATCCCCACCTCCGCGCACCGCCTGATCCTTTTCATTGCAACAAGTCGCTAACGAGACAGGGCCTACAAGCCAAGTCGTCTCCCCACTGAACTTCTCATAGTGCCCCGCGTACTCCCCTTCCATCTCTCTGAAGCTGTTCGCTACCGCACCGAAACTCTTAACCTTCGGAGTTACATCGCCAGCACTGAACTCAGTTACAGCTCGCAGAAAATCTGGCAACTCCGATCGGACTAATTCGATTTTGTGAGGGAGCCCCGGTACGAGGAACGGTTCGCTGTCGGATGATACTGATTGGTGATGCCTGTCGGAGAAAAGACTGCCGATGATGCAGCAAGGGAACATTCCGACTGGGTGGAATGTTATGTACGGAATGCTGAGTTCGGAGGCGATTTCGCTGATGTATGCAAAGTGCGGGTCGCATACTATTACATCAGGTCGGTGGGTTTTTACCAGGTTTACTATGGCTGTTCGTGCATGTCCGGTGGCTAAGTTAAGCTTGTATCCTTCAGGCAGAGGAACTGTTGTGCCGTTTTCTAGTCCAGGGGCCAGTCCCGATTCTTCTGATGGAAATGGAAATGTTACGGTGTCCATGTGTAGACCAGATGCACAAGAGTTTTCGACAGTGTTCTTTATAAGAGAAACGTTTGCTGGTGTGACTGCTATTGTGCAGTGGATGTCGTGCGCAGCTACTAGGCGTGCGAAATCAACTATTGGAATAATATGACCTGTGGCGAACCAAGGTAAAAAAATTGCACGAATCGGAAGCGAATCTTTTGACAGCATGGTCACGGTACTGAATTTGAATAAAATGGGGAAGAACTGAGAAAATGTTATTGATTGCGGTTAAGTGAGTATGTTTGTATAGCTACTGCGATAAATAAAGAATGAGCTCGTGATGGGCGTGGCTAAATAATACTAATTAAAAACATTATTTTAGTTCAGATATACGATACAACCATGATAGATGACAGCGTGCTCCACGTGATCGGCTAAATGTACTAGATATTTTACAGATGTTTACCATCACGTACAAGTTTTTTCCGACAATCTCTTTTGGCATCAAAAACAAAAATATTTATCTGAACAACAAAACTTTCATGCTAAATACCTCTAAACACCTATTAAACAAATAAAACAAAAATAATTATACGTGAATAAAGTTACTTTGATTTTCATCTCTACATGGAAGCAAGAAGATCTCTCATCTCTGTCGCAGAAAAAACTTGCTCACTTGGATATATCTTAGCAACCATTTTAACAAAACTTTCATACTTGTCCAGAAATTCTTTCTGCAACCAAAATTTGAATTGTATAAATAGTCTATAAACATTACTTTTTCTCTCTATGTTATTTAACACCGTCTCTATTCAAAAAAGTATTACTGTTGTACCGCATCACTTTTTTTAGTGCTAAGCCACGTATCTATCATTTTACTATTGACCCTATATTTATCCATTTATTTCAACCAACCAATTATTTGGTAAAGCAATCATCTTGCAATTGTAATTATATACACCATACACAATACACCATAGTATGTAGGACTGTTTGATAATCGTAACCGTTACCGATACAAGAAAATTATTACCATACCGATGCTATTGGTAAGTCAAAAATGACTATCGATACTTTATCGTTACAGTTGGTAAAATGATTATTGGTCTGCCGATAAACTAGTAACCGTTAACTGGTAATGATAAATTTACCGGTAAATAAAATACTAAAATTTTATTGCATTAAAATTTTCATAATAATAATAAAATTGAATATTTTATTCTTGCTTCTAACTCATCAATATTTATACTGACTTTTTTACTTATTTTAGTTGATATAGAAAAATTTCTTAATTTATCACAAATTATTTACAACAATATAAAATAATAACTTGTTAACCTTAGACTTTGAACATAATAAAACTGGAAAAAAAAACATCATCATAAATAATACTAGAAACATTTTCTTAAAAACCAATATAACTTCAAAGTGTCTACACTTACGGTTAAATTATTAAATTGAACAGTAAAAAAACAAAATCAATATAGCTGGTAAATTTCCCGTTACCACTAGTTTTGACGTTTTCTTACCATTATGTTTATCATTAACAATGGTAAATATATCGTTACCAATTATTTGGTATTAATATACCGATGTAGCTTAATATCGATTATCAATTGCTTAATATTGGTAGTACCATTACCATAACAGCTCTATGTTTATTTCAAAATGCATTTGTAGTTTTCAAAATAACTCTTTCAAACTATTGAATATTATGCAGCCTTATAAAACAACTATGATTTTCAAAGAAAAAAAATCAAAAAAATTATTCATAAACTTAGGGAAGAGATAAACAAATTCAGAGACCCATGGTTTTTTCGTCCCCTCAATTCTCATTCTCTCTTCCCACAATTCCTGATAATTTATTTTTCTTTTCATGTTAAAGCAGCATAGTTAGTTTCAAGCAAGGTTAACGTCTAATAAAACCTTCAGACTTCAGTTTGTGTTAAGAACCTCATTATTTGCAAAGACAGAATCAAATCTTGAACATACATGAACAATGTGAACTAAACATTACACGTTAGTTTCTTCTTTTAATCTACGATGCAACAGTCGTTTAAATCCCATTTATAACTAACTTATTTTAAGCTCTTCAAAAGAGTTTTGAACAGTAGCCTTGTAAGTAGTTTTGAATGTATATTAAATGTGTGAGTATTTGGATAGATAAGTGAAAATTAAGGCAAAATTTAGTAGTAACATTTATTAAAGTCATAATCAGGTATTGTTGCTTTTAACTTATTAACTTATTTGCTACTGTAGATTAAAAAATTATGTAGCCGTCAAACGCTGCAAATCACAAAAAACTTACTAGCTACTTTTGCTACTTACCATGTTATTGCAGAACATCCTCTTATATGTTAAGTTTACTCTATCCACACTGTCCCAGCATGATTAAAACAAAAGCAAGCAAACGGTAAATGAATAAAATCAGGTACACTACTAATAACTTTCATGATTTGAAGCAACTGATGCAGACCTTGGACGTTTAGAAACTATTTGAATGAATCATTTATGCAATAGTCCTTTAAATGTTAAATCTACTCTATCCAGTCTACTCTAACATGACTTCAGCATAAAAAAGTAGATGATAATATATAAAATCGTATAAACCACCAAAACTTTTCATAACCTCGTATGTGATTTTCCAGTATGCAAAACATACCTTGCATTTCTCCCATAATGAAGGAAGCAACTCTTCAGAAGTTAAATTTTTCAGCAACTTTTTATACATGGCATATATTGTTTTATCAAGCTGCAATTATAAATGTGTTATGTTAGATAACAAAAGAAACTGTTATCTACAAATAGTGAGTTGATGTTCTGTCCTGCTTTTTTGTGTTGGCTTACCCCAGATAAGGTAGATTTTAACATTTTCCGAAGGTCACCTTTTGAAAGTCCGGGCTGGAAGGGGATCTGTAAATTGAAGTATGACAACAATCAGAAACAGTTTTAAATATATGTTTGCACACACATTTATGGTTTATCTAACTTGATTAAATGCCAATTGCGATCAGATGATAATAGAGAAATTTCTCAGCTAACGTGGTGTAGGCCACAAAAAATTTGCCAGCCAGCACATTTGCAAACTTCAAGAGAATTCCACAATAACATTAGCTTGTGTGCTTATCTCCTTTTTGTATAATTTTATCAAAGAAAGGCCAAAAACTGTAACCAATATAATCCAAGGAAAAAATATGGAAACGTTAAAGTTAATTAGCATCTTGCAGCTTGATCAGAATACTTTATCACAATCTATATTATTTGAAAAGCGTTTTTCAAAACAATTTAAAAGGAAGTTAAGCCATGTGAAGAAATAATGGCATAAATGACTGGAACAACCTATTATCAAATTTTATCCAATTAATGCTTATTTCAAAGGAAATTAGAACATCTGAAGAAATAATGTCATAAACAACTGGAACAACCTATTAGAAAATTTTATCCAATTAATGCTTCTTTCATTGAAATTTTTTTACGCTAGCTAAAGCATTAACAAGTAAATAAAAGTTAAGCCCTTCATTACATATTATACCATGTGTGTATATATGTGTATTCACATGGTATAATATGTAATGAAGGGCTTAACTTTTATTTACTTGTTAATGCTTTACACACACACACGCACGCGCGCGCGCACACACACACACACACACACACACACACACACATATATATATATATATATAGGTCAGATTGTTAAATGTTTTCCTGACATGTCCCAAAGCCAACAATAAAAACTAGAGAACCAATAATGCATAGTGTGAGATTAAACAAGAAAAACTAAACGCGTTAGGTCCTATAAAATGTAATTAAACAATGTAGCACAGTAGAACCTACAATGTTGATCAAATTGAGAAATCTGTACATTTACGTAAAAAATAATTTATAATTAAAAAATAACTGGAACTAACATATGCTTTTTCTGAATTTTTTTTTCCTTTTTAAAGAAAAAAGAAGAAGGGTGCAACCAAGTTTCACCAATTTAAGCAAGAACTATGGAAAACTCACCTCTTCTGGAGTACAGTTCTGCATTAACTCCTCAATTCTTCGTGCAAAATGAAACAATTTCTCAAATTGCTGAAATAATTAGCAGCATGAGTGTATTAGAATGTGAGTTAACATATAATTGACAAACTTACAGTATCACAGTCATGAAATGTAACAGAAGAAGAAAAAATAAGGGAAGGAACAAAAAAATTAAAGGAAAACATACAATAAAAATAACCATATTTATATGGCGTGTGCAGGCTTGTTCATAAGATTCACTCGCTTGATGATAGAACTTCGCCAGTGCTGGCACAACATTTGCTAAATCGTAAAAACTGCAGAGCGGTAAAAGTTTTAAGTCATCAGTATTTCGTTGTATATTAAACGTTAACTTTAGAAGCAAAAAAAAAAGATATATGCTATCGATATCGAATACGTATCGATCAAGTACCGATATGAGATATTTTAAAATATCGCGATAATATCGGGCATGTCTATAACAACCTATATGATATTGTACTATGTTATAATGGTATATTCATGTTAAGTTTTTAAATACGTTGATATGTATTTCAAAATTATTAACAATCTGTCTACAAGGATTTTTTTATTAAATACAATTTATAAAATAGGCTCATAAAAACTAAGAAATTTTTATAATGTACATTTTTTTTCATTTTATACGATATTCGTTTCTTCATTCATCTATTTCAAATTCCATAAAGTTTCTTCGTTATCTACTCCAAAATAGGCTCATATTAACTACTTAGGATATAAGACACCAACATAGAAAAGGATGCTGCTACAAGCACCCAGAGTTAATTTCCTATTGCCATTTAAAGTAGGAAATAATAATAATAATTTACTATACCAAACCCCACCACGTTTGGTTTAAGAAAGACAAGTGAAGAACATCATCCATTTTCCCACAACTGAACAGTGTCTCATATCCTTTTCCAAATCATAAAGGATAAACTGTTTTTTTCCTCCTAGCAACCAATAGTCAATGATAAAAAAGAGAGAACAACAACTCAAGTAATATTTGTATTTCAATTTTAGATTGGAAACGTATTATATTACAGAGATTAATGTACTTTTTTCTTAGTGCCCAAAATATCAAGCTTTGCTTGTAAATTCTAAGAAATTATGCATTGAACCCAAAACACATATGTTATGCATAGTAATTTGCGATAAAGTTAATACTTGGAGAATTCACAAATTTAATGAGTTAATGTAATGAAGAATTTAAAATTCACTTTTAATTTAAATGCATGAGGGTGTACAGTGGGCACAAATTCATCGAGTTAATGTAACGAAGATTTAAATACGTTTTTAATTTAAATGTGTGAGGGTGTAGAGTGGGTGTGGAGAGAGGTTCTTTTTTTAGTAGGTAAGTGCAGATGGGTGAGTGGAGATGAAACGTGGGTTTCAATGATTGAACTCCGTGTGAAATTAGTCTAGATACCTACTCATTTCCTGTTCCATGAAAAAACATACCTGTTCTGAAAAGCAGCATAGTTCTCAAGTAGCACAATATCGGCGTACTTCATTTCAATTTGTGCAATCTTCTCCAATGTTACAAACATTATACTAACCTGTTGCAGATTGGCAAATTGTTGAACGAAGTACATGACTCTTACTTAATATTATATCAAAGACAATATTGACAAAAAGGTGTAACTACCTAGTGAAATATCACAAAAAGTATCTTCAGAAATAATGTTCTAGCTAATTATTAAATAACCTGGATAAAGGAGAAAAATAAAGTAGAAAGGAAGAACAAAATGCAGAAAAACAAGGATTTAATTAATCAAATAAATTTTAGACATTGCATGCATTCCATATTTCCATTAACAATGTATGTTTACTATTAAAAGTTACATGGGAGCAATAGCATACATGATCTTTAATCTATGTGTAATTATGAGATTCTTAAAAAGGTGGGGAGCTTAAGGTTACTGAGACTAAACCAACATGTAAAAGCTGCTGCCTTTTCTAAACACCACCATCATATGGTTCGACTGAAGTTATCGTTCCAAGATTGTTAACCTTCAAGTATATAACTTATTTTAGGGACAAGTTCAAGTGTAACAGAGACACTTTCGACATACAATGAAAAGAGAGATTGAAAACCTCTTAGCTAAATGCTCTCACAGATATTCTTAAGAACATATTAACCACAAAGAGTGTCAATAAATTAGAGCAAAGCAATAGCGCAAAATGGATACTCTGGCTTTCAAATTTTATTTATAGACCGAGAAAAAAAAACATATTTCAACTTTAGGTCTTGTTCAAAACTAATTACAAAAATATATCTCTTTTTTCATACAAGAGCATTTTATGCTTGCACAAGTTGAATTTGCGCAATCACAAATTTTTTTCAAAAAATTATTCTTGCGCAAACACAAACATTTTTTTCAAAAGATTATACTTGCGCAAGTGCAATTGGAATTCTATGCCGCGCAATTTTCAAATTGCGCAAGTACAAATCTTGGCCTAGTGAAAACCAAATATATTTTTGCAATAAGTTTTGATGGAGGCCTAAAGTTGAAATAGATTTTTTTTGTCAAGCCTATAAATAAAATTTGTCCTCCCAGCATTAACAGTAAGTAAAAGATATTATAGTACATCCAGTCACATTAATTATAATACTAGCATTGATCCTAACGAATTAGGATCTACTACATGAATACGAATAGGTTTATATTGAATTTTAATATCTTTAATAGGCGTTTCTCTTGATGGATATTCGAGAAATCTGAATCCGTCTGAATTCGTATCAGAAAATACGGATATTATCTGATATCCAAAAAAGGATGCGGATATTGGATATTCGAAAATATTTTTGGAAGTGGATGCGGATATGAGTGTATAAGTATCCGAAAAATATCCGTTCGATCCAAAATTAAATACATTTTTTATAATTCTATTAACATTTGAAACAGACATTACGATTGCATATCTTTTTACCGATTTCAACATTATTTCTAAAGTTGTTTTTCACACTACAGTTGGATCCCATATGAAACAATCCTAAGGCTTATGTAACGACCCACATTTTTTACCATCGAAAGTCGACACCAAATACATCCATGGTATTCAGATGTCAAACATTCAATCGCCCGAAAGGCAGATTGTTAGGGTAAAATAAAAAGAAAAGAACAGAGAATAGGGAAATCAGAGTCTCACAATGAAATCGACAACGTATAATCTAACATAACAGTAAGAACTGTCACTCCAAAATACAGAGCACGTCGGAGTTAAAAATAAACCTTATCAGCTGAACAGTTACAAAATTTTGACTTTACAATTGCTGATAGGTATATAGTATAATACAGCGGAAAATAAAACACTACGATAGGTGAGCATCCAGCTCTTATCCAATAACTCCCAATCACCAAAGCCAACCTGAAAAAAACTCGGTCTGACCGGAGCATTATAATAAAATAACATCCAGGTCAGTCTGGAAAACCAACGTGAGAAGACTCAAGTAATATAATGAACATATAAAAATTCTATGAGACCACGCCGCTAACGCGAAACGGATTTTTATCTCACAAGAATAACATCCATAGATGAAGAATGGAAAACAAATCAAAACAATAATCCAATCAAGAAAGAATGGAAATAAACAACAGAAACAATCCAAATAAAAGGGTGGGTACTAGTAAGAACAAATCTCATACTGAATGGGCATGAATAATATCAAATTCCAAACTTCAAATAATGGTCACAAATAATTGAACATGGAGAATAGCACAAGACAGTTCTCCATGCAATTAAGAAAACAGTTCAAAGATTTGAATTAATAACAATGGAAAAGAGAAGTTTTTCCAATAATGACTAGAAGAGTGCGCCCCACTTACCGAAAGTATACCTCTAGAAATATATTTGAGAACTCCGATGGCTCTCGGAAACCTCCAAGCCGGATCCCTCCAACTGTTACCGAGTATCCGAGTATTTCACATCTCAATGCGTAACACCGAATACAATTTAGAGTGGATATGAAAATACCCTAATAGGAGCAACCCCACATAGCTTGGCCTCCACTCGCTCTTTGTGTTTAGTCATTTCCGACAAAGAATAGCAAGGCTCAAATGAGCAACACATCGTCTTAGAGTGACGAAATATAAAGCCGAATCAAAGTCGATACTCGATAAATCAACTATCGGGAATGATAAGATGGTTGGTTCACTTGCACTTGATTTTCACATCACAACACTTTTAAAGACACTTTAAAATTACTCTTTAAAATATTCTTTTAAAGGGTCAAATTATACTTTCTAAGTGTATTAAAACAAATGTCAAAACATTGTTTATTATAAACCCGAACGATTTACACTTAGCTTTATTTGAAACAATTCTTTATAAAAGATTTTCTGGTTTATAAACTATTATTTATAAAATTAAAGACAATATTTATTATCCCAAAAGATAATAAATCAATCAAATTACATTTATAAATTTTGAATCAAAGATTAATAATCCCAAAGGATAATTTATATAATTTTTTTATAATTTTTAAACCCACATTAATATTTCCAAACAAAATAAATCAAATTAAAATCCCTTTTATAAATTTAAACCAACGTTAATTATCTCATAAGATAATTAATCACATTTATAATCTTTCATAAAAAAACAATATTAATTATCCTGAAAGCTAATAAATTAAATTTATAATCTCTTTAATAAATCAATCAATTATTTTTATTTAAACAGTTAATTATTTCTAAAACACTCTTATTAAATGAGTAAATTAACTTTAAAATCTTTATTAAATCAGATAATTAACTTTAAAACACTAAATTAGTTGGTTCACTTTAAAACTCTTTCATTACATTAGTTAATTACTTTAACTCTTTTATTAAATCAATTAATTAACTTTTAAAACTCCATTAATTAAAAATATTAAATAAATTCAAATATCATTAATAAAAATGATAAATTAGATTCAAACATCGTTAATTAAAATGATTAACTAAACTTAAAACATTATTAATTAAACTCAAATATCATTATTTAAAATGGTTAATTACTTTTAAACATCATTAATTAAAATGGTTTATGAAACTCAAATATCATTAATTAAAATGATTAATTCATTTAAATATCATTAATCAAAATGATTAATTAAATTTAAACATCTTTAATTAAAACAATTTATTAAATTCAAATAATCGTTAATTAAAATGATTAATTAAATCCAAATATCATTAACTAGATGGATTAATTAAATTCAAACATCATTAGTTGTAACGACCCGTAAAATTTTATGGTTTTAAAAGTATATTTAACTGGAAATTTGTAAAATTTTAAAACAATAAAATTTGAAAATAAAAATTTATTATTTAGAATACGTCTATTTTAATATAGCAACTGGTAAATTTTCATCTGATAATATTAAAGTTTATTTTCCTGTGAAATTTTATTTCAAATCAAACCGGTTAATAACAGTGGATTTAAAAGTTTTCCGAAACCAAAATATGTCAACAGGAGAAAATTTATTCAGATCATTCTGAATCAGACTGCGAAATTCGTTTTTCTAAATTTGGACTTCTATTGCTCCGTTTATCTTAATTCTTGTAAAATAGCAGCATTGTCTGGTACCGGTTATCGACTTTTGATCGGATGATCGTACCACTGATATCTGTATACCGTTTTGACCGTCTCATCACGCTGATCACAGCGGTATATTTATTTTTGTATTTTGAAATTCGATACGCGATGGAAACAATAAAATGTTCGTTGTATCGGTATCATAAATTGCAACCGTTAGCTTTCTTGTTTTCCAAACTTTGAACCGTGCAGCCCAAGCAATGTAATAAATTGCTTTAATTTCTTTTCAGCTAAATCAAGACTTTGACCGTTGTTATCTCTTTATTTCCATCTGACTGTTCATTTTTGAACGGTTCAAATGTGCTTTAATATTTGCATTTATGAATTTTTCCATTTCGTTTCTTTCTTTTGAGCGTATCTTCCTCCATTTTCCTTTTCCTTCGGCTACCTCTTCATTTTCTTCTCCAGCAATTAACTCCCCTCATCTTCACGTTCTCCACTTCCACGGCCATGCAGTCAACAGCCCTCCCCTTCCGCCGCACCCAATCCTCCACTTCGCAAATGACAACACGCAAAAGCCAGGCCAGCAATCGCCTCCTCCACAGCCCAAACCCACCGTTCTCCCTGACTTCGGCCTCAGCAGCCTCTGCCTCCTCCCTGTAACCGAGAGCAACCCCGCAATCAACTCCACTCGCCATCACTCGAACCCATCTCGCAACGCTAGCCCCTCCTCGGCCTCGCCTGCAACCTAGATCCGCCCTATCCACTGCATGTAGTTCGCCACCACAGATCAACCCACAGCTCCGCCAGCACGTCCCCAGGTCGACCAACCATCTCCCTCTGCCTCCCAAAGCCCCACCACGCTCCAGCCCTTCCCGTATGCTCGTGCCTCTCCCGCTCCACCTCTGAGCCCTCCACCAAACAGCAGATCCAAGCAGTTGTATCTCCTCTGCCCTCTGTATCTCCTCCGCCTAGCATCTCTTCGTCCATCTCCACTTGCTCCTCTCGGCATATAGGTATACATATCCTTCATACTAAATTATTTTGCACATAGGCCTGCTGCATATAGGTATACATCCATTTGTAGCATGTTAGTTGTATGAGTTATAAGATTTTTGTATATCTATATAGTTATAAAGTTAGTTATATAGGTTGTTGTTTATATTTGTTTCACTGTTTAGTTTACTGGTTATATAGGTTCACCATAGATAAGTACTATATATATACCATACTTTTTATAAAAGTTTATATATGTAGGTAAAGATGTTAGTGTACAGATATTGTTATAACACAGGTTGCGTATTAGAAGTTGTTTTAAAGTTATAAAATTTCAACGTATAGTTTCGGTATAAATGGATAAATCTTAGTCTGTATGTCTGCATATGGTATAGATTTGTTCGTATACATATAGTATATATGTTGTATTCATATTGTCTTGAGTGCTCTGTTTTTTTTTAATCTGCATATTTTGTTAGAGTAGGTATATATATACTTTTATATAAAATTTGGTTATATAAAGCTTACATATAAAGTACTAATATATATCTTATTTTAATATTATGGTATTGATTCTATATATAATAATAATAATAATAATAATAATAATATCATATACAATCCGTTTTGTGACATTTAACTGATTTTGGTAGTTCATTTTATATAGTGATATTAGGATCTACATTATATATATATATATATATATATTATGTGTTGGTATTTAATGTTAATTTGAAAAAATTAAATATATACTTTATTTTAAAATATGTTTAAATTGAGTTTTAGAAAATCTATATATATGTAATATATCCCGTTTCACTGATCTCGTGCCACTCTGACTGACATTCGCAATATCAAATCTATCTCAGCAAAATCCCAACTTGTCGTTGTTCCGCTCGCTTGAGTTGTATGCTTGTCCTTGTCTATTCGCTTCCATTCCCGTGCATATCTCCTGCCTTGAAAGGTGAGCAATCACTCACGATTAACGTTCTTTTATTATTTAAATTTGATTTCATTTGAAATAGCAATTGAAATATGCTGCTGTAGTTACTTACATTGTTATATATGCTATTATCTATAACTGTTCACCTGTGACATCTAACACCAGTATCTAGTATTATATGCCTGTTATTACTATTATTTGTATCTGTTCACCTTTGACATCTGACACCAGTATCTAGTATTATATGCCTGTTATTACTATTATTTGTATCTGTTCACCTGTGACATCTGACACCCGTATCTGTTATTTATACTGATGATATATGCCTGTTGTTATATTTTTTTTTTGTATCTGTTATCACTCTGCAAGTTCCCTGTTAGTATAGAATTCACTATGGGTTGAAATGATACATACCCGAACGGACTTTAGAATAGGAGAATTTCGTTATGGGTTGAAATGATAAACCCAAGCGATTTTCATTTGAACTGAAATTGGGATTACGGATCGAAATGATATCTACCCGTATATATTTAAAATTTCGGATTGAAATGATAAATATCCGTATCACTTAACCCTATGATAAATATATATACAGACACCGTTGGTCCATATATATAAATATTTTGAAGATAAATTCTATGGTTTTGGAAAGAAATATATGGTTTTATTTAACGTTGAGCCAAAAATTATTATATATAAATGGAAATGATTTATATGGATTTAATAATGATATTTAATTTAATTAAGATTGATTAAATACATATAATATGGTTGAGTATTTAAATTTATGTTCCAAAATAGTTTTTTGGTAAAAATTTGAATAAGTTAAGGTTGGGAAGATAATTTGAATTTAGAAAAGAATTTTATTTAATTAAACCAATTTAAAGCTTATTGAATTTGAAATGTAAGATATGATTTTCTAACTTGGGTCTGATTTATAAGTAAGTTAATGAATATTTCTTGTTTAAAATAAATTTAAGAAAAAAAAAGTGTAAATTTAAGGCTGGTTAAACGATATTGAATTCATTAAATGAATATTCCCTGATTAAATGATAAATGAAGTTAAACCAAGAGTTATATGAAACTGTTAAATTTAACTTTGAAATTGTTGAATAATTAAGCTTTGAAATTTATTGGAAATTTAAATGGTTTATTTTGTGATTTAGATTTGTATTTGAAATCAATATAATTTAAATTGTTATTTAGAAACTGAATTAAATTGATGAATTGAGCTTTGAATAAATTTGAATCTGGAATTTGAAGTTGATTTGAATCGATTTGCAAGACTTGAGAAATTTTTAAATGCTTTACTTTATAAATTATTTAATGTATATACACTATTTTGGGAAAATAGTTATATTTGAAATGAAATGATATTTGGGTTTTGAAGTATAAATTAAATTGAAATGACCACGGTGTATACTGTATATTTCCATCTTGTAGCTGTTCTGAAGACCCTTAGAGGATGGTTATCCCAAACATCCTTTAAGTTACTTGTATTTCAGTTGATATTTCACTTGAGTTGGATTTATTAGTATAAAAATGTTAATCCTGACTCGAGTGTTTTGTGTTTTGCTTTACGCTCGGGTCAGACCGAGTGATACAGCATCTGAGACTCACCTTTGGAGTTTGGAGCTTCCTTTGGAGATCCAACTATCGCCTCAGCTTTCAGCTCTTCTAGTTGATTCGTTCAGAGAAGTCATCTGTTGTATTGAAGACTTCACTACATTTGAGATATTCTGTTGTATTTTATTTAACTCTGATGTTTATATAGTAGCTTCATGAACTACTATTTTATCTATTCCGCTGCGTATTATTGTATTACTCTGTGTCTGTGATTCTGTGATTGATTTATTTACTGCATATGCTGAGTTTTGCCAAATTTTTATTACAATCTGTTATTTTGAATTATTCAAGTCAGACATGTGTGGATTTATTGTCGATTTGAATGGTCCAAAATAGCGGGTCGTTACAGCTGGTATCGGAGCTTTGGCTCAAGGCAAAACTTAGCATATATAGTAAATTTATTTACAGAATCACTTTCGTTCGAGTTTGAATCTCTTCCTTTTGACTTGATTTCCTTTGAACTTTGGAACGTTCCTTGCGGTTCCAAAATTTATTCTTGTCTCTCCCTATTTCTATTCTTTTGATTCTGGAGTATCCCACGACTCCACTTCGAGTGATCTCTATGAGAATAGGATCCCACCAATCTTTGAATGATTTGTGAAGGGTGAAACTCCTTCACAATTGGCATTGATTCACCGGAGATTTCTATATCTTTGGTTTAGATGCCGCTATCTCTTGTGATCGAATGTTGATTTTTCTTGGAATTCTGCATCGATCTTGTTCCTGAAGTCATGGCTGACCCTAGGGTCATCCGCGATTTATATAAGTAGATTCATCTTCTATTTTGAAATTTAATTATCTTATCTTCGGTCGAGCTTATCTTCGAATCATAATTCTATTTGATTAAGAGTTCCTCTAATTTGAATCTCTATCTTTGTTTGAAATCCATTCTTAGATCATCCTTTGAAAATCGGGTTTGTTTGTATTCTAGAAATTGTTTTCTAAACCGAAATTGTTATTTTGATAAGTATGATTATAGTCTATATATAAAAGTGAAATGTTTTCGATAAAGATTATATGTACCTTTTAAAAATGAGAATTTGAAGTTTTGAAAGGATTTGTAATTTTGAAAAAATTTATATAAGAAAATTGATTTATCTAAAAATGATTTATGACTAAAGAATTTTAAATTTGAAATTCGAGAATTGAACCCCGGTGTTTTGAAATTAGTTTTAAGATTTTTTGAAATATATAATAATAATATGATTTAAAAGTATTTTTCCAAATAAGAAATGTTTCAATGATTTTAATGAGTTTCGAAGAAATTTCAAAAGAAGTTTGAGAAAAATAGAAGTCCAGAACTCACTTATGTCGCTGGAAAATAATTTCGGTGATGAGTGCACGCATCATTGACGTTGATTTTCGAGTTTCATAGTGGGGGAGAGGCCACTTTAGTAGCTTTGCTATTCGAGTGATTTTGTGAAATCATTTTGATTCAGATTCCGAAGTAAGATTTGATATTCAAAAGATATATGTATATATATATATTTGAAATAATTTGAAGTAAGCCGGTGTTCGTTCCTCGAGTTTCGGATTTGATATAACCCTATCTATAAAAATTGATTTACTGATTTGTTGCTGATTTCCAACTCTTGAATTTGAAAATGATTTCTTCAACTATTTTGAAGGTTCGAGCACTTCCAAATCAGGGTTAACTTTTAAAAGATAAGAAATTTTGAAAAGTAAATTATTTGATAAAGTATATAAATTTGTTTCGAATGTTTAAGTATGAAGTAATATGATTTAAATAAGTTGAAACTGTTTTGTTAAGTATATGAATAAGGCTATATTGAATTTTTCTAATATGAAATTTAAATTTGGAATGTTTCGAGAAGAATTTGGTCTTCAAATTATTTTGAATAAAGTTTAGTTTAAATGTTTTAACTTAGTAACATCTTTATTAAACTATATATTTAACAAGTTGGAATAAATATATAACTTGTACGTATGCTGTTTTATTCGCATAATTGAATTGATCCAAGTTTGAGTACACAAGTTCGAGGTGAATTACACCATTTCGTGTTAAGATTTTTCATTTGATTCTTGATGGCGAATATTTGATATGGATTTTGGGCTCGATTCTAGAATTCTCTATCATAGTATATGGCTATGCAAGGAGACTGATGGCTTCTAGTCGAGAAACCATATCGAAATCCGCATTAGGGAAGTCGAATGGACGATACTAGTTCGAAAGCGAACTTGTGTGATCGAGCGAGCGATCAAATGTAATTTTGCGAAACGATGACGTATGTACATCTTATATCCTAATATCATTGATATATTTTGACGCTGAAATTGAAAGCTGTCGAGTTAGAATATCTTTGCTTACTAAAAGAAAATTTCCAATTTAAATTACGAAGATATATAACCCATAAAAGCAAAGATATTCAATCCCATATGGCTCTTCATACAGCGATATTTATTTTGAAAATTTTGATCCTTATATAAGATGGACCTTATGTAAATATAAGATGATTTTGAAAACCATTTGATTTTGGAAATGAATTGGTTGACTTAAATTATTGATTTGGAAATTTGGATTTATTTCTAAACCTATTATTTTGGGAAATTTTGAAACTAAAGATAATTAATTTGAGAAGAAATAATTTGGTGAAATTGTATATGATTTTGAAATTTAACTGATATTGAAACAAACTTGAAATTTGAGAACCTTATGTTACTAAATACTTGATTTGAGAGTTGTCGAACTTATATAAAATTGATTTGTATGAGTATGAAATTGATTCGAAAACTATGGATTTGAAAAGGGTACTCAATTTGAAAAGTGAAATCTTATATAATTGAAGTCTATATAAGTATGATTTGATATACTTTTGATTTTGGAAAAGTATTTGATTTGAAAATTTAATCTTATATATAATGGATTTTATATAAGTACGATATTTGAAAGTGATTTGAAAAGGTACTATATGATGCATATTTTCGAAGTAAAGATATGGAAAGTGCCTTCTGCTTGATATCCGATTTGTGGCCACATCTTGGATTCATTCTATCGATATTATTCTCTCTGATTTTGGTTTTCCGGATATGATACTCGAGTGTCCTTCGAATTCCATGGCGTTACCCATGGTCTTATATTTCTCTCGTGACTGCATAGCGCAACTGCCTGGCTGAGTCTTGCCTAGGGGTACAGATTGTTTCCTGGGGGATCCAGGCGTAATCATTGTGTATCCTGCAATCTGTGTAGGTCGCGAATAGTAGCGCAAATGCTTGGCTGAGTCTTGCCTGGGGGTACGGATTGTTTCCTGGGGGATCCAGACGTAACCATTGTGTATCCTGCATTCTACTAGTCATCATGGCGTAACTCGCAGGGCTGAGAAAGCTTACGGATATGGATTGTTTCCTGGGGGATCCAGGCGTAATCATTGTGTATCTACGAACCATGGTTGGACAAAGGTTTTGTTCGTTTTGTTTGGATTGTACTTTCCATATCGGTTTTTAAAAGTTTTTCCAGTATTTTCACTGGGTGTTGAAACAAGTCTGCTAAGTACCTGGAGAATTCTAGTTTTGCGCCTGATCAACGCACTACCAGAGTCTACGGGAACAAGGATAAAGTTGTTGAAACATCGAGTTATAAAAGTATTTTCAAAAGAAAATTTGTTTCGTTATAAAGGTATTTTATAATAAAAGTATTTCCAACAAAGAAAATTTTGTATCAATATTTGGAATCAAAACCCTTATGGTTCTAAATTAACTATTCATGCCCGATACTATTCCTTGAATCTACCTTATCTGCTCAGCTTTATTTATTCACCTATGTTCTGCTTTTCCAAATCCTCCTTCTTCTCCTTGTTGACTATATCCTTTTAAATATAGTTTATTTATATACTACATGGTTTAATAGAAATTTTAGTGTTATAAATATTTTTGAGGTTAATACTTAAATAAAACAGATTTAAAGTAAATGATTATTGATTATTAATAATGTTGAAAAGTATCTTGAGATAAAAATTAATAAATTTACGAATTTTGGATTTAAATGTTTTCAATAGCTTCTTTGTAAAAATAAGTAATAATGTAAATAATTGTTTTTCAAATAGCTTACATATATTTATAAAGGTGTTATTTAAACCTATAAATGATGCTTATAAAGGAAGCAAGAAATTTTACAAAGGGGTTTGAAAATATTAAGGTATTAAAAATAATCGAATTGTAAATGAAGTTTTCAAATTTAAGTAAAATTTATATAGTTCAAATTAATTGTTTAATCTTGACTTTCAATCTACTTTTATTTCTGGTTGTTCTATTCTCCTACCTCCTTCCTTTTCGGGGACGAAAAGTTTTGAGTGGGGGAGAGTGTAACGACCCGTAAAATTTTATGGTTTTAAAAGTATATTTAACTGGAAATTTGTAAAATTTTAAAACAATAAAATTTGAAAATAAAAATTTATTATTTAGAATACGTCTATTTTAATATAGCAACTGGTAAATTTTCATCCGATAATATTAAAGTTTATTTTCCTGTGAAATTTTATTTCAAATCAAACCGGTTAATAACAGTGAATTTAAAAGTTTTCCGAAACCAAAATATGTCAACAGGAGAAAATTTATTCAGATCATTCTGAATCAGACTGCGAAATTCGTTTTTCTAAATTTGGACTTCTATTGCTCCGTTTATCTTAATTCTTGTAAAATAGCAGCATTGTCTGGTACCGGTTATCGACTTTTGATCGGATGATCGTACCACTGATATCTGTATACCGTTTTGACCGTCTCATCACGCTGATCACAACGGTATATTTATTTTTGTATTTTGAAATTCGATACGCGATGGAAACAATAAAATGTTCGTTGTATCGGTATCATAAATTGCAACCGTTAGCTTTCTTGTTTTCCAAACTTTGAACCGTGCAGCCCAAGCAATGTAATAAATTGCTTTAATTTCTTTTCAGCTAAATCAAGACTTTGACCGTTGTTATCTCTTTATTTCCATCTGACTGTTCATTTTTGAACGGTTCAAATGTGCTTTAATATTTGCATTTATGAATTTTTCCATTTCGTTTCTTTCTTTTGAGCGTATCTTCCTCCATTTTCCTTTTCCTTCGGCTACCTCTTCATTTTCTTCTCCAGCAATTAACTCCCCTCATCTTCACGTTCTCCACTTCCACGGCCATGCAGTCAACAGCCCTCCCCTTCCGCCGCACCCAATCCTCCACTTCGCAAATGACAACACGCAAAAGCCAGGCCAGCAATCGCCTCCTCCACAGCCCAAACCCACCGTTCTCCCTGACTTCGGCCTCAGCAGCCTCTGCCTCCTCCCTGTAACCGAGAGCAACCCCGCAATCAACTCCACTCGCCATCACTCGAACCCATCTCGCAACGCTAGCCCCTCCTCGGCCTCGCCTGCAACCTAGATCCGCCCTATCCACTGCATGTAGTTCGCCACCACAGATCAACCCACAGCTCCGCCAGCACGTCCCCAGGTCGACCAACCATCTCCCTCTGCCTCCCAAAGCCCCACCATGCTCCAGCCCTTCCCGTATGCTCGTGCCTCTCCCGCTCCACCTCTGAGCCCTCCACCAAACAGCAGATCCAAGCAGTTGTATCTCCTCTGCCCTCTGTATCTCCTCCGCCTAGCATCTCTTCGTCCATCTCCACTTGCTCCTCTCGGCATATAGGTATACATTTCCTTCATACTAAATTATTTTGCACATAGGCCTGCTGCATATAGGTATACATCCATTTGTAGCATGTTAGTTGTATGAGTTATAAGATTTTTGTATATCTATATAGTTATAAAGTTAGTTATATAGGTTGTTGTTTATATTTGTTTCACTGTTTAGTTTACTGGTTATATAGGTTCACCATAGATAAGTACTATATATATACCATACTTTTTATAAAAGTTTATATATGTAGGTAAAGATGTTAGTGTACAGATATTGTTATAACACAGGTTGCGTATTAGAAGTTGTTTTAAAGTTATAAAATTTCAACGTATAGTTTCGGTATAAATGGATAAATCTTAGTCTGTATGTCTGCATATGGTATAGATTTGTTCGTATACATATAGTATATATGTTGTATTCATATTGTCTTGAGTGCTCTGTTTTTTTTTAGTCTGCATATTTTGTTAGAGTAGGTATATATATACTTTTATATAAAATTTGGTTATATAAAGCTTACATATAAAGTACTAATATATATCTTATTTTAATATTATGGTATTGATTCTATATATAATAATAATAATAAAAATAATAATAATATCATATACAATCCGTTTTGTGACATTTAACTGATTTTGGTAGTTCATTTTATATAGTGATATTAGGATCTACATTATATATATATATATATATTATGTGTTGGTATTTAATGTTAATTTGAAAAAATTAAATATATACTTTATTTTAAAATATGTTTAAATTGAGTTTTAGAAAATCTATATATATGTAATATATCCCGTTTCACTGATCTCGTGCCACTCTGACTGACATTCGCAATATCAAATCTATCTCAGCAAAATCCCAACTTGTCGTTGTTCCGCTCGCTTGAGTTGTATGCTTGTCCTTGTCTATTCGCTTCCATTCCCGTGCATATCTCCTGCCTTGAAAGGTGAGCAATCACTCACGATTAACGTTCTTTTATTATTTAAATTTGATTTCATTTGAAATAGCAATTGAAATATGCTGCTGTAGTTACTTACATTGTTATATATGCTATTATCTATAACTGTTCACCTGTGACATCTGACACCAGTATCTAGTATTATATGCCTGTTATTACTATTATTTGTATCTGTTCACCTTTGACATCTGACACCAGTATCTAGTATTATATGCCTGTTATTACTATTATTTGTATCTGTTCACCTATGACATCTGACACCCGTATCTGTTATTTATACTGATGATATATGCCTGTTGTTATATATTTTTTTGTATCTGTTATCACTCTGCAAGTTCCCTGTTAGTATAGAATTCACTATGGATTGAAATGATACATACCCGAACGGACTTTAGAATAGGAGAATTTCGTTATGGGTTGAAATGATAAACCCAAGCGATTTTCATTTGAACTGAAATTGGGATTACGGGTCGAAATGATATCTACCCGTATATATTTAAAATTTCGGATTGAAATGATAAATATCTGTATCACTTAACCCTATGATAAATATATATACAGACACCGTTGGTCCATATATATAAATATTTTGAAGATAAATTCTATGGTTTTGGAAAGAAATATATGGTTTTATTTAACGTTGAGCCAAAAATTATTATATATAAATGGAAATGATTTATATGGATTTAATAATGATATTTAATTTAATTAAGATTGATTAAATACATATAATATGGTTGAGTATTTAAATTTATGTTCCAAAATAGATTTTTGGTAAAAATTTGAATAAGTTAAGGTTGGGAAGATAATTTGAATTTAGAAAAGAATTTTATTTAATTAAACCAATTTAAAGCTTATTGAATTTGAAATGTAAGATATGATTTTCTAACTTGGGTCTGATTTATAAGTAAGTTAATGAATATTTCTTGTTTAAAATAAATTTAAGAAAAAAAAAAGTGTAAATTTAAGGCTGGTTAAACGATATTGAATTCATTAAATGAATATTCCCTGATTAAATGATAAATGAAGTTAAACCAAGAGTTATATGAAACTGTTAAATTTAACTTTGAAATTGTTGAATAATTAAGCTTTGAAATTTATTGGAAATTTAAATGGTTTATTTTGTGATTTAGATTTGTATTTGAAATCAATATAATTTAAATTGTTATTTAGAAACTGAATTAAATTGATGAATTGAGCTTTGAATAAATTTGAATCTGGAATTTGAAGTTGATTTGAATCGATTTGCAAGACTTGAGAAATTTTTAAATGCTTTACTTTATAAATTATTTAATGTATATACACTATTTTGGGAAAATAGTTATATTTGAAATGAAATGATATTTGGGTTTTGAAGTATAAATTAAATTGAAATGACCACGGTGTATACTGTATATTTCCATCTTGTAGATAGTTCTGAAGACCCTTAGAGGATGGTTATCCCAAACATCCTTTAAGTTACTTGTATTTCAGTTGATATTTCACTTGAGTTGGATTTATTAGTATAAGAATGTTAATCCTGACTCGAGTGTTTTGTGTTTTGCTTTACGCTCGGGTCAGACCGAGTGATACAGCATCTGAGACTCACCTTTGGAGTTTGGAGCTTCCTTTGGAGATCCAACTATCGCCTCAGCTTTCAGCTCTTCTAGTTGATTCGTTCAGAGAAGTCATCTGTTGTATTGGAGACTTCACTACATTTGAGATATTCTGTTGTATTTTATTTAACTCTGATGTTTATATAGTAGCTTCATGAACTACTATTTTATCTATTCCGCTGCGTATTATTGTATTACTCTGTGTCTGTGATTCTGTGATTGATTTATTTACTGCATATGCTGAGTTTTGCCAAATTTTTATTACAATCTGTTATTTTGAATTATTCAAGTCAGACATGTGTGGATTTATTGTCGATTTGAATGGTCCAAAATAGCGGGTCGTTACATTAGTTAAAATGATTTGATAAATTTTAAACATCATTACTTAAAATGATTAATTAATTTAAATATCGTTAATAAAAAAGATTAATGAATTTAAATATCTATTTTGTGAAATTACCGGCTCAAGACAACACAAATAAAGAGTTTAGTAGATGATATTCAATAATTGATGATATAGCGAAAATTGCTGTAAGACACATAAACAATTTAAATAGAATACCATGATTAATTACAACTAAACATCAATATAAGCAGCATACAGAAATAAATAATAATTTATTGGCAAGAAACCCCTTAGGATCTCTCTACAAATATTTCCTGCAAAACAATGCTTACAGACAATATATATAATCATATGGGTTCACAATAATTATGTTCATATATGATCTGTTTTCCATAACGGGATTTTCAACCAAACAAACAATCAAACAACAACAACGTCTAAACTATCAACCAAGAATACAACAATAAATTTATAGCATCGCAGATATTATATAGTAAATTTGAAGGTGAGTAAACTCACAGAAATTTCCAATTATTGTCGGAATCATTCTGTTCTGAGCTAAAATTGAATGGGCACTGATTTTAGCTTGAATTTCTACAAGCTTCAATCTTAAGGTAGACTCAATCCCACAAGTACAACACAACTCACCGCGCTCGAATCCGACCTTGTATGAACAAGTTACGAGTCAAATAAGGTCTACAAATTAAATAATTTAATTTAATTTCTTAATTACAATGTTAGTTAACCTTAATCACAAAGTGAACCCTAGTCTCGTTAATCATCGAACCCAGGCCGCTAAAAATCGCGACTTCCATTTGCTTGCCGCCGCCGCGACGTGCTTCGCCGCGCCGCCACATCATCAGACATAGCCCCTACACCGCCGACTCAACGACTCCGGCCTCATCCCCTACAACGCCGCCACCAACGAGAATTCGCCCCAAAAGTCGAACGTCGTCGCACTGGAACCGGCGCCGCCATGGGCCACCGATGGATGATCAGATGATGGCAATGGGTTCATGAAAACAAGGGGCGCACTTTTCCTTTTCAGCCCGTCGCCTAATTTTGCCTCTAGCGGCTCCAAGTGATGGTGGTCGTTGGATCCATGGTTTGGAGAACGACGGCTTAGGATTAAGGTTAGAGTTTGAGCAAAACGAATGAGTTTGGGATCCTTATATTGGATTTCTAACTAGCACTATTCATGCACTAAAATTCACGAACTTCAATCGAGGCGTGCTCACTGACGTTCCTAATTAAATACCCATATTTCGAACTCAATGAAACTATTTTCGAGAGCTAATTCTATCGTATATAGAATTTAGCCTTTTAAAATCAAATTATATTATATATTAATTCCTAAAATTAATTGTTACGCGTTTGGAGCTCGCTTGATCACACGGTACGTCTGATTGCTACGAAACTCGTCGACATACAACAATTTATTATTCTGGATCCAATGTCACTGGTTTCGTCAAAATCTGAGACAGTACCCCGAAATGATCATCATTTTAAATATTGTTTTATATTTTCAATCCAAATTCGATATTTATCTGATCTATTTATTTTTGTAATTAAATTTACAAATTCAATTCGCCAATATTATCTATTATTAAAAGGAGTTAAGTAAAATTATTAAATCCATTTAATTAATATTTAATTCACAAATTCAAATATTCAACTAATTCTTACATATGAATATAAGTTATTAAATTTCAAAAACCAATTATTTAAATATTAAAAATTAATTAAATATTAAAAATCCAATGACCAAAATTCTAAGTTGTTACAGTTATAATACCTTTAACATTTTAAAATCATATTTACTAAATATAAATTATTCAGCAGCCTCCATTTTTACAATTTCACTTTCACCTTTCTATTTCCTCAATTCCACTCAAATCCTAACTCAACATAATCGAAAGAAAAAAATTATTTACTAAATTGCATGCTTATTCTTTACTTTTTTTTCTATGCTTATTCAAACTGTAGTATTGTATGAACTAATTAATTATGCATGTGGTTATAACTCATTACAACATTTTATGGATTGTGATTTTTGCTTGAAAATTTGAAGCATTGTAGTTCATTGGCTTTTATGTTTGACTATTATGTGAACACATCACGGACTGTGATGTTTTTGTTTTAAAATTTCAATATAGAAACACAATTAAACTTTCAGATGCGGATTTTTCGGATATTTATCCAAAAATATCTGCATCCTCTTTTCGTATGTGGATATTTTCGGATGTCCGATAAAAATCCGCGGGTGTGGATATGGATGTGAATTTTGAGATATCCGCAGATATCGATTGCGGATGCGAATTTTAATTTTTGGACACGGTGGTGGATTCAACAATATCTGCATATGTTGACATCCCTAATCATAGTCATTTAAAATATACCTTTATGCCTTTTTCTTGTAATGAATCCAAGATACCCAACCGTATCATATCTATTTGAGAGCTTTATTTATGTCTTCTTTCACATTCGCTTTCTCTTGATTTGCACATTCATAATCCATCTCCTTCGGAAAATATGTATATCTTTGTTTTAATATCTTCATTTAAAAAATTATCCTCTCGAAAGTAGACCTTTTAATCTTAAACATATGCTTTGATCGCTATTGTTGTTTTACATCCTCTTAAATAATTGGCATATAGCATATAATCTAACAGTTATATGCTCATTGTCGATAGTTCAACCCTTCAGTTCTGGTTTTCACTCCTAAATATTACTAAGTCTAGAACCACTGGACTCTAATGCATTTTTAAAGTGCTTGCTTCTTCTTGGTCTAATCGACTAATATGATGTTGTAAACATCATGATACATCTTCCTGTTTTTGACTCTTGGTTTGACTTATAAGTATAGCAAATAAGAGATGATTCTGGCTGAGCTTGGTGTTAACGAAATTGTGACAGAAAACCATTAAATATTCTTCACGAGTTTTCACAGTAGTTGACACTCCCTTGTAAATGTCCTTGATCAATGGTAGAATTTTAGATACTTTCCTTCGATAAAGTTCACTTTATCACCACAATGTGTCATGTAATACGTTCAATACAAAATAGATTATGTGTCAATTAATAAACAGATGTTTATTAATTTGAGGTTTCACAACAATGTGTTTATCCTTCATTCCAACTCGCTATTGCACACTGTTTCGTTATTATCAGGTTGAACTGAGGAGTGAGAAACCCCTTTTAGCTCGATAATCTTGCCAAATAAAGTGCACTTCATACTAGCTCCGGTTGGACTGGTTAAGAATTGAAGCTAGGGAAAATCATTATTTTTAATGCTTTGAAGTTTACTTGGGCCCAAATATTGGCATATAAATTTTGTTCACACTCAAAATTCAGCCTGAATGCAAGTACTCACAATTTTTGTGTATGCCTGGTCAACCAAATCCCGCGATTGACCCTGTATATATTGCTCCATTCGTGTTGCAAGGGTTGCAAACCTACATAAGCAGAAATAAAAAAATAGAAGTGTTATAGGTGATGCAAACAGTGAACTTCGAACTGAAGCACAACGATGCGTTGACAATATTAAAGTGAACTGTTTTAGATAAATCTGAGATAAAAAAAGCTGTCCGTAATTTAAGTAGAAAATACTAATAGCAGCGATGTCTGAAAAGTTCACAAACATATCAACTTCTACTTAAAATGTAAATATCACCACTAAATGACTTTTAGACTCGTGATATCAACACCAATTGCATTAGGAGGGTGAAATAAGATCTCACTAATAAAAGGTAACCATGCAAAATAAAAACTTTTCGAAAAAAGAAAAAAAATACACACACAGAATGCACCAAACTCGTATTTCCACATTGTCTACTGGTAATGCTTCCAAGAAGTTGAGATTATCTTCATTATACAAAGTATAAACTACGTTCCACTACTAAAATTCTAGTACTATCCAAAGGATCACACAATCTGTAACATCAAATACACTAATTTGACAGGTATGATAGAAGTTAAGAATGATAACAGGGATTGTCAAAGACACTCATTGTAACTTTAGATGTTCTTGAATATCTAACCGGAGAATCTCCTTCCTGCTTGGGGTAGTTCATTGTTCAAAGGCATCCATGAGAATATTATAAATTGAAGTAGTCTTACAAATTAAATTGTTAAAATGCACTGCGTAAAGTGAAAGAAGTTTTTTGTTTCACGTCCCTACAAATTAAATTTTAAAAATGCCTACATATCCCTAAATCGATCTTCTTTATTTCAACTTATTCCACTTATTTTATACGAGCTGCAAAATTTAGGGGGGAAAATGAAATTTACAAAGAGAAAAAAAGATATTTCTAAGAAAAAACAAAAATATTAACTATTAAATTGCATTGCACTGGAATATAAGGTGGTTTGCATTGTATTAAGAGTTGGCTTGAATCATTCAAAATTAACTTGCACTATAACAATTTTACTTAATATTAAATCGATTTGAATTGTATTCAATTGGTTTGCAATTTTATAAATCGACTTGCATTGTGCTGAAAATTGGTTTACATGCGTTCAGATTTATCTTACATTATATTCAAAATTGTATTTCACTGGAACATAAATTTGTTTGCATTGTATTAAGAGTTGGCTTGAATCATTCAAAATTAACTTGCACAATAACAATTTTACTTGCATTGTATTAAATAGATTTGAATTGTTGTAATTTTATAAGTCGGCTTGCATTGTACTGAAAATGGTTTACATTGTGTTCAATGTATCTTACATTATATTCAAAGTTGACATGGTTTACAAAATTGTATTGCTTAAAAGCAAGGTTTGAGGTTTCGACCGAAACACCGAGATTCCGGCCGTTACGTTTAGGTTTCGGTAGAGACCGAAACGAGACCACTCCGAAGTTCCGATTCAATAAAAACTATTGAACTTCAAATTTTACAACAAAGGGAAGTCTCAAAAAAGAATTAATTTGAGTTTCGAATGCATGAATAATCAAATTTAAAATTGTAACTTAGGAAACATATAAATTCACAAAATACGTGAATGGTGTAACTAAAAAAGTTGATAACGAAATAATGAATAAACATTTTTTAGTGTTATAAATATTTATAATTAATCAGTATTGTTCTTTTATATTTTATTTTTCAATCAAATATAATTTATACATTTTGATTCAATAAATTAAAAAAAATATGTGTAATTATATGAAAAATAAACAATGATATCCGAAACCGAAACTAGAATCGAAATTTTCAAAATTTACAAAAGACCGAAACCGAGATCTCGAACCTTGCTTAAAAGTACTTGCATCAAATTTTCAACACTATCGTGGTACATACATCAATAATGAATTAAAAAACACAATAGCTGCATCACAAATAGTAAATTCAAATCCAAACAAGAAATTAAAATATAAAATAAAATAAAGATGCATCAGCATAATACATAAATCGTAATAATGGACAAAATTACTTCACCTGACATCTCATCATATTAATTGAAGTGAAAAATCGAAACTGAACTGAATCCTACTTGTATTTAAGTGAAATTGTGTTCAACTTTTAATTTCTATTCAAAATTCAGAAAAGAAATCACAGAGCTATTGATTGAGAGAAATATTTGGAAGTGAAATCATGAATGCTGGTGAAGAAAGAACAAAATCGTAAGAAATTTTGAACAAAGTCTGAGATTTATTAGTTACATCCCTAAAAGGGGGTGGGGTTGGTATTATGAGAAGGAGATGGGACTTTCAAATGATATAATAAATAAAGAGGGTGGACTCCAATTCCCATTTCAAGACAATTATATGGCTTAGAAGTTATATAGAACATGGTTAACTTCGAGTGTTTGAAAAATAACAAAGTGTAGCAAAGACATTTAATGTAATGCTTAAAGGTAACATCTTGACAGCAAAACACTTATAATGATATATTCTATATAGATTTGTGGTACAACAGATGTATGACACTTGTTACATTGTTAACATCTTTAAAAAAACATTGTGTGTGCGCGTGCGCGCGCCTATGGATGTGTGTGAGGAAGTCTCCAGATCCATCCTTCCTTAGGTTCCCCTTATTCCCCATCATTATATATATATCGGATTTAGCTATTTTTGTGGATATGAAATTCTGATCATATAGGTCATCCTCAAATTCTTGGAATGTTTCTAAAGCATTGACCCCACAAAATTGGATTTAAATCAATTGTCGAAATAAATATTTCTGACCATTTGCATTGGGTTTGAGTTAGGAGTCTTAGAATAATCATAATTTGGTGAAAACAATATACATTATAAGAACATGATTTGTACAAAAAATAGCTAAATTTGATGGTGAAAACAATATACATTATAAGAACATCATTTGTACAAAAAATAGCTAAAATAAAAGACAGAGAAATTTCCGAGGAATTAAGGAATGTGAGATCTTGAGTGTTTCTTCTTCTGCATGTCTTTAAAATTTTCTAGGTTTTTGAAAATGATCTATGATCAATTCTAGTGGAATCAATCACTATTACAAGTAGTGGAAAATCATTTAAGTTATTATTTTATTTATTTTTTATTCTACTAATTTAAATAGATCGCAAGCAGTGGGAAATCATGTAAGTTATTATTTCATTTATTTTTTACTCTAACAATTTAAATCGATCCACAAAATTTATTTGAAGGTTCAATGATGACAACTCTGAAATTTTCTTTAAATGGCAATTAAGAGAATTCATTACATAGCTCTCGATCGTTATTCCATAAACAATCTTACTTAATCCTATCGATATTGAAATATTCATTGTACATGCTTAACAAATATTCAAAGTTCAAACATTTTGCTCGTTTGTAAATGAATAAGGCAAAAATAATTTGCACCATTCAAAAATATATAAAACTACGAAACAATAGTGTAAATTTTATGAGTTTTACTCAACTAATGCTAAAATCTTAAAATTACAATATTTAGAAATAGGACAGAATGAAAATAAAAAAATTAACAAGTGCAAACATTTTACATCAAGCGTAAAAATGGGAATTGTATGTGGTTTATAAATCAACTCTAAAATGCAGAAGTTAAAATACTTTGCAATAAATATGTAAAAAGTAAACACGTTTTGTACATTATTGAAAAGTGCACTTTTCAATAATATAAATAAGCTATTATCTAAGGTGGAAAATATCTGCATAAATTTTGGGTGTAACTAAAATTGCATATTAAGTATAATAAAATTTAAATATTTATCACTAAAAATGTACAAACATATTCTATAAAAAAGGAAGCAGTTGGCTTTTTTTTTAAATAAATAAATGTTAATTATGAAATAAAAGTAAATATCATATGCAGTTGTTGAAATTAACTGTCAAATGTAAAATCTAAACACTTTGCAGCAAAAATATAAATTAACGTCTTTTACACATTTTTGGAAAAAAAAATGCACACAATGCACCTTTTAAAAATATAAATAAGATATTATACGAAAGTGCAATATATCAACATAAAGTTTGAATGTAAACTACAAACTGCATAATCAGTACATTCAAAAATCTAAAATCAAAATATTTATCTCTAAAAACGTATGAAAAAAACATGTATCGAAAATTGGTATATGTTGCACTTGCATGTAGGTTAAAAGAGAAAAAAATAAATCAAAGTTAATGGAAGAAAAAAAATGATGTCAAAGAAAAAACTGTCATGACAGTTTCGTGAATATTAGGATAATAACATTGTTCATGTGTGATTGGTGCGAGTCCTAACGATGAAAGAGCATTAATTACACTGACTGCGCACAATCATTCTGATGCATATATTATATACACATGATTATGGTAAAGGATTCTCATTCCCGTCTTATTTATCACCTCACAATCTTACATGTTGTGTCTTTGTGTGCTTAAAATCAGAACAAAGGAACAAAATTTTGCACTTATAATCCATTTGCTATCACGATCATTTTCATAATTTTGTATCATTTCGAAACTTCTAACTCATTTAAAAACGCATTTGAAATCGATTGTTAAAATAAGTGCTTTAAGTGGTTCATGTTATCTTATATTTTTGAGTGGGATAAAGTTCCAAGCTGGCGTAAAATTTATATGGATGGTCTTGATAGTAACAAGATCATATCAGCATTTTTCCCATTTTAAACCATTTAGACACGTCAAATTTAAACAGGTGCTCTCAAGGGGATTTGAAGGAAATGCGACACAAAAACTACCATACACATACATACACACACCCACATACATACATACATGTACATACATACATACATATGTGTGTGTATGGTGGATCTAGATCCCCTTACAAGTTCATCTTCGTCTTTTTATGTAAAAAAAATTGGATCGAAATGGAATTTTGTTGATATCTTATATTTATTAGCAAGACCATGGATTGAATTTTTGAACTCTTTAAAACTTTTAACTCCTTCAAAATTGCAAGTTCGTATGATTCATCGAAAATATTTATTTTAACCATCGATTTAAAATGTAGTTTTTAAGGAGATGCAAACATCATAGTGATCCTAATTTTTGCACAGATGATCATGCTATGCATATAACATATCCATAAATATTCACTTCGATCCGTATTCATTTTTTAGGAAAAAACATGAAGGAGTAATTTTAAGAGATAACTAAGAGGGTATAAACATCCCTCCTCATGGTTTCTTAAAATTATGGGGAAGGATGTTTATATCCTCTTATTTCGACAAGTCATTCAATGAAGAATGTGATAGTACTACGATCGAGCTAGACGACTCTTTTGATGACAACGGTAGACATTTTGTTCGGAGAATTCAAGAGTCTAAGGTAAAGAATGAGCTAAAACGGATAAAAGCAGACAAGACGTTAAGCCAGATGACATCCCTATTGAGGTGTGGAGTTGCCTTGGAGATGCAGAGATAGTCTGGCTAACTAAGTTGTTCAATGATATTTTTAAATCAAACAAGATGTCAGATGAGTAGAGGAGAAACATACTAGTTCCAATCTTCAAGAATAAAGAAGATATTCGAAGTTGCACAAACTAGGAATTAAGCTAATAAGTCATACACTGAAGCTTTGGGAAAAAGTTATTGAACATCGATAAGAAGGATGACCAGCGTTTCAAAAAACCAATTTGATTTCATGTCGGGAAGGTCGACCATAGAGACGATTTTCTTGATAAGACAACTTATGGAGAGATTTAGGGAACAAAAGAAGGATCTACAGTTCGTATTTATCGATTTGAAGAAAACTTATGACAAAGTACCGACAAAGGTTATGTGGTGGACTCTAGAAAAAAAAGTTCCAAAAAAGTACATTACCTTATTAAGGATATGTACAAAGATGTTGTGACTAGTGTCAGAGCATACGATGGTGAAACTAATGATATTTCCATTAACATAGATTTACATCAAGGTTCAGATTTGAGCCACTATATTTTTGCCCTGATGATGGATGAGATTACGAAGGATATACAATGTGAGATTCCTTGTTTGCTCTTTCCTGATGATGTTGTGCTAATTGACGAAAGTAGGATAATGGTTGATAGACAACTGGAGTTGTGAAGACAGATTTTAGAATCAAAGGGTGTTAGGCTTAGCAGAACTAAAACATAGTATATGAAATGCGAGTCAACAGTGTCAGGTCAGAGGATGGAGATGTCACTCCGGCCGGACAAGTAGTGACCAAGAAGGAATCATTTCGATATCTAGAATCAATGTTGCAGTATGATAGCGAGATTGATGAAGATGTTAGTTTTAGAATTCGAGCGGGATGAGTGAAATGACGACTAGCGTCTAGCATTCTCTGTGACAAGAAAGTCCCACAAAAGCTTAAAGGAACGTTCTAGAGAACGACAATCAAGCATGCGATGTTGTATGGTGCAGAATATTAGCCTACTAAAAGACAGTACGCCTAGAAGATAAGTGTAGCAGAGATGTGTATGTTGCGATTGAGTTGTGGTCATACAAGACGAGACCGAATTAGAAATGATGATATACGTGACAAACTTGGAGTAGCACCAACTAAAGAGAAGTTAGTCCAACACCATTTAAGATGGTTTGGACATTTCCAACGGAGGCCTCCTAATGCACTTGTACGCGTTGGAGTTATTGACCGCATCGAATGCTCAAAGAGAGGAAGCGGTCGACCAAGGTTGGCATGGGAGAAAGTAGTAAAAAGAGACCTGAAGTATTGAAATATATCCGAAGAGCTGGTGTCGGATAAAAGCGCTTGGAAGTTAGCAACCCACGTACCAGAACCATTAGCTAAGAGTTCTTTTGCTTAAAGTTGGTTTAGGGGTATTATTATAAGTTTTAGATTATTGGACTAGTAAATAGAAACCTAAGACGTAGTGTTTGGTCTTTGGTCCCTGTAACTATTGATACCAATATTATTATTATTATTATTATTATTATTATTATGGTTTTTTTTAATTTCTTTATAGATTTATTTTTATTTTTATTTTACTTATTTATTATTATCATTATTATTCCTTAATTATTTTACTTTATTTTTTTATTATTATCATAACTCCGTCTGTGTAGTTTTCTATACAACATGTCCCAAGGCAGGATAAAGGATGAGGGTTGTGATAGGCTTGGCGAGCCAACATAAAAACCATAGCCTCTCTTATGAAAATGAATCTTATTATATTTCGTTGGGGCGTAACCTGCTTAGCGACGAGCCATATCGAGACTTGGGTATGATGATAAATGAGCAAGGGCTAGGTCGTCATTCCCTTAGTGGCGTGACACATCGAGGCTCGGATGTGGTGATAAATATGCAAGGGCTATGTCGTCACTCCCTTAGTGGCGCACTACATCGACGCTCTGATGTAGTGATAAATGAGTAAGGATCTTCGTACTTTACTCGACTGGTGTGAGGGGCAAAGAAGGTAGTCGATAAAAGTAGGATTCGGTTAGGTAGTTGGAATGTCGGATTATTAACAGAAAAGTTAAAAGAGATAGTTGATACCATGATTAGGAGACGTGTAAATATCTTATGCATTCAGGAGACCAAATGGACGGACCAGAAGGCGAAGAAGATGGAGAACATAGGCTTCAAGTTATGGTACACGGAAAAAGAACGTAACAAGTACGGGATAGACAACTTAATTGGCAAGAACCTTAAAAAGTGAGTGGTCGACATTAGGAGAGAAAGAGACAGAATCATCCTAGTCAAGCTGGTAGTTGGTGATATGGTTTTGAATGTCATTAGCGCCTATGCCCCACAAGTTGGACTAAGTGAAGTCGTCAAGAGAATTTCAGAAAAGAATTAGATTCCATGGTTAGAGATGTGCATAGTAGTGAGAAAATTTCCATAGGATAAGATTTCAACGGTCATGTTAGTACAACTAGTGGAGGGTTTGAGATAGTGCATGGTGGTTTTGAATATGGCGATAGGAATCAAGAAGGAGAAGAAATATTGAATTTCGATATTTCTTATGACCTCATGATAACTAATACCTTCTTTAGAAAGAGACAATCACACTAAGTTACTTTCAGTAGTGGCCAACGCTCTAGCCAGATTGACTTTGTCCTTACTAGAAGAGATGACAAATGAGCCTGTGTAGATTGCAAAGTCATACCTGGAGAATGTGTCGTCTCACAACATATTCTTTTGATATTCGTGTTTCGTCTTCGAATACGTGTTCGAGGGATAAAGGAGTCAAGATTGGTCGGACGAAATGATGGAAGCTCAAAGGAGACGCCTCACAGATGTTTAAGGATAGAGTGATGGGAGAATGGGCATGGAATATGGAATGAGAAGCAAATGACATGTGGGATGAGATGACAACGTGCATTCAGAAAGTGGCTACTGAAGTGTTTAGGATAACGAAAGGAAACAAACGCGAACTCAAAGATTCGTGGTGGTGAAATAATGATGCGCAAAAGGCTATCAAAGAGAAGAAGTAATGCTATAAGTGTTTACATCATCACAAGAGCGAGGACAACATGCAAAAGTACAAAATAGCAAAGAAGAACGCAAAGGGAGCGGTGAGTGAAGCAAGAGGTCGGACGTATGAAGATCTATATCAAAAGCTAAGTAAGAAAGAGGGAGAAAAAACATTTATAGGATAGCTAAGCTCCGCGAGAGGAAGACTAGAGACTTCAACCAATTTAAATGTATCAAGAATGACAATAATAGACTTTTGGTGAGGGACAATGAAATAAATAGATGGAGAGATCACTTGAAAAAACTATTCAATGAAGAAGGTGATAGCACTACGATCGAGCTGGAGAACTTTTTTGATGACACCAGTAAACATTTTATTCGAAGAATTCAAGAGTCCGAAGTAAAGGAGGCGCTAAAATGGATGAAAGCAGGTAAGGCATTGAGACCGATAACATCCTCATTGAGGTGTAGAGATGCCTTGAAAATGCAGGGATAGCCTGGCTAACTAAGTTGTTCAATAATATTTTCAAATCAAACAAGATGCTAGATGAGTGGACAAGAAGCATATTAGTTCCAATTTTTAAGAATAAAAGAGATATTCAAAGTTGCACAAATTACAGATGAATTAAGGTTATGAGTCATACAATGAAGCTTTGGGAGAGAGTTATTGAACATCGATTAAGAAGGATAACAAGCGTCTCAAAAAACCAATTTGGTTTCATGTTTGGAAGGTCGACCACAGAGACGATTTTTTTGATAAGACAACTTATGGAGAGGTTTAGAGAGCAAAAGAATGATCTACACATGAAATTTATCGATTTAGAGAATGCTTATGACAAAGTACCGAGAAAGATTATGTGGTGGGCTTTGGAAAAGAAAAAAGTCCCAACAAAGTATATTACCTTTATCAAGGATATGTACGATGATGTTGTGACTAGTGTCAGATCATGCGATGGTGAAACTAGTGACTTTTCTATTAATATAGGATTACATCAAAGGTGGACTTTGAGCCCTTACATTTTTGCCCTAATGATGAATAAGCTTACGAAGGGTATACAAGATGAGATTCCTTAATGTATGCTCTTTGCTGATGATGTTGTGCTAATTAATGAAAGTAGGATAGGGGTTGATGGACAACTGGAGCTGTGGAGACAGACTTTATAATCAAAGAATTTTAGGCTTAGCATAACTAAAACAGAGTATATGAAGCGCGAGTTCAGCGGTGTCAGATCAAAGAATGGAGATGTCACTCTGGTCGGACAAGTAGTACCGAAGAAGGAATCCTTTCGATATTTAGGATCAATGTTGCAGTATGATAGTGAGATTGATGAAGATGTTAGTTTTAGAATTCGAGCAAGATGGATGAAACAGTGACAAACGTCTAGCATTCTCTGTGACAGGAAAGTACCACAAAAGCTTAAAGGAAAGTTCTACAAAACGGCAACCAAACCTGCGATATTGTATGATGCAGAATGTTGGCCTACTAAAAGCCAACACGTCCAGAAGATAAGTATAGCAGAGATGCGTATGGTGCGATGGAGCTGCGGTCATATAAGAAAGAACGAATTAGAATAATAATATACGTGATAAACTTGGAGTAGCACCAATTGAGGAGAAGCTAGTCCAACACTGCTTAAGATATTTTGGACATCTCCAACGGAGGCCTCCCGAGACACCTGTGCACGTTGCAATTATAAGCCATGTCGAATGCTCAAAGATAGGTAGAGGTCGACCAGATTCACATAGGAGGAAGTAGTAAAAATGGACTTAAAGAATTGGAATATATCCGAAGAGCTGGTGTCGGACAGAAGCGCATGAAAGTTAGCGATCCACGTATCAGAACTATAAGCTAGGATTTTTTTTAGCTCAGGGTTGAATTGGAGGTAGTGTTATAAGTTTTAGATTATAAGACTAGTAAATAAAAGCTTAAGATGTAGTGTTTGGTCTTCAGCCCATATTATTATTAGTACCATTATTACTATTGGTATTGTTATTATTATCATCGTCTTTATATATTTTTATTTTATTTTTACCTTTATTTTTATTTTACTTGGTTATTATTATTATTATTATTATTTACTTATTTTATTTTATTATTATTATCATGGTTTTTTTAATTATTATTGTTGTTATTATTACTTTTAAATTGACTTTGTCATTTAGTTTTGGGTTCCATTTCTAGCCGATTCCAACTTGTTTGGGATTAATGGCTTAGTTGTTGTTGTCATTATTGTTATCATGGTTTATTGTTATTATTATTACTATTATTATTATTACTACCACTTTTAAATTGACTTTGTCATTTAGTTTGGATTCCATCTTTAACCGACTCCAACTTGTTTGAAAATAATGGCTTAGTAGTTGTCGTTGTATATTATATCAATTAGCGATCATTTATGCTAAATTTAAACTTGTTTTGAAACTTTTGTCCCATTCAAAATCGCAAGTCAATGTTAAGTGCCAAAATATTTATTTTAGCAAGCTTGCCCCAAAAAAATAAAAGGGATGTATGCAAGGTTGTAAAATTGTTAGACGAACGCTAGATGGTGAGCATGGACAGAGATTAATCTGGACTAGGTGCTTTGAGTTATTTTTTATAGAAATTTTGGATGATATACACAAAATACCCTATACAAAATTTAAAAATGTCCTATATTTAAATGTTGAAATTATATCTTTCGGTTTTGAAGAGAAAAAATATATGTAATAATGTATAAGGTTCGAAAACTCGGTTTCGATTTCGGTTTCGGTCATTTGAAATTTTGTTAGTTTCGGATGATTTTAGATATTTAGAAAGTTTCGGTTTCGATCTCGATTTCAGTTTTCAATGGTTTGTTACATATTAAACTTAACACTATGTATTATATAAGCCAAATTAATCCCTAATTTTTCTTAACAATAATACACTAATTCAAATTAAAGAATTTCATCCCAACACAAAGTTACACAACACGGCCCAATTTCAGCCCAACACAAGTTACATAACATAGCCTAGTTAAATAACTTCAATATGTCCACTAAATACTTTGCCGCACTCAAAATCCCCTTTTGAAAGCTAGGGCAAAAGAAAAAACGCTGAGGCAATGGAAAAAATAAAAGACGATCCTCCATCTTCACTGCCGACTAAAAAATCACTAACTGTTGGTCATCGATCTTCACTGTTGCACAATTTTTTGAGATTGACGTTGCTGAAGGCGTATCTGAATTTTCTCATTCTTATCTTCTGATTTTGGATTTTACTTCGATTGTTCCTCTTCTTCCATTTCATTTTTACAAGCGTAACCGAAACCGATTTTTTTTATCGGTTTCGATTCGCTTACCTTCGGCATCGGTACGGTACCACCAAAATTTCACGGTACCGTCTTGATACCTCAAGCTATGTAATGTATTTTCACTTAAAATTTTAAATCATTTAGCATGAATATATTACACAATTCTGAATTATGAAATATAATCTATCGAAAACAATATGGTTATAAACTATTTTTATATATCTTTGCAAACAATCATTAAATATAAACTAGAAGCTTCAATAAAAAGGTAAAAAATTGAAGCTAAAAGTTTCAACGAAGTGGCACCTGAAACAAACAAACCTACATAAACCTAGGCAGACTTATGCAAATCCAGGCAGACCTCCGTGGACCTAGGAGGAATTAGTCAGACCCAAGCGGGCCTAGGCGGGATTAGTCGAACTTAGCCGGGCCTAGGCAGGATTGATTGGAATCATATGTAACCATAGCTTAGTCGGACCTAGGTGGGTCTGGGCAGACCCAGGCAGCATCTAGGTGGTCCAATCATCTAGAATTGGCACCTAGGAAAAGGCAGAAGACACCACCTAGCGTTTAGGCGGCCGCCTAGCCTGATTTTTACAACAGTGGATATATGTGTGCCCCTAGCAAATATGCAAGTAAATTAAAGTGTTTATACTTGATACAGCGTAATCATGGTTTCAACTGACTGACTTCTTAATTTGTGCTCTACTACTTGATCATCCCTTGCAGGTTAAATTGAAATGTATATGCACAAACAGAGACATTTGACGAATCACTGAGGCATTCCTATAAGTAATATTATGGGAAAACATTAATCTACGTGGATCTTTATATATTTATAATAAAAAACAATTATACAAAAAATAGAAGAACATGGATTGGGTAGTTATTTGAAGTCCGGTTTAATAAAAAAGAGAAGAACGATGACGTCAGATTTTTGTTGATTGAATTTTGATTCAAGCTATGAGCATACGTAATTAATCATGGTTTGGTTACTAAACACATTAAAGCCCCAACAACCAATATATGTATGTTGTTGGCGTGAATGTACTGCTTATTTATGTACGAAGGTTATACATGAATTTATATAGGTGTGGAAAACAGTGTATAAAAAAAAGGGAAGGGGGGTAAATGACATGAGAACAAAAATGTGAAAGTATAGTCATATAGAAGTCACTTCCCAAACCTGTAAGACCTACTGAAAGAATTTCATTAGTATCTGTAGATTTATTTTCTAAATTAGGAGATTGACCACAGCTGTAAATAGGAATTAGTTTGGTTTTAATACCCGATATCATTTCTTTCTATAAATAGGGGATTCCAATTTTATTTTATTTCTAAAATAAGCAGATTGTATAGATTCTCTCTTCCTTCTAGGTTATATATATTCCCTCATTTGAGATAATAAAATACACAATAAATATTCTAAATCTCATATGGTATCAGAGCATATTTCAATCTGCTAAAAATTATGTGATTTGATTTATTAAAGCATCCTCTTCCTCGTATCTCCAGAAAACATATATTCATCGTACATGCCTCAACTTGGATTCAAAACCTTCATATTTGAGCCACTCAACTTTTGTAGAAATGTTACTGAACTTCCTTTTAAAACAATTTATGACTGCTGTTCTCACTCCAGATTCTAGTTTTCTGTTCTTCTCTGATTGGCGTTAGTCATTCGACAATGACAATAATGAATCTTGATTGGAATTACTCTTCCAATCCTATCAGAATCTCCCTATTCTCATTCTTTTTTTTCGGATTACGACTCCGGATTGTTGACTGGAATTGCTCGTGCAATTCTGATTGGAATTCCGCTTTCAGTCCTATAGGAATTTCTTTATTCCTATTTTCTTTTCCTGCATTTTGACTTCGGATTTGTAATTCATTATTGTTGTCTTTGTAGAGATTTGCCTACCAGTCAAATCTACACTAGAATTTGCATTACACTCTCCAACAGCACTTGAAACCATTATTTTGCATCAATGGATGGTTCAGAAGACATTGCTGACTTTAGATTTATTTTTGGTCTATTTTGACAAACTCTAGTTGCTATGCATCTTGAGTTTGAGGGGGGTGTTAAAGAATTTTGTAGGAGATCTTCTAAATTATTATTTACCAATTGTATTTATGGTTTCCCTGCTTATAATATTTTCCGATCATGTAATTATTTGAGTTTCAAGTAATCTTGGTACAAATATCAATCATGTGTTGTCAAGTTAATGGATTGAGTTATCAATAAAGATGTAGTCTTTTAATAATTATTGCTTTCTTCCTCTTTCTCCCCTTCTTTTCTATATTTTGTTTTCTTTTATACAATAATTTCAACTTGGTATCAGAGCAGCAATCCTTTTGAGGTTTCATTTTTTCCCTCTCTTCTCCATGTGTTCTTTTTTTTCTATCATGGCTAAGACAGCTACATTCACTAAAGCTCAACTTAAGGCCCTTCAGAAGCTTCTAAGTCAGTCCTTCAATCAGCCGACTGCTGCTCAAGGTACCGAATGTTGGCCATGAGAGGACTTGGATTCGGGGAAGAGGATTGGCGGTGCTGAGATGTGTTCTGGTTTGTATATTCTACATGAAGAAACTCCATCCACTAGCACGGTTCAAAAGTTCAGTTTGTTTTCTTTGAATAATCAATCTATATCTTGTTCTAATAAGGATAGTGATATTATGCTATGGCACTATCGTCTTGATCATTCGAATTTTTTGTATTTGTGAAAAATGTTTCCTTCATTATTTATTAATAAAAATCCAAACTCTTTTTGCTGTGAAATCTGTCGGTTTGCAAAACACACTCGCAATAGTTATTCTAGATTAACATATAAACCATCCAAACCTTTTTCATTAATTCATAGAGATGTATGGGGACCTTCACGTGTAAACATTATAACTGAAAAAAGATGGTTTATATCGTTTATAGATGATCACACTAGATTGACTTTGGTATTTCTTATGAAAAATAAATCAGAAGTGAGTGAGATTTTTCAGCGCTTTCATTTTATGATTGAAACTCAATTTCAAATTCAAATTCAAATTCTCAAAACTGACAATGCCAAGAATTTTTAATTCTATTCTTGGTCCCTAGCTGATACAACAGGGCATTATTCACTTAAGTTTTTGTGTTGACCCTCCTCAACAAAATGGAATTGCTAAATGCAAAAATCGTCATCTTCTTGAAGTGGATCGATCTCTCATGTTTGGACTCATGTTCCCAAAATTTTCTGAGGTGATGCAGTTCTTACTGCTATCTATCTCATCAATCGGGCTAAAGTCCTAAAATTTCAAACTCTCTTGCAACTACTTTCTCATACAAGGTTCATTAGTTGAAAAAATCAATTTGGTAATTCATCTACACCACCTATGACTATTGATTCTCAACCAGAACCAAAAGAGCTTCGTGTCTACCAAAAAAGAAAAAATCTGAAGAAAGAATTAGAAAACCAAACACATCTCATGGACCACCATGAATCGGAACTAGATCCACATTCTCCAGAAATACATTCAGGTTTGAGTAATCCTAGTCATGATAATGTTACTCATATAAATGATTATCTGCATATTGCTCTGAGAAATGGAGTTCGTACTTGTACTAAACATCCCATTAGCAACTTTGTGTCCTACAAAATCTTATCTCCATCCTATTAGGCATATGTATCTGTTCTTGATAGTGTACAGATTTCTCATACAATCCAAGAGACGCTGACTGATCCTAGTTGGAAAAAGGCTGTACAAGATGAGATTAATGCTTTGGTGAAGAATGGTACTTGGAAAATTACAAAATTACCTACTGCGAAGAGACCCATGGGATGCAAGTGGGTGTTCACTATCAAACATAAAGCAAATTGTAGCATTGAAAGGTTTAAAGCTCGCCTGGTTGTTAAGGGTTTCATTCAGTCTTACGGGATAGATTATTAAGAGACATTTGCTCATGTTGTTAAACTCAACATCATCCGTGTTCTATTCTCTCTTGCCGCAAATCGAGACTGGCCATTGCACCAACTAGATGTTAAAAATGCTTTCTTGAATGGTGATCTAGAAGAAGAAGTTTATATGGATATTTCACCTGGCCTCGAGAATTCATCTAACATGACAAAGTATACAGACTCAAAAGATCTCTATATGGCCTTAAGTAATCTCCACGTGCATGGTTTGGAAAATTCACTAAATCAATCATTCAAAATAGCTATACTCAATGTCAGATAGATCACACATTATTTGTCAAACTCTCATCAGATAAAAGGATAGTTATCCTAATTGTTTATGTTGATGATATAATACTGACAGACAATTACAGGAAGGAACTGGAAAGGTTGAAAAGTTTCTTATCAAAGGAATTTGAGATTAAAGGTCCCCGGTATCTCAAATATGTTCTTGGCATGGAAATTGCACGATCAAGACATGGCGTTATTGTTTCTCAATGTAAGTATGTTCTATATTTACTCAAGGATACAACAATGCTTGGTTGTAAACCGGCCTCAACTCCAATGGATTCTAACAAGAAAATTGGCTCAGGAATAGATAAGAAACCTATGGACATGGGGAGATACCAACGGCTAGTTGGACGCCTTATTTATTCATCTCACGCTAGACCTGATATTAGCTTTCCTGTTAGTGTGGTGAGTCAATACATGAATAATCCAACTGAGGAACACGTGAAAGCTGTTACAAGAATCCTTAGATATCTCAAGATGACTAGCAAAAGGTCTTCCTTTCAGAAAGAATGATAATAAAGAAATCAAAGTCTACACTGGTGCAGACTGGACAAGAGATGTAACAGATAGAAGGAGTACTTTAGGTTACTGTTCGTATGTTTAGAGCAATCTAGTAACATGGAGCGGTAAGAAACAGTCAGTTGTTTCTAGAAGCTCAACTGAAGCTGAATTTAAGCTCTAGCTCTCGGCATCTATGAAGTGATTTGTAACGACCCTGAATTTTAGTCATTTGATTTTTAATATTTGATTAATTTTAATTATTGAAATATTGGTTTAAAAGCTTTAAAACTTGAATTTTATTTTAAAGATCATTTAAAATCTTTGAATTGAGAATAAATATTTGAATAGTGATTTAAATATTGGGATTTTAAATTGAATATAAATTTAATGAGTTAATGGTCTTATTTAACCCATTTTTAATTAATAAATAATAACGGTGAATTCATTGTAAATTTATTTACAATAGTAAATGGTTCAAATAAATTATAAGAAAATTTATTTTTATTTTTAAGACTTGATTTTTATTGGCTTACTTCTAATTTAATTTTTTTACATAATTTTTAATTTGAAAAATAATTGAACTTCCGTTTGACGTATTTTACGGCAAACTTTGACATTTTTAAAATTTAATAGAATTTGATAACCGGTTTGTTTTATTACTTTTTTGGGATCATGTCACATTATTGTGCATGATCGTATTTTAATTTATGTCGTTCGCAACACGTACGCGAACGGGATATTATGTAGCGACGTACCCCAAAACTTAAAATTAAAACAACTTTGCCAAAGTTCTTTTACAATCCCATCCTTGACTGTTCTTTGCCCTAACAATTTGGTGGCTTTGCGTTAATTTGTTGTCCTTGCTTTTGTCCCATTGACTTGCTTTTCTTTGCTTTGATCCTTAAGTAACCTTGCCTATATATATATGTATATATATATATAAGAACACATATACATTCATTCTGGGAAGGAGGGACACGGGGAGATACACTTTCACATTTTACATTTCATTTCCACTTTCCACTTGACGCATTGCCCGCGTGTGTGTATAATATATGAAGACGCACATTCACTTGACGCATGAAGCATATAATCCACTTTTCATTTTCACATATTACTTTCATTTCCTCTTCTGAAACAAAATATAGAACAAAATCATTTTTACATTTTCTTACATGCGCATGCGAATGAACATAGTCACCTTTCATTTAATTAATCCCACAACCCCTTAAATACTAAGAGCTAGCAAAAGTCGTCAACATAAAAGTTGTAGAGGACGGAGAGAGCTACACTTTCCGTTCAAGTTGTACTAGAAATATTTGAGCCAAGAGGGAGATATGGAGGGTGGAAGTTTCAGGTTCAATTGTTTTGTGCTCGACAGTGAAAGGTGGAAACTTGAGGGGATGTGCGTGTGCATTTGTGTAGTGTTTCGGCCTTGTTCGCATGTTGGGCTGGAGTAGCTGTGGGCGTGAGTTGCATGCGTACGAGCATGGGTAGCAAGCGTGAAGAATGACAATGGAAGCAAGAGGCACATGCTTGTTTTTGATATGTGAAAGTGTATAGGCTTAGAATGTGTACAGGTGAAGAAGAGAGGAATGTTGGGCTTGGGCAGTGATTTTCATGAAGTAGTAGGTGAAGAGAAAATTTGAGAAGAGGCATGTGAGTTTGCATAAGGGTTTGGGCTTTGAACTTTTGTTTGGGCTTTGCTGGAGGAAGCGTTTGTATGTGAGAAAACATTTTAAAGTGATCGTTTTAATTTTATAAAATAAAGTGTTGACCATAAATTTAAGTATCTCATCCATTTTGGATCCGATTGACCTGCGGGTTTTTGCACTAGTTTCGTATGATCTAGTATAACATTTAGTGTAATTTGTGGGTGGATTTGTGATGTTAAAAATTATGACATATTAATAGGAAATAAATTTAATTACGTTGTTTTATTATTAATGTTGTAAAATATTCATGGGTATTATCTATTTGGCCAAATAAACATTATTATGTTAAAGTAAATTGAATAGAGAAATTTGGACACATGTTTAGTGGAATAAAACACCGTTTCGCTAATTAAATTAATTGGACATCTAATTAGCAGAATAAATCATCATTCTGCTATTCTATAGATTTTGATATCTAATTATATGTCGTTAATTGATAAACCACTTTGAATAAGTGATATGTTAACCAGTGATGGTTAATTATTGAATTTATTTACATAGTTGTTGGTTATGAAAATGTCAGTTATTAACTTAGAAAGTTAAATTGAATGATATGGTAGCTTGTTTAAGTAAAATTGTGATTGTCAAGCCTCTTTCCAAATTCTTAAAGTTGGGGATATAAATCAACTTTAAATTTAAAACAATTACAAGTGTTTTATATAATGATTACTTTATCAATAATATTTAAAGTCAACTTATTTATATTTTTAATATTGTTAAATTATTAAATTATATTCTAAATATGATTTAAAGTTATTTTATACTTTAATGATATTTAAGGTTATTTTATAATAATTTGATTTTAAAGTTAATTACCATTTAAAAGTTAATTATCATTTAAAAGTTAATTATTATTTAAAGTTATTATTTATTATTATTTTACATAATTATGTTTAAAGGTTAATTTATTATAATAATAATATTGTTTTAAAGTTAATCCATTGTTACAATAATATTGTTTTAAATTTGATTTACTATTATATCAATAATGTTTAAAGGTAATTAATCATTAAGTTCAATCGTTGTATTATTTTAACCGGTTTAAAAGTTTTATGTTATTAATGATTGTTTAAAGTATTATTTTACCAATGGTGTTTTAAGATAATTAATTGTTTTGTAAAAGGTGTTTTAATATAATTAATTGTTTTATAAAAGGCGTTTAAAAATATAAGCTGTTTATTTAAAAGAAAATCATTTTAAATTGAAAGACTTATATAAGGGTTTTATTTAAGGAAAGGAATTCATTAAAGAATCTATAGATTTGGAAAGAGATTTTGGAAATTGGATAGAAGTTTGGTTTAATGGTTTTTGATATTTATAAATAAACTTGAAGTTTATAAACGAAAGATTGTAAAGAGAATTGGAGATTTATAAAGAGTATTTTATATACAGATGGGAGATTTATAAAGAAATTTTACAAATAGATTTGGAAATTTATAAAGGAAATATTCATTTATAAAATAAAGAGTTGTATGAAAGGGAATGGTATTAGGGGTTACAAATATCTTTGTTTTAATGACATTTGGGTTTGATCATTTTAATATGATTTTAGAATAGAAAACCTCTCTGAATGTTTGTGATTATACTTAAACTATTTTATATATAAGTATGTCGAAAAGTTTCCAAGTTTTGAAAGGAATGGTTTGTGAACATATTTATACCGGTAACATAAGTATATGAATATTTTGATAAATTTTTTTAGAAAGATATTTAGTTTATGAAAGATAAATTTTTTTAGAAAGAGATTTAGTTTATGAAAGATAAATTTTAAAAGGTTTGGTGGTTTCATGGGAAATGTAATCTCTGTTTGAATGTTGTTTATTTAATGGTTAAATAGCCGACTATAACACCTTGGTCTAAATACGTAATTCTTATTAATTTTGGTGGTACAGAAATATTCACTACTTAACACCGAAGGATTTTAGCTTTGGGAATATCTAGGAAAAACACGGGAATTATATGATACAGTTACCGTCGGCGGTGTTATACTGTACGTATAAAATCGTTTTATTCTTCTAAGACAAATGATGAGGAGATCGTCCACATAAACGATTAGAGGATGATCTACGTTCTTATGTATTGTCTGGTTATTTTCAAAAGAACCGGTATTGAGCATTCTGAAAACTCGATGATTGGTTTTTGGAGCGTTCGGTAAGCGAGGGAGTGTACTCATAAGAGATGATTCGTACCGTAACCACTCCAAAAACCATATACGGTTCTATGAAGGAGTACTGTGATATATTGAGATTTTGGAATTTATGTGTGATTCCAAGACCTGTTGGAGTGTGGGAATGCATGTATGATTCCGAGATCTATTTTGAGATGTGCAAACCCATATGTGATTCCAAGTCCCGTTGGAGTATGGGAATCTATGTGTGATTTTGTTATCTGTTCAGTTGGCGTTGCATGAGCTGGAATGCCGGATGTAGTCTCATCAACGGTAATGAATAAAACCAGATATAAGATGCATGGCTAAGGGTTTAGCTAACCCATAAGAGTGCAGTCGTCTCCTTCCTAGAGTTACCTACAGTTGTTATGCATGCATGGAGCGATGCATTCAGCCCATGCGTAGCCAGCTATATATTTCCTACTTACATCACTAGAGATGTATTGTTGCTTCGGAAGGATAGCTCTAATACTTGTGCAGGAAGACCGCTCTCGAAGTACTGAGGGCACCTCCGTGGAATCATACACAATTAGCGAACGCGCCTTTACGATTTTGATTACATACCTAGTATTGTTGTGATGTACACTCTCAAGTACCATAGTTACTTGATTATTGATATTTTCGCCCTTAGACATTATTACAATATCACTGGATTTTCTATAGAAATGGTTTGGTTATCGTAAGGTAAAAACTCATATGTATTTATGTGCGGCGTGATCTTACGAGATACCTTTATTTTAAAAGGGTCTAAAACTTTAAAATCCATTTGGATGTGTTTTCCCATGCTGGTTTACCAGACTGATCCGGATGTTATTTTATTATAATGCTCGGGTCAGACCGACCATATTTACAGACTTGCTTTGGAGCTCAAGAGACAAGCTAGATGCCCAAGACGTATCTAGGTATTTCTTTATTTTTCGCTACATTGGTTGTTTTGTTTATAAGTAATTTGTGAGCACAGGTTGTTATAACTGTTCAGGCTGATCGTTTGTTTAGTATACTTTAATAGATGTATGTATGTTAAAGTTTTTCTTTGTGTAAAGGTCTGTTGTATATTATATGTTACTCGTCACGATGTGAAATTTTATTCTGTTTTTTCTTTCTTTTTTCCCAACAATCTGTCTTTCCAGCACTCGAATGCTCGACATGTGAATACCATTTATTAGTGTCGACTTCTGAAGGTCGAAAAGGTGGGTCGTTATAGGATTTGGCTAAAAGGTTACTTGGAGAACTGGGAGTATTTGCAGAAAAGTCTATATAGATGTTTTGTGACAATCAGGCTGCCATTAGTATCGCAAAAAATCATGTTCGTCACGATAGGACTAAGCATATTGAGATAGACACTTCATCACTGAGAAAATTGAAAACGCCATTGTTCAAACCATTTATACTCCATCAAAATTTCAAACAGCAGACATCCTCACCAAAGCTCTCCCAAGAACCAATTTTGAAGAATTAATGTGCAAGCTTGGGATGTTTGATATTCACAACCTAGCTTGAAGGGGAATGTGGATTTATTTTCTAAATTAGGAGATTGACCACAGCTGTAAATAGAAATTAGTTTGGTATTACTACCCAATATCCTTCTTTCTAGAACTAGGGGATTCGGATTTTATTTTATTCCTAGAATAAGCATATTGTATATATTTTCTCTTTTCCTTCTAGGTTATATATATTCCCTCATTTGAGATGATAAAATACCCAACAAATATTCTAAATCTCATAGTAACTGATAATTCTCAGTAGGTGACATGGTGGAAGTAAGCCCAACTAATCAACATTATGATCTAGTATCGTATGTCAATGTGTTGGCCTGCACATGTGATAAATAGCATTGAAGACGATCAATTATAGATACAAAATAAAAAGTCAAAAGTTCAGTAACAAGGCTACTCCAGTCAGTGTCAAGTGGTTTTTTTGAGTTGGAAAGTTATTGCGATTTTAACTGGTCACAACTCACAAGTATAAATTCATTTCACCTAATATTGATCATCAATTGCCTGTTGTACTTTCAAATATTACAACACTCCTATCGACAATTTAAGCTTATGATATCAACTACCCATTTTTTCAACGAATTGTGAAATTTGGCAATGACAAAAATATATTATTATTAAGTCAATTAAAAACTGCATTTCCTTATGACCAAGAAAGTAAAATTGAAGTAAAATAAAAGAAACAGTCTAAATTAAGTCTAAAAGAGTGGAAGAACTATAGATTAACCTTGGAATATACTGAAGAATACCCACTTGTCGCACATTACGCTCGTTCTTCTCAATTTGATTACATGCTTCATCGACAAACTAAATTGAAGAGCTAGATTTTGTTAGTTTGTGGCAGCATATGTAAATTAGTGGCTTCTGACTTGAAACAAAACCTTGCTAAACTGCATCGAGATCCGTGTTTCTAAGTCATCAAGCAACAATCTAACACATCCAGCTGTATCAGCTTTCTGACCAGAAAGATACTTCTCTGTAATTCCATGCATGGATATACATCGTAATGGATCAATTTTGAACCCCCAGTCAACCAATGCATAGAAGTCTTCCTGAAAAAAAAATCACAAGAAGCAAAATATATTATAATTGCATAAATACAAAAATATCATATAACATAACACTAGAGGATTATTTTCACAAAGTGCTTTCTTAGTTGCCTTTCTGAACTGTTTCCACAATTATAATTACAGTGTCAAGTGGTATTAATTTAAATGGTAAAAAACAACCTTACTCCGAATAATATATAATTTAGACACTTGACAACACATAATTAATCAGTACTTAAAAATGTGTTGTTGTCTGAAATGGGCTTCAATTTAGTTATAAGATGTAGGGCTAGGAAATTTTACCTAAAGCTTAATATTTTAAATATCAATAAGAAGTGAACAAACAACCAATGTTCCCGATTGTACTATGGTCCTGAGATCTGAAACATAATAACTAGTTTCATTAACGAACTTACAGGGATAGATAGACTTCTCATTCTTATTCTTGAGCCTGGGACTATACGACCTGAACTGTTTCCACAACGAAAATTTTGATTCAGTTATTTTCATAAAACCTGGGTTTTCCTCGATTGGGGGTGTATATTTTCTGGTTTTGATCGTTTTTAGGCAGCTGCATTTGTGAAAGATTATAAGACCTATGCTTGCAAATTTTTCGAAGTGCCGGTTTGAATTTTCAAAACAGATCAAAACGGTACAATGTAATGTTTATCGTATCTTTCAACCTGCCATTCATGGTTTGTGACTGTTTCTCAAATAAATAAATTGAAAAAAAAAATTCCAACTTTATCTGCTAAAATATTTTCAAATATTTCAAATTTAATAGTATAAGTTTAATTTTGTATTTTCTATTAAAAAAAGAATACAAATAAAATAATCATTTTATAGAGATGACATTTAAATGACTTTTCTTACAAAATATTAAAACAAACATACATCTTTCTTTTCAGAAGTCCTTAACCATCCCTTACATTATTCAAAATTCATGTAATTAACGTTATAACATCATCTACAGCCTTAATTTTAGCCAACTTTTGATTGCTGATTCCTGCCTCCATATTCCACTATAACACCCCTTACATCCCGCTATAACACCATCACTCGGTTCCTCATCAAAATCCGCACCAACCCACTCCTATCTAAGCTCCTCTAGTCGTTGTTTGTAGATGATCGAATTCTGACCATCTTTGGTTGGAATTGCAAATTCTGACCACCATAGATGTTGCTACGTCACGGGACCACCATCAACCTACTCCAAGTCAGGAGCCGCACATCAATGATATCCTTCATCGCCACGAAGAACGTCAAATCAAAGATCGTTTGAGTATAACCAAAATTCAGCATGCTGAACAAATATTTATCATGGAAATAACTGTCATGCAAAATATTTGCATGACAAATATTTTTTCCACAAAAATTTTGTGGAAATATGTGGAAATATGAGTTTTGTTGCATAACACTTTACTGTGCAAGCATTCCATGTATATTTGCAATGCAACACAAAAAAGAAATCACTTATTTGCGTTGTTGCACGAAAACAAGTACTGTCAGTTCAAATTTTTTGTATGGAAAGTAATTGATCTATAATTATTCTGCATGACACAGTAAATTTAAGCATGGAAAATATTTACATTACAAACTAACAGTAATTTTTTAAATATACAAGTAATGATTTTTTAGTACATTCGATTCAAGACTGGATATTCACAAACCATTCACAAAAATTTTACATTCAATAATGATCAAGAAGAAGTTGAAAATTTGATTTCAATATCGTTTTGACAAACTATTTCATACATATAAAAAGGGGGATTTGGTTTATGTTGTTATCATGAGAGGCATTTAAAATTATTGTTTTTTCAGAATAGAGACGTAGCCGAAACTTCCTAATTTAATTATTTTTGACAGTACTTATTATTATTTTCTTACATTTTATCTTTTATCTTTTTATTGACAATAATCTTTATTTAAAATTGACTATTTTTCAAAATGTAGTTTACTTGGATGCCTTTTAAGCTCACTTGTATTTTGGAAATTTTACTTGTTATATTATTTTGTTTTGTCGTAGCTTTTTGAATATAGATTTTTTAAAAGAAAAGGTTAATTTTTATTATATGTTTTTTTACAGATTCGCATGTATGTGTAATTTCATTATTAATAAAAAATAATCTTTAGAAAATAAACTACCGAGCATGATTTTATAGGTTATAAAACTGCTTGTAAATCTCCATATTGATACACTCATAAAGAGCAAAAAAGGTACTCTAGAAAACCCACCTAACTGCTGCTGTAAAACTCGTACAAGTCTCATAAACCAAAAAATATATATACAACACTGAAACATAAGGATTTCATGAACTTGATGAGTTGATATTTTAAGTTCTTAACACCCTAATAGTTTCAGAACTGGTTTTAAAAACTGACCTCGATTCCATCAAGTAATGATTTTAGGGATTCATTTAACGAACCCAGTTCAGAGCCTGTATAAATCATGAGAGAAAAATGTTCAAATGTGAACTTTCACAATGATAAGGAAAAATAAGTGTCATCTATATAGTAGATCAAATATGATTATAATATTGCCTTCAGTGTCATTTCCAGTGGATCCACTTTTATTATCACCATCAGAAGGGGTTGGAACTTCCAAGCACATGAAATGAGAAAAGAAAGAACTCTGCAGTAAAAACAAAAAAGCAAGTTATCTTTATTTCTATAGATATAAAAATATATGGGATGTACCTAACCTCTTCTGCAAGCATGGGAATGAAAGCAGTAAGCATTTTTGAGTATGCTTCAGAAACTGCAGAAGTATCTACATTTGACATCTGACTTGAGCCGGCAAATTGATCAAGTGATATAATATGACTCTTTGGTACTTTAGTACTAGCGCGAAGCTCATTTGAATACTCACGAGCCTTTAAATCAACCAAAGCACAAAGACTTGTTTACTATCCGGAAGCATACATCAATACTCAATATGACAAATTTGAAATTTTATGTTGACATGCACCCAACTTTAATATTCAATCTCATGAGGTTTAAGGAAATTGTATCCAATGATTACAATGAGTTGATCTACAAAATGTATTTCAGTTGTGCTATTTAAGGACAGATTTAGTGAAATTCAGCTTAAACTCTTATGTAGATAATATTGCACATTCAATAAGCATGTGTTGCCATCATGTTGCTCCACTTCAACTGTTTATGAAGGGTAACTAGGCCTATAGCTTCATGTTTTCTGCATTAGCCCAAAAGAGAAGATGAATCTGAATCATTGGTTTAAACATCTCTTTATAGCAGATGACTAGTGTTAACCCGCCTTTTGGCAAGGTCGTATACAGGCGGATTTAACTCAATGGATTGAACGGTTATCGAAGCTGAAATATTATGGTTTTGGTTCAAATGGATGGGTGGACAATCAATTACGGATAATAATTATGGATATGAAGTCGGGATTCAGCATGGTCGATGGGTAAACGACGCAGGTACTTGGAATATGGATTTCGGGAAAGGTCGGATTGCTTTGAGTCAGCCAAGGGGTTGCTTCGAGTCACCATGTGGTTTGCTTCGGGTCAGGAAAGTGTTTACTTTAGGTCATAACAGGATGTACTTCGGTCAGGTTGGCATTGGCATTGCTTCGGGTTCAGCTTCGAATCGGCATTGGTATTGCTTCGGGTTCTACTTCGGATCGGCACAGGCTTGACTTCAGGCTTCACTTTGGATCGACATTGAACTAGGGGTCGGCATTTACTTCGGGTCGGTAGTTGGTCCACTTGGGGTCGACATTGAGAAAAGATTTGAGTCGGCATGTTTGTTTGGGATCGGCATTGCTTGGGATCAGCATCAGGAAAACTTGGAGTCGGCATCAGAAAAACTTGGGGTCGGCATTGGACTTGGGGTCGACATTGATCTTACTTCGGGTCAACCACAGATTTGCTTCGGGTTTGCACTGAGTTTTCTCCGGGTCGACATGTTGTGTACTCCAGGTCGACATAGATTGATGAGTTGGGCTCGACGGTCGCGATGGTGGGCCCATGTAGGTGAGGAGGCCTTATAGCCGGGATTTCACCTATAACTACAGCAGGTGTAGCTTCAGAAAAGGAGGATTCTCATTCTGCTTCTCTTCAATTTCTACAAAAAGCTACTCTACCATTTTTGTTTCAGAAATTCTGGATTGTAACTGTAATCAAATTTCTGATAATAAAAATGAAATTTCTGGAGTGGATGTAGGCCGGAGTTAGCCGAACCACTATAAATCTTGTCTTTTTTGCTGCTTTCATTTTAATTTTGATTATTCTTCATATTATATTCTCCACTTATATTCTATCTATGATATGTGACTGGATATTGATGTTTTCACTTGCAATTGGGTGTTGATGGTCAATTTTGACGCCAACAGCTAGGTACCTTATAGGTGAGTTTAAAGTGGGTTGACTGGGTTGACAATCAACAAGAATAAAGAGATTGCTCAAGATAAACACCTTAGAGATAGGTTGAGAGCAAACAGACATAAAGACCCGTTTTGGTGAAATGAGTGAACATGAAGAGATCATTCATGAGTGTAAAGTGTAACAAGCAGCGGTGCTCGGGGTAGTGGGGTCATGAATGAGTGTGAGACCGGTTGGGTTGCTCATTTGAGTCGTAGGTGACCAGCAACTTTACTGTATGATCTTTTATACCTTGTGTAACGATCCGGAATTTTTTTCGCTTTGATTTGTGAATATTTAATTAATTTTAAATATTTAAATAATTAATTTTAAAAGCTTAAATAACTCATTTTTATTATTTAATAATGGTAGTGAACTCATTTTGGAAATTTGTTTTAAAAAATAATTAGTTCAGAGAAAAATCGAAGATTTTAACCGAAAATCGTTTTTCGCATTTTCGATTTTTCATCAAACAAAAGTTGTTCAAACTTATTATGCACACTAGTGTACATATGTGCACACACATATACAAATAACAAAGCACTTTGTATTAGTTAATTGATTAACTTAACCCACATTTTAGAAATAGTAATCTTATCTATATTCTTCATTTTTAGTTTTCCACTTTGTTTTGCTCCTTACTCTCCATATTCTTCATCTCCAAAACCATAACCAATCTATATTAAAACCTCTTCCTTTAGCTCCAAATTCAAAGTATAAACCCCCACTACCTTAGCTAACATCACCACCACCTCAAAGCTCTAAACTTTTGTGACATTCTCGCCCTTTTTACCCTAGGCCATATGCATTTAGTGGAGCCCGAGGCTTGTGTGTGCTTTTGTGTGATTGTGCAAAAGAGCGTGTCGCTTTTTGGTAATTTGGCATCGCGTTTTGGTAATTTGTTGCAAGTAGTAGTAAGCTTATGCTAGCATTGCGTCGCATTTGAAAGTGAGATTTCTTAAATTTTGCTATATGTTTTATTGATACTGAATAATGTAATGATTATTGAGTTGTTTTGATTATAATGGTGTATTCATATGTATGTATGTAAAGTATATGTGATTGGATTTGGAATTTTATTCCCGCTCGATTAGCGGAGGCATATGACTTGTATTTTGCAGGGGACTATGTGAAACACATAGGATTAAACATGGGATTATGGAAAAGTGCTGAAGTGGTTCATAGTGGAAAGACCACGACGAATACACTTTAAATATTTATGGAGGAATCCAACAGGACCCCTCGCAAATGTCAATTTTTCTTTACATTATTACTTACTATGTATGATGTGATGAAGTGGATGTTGTTGCTAGTCTACTTGCTATGATGATTTGCTTTTTTATGCCGCATTAAATCTCGTGTTTTCTTTTAAATGGTTTACTACTTTGTTTTCTTAAAGTGTTTAAAAATGGTTTTCGAAATTGACTTTTGTTTTTCAAACCTTTTTGGCAAAGGTATTTAAAGTGGTTTAAAATATAGAAAGAAAATGGTGTTTAAAAATTATTTGATTCACAAAACTACTTTTAAAAGTTATGGTCCATATAGCGATAGTCGTTATAAATGCAGTTTGAAAATCTATGTTCTTAGCGAAGTATAAAAGGTTATCTAATTCAGATATTTTACAAATTCTTTCGAATGTATTTATAAAAGTTGTATAAAAAATTTAAAGGGGTTAAAAGATTTAAATATATTTTTAAGAATTTATTTGAGTTATTTAAATAAGAAGTTTAAATTTTATAAAAGAAACTATTTTGTTTCAAAAGTGGAGTTTTGTTTATAAAGCAACCATCTTTAAGGAGATGTTTTAAATACAAGTTTCAAACTATGGTTTAAAGAGTTTTAAAATTAATTTTACAAGAGGAAGAAAGTATGTATAACAACATCATTGTAGTAATAAATGTTTCCCAGAAACGTAAAGAGAACATGGACTTATATTATAGTAAATGATTTCAAGAAAATTGGCAAGGAAGTTTGGTTTATAACACTTGGTTATTATTAAATAAATTGTTTACTTCATAAAAAGGAAAGATGTTGTCTTTTTAAATCAAACTTCGGTTTAAATAAGTGATTTTGGAAAATGTTTTAATAACAAGTATGTTGGAACACTCTGATCTTATTTTAATTTCTAGACTTCAAGGTATAGAAACTTGTTTCTATTTCGAAAGTTAGAAGTGAATGTCGAGTCAAGGTCTGAGAGGTAATAATACTCTCAATTGAACAGTTCTATCTCTAACAAATGAAAAGTACTAGTTTGAAATCGAAGACTAGTGATAAGTTTATGGAACTGGTTTTCAAACTGTTTTAAAAAGACTTTGTTTTATGCAATGGATTTCTTTGTCGTTGCCATTAAGTACCATAAAACTAATATGATAAGTAGAGATAAAATGTTGATGTGTTTATGGAAAGTAAGTCATCTTATATTTAGCACTAAAACCCGATGAGTAGATTTTCCTCTATCTGTGGGATTTAGAATCGAAGTGCTTTAACTAAGACAACGTCAGGTGCAACCAGTGCCCTGACTTACCTGGCTTCGATTTTAGGCGATGGATAAAAAAGTCAAAATGTCATAAGTGTGATAAGTATAAGAGGATTAATTTCTTTAAATAGGTCATGATTAAGCAAGTATATGGAAGGTACTTCGTCTTATATTCGATACTAAATTTCGAGGTATGAAAGCCCGTTTCTATCTGTGAAAATTTAAGAATGTACATCAAGGCAAGGGTAGTTCTCTAACTTGTCCGATTTCATTATTAACCGAGGGATAGTAAGGGGTTGAAATCAAAAAATGATGATAAGTATATGATGTTTGATTTTCCATATGCAAACTATATACTCACATCGGATAGTGGTTTGTCCACTATCGATAACTTGACCTATTTTGACTTAACAAGTACATGAAAGCTTCATGATTTCATGGTTTGAGATTCTCTCGGAAGAACTCATCCCGGTGAAATGTCTCTCGCTTTAAAAACGGATAAATGAGATCCCTTTAGGACTCTTATATTGTCTGGTTACTTCCAATGCAACTGGAATTGAGTCAACTGGGAAATATTAATTGTTGGTTCAGAGAGACGGAGATCGAATAAGTATAAGTTATTTAAAAACCACTTCGAACAGGCATACACGTTCGAATTAAAGACATCTTGAAGATGATGGAACGGAGTTCTTTGAAGTGCAAGGGCTAGTTCTAAGGGTAATTCCAAAAAATGATTTAGTAGAAGTAGTGTCTTCGGTTTGTTCATATCCTAAACAACTTGTATGAATGAATACTAACATTGCATTGTTGCCTAGAGAACGGTGCTAGCATTTCAAGTGGGATTTGCTGAAAAAGGCAATCGTTGTCTCGAGCCTCACACCCAGTAACGACCAAAACATGAGTTATGTCGCAGTGCTATGTGGATCGCATCTATTAGGGTATGGTCATCGTTTGATCTAGATCGGTATTTACGGATTTATGTATACTTCGGGCCTAGCACGGTTGTAAGTTGCAACCGAAGGATGATCATATTCGGTACTATCCAGGAAGAGGTAAACCGATCCTTATTTGTTGAGATGCAAGGTTTGCAACTTCGATACATTTTTTCTAAAGATGTATTGTACGGAAGGTAGTCTCATACATTGTATTGTATGAAATCCATTCTCCAATACGTGTTTTACGGACTTAGTTGTATACCAAATATGCTAGAATGTGAGGTGCAGGCAATTCAGCTATGTTATATATTTATTTTAAACCTTAAACATTATTATAATATCACTGGATTTTCTAATAAAATGGTTTGGTTACCGTAAGGTAAAAACTTATTCGTGTTTATGTACGGCGTGGTTTACGAGGCACATTTATTTTTTAAAGGTTCTATAACATTTTAAATCCATATTATCTGAGTCTCTCATGTTGGTTTACCAAAATGATCCAGATGTTATTTTCTTATAATACTTAGATCAGACTGTTATAACTGTCTAGGCTGATGATATGTTAGTTTACTCTGATTGTTGTATGTAAATAAAGATTTTCTTTTGTAAAGACCGATTGGATATTATATTACTCATTATGATGTGAGATTCTATTCTGTTTTTCTTTTCTTTCACCCAACAATCTGTCTTTCCGATATTTGAATGTTTGCACATGAATACTGTGGATGTATTAATGTTGACTTTTGAGGGTCGAAAAGGCGAGAGGTTACAGCTTGCATTGAACATTCTTACATATATGTGACCAGATGAGTGCTAGTTGACAATGGTGAGTTGATCAATGTGACATGAAGTGAGGGGTGATGGTGATACGTGAAGGAAAAGAGAGTACAAGACACTCAAGAATGGTGATGTTGAAAATTAATACTCTCACCATGGGTAGGATGGTGAAATATAAGATATGATTTATATAAATAAGTTGATGATGTAGGGTGGTCCATGCCACCTAGGAGCGAAGGTCTTATCGAGCATGCCATGGTGGCGAAATTGTGCCTAGAGACGATAAACAATGGGTAGCGCACCTGTGATTCAAGAGATGTTCGTCGAACCGATCACAGATCATAGCAATTAAGCGCACTGTAAAATGTGAAGAAGGCGGTGATTTGAACTTAGATTAGTGGAGTGGACTCATATATGTGATCTGTAGTTGAAGGTGTTTATACATGCATGCATGCATGCATACATGTATGTGTACATTTATATGAGTGTGCGTGCCCGCATGTAGAGATATAATATGTTGATGTTTCAGGTGATAACTGAGGATGACCTCACATAGACTTAGTTCCTAACTCGTATGTCCTTTCTCTGAATGATTTGCAGGTACTCTCTATGGGTAGATCGTGAGTCTCAAGAATCAAGATCAAATTTGAGAGAGCATAACGTGAAGTGCTAAGCTAGGCAAATTGGACTCGGAGGCAAACGAGGAGGTTGTGATTTGTTATCTTTACTAGACGATATTGTATTGAAGCCTATGTATGCTTCTGGACTGGAGCTTATGTACTAAGACTGTACTGGATGTGTAAATACTATGATGTATCCCCCCTGAGATCTGTGTATAGTTATGGCAGAGGTTTTATTATTAGTATAATTGTATAACGTATTTTAGTCTGTTCGAAATGCAGGAGTATGGCATATTCAGAGTATGTTGTTGTACATGTATAATTAGATTTGTGTACAAGTTTATTTTATATGTTAGAGCAGTTAACTAAACATTGCTTAAGTACCGGTTTAACGCCAGCCAAGTTAATAAAGCTAAGTGACAGGTTTATCGCCTCATCTCCTCTTTCACATAAAATAACGTTGCAACCAAAACTATTTCATCTTTTCATATAAGATGTTATTTTCTTCTCCAAGCAAATAAAATGAAGATTACTTGGAATTTAAGTTGCTATTTCCTTGTTGTTTACATTTTTTTATTTAATTAGTTGTAAACGATAAATTTGAAAATAGTAGAACATACGGTTATATGATAATCTTATTTGCATTCATTTTAAAAATTAGTTTCAATATTTGGATGCTGAGGTCAGTGTTTTGGTATTTTTGTTCGTATTTATTTATCATATAATTTAAATGTCTGAATTGGTTGACTAAACCTTCTAATCTACAATAGTCATTCTCATTGTATGATAGCGTAGTATAATCCTGACACCATGCTCATGTACACACAACATCATTCTCGAAATTTAGGGAAATATATCAATTTTTTGTAGGACGAAATATGCATGGCCTGACAAACAAAAAGAAATAAACTATGTTGAGTGCTCTCCTCGCTTTGGGACCACTCTTCCATCTAAAAAAAGAAAAGATATAAACTATGAGGTTGGCATCCAACTTTATGGGATATTTTTTTTCCATTTAGCCTCGTTTTAAAACTAATTATCGCAAATAGTCCAGATTTAAAACAAATATCAAATTTAGTCCTGTTTTGGCCAGCTCAGCTCCGAGCTGACCAAAATATACTGACGACTTTTCAAAAGTCGCCAGTTTTTTTTTTTTAACAATCACTCGGGCGACTTTTGGGAAGTCGCCCGTATGTTTTAAAACAAACAGGACGACTTTTGGGAAAATTTTAAACCCTTCCCTCTCCATCTCCAAAAACCCCCAATAGCCTCTATTTCGAAAATTTTGCCCAAATCCGAAAAAATTTAGCATTTTGTTCAACAAATTAAAAGATGGCAAGCTCTTCATTGAGGGATGTGACTCTAGGTATGGATAAATCAAAAAAATTTCAATTTAGGGTTTTGGAGAAAATTGCAAAATAATGGTTTTTAGAAATTGTTAGCAATCATTGATGGTTAAGGTATCTATGTATGGTTGAAATCATTGGTAAAATGTTGGAAAACAATATGTAAATTCCTAGTTTTGATGTTGGAAAATAAATATGAAAATCTTGTTAACTTGTATATGTGTAGATTACTCCAAGATGCTACCTGGACCTATTGATGGATCTGTCCTATATTTGCAACAACGGCATCGAACAAATAATCCGGAATTTGTCGCGGTAAAATTCTTAGTGTTCGAAATGTACAAATATCCAAAGGTATTGTATGTTACATGTTGATAATATTTTTGTGATATTTTGACAGAGTAATACTGCAGACAAAACTATAGATCATTCGTCTAAAATGAATAGAGTAACATCTGCTCATCCAGGCGTTATACAGTTGATAGACCAAGCCGGATTTGGACTGGTTTTTAGGGTGGGGCACATCCAGTTGGATCATCATCTTATCACCGCTTTGGTGGATAGATGAAGGCCAGAGACATCTACATTTCACCTACGAGCTGGAGAGATGACTATCACGTTGGGTGATGTTGCATGCTTACTTGGCATACCCATAGACGGTGCTCCGTTGACCAACCCCGATCCGGTTGATTATCTTAGTTTATGCCAAGAACACCTAGGTTTAACTCCTCCAGCGGAGGAGTGGTGGGGAAATGAAATGATACAAACAAGATGGTTTAGGCAACAATTGCGGACGACATACCAGCAGATGCCACAGAGATACAGATTCAGCAACGAGCCAGAGCCGTTATATTACATATTATTTGCTCGAGGTTGATATGCGATCATTCGAAGACACGGATATGGCTTAGATGGCTTCCATTTTTAGAAAACTTTGATGTTTGTCGCCAGTATTCGTGGGGCAGTACAGTTCTAGCGTATATGTACTGCGAGTTGACAAGGTTTGCTTTGCAAGAGAGCACAAGCATAGATGGTTGTGTGAGTTTAGTACAGGTATGTTCATTATTTACTTTCGCCGACAGTTATTCCATATTCTTTTATCCAACTGAAATCATGTGTCTAATTTTATTTACAGCTTTGGTGTTGGACTTATCTACCCGTGGGTAGAATAACGATGAGGAGGACGGTGATTGATTTATCATTGCCATACGGTGCTAAGTATAATTAATTATGTATTATACTAAGTATAGATGTTGGGATTTGAGAAGTCACACTTGAATATTTCTACAGGTGGGTAGGACCTAAAAGCACTGTATCATCGCCGAGGCGTCATATTGCCTTCTACCGTAATGAGTTCGATGTGCTAGACCCTCATTCTGTGACTTGGACCCCGTACGACGATGTGCTTGGACATCTTCCAAACTTATGTACCACTTCCATTCAGCTGTGGACTGCTCGGGTTCCTCTCATTTGCTTTAATGATGTCGCCTATCATCTTCCTGACCGAGTGATGAGGCTGTTTGGTATGGCCCAGCATTTATCGAAACAACCACCGCATTACGGGATTGATATTGAAGGTGGGGAGTATGCTATGGCGATTGAGACATGGAACGAGCGCTACATGCACACACAACAGGAACGCGAGTTCACATTAGACGAACAAGAATATCTGTCTTGGTACTGGAACATCACGCGTCGATATGTTTTTCGTGCCATCGATCCACCTGCAGCGCCTCCTGTTGTTGTAGACTCTTACACTCCCAGAGCACCCCTCGAAAGGAATGTGGTACGTAGTACATACAGTCTTTATTCCAATATTTGAAATTTATACTTTTTCTTGAACTTTATGTTATGGCAGGCGGACGACATTTACTGTGCGATCGAGATTGTGGACGAGCTTGCACAAGAGGTTCCTGAAAGGTCGTAGGGGAAATGCTTTAGTGTAAAACGCATCTTAGAATCTATTTTGGGAAGAAACAAGTTAACAAGACCAAGACCGCCTCCACCGCCTCCTCCACCTCCAGCACAGGCGCTCATCGAACATGCCATAGAAGCCCACGGCGTTCCTCCTACTACTCGTACGTATCAGCGACGGAGACATCGAAAAGGCGCTTCTTCATCTCAAGAAACACAGGTTGAAGTTGCTCCCGGCCCTTCATGGTCTATAGATCCTACGCAAACAAGTGAAGAGGAGGATTCGTCGGATGAAATTCCACTGTCTATGAGAAAACCAAGACGAATTCCACTAGAAGTTCGTAGGTTGAAGTAGTGAGGATAGTATAAGTTGTTGATATGCTTTGTATGGTTTTGTTTTGTTTAATGAATTGTTGAAATATTGGGATTAGTTGTTTTGTTGAATTGTTGGATGTCGAAATTGAAACTCAATTCCTGAATTGTAGGATGTTGGATTTTGAATTTAATTGTTGAATTAGTGGATGTTGTAATTGAGTTGTTGGATGGTTGAAGTTGATTGAAATGTTGAATTTCGAGTGTATGGTTTTTTGTTGAAGTAGTGTAAATGGTGATGCATGGTTTCTGTTCTGAAACCCTGCACATCTGGGATGACTTTTCAAAGTTGAACCTACAATATCGCAACGCACTATTGAATAACGGTGTACCGTTCGATAAGTTGAATCCTCGTACATTGTGGGAGGAGAAGTAAACAAATTTGGGTGTTCATTTATATGTAATTGAATTATATGTAATTGAAATTTGTATCGGTATTTATATGTAATTGAATTATGTATCGTTGAACAAGTATTCTAAAGAGTTATGTATCACTAGCTTACATTTGCATATGTTTACGTACCACATAACATTCATCATCTCAAACGAACATAGCACATGAAATAAAAACACAAACTGTTCTTACATAAACAACATACGGCTTACAAACATCAAACCAATAACAACACGCATACAAAAACTAAAAAACTGAATTACAACGGCTCCTTTTGTGACCGTGCAGACCACATTTACTGCATCTATTCGGCCTTGGAGGCTGCATCTCATCCATGACGCCTTTAATTCTAGTTGACTTAGGTCTTCCTGGAGCTCGCCTTGCGGGGGGTGGAAGTACCATTTGACCTTTGTGTGGAGACCAATACCTTTTATCGCGTACGGGATGAAATTCTGCAGAGTATGCCGCTAGGTAATTCTGAACGGAGTACCAATGTGATGCAAAATCATGATGAGCTCTGTTTGCACCATTGGCCACCGACGAACAAGCAGCCATCACATGGGTGCAGGGGAGATGCTGCAGTAATGTGATGTTGCATGTACATGAACAAGTGTTACCATCAATTATAACTTTGAATTCATCTCCGAAGTAATGAATCACTTGCCATTCAATTTGACTGAAACGTACAATCCGGCAACGTCTAGCTTCGCTTGCTCTCTCCGCTATTTTTGCTTCCCATTTTGACGTGACACGAAGTGTGGAATTCTTAGCTAACTCTCTTCTTTGGCAAAAGTAATCAACGGATCGATAGAAGGTACGTGCAACAAGTGCTGTAATAAGCAAAGATCTTGCACCCCTTAGTACACCATTAAAACTTTCTGACGCATTTGTCGTCATAACATGAAAACGACTGCCATCATCTTTACATAATGCCCAATTTTCCTCCTTTCCACCCAAACTTTTCTCTCTCCAGTTGTTTGCTCTTATACTGCTGGTTTTAATTTCTTCACGAATCTTTAAATACTCAATCTCCTCAGAGGCACATGCAGCAGCGTAGAATAAACCGATCAATCGTTTGTCTCTAAAACCCGCTGCTTGAAAATTTGCTTTCAAATGTCTGGCACAATATCTATGTTTATGTGGGGCTAGCCATTTGCTCTGCAACGCTGTAGGTATTTCTTTCATTCTATCAGAAATGAAAGTAATACGACGATTGTTCACGCTGTGAATGAACCTTTGCATGAACGCGAAAAATCAACCCCAACTATCAATGGATTCGATCTCAACGATGCCAAATGCCAAGGGATATAGCTGACCATTTGCATCAACAGCAATTGCAACAAGTAAGGTGCCTTTGTATTTTCCATATAGATGTGTACCATCTATGCAAAGCAAAGGTCGACAATGGACAAATCCCTCAATACATGGCCCAAATGATCAAAATGCACGATCAAAAACTCCATACTCATCAGTAGTCACATGTCCTACACTTCCTGGATTTGTTTTGCATATTTCACCAAAGTATTGTCATAGGTTGAAATATGACTCTGTCCAATCGCCGTAAATTCGTTCAACTGCCTTGCTCAATGCTATCTATGCTTTCAGATAGCTAATTTTTATAAATAATTGTTCCTCCATTAGAACTTGCAACGTTCCGGCTGTAATGTTCAAATCAGATTTCACAAAAGGAATGATCTTCGATACCATAAAGAATGATGTAGCTTGCCTATGGTTTGAGTTCACTGTAGGGTTAACGCATGTATGATCACTAGGATATTTTTTAATAACCCACCATCCACTCTATGTCTTTTTTGAGTCAATAGCATGTATTCTCCAAGGACAACTGTCATCGACGTTGCAAATGGCGGTGTATTTTGCTTTGTTCGACCTTATTGGCTTAAAGGACACCGCATGTAAGATTGACCATTCTGATAGTTGTTGAAGAAATTTAGTTTTACTCTCAAACACCATGCCAACTTTGAAACCGGTTTGTACGCTGCAGGATAAAAATAATTCGTTGTTGAAGTTTACAGTTGCTACAATTGACTTAGCCATAATTTGTGCACTGCACAAATCATCATCCAACGGTATCTCCATTTCTGGTTCATCATTGTCCACACAATCTGCTTCTGCACCTCCAAAATCATAGACTAGTGGATCATTGTTCACTTGCATATTTTACACCCAGGTTGTATCAACCTCTGGTATTGACACAACAGACATACTATCAACTGCAGGAACATCTTCAGCTTGTACATCTTCTTCATCATCTACATTCATATCATCATTGCACATAGTTTGACCTACTGGTTCATTCGGTGGTTGGACGTATGACTGTGTAGTAGTGTTGTTTGATGCGCAGCTGCAGTTAATTAATACATCAATTTTAGTTTATTTCTTCATACCAACAATTTTACAGCATATTGCAATATTTAACTTACTTTTGACTTAAATGGTAAAATTCGGGCGGAGTTGGCTGCATTCGTTCATTTGTACGGCTACTCGATGCTCTAGCACTTCTTTGAGTGGAATTCTGAATTGGATGAAAACCATAATACATTTGTTGCTGCAAACTCGTGAATGGATGAAAACCATAATACATTTGTTGTTGCCCGTGTTGCGATATGGGCTGAGTCGGATTGCTAAAACTAGATGACGGAATTCCTTGCCCAATACTCATGTTCCCCACCATTCTAGAATATTCTTCAACGCCAAAATTTGTTACGGGTGCCGGTGTTGGTTGTTCTGCAACCAATCTTCTTTTTTTTCCAACAAACAACTCAATAGATTTGGTCGAGGCAGCAAACATTAATTCAACATCGTCGTCGTCAACAATTTTGATTGCTTTGGATCCGGAATCTGTTGGCCAATTGCAAACTATATCAATCTCGTACTCTTCTGATTTTATCTTTGTTGCTTTATAAACCGACTCTTTCAATTGTTCAAAAGTAGATCCTCTTCGAACTTTAGCCGGTTTGTAAGATCCACCAAGATATTTCCCACACATTAAATCGTCAATAACCAATTCACCATCAAAATAGCATATGATTGGAATAAAATTAGGAGTCATTCTACATCAACCGAAAAAAATTTAGTTTGCAAACTAATTTCAAAACTTAGGGTTTCTATTGCATACCTTGATTGGATTCGACCGTACGATGCTTTGTTATGCTTGAGGTAGATCTTCGAAATCTATTACTTTTAACGATATTAAATGAAAATTAATTAGGTTTTAAAAAAAATTGAGGTAGGGAGTATTGGGGGTTTTTGGAGATGGAAATGGAAGGGTTTAAAATGAAGGAGGAAGAAATGGGGGCTCTGGTTTTGTTACAGAACCCCATATTGGCTTAATTTTTTATTTTAACAATCACTCGGCGACTTTCCAAAAGTCGCCTGTATGTTTTAAAACAAACAGGGCGACTTTTGGAAAATCGCCTACTGGCGACTTTTGGGAAGTCGCCTTCGCCCTGTTTGTTTTAAAACATACAGGCGACTTTTGGGAAGTCGCCGAGTGATTGTTAAAATAAAAAATTAAAACTGGCGACTTTTGAAAAGTCGCCAGTATATTTTGGCCAGCTCGGAGCTGAGCTGGTCAAAACAGGGCTAAATTTGATATTTGTTTTAAAACTGGGCTATTTGCGATAATTTGTTTTAAAACGAGGCTAAATGGAAAAAAATCCAACTTTATAAGAAAACAAATTTGACTTGATATACCTGTGTACACTCAAAAACAACCTCGTAATATCATGACAAAACTAAATAGAAAACATTGATTTTGAAATGAAAGGAATGTTCACGAATACATCCTTCAATTTTATAAGTGAAAAAACATTTTTTCTTAACACCATGACCACCCCCATGCAGAAAAGCACTTATGCGCACATGGATAACTTTCTAGAAATAGAAATTCTAAACATAAAAAATTTGGGTTCTTAAAACCAAGGTTTGAAGTTTCAATGAAACTTTGGATATTTCGACTGTTACAATTGGGACAGAAATAAAACAGATCGAAAATTCGGTTCTGATTAACAATAAGCAGTAAGGATCTGCTCTTAGGTTTTGTAGTGGTGAATATGAGGGATTTTGAGATTCGATAGGTTTTCATAAGGTGCTTTTAAAACCAACAAACACGTACTCACGAATTAATTATTAACCGGGGTTTTAGAAGTTTAATTACAAAAATAAAGTTACTTTATACCCTTCCAATTAGTATAAAAACCAAAATAAGATCAGGCTATGATGGTATAATTGGAATAAATTAAAAACCACTGTTTTAACAGACTTAAAAACGGAATCAAATTATTACTACACCAGTTTTAGTTGGTTCTATTACAAAACAGAACCAATGGTTGAAAAAATTCAAAAAACGTTTTCCCAACATCTCAAAAATAGAACCAACCAAAAACGATCAAAATACAATAAACTTAGAAGCAGAGCATAAATTGATCATAAACAGTTAATTAAAAGAAAACTATTAATAGAAAAGTACCGGTTTTAAAAAGAATTAAGAAGATGAAGTTATAATTTATTTGGGATTGGTTATCATTTGTTACCCAGCTCAACTCATATTGTTTTGTTTAGCATGTTTAAGTTGTATTTAAATGTTGTTTTTTACATTTTATTATTTATTTATGTTATAAATATTTATTAAAAGTAACCAGTATAGGCATCTAATCTTCTTTTTTATAATTGAGAAGATAATACATATTTATTTTAGTAAATACATCATTTATGCATGCATTTCTTTATAAGATATACCAAGTCTAAACCCAAAACTATAATCGAAATTTATGGACTTTTGAAACCAATCAAAATTCCTAATTTATCAAGGTCCGAGAGCAAATTGAAATCTTGATCTTTCTTTGAACTGAGGAATATGTTTTAGTTTGGAAAATATGCGAAGGAAGATAGATGATGACTCTTTGGATTATACAAAATATTTCCATGACTTAGTATGAACTATGAATATTCCAATATTTTTGTGATATGGTTTGCCGAGAACTTCAGCGATTATGATAAAATTTGAAGTTCAATGTTGTAGACTTTATTTTGTTGGAGTAAAGTTATAAAAATAAAAAAAACTTGGGGTGGGTGGGTGTAGCAGACCCTGGTAATAAAGTATATGCTTTTGAATATTTGCAAGCAGTATCTATATCTAATACAGGTTTGTTATGTAATATCATGTTCCAAAAGATTATAATTGTTTATTTTATAAGACATAAGAGACAATATTCGTATTTACCTCCCGCCGTAACAGCAAATTAAGACCATGACAGTAAGCTGTTCTTACAACACGTAGAGAATTCTTGTCAAGGCTCTGTATAGTGTAAAATTGAGATGAAAGTGTAATGAAGGAAAAGAGCAATAACAATTATGAGCTAATGTTTTCCGGTAATAAATCAACCTTTAGTTGTTGCAAAAGTCGTGCATAAACGCGACACTTAAATCTTAACTCTGCATGATCAGGCCTCCTTAGTTGACCTCTCTGTTTGAATAGAACAATGCAGTTTAGTTTTATTGGATAAGGTTCATAAGCATCACAACAATGTACATTCTTCACCCAGAAAATGTACCTCAGAGAAAAAACTCTTTTCGCTTATCATAAAATCCACCATGGTATCAAAGTAGTTCCTTAAATATTCTGATGCTCTCCGAGCAAATGTGCTTCTCAAGATTTCTACCTGAGCGCGTTTTTCCTTAACCTGATCAAATAAGGGTAATTATTTGATGATAATATTATATACTAATATTTGGAAGTATAGGTGTCTGTGATATATGACAAGTTGTATAACATTGATGTTTGCACGTTCTAGCATGGACCCACCTATATCCTTACAATCCGAGAGCTTTGTATTATAGTTCACACGCACACATCCTATCACCAGTCATAACATTTGCAACAGTATAAGATATAAGATCCGGATTTTCAATGATGACACTAGGCATTATGGAGCAAAACTAATGAAACTCAGATTCTGATAACATGGTTTTATTAGGATTAAGGTTTTAAGAAATACATGTACAAATTGAAGCAATCAGAGTTGTCAGGGGGGGTAAGAGCTGTGTGTGTACTTCAAATTCAATAAGCAAAATTTCAGAGCTGCTCATCATAAGATTCACATATCCGTATAGACTCTAGATTCTTGACTTATATTAATATTTATTTTTCTTTATCCCTTGTAATTCCCTTTTTCATCATATTAAAACATGAATACATGATATGAATATAAAACGTCCACCTCTGTTAAATAGCTTATGAATATCATGCGATGTTAATAAGTTATGAGACTCATATACAACAACAACAACAACAACTAAGCCATTATTTCCAAACAAGTTGGGGTCGGCTAGAGATGGAACCCAAAACTAAATGAAAAAATCAATTTAAAAGTTATAATAATAACAATAGCAATAACAATAATAAAATAAAGCCAAATAAGTAAATTAATAATAATAACTAAGTAAAGTAAAATAAAATAAAAATATATATGTATATATATATATATGAGGAATGATAATAATAATACTAATAGTGATAATGATACTAATAGTAATATTGGTCAAAGACCAAACCTACGTCTTAGGCTCATGTTTCCTAGTTCTATAATCTAGAACTTATAAAACTCAACGCTCATGGTTCTGGTACGTGAATCGCTAATTTCCACTCGCTCCGATCCGTCACCAGCTCTTCAGATATACCACAATCCTTCAAATCCCTTTTTACTACTTCCTCCCATGTCAACCTTGATCGACCTCTACCTCTCTTTGAGCATTCAACACGGCTTATAATTCCAACACGCACAGGTGCCTCGGACGGCCTTCGTTGAAGATGTCCAAACCATCTTAAGCGATGTTGAATTAGCTTCTCCTCAATCGGTGCTACTTCAAGTTTATCACGTATATCATCATTTCTAATTCGGTCTCTTCTTGTATGACCGCAGCTCCATCGTAGCATACGCATCTCTGCTACGCTTATCTTTTGGACGTGTTAGCTTTTAGTAGGCCAACATTCTGCACCATACAACATCGCAGGTCTGATTGCCGTTTTGTAGAACTTTCCTTTAAACTTTTGTGGGACCTACCTGTCACAAAGAATCTCAGACGTTTGTCGCCATTTCACCCATCCCGTTCGAATTCTAAAACTAACATCTTCATCAATCTCACCATTATACTGTAACATTGATCCTAGGTATCGAAATGATTCCTTCTTGGGAACTATTTGTCCAGCCAGAGTGATATCTCCATCTTTCGACCTGACACCGCTGAACCTGCACTTCATACTCTGTTTTAGTTTTGCTAAGCCTAAAACCTTTTGGTTCTAAAGTCTGTCTCCACAGCTTCAGTTGTCTATCAACATCAATCTTACTTTCATCAATTAACACAACATCATCAGCAAATAGCATACACAAGAAATCTCACCTTGTATACCCTTCGTAACCTCATCCATCACTAGAGCAAAAATATAGGGGCTCAAAGCTGACCCTTGATGTAATCCTATGTTAATGGGAAAATCACCGGTTGCACCATTGCATGCTGTGACACTAGTCACAACATCATCGTACATATCCTTGATAAGTGTAATGTACTTTGTTGGGACTCTCTTCTTTTCCAGGGCCCACCACATCACCTTTCGCGGTATCTTGTCATAAGTTTTCTCCAAATCGATAAATACCATGTGTAGATCCTTCTTTTGCTCCCTAAACCTCTCCATAAGTTGTCTTATCAAGAAAATCGCCTCTGTGGTCGACCTTCCAGGCATGAAGGCAAATAGGTTTTTTGAAACACTTGTCATTCTTCTTAGTCTATGCTCAATGACTCTCTTCCTAAACCTCATATGATCCACCAATTTTTTTTGGGAAATGCAAGCTGGATAACAGTTTGTCCAAAAAAAGATTAAAAAAACATTCATGCTTTTTTTTTAAAAAAAGGAAGGGAAAAAAAATACATATCTATAACTAATAGAAACAAAAGTGTAGGCGTTTACGTGGAAGTAATATAAGTACTTACAGCTCGCATATTTGAATAGTATGGATCTGAATTCAGCTCTTCAAGAGAGCGTATGGCACCAGTTAGCCACTCACATGCTTCAATACATTTTACAACACGAACCTCATCCAATGAGCCTCCAGTTAGACATGTTGCATACTGTCATCCATAACATTTTATAAATATAATCTTGAAATTTAGTTAATACAGATGAATCGATAGAAAAATAAAAATGAAAAATAAAAACAAAAACCCATATAATGCTTTTCAGAGCTGCACCTCAGGTGATATAGACAGCCGCTCCATTAACTTATCGAGCTCCTCTATGAGCGCTTTATTACTTACAGACTGCAACTCCAACTTATTATTTCGATTTTCAATCTGCATTGTAAGAATGAAACAAATAAAAAAGTTAGACTGGTATAGACTGCCAGGCATTCCTTATCTTCCAAGAATGGGATAAGCGAAAAGTTAAACATTGGTGATTGCTAATTGCCTCCAGCTGTAATATTAAGCGAAAGTATTAACAAACACAGGAAAAAGCCCGTGCTTCGCACATGTACCAAACTTGGATGTTCAATTTGATGTATGTCAAATTCAATATAAAAAAAATCAAATTTACAAATTTCAAAATGAAATTAACAACTCAAATTCAAACTTAAAGATTCAATTTTTCAAATTTTGAAAGTTTAAATTTTTTAATTCCATGTTAATTTAGAAAGTTCAAATTCAAATTTTCGGACTCAAAATAAAATAAAATAAAATAAATTCAAAATTCAAACTTAATATTTTATAAATTTTAATTTAATTTCAAATTTCAAATTCAAAACTCAAAACTCAAAATTCAAAATTTCAGTTTCAAACTTTCAATTTCAAATTTCCAAAATTTGGATTTCAAAATTCCTAATTTGAATTTGAAACTTTAAATGTTTTTTTAAATTCAAATTGAAAATTCAAATTCCAATATTCCAAATTCAAATTCAAAATAAAAAAACATCATACTAAAAAATAAAAAAAGTTGAATTTTCAGACTTAAAATTTCAAATTCATAATTTTAAATTTTCAAAGCTCGAAATGTTAAACTCAATTTCAGATTTCAAATTTTCAAAATCTAAGTTTTCAGATTATTCAATTTCAATTTCAAATTAGAAAACTTCAAATTCAAAATCCAATTTCAAAATTTTAAATTTTACAACTTAAAACTTTCGCTTTCCATACTTAATAAGTCAAAAACTCGTCGATTGAATTTTTTTTACTTTCTAAAAGCAAAAGTGGTTTAAAATAAGCAAAAATCATTTTGCCTTTGTTTATCAAACTGGTCCTTAATTAGCTAGAGTAGTGGAGTAATTCTAACAATAACTTAAGCATTCAAATAGCTAGCTAAGAAAAACACTTAACATTTTTTCCTTTTCTAGAAATTTTGCAAAATGAGGACATGTAAATATATAAAGATGGATATTGGTTTGTTAAAGAAAAAGAAAACCAAATAATTTTAATTCAAAAGGCAATATAAATAGATTCAGGTAAAATAATGAAACATTTGGAAGAACTTTTTATTTTAGTAATAATATATTTCTAAGAGCCACTTGATTAGGCACTTAATTAGCAAAAACCCTTATGGCTAATCGTATAAATAAAGCCTTTCAAATTGCCTAACTTGATTGAACTAACAAAACTATGTAGAACCTAAACAGAACTATGCGATGACATTTGAAGGTGTACTTCCAAGCGTGCTGTGTGCAGATTCCAGTAAGTAATTAACATGTAGTAACACAAATATCTGCACATATACGTTGTTGTAAATATTAAGAGGTTTGTTGACATATGCTCATTAGGCACATGTTTAAAACCAAAAAAAATAAAAAAATAAAAAATAAAAATAAAAATAAATGTATGAAACCAAAATTAGCCTTTTAATTATGAAGTGCACACAAATTCCATACAAACAACATTCCTGGTTTCCAAGCAACGTTAACATATGTCTAATGGACATATATTAACATTTTTTTCATCACTTAATGCAAGATTTAGAAGAAGAAGAAAAACAAGACTTTGTTGCTATGCTAGTATATGTAGAAAGTAGTGTTCCTGCTTACGATTAAAAGTCTTATAAGTGCTCCAGTAATATAATTGGTTATATATTTCATATATCCCAAAATCATTTTTTTCCACAACTGTAATTTTCTTTCCTTTGATCGTCCTCATTTGATTCTCATGATATCATAATAGGAAATCATTTTCAGAGGAAATAAAATATTAACTAATATTCATTTCAGTGTTAGGGCTTTTAGTTATAAAGAATCCCATTTTAGATACGACAAAGCCACGGTAATAATATTCCATTAATTAATTTAACAAAAATATGTGGTCAGATCAAACATGATCACTTATAAACATTAAAAGAAGAACTTTATTTTTAGGCTCGAGAAAAAAAAACCTATTTCAACTTTAGGCCTCGTTCAAAACTTATTACAAATACAGAAATCGTTTTCACTATGTTAGCATTTTATATTTTATATTTGCGCAATTTCAGAACAAATTATTTTAAAAAAGAATTGTACTTTCGAAGTGCGCAAGTACAAACAACAAATTTGTTCTTGCGTACTTTAAAATTGCGCAAGCACAAACCCTAGCCTAGTAAAAACCAAGCCTATTTTTGTAATAAGTTTGAAACTACGCCTAAAGTTGAAATAGGTTTTTTCTTTCTCAAGCCTAAAACTGAAATTTGTCCTTATAAAGGAAAATATAAACAAAAATTAGAAAAACCATTACACTAGATCTATATTAACTGGGTGCATTTATTAAATTACATTCTTATTAAATTACGAAATATACCGATTCAATGTCCTCTCTCATATGCCTTAGCTTCACATTGAATATACCTAGCCATTCATCCATATCCTCAACACAAATAGTAGTTGCTTCGAGTCCTTGTAATACCTGCAACTCATGATAATAATTGTTATAAGAAAAAAGCTGGTTGATAGTACTGCCATTTAAAACCTCTTTGTCGGAAATTTGAGCATCAAAGTAACAATTACAGCAATATCAAATATTAAAAAAAATACAACAGTCCACTTAGATTGTTGCTTGCCTAAATTCATCTTTTTTCTACTAAAGTTTCCTTCCTACATCAGTTCTCCAATGAAGGTAATAAGAACTGGCAGTTTTTAATTATTAACGTATCTTGGTTGATACAATATAGAAAGATGTGACTTTTACAATTAGGAAATAGTATATTACCGACCTCGTCTATTAAAGGTTCACTTTCAAGAAGGGCATGAACATTAGCCGCTTCCAGTGCATGAAGCTCTCGTTTTAGTCTTTCAGAAAATGCTTCTGCTTCACCGATGCCCATAACATAGCTGCATCCACATAATAAATTATTTTGGACAAACTTACAAATCTGAATAACAGGGTTCCTAGTTCTATTTACAATTTCCCACGACTAAATGCAAAACATGTATCGGTTCAAAATACCTAAGTATGAAAGCATTTTTGTCCACTCCCTTTTCAAAAGGGTGAGCATAGCTCCTCATGATGAGGTGTAGGATTTAATTTGGACAGGTGGTGGGTCTCTTCAATAATAAGATCTTGATCATTAGGAGTTATGTTCTTTCCCCTTGTAAATAGAGTGAACAAAGTTGTATTCCTTAATATGTCTTCTTTTATAAGAATAAGAGTGGTACTTCATTCAAACGAAGCATTCATTTGATGTCTCGGGGGGTTTGAACCCAAGAACTCTAAAATCTCAGTTTAGAGCGTCTTATCACTTGCCACATGAGCTAGTGGTCCGTGACCCTTAATATACCTTTTTAACCAAAATATAATTAAGAAGGTGAATAAAAGCAATCCTGTGTAGTCCATCACATACACATAGGTTTTTGCATAGAGTTAGAACTAGGACGGATAGACTGGTTAGTCAATTTGTCAACTATATTCCTAGAAACAGTTTAACCAAAAGTGAATTTCTTAAAAATGCACAGTAAAAAGATAATGTTTCTGGTTTCAGTAATGCTCTTCTATGATAAAAGTGCCCTTGTAGAGTGGCCAGAAGTACTTTTGACGTGAAACATCTTCTGGCAGAAGTGGTTCTGGGTTATTAAGAACAACTACCAAGCAATAGAAAAGGCACTGCATATAGAAATATTTTTGTGCAACCGATTAGAGAAAACAAAATTTTAACTGATGTGTCGAGGAAACCCTGTGAGATATAGATAAATACAAGTTTACAGTGTATCTGACGAAAGACCACGTTCAAATATGAAACTTTTACGTTTGCTCTCTTCCTATTCTTTCATTCTTATCCAAAAATGATCAAACAGTCGACAATACAATTGAAAATCAATGAAATGGTATATCAAACTTTTACGTTTGCTCTCTTCATATTCTTTCATTCTTATCCAAAAATGATCAAACAGTCGACAATACAATTGAAAATCAATGAAATGGTATATCAGCCAAGATGTGAAACATCTGATTTACCAAACTTAAGAAAATGTTGATAAAAATATCAATTTTGAAAGGTAACATGTGATAAACTACCAATTAACATTAAAACGCACTTAAAACTTTTTTTTTCTTTTCCTTCTGCTGTATTGAGAAAGGGTGGACCATAAGAAGAGGTTATGAGAAGGACTAATCTAGGAAGCAGCATCACAATTTTATCATTTTTAAAGTAGTTAATTAATAATGATTATTCAAATAAACTTTTTGCCTAGACCATGACATAAAGGAAGAAGGTCAAAAGTATTCCATTAGTAATATTGACTTCTGTAGAAGGATGGTGTAGCATACATACGTTCCAAGAAGAGCCTCCATGTCTTCTTCCTCGGCTTGTGAAACAAGATCTTTTTCAACGGTAACTTGTGAATCATTTTGTGCTATATCAGTTGTTGTGTGTCCTTCTTGACTTGTTACTTGATTAGTAACAGTAGATGTATTTTCCTGACAATTGAAATGGTGAGATCTCTAATTCAATAAGTAAAGCAGTTTATCAACCAAAATACGGTTGGTTAATATATGGAAATAGCCATATCCATATTAAAACCAGAAACTATAGAAGAACAAAAACAAGTCAGGGAATGTTGAGACAAAATAAGCATTAGGTAAGGGCAACTGCGAATAAGGTTAAACTCATATAACAAACCTAAGGTTGCATGTTCTAGCCTTTGGAAAAGGATCGGTGAATATTTCAAAATAAAATTCTGGTATTTGAAATACATCCAACAGTTATATATTCAAAATAAAATTCTGGTATTTCATCCAACAATTAAGAAATGCAACGATTAATTTCCTATGCCTTATGGTAAGGTTACCCTCAATGCAATAATACGTCATAAAATGATTAGTTATCGGAAATTTACAATATGTTGATTTTGCTATTTTGCTCTTACTTTAAATGAAGTTGACTTTTTTTTTGCGACCAAGTCTAATGTATTTCTGACCAGATATTCGTAAGGTCTCACGTCGCCTAATATGATACGGGCGATGCCTATATAACCAATTAGGCACCCTTCTCTTCCAACTTAGCTTTTGGGGGGTGAGTTCTACCTAATTTGATTTATAACAAATGGTATCAAAGTGTAACACGACGACAGAGAAAGTTCAAAATCCGTTGGCGTCATGTATGAGCATGGACGAAATGTATGGTTGTGACGTCACTACTCTATTAGACATTGATATTTTATGAACAGTGTCAGTGCGATAGAGCACCGACATGGGCGTCGGACTTTGAAATCATAGTGGTATGAAAGGTCTCATCGCCTAATATGGTATGAGCGACTACTATATAAACAATTAAACATCATCCTCTTACAAGCTAGCCTTTGGGGTAAGTTATACCTAGTTAGAGCTGGTAATCGAGCCAAGCAAGAGAGTTGACGAGCTAAGGTCAGCAGGGCAACTCGTTTAACAACTGAGGTAATATGCCAGAATCCATACCTTGGCTTCCAAAGGGTCAACCCTAACCATAGCTCAGTTGACCCTAGTAAGCCAAAATAACATTAAATTCTAAAGATGTAAAAACGTGGTAGTAAAAAGATCAAGAAAATATAAACGAATATCAATTTGTTTACATAATGGAAACAAAGTTGATTTAATGAAAAACGAGAATAGTGTTGGTGAGAAGTCGCCTCATAATTTCTAATGAGAAGCCAAATGTGTAAGGTTGCAATTGGTTACTACGAGTATACCAGAAATTTAATAACCAATTGCAATCTTATATGTAGGCGGCTTCTCGCTAATATATATAGGATTCCAACGGCTCAATCCTAGCTCAGTTGACCCTAGTAAACCAAAATAGCATTAAATTTTTGAGATAAAAAGATATGGTACTAAAAATCAAGAAAATATAAACAGATATCAATTTGTTTAAATAATGGAAACAAAGTTGACTTAAAAAAAGAGAATGGTGTTGGTGAGAAGTCGCTTCATGATTTCTAAAGAGAAGCCAAATGTGTAAGGTTGCAATTGGTTACTAGGAGTATGCCATAAATTTAATAAGCAATTACAATCTTACATGTAGGCGACTTCGCGCATACACACACATACATACATATTAATGAGCTTATATATATATATATATATATATATATATAATTTTAAAAAATCCATCTCGATAATCACATCGTGGAACGCCTCGAGGAAATAAGAGATAAAACGTATCGAGACTTTACTCAAAGGCTTTTTACCTCTAAATGTTACGCCTCAACAACTTGAGGCATACGAAGCATGCAAAGTGTATGCCTCGTACACCTCAAAGTGTTGAGGAATGTAACTCAATAAAAATTTTACCCCGGTTGTAAATATGACACTAAGGTTATTAAACTACAATTATTTAATTTAAAAAGAACATATTTTAAGAAAATATAAGTTAGTGTTTTTTTACTTTTTAATTTCAATATCGGCATGAGTAAGTAAGATTGTTTTTGAAATGACGATCGAGAGCTATGTAATGGATTTTCTTATTGCTATTTAAAGAAAATTTCTGAATAGACACCACTGAATCTCCGAATAAATTTTACAAATCGATTTGAATTGGTAAAAAGAAAAACAAATAAAATAATAACTTATACTTACTAATGCTTGGAATTGAGATTGATTTCACTAGAATCAATCAAACATACGTATACATATACATACAAACATACATACATATACACACACATATGTATATGTGTATTATCAAGTGTTTAAATTATTTTTATAGTTTCATAAATGGATAATAAAGAATCATTAGGGCATAACTCTTTAAAGTTTAGTGTTTATATTGTTATGTAAATACAGTTTTTATTAACCGTATTTTATATATTAATATAAAATTAATAATAACAAAACAATAATAACTTGTGCCTTAATGTTTATTCGAAAAACTTACGCCTCAACATTTTGAGGCTTACGCCTCGCCTCACGAGCAAAATAATGTCTTGTGTATGCTTTCACATTTTAAAACTTTGATATATGTGTGTGTGTATATATGTATGTATGTATATGTATATATGTATGTATATGTATATATATGTATCTAAATGTGTATACACACACATACATATACATATACATATATGTATATGTTGTGTTTGTGCATACACTTACATTAATATTCGTTTAGCATAAATTATTAGCATGTTTTCAATATAACTAAACAAAAAGTATAAAAGTTCTAACAAGGCAGATTAGTTAAGTAAGTCGAGTCGAGCTAGCCCTAACTCATAATGGAACAATAAAGCTCATTTTTATCTCGACTCATTTACATAACAAGTTGAGATAGAATCAAATTTTACTGGTCGAGCTAGAGTTGGGTTAACGGTTTATGACCACATTCCCATCTACTCTCAATGAAAATTCCAATTTATAAAACTTATACGAGCATGAACTTTGATAAAGAAGTGTTAAAATCCCCAAATTATTCTTCATGCATCTTAGAGCATTGAGAATGTGATGATACATGGGTAAGACTTCTAAAATTATTAGTTATGAATAACATTTTGTGAAGCAAATTTAAGGACATTATACATAAAGATTATTGGTGATACTGCAGAATTTGTTCATAGAAAACATAGCCATTAATTTTCTTTTTGTACTAGAAAAAATAGTTCATTTCTATAAAATATTTATTTGGATGATCACTCGCCGTCTATTTTCCTACTAGGAAACCATATAATACTATTATGTAACTCGTGCGTTGCACACGATATGTTTTACAAAATCAATTTTCTAAATATTTTAAATAACTGAATTATTATGCAATATATGGTGAATTTGTTAAGATTATTGAGTTATCTATTGACTTATTATTTTTTAAGTATGTAACTTTTTTACGTGATTTATGCATTTTTGAATTTGTATAAAAACTTAAATTGTCGTTTTTGTAGATAATAATGAATTGGATACTGATTTTTTGTTATTTTACCATTTAGCATTTGTTAAGAAAATAAACGATAGTCAGTATTCTTGATTGATTTCAAATTAGTATTTTTATAAATTTCAACATATAAAATATTTATGCATACAAATTTTGAGTTTAGCACTTTAGCTTTTAGTACATTTGCTTATAAAATAAATGATACATAGATTGAATTTCAAATATTGCTTGAGAGAATGACAAAAATACCTAAAATTTGAAGTGTAATAGCAATGAATCGGTATATTTTATGCATTTAAAGCTCTTGCGGCCAATAGCAGCATAAAAAATAAGTATAGTATATTATCAAAGTTATAAAATATATATTTATTTAATGATGATTAAAAGAAACGTTACTAAAAGTAATGGATCATTTTATTTTAATTATGTAAAAGCGACAACTTGGTTTTTAAACCATTGTCTCAATAATTTTACTTTAAAATTAAAAAACAATTAATATTTGCCTCAAAAAGGCAATAAAATACAACAGAAAAAAAATTCTAACCAAAATAGTGTACATTTTTATCCATTAATTAATGTAAATTACGAATATACTTAATTAAAATTTAACATTTTCACAAAACGTATTAACTGAAAATATTTATTACTTTTCATAATTATAAACTACAATATTCATCACTTATCACTTATCATTATTTGATGTCATTCTTAACAAAAATAATTTTCATTTATGATAAAGAATTCCCCTTGATGTACCAATTTAAAAAAAAACACGTTTTACACTTTTGTAATAATATATTTATTTTAGAAAGAAAAAGTGTGTATATGTTTGTTTATAATGAAATTCCAAATTTAAAAAGAAAATTTATGTAAATTTTTCTTTGTAATAAAGTACTAATTTTAGAATAAAATAAATTATGTAAACTTGAATGTTGAATAATATAAGATAATTAAAGATAATTTTGTATATAACTGTGGAAGTTATAAGTTATATGGACTTGAATGAAATATTAGTTTCACAATTTTTGTCAATATAAATGTGGCATACAATACATTAAATTGTCACTTTTTAGGACTTATTAGACCGAATAATAAATATTAGTTATGGATTTATTCTAAAAGTTCAAATTTTAGGTCACTTAATTAAATTAAATATGTGGACTTGAATGAAAAATAATATGATAAAACTTTGGAGAATTTTGCAAATAATTATAGAAATTATTAAAATGTTGATATTTAAATGTAAAAGGATAATATAGAGAACTAGTAAAACTTTGTAATAATGACGATGATGATAAATTGTAAGGATTTGAAAATATATATTTGAAGAGAATTAAGGAGAAAGGAGAAAATCTCTATAATTAATAAGAGAGCGATAAATTTTTCTACTTTACTATTACTTAATAGATTACAGGATACTCAGTGACAAATCTGTATTGAAACTTTGGTGGACGATGTCATAATCGTCCATTCCAAATTTATGTGTGTATGTACACATATTCATACATACATGTTATACACACACATACACACACATGTGTGTATAGCTGTTGCTGCTGCTAGTTTGAATTATTTCTTTCATGTGGTGTAAGCTTTTGTCGAATAAATTTGATTTACATGAAATTTGTAGAGTTCAACTAAAATGGCCATTTATTATTCATATAGGTGTGATGAGATATTACTTTTTTTCTAAAATGATAAATAACCTTAAAAAACCTAAATGCCAAATTTAAAAAAAAATTATCAAGTAGCTCAATAAAAAGTAGTGTAATCTATCATATAGTGTTTATATTATTAGCTTTATTAAAGGTCATTGGATCCTTATACATATAATAATTTATCATTATTGCAACTAGTCATGATTTTTCCTAATGGATGCTTAGTGAATAGAAATTACACTACTCAAGTATTTAAATAACAATACAAATCTAACTGGAATTATCTCTAAATATGATTTGAATGTAAGTTCTTAGTGTATATACTTTTTGTTTTATGCGTTTTATCTATATGTGAATACTATGTTTTGAAAAAGAAACATAGAGTACAACTTAATGGAATATATACTGTTTCATCCATCACAACAAAAAGTTCTAGTTTAGGGTACTGGCTCGCAAATATTTTGCAATTTGAAAAAGAGGATGAAGGCAATTTTCAAGGATGTGTACAATTGGCATCCTCTCTGTGAGTGCATGAATAATTAGTACAAATGATATTTGCGTTAAAAGCAAAATAGTTGATACAAACAACACATATTGCATGCGTGTAAAGAAAAGTAAATAACACAAATGGCACAAGCTTCGATACGCAAAAGAGAAATAATTATACAAATGACACATGCTCTACACATGAAAGCTAAAAGGTTACAATTTGAAATTCCGTTGAACAAATGTCAGCTTCTAATATAATGGCATCAGTTTAATATGTATTTCGGAATGTGCGATGTATGTGTGTGTATTCTTTTTTTTCTGCAAAAAGCATATTAAAATCAATATAATCAGCTCCGAATTTTGCATATAGTGCTGACTATATTTAATTTGATAAATAATCATTATATAAACAATATGTAAAGTTAAAAATGATCTCAACAATATAGTTCTTTGGTTTCTATCTATACAAATCATAGTCAAATAACTTTGAACTATAATAATATAAATTAAATCATAAAATACTTTTCTAAAAACAATTTGATTTACATTTTAAATACTTTCTTAAAGAACTTAACACTAAGGAAGTAATTGTTATTCAAATGACATTACATTAAAATCGACATTAAGAGTTAATTCGTTAATAAAAGAATGTTAGACCATAATAAAATTGCTAAGCTAAAAAGATCAAAATCATTGTTTGCATCAAATAACATTCATTGTTTTTTATTTTGCAGATAATGATATTAAAAGTTATAGTTTGAACTAACTTTGAAATTACTTAAGTTCAATCATTTGAATTTTGCACAATTATGATTTACGAAATTTCAAAACTAGAAAACAATTATAAATATTTTTCTAAAAACAATTTCATACTTTTAAAAATACGATAAAGTAGCAAAAAATATTAATTTGGAAAAATCAAAAGCTAAAAAAATTAAATGACCATAAATAGTTTTCAGTAAGAAAACTGTTTCATGGAAATAGAGTTTTAAATGAGTAGAATATTAAATGTAGGTTTATAATACAAAACAGTGAAGAATAAATAGTTTAAAAGAAATATTTAATGATACAGTGGCTGCAAAAAATAAACTAAATACACACGAAAAAAATTATGTCGGAGTTGGGATTTTAACCGATGATCTTATAAAAATAAATAGGTAATTGTGTCAAGACCATGATTTGAATATAGATACAAACTCGTTTCCTCGTACTCGTACAAATATGGGTATTCTCAGAAGTTCATGTTTATGCAAAAAATATGGCATTCAATGTATTAGACTATTATTAAAAAAAATCACAATAACCAATGAAATAATAATCAAGTACCAAATAATATTACAAATAAAAAAATTATGTTTGAATATATGACAAAACGGCTTATGGGTATCTAAGTTACTTGGCATATCAGTGTCGTTTTCAGCTCTAGCAGCCATCAAGAATTGAGTATGTGTGTGTACAGAGAGTGAGAAGAAGAAGATTCGATGACACCCCTCTTTTGTAGCACCTCTATCATATCTTTACTATGTGATTCCAAATGCTACAAAATTTTGTAAATATGTTCATCTCATACTCAAGATAACCTCCACGAAATTGTGTCCATTTGAATACATATAACATACTATATTTTATGTACAAATTTAATGGATCAAATAAATGTTTTAACAGTTCAAATAGATGTTTTAACGGTGAATGATTGACTTTATAATTTTGAAGAGGCTAGGAAATTCAGAATAGTCTTATTTTCTGTAGAAGTAATATTCATAATGTAGATTAAACGTCTATAAAATTTTGTAGCATGAATAGTATAGCTCAAAATATGATAAGGGTTCTCCAAAAGAGGGAGTCATCATGTATATGTATGTGTGTGTATGAGTATACAGAATGGAAAATTAACTATTCAAATTGATAGCACACCTTTGCCCACAGAGCCATCTCCACGACATCCATACCAACAACTTTGGGAAGCCGAGGAAGAATCTCCTTGCATATGTTTATAATGCTCATAAGTACCCGATTCCTTGAAATTTCAGATTTTGTTGTCTTTAGCATCTTCTTTATCTTACTTTTGTAGAAATTCAAGAGAAACAGAATTATCATGCTGAAAATTTTACCTATCATCTTTGTTACGCATTGTCCACTGAGGAGGAGAAACACTTTGGCTTCTTAGATTATCGAATCCCTATAGAATTACAGAAACAAGCAGAAACACATATAATCATGAATTTTTAAGTACAAGGAAACCGTACAAGTGGAAGAATTCACATTGCGAGTTGACAGTCTTAAAAATAAACAAAAATTAAATGTGATATAAATTACTGAGGAAGCATAACTTACCAGTGTAAATGTGCATCCACTGGGATCATTTTGATTTACCTCCACCCTTGAGAGATGCTTCAGCTTGTAAAGTTTTGCAGGCTATAAATCATATCAAAAAGAAATATAAGCAGAAAAGTACACATATATTGATCTATGGGTTTGGTGGTATTGTAACGTTGTTCCATGGGGCATCTGAAAACGTTACACGCATCTTGAAATCAAATGAAACCACTGATGAATCATTAACATCTGATAAAAGAATTCAGACGCTTTAACTGTATTACCTCCAGCACACCACCAGAAGAATATTTCAGGACACGTAGAAAGGCTTTAGTCCTCTGACCCTTCGACTTAGCTGTAATTTCCAATTCTCAAATTCAATACAAACATTTAATAAGCAAAACAAGAACTGAACTGCTCGCTATACTGGTAGTCAAATGCAAAATGCCACACAAAAATGGAGAAGAAGTGATTTCTTGTATACCTTATAAATGGAATTGGATAGTTAGATTTGCCTCTAGACCAATTCTCAGAAGTAAGGTCTTTCTTAAAGGACTAAATCAAAGAATATATTCATCAATAAAAGTATTATGGAACTAAAAAGTTAAATTCTAAGTGAGTAGACATAAGGAAGTTAAAAAATGCATACAAAAATCAGTTAGCTAACTCCAACTTCTATGATTCTATTGTTACAAGGAATGAATTTGTGCACTTCATATTGCAGTTTAATACCAAACTTGCTAACATACATTATTCTGCAAACAAGTACATTTACAACTCATCAGCAAGGTTTTATGTGCATTGAACACACAAATAATATGCAAACTCCTCAATTCAATAACACATATAAGTAGGCAGATAGACACCAATAATCATCAAGATTCCACATCAGTTGACTCACAGTAAAAATAGAACAGTCAATTGTGTGCTCCGAATGTAATATCCAACCCAACAAGGAATTTTATATAACAACAAGCAGGCACGGTGCACATCATAAAATGTAAGATATCAACATTCATTTCATCAAACACCAAACATTCGCATCAAATAACATATGAATCACAAATCAAATGAATGAGAAACACACTTGTGATTGCAAGAACTCGAGGCTTGGCCATTTGCTTGCCAAGCTTGTTAGAGCCCCAAACTCCTCGGCTTTTGGCAACGCGAATGGACATAACCACTTTGTGTTTCGTCCCTTCAATCGCCACCTCACACAATCGCTTCAGCTCTAGATCGTCTGCACTTGATCTTGCCATTTATGATGATTGTAGACTTGGATGACTGTAATAAAACTACGAAAAGAAAAGAAAAGCTTTGTAATTTATTTTTCTTTCTAAGTTTTGATATCCAATTGAGTGGGATCAAAAGTTTTGGAGCAGAAATGGTCGCCATGCCTGCGGTTTGAGCGCTGAAAAATTACGGTGGACAATATTAATTTCAAGCTAATATGAATACTCGTGACCCTTAAAAACTTGGAAGACCAAAGCACGAAAACATGTTACTACCATTGGTTACTATTTGTTCTGTTATGTATGTGTGTAAAATATAAAAAAATATAAAAAAGAAGGATTTTTGACTACTCTGTCATATAGCTCCAATGCTTAATTCTCCTATATTTCTGGTAAAATTTTCATTTATATTTTCATATTTCAATGTCACTACTTTAAACTCTAAATTTTGATGGTTGTTTAATTAAACCTGTGACAAATTTTCAAAATGGACGAATTTTTGAAACTATTTCTCGTTTAGAGTTGACTTGTAACTTATTACCAAATATGGCTGGTTTTAGCCCATCCACATCAGCAATGTTGCAACTGCCAACGTATATACGCAACTATGATCAAATAATTCTTGCGCAACTCATATTTGTGCAAATGGAATATATTAGTCAAATGGAAAAGCGCAATTAAGAGATGTGTTTTTTCATTTTCTCATCAAACCAACATCGCATATATAATAATTTGTTTAGCGCAACTCAAAGTTGCGTTCATATGTTCAGATGTATATAAAAGCAGCAGCACTCACACTTTTTGCACTACGCACTCGCATTACCATTCATTCATCCTTAGAACCCCTCAATCACCAAATTATAATTTATTCGACAAATCCACTCAAAATCGTCATATTTCTGCATCATTAATCGATTAGAATAAAACTACAACAATCTTTGCAAGGTAATTGAATAAACTCTATTTTCGAATCTATTGTCATTTTGAAATGTTTTGTTTTTGTGTCGATTTATAGTTCCATACCTTTCATATTAAGCTAGCCGAGAACCGATATAGATACTTGGGAGATCTCGAATGAAGTATTGGTGAAACATTGTGAACAGTTGGAAGCTGAATCCGAATTTGTTCCTGAAACTCGATTTGAAACAGATCCTGAAACTCAATTTGAGATAGTTCCTTAAAATATTGGTGTTGTTGTTGAATCTGGTTTGCTTAGGTGAACCGAATCAAAGATCGGGAAAACAAATTAGCCACGAAGGTCGAGTGAGACAACCAACACAGCCAGTTTGTCACTATGGAGATATTTGTGAGGTAGTTGTATGTAAGACTCAAACAAATGTCGGACGTCGGTTATTCGGATGTGCTGGTTACCTAGATCATATAACTAACCTGAACGGTGTTCGGTGCTGTAAATTCTTCAAATGGTTAGATCGTCCGTTGACCCACATGGGAGTTGAATATGCACTAGAGATGCAAGCCGAAGTGAGACGATTGAAAAGGGAAAATAGTATGCTACGACATCAGGTAAACTATTTGCAGTCCTTAAATCCAATTTGGAAAATGGTCTAGTAAACTGGTTAGTGCAATTGTTATGTAATGATTTTGTATCAGACTTGTTTAATGGAGTTATGTATGCATTAGTTTTAATGGTTGTTGTATTACTAGGTTGTTTTATTACTTGGTTGTTGTAATGGTTATGCAATATTTGATGTATTACTTTTTGGTTGTAATGTTTATTTAATGTTTGATGTATTACTTTGTTGTTGTTCCACGTTATATACTGTGGATATTATGTACAAAAGCTGCGTACAAAATAAATCAAAATTACATAACATGATAACTAACATAAATGTTCGATAAAAGATAACTTTTAATATCAAAATTGTGTACAAAATAAAATAGAAGTTATACAGTACACAAATAACATAAGTAGTAAAAACAATCAAAATAGTTATTGCTTCCCGCACATTCTTCTCTTATGACTCAAGTTACCGCATTGTCCACGTTTGTCCTGTCTTCTGTCCCCCATTTCGTCCATGACCCCACTAATTCTTATAGACCTCGGTCTTCCTGTGTTCCTACGTGTTGGCAGGGGGTGTATAGTTGGGCCTTCATGTACATCCCAATATCCACTGTCGAGCACAGGATGAAAAACTGAAGAATAACTATGTTCATAACTGTCTGCTGTAAACCATGACGAAATAAGATCATGATAAGCTCTATTCGCTCCTCCTCTACATCATGCACATGCAGCCAAAACATGAGAACATGAAAATGGGCAAGAATATGAATAATGCATAAACAGTTGCAGTTGTCATTAGCAATATTTACTGTGTAGCTACATGGGTTTATGTCTGTTACTTGCCACTCCGTCAAGTGAACTTGTTAATGCTCATATTTCGTGCTTCTGCTGCATATTTTTCCATCATTTTTTCATAGGTTGGAGTGAGCGCAGCTATGTACTCCAGTCCATCAGTATGTCTTTTGTAGAAGTAGCTATTAAGACGATGAAAGGTACGTGCAACTAATGCCTTTACCGGTAATGATCTTGCATCTTTAGAACTCCATTGAAACTCTCCAAAGCATTCGTAGTCATCATAAAAAAATGTTCACCATTGTCCTTGTAAAGAGCCCACTGTTCATTCTTATGTTTAAGACTTCTGTCAATCCATCTGTCAACAACCGGACTTACATTTTTTAGTTGCTCTCTTAGTTCTTTATATGTTACCTCGTCTCTTGCTTCAGTACAAGCATGGAATAAGTTTTGTAAAATGTTGCTACCAAAACCAGCTTTTTTGAAGTTTGCTTTCAAATGACGAAGGTAGAAGCAATGATGAGAAATCTTCTCCATTTCTCTTGCAAGGCGGTTGGAATTCCTTTTGTTCTATCAGAAATGAATGTAATACATCTTGCATTTAAAGATGAATTTAATTGTCCCATGCATGAGAAAACCATCCCCAAGTCTCCGTTGATTTGGTTCGTACAATAGCAAATGCCAAAGGAAAAAAGAGTTGTTTGCATCAACTCCTGCCACAAGCAACGTACCTTGATATTTACCGTAAAAATGTGTTCCATCAATATAAAGAACAGGACAACAATGCTTGAAACCTTTAATGCTCGGTCCAAATGCCCAGAAAGCCCCCCAAAATTGAACGCCTTCTACATGAACATGATAAACAGCGCCTGCATTGCATTTCTATATTACACGAAGAAACTATGATAAGTCATTGTATGAAGATTCTCAATCGCCAAATATTTTAGACACGGCTTTGCTTAGTCCTTTCCAAGCTCTCATGTAACTTATTTGAATTTATTACGTATTTGCCATAAGCTCTTGGACAGATTTTGTAGTTAACTTGGGTTCGATCGAATGTGTGGAAGGACTTTGGTGCAGATGAATTTGGCTGTTGCTTGTTTGTGATTCGAGTTAATGATTGGATTTTAGTATGTGTGATCACCACCGTATTTTTTTATCATCCACCATCAAGCATGATCTCTTTTAGAAATAATAGTATGAAGCCGCTATGGACAATTAACATCAATATCGCATATAACAATGAACTTTCTAGCACGAGACTTTATGTTTTTAAATGAAACTGAATATTTAATCGACCATTCGCTTATATGTTCAATTAAAGATTCCTTTGATTTAAAAATCATACCGACTCGAGAGCCTTTCTCCATACATTCAAGTCCAAACATTTCATCGGTAAATTGGACTTCTTGCATAATAGATCTTCCCATGGTTGTGTCATTGCGTTGGTAATTCTCTAACGGTTCTTCCATCTCGATATGCTCGTTAATGTCATCAACTTCCTCTGTAATATCATCTAATGGAGCATCATTATTAACATTCATAGTATTTATCCATGTCTCATCTTCGTCAAGTGAAGAAGCGATTTCCATGCTCTCCAAATGTGATATATCATTATCAGCATCTCCACCCTCCATATCTTCAGTTTTCAACATCTTCATCTTCAATTTCTTGCAAGTATTCGTTTGAATTCGGAGTTGGAATTGACTGTGGAGGATACGTCATGAAACCATATCCGGGTGACTGTGATGGATATGGCATGAAACCGTAGCCGGATGTTTGTGTATACAACCTGTAAACAAACATATGAGTGTTATTTATATTAAACATGAGACCATGAATGAAACATACATGCATCACATGAAACCATACCCTACTATTTGTGCGTAAACGTTCGGTGGCCGGTAGGAGTATTATGGGTAATACATTTGATTTTGCTCGGTAGTATTACTCGATCCTAGTTGGCTTGCATAATCAAAGATATGAGCTTGCGGTTCAGTTGTTTTGTACCGCCCCCTTCTTCTTAACGTACAACTCAATTATTTTCATCCCCACGCAGAACATGGAATCGTCGTCGTTCACCTTAATAGCAATCGGGCCATCATCTATTACCCATTTACTTACCAACGAGACATCAAATTCGGTAGAATTAATCATTGTAGCTTTGTAAATTGTCGTTTTCAACTCAAGAAAATTACAACCCTTCCTCACTTTAGATCCTTTATGATTTTCTCCAACATAGATTGGTCTGCTATTCTCGTCGATAATTAAATCACCGTCATAGTGACAAAAAATCAGCAGGTAGTCATAGATTTAGTGAATTTCAAGAAACTAAATTTAAATAATAGATCTAACAAAATAAGCAGAGAAGGGTTTCAAAACATTACCTCAACTGTAGATGAAAGTGAAATCTTGTGTTGATCTTTGTCGATTTAAACGAATTTGAGTGGATTTGTTATATTTTTAGTTGAGTTGTAGTAAGGGCCATGGAGTTTAGGTTTTTGAAATATGTCAGGTTTGAGGAGTTATGTTGAAGTGGAGAGAAGTAAACGGTGTTATAAGCTGCTGTTGGGCCATGGGAGCAGCCCATGAATATAGGCGCAACTTTGAGTTGCACTCCTTACTGTACACGTTAGCACAACTTTCAGTTGTGCAATTGTGTATATGATAGAGCGCAACTCAAAGTTGCACTCTTCTGTGTGTTACAGGCGCAACTTTGAGTTGCGTCTGTAACTTGTTGCTGCAGCAGCTCACATATATGGAAACAAAATATGCATTTCATTCAAAACCAACATATTTCATGCAAATCTAATTCAACTGTATATATGAAAACAACAATGAGTTGCAAAACCAAAAATCTATTAAATAACGTACATATCTTGATTGTACATTAACAAAGTTCAACTTCAAATATAAATACAATTTCAAAACAACAAAGTACAATTTCAAACAAAAGCAACCAACCTACAAACCAAATCAAACAACTTAAGTACACCTACCATAACACCTAATTTCTTAAGTTTCTAAGTTCGCGTGGTGTTCTTTGTGTTTGAGTCGAAGGCGGTTGAGATGGTCCGGCTTCAACTATGTCCCACCCCAGTTGATTGCCTTGTGAAGAAGCACCCGCGCCTCTAAAACGTCTTTGTTAGTATGTGCGAGCAAAAGTCTTGGGCGGACTAGGTACATACGGCGGTGGTCGTTCAAGCTTGTGTCTACCAAGAAGCGACTTGATAATTTCTTTGATGTTGAAACACTTACCTTTTACTCGATCTTCATCTCCAGGATCTTCAAGAACATCATCAACTTCATTTGAAATGAGGTACAGTCCTTGGACCTAAAACAAAAGAAGTATTGGCATAAGTAAGTAAAGCTAGTTGAACGAGTTAAGAGATGAAAACTTATTTACATGTACCAAGTCATGTTCCACTAGTCTCCGTGGAGCATATCTAGGCAACGTAGTAGACGATTCTCCAAGAACAAATCATCGCATTATATGCTAGTACCAACTGTAGTATTGTTCGATGGTAATTCTTGGTACACATTCAATTTAAACATGATCCAACCTATGATCCCGTCTTGCTATGTACGTTTACAAATCTTTGTTCCAACCGTGTGGGAAAACTTACTCGGCTGCATTTGGTATATGCTGATGCATGCCAAATTGCCTCATCATTCTATTCGGGTAGTGCATAGCCACACTTTGCAAGAAAATGATTGGAGTTCTTGAATACCAAGTCTGTTCTCCATCCAAACAAATTGGCGGTAAATCCTGTACAATTTCAGCCATGTAGGGCGTCCAACCAACGTTATGTTATTCCATAACAACGAGCTCATTACGATAGAATGTGAGATGATGGGCTAGATTATCTCTCCAAAGTTTATCTCCGATCCCTCTACAATCAAAGAATAAAATAATGTGTGAATATTGTACTAAAACATAGTTTTTTCAATAGAAATTACTAGTGGTTTTTACCTAGCCCCGTAAGGTAATCCTACAGCGATATTAGCACGAATATTTGGATGACCAATAAAAATACGCGTCCACTACCAAACCTGCATATTATAAGTGTTAAATAAGGTCGTTCAAAATATTAGTACAAGTATAAGTGAAAAATGATATACCTGCAAAAGGGTTAGGCAACCAGCTAACCCATTCGACTTCCTTAGTGCCACATTATCCAGCTCCTTCTACAAAGCGCATAAAACCGAGCTACCCCACAAATAATCAGAAATAGTGACAAAGTCCTGTAGCAATTATAACCAGTTGACACTTTCTCAACCCTTCGAATGGTTTGGAAAAAGACGGGATGATATAAGAAGCAATATAACAGCCCATGTGAACTGTTCTAGCTCCTCAATAGATGAATCGACAGTATCTTCTGGCCAATTATAAGGTCATTTATCCATTTGACATTCAACTCTCTTCTATTAACTACCACTTCGAGAGGTGGAATTTCACCAAGCAAACGGTGACAAACATCATCGACGTCCACATTACCACGTAATTCAGAACGACGTCTTCTATAGGAAGGCCGAGCAAAATATAAACATCTTGTAAAGTGATTGTCATTTCTCTAACAGAAAAATGGAAGGTGCAAGTCTCGGGACTCCATCTATCGCATAATGATGTCAATAAAGACCTATCAAATCTGATATACTTTATTTGCATAAAATACTAGAAGCCCGCTTGATGAAGTAATTGTTGAACTCGGTGATCATCAACCATCTTCGTTAGATCTTCGAATCTCTTTGAATGATCCAAAAAGTCGACGGGTTTTACACTCTACAAATCAATGAATTATAACGTACAGTTAATTCAAAATACTAAAAATCTTAAAGTATTTACTATATTTACAAAATTAAAAAAATTACCCTCATTAAATCTTCAACATTTGTATGGTGATTATCATACAAATATAACACGGTACCATCGGCGGGTCAGCTTTTTGGTTCTGAAAGTTCATGCAACAAAAACTCTTATTTTTAACATCGTTTACAATAAATGATTGATTCAATTGTACGAATTGGATCACTAACGCCTAAAACAAGCTAATTGACAATGTTTCTTGCAAACAGAAACAAATAATACGCAAATTAGAAATTAATAAATAAACCTAGGGTACCAAAATCAAACTTTGTTAACGAAGATCCTCCTTCCATTGTGATAGATTTGTTATAGTTGAAAATTGGCAAATAAATTTATTAATTTTGAGTGGAGTCGATAAAAAAAATCAAATTTTAAGATTTGGGGCTGATAGGTTCGAGCAGAACTTCATGGGAAGCAAAAGTTTTTACAAAATAAAATGGGATGGTGGAGTTGCTGCTGTCTTTATATGGTAGTGCAGGCGCAACAATGAGTTGCGCAACTTTAATACTTTTAAGTTGCACAACTATGAGTTGCGCATATAATACTATCGGTTAAGCGCAACTCATAGTTGCACCATTTTGGTTTGTTAAGAAAATGGAAAGTGCATCTGTTATTTCCGCTTTTCCATTTGGCTAATGTATGCAATTTGAACAACTATGAATGGTGCAAAAATTATATGATCATATGCGCAACTCATAGTTGTACAAATATGTTGGCAGTTGGAACACTGCGGACATGTATGCTGACTGGGCTAAAACAAGCCCTATTTGGTAATAATTTTACAAATTAGGTCTAACTGCAAAATAGTTTCGAAAATTAGCCCAATTTGGAAATTTTTCCTTAAACCTATAGTCATTCATTATCATCCTCACATTATTCGCGTTGTCTTTTCTTCCATCATACCCATATATTTAAATAAAAGAAAATTTTATTCATACACCAAAAGTTACTTAACACATACCATTATTTTGCTAATAAAATAGGCAAATTCTATTCAAACACCAAAAAAATATTATATTCAAACTAAAAATCTTAACAAATCATTATACATCATTTTTTACTTTACCTACGCTGTAACAATTACAACACTACTTGTATCTTTCAAATAAAATTACATTGGTTATCCTATCTTTAATCTTTTTGTTTAAAAACAAAATTTTCAAATTAGAATCCAACATAACAAATTCAACTTTATATGTTTATGTAAATTTTCATATATTTTAATTCATGACAATCCTTGATTAGAGAACTATCACTGCCTCTTTCAAAACCATTATCTCAGTTTTGTTGATTTGGAAGGAAAAAACAAAAATGGAAAAGAAAAGATAATAAAATTATTATCTCATTTATTCTATTATATTTCAAGCTTGTAGTGAACTACATATTAAATGTGTTATTGTTTTTTTTTCTTTTATATATTATATGATTTTATTTTAATAAATTACAATGTTGATGTTGTAATGAAGAAGGACTAATTTGTCCAAAATTAATTTTGAAAATACAAGTGTGTATTAAGTAATTTTTGGGGTTTGAATAGAATTAGCCAAGAACACATATGACTAAGTTGTCATTCTTCTTAATTGCGTTTTTTAGGTTTTTCTTATAAGGGGGAATTAATTTAAAGGACAAAGATTTCTATATTTTTTCCCTTAAGGACACAACCTCAATATTTTTACCATAAGGACAAACATTTTTCTAAAAATTATTCATAAGGACAAATATTTTTCAAAATTATTCATAAGGACAACAAAACTACTACCAAGCTAAAACTGATACCTAAAAACTGCTACTGATAACTACAAACTGATACCTAAAAACTGCTATCAATGACTAAAAACTGATACCTAAAGAAAGTTGTCCTTCAGGATAAAATATTGAAGGTCTGTCCTTGAGGCAAAAACGCTGAAATTTTTTGTCCTTGACAATAATTTCCTGTTCTTATAACCCATCAAAATAAAATATTAATATTAATGATCAATATAAATTTTTGATGAGGCTAATAAAACATAATGCATCAATTATGACTCCCCTTAGAACTTATCTTTCTAGATCAAAATATTTATTAAAAAAATGCTATGACTAAAGTTTATATTGATGAAATTAAGGAATTTTTAAAAATAAAAAATTTACAATATCGGTGCCAAAAATTAAAATTCAGTTTATTGAATTTTAACATAATTTAGCGTCAAGGATTTCTAGTTATGTATAAATGAGTTTTAAATTTTAAAGAGGAAGGATAAAAAAGATGAAAACAAGGGTAGTTTTGTATATATAAAAAGTGTACGTAAACTAATTTTTGATGTGTGCCAATTTACTATATTTTCTAGTGTACTTGAAGAGAATATTGGCATATGAATATAATCAGTCTTAAAAAAATTGATAAATAATCAAACGCATATGAGCAGTTTCCATATCTCTTTTTTATTTCTTTTTCAACTCCAAATATATTTTAGTCCCCACGCAATTTCTTTTTTTCAGATCTCAGGCGAATAGAAATAGAAATTTCAAAAGCTTGGTATTGTAATATAGCATAAAGGTTTTGATTATTCAATTTTATGTTTTCTTAAATCTTATATTTGCCTCAACTTTGAATTTGTTCAATGCCTTAAGTATTAAGGTTTGGATTGTTCAATTTTGCATTAAATTCAATTATCCTTTTTTGGACGTATATATTTTCGCTATCACGGTAGAATTTAATTGAATTAACAACTAGTAAGGTATGGAAGGATATCCTTATGTTTATAATTTATTAAGCAATATAAATTTAAGATAGTTTGTAGGTTTCAATCATATATTAATAACAATGCTTGTAGCATAATACTTAATCATTGTATATGTTCAAATTTCATGTCATCCATAAGTTTGTTTTTGGGCTCTAAGTGAAATAAGGTAATTCTAAGGCAATTCCTCCATTCTCCCTTCTATTACATTACTATGTCGATTTAAAGAACGAGCCATGGATTTTTATCACCCATTATCTTCATTCTTAGCAACGAGCGTTACGGCACGTGCTTCGCACGTGGTGATGGTATGTGCTTCGCGCATGAATTTTTTTCCTACAGATTATATACGATTAACACATTCAGGAAAAAATAATTTGCATAAATATTTAGCCATATTTTTACATTGAAATAACGTGTAGTTAATTTAAATTTTTATTTTTAAGTTGCAACATCTAATTTTTTGTTAGTTTGAATTTTATTTATATTATTAATTAATAAACAACGAATTTTTAAATGATGTTTATTTATTAGATCATATTGTTAAATGTAGAGGGATATTTTGAATTTGTAAAGAAGTTTAACTGTTAGATCCTATTTTTAAGGGATATTAAAATTACTTAATATCTATAGAGGGGTATTATATCATATTTTTAAATGTAGAGGGATATTGTGAATTTGTAAAGAAGTTTAATTGTTAGATTCTAATTTTAAGAGATATTAAGATTACTTAAATCTATAGAGGGGCGTTTTTGGTAGTTCATGCTGACACCAAAAAAGTGTGACACTAAAGTTATTATAACTATTATTAAAGATTAGTACTAAGTTATGAAGGATGAAATATATGGATTACATTTGTTTGAAAAGTAGTCTGCATGTCTTAATCATGAATTACTACATAGTTTTACCTACAATATGAATGGTTATCATTACTGTTCACATTTAACTACCAAAAAGTGAATGAATATCAGCTCATTTGTAAGACCATCCTCAATTCAACACAACAGCCATGCTAAATTTTGTAACTACTCAAAATTTAGTAGTTTCAGTTACAATATATTTAGAAAAATAATATTCCTACCTATAACAATATCACTACAATCTAAATGGTTTATGCTTCCAAAAATTTAGTAAAATAGTAGTAACAGCTAACTTTTAATATTCATGCTTAATGGGGGTCAATTCATAATTAATCATTGTTATTGCTTTGACGGTTCATCCCTCAACTGCTTTGAATTTTACGATTTTTTCATTACAGATTCCATTAAAAAAAACTCAACATTTGGAAAACAATGAGCATGATTAGCTGTTGAACATTAAAAAACTTCAGCTGTAGTTGGTTTGCATTTCTAGTTTTGCGTTTTTATCAATACAAAACTACACATAAAGTATGTATATTATGGAAGACGACCAATTTAGAAAACGAAATTAACATAAAAAAAAGTAGTAAACAACTTTGTTTTATTTTTGATGTTTTTGGAAAATAACGAAAGCATGAGAAACAATCAATTCTTCAGTTGTCTCTTTATCCCCTCCATCATCCCCTTTATCTTCCTTTCGTTTCCTCTGTCGTCCCCTTCATCTTTCTTTCATCCCCTCACCATCCCTCCACTATTCTCATAGTTTGTAACTAACGTGGCAAATGCAAAGCACAAAATACAAAATAAACCAAATAGACCCTTCATTTCCATAGATTTACTTTTATATTATCACTTATCATGCTGAATGTATTTAGGGATTAGTTAAATATTAATAACATTTTTAGAAGTTAAAACCATGAGCAAAAGTTTGCTTCTATTTTTTTACTAGAACACAGGTAACACTTTTTAGAACATGAATATCACACATGACCTATTTTTTATTTTTCTATTATAAGACATAAACTAATTCTTGGGTTTTATCCAGGAGATACTATGTTTAAGTGCTTGTCCATTTGAGGATATGTTCATTAATTTCTCTTTTTAAAATGTAATATATATGTTATTTTCTAAGGTTCTTGATCATAAGGTATTAAGAGAGAAAAGGAGGAGTTACATTCATTGTAACACCCCGAAAGTTTAAATGGAAATTTAACAAAAAGTAAATTTAAATATAACAAGGATAAAATTAAAATTTTCACAAACGTTCGAATTTGAGTACGAAACTTGCGAGATTGCATTCATATTGATATTTAGATAATTTTTACATATAACGTTTTAAAATCGGAGCTAATATAGGAAAGTTATTACCATTTGAACTATGGATTCGAAACTAATTAAATAAGTAAATTAGGAAATAAATATATTTTTCTAAGAAAGCTAGCCGTCGACACTCCAGATTGGACTATTCGACACTTAGCATTCGACCGCTCCAATCTAAGCGGTCGATCGGTCAAGTGTATCTTAGCAAGGATTAGTTGTTCAAGCTTAAGTATAAGCCTTCAAAAGATATCGTGTAGGTGTGTTTAAAACCACACCTTAGGTTAGCAAAACTTTCCTTAATAGGAAGTTCACAAACACAGGTAGAACACCCTAGGCCACATAGAGTATTGATGAAGTTAATAGTATGTTATCACCATATGTTGATAATGTAATTCATTCTCTAGAATTTTGTACAACCCACTCCTATTCTTTCTTTTTCGCCCATCATAGGAGGACATCGCAACAAGCGATAAACCCAGAGATTAGTACGTGGAGAGATGATCTTAGTATTGGAGTTGCTTGCTATTATTTTTCCATTACTTGCAATGTACTATTTATCGTACTTGCTATTTTATCATGTTATATGCTATATTTATGTAAACTTTGGATTATGACTACGCATGTTTTTGAGCTTATGTTTTTCTGAGATATTTTCCGAGTTGGTAACTTTCTGATTTTATATTTTATTATCTTCCACTGTGAGGTTTGAAAGTGTAGAATGTCTTATATTCATTATATTCTTAGTCTCTGTAATCTTTAAAAACTCGATAGCTCGTACTTTTTGGAACAGATGCGAGTTCGAAAGTCGCTCTAGGCTTTATATCAGTGTGTCGTAATATGCGGGTTGTCACAGTTGGTATTAAAGCCAAGGTTTGAAATTCCTTAGGGATTAGGTGTGTATTGAGGGAACGTACTTAAAAAGTTTTAAAAAAGTTTTCTAAAAATATTTTCAAATTGTTTTTCAAAATTGGCTTCTAAAGTGTATATATACAGATAAAAAAAATTTCAAAGGTTTTATACATATAAGTATAATACGAAAAATGCTTTCTCTTATTCTTGCTAATACTATCTATGGGAAAGTTGCTAATAATTGTTAAATCATGGATAGAGAGGATGAGTGATCATGCGTGTTAGAAATCAGGTGATGCTGTTGAGAATTCAAGCGTAAACATCTCGATATGGTTCCACCGGTATCAACAAGCGAGAGGACAAGTTAAGGTTAACCTTGATCGGTCACTCAAAGAGCGAGCGCTAGGTGCAGTTCCTACCCATCCACCTACCATTGATTTTGCTAAGCTATGTAAGACTTTGCGAGTCTATGAGGAAAGTCACACATGCGAACCTAGTCATATGTGGATTCGAAGGCATTGATCATACTTGTGAGAGGATTTTCAGGCTGATAGGTCTTAGAGATGACGTTAGGAGATATCTTTCCACTTGACATTTACGGGGGAGGCTCATAATTGGGAGTGGTAGTGGCAGAGATAGATAAAGGAGAGATTACTTGAGGATAGTTTAGGAGGCATTTTGAGATGAAGTTTCTTTACATGGAAGAGTAGGGAGTATAGTTAGAGAGGTTCATACATTTGCATTAAGGAGAGATGTCGGTGAAAGAGTATGTAAATAAATTCAATGAGTTGGCATGGTTTTGGTATGGCATTGACAAATGCTGCTCACAAGAAAGCTCTAAAGTTTACAAAGGAACTGAATCAACCTCTTCAAATTTGTCCCTTATTCATATTCCTATAAGTACAACATTTGAGGGACTAGTGGAGATGGATTTCTTGAATGTTGTTTCCAAGAAGGAAGTGAAAAGTGGGCCTAAGAAGATAGGAGGAACCACATTACAGCAGAATCAACGCAAGGGCATAATGGTGCCTAAAGGGAAGATTAAAAAGCAAGAGCTGCAGTGTAGGAGATGTGGTAACAATGGACATTTTACGAGGGAGTGTAAGATGGGCAGCTCAAAGATCAAGTGTTACAAGTGCAATCAATTCAGGCATATGAGGAGAGAGTGTCCGACACCTCAAAAGACCTCTATCCGGGTAGTTTCATCTTACGCATTGGATGTTGTTCCCAACTCAAGTGCGCCTCCAATAGTGGACAAGGAGAAGAATGTCGTAATTGAAGGAGTTAACTTTATCTGTTTACTTGTTTGTACCTTATTTGGCACAAGGGTATCACACTCTTTTATCTTGAGTAGGTTTGTAGATGAGTTGCACATAGACACTAGCATAGTTACTAACCTTATAGTTGTATTAAACCTTGTTGGAGGATCAACTTATTTATCTATTATATTTAGGGGTTTGAAATTGTTTATTATGGGGTTGAATTCGATTATGGTGCTTTTTTCTTAGGATTTTCTATGTTTGGATTGATTTTGGGTATAGAGTGGATTACCATGTATGAGGCGATCTTAGATTGAGATAGGAAGTTTTTTCAATTGGGTACTTCTAGTGGACGCGATTTGGAGATTCATTATAATTCCAAAGGTTCAATTTTGTAGAGTTACCTATATTCTTTAGACCTATCACATGATGAGTTAGATTCAGTGCTAGTAGTTAGATACTGTCAAGACGTCTTTTCTGAGGTCATCGGTCTTCCACCACAGAGAGATCAAGTTCGGGATTTATCTTGTGGAGAACACCAGACTTGGTGCCTTACTTTTAAGGCATATCGCTCCTAAGGAGAGACGTGAGCTGAATAAGCAAGTGAATGAGCTGTTAGGGAAGGGCTTCGTTAGAAATTGTTTTTCAGAAAGGGCAACACCAGTTGTCTTTGCCTCCAAGGTGGATGGTTCATTGAGACTTTGCATCAATTATTGAGAGTTGAATAAGCTGACAAAGAAGAATCTTTACTCATTTCCCCGTATAGCCGATATTTTGATCAATTTGCTGGAGTGAAGATGTTCTCTTAGCTTGAATTGGCTGTTTAGTTTCCTTAGTTGCATATGTTTGAGGATAATATTCAGAAGGCTGCTTTTTGTTTACCTGATGGAATGTATGAGTGGTTAGTCATGCCTTTTGGACTGATCAATGTAGCCTCTTTTTTGATATGATGAGTCAAGTTTTCAGAGGGTTGCTTAATATGTTCATGGTGGTATTTATGAACGATGTATTATTCTATTTGAATGCAAGGAAGAACACAAGTTGCATTTAGAAGAAATGCTCAATACACTCCATGGGCATAGGTTGAAGGTAAAATTTTCTAAATGTCACTTTTGGCATGAGGAGGTATTATTTTTGGGACACCTTGTCTCTGAAAGTAGGCTGATGATCGAACCTAGTAAACTTGTTGTGGTATAGAATTGACATGTGCCCAAAAATGCCATGGAGGTGAGGAGTTTCCTTGGTTTAGTGGGCTACTATAGGAAGTTCATTAGGGACTTCACTAAAATCTCCTCCCCTCTGACCCATCTTACTAGGGAGAGTTTGGTTTTCTTATGGACATGAAGTGTGAGGATGCTTTTATTAATCTAAAGGAAGTGTTGACTAGTCCACATGTTCTAGTTTTACCTGATGGTACGAAGGCATTCACAATGTATATCGATGATTGCAATATAAAATTGGGTACGGTTTTGATGTAAGATAGGAGAGTGGTGAGCTATGCTAGTCAATATTAAAAGGTCCATGAGAAAAACTATCATACTTATGATCTTGAGTTAGCGACCATTGTTTTGCACTTAAGTCATGAAGACATTATCTATTAGGAAAGCGATTTGAACTGTATATGGATCATAAGTCTTTGAAGTATTTATTCTCTTAGAAGGATTTGAATTTAAGGTAGCAGAGGTGGATGAAGTTTTTGGCATCGTGTGATACTGATATCTAATATACTCCAGGCAAGGGCAATGTGGTAGCCAATGCCTTATGTAGGCAGCACGTGGTGTCAGGTCTTATGTTCTTAGAGCGAAATTACTTAGATTTCATCTCTATATTCGATTTTTCGGCCATCATCGGACATCACTCTAGGATTGTTAGCAGCTTTGATGTGCAGCCTGCACTTATGGACCACTATGGTTTATGTCAGAAGCATGACAAGTAGTAAGTGGATATATTTTTAGAAGCTGAGTAGAGGAAAGCAGTCGAGTCATTTGAGGTTCTATACCATTGATTCGAAGGGGTGGTTACAGAGAGATGGTCGGTTATATGTTTCTCTAGTTATGGATTTGATTGACATGGTACTAGTTGATTCTCACTGTTGTAGAATGACCATTCATCCTAGTGGAGACAAAATGTATTGTGTATGAAGAGAGTCTTTTTTTTGGCTTGGTATAAGAAGCATGTGGTGGAATATGTGGGTCGGTGTATGACTTGCTTAAGAGTAAAGGCGGAGCAGAAGAAACCGGGAGTATTATTGCATCCATGGATATTCCATGTTGGAAGTGGGAGAATGTTTATATGGATTTCCTCGATGGAATACCTAGAAGTAGGAGGAGGAATGAGAATATTTGGGTTATAGTCGACCGAATGACCAAATGAACTCATTTTTCCCAGTTAGGAGTACGAGGACTACTGCATCTTTGTCGACCCTACAAGTGAGGGGGATAACTAGGTTATACGGAGTTCCTATAATAACCCGCACCCCTTAGCACACCAATCCAAAGCCTACAATGACTTTTGAACTTGCGTCGGTGCTGAGAAGTATGAACTATTGGTTTTTCATTATAGAGACTAAGAATAAACATATATGATTTAAGATATACTAAACTTTTAGAACTCACAACGGAAGGAAAAAAAATATAAAAATAGAAAATAACCACCTCAGAAGATATCTCAAAACACGGTCCCAGAAAAACAGCATGTAGTCAAATAAAGTGTACATAATAATACCACTCATAGTCTGATAAAAACCCTAAGTACTGATAAGATAGACAATTATAAGGAGAGTAAATAAATGATAACCAACTCCTATGATAAGCCCACTTCTCCACGTACTGAATTCGAGCCAATCACCATTGCTATGTCCGCTTGTGGTAGGGAAAAAGAAAGGAAAAGGGTGGGCCAGACAAAGCTTTGATGAATTGGTATATGTTTAATATATGGTGATCATGTGCATTTAACTTTAATTCTACTCTATGCGACCTAAGGCGTTCAACAAGTGTCTGTGTATTCCTAAGGTCTTTACTTAAGGGTTTTACTTGATACACACCTACATTAACAACTTATGATGTTTCTTACCATGATCGGATTACGGATCGAACCTCAACAACTAACGATCGATCACCGCTACTAGAGCTACTCAACATAGGGTCATCTTACAACCTTCCCCATGTAGGACTACATCTCACATTATGACTATGCGTAATTACCTCACATAGGTTTTCGTACAATTTCCATATGGGAACAAAATTCCCACAACTATGACTACATGTACCCTAACTATGCATCAAGGGAAAGCCCACAATGTCAACTCGCTAGTGTGTCTCATTGTCTACATCCATGTCCACCTCTCGAACTATAGTTTCTACCTCTCGTTGCATACGCCAGGATCAATCCACTACACAATACATCGCGTCGATATCCATGCATACCAAGAAATTCCCAGTATGTTGGGCCACACACTTAATCAGGCATCAGTCAGCATCCACCGTAGAACCTCTGTTAGTGCCGTTTGCGATAAAATCACCCCCAACCGGATAATCGGCTCCATAAGGTAAAAAGCATTCGCCCAACACTATGTCCTAGCGTCAACTCATAAGGAACTAGCTTCCCCACTATTTCTAAAGTCCATATATATATATAATGAAACAACATATACAACCAATATTTTTTATTTTCAACCCGGGTCTTAGATCGAGGTTCAAATTATGCGTATGGGTTGTCTACGACCGACTGCTAAACCCTATCAGTCGATCGCTTGCTGTCGACTACTCGGGGTGAACGATCAACTAGTTGTAGTGTAAAGTTTAGGGTTTCTGCTTGTTTTGTTGCCTTTTAATTACTTGATTTAATTACTGTTTAATGGTTAATCGGTTTAATATAGCAGTAATCCTTATAATTTTCAGTATTAATAATAAAAAATCAACTCCTAATTGATATGAATTTAAAGCAATTAGGTTCTAGGTTTCACTATTTCAAATCAATTACATGGGTTTAAACTTGGATTAATCTTATATTAGCCCATTTATCCTAATTTCAATTTAAAATTCAAATTTCAGACGTAAACAATTATGGTTTGCAGTTTAATTACTAACATCCTAAATCCAATCATGTAAATTTAAAATTAACTATAAATAGTCAACTTACCAAAGATGTTCTCACTCAGTTTGGATCCAAGCTCTATCCCATTTCTCATCCGAAAACTGATACCCGATAGCTTGCCTCCGCCTTGATCTGATCCACTTATGTTTTCTTTTCTTTGCTTTTATTTTTATTTCATTTCATTTTTCAAGAATTTTTATAGGTGGAGGAGAAGATATTTTGGCAGAGTTTCACTATATTGATAATTTTCTAATGAATTATCATTTAGGTTAGGTCAGCATTTATAGTTGTTTTAGGTTAATATGGATCATTAAATTAACCTAAAGAATATTTAACTTCAACTTGTAAGCCGATCATTTACTTTGCACGTAAGTAAAAGCTTTTTTTTCAATCGCTTTCGTCCATTCATCGCTCAAATCCGCTCCCAATCAACATTAACATGTCGACCGTTTATAGGGACTGATTGACTGCTACCATTCGACCAGTGGATCCTTGTGGTTGATTGCTTAACGTTTTTAATTTAGGGAGGTTTTGTATTTTATTTTAAAATTTTAAAACGTCCCTAACTTCTCCGCACTAACTCCGATTTCAAAATGTTATATATGAAAATCGTCTAGAAAATTTCTACAAACACAATGGTGCCAAATTCGGACATTTGTGAAAATTTTATTTTTTGTCTCCATTATATTTAATTCAATTTTCTTATTAAATTTTCTGCTTAAATTTTGGGCATGTTACATTCTCCCCCTTAAAAGGATTTCGTCTCTAAAATATCAAAGAACAGAAAAATGTAACTCGTACGTGTAATTGTCAATGGCTATAACCATCTACTCATCCATCATCCATGAACAATCATTATCCTTATTAAATTTTCTAATGTGGTATGTATATGTGCAAGCATGAAATGCAGGTGAACCTATACTGATGCAAAGAGTAGGCGGTCTCCTGATATAGTCGACCTCCTGTTATGCAAGTGCTCATATCATGTATCTAAGATATATGCAACATCTTAAGTAAATACATTTGTAATTCTACATGTATGTGCACATTCAGTCCATATGCATCATTTATATGCATAATACTCAACAATTTAAAAAAATAAACAAGAAATGATGTGAGAGTGTGTACTTTTTATGGGATATATTTTCCTAAAGTGCAAAAGAAACAGTCCAAATAATACATCCACTAGCATCCATCATCCTTAACATCTCCTAATGATATATTTGTAACTAATCCTGCCATCCAATTGTCTCTACCTAAAGGGGTATACCAAGCTAAGTCCTATATATAAGTAACCTATATCTATTGAATTTACATTGCAAACGTAGGAGAAAAGAGTTGCGGGTGGGTAGCTCGGATCTTCTCCTCGAGCTCTTATGTATTCTCTGCTGGATCATCTCCTCATTGGACCTTAAAAGGTTTGATCTCCTTGTTGCGGAGTCACTTTGTACCATGCTCAAGGATACAAATGGGTGCATGGCAAATAATTGACTCCCTCTCTACATCCACCTCCTCTAGCTGACTCGGCTCGACCATAGTAGCTGAATCATGCAAGCATTTCTGCAAGTGCGACACATGGAAAACAACATATACTCTCGCCAACTTCTTAGGAAGCTCTGCTCTATAGGCCAACTTCTCAACCCTACCGATAATTGAAAAGGTCCTTTGAACCTCAATGATGGCTTCCTCTATCTACCAAACCTCATGACATGCCTCGACCGAGAAACCTTCACAAACACCATGTCGCCACTCCGAACTCTTACTTCGCACATCTCCTATCAACATAAGATTTCTGCCTATCATGCGCAATTTTCATTCTCCTATGGATCAAGTCCAGTTTCTCCAATGCCTTCATTACCTTGTCCAACCCAAGAATAATCCTATCCATAGTGTCCCACTAACATGTCAGTGATCTATATGGTCTTCCATATAATGCTTCGAATGGTGTCATCTCAATGCTCGCATGATAACTGTTATTGTAGGTAAACTCCACCAAATGTAACTGATCCTCCAAAGAGCCCCCAAAGTTCAAGATGCACATTTGAAGTAAGTACTCCAAAACTCGATTCACTCTTTCTGTCCGTCCGTCTAAGGAAGATATGTGGTGCTCACGCTCAACTCGATGCCTAAAGCCTCATGGAGACTCATCCAAAACTTACTGGTGAAAAAGGGATCTCGGTCGCTAACTATGCTAGTAGAAACTCCGTGTAACCCAACGACCTCTCTCACATATGTAATCACGAAAGATGTTGTATTTTCATAATATAATAGTATAAAGTGATCATATTTGATCAGTCGATCGACTATGTCTATTCCCTCTCTCACTCTTCGATAGACCATCAACGAAGTCCATAGTAATACTGTCCCACTTCCACCGAAGAACATCCAATGGCTACGACAACCCTCTCGGCTTCTTCTACTCCACTTTACCCTTTGGCAAGTCATACAGCAAGTACATATTTTGCTACATGCTTCTTCATATCAGGCCAATAGAAGACTCTCTTTATGTCATGATACATTTGTCTCCATCGGGAGGGATGGTCATCCTAGAACGACGAGACTCGGTATTAGATCCATATTGAAAGGAACACATAATCTACCATCCCTTCACAATCATCCCCACGAGTCAATGGCATAATGCCTTAAATGACTCGATTGGTCTCCCATACCAAGCTTCTTAAAAATCACTATTAGCTCGTTATCTTGCTTGTGGCTAGTCCCAATACGCTCTATTAGTGTAAGCTGCACATCCAAAGTAGCTAACAATCCCAACGTAATGTCTTATGATGGTCGAAAATCAAATGTAGAATTGAACCCCAAATGCTTCCACTCCAAGAACAAAGGACTCAATATTGCATGCTACCTACTCACAGCGTCGGTCACCACATTACCCTTGCCTGAGTATACGAGATATCAAAATTATACGAGGCTAAGTACTCAGCCCAACTTTTCTACCTTAAATTCAAGTCCTTTAAGAGAACAAATATTTCAGAGACTTGTGATCCGTATACAACTTAAAACACTCTCCTAATTAATAATGCATTCATAATTTGAGCGCAAAGACAGTAGTTGCTAACTTGAGATTATGGGTAGGATAGTTTCTCTCGTGGACCTTTAACTACCAACTAGCGTAACTCAACACCTTTCCTTCCTACACCAAGACCGCGCCTAACCCAGCACCACAAGCGTCAGCATAAAATGTAAATGATCTTATGCCATCAGGTAACACCAAAACTGGTGCACCAGTAAATTTCTCCTTTAACTTGATAAAAGCATCTTCACACTTCACGTCCTATGAGAAAACCAAATTCTTCTTGGTGAAGCCGGTTAGAGGGGTAGAGATCTTAGTTAAGCATTTAATAAAATTCCTATAGTAGCTCACTAAACCAAGCAAACTGTTCACTTTCATGGCATTCTTCGACATATGTCAGTCTTGAACTGCAGCAACTTTATTGGGATCGACTACCAGCCCACTTTGTAAGACAACGTGTCCTAAAAGGCACACCTCCCCTCGCCAAAAGTGGTCCTTCGAAAACTTTGCCTTCAACTTATGCTTACATAGTGTATTGAACACTTATTCCAAATGCAAAATGTGCTCCTCTTCACTCTTTGAATAAACCAAAATATCATCCACAAATGCCACAATGAACCTATTGAGAAATCCTCTAAAACTCAAAACATCAAATCTATGAAGTAAACTTGTTGGTCAATCTGGAGGGCATGACTAACCACTCATATAGCTTCTTGATTGTACGGAAGATGGTCTTCTGGATACTGTCCTCAACTACATGCAACTGATGAAATCCGGTAGCCAAATCAAGCTATGAGAACACTTTTGCTCCTATCAACTGATCCAATGATCGTCTATACGAGGCAGTGGATACCAATTCTTTTTTACAAGTTTATTCAGTTCCCTATAACCATACAAAGTCTTAGAGAACCATCTGCCTTGGTGGCAAAGACGACTGGTGCTCCCCACTCCGAAATGCTCCTTCTAATAATGACTTTCTCCAATATCTCATTTACTTGCTTGTTTAGCTCATGCCTCTCCTTTGGAGCCATATGCCTTATGGGTAAGGCAACAAGTATGACATTCTCTATAAGATAAATTCAGAACTCGATCTCTCACTGTGGTAGGGGATCGTTAAACTTGGAAAAGACATTTGGGTTATCTCTAACTACAAACACCAAATCTAGCTCGTCATGCGATAGGTCCAATGAGTATAAGTAACTTAACATAATTGATCCTCAGGGATTGCAGTAAACCACCAAGCTACGTCCTCTACACAAACTCAATCTAATAACATTCTATCATAGTGTAGGATAGCCCCATATACCGATATCCAATTCATACCCGATATCAACCTAAACCCATAGAATCCTAAGACAAAAGCATCATAGTCGAACTCGACCCCCAAAATGAATAACTTCAAACCCTTACATACCATGGACAAATAGGACGATCCCCTTATGGGGTTTGACACAACAACAGGGTACGCAACCATTCTAGTTTCTAAGTGTAACTCATGCAAAAGTCCCCTAGAAATGAAAGAATGTGATGCCCATCAAATAAAGTGTGAATGGATAAACTGGATAGAATCAACTCACCTTCTATCATGACTTTCTTCCCCTTGTCTGCAACTAGCTGCGCGCTCGAGATACGTATTGCATCCAATTCGTAAACTAAAACCACCTGAGTAGAGGCCTTTTATTAGACACTCATGCCTCATATGTCCAAACTTATTGCAATTATGACGCTTAATCTTTGAGCCAGTCGACATGCACTCCTTAGAAAAATGCCCTTTCTTGCTACACATCCCACACTGCATATCCTACTTCTTATATTTCCCTTGGGTCCAAATCCTCCCTTGCGCTGATCCTACGTGCCTTTGCTTTAATCTTATTGGGTAAAGATATTCAATAAGGTCGTCTCCAGTAAACCCTCATATGTCGCACCCATTGGAATATAGCCTAGGGCTAAAATTGGAAGAGGTTGGTTCAATCCTTTAGCGAACTTTAAAGATTTTTTATAGAGTATTGATTAGCTCTATCCCAAATCTAGCCAGTTCATTAATTTAATTAACTTATTTCTTTAATAACATGTCTCCTTGGTTCAGATGTATAAACTTTTCTAACTTAACTCCTTCCTCTGCTCTAGAAGAAAACTTTATCTCAAAACGTCTCTGAAACTCTCCCCAAGTGATCTCTCCTCGATTAGTCTCTGCCTAAACTACTTCCTACCAACTTAGGGCCTCTCCTTGTAACTTCCAAATAGCTATCTGCCTCCTTACCTCTTCAGCAAGACCTGTCAGTCCAAAAATCCTTTCACAAGTATGAATCAGTGTCCTCGAATCTATATATGACTCAGTCCCCGCATACGACTTTCCTCCAATTCTCGTGAAATCCTTACGCAGCTTAGCAAAATTGACAGCAAGTGGGTGAGCAGGAACTGCCATCTATCACTTTCTGTAGGTCCTCTTATGGGATTAAGCTTGGCTTGTTTCCTCATTTGAAGGTACCAATGGAATCATGACGTTCACACATGGAATGTCAGTTGAATCGCCCGAGCTTGAACCTGCGGGATTGTCCATCTTCTATATGTGAATTTTAAGAATTTACTAGCAACTTCCCACAGATAACATAAGAAAGAATAAAGGTGACAATATTTACATTGTACTTGTATAGTAAAAGCTTAAAAAGCTTATATACATATATATGTATGTATGTATATGTATATAAAATGTGCTTTGGAATTTTTTTGGAAAATAGCGGGGAAACCTTTACTTTTGAAAAACTTTTTCAAGTACATTCTCTCAATATGCTCCTAATCCCTAAGGAATTTCAAACCTATGCTCTAATACCAGATGTGACGCCAACACCCATCGACACATTGTGTAACACCCCTAATTTTAGTGACATTATTTAGTAAATTTAATTAGAATAAATTAAATAGAATAATGTAGATAAGGAGATCGAGGTTGATTAATAAACTAGGTGGCCGTGCTTATTAAAACTAATGAACATATGTAAATGGTTAGGAAAATTTAACATAAGGGCATTAGGGTAAATAGTCATACACCCCACCCTTATACCACTTTCATTAGGTTATGCATGTTCATTTTTCACCAAAACAAAATTATAACCGTGAGCAAGCAAGGCCGGTCATTAGAAGAGAAGAGAAAATCAACTTAAAAGCTTAGGATTCAAGTTCGAAGGAATCAATCTCAATCATACTTCAATTTCCTTATCCATTCTAAGGTGAATAATAGTTTCTACATCTCTATTTTGATTTTTACATCAAATGGTTTCATATTTAATGACAAACCTATTTTTATGATATGTTGAATGATGATATGCTTGTTTATGATTTATATGTGTTTAAACAAGGTTGTTTAATAAAGGATTACACAGTTTAGGGTAAAACTGAGGTGAAATGATTTTTAAATACCATGGGAAAATTTTACGTTATAGAAATCAAGATTTTGGAGATGGGTTTCAATTCTCATAATTTTCCGAGTCTATATGGATTTTATATAAATTTTCTAGTGAAGAAAATGACTTATTGGGTTATAAATTATTTACGACTAAAATATTGATTATTTGGCTTTGAAATTTTTATATGATGGAAAACATATTAAAATAGATTTTTTGGAATTTTTCCAGATTTTTTATAAGTGTTTTGTTAAATATATAAAATTATTTAAGGTATGAGACTTAAATGTTTTATATATTTAATAATGGAGAAGGGACATTTTATAAAATAAAATTATTATTTAAATCAGAAAATAGTGGAAGTATTTTTTTGAAAAGAAATGGTTAACCAATGAGAATTCGACAAACAAGGGTAGGTTAGTTGAAAAGATATCCTTTTTAAGTTAAAAATAAAGAAATTATACTTTTAGTATGTTTCAGCCTTATACGACAGTAAAACCTTCCGACCCAAACCTTCTGACTAAGTCGAAAGGTTATAGCTTTCGACAAGGTCAAACCAATGCATATGGTGTCAAGTATCTTGGTACGTAATGAATTGGACAGAGTCGAAGGGTTGATGGCCAAAGAGGTTAGGGGTATATTTGTTTTATAAACTAAAGCTTTTGCCTGCTTTGCTTTTGACTTGGTTGCTTTCGACTTGGTTGCTTTCGACCGGGTCAAATGTTTAAATAAAGGTTTTTAAACCTTTCGACACAGTCGAAAGGTTACTGCTATTTGTCGTTGTTTTGTTTTGAACCTTCCGACACAGTTGAAAGGTTATAGCCGCTTCTCCCAATGTTTTCGAAAGGTTTCAAAGATTTTGACTTAGATGATTTATTCTTGTTTATAATTGAAGTAAAACCCAAAGCTTTCGAAGGAGTTGATTTAAAAGGCGGAGGTCTATTGATTTAAAAGAAATGTTTTAAGGCTTTCGAAGCAGACCTTCCAACAAGGTCGAAAGGTTGCTTCTATTGTAGCCAAAAGGTTTTAAAAGAGGACCTTCCGCATGTTTTAACTTGGATCCAGTGAGTATCGAAAGGTAAAATCCAATATTTTCGAAAGGTTTATATTTTATGAGTTCAATGCTTTTGAGAGGTTTAAATGGCTGGATGGTCTCAATGTTTTCGAAAGTTTAGTTTTGAAAGGTTTAAAAACCCATACTCTATAATTTTAAATGAAAAACCCACGGCTTATATAAAGGAGTTTTTGTAATGGCTTTAAGTAGGCAATTTTGGAGAAGTATTTCCTTAATAAAAATATAAGTTATAAGTGTTAACTATGTTATGATATGTAATTCGAGGACTTTAAACTCACATGAGTGGTAATTGTTAAAATTATTGTTTTACTTCTTCAAATATGAATATATTCACATTATACCCATAACTGTATTTTGGAAAAAGGGTTAGAAGAACCAGTAAGTTAACTCAATAGTGAATATAAATGGCTTAAACTCCTAAATGAGTAGAATTGCATCCATGGAGTCGGGGTGACAAAAAACATAGGATGTCTAAACTTTGTAGTTTTTGGTGCATACCAAAAGGTTTATAGTAAACCCATAAAAACTATGATAAAGCAGTTATTGGTGCATACCAAAAGGTTCATAGTAAACCCATAAAAACTATGATAAGGTAGTTATTGGTGCATACCAAAAGGTTCACAATTAACCCATGAAAACTGTGTATTAAGAGTAGTTGGCAAGGGCTAATTGGTTTGTAGTGAACCCATGAAAACTATATCCGGATTAAGTATTGACATCAGTCAATAGGTTCCTAGCAAACCCAAGAAAACTACGATAAGAAAGTGGTTAATGGAAGTATCAGTAGGTTCCTAGTCAACCCATGAAAACAAGGATGTGCAGTAGGTTATTGAATAAGTCCATAGGTTCCTAGCCAACCCATGGAAACTAGGATAAGGTAATTAGTTATTGGAAAGACCAATAGGTTCAGAAGGACCCATGAATTAATTAAGTTAACTGGCAGGAGCCTTTAGGTTCTTAGTGATCCTATGAAAACTATGAATATTACAAGGTGTTTATTAATTATAAGGTTATTAGTAAACCCATGAAATCTAAAAAGGTTAACGGCGACCTAGGAACTATAACTTAGACAGGGTGTCAGTTTAAACTGGGGAAGGGAAATATTAATTATTTCCAAGTATGCATATCATCATATTATTTTGGAAATGTATTTTTTAACCATTGTGGATGCAGAAGCACAATAAATGGCTTTAAAAGGGTTTTAGGATACTAGTGAGGGGAAAACCCGTTCCGCTAAGTGGTGTGGTCTCACTAGATATCTAAAAGGATTGAGATGTTAGATTATTATTCATACCAGGCTTTATGTCTGACTCGAAGTTTTTGTTTTCCCCTTAAACTCTCGGGTACTCAATTAATTTTGAGTAGTTTGAGATTTAAGATTCTTAGGTTTTCTTCTTTAACGAATAAAGCTTCCAGAGGCGAGCAGAAGGCAGATAGTTAATTAAGAGTTTTTCTTTCCGATGTGTGGTTTGTTTGTAAAGGCAGATTTATTAGCCTTACTATATACTCTGATCAACCAAGGGGGCATCTTCATATGTCGCTCTTGGCGTATTGGTAATAATTATATTTTGCTGAACATGGTCAACAAATTGGGATTATGTAATGAACATGAAATGTTTTATTTTGAATGTGGAAATGTGTTTTTGAATTGTTAAATTTTTTCCATATTTCTGCAATATGTATATCAATGTATCTGGCACCGCCGTAATTGGTCGCCAAAGATTAATAACTATGGATAACTACAACATCCATAGCCTTTAGTTTTGGGGCTCCAAGTAGGGGGATGTTACACATTGATCCAAGTCATAAAGTTACTTTCAGACTCACGTTGGTGCTAAGAAGTATAGACTATCGGTTTTTTATTACAAAGACTAGGAATAAACAAATACAATCTAAATATGATACACTATCAGAACTCTCAATAGAAGGAACAAAATATAAATCTAAAAAATAACCATCTTGAAAAATATCTCAAAATATAGTCTCGGAAAAACAAAATGTAGTCAAATACAATGTATATAAAAATACCACTCATAGTCTGATAGTAACACAAAGTACTGATAAGATAGACATTTACACGTAGAATAAACAAATTCAAGCAAATGAGTACATTTTTAATATATGGCGATCATGTCCAGTTAACTCTGTATGACTTAGGGTGTTCTAAAGCATTTGTGTATTCCTAGGGTCATTACTTAAGGGTTTTTCCTTGATACACACCTACACTAACAACTTGTGCAGGCTCTTACAAGGATCGAACTACATATCAAAATTCAATAACCAACGATCGACCACCGCTGCTAGAGCTACTCAACATAGGGTCATCCTACAACCCCCATATGGGACTACATCTCACATTAGTACTACGCTTAATTATCTCACACGGGTTTCCCTACAATTTTCACATGGGAATAAAATCCCCATAACTACGCATCGAGGGGGATCCCACAATGCCGACTCACCAATATTTCTCATCATCTACATCTGTGTCCACTTCTCAAATTATAGTTTCCATCTGTTAGTGCACGCATCGGGATTCATCTGCCACATAATATCATGTCATGTCAATATCTGTGCATAACAAGGAACTCCCGTTGTTCCAGGCCTATACACATCATCAGGCAGCAGTCAATGCTATGCCTCCATTATAGAACCTCCTGTGAATGTCATTTGCGATAAAATTGCTGCTAGTCGAATAGTTGACTCCTATTGGGAAAAGTGCATTTACCCAACACCATATGGTCCTAGTGTCAGCTCATTGGGAACTAGCTTTCATACTATTCCTAACATCTATAAATGTACATAATGCAACTATACATACTACCAATATTTTTATTTTCAACCTGAGCCTTAGGCCAAGGTTCAGATTACACCTCTAGGATGTCTACTAATCGGTCGCTAAACCCTACCGGTCGTCTGCTTGCTGTCGACTACTCAGGGTAAACGGTCGACCAATCATAATGTAAATTTTAGGGGTTTTGCTTATTTCGTTGCTTGTCTAATTACTTAATTTAATTACTATTTAATGTTAATCGATTTAACATTATGGTAATTCTTATAATTTTCAGTATTAATAGCTTTTATTCCGACTCCTAATCAATGCGAATTAACAGTAATGGCCCGGATTTTAAATCGTTTATAATTAAATATTGGGATTATTTAAATATTTAATCTTAGATTTGATGTGACTAAAAATGATTCCGAAAGCTTATTTAAATTCTATTTAAATAAAAGTGATCATGGAAAGCTTTTGATTTAGAATTAAAAGCGATTAAATTGTTTTAATAATAATTCATTTTATTTAACGTGTGAAATTATCATTCCAAGGCACTATCTTGGATTTTGGCGAAATCAATGCCATTAGATCTGGAATAATGAACTGTTGTATGTCAATGAGTTTCGTGACGATCGAACGTGCTGTGTGGTCGTGCGTGCTCGAAACGCGTAGCGTAAATCTAAGAGAATAAATTATTATTATAAATTTCCATATACATACATCATCAACTCTTAACCTATTTTCTAACTTCCTTTTCCCTTCCTCATTTTTTATTTCGTTTATCATTTTGCATGCCACCACCATTTGTTCTCTTCCATCAATTAAATCGATCTTAATACTTAACGAAATCATGTGATTTTTGATTCGATAGCTTCATATAGCAGAGAACATCATTTCCCTATGCTTAGTTTTGCAAGCGATTAAGCTCGGCAATGTTTGACTTAGGCTTAGCCATGCTCGAGCTAGGCGTAGGAAGAGCTAGAGAAGGTGATCAGGTTCATCATCAATGGCATTGTTCTTCTAAAGGGTAGATTAGTTTGTGGGCATAGCATAGAGTGTGCAGCTGCCTATTTTGGATTGTGATATTGAACAGAAAAGGGGAGGAGCCTCGGTCGCATTCTACTATATGCAGCCAAGGTCAAATCAAGGGTATAGGCGAGTTCGAGGTGGCGCAAGGAGTAATTTGGTAATGGTCGGAGAAGCTTTAGTTGAGCCAAGGCCAAAAGCAACTTGAGGGCATTCTCGATTAGGGCACAACGATGGAAGTTGGAAGAAGTGGCCGGAGGTGTTGAAATTGGTGCTCACGGGTCGGGCGAAGTTGATCGGCGAGGTGATTTGTCGCTTCGTCAAGTGGGTTGTCGTATATGTGGAAAATGTGCATGGTCGTGGTGTGGGTTCTTAGTATCAGGTGCATGATTTGAATTAGAGAGGATGGGAGGGAAGGAGATGAGTAATGAATTAGTGGTAAGTTAATTATTAACTAATTTAATTAAGTTACGTTTATAAATTCAAATCCTTATATAAATCGTATCTTGTTCATACGAGGTCTGATTGAGGCGCTGTTTTCGTCGTTACATTTGTATCAACGATATCTATGTTTTGATGTTGGACTCTTCGAGTTTGGAGCTTGTGGACGTTTGATTTTGGACTATTCAAAAATATATAAGCATTGGTTGGAACTTAGATGAGTTTTACTCACCAGTTGATTGTACAATTATTGTGTATATAATTGTTGTTGTATATAAAATATAAACTGTATAACGAACAATGCAAGTTATTACTTTTGGACCCCGCCGTGTTTTGTAAAATAAGTGAGAACATTATTATTGAGTATAATATCTCTTTTTATCATCTATAACATGTATCGTGGCCCATACTACACGTTTACATGTTTGATAGTGCTTTGTGAAAAGTGATATTGCGTTATAAATGTTTGAAATAACATAGTTATATTAAACATACTTTGAAATCCCTGTACTTGACATATATTAAATTGAATAAATTGTGGTATATTGTGAAAATATATATATGTCTATTTATTTTGGGTTGTTCTACACATGTTTTGGTGGGTTTAACTTAAAGGAATTGGTTTGGAAATTTGTCATAAAATTGGAAATGGAAAAGGTTAGAAGCGAAAAAGTTGTGATGGATGCACATTGAAATCGCTGTGATCGGCGATTTTAAAGTTAACTTTGGATGACATCCTTGGGCTTCTTCGTATTATCAATAAGTACTGTAAGCATACTTATTATTGGGAAATAACAAGGTTAAATATATTACTTGAAATCATTTATGGGTTTCTAAAGTGATGGTTTTAAATTATAAAATAGGTTTTAACGTGGTGTTTTAAATAAAAGATTTTTAAATAGTATAAGTATTTTAAAAGTATATTTTTAGTATATATTGGTTTTAGAATTTGTTAAAGATTTATTTAATAAATAAAAGGATTTTATATTATAATATTTTACAAATGGTTTATAGTATTTTATTAAATATCTTTATTTTATAAATAAATTAGTATATGTAAATAACTATCTTTTTAAAGGTATTCTAGTATATTTAAAAGTTTTAAAAAGGAAGTTTAATATTCTGTAAAGGGATTTAAAAGGAGTTATTAGATTATAACTCTTATGTTATAATGGATTGTTTTATAAATTGATTAAAAAGGTATATTGTTTTGTTTAATAAGTAAAGCTATATTTAGAACTTTAAGTTGATATTTTAAAGTAAATGGCAAAGTATAAAAGTGATTTTGGGTTTATAGTTACAATGTTTGTGCAACATTTGTTTTAACCCATTTAACTATACTTTTGGAAAGTGATTGAATCTTTAAAATGGAGTTTTAAAGATAATGGAATAATGAAGTGTTTTGGGTTTGTCGAAAACAATGTTTTAGTAACATTTGTTTTTAAACCATTGTATAATATTTTAAAGTGGTAAAATATTGTTAATTGAGTTTGGAAAATACTTATATCCTTAGTAATGAAATTTTAAAGAGGATGACAAGTATGATATGGTCTCGGATTTGCTGTGGCAATGTGAACATTCGCTTTTAACCCGTTTTGATTATAGTTATGTACGTAAATATATCTTTAAAAAGAATGTTTTAAAGATAATTATAATGGTTTGGGTTTGTAGTGACAGTGTTTGAGTAACATTTGTCTTAAGCCCTTTGAAATTTATTTGCGAATATACTTATACGGTTGAGATAAGTATATGAATACTTTTGGGAAGTAGTGAAATGTGCTGAAAATGAATAGTAATGTTTTAACAAAATAGGGAAGTTTAATTAACAAATGGAGTTTCATTTATAAAGAGTTTATTGAGTAAAAACGAGTTTTACTAATAAAAGAGGATTTTAATTAATAAAAGAAGATTAATTAAAAAGGGGATTAGAAGTCATTTATATGACTTGATTGTGCTTGTTTGTTTCGATCGTGCTTTGTGTGTTACTGCTTATGGACAATATACAGGACTTATTTTCCCGTATGCGATTATTCTCATCGTTATTGGATTATTTGTTTATTTGGTTGTTAAATTATCGACTAATAAATCTTGGCTAAAATATACTCTGGAAATATTTAGAAGAAACACAGGAATTATATGATACAGTTATCTTCGGTGATGCTATACTGTACGTATAAAATATTTTTGCTCTTCTAGGACGAATGATAAGGAAATCCGTCGGCATAAATGGTTAGGAGGTGATCTTCGATCTTATGTATTATCTATTCATTTCCAAAAGAACTGGGTTTGAGATTACTGGGAAATCGATCGATTGGTTTTTGGAGCACTTGGTAAGCGGAGGAGTGTACTTATATGAGATGACTTGAAACCGTTACCACTCCAAAACTATATACTTGTTCTATGCTTTTGAAGAGGTTCGTGATTGGTTCATGATGCTAGAATCAATGTGGAGATTCGAGATCTGTTTTGGATTCTCGAAAACATGTAGTTGTTCATGATCTATTTAGGATATGGGAATCCATGTGTGATTCCAAGACCTGTTGACGTATGAGAATCCATGTGTGATTCCAAGATCTGTTCAAGTTGGAGCTTATGTGAAAGATCTATTCGAGTAGTGACTCGTGTGCTAGAATACTGGATGTAGCCTTACCAGTGAATATGACTAAACCAAAAATAGGATGCATAGCCATAGGATTAGCAACCCATGAGGGTGCATGCGACTCCATCCTAGAGTTACTTACAGATATGCATGCGGGAATGATGCCTTCGGCTAGTTTGGCCAGCTATGTATTTTCTATGGTACATTCACTGGGGATGTATGTTGCTTCGGAAGGATATCTCTGATCCTTGTGTAGTAGATGCGAGTCGTCTTTGATCTGAGGAGATCTACGTTGAAATCCTACACAATTGATGAACGCGCCTTAACGGTTGTGATTGTATGCCCATTATTATTATGATGTACACTCACATGCATTACAGCTATGTGATTATTTATATTTCACACCTTAGACATTATTATATTACCATTGTATTTTATAACAGAAATGGTTTGGTTATCGTAAGGTAAAAGCCCGTCCACGTTTATTTGCGGCATGATCTTTTGATATATCCTTTCTTTTAAAGGGTTTTATAAATATAGCAATTCATATGATGTGAGTTTCTCATGATGGTTTACCAGATTGATCCAGGTGTTATTTACTTATAATGCTTGGGTTAGCTTGAGTATATTTCCAGGTTTGGTTGATGTTCATTAGAGCTCTTGGGTGGAAGCTGGATGATTTCTTACCGTGTTTATTTTCCGCTGCATTACTTGATTTATATCTATTAGCATTTGTAAGGACTGGCTATTATAACTATCCAGGCCGATGACAGGTTGGTTTACTCTAATTGTTGTATGTATATTAAAGTATTCTTTTTGTAAAGATCTCTTGAGATATTATATGTTATTGTTCCGCTGTGAGATTCAGACATTCTATTCTCCTCTTTCTTGTTCTATTTTCTTTTTATTTTACCCTAACAATCAGTCTTTTTGGTACTTGGATGCTCGACATGTCAATATCATGGATGTATCAGTGTCAACATTTGGGGGTTGAAAAGGTGGATCGTTACAATGCAACTATACATACTACCAATATTTTGATTTACAACCTGGGTCTTAGGCCGAGGTTTAAATTACACATTTGGACTGTCTATTGTTCGACCGCTAAATTTTACCGATTAACTGCTTGCTGTCTACTGCTTAGGGTAAACAGTTGACATGTCATAATGTAAATTTTAGATTTTTTTCTTGTTTCATTGCTTGTTTAGTTACTAGATTTAATTACTATTTAACGTTAATCGATTTGACATGGCGGTAATCCTTATACTTTTCAGTATTACTAGTTTTTGTTCCAACTCCCGATCAATGTAAATTTATAGTAATTAGTTTTACCTAGTTTAAACCAATTTTAGGGGTTTCCAATCAATTGCAAGGGGTTTGTTTGTTGCTTCAAATTCGACCGTTTTAAGGGACCGGTCGACGACTACTTGTTGTTTAACGAACTATAAGGGTCGACCATGTGACTTTTTATTTAAGGAAAATTTTATATTTTAATTTATTTTGTTTTTAAATTTTAAAACATTCGTAACTTTCCATAGTAACTCTGATTTCAAAGTGTTATATATGAAAGTGATCCAGTAAATCTTTACATATACAATAATGCTAGTTTCGTAGCCAAATTCCGACATTTGTAAAAAATATATTTTTGCTTTTGTTATATTTAATTATTTTATTAAATTCCTATGCAAACTTTTGAGGTGTGACAAATTATAACGGAATGTGTCTAGTTGCAAGCAGATAGAGTGTCGAATCGGAGCAATAAATGGTAGCTTGTTTTTCCATGGAGATAAAACTGCTTGAAACCATAAGAGTATCCAAATGCCCACCATGGACCCTTACAAAGGTTTGAATGATTTAATAGTGCATCTACAATGATATACGGAACAAATGTTGATGAGTGGAGTGTTAGAGGAAGTTATATGTAAATGCTTCCACTTATTTCTATTAGACATGACAATTATGTGATTTTTTTGCCTTCCCCCTAGCTCAATCCTGTAACAACCCGCATATTTCACGATTATATATTTAAATATAGCATCATTAATCGGATTAAAATCCGAAATGTTACTTTTTGTAAATGGTCAAATTGGGACTCGAGACCACTTCCATTGAGTCCAAAATGGCGTTTACAACTATTTTGAGTATAAACATCGATATGATTGGAGTTGAGTAGAATTTTGCTATTTTTCTACTTTGGGCTTTGGGTTTGGGTTTCAGCCCACTAACCCAACTTAATACCCTAACTCCTCTACTCTTCATTCATTCTACTCCTCATTTCCTAACACTCTCAAGCTAAAGTAAAATTGGGGGAAAATATAGGAAATTAAAATTCCTAAACCCTAGTTTGATTAGGAAATACAAATTCAAGTCCAGAATCAAAGAGAAGCTTAGGTAAGCATCCTCTTCATCTTCTCCATCTCAATATCTCTCCAATTTCAGAAATTTCCTATAACCTAACTTAGGAAATATTTGTTTATGAGCTTAGATTTGAGCTTCTTGAGTTGAAGTTGAAGAGTGGTTGATCTCTCCTTTGTTTTAAAGCTTCTCACATGCTGTTTTGGGTTTAAAGGTGAGTTTTTGAACTCACATCTACGTATATAACTCTCATTGTTGTTAGGTACGAATTCCTAACATTTATTCATGTTCATTTGCTTTTGATTTGAATTGATTTGGTGAATTTTCCAATTTTTGGTTTTGAAGTCCAATTTTATGAAAATCCTACTATGGATGTTTGGACATGATATTTGGGGTGTATCGAAGAGCCTATAAGGCTGGGTTGTCGCTTGGCATAAATCCCTAGTCTTCGTTGCTCGTCCGATCACTCTCGATTCGTTTTGGCCATCATGGCCTAGGCAAACTGTTGCCCAGACTAGGTGACCAGACATCTGGTTATCAAGTCCAGACGTCTGGTTATAGACCTGGAGAAAAGAAAAGTTTACGGCAGAAAAAGAAAACTGGCAGAAACTCGGACCAGACGTCTGGTCCAAACCAACCAGACGTCTGGGAAGTCTATCAAACGTCTGGGAAAGTCTACCAAACGTCTGGAAGGTTTTTGAAAATTTCCAGAACCTAAATCCAGACGTCTGGATTCTAAACCGGACGTCTGGAACTACCAATTTTGCCTATTTTGGGCTGTTTTTGATTGGACTTCCTGTAGGATCTAGATTAACCCTAGAGGGGGGGGGTGAATAGGGTTATAGCAAATTTTCTCGAATTAAACACAAAAACAAACTGCAGAGAAGTAAATATGCTGAAAAGTAAATCACACACAAAATTTACCCAGCTTCGGCAACCCCTGCCTACTGCTGCATTCCCAGATTTCTATTAGAATTAAACAGTCTCCCGCTTACAAACACTCTAACAGACTTGCAAACCCTGCTACCGCCTATAGAGTTTTGCAAACTCGCAAACCCTACTACCGCCTATAGAGTTTTGCAAACTCGCAAACCCTGCTCACTGAACTAATCCTAACTAGACAATCTGACACTACCTAAAACCTAGGTGGTGATTTACCCTGATTTGATTCAAAGAGTACAAACTTTAAAACAAAACAACAACAAAAACAAGAGCAAAAATTAAAATAGAAAACTTGAAAAACAATTTTTGCCCTTAAATAAACCCGGCCCAAATAAAATAAACCAAAAACTAAAGCCTTGTTTTAATGATCAAGGCCATCCCCGTTTATTTTTATCGGCCCGCTTCCTTTTTCTTTTGTTTATCTGATGGAATCGAAAGAAATGGCGGCTCCGATTCGTCTTTTCTTATCTCCTCTGAAATTAGGGCTTCGGCTCTCGTTGTTCCTCTGTGCAACTAAATTAGGGCTTTGTATTCTCTGCTTCCAAAATTATAGCTTTTGAGAATATTCAAGATGTCGACTGAGAAGCTCGATTGAGAAGATGATTCAGTGCTTCCTTTATTGTCAATCGATGGTCCCCCTTTTCATTACTTCGACTGCTATGAATTCGATTGAATTTGAGATGGCTTCGGTATGTAGTTTCTGTTCTGTGCTTTCTTTAATTTGATTGCTTGAGCTTGATTGTTCTTGCTTTTGCGCTGCTCTGCTCTCCTCTTTCGATGATGATATTGGGTTCTATTTATAGGGTTTTCGAAACCCTAATATTTCATCTGATTTGATTTACGTGACCTTCAAGTAATTGAAACTTTCCTTTATTTTGCTGTGATATTTTTGGTATTTGTTTCGTACACATGGCTTTGATTTTATGACGTCCGATCTTTCTTTGATTGACATCCCAGAAACTTTCCTAAATTAGTTCTGACTTTGACTTTATCAATTTGTATCTACACTTGACTTTTAAATTGATATAACAGAATTTTGTTTCTGAACCACGACTTCGACTTTGACCTGTTCAATGTTGACTTTGATTTGTTGCGTGAAATTCTGGCTTCATTGATCATTACATGTATGAACTGTTGCACTTGATAGAATTAATTTGCTATTGCCTGCTCAAATTTACTTCAGGTTACATTCTAGTTTGTAGTTCTTCTGGCCACACTGTACTGTTGCTTGTTTTCCTATTGCATTTGTTTATTGTGCACCGACTTTGTTCATTGGTGTCATTGGTGCATTTGTCACTTGAACTACTCTCTGATATGTTGGAGTTGCAGTGTGGACTTGTTTGAATCTATACTTGTGCACTTCTCTGTTTGAATTGTGGCTGTTGAGTTTTTTTTTTCCTTCTCACCATTTATATAGATATCCATGATATAGTGATACTGAGTTCATTGTGTAGCTTTCCTCTGATCAGTTGACTATCTCTGTTTATCCACTTTAGTTCAGTTTTGTTTGTTGTTGCAGTTGCCTCCTCACTTGAACCTGTTTCACTGATGTATTTGCATTTGCCACCGTCTGTTCTTCATGTAGCTTGTTGTACTTCATTCCTCACTTGTGTACTGTCTGGTTGTATTTGCATTGAACCATGCTGTGTCGAACTTGTACCACTCTGGTCATCATTGTATGTTGTCACTCCTCTTGTATTTGCAGTTTTGAACTGGTGCACTTGTCAGTGTAGTCTTCATATATGTGCATACATTTATCTTTGAGCATTCATGTACATTTGCCTTGTTGCCATATTGATGTGTGTCTGGTCATGTGTTCTTTGACTTGTACCATTCGAGGCAGTTTGCTTATTCGTTGTGCATGGGCTTCACTTTGTCGCTCTGTTGCTCTTGAAACCTGATGTTGAACTTGGTTTGGTTTGTGACTTTGGTCTTGTGACATAGTGTATCAGTGATGTATTGCATGTTTCTGATGCACTTGGTCATTCATTGGTTTGTTTGTAACTTGCTGTATTGGGTCACTTGAGTCATTGTTACTGATCGAGTTCATTGATCTATACATTGAGTTGTACATTACACTGTCTTTGTCTTTGTGTATTTCCATTCTTGTTTTTATGATATTGTTGGCACTTCACTGTTTTATTGAGTTGAGTCATGATAGCAGTGACTTGATCTCTATTGCCCTGTGTTGAATCCAACTTAAACGCTCGGGTTTGACCTTGTGCTTGCAATGTGACTTTATTTATTTTACACTTGAGTTGAACCCGACTTTTCTTTTGGGTTTGACCTGTGCTCACCTGTCCCTGTAACATTATCAAGTGTACATTTTGGTGTGCACGGCCTTGTGGCATGTACAGTGATACACTGTGCATGTCACAAGCTATTCGTGTACGATGAATTCAAATATGATGACGAACAACCCAAATAACTGAGGCAAATATTATTTTCAAAATCCATATTTTGTTTTATACTGCAAAAACATTTTATTTTCAATTTTATTGCGTCAATGTATATTTCTACAGATTGCTCAGATGCTGGATTCACATTGGAATGAAGTTGAAGATAAATACGAGTGTGAGTGATATGTAGTGAGGAACTGATGTAACTATGAAATTGTGATGTAATTGTATTGTGACTGAAATTGTATAGTTATAGTGAGAGCTTGAAATTGTACTATCAAAATTGTAATAAATATTTGTTTGAATAAGATATCCGTTTGAATTCCAATTCTGTGTTATTTATTTTATTCAGCAAATATTTATTTTATCTGTGAAAAATAAAATAGTACAATATCAAATACATTTAAAAGAATGTATATATGTTTATTATCATCAAACAAAAATCATATACACGCATATTTAACACTTTCAATCTTAATCGATTTTTGTTGATCCGGTCAGTTGTTATCACTTGTTATCGACTTTGATGACTTCTTTCTTTGGATTTTTGGAAATATCCTTTTGATGGATTTGATATCGATTTTAATGGATTTAATTCACATTCTTGTATGTGAATTTTTGGTGATTGATTGTTTTAACAATCATATTTGTAATTTGTCACTTTAAAATACAAAGGTGTCTATACTAGTAGTAAATACTATAACTCTTTCATTAAAACGATTTCAACACTATTTTAAATATAAAGCTCGCTTTTTAAACCTTTTTCCAATCTAATAGTATACACAAACCTTTACCTCATTCGTATGAGAAATCTAATTAAACGACTTAGCAAAACAAGTGGTATGAAACACTTGCGTTTACTTCGTCGGTTAATTCTTGGACTTATTCGATTGAAATCTTGTGACAATTTTCGAGTGGAAATCTATAATTTGTTCGTAAATATTTAAGTTAAGCCAGTGGTTATGGGACATAAAGCTAAACTCATTTATTTACTAGCTTAGTGTAATTTACAATTATCGATCAATGATGATCCTTTGGTGATTTAGACTAGCGATGTGCGATGTCTCTTTTTCCGCGTGGGGGACTGTACCCCGTTCTATAGAGCTTTATCTCATTTTTATGGGCTAGCGACCCATGGTCTTTGGAACGTTCGTTGAGCAATCGGCTCGATAAGTCGGTGCATGGGGCGTATCTTTTGAGGTGCATCGATGTTCGACTAGGCATGGGGCGTATCTTTTTAGGTGCACCGATGTTCGACTAGGCATGGGGCGTATCTTTTTAGGTGCGTCGATGTTCGACTAGGCATGGGGCGTATCTTTTTAGGTGCGTCGATGTTCCACTAGGCATGGGGCGTATCTTTTTAGGTGCGTCGATGTTCGACTGTGCATGGGGCGTATCTTTTTAGGTGCGTCGATGTTCGGTTCATGGGGTAGCGACCCGTTTGTGATACACGTGTTGGTGAGTTTTCATGCTTCCGTTTGTGATAGGCCTTCCCTATTTGTGATTTCTAGATTTCTAGTTGTTGATTTCTAGAACTTGTGTTTCACCAATTTTGATGATATGCATTGATAAACTTTATCAATATTTGTGTTTTGGTAAATAATTTAAAGAATATGACATTCTTTTTAGTGTTTGAGAATATTTGAGATATTGTGTGATTTTTGTTGTTATCTGATGTATACTTGTCACAATATGGCATTATTGTTATCATAAGTTTTTGTCATATCTCTTATCCTATCTCATTTTATATGATATTTATAGCTAGACTGATCCATTTATTATTTTTCTTCTTAAATAATACTCGGGTCAGACCGAGGTATTTCGGATGCTTCCACTTGACTTCTTATCAGGGACCATCATCTGATTTTTGGCTAACTACTTTAGATTAGTAGTTTTTGCTTTTATACATTCAAGATAGAGACTCCTTGATGTATACTTATTATTTTGTCTAGCACTTGTACCTATTCTTTTGTGATGTAGTGGATCTTGTATGACCACTACTTAGATGTACACTTCTATGTGTTATATTCATATCTGTTTCCGCCTTTGTGATATGAATATCTATGACTGATTTGTGTTATGCTTATTTCTATATTTGTTTTCGAAGGCCACATAGCCACTGTGGGGTAGCTTTGAGTTTGTATTTGATATGTCGGATTCCCTCTTGAAATGAAATGCATGTCATACTATCTGACATATCTATACTCGCACAAAGCAATTACATAGATGGTCGCTCCTCAACAACCTTATTCTTCGTGCTAGTCGATGGCATTACCCTGTAGTGTCCTTGGCTAGTGTGAGTATAGAGGTGGGTCGTCACAGCTTGGTATCAGAGCCAAACTTCGGAACAATGTAGAATAATCTAGCAAGGATCATTGTCCTAAGTCTTTCTTAGGAATCGTGCCTTAGGATTTAATCCGAGTCTTTGGACCCGTTTTATCCTATTTTCTTTTATGATGCCTTGTTTTACCAATCAAGTTTGTTTGATATTCATTCTGAGAATAACCTTTTTCCTCTTCTTTTTTTCTTTCTTAAAGAAGAGAAATTGTTAGACTGGTAGTCCTAGCACTGGTCAATCCAGTGGTCCTCCTCTGGATGGCATATTCATGTCTGCCCAACAACTTTTGGATCTTGTAAAGAATCAAAGGTTTATTTGTGCTTTGAATAAGAACCCTAAAAAGGTTTTACCTCTGAAATTAGAAGTGCCTTTCGACCGGTTTATAGATATCACCCTTCGAGTTGAAGAGGTCGATAAAGAAAGTGATGGTGATATTGGGATTTATAGGAAGAGGCGTATTAAGTTCAAAAGCCATAATCCCAATAAGAAAGTGAAGCAAGCAACTTCGGTAGCAAAGACTCCAATTCCTAATCGTGGAGAATGCTACAATTGTAGTTCTAAGGACCACTATGCAAATTGGTGTCCGAAGCCCCTTACTTGTCGCTATTGTAAAAGTTCGGGTCATCTTTTATCTTCATGCCCCAAACTTCCAAACAAGAAATAGGGTAAGCTGAATGTTGTGCAAGCTTCTAGTAACACTTCTCTTGGTCAAGGTATTTCTCATTCTGTCCTTAATGGAATTATTTTGTTTCGTGATTATCCTATTCGAATTCTTTTGATACGGGTGCATTTATTTCTTTTATATCAAAAGAACTGGTGGATACTTTTTCTTTAAATATTATGGGCTTGATGATTTCACTGAGAATTGCGAATCCGGTTGATGGATCCACAACACTCAGTTTACTTTGTAAAGATGTCAATATTATTTTATGTAATTGTGCTTTTCGATCCGATTTGCATGTGTGCTACTTCGGCTTCGGAATTGATTTTTGGGAAAGGATTGACTTAATCATTATGAAGCCCATATCCTATGTCCCAAGAGGACTATCCACCTTCGACATTCTCAATCTGTTAAGCAGGTTTTTAATTTTTCTTAATGATTTTGATTTTAATTCGGTGGCATCATTTTATTCTTTAAACGCACATGATGAGGAAGATGTTATTTCCCTCATTCAAGTAGTTTGTGAATTTCCCGATATCTTTGAGCCCGTCTTAGGATTACCACCTAAGCGATCTATTGAGTGGTGCTAAGGTCTTTTCAGCTCGACCTTGCCACCGGTTTTCATCAGCTACGAGTTGCGGAAGGTAGCACCCCATTTACCGCATTCCGCACTCGTTATGATTCTTATGATCGACTCGTGATGTCATTTGGTTTGTCCAGCTTATTTCATCCATCTTATGAATCGAGTATTCTGCAAATATCTCGATGAGACCATCCTTGTATTCATTTATTATGAATGAAATCAATAATTTAAAATTTGAAAATCTTTTTAATAAGATATTTATGAGTATGATTGGATTTTGTTCTTAAAACGAGCAAAGAATATTCGTAAAATTTTTAAGAGACATGTTTATCATATAGAGGATGATTTTGTGTTGTTTTGCCCATTGAGTGCTTTAAGAATTCTGGTCGATGCGCTTGATCAACGTTTTCGATAGGAATCTCCTAAACGGTATGATGAGACAGTCAGACACAATAAGTTGACTTGTAAAAAGTAAATTTTTCTAAAAAGATAATTACATAAAGTTCATTATAATTTTGAATGTCTTAGCTTTTCAGGAAAGAGGATCATTTAAAAGAACTCCTTTCCGATGCTCCTAATCTTGTGATTCCCGAGGGGAACCAAGACTTTGTTGTTTATACCGATGCTAGTCGTGTTGGTTTGGGAGCCGTTCTCATGCAAAGGGAACATGTTATCGCTTATGCTTCTAGGCAATTAAAGCCTGCCGAGACTAGATATGCCACTCATGATCTAGAGCTCGCGGCCATTATTTTCGCTCTTAGAATTTGGCGTCATTATCTTTTGGGAGAGAAATTTGTTCTCTACACCGATCATAAATCTTTGAAGTATTTGTTCTCTCAAAAGGAACTTAATTTGCATCAACAACGTTGGCTCGAATTCCTTGCATCTTATGATCTCAATATTCTCTATACTCCCGGAAAGGGAAATCGTGATGCCGATGCCCTTAGTCGTAAGCATTAAGCAGTTGTTTCCTTGATGATATCTGAATGGAATGATCTCGAGACTTTGTCCACTTGTGAGATTCGAGATCGTGAATCCAATTTGTGTTCATCTCTTGTTTTATGTAGCCTTGAGGCTCATCCATCTCTTTTAGACCGCATTCTTGAAGCTCAAAAGCAAGATCCTGAATTGGCTCTTCTTAGCCAAAGTTGTAAGGATCAAAATAGGGTTGATGGTTTGAAAGACTTTGATATCGATGCTCATGGAGGTATTCAAAAGTTTGGTAGACTTATTGTGCCAAACATTTGTGATCTTCGTAAAGATATTTTAGAAGATTCTCATCGTTCTAAATTTACCATTCATCCTAGTAGTAGTAAAATGTACGCGGACATGAAGCGACTTTATTATTGGGATGGAATGAAATCTGATGTTGCTAACTTCATTAAGCGTTGCATGGCTTGCCAACTCGTAAAGGCCGAGCATCAAAGTCCCGGTGGGTTATTGCAACCTTTGGACATTCCAGTTTGGAAGTGGGATCAAATTTCCATGGACTTTATTGACGGTCTCTCCGTTCTCGTTTAGATCATGACAGTTTATGGGTGATTGTAGATAGACTTACAAAATACGCCCATTTTATTCCCGTTCGGTCCAATCGGACTATACCTCTTTTGGCCAAACTCTATGTTAAAGAAATTGTTAAATTGCATGGAGTTCCTACTTCTATTGTTAGCGATCGTGATCCATTATTTACTAGTGGATTTTGGAAAGGTCTTCAAAAAGCTTTGGGAACAAATCTTAATTTTAACACCGCTTATCATCCTCAGTCCAATGGACAAACGGAGCGTGTGAATCAAACTCTTGAAGATCTCCTTCGTGCATGTGTTCTTGATTTTGGTGGAAGTTGGGAAGATCATATTTCTCTTGTTGATTTTTCCTATAATAATATCTTCCAATCTAGTATTGGTATGGCACCTTTCGAGGCACTTGATGTGCACGTAAATGTGCATATTTTTACCACCATATTTATTCTAATTAATTTAAATAAATGATCATATTGGGTATTTTAACTTGTTTTAACCAAAATCCATATTAATTCCAAATTGTCACATATTCATCTTCATCCAAGGGCAAAATAGACATTTTTGTGCATAAATTAGCTTGAGAAAATTTAACTGGAAATTTCTATATTATTTTGTAGGAATTTAAACTCAATTACAAGTGGTTTCATGAAGGAATATGCATGCACAAAGAAGATATAAAAGAATGAAGATGGAAATAATTCAAAGTGAAGAACATGGAGGACCCCACCTACCCACCTACCTTAATGTACACATTAGAGGCTAATGCACATGCTTATGGAATGAATGGCTTCATGTACACTTAAATGATGATTAATGGATGCTAATGGTTACTTGGCCACCACACTTCCTAAGGGGTAGTTTGGGCATTCCCCAAATTATGGATTAGGGTTTCATGCTTGTATAAATAACCCATTATGTTCATGTAACTCCTCTCCCCTTTTAGTCTCTCTTAGTTAGTTTTAGATCAAATAAAAGAAAGCTCTCTTCTCTTTTCCATGTCTACTTAGCCATTTTTATTTTCATGTAACTTCCATTTTTTTATGCAATGTCAATTAGTGCTTTCTTCTTTTACATGCTTCTTTTCTTTAATTACTTTCATGTTGTAGTGTAGATCTCTCTTATTTCATGCAAGTAGATTAGTTTTTCCTTTCTTTTTTCTCCCTTTTTACTCTTGTTTGTTTAATGTTGCTTTCTACATTTGTTGATTTGATAACAAAAATGAGAGGCTAATCCCTTCAATTTAGGGGTAATGAAGCTCTCTTGAATCATGTAGATGCAACATAATTTCTTTTATGTCTCTTTTGTGCTTAATGGAAAGTAGATGTTTGTGTGGTTTTGTGTTTAATATTGAGTTTGATAGCTTATATTGTTCAAAACAAATAAGCTATGCTTAGTCATATGAATCATTAATTACCTCTTCATCTACATATGATCATGGTAATAGAAGTGGATTTAGAATCAAAATTTGATGGTTTATGTTTCTAATTCAATAGTTAATAAACCATGCTTAAAATAGATTCTACTTTTGATTTCATATCATTTTCATTGAAGTTAGTAAGTGGGTTAGAGGGTGCATTAAAGTTTGATGGTTTAAGTGTGTTTATAAATAACACAATTAGGTCATGCTTATGATAAATGAATCAACTAAACTCACACATGACCAAAAAGAGATCATAATGTCATTATGTTGATTTATATGATCATGAGAGGGGATTTGCATCTAAATTGCTCTTTAATCTCATCTTTTTATTCTCCTTAGTTTTAGTTTGTTTTTACTTTCTTTTAGTTAGTTAACAATCACTCGACTTTGGTTTAATTTGATTGAATTGAATTTTAAAATCATCAATTCCCTGCGGATCGACCCGTATTCGCCACCTGCTACATTCGTACACTGTGCGCTTGTAGTTATTTTATTTCTAAATTCGTTCGACAGTTTTCTAAACCGATAGAATTTCCGTCGACGAACAGCACTCTACGGAAAGCCATGCCGATCTCCTTCGTGTTGGCTTGAAGCCAGTGAGAAGCTGGTTTTAGGTCCAATATTTTATTCGTGATTCCACAGAAAAGATTGACCTTATTCGTCATAGGATGAAAGAAGCTCAAAGTAGACAAAAATCCTATGCCGATAACCGAAGAAGGAAATTAGAATTTTCTGTGGGAGATTTGGTGTTCATTCGTGTTTCACCTATGAAGGGTGCTGTGCGTTTCAGTCGATCGGGAAAATTAGCACCTCGATATATTGGTCCATTTCACATCGCCGAACGTATTGGTTCCGTGGCTTATCGCCTTTTATTACCGGCTCAATTTTCGGCTATTCATGACGTATTCCACGTCTCTCAACTACGGAAATGCCTTAGGGATTCCGATTCTATTCTTGAGCCCGGTGTAATTGAAGAAAATTGAAGTTTCACCAAATCTGACTTATGAGCAACATCCTATTCGTATCATTGCTACGGAGGTTAAACACCTTCGAAATAAAGATGTTCCGCTTGTGAAAGTTCAATGGTCCTCAAATCCTAAGGATTGCTCTTGGGAATCCAGAGAATTCATCGAGCGAACACATCCGGACTTACCCTCTCATGCTCTTTAAGGTGAACTCCTCATTTCAAAATTTCTTCTTTTGTGTTGTTAATCCTTCGTATGGTTGTTACTTTTTATTTTCTTCTTGAGTATTGCGAGGACGCAATTTCTTTAAGGAGGGGAGTCTGTAACAACCTGCATATTTCACGATTATATATTTAAATATTTTATTTAAATATAGCATCATTAATCGGATTAAAGTCCAAAATGTTACTTTTTGTAAACAGTCGAATTGGGACTCGAGACCACTTCCATTGAGTCCAAAATGGCGTTTACAACTATTTTGAGTATAAACATCGATATGATTGGAGTTGAGTAGAATTTTGCTATTTTTCTATTTTGGGCTTTGGGTTTGGGTTTCAGCTCACTAACCCAACTTAATACCCTAACTCCTCTACTCTTCATTCATTCTACTCCTCATTTCCTAACACTCTCAAGCTAAAGTAAAAATGGGGGAAAAGATAGGAAATTAAGGGCCTGTTTGGTTTCGTTTTTAGTTTTGCGTTTTGTATTTTCAACATACAATACAAAATACAAGAAAATGAGGGAAATCATTTTACAATTCTTAGCCATTACGACGATCAACGGGAGATGGAGGGGATGAATTGTTTTCCGTCCTTTTGTTATGCCTCAAAACACGAAAAATCAAATAAACTTGTTTTCTGTTTTCTATGTTAATTTCATTTTCCAAAATTGCGTGTTTTCCAACAATGTATAAGAAATGCGTATTTTTGTTTAGACGAAAATACAAAACTAAAAACAGAAAACCAAACGGGGCCTAAAATTCCTGAACCCTAGTTTGATTAAGAAATACAAATTCAAGTCCAAAATCAAAGAGAAGCTTAGGTAAGCATCCTCTTCATCTTCTCCATCTCAATCTCTCTCCAATTTCAGAAATTTCCTATAACCTAACTTAGAAAATATTTATTTATGAGCTTAGATTGGAGCTTCTTGAGTTGAAGTTGAAGAGTGGTTGATCTTTCCTTTGTTTTAAAGCTTCTCACTTGTTGTTTTGGGTTTAAAGGTGAGTTTTTGAACTCACATCTACGTCTATAACTCTCATTGTTGTTAGGTATGAATTCCTAACATTTATTCATGTTCATTTACTTTTGATTTGAATTGATTTGGTGAATTTTCCAATTTTTAGTTTTGAAGTCGAATTTTATGAAAATCCTACTATGGATGTTTGGACATGATATTTGGGGTGTATCGAAGAGCCTATAAGGCTGGGTTGTCGCTTGGCATAAATCCTTAGTCTTTGTTGCTCGTCCGATCGCTCTCAATTCGTTTTGGACATCATGGCCTAGGCAAACTGTTGCCTAGACCAGGTGACCAGACGTCTGGTTATCTAGTCCAGAAGTCTGGTTATAGACCTGGAGAAAAGAAAATTTTACGGCAGAAAAAGAAAAATGGCAGAAACTCGGACCAGACGTCTGGTCCAAACCAACCAGACGTCTGGGAAGTCTATCAGACGTCTGGGAAAGTCTATCAGACGTCTGGGAAAGTCTACCAGACGTCTGGAAGGTTTCTGAAAATTTCCAGAACCTAAATCCAGACGTCTGGATTCTAAACCAGACGTCAGGAACTGCCAATTTTGCTATTTTGGGCTGTTTTTGATTGGACTTCCAATTTTAATCGATTTTTGTTGATTCGGTTAGTTGTTATCACTTATTATCGTCTTTGATGACTTATTTCTTTGGATTTTTGGGAATATCCTTTTGATGGATTTGATATCGATTTTTATGGATTTAATTCACATTCTCGTATGTGAATTTTTGGTGATTGATTGTTTTTACAATCATATTTGTAATTTTTCGCTTTAAAATACAAAGGTTTCTATACTAGTAGTAAATACTATAACTCTTTCATTAAAACGATTTCGACACTATTGTAAATATAAAGCTCGCTTTTAAAACCGTTTTCCAATCTATTACTATATACAAACCTTTACCTCATTCGTATGAGAAATCTAATTAAACGGCTTAGCAAAACAAGTGGTATAAAACGCTTGCGTTTACTTTGTCGATTAATTCTTGGACTTGTTCGATTGAACTCTTGTGACAATTTTCGAGTGGAAATCTACAATTTGTTCGTAAATATTTAAGTTAAGCCAGTGGTTATGGGACATGAAGCTAAACTCATTTATTTACTAGCTTAGTGTAATTTACACTTATCGATCAATGATGATCCTTTGGTGATTTAGACTAGCAATGTGCGATGTCTCTTTTTCCGCGTGGGGGACTGTACCCCGTTCTTTAGAGCTTCGTCTCATTTTCATGGGCTAGCGACCCATGGTATTTGGACCGTTCATGGAGAAATCGGCTCGATAAGTCAGTGCATGGGGCGTATCTTTTAAGGTGCGTTGATGTTGGACTAGGCATGGGTCGTATCATTTTAGGTGCGCCGATGTTCGACTAGGCATGGGGCGTATCTTTTTAGGTGCGTCGATGTTCGACTAGGCATGGGGCGTATCTTTTTAGGTGTGTCGATGTTCGACTGTGCATGGGGCGTATCTTTTTAGGTGCGTCGATGTTCGGTTCATGGGATAGCGACCCATTTGTATACACGTGTTGTTGAGTTTTCATGCTCCCGTTTATGATAGGCCTTTCCCTTTTTGTGATTTCTGGATTTCTAGTTGTTGATTTCTAGAATTTGTGTTTCACCGATTTTGATGATATGCATTGATAAACTCTGTCAATATTTGTGTTTTGGTGAATAATTTAAAGAATATGACATTCTTTTTAGTGTTTGAGAATATTTGAGATATTGTATGATTTTTGTTGTTATCTGATGTATACTTGTCACAGTATGGCATTATTGTTATCATACGTTTTTATCATATCTCTTATCCTATCTCATTTTATATGATATTTATAGCTAGACTGATCCGTTTATTATTTTTTTTCTTAAATAATACTCGGGTCAGACCGAGGTATTTCAGGTGCTTCCACTTGACTTTTTATCAGGGACCATCATCTGATTTTTGGCTAACTACTTTAGATTAGTAGTTTTTGCTTTTATACATTCAAGATAGAGACTCCCTGATGTATACTTATTCTTTTGTCTAGCACTTGTACCTATTCTTTTGTGATGTAGTGGATCTTGTATGACCACTACTTTGATGTACACTTCTATGTGTTATATTCATATCTATTTCTGCCTTTGTGATATAAATATCTATGACTGATTTGTGTTATGCTTATTTCTATATTTGTTTCCGAAGGCCACATAGCCACTGTGTGGTAGCTTTGAGTTTGTATTTGATATGTCGGATTCCCTCTTGAAATGAAATGCATGTCATACTATCTGACATATCTATACTCGCACGAAGCAATTACATAGATGGTCGCTCCTCAACAGCCTTATTCTTCATGCTAGTCGACGGCATTACCCCGTAGTTTCCTTGGTTAGTGTGAGTATGGAGGTGGGGTGTCACAAACCATTCATGGGAAATGCTAAAGAAAAAATCCACTACTCAATTTTGGGTTGATATGGAGCAACCTAAGGTCCCATTGTTGTCGGATGTGAAACAATAAGAGGATGAAACACTACAGCAATACTTGACTCGCTTTAATGTTGTAGTAGCCAGCATCTAAAACGCCTATAATCGATTAACTCTTATGACATTGTTTGGAGGCATTCATCCCGACATGAAGTTGGCTCATATATTAATTAAGAAGAAACCAACTACCTTATAAGACTTCTTCTACGAAGCAGCAAAGTGTATATGGTTTGAAAAAGCGGAAGTTGGGAGACAGGCTAGAACGACTATCAAACCACCCAGAGCATCTAATACTGCAAAAGTTGTAGTTAAAGATAATAAGGTTAGCCATGCTGAGAAAAAGAAAAACACTTACCAAAGCAATTCCACTGGAAAGGAAACAGAATGGAAAAAGTTCAAGCCAGGGATTAGGTTTGATACCCATGCGGATTTAAATAATACTATAAAAAACATCTACCTCACCATATAGGCAACACTTAAATACAACAGACCTCCACCAAAGAAAGAAATGGAAGTTAAGATGAATACATGAAAGTATTATAGATTTGCATAGTAACATTGAATAATGTCATTTGCAAGATATTATAAAAGAACATATTAGAGGAAGTTGGAGAACTTATGAGAAATCCAAACGCTCCCTCTGCTCCTGCACAATAGGCCCTAAACAAGTCCCATTTGGAGTGTTAATCGTGAGAAAGATGGGAGGTTAGTAATTAATATCATAACGGGAGGACCTCAGGTAGCTGATAGATGTTGGGTTGAGATGGAGCGATATGCATAGTCTTTAAAGTATGGAGAAGCTTTCGTGCACTTCATTGGTGAAAAGTAGAAAACTAAGACCATAAGGCACAAGTAGGATGAGATAATTTTCAATGATAATGATTTGCGGGGAAAACGATTCCCGCATACAGATCCTCTGGTGATTTCGACAATGCTTTGCTCAACGTAAGTATATTGGATTTTAGTAGACATCGGGAGTTTGGTAAACATTCTACTCAATGATGCATTTGATAAGATGGGATTGTCCATATAAATTGTCAAACCATGCACCCAACAGTTTCATGGCTCCATAGGAGAAGGAACAATGCCTTTAGGAAGGCTATAATTATTTATCGTGACAAGAACCCATCCCCGATAAGCCATATGAAAAGAAACTTTCATCTTGGTGATTGGATTCTTGACAAACCATGCCTTATTAGGGCAACTAGCTTCATCAAATTTCCATGAGTAGCAGCCCAATGTTGCTTATCATTAAATTTTCTAAGGCTAACGTAGTAGATGCAGTGGAAAGAAACTAGGGTGCTGCCATGATAAGTATGACACGTTAATAACTATTTTATTTGAACTCCGATCGCAAAACTTTATATATTAAAATTGATCATAAAATTGCCAAAAACACTATGGTGAAAGTTTTGTAGCCAAATTCTAGTATTTGGAAAAAAATTTCCATTTTTAGGCTTTTTTAATTATTTATTAATCCTTCTTTTATTAACTACTATTTGTTTTAAGGGGCGTTACAACTGATTCTACAAAGAATTTTGATAGGGCTGTTACGTACCATATGAATATAACTATTATACTTACCATGGTGTTACTATGGCTGTTAGGTACAGTCTTGCACATGAAGGTTCAAATACACTAAGCAAGGGCTCGAGGACTATAAAAAAGAATCCTACCTCCTTTTAGGGAAACTAGAGCACACCCTGAGGTTAAACGTTATCTAGAGATGGAGGCACGTCCTGAGTTTGGCTCTAAAGTGACAAATCTGAAGAAACATGAAAAACAGTTAAAGGGACATCATGCATGAGGGCATAAGTGACTTAGTTCAAAGCTTGACCTTATGTCGTCGGTCCTAAAGTCGGACCACCGTTCTTCTTTCTTTCTTCCTCTTTTTGGGCCTTCTTAGCTTCAGGTAGTTTAATATAGCCAAGGCGGACGGTCTCCTTCTACTTTACTGTAAAGCAAACATCAATAGGTTCAAGGCTGGGGGGTGCTCCTCCTTGTTTACTGGAATTCGTCTTAGCATCCTTAATTAATCTTTTATGGACGCCATAATTCCTAACGGTCATCCATCCAAGCCTAGATTTTTTGGTAAACAACCTGAAACAAATCTCATCTAAGATTCCTTCACCTTGTTAAGCTTTCTATTCATTTCATCGCATTCCTTCTGAAATTTCCAAATTTGTGAGATTCGACACCTTCTCGACGATTATAGCCTCGAGTCATTCTTAAAGAGAGATCTCCCAGACTTCCATTCCAATACTTACCTCTTAAATTTAGCAAGGCATGGCTCTATTTTATCAGCCACTACCTAGAGCTCATCTAATCTTTTCATTAATTTCGACTTAATTTTTTTTGTAATTCTCGAACAACCACCTCACCTTGGCCTTGTATCCTCCCTAATGACACGAATTTTTTGAGAGTGCTCTTTCTTCCATTTCACCAATTCCTCGGCATGAGTGGCCTTTAGTTTCTCAATCTCCTCTATATGCGACCTTTCTAATGCATTAATAACTACCTATTGATCTTTTTCTTTATGTTGCATCTCCTTCCTCAACTCGATAATTCTCAAGTTTTATTCTACATTTTTGTTGCCAAACTCTTCTTCTACGTTAACCACCTTGGTGTGAAACTCTAAAAAAGTCTTCATACCTATAACGACCCACCATGAAATATGCCTAAATACCAACCAAGAAAAGTCCTATTGGAACTTAGAACCATTCCAAGATTGGTTATTAGGTTGGTGAAATTTAGAAATAATACACAGTACACGAAGCTATCAATCTACTTTAAGAATCTCATAGCGGAATGGATAAAACATAATAATAACACATGTACCCATAGTGAAAACCAATTGAAACATAGAAGTATTTTCATAAAACTTCACAATATCCCAACAAAAACTCCATAACTCATAGTCTCGAACTGACAATAATAGTAACAACAATAACATAATTTGAAATCTGGGTACACGAGAAATAACGACCTAAACAAATGATAACGGATAAACAACTACTACCACTAGCATCTCCAACTCTGCTCCTCCAAGCAATTAATGTTTCCCCTATCCTGTTTTGCTGAAATGAGGAGGGAGTCATAACAACAAAATCTGGTGAAAAAAATCTCAATTTTTACAATAATAGTGAATCTGGGAGATATTATCCAAATAAGTCATATGTTATGTAACTAATTCATAACATAAACATAGTTCACTAGGACCTGTAAACATCAACCCTCAGCCTACTCAAATCAATTTTGAGCACCCAAGAGTTTAAGGGGAAAACATAAACTTCGAGTCAGACATAAAGCCTGGTGTGAATAATACTATACATCTCGGTTATATGATGTTAAGTGAGACCATGCCGCTTAGCGGAATGGGTTCCCCCTCACTAACATTCTTTTTAAAACATATCTTTTGCAAACCTTTATCCTGAAACCAAAACTGATTAAAACCGCAAAACATTATTATGTAAACATACATATCAGGTAACAAATGGACTATTTGTCTGAACACTATAGTTTTGTTTGGCTAACTACTAACCTTTGGCTGACTCGGACCTACCAGACAATATAAACAAATAATCTAACACCTGTTAGATACTCCTCTTCTGGACGGTCTGTCCCTAACTTATCTTCTCCCAGGGTCACATGATTCCAATGGTTTTGCGGGTTCACCAATAACCTATCTCTATACAAATATATTCTTTTCTGCGTGTAACATCATTTTAGTCTTACCTGTGACAAAGCCCTACATATTAGAATTTTGGACTAAATTAGCTAGGACTATTAGCTAATGTATATGGCGCGACCCTATACTAGTCCCATCTGGTATTGAAATATCTGAGTCATTTTACTTAGGGTAATCTTTCCTTAAACTTTCCTTGAAAAACTTTTCATCTAAAATTGATTAAAAACCTTCAAACCAAACTTAAACAAGGAAAATATGTACTCTATGCTTTACTCAAAATCATGCTGCCATGTTATATATATACTTTATACAATTCTTTATTGATGAAAATATTTAATCTTTGAAGGTATCCCTTTCGAATCCATTGAAAGTGCCTCTTTCGAAACTATTGAAAGTACCCCTTTCGAAACCAAGTAAACCCTTTTTATAACCTAGACCGAAAGGCCAAAACATTCCTTTCGAAACCATTCGAAATCTTTTTTTCGAAACCATTAAAAAACATCACTTTCGAAAGCTTTAAAACCTTAGACATCCTTCTTTTAAAACACTCAACATAGCCTTTCGAAAACCTGGGAAAACCATTCCTTTCAAACCTTTCGAAACCATTGGGAACTGCCCCTTCGAAACCTTTATTAAAAACCTTTTGAAAGCATCAAATCCTTTGTAAGCTTTCGAAAGCATTTGGGTTCAATTTAAAACATGTGGAAACCTTTCAAAATCTTTTAAAACCATCTCTTTCGAAACCATTTGGGTTCTACCTTCAACAGAGAAAAAGGTCATTAAAATATTTAAATCGAAAGCATTCCTTTCGAAAGCAATTCCTAAGTAAAGAAGTGATTGTGTCAAACCACCCTTCCAAAAGCATTGGAGAAGTGGCCAAGTTTTAAAACAAAGTAGTCCTTTTGAAACCATTGACTTCGAAAGGTAGAAAAGCAGTAGGAAGGGGTTTCGACCCCTTCGAAAGCAATTACTTAAGACAAAAGGCGCAACCCATTCAAAACTATTTCTATAAAATAATTTGACCTGATCAAAAGCCAACCAAAGTCAAAAGCACTTCCTTCGGAAGCGAAGCAGGTGCGTTTTCATTTAAAAACAAAGTCATGCTTCGACCCCATCGAAACCTATGGTCTCGACCCAGTACCTTTCGCCTTAGTCCAATTCGCTACATACCAAGTATGTTAATACCATGCACATTGGTTTCAATGACAATGGAGGCGGCAGTACTTGGTCGGAACCCCTGTGCCGAAAGTGGCGAAACATGTCAAAAGCATGTAAAATCTGTTTTTAACTTTAAAAAGAAATACTTTTCAACTAAACTGCCTTGTTCATCAAAATTTTATTGGTTGCTAATTTTCTTTTCTAAAAGTGCTGCCAAAATTTTAGAAGTAAACAATTTAATTTATTTACAAAATACCCCTTCTCCTTTTATAAATATATAAAACATTTAAGTTCCATACCTTAAATAATTTTATATATCTATGAAAACACATAGGAAAATTCTACAAATATTCCAGAAAATCATTTTTAATATGTTTTCTAACATATATTAATTTCAGACCCAAACCATATAATATTTAGCCATAAATAATTATATACCCAAATAATCATTTTCTTCACTAGAAAGTTAATATAAAATCCACATTAATTCAGAAAATTATGAAAATTGAAACTCATCTCTAAAATATCATTTCTGATCTAAGTCTAAAATCGCAAGGCATTTGGATGTCATTTAATAAGGTTTTTACATCAGAACATATCATAAAATCTATATGAACAAGCATAAATCATCAACAAGCATATATAAACATTTAATCATTCAAAAACATGGCGAAACATTGCAAAATATTTTGGATTCATCTTAAAACTGAAAATAATTAGAAAAATGAGATGTAGTCATCATTCACTTTAGCTTTGAGATTAAGGAGTTTGAGTTATGAATGGATTAAGTTGATTAATCTTCTTCCTTTAGCTTTTTCTTCCTCTTGTTATTGCTAATGGTGGCAGGCCTCTATTTGTTTTAAATTTTACAAATGAACATGTAGAACGTATACGGCTAAGGGTTTAGGGTATTAGAATGATCTCTTTCCTATTTTACCTCTCTCTATTTCATTTTAACTCTTCGTTAGTTCATTGGTTACATGGCACAACTACTCCTTATTAAAATCAAATCTCAATACCTTAATCATCACATTATTTTATTTTATTTAGCTAATTAAATGTCCTAAATAATGTTACTAAAATTAGGGTCGTTCCAGACTCCCCTTCTGTCCTCGAAATTATGACAAGGTACACAACAAATCAATCAAAAAGGTAAAACATACCATCAAACAAATCAGGATAAGCGTCTCTAATCTTGTTCTCAGTCTCCCAAGTACAGTCTCTCTCATCGTCGCTCCACTGGACTTTCACTAATCTGATTGTCTTGTTCCTTAGCCTCTTCTCATCTCTCGTGACAATCTGAATCGGCTTTCTAACTATGGTCAAGTCCAGCTCTACTACTAGATCCTCTAACACAGTCAGTGTTATAGTAGCCTCTGGGTCTCTAACAACTTCCTCAGATGAGAAATATGAAACATCATGGACTCCTACCAAATGTAACATCTCGTATCTGGAGGCCAAAAGCTAAGCGCTATGGATGCAGCAGTCATCCACAATATTAACTTCTGGTGACGAAATACGGTAATGCAAATGGTACCCATAATATCAAAAGCGCTTGAATATGAACACAATCACAGATTTCCAAAAACAATAATTAAAGTGATTGCATTTCAAATAAAATCATATCCAAGTTACAAAAATACCCAAACGTACTCCTAGGCAATGACAAAATATAATTACAGTAATACGCCAACAACGACATATGAAGATGTCCTGTTGGATGATCAAAGCAATATAGACATAACTTTTTTTTTTGAGAAAAATGTGTGATCCTCTAGTAAAAGAGGAGAGCACACATGATGCTATATATATAAAAACATAACAAGGTGCTGCCAACATGCATGGCAGGTGACAAAAATAAAAGAAACAATGAAATAAACAGGTACCCCTATAATGAGCTCCGGCAAAGCCACCGCCCATTACACCCCAGAATCGAGCTCCGGCAAGGCCACCGCCCGATAGTAAGGTGTTGGAGTTACCTAGAAATGTAGAATAACATCAGAAGCTATTCTGAGAGGTCAAAGATACTGGAAGCCAGCTCAGTCAAAATCTATGAAGCCGCCTCAGCTGATAATCTAGTAAGAAAATCCACTCTGAGAACTCTAGTAATACTGGAAGTATCTCCATCCTCGATCAGCAATCCTGGAAAAAGCTATCCTGCATACCGGAATATAGACAAAAAACATCCTATCTAACCCAAACCTGAGACAAAACTAGGAAAAAATTAGAATGAAACACATATATGTATATAAGTACCATTTATATACATATACGTGTAAATAAAACATAATAAGATATAATAAAGCAAAATAATCTAGAACAAAAACTAACTGGATTAAAGTGTAAGGGAAAAATGGCCCATACTGAAGAAAATAAACAAAATATAACCAAAAATAAATATAACTAATATAAAAACAAAGAAAATTTTGTAATTATCATTGTGGACCATCAATTAAAAGCAAGTTGTGAAGCACCGAGGGATCTTCATTTAAAGTTGAAAAGAAACTAATACTATTATTATTAGAGACAAAAATATTATTGTGTTGTTTAAAAATATTGATATTATTACTAACTTTGTTAAGATATTCCTTAAAAAGATAGTTTTTGACTAATTTATACTATCTTAATAAACAGTGGAAACAAACAAAAAGAACTGAATTCCTAATTTAGCTATCCGTCAGCCACTTGCTCGTCTTCAGAAGCTTTATTCGCCAAAACTGCTAGAACCTGAAAACCTAAACCCTCAGCCTACTCAAATCAAATTATGAGCACCCGAGAGTTTAAGGGGAAATAAAAACTTCAAGTCAGATATAAAGCCTGGTATGAATAATTATGTTACATCTTTGTTTACTGATACTTAATGAGGCCACACCACTTAGCGGAATGGGTTTCCCCTCACTAATATCCTTTTTCAAAACATATATTTTTTGCAAATCCTTTCCTGCAACAAAACTAGTGAATCAACTAATTATAATAATAGTATAGCAAGATCCATTATGCTAAAAACAGGAAATAAATGGTCTAACTGTCCAAAATCCGAGCTAACTACTATTTACTGGACTAACTGTCCTAAAACTAATTATTCCAAACTAGCAATATCCTTTATGCTAAATAGTGGATTATTTGTCTATAAAACAGGTAAAAAGTGGTCTAACTTTCCTTAAGAAGTAGCAATCCGTTATGCTAACAAATGAATAACTGCTCATAATCTAGGCTAACTGCCCTTAACTGGACTAACTGTCCTCTAGGCTGACTGCCCTCAAAATGGACTAACCGTTCGAATTTAAATGAGCTAACTGCTCGAAATTTTCTTTGGGTTAACTACCCTTTAAATTTTCCTTGAAAACCCTTTCAAAATGATTTAGTCCGTCAAATCACATATATATAAGGAAAATATATCTTTTAGCTTGACCCTAAGCCATTTTGCCATATAATATATACTTTACTCAAAATAATGTTGATGGTGTTCAATAAGGATTATCTATCCTTTTAAAATAAGTTAAATCCCTTTATAACTTAAAACACTTAGGCTATTCTGCCTATTCATCTTGCTCGAAACATTTGTTTAAAACCTTTAAACAACCCTTTTGAAACCACAGAAGGTAACCCCTTCGAAAAAATTGAAAGACCCTTTCGAAAATATTGAAGGTAACTCCTTCGAAACTAATAAAAGCCTTTCCTTTAAAAACATTAAAATATTAGACATCCTCTTTTAAAACCATTTAAACCTTGCCTTTCGAAAACAAAGGAAAAACCTTCTTTCTTAACCTTGTCGAAACCCTGGGGGAACCACCCCTTTCAAAACCATTCATCAAACCTTTCAAAAGCATCAAAACTAAACTCTTTCGAAATCACTTGGGGTTTAATTTAAAACAAGTGGATATCTTTCGAAACCATTTAAAACGTTTTGACCAAAAAATTTGGATTAAGCCTTCAAGTAGAGCAAAGGATCAGAAAAACATTAGAGTCGGAAGCATCTGCTTCGAAACCTTTGAAAGTAACTCTTTCAATACCATTTCTTAAACAATGAAGTGATGATGTCGAAACCATCCCTTCGAAAGCAATGGAGAGGTGGCAAATTTTAGAAAATAAAAGATCCCCTTCGAAACCATCTCGATCGAAAGGTAGGAAGTGACAGCTATGGTTACGACCATGTCGAAAGTATCTATTTAAAACAAAAGAGCAACCCAATCGAAATTTTCCCTTTTTAACCCTTTGACATAGTCGAAAGCATCTAGGTCGAAAGCATCATATTCGAAAGCAAGCAGACGTATTTTCTTTAAAATCAAAACAAAGCTTCACCACTTTCGGAACCCCATGGTTTCGACCCTATACCTTTTGCCCTCTTCCAATTCACTACGTACCAATTGCCAAATACCATGTGCATTGGTTTCGACCTATCGGAGGGGTAGTATGGAGGCGGAACCTAGGTGCCGAAGGAGATGAAACAGTTAAAAGCCTGTTTATTTGTACTTTAAAATTACCCTTTTGTACCTAACCTGCCTTGTTTGTCTAAATCTGATTGGTTGTCTGGTTTTTCTTTTCAAAAGTACTACCAACTTTCCTTATTTGGAAATCTAAACATTTTAGAAAAAATCCCTTCTCCTCTATAATTATATAAAACATTTAAGTTCCATGCCTTAAATAATTTTATATAACCATTAAAACATCTTAGAAAAATCTGGAAAAAATTCCAGAAAATCATTTTAAATATGTTTTCCAACATATAAAATTTCCAGGTTCAAATAATAAATTATTTTCTCGTTAATAATTTTATAATCCAAAATACCATTTTATTTACTAGAAAATTCATAATAAATCCACGAAAATTCAGAAAAATATGAAAATTGAAACTCATCTCTAAAATATCATTTTAGATCTTCAGAAAAATTCGCAAGCCAATTGGATGTCATTTAATAGGGTTTTCATCTCAAAACATGTCATAAAATCTATATGAACATACATAAATCATTAACAAGTATATATAATCATTATATCATTCAAAAACATAGCGAATCATTGCAAAATATTCGGATTTAACCTTAAAACTGAAACCAATAAAAATTAGAGATGAAACATTATTCACCTTTGCTTTAGATATTAAAGCAGCTTGAGATTTGAATGGATTTGATTTGAATTTGCTTTCCCTTTTGCTTTTCTTAGTTTCCTCTTCCCTTTTCCTTGTTAATGGTGGCCGGCCTCTTTTATAATTTTTTGAAATGATTTGAATGTGTAACATTATACACGACCTAAGGAATAGATATAGGAATGGCCCCATTCCCATATTACCCCTCCCCTAATTCATTTTAAACCCTTCTTTAATTGTTTTTTTAAATGGCACGACTACCTTAACTAACATCAAATTTCAATCCCCTAATCAACACATTATTTTATTTAGTTTAACTAACTAAATATCCTAAATAATGTTACCAAAAATTTGAGGTGTTACACCAAACTACTCGGTAACTCTACTCTACATGCGAGTTTCCCGATCCTCTCTACAATAGGAAAGGGTCCTACAAATCTAGGTGCCAACTTCCCTGATTTCCCTAATCGAATCACACCCTTCATCGGTGACACCTTAACAAACACATAATATTCAACAGAGAACTCTAAGTCTTTCCTTCTTTTATCTGCATAACTCTTCTGCCTAGACTGAGCTTCCTTCACCCTAACTCGAATCAACTCAATCATTTCTGCATCTTCTCTAACCAAATCCGGACCAAGAACCAACCTATACCCGGTCTCTAACCAACAAACGGGAGATTTGCATGGCCTTCCATACAAACCATCAAACGGTGTCATCCCTATATTAGCCTGATAACTGTTGTTATACGAAAACTCAATTAAGTGTAGATGGTCTTCCCGTGATCCCCCAAAATCTAACACACAAGCTCGTAACAAATCCTCCAAGACTTTGTTAATTCTTTCCGTTTGCCCATCTGTCTGTGGATGGTAAGAAGTACTCATCTTGAGCTTGGTTCCTAAAATATCCTGTAGATTCTTCCAGAACTCACTAGTGAATAAGGAATCTCTATCACTAACAATACTACTAGGAATTCCGTGCAGTCTAACTACATTCTTCATAAATAACTTAGCCAAAACAGGTGACATCCTTGTTGACTTAACTGGAATGAAATAGGCACACTTGGTCAGTCTATCCACTATGATTTATATACTTACATTTCCTCTACTAGATCTTGGCAACCCGTCAATAAAATCCATAGAAATAGAATCCCACTTCCATACCGGAATTTCCAATGGCCGAAGCAATCCACTTGGCTTCTGATGTTCGGCTTTTACCTGTTGGCAGTTCAGACACTACTTCATCCATAAGTGAACATCCCTCTTCATACCTTCCCAGAAAAAACTTCTCTTCATGTCCTGATACATCTTAGTTCCTCTTGGATGAATAGTGAACTTCAAACGATGGCATTCCTCCAAAACTTCTTTTCTAATGTCTTCTACATTCAGAACTCATAACCTTTCTTTCTTTCTCAACCACCCTTTCTAGTCAAGAATAAAATCCTTCAAGTCATCGCTCTCTGTTTCGTCCCTTAACTTCCTAATCCGTTCAACCAACACTGGATTCTTCTCCTATTTAGAAGTAATCATTTCGATCATCATCGGTCGAACTTCCAAACAAGACAACATAGCAGTTCCTTACTAGAACCAACCTTAGTTCGCCACTGAACTCTACAAGCTGACAACGCTTCCAAATCTTCCACTCAGCAATCATCGCCAACACTCCATTCTGATGCTTCTTACTAAGTGCATCTGCAACCTTATTACCTTTCCCTGGTGTGTACTCAATTCCAAAGTTATAAGCAACAATAAACTCTAACTATCTATGTTGTCTCATGTTTAGCTCCTTTTGAGTGAACAAGTAACTTATGATCCGTATAAAGCTCAAACCTCTCTCCCAAAAAGTAATATCTCCACACCTTCAATGCAAAAATCACTACAGCCAATTCCAAGTCATGCGTCGGATATCTAACCTTATGCGGTCTAAGATGTCGAGAAACATAGGCAATCACTTTAACTCTCTACATCAACACAGCTCCTAATCTAGTTCCACAAGCATCTGTATAAACTACCAAATCGTGATTCCCCTTCGGAACAACTAACACCGGTGTGCAGGTCAATAAGTCTTTCAAGCTCTGGAATGCTTCCTCACACTTATCAGTCCACACAAACTTCACATCCTTTCACGTTAGCTTGGTCATCAATGCTGCTATCTACGAAAAATCTTTAATAAACCTCCGGTAATATCCAGTCAATCCAAGAAAACTCTTTATCTCAGTCACTATCTCGGATCTCTTCCAATTATTCACCGCTTCAATCTTATTCGGATCTACTGATAACCCTTTCTCTGAGATTGCATGACCAAGAAGCTTCACTTCCTTCTTCCAAAAATAACACTTCGAAAACTTCGTTTTCAGCTGATGCTGCCTTAACGTCTCAAGCACAACTCAAACTTCATGCTCTTTCTCATTTCTAGAGTATATCAGAATATCATCTATGAAAACCAACACGAACCTATCCAAGTGCTCTTGGAAGACTCGGTTCATCAAATCCATAAAGAATGCCAGCGCATTAGTTAGTCCGAATGACATAACTAACCATTCATACGATCCATATCTGGTTCTAAACATCGTCAAAGGAATACTATCCTCTGCTACACTAAGATGATGAAAACCTATCGTCAAATCCAACTGAGAAAATACCTTGGCTCCACTCAGTTGATCGAACAAATTATCAATTCTAGGCAATAGATATCGGTTCTTTATCGTCTTCACATTCAAGCTATGATAATCGATACAGAACCTTAACGATCCGTCTGGCTTCTTAGCAAACACTGTGGCTGCTCCCTAAGGTGAATTACTCGGTCTGATAAAATTCTTGCCTTCTAGATCCACCAACTGCACCTTTAACTCCCTCATCTCGGTAGGTGTCATCCTACTTGGCGACCTACTCACTGGTTCTGCTCTAGGCTCCAAATCTATCCAAACACAATGGCTCGTTTCGGTGGTAATTCTACTACAGGCTCAAACACATCTGTGAATTCTCTAACCATGAAAACTCGATTCAATTCTTCTTCCAACTGCACAACACTCAACAAAGCATTCACCTCACAGCTAAAGTTTTTTGCGGTATAAACTATTCGATCACTACAATCAGGGTGTCTAAGCTATATTTTCCTATCATGGTAAAATATCCTAGCATCATACTTACTTAACCAATCCATACCCAGTATAATTCTGAACCCTATAAATTCAAACACATGCAAACTGTAAACAAAGGTATGACCTAAAAAATCAAACTCTAAGTGGTCACACTTCATCCCAAGTGTCGCATACCCTTCTATCGGATTTGCAACCCATAAGGAAGTAACTAAATACGAGGGTTCTAGGTTAAGCTTATCTACCGAACAACGAGATATAAAAGAATGTGATGCATCGATATCAAACAGAATGCTAACAGACATACCATAAATCTGAAGCGTACCTCCCAAAACTGCTTTTCCTTTTTCCTGCGCCGTTGGTCCTGATGCAACAGGCTCCAATGCAAATACCTTGCCCCTTCCATCCTTAGCGGGCTCTTTGCATTGATTCTTATAATGACCAATCTAATCGCAGTTGAAGCATTTGATGTTCTTCTTCCTGGTCACTTCCTTTGCTTTTCCAGTACGACACTCATTCACAAAATGCCCTTTCTTATCGCACTTAAAACAAACAACCTCAGACTTCCCTTTCTTTGCTGCTCTACCTTTCTGAGCACCCTTCTTATGAAAGAGCTTCCTTTTCTGATTCTGCCCCACCTGGACCTCATTTTCCTTATTCTTCTCCAGACAAGCAAGCATCTCTTCATGTCTTAAAGCCATTTCCACAACAACATCACAAGGATCCCTAATACGAGGTAACGTAGCTCTGGCCAACTCATGCTTCAACCCCCTGACAAACTTCTCATTCCTCTTCATCACGGTATCCACAGTGGCATACACATATCTTGCCAACTCTTCAAAACTTCTAGCATACTCCAACACAGTTATTGTTAGTCCTTGAGATGATGGTTTTGATGACAACAACCTTAGAATAAGATTATAAAATATAAATACTAAGATTATAGTTTATATATATATATATGTATATGCAGGATTTAACCATGCAAGGACAAAGAATGAAGACTGTATAGTATAGAGATTCAAGATATCAAGATTGAAGACTCATGAGTATCAAGAATATCAAGAGTTCAAGATTTCAAGATAAGTATTGAGTCTAGAATTATGTTAAAACTTCACAATAGCATTGAAATCTTCACTCCATTTTTCTTTTGGGATGGAACCCATTTCTACCTTTTTAGTGGCTTACAAACCCACGACAAGTAGCTTACAAACCTACGACAAGTGGCTTACAAACCCACGAACATCCTAGTTTTGTACAAGTTCTCGAGTCCTGATATGATGAGATATTCTACAGGAAGATGCTTGCAAAAATACTTCAAAATGATTTTCAAAACTACTTCAGAATGATTTTCAAAACTGTTTTTCAAAATGTTTTAGCCTTAAAAATTATCTTTTCAAATGATTTTCAAAAAGATGTTTTAGCCTTAAAATATTCTTTGTTTTTGTTTTTAATAAACTCTTGTTTTTTAAACTTCATTTGTTTTAAACTATCTTTTAATTATAATATATTTATACTTAGATTTAAATATAAAATTATAGTAAAATTATATATATATATATTATTCTCTATATTTATCTATAGTCAAGTATATTTATAAAGTTTAAATAGTTTTAAATATAAGATAAAAGTTAGTTTCAAAGAAAATCAAATCTTCAAAAATTGCTTTGGGATGTCGACATGCCCTAGTACCCCATGTCGACATAGTGTCAGTTAGGACCAAAAATTTGAATTTCAAAAGAAGTGTCTATTCGCCATAACCTTTCATGAATGGACATGGCTGTTGTTCTTCTATAAATAGGGGTTAGTTTCAACAAATTTTATATCAGATTTTATGGTTTTTCACTTCTCTTCTTCTTCCACATTTTCTTATTCAAAATCCTATCATCACTCTAGCAAAATCAACATTGAATCTAACTAGATCATCTCTGGTTTGATTCTCTATCACTATCTCAACAAGATCCCAGTGATATTTAGAGTTATAGGCTTCTTTGTAATCTATCTAGAGAGAAAAGGTGTGATACACGCTTTGGAAATCAATCAAGCAAGAAAAGGTGTGATTGTAGCCTTGGAAGTCAATTGGGTGAACTTGTTGCCCCGGAAATCAAGTATCTCTACCCAGAGGATTGTGATTCTGGAGGGTGTACCTCGTAGCCTTGAAACCGAGGGTTGTAATTGTTGAATTGATTTTGAAAGGAAATCCGTACTTAGTTGTGCGAGACTGGATGTAGGGTAACTCCGAACCAGTATAAAATCCGATGTGTTCTTTCCTTTACTGCATTTACTTTATTTCTACATCTGTGTTTGTTTCTGTGATTATATCTGTGTCTGAATATTGCATACATTTGTGTACAAATCAACAATAACTCAAAAAGATTTAGTAATTTCTTATAAACACTATTCACCCCCCCCTCTAGTGTTCATTATATCCTTAGGATCCATATTCCGCATTCCTCACATTTGATATTAGAGCAAGGTTTTCAAAAAGTTTCATAATCTGAATTTTGAAAAGTTTTCTAAATGGCCACCAACACTGGTACTATTTCTAACACTAGTTCATTTGTAAAAGGTCAGTCTACTGCCAGACCACCACTTTTTAATGGCAGTAACTATGCATATTGGGCATGTAGGATGAAAATATATTTACAATCTGTAGGATTAGACACTTGGAATATCACACAAACTGAATATTCTGAACCCACAACTAATTTTGCACAGTGGACCACTGAGCAAAAGACTGTTGCACAAAATAATTCTAAAGCAATGAATATTCTGTTTTTTTTCACTTGATAAGAATGAATTTAATAGAGTGTCAGTTTGTAAGTCTGCATATGAAATCTGGAAAACTTTGCAAGTGACTCACGAAGGAACAAGCAAAGTTAAACAGACCAAAATTTCCATGCTCACAAATCAATTTCAATTATTTAAAATGAATACTAATGAGTCTATTTTAGATATGTATAGTCGATTTCAAGATATTGTGCATTCTTTAATATCCTTGGGAAAGGAATTTTCGGAAGAAGATCAAGTCAAAAAAATTTTAAATTCTCTCACTCCAGAATGGGATCAAAAGACACTTGCAATTGAAGAGGCAAATGACATCAGTACCTTAAAGATAGAAGAATTGATTGGAAATCTAATGTCGTTTGAAGTCCAAATGATCGGGAGAAGAGAAAGCAAAGCATCTGAAAAGAAATCAATGGCATTCAATGCGTTAACCGACGGATCAGACTCAAACAGTGATAATGATGAAGAGATAGCATTTATGACCAGGAGTTTTTGGAAATTCCTGAAATACAGAAAGATGAATAATCTCAAGAGAAACAACTATAAGAATTCTAGAAATCAGAATGCACTGCCAAACAATGTCAAATGTTTCAACTGTGATGAACTAGTCCGTATCCAGAAAGACAGAATCCTCCTATAAACAATGATTCAGTAAAGAAACGAAAGCGTGCATTTACTGCTACTCTAGATGACTCAGACTCGTCCTTAAGCGATCATGATCAGAAGACAGATAACTCAAATTTGTGTTTCACGGCAGTTCACAACTTCAACAAATTCAAGGAAACGGACTCAGAAAAATGTACACATTTATAATACAATTGATTGAAATTGCATACTTAGAATTAGATGATTGATTGCTTGATTGATTGATTTTGAATTAGTGTGTTGATTGAATTTTAAATTTATTTTTTTATTTTTTTATTATTATTATAAATTTATTATTATTTTTATTATTTTTTAATAATATAATAATATTTTCTGGAATATACTATAATTCTAATAATATTTCAGATATATATATATATATATATAGACATTAAAATAATAAGTATATATATTAGAATACTTAGGAAAAATAAATCATAGAAATTCACAGGTATATGTCAACATGGTCCCTACCCTGATGTCGACATAGGTACCAGAATTAGAAATTCAAAATTTGAATTCAAATGGTTGAATTTCCCTCCACCTTTTCACTTCATTCAATACTCTGAAAAGGCATCTTTTGACCAGAGAACATGTCTTTCAAAAATCTATTTATTCACTATCTTTTATCACAACTTTTCACTTTCATTTTCAAATTCAAACTCTCTCTTCAAAACTTCAAGCTCTCTACTCTATACTTTAATGGATTCTTCAAGCAACCCCTCCACCATGAGACTTTCCAGAAACTTGAAAGAGAAACTCCTCAATAATCCGGAGGCAATAAAAGCATACATCAATTATGCTAACTATGGAAAAGCCCATCCCGGAAAGTTTGCTATTTTTCAAGATTTTGCTTCTTATGAAATTGATACTCTTTTTGCAAACAATCAAATTCTTAGTCTTGTTGATTCTTCTCAAAATGATTTTGTTTGTTACCCAAATCTTGTTAAAATTTTCTATACAAATCTCAATTGAGAATTTTATGAAGGTAATGATAATGAAATTTGGAGTAGTGTCAAAGGCACTAAAATTGTTTTGAATTGTGATCTTTTGGTTACCATTCTGAATTGCAAAAGCACGGGAATTGATCTTTCTAGTTTTCAAATCGATGAACATGATCATGAGACATTTCATCATATTTTTGAAGGAGAAGAAAACTTTGAATTTAAAAATGAAACTTTCATCCTAAAGCAAGAATTGTCAATCTTCTTTTACAACATACTTTGACCCCAAGATCGGGAAATTTTAACAATCCTACTTCAAAGTGTGCAAAGCACTTTTTGCTATTTTCGGAAATTATGATATCAATTGGGCGCAAGTTATTTTGGATGAACTTCGTCCTAAAAATTTTGAAATGGGATAAAACACTTTATATCATGGAATTTACCTTACTCGGATTTTCAACTATTTTGGAGTAAATTTCAAAGGAGAAGAATTTATTTCAAGAAAAGTTTTTAATATCTCAAACATTTCTCTCATGAAAATCCCATATGTTTTTCAACCTTATGAGACTCTTGCCGAAAAGGAAGAGCGTTTAGCTCATGAAGAAATGGAAGAGGAGGAAGAGGAAGAAGAAGAAGGTGAAACATCCCTAGAAAGTATTGAATCTCTCCAATCCTACCAACAAAACCCTTCTCAAAAACCAAAAGAGTATTGTTGAGAATCAACGAGTTCTTAAAAGATCCGTTAGTAAGAAGTTGGACAAAATATCATCCAAGATGAACAAGTTTTTCTCCAAAGTTAGCAAGAAACTTGGATTATCTTCATCTTCATCATCCTCTAACTAGTTCTATATTTTCATATCATGTCGAATTAGTTTAAGTTTGTTTTTATTTGAGTGTTTATGTAGCTGTTTATGATTAATCATTGTATCACTCTTCTATGCAATGAAATTGAATTTCCTTTCTGTTATCTAGCTTATCTTATCTCTTGAATAAATGTTAGTATATTATATAAATATATATATATATATATATATACATAATTATTCACAAAATCAAAATTACCATCAAATTTCACTGCGTCATGTCGACATACCCTCTACGACCATGTCGACATGTACTGGTCAAAAATGACACTTCATTTTGAATTTGAAATTTGAATAACTACCATATGTCTATTCATTTCAAACGAATTTCTACACCTATATATACCCATTTCTTCTAGAATTCATTACTGAATATTATTTCTTATCTATTCTATCTCTCATTCTTCTCACAATTTCAAAAATGGCTAATCCAATTCATAACTTATCCGAGAATCTTGAAGAAACTCTTAATTCATTCAAGAATATTTTCTCGTTCATTCTTCGTAACCAGCGACACTTAGAATTGAGTCAAATGCAGATGATCAAGGAGCAAGAAAGACATTTCGAGGCAATTCGATGGATGATTTCTTCCCTGCACAAGGATGATAACGAAGCACATCCTCCTGTATCTCTCACAAATGACAATGAAAATTGGGATGCCATCAAAGCAAACCCTATTTTCGGAGAAGAAGGATGGGTGGAAGTTCCTCATAACGTTTAATTTGATTGCTTTATTTGATTTGATTACTTTGTTTGAATTGATTGCTTTGATTGAAATTGTTGTTTTGATTGATTTGATTGACACTTGGTGTGGATTGATGAATGTATAAATATACATTGATATATTTATAATCGTTGATTGAATATCATGTCTATAAGTATAGCTATTTCTTATTATACTATATTATATAGTTTATTAATGCAGGTACTTGAGTACAAGAATGAGGGGGAGTTATATAGTTTAGAGTTTGTTTGTTTTTGTGGAAGACAAAGGGGGAGAAATATAAAATAGGAGAGTTAGGCATAGATTAAGGAGGAGTTATTAGATTTAGGGGGAGTTAATAGGATAGAAGTAATATTTTATAAATAAAGGTTGTCATCATCAAAAAGGGGGATATTGTTAGTCCTTGAGATGATGGTTTTGATGACAACAACCTTAGAATAAGATTATAAAATATAAATACTAACATTATAGTTTAGATATATATGTATATGCAGGATTTAACCATGCAGGTACAAAGAATGAAGACTGTATAGTATAGAGATTCAAGATATCAAGATTGAAGACTCATGAGTATCAAGAATATCAAGATTATCAAGAGTTCAAGATTTCAAGATAAGTATTGAGTCTAGAATTATGTTACAACTTCACAATAGCACTGAAATCTTCACTCCATTTTTCTTTTGGGATGGAACCCATTTCTACCTTTTAGTGGCTTACAAACCCATGACAAGTAGCTTACAAACCTACGACAAGTAGCTTACAAACCCACAAACATCCTGGTTTTGTACAAGTTCTCGAGTCCTGATATGATGAGATATTCTGCAGGAAGAAGCTTGCAAAACTACTTCAAAATGATTTTCAAAACTACTTCAGAATGATTTTCAAAACTGCTTTTCAAAATATTTTAGCCTTAAAAATTATCTTTTCAAATGATTTTCAAAAAGATGTTTTAGCCTTAAAATATTCTTTGTTTTTGTTTTTAATAAACTCTTGTTTTTTAAACTTCGTTTGTTTTAAACTATCTTTTAATTATAATATAGGGGCATTTCACCAGAAGGACAAACTTTGCAGTCCAATTAGTTTCTAGGACACCCATTCAAAGAAATTACTTTCAAGACCAAAGTCAGCAGAATAATTACTTTCAAGGACAAAGTCAGCAGTTCAATTACTTTCAAGGACATAATTTCATAGGTTTTTAGGCCCTATAAACTAATTATTTTGCGTTTTGTACTTGAAAGTAATTATTTCAGTTGTGTGTCCTAGAAACTAATTCCACTTGCTAAAGAGGCCCTTGTGGCTAATTTCCACTATAATATATTTATACTTAGATTTAAATATAAAATTATAGTAGAATTATATATATATTATTCTCTATATTTATCTATGTATTTTATCTATAGTCAAGTATATTTATAAAGTTTAAATAGTTTTAAATATAAGATAAAAGTTAGTTTCAAAGAAAATCAAATCTTCAAAAATTGCTTTGGGATGTCGACATGGCCTAGTTCCCCATGTCGACATAGTGACAGTTAGGACCAAAAATTTGAATTTCAAAAGAAGTGTCTATTCGCCAAAACTTTTCACGAATGGACATGGCTGTTGTTATTCTATAAATAGGGGTTAGTTTCAACGAATTTTATATCAGATTTTATGGTTTTTCACTTCTCTTCTTCTTCCACATTTTCTTTTTCAAAATCCTATCATCACTCTGCCAAAATCAACATTGAATCTAACTAGATCATCTATGGTTTGATTCTCTATCACCATCTCAACACGATCCCAGTGCTATTCAGAGTTATAGACTTCTTTGTAATCTATCTAGCGAGAAAAGGTGTGATTGTAGCCTTGGAAATCAATCAAGCAAGAAAAGGTGTGATTGTAGCCTTGGAAATCAGTTGGGTGAACTTGTTGCCCCGGAAATCAAGTATCTCTACCCAGAGGATTGTGATTCTGGAGGGTGTACCTCGTAGCCTTGAAACCGAGGGTTGTAATTGTTGAATTGCTTTTGAAAGGAAATCCGTACTTAGTTGTGCGGGACTGGATGTAGGGTAACTCCGAACTAGTATAAAATCCGCTATGTTCTTTCCTTTACTGCATTTACTTTATTTCTGCATCTGTGTTTGTTTCTGTGATTATATCTGTGTCTGAATATTGCATACATTTGTGTACAAATCAACAATAACTCAAAAAGATTTAGTAATTTCTTATAAACACTATTCACCCCCCTCTAGTGTTCATTCTAGCCTTAAGATCCATATTCCGCATTCCTCACAGTTATCTCCCCATGCTCTTATTCAGCAAACTTCCTGAGCAAGGCAGACAGTGCCATCACAGACATGAACCTCTCTTGGAACCTCCTCTTAAACTCAGCTCATGTCATCTTCTCTTCATCCGCTCCAACCGTCACACTATCCCATCAAAACAAAGCTGCTCCCTGAAGCTGTCTCGAAGCAAGCCTTCTCTTCTGCTCATCATTGAGCCCTAAGTCCGCAAATATCCTCTCATAATCCAACAACCAGTTCTCCACCTCAATAGCATCTTCATTTCCAATAAATGGCTTCCCTCCAAGCCTGACATAGTCCCTACTCAACATAGCATAGTTGTTGACCACCGGAGCTTCCTGGGCTCCTACTCTAGCATTTCCTCCAACCACTCCAACAGCAATTCCAGCTTGCAACATATTCATGAAAAACTGATACATAGGTCCCATAACCACTTGTGGGACTCCAACACCAACATTCCCAGCTTGTGCCTGACCTTGATTCCTTCTAGTATTTCGTCTGGAATTTCGATTTGTGGTGGTGCTTACTCCAAGATTCACTCTTCCACTTCTAGCGTCCATATCTGTATTCAAGCTTCGTGAGATATAGAAGAATATCCTAATAGGGATATGAGAATAGAGATATAGCGTATACTTATATATAGCAAATACAAGTACGTTACTATAGCATTTTCCCATACCCAAATCTTACTCTAATTCCTTAGGATTATGTTTTCAAAAAATCATTTTAGTTTAAAGTTTTTCATAAACCTATGCTCTTATACCAAGTTGTAACGTCCCCTATCTAGAGGCCCAAAGCTAAGCGCTACAGATGTTGCAGTCATCTATAGTATTAACTTCCAGTGACTAAATATGGTTATGTTAATGGTACACATAATATTAGAAGCACATGAATATGAAACAAAATTACAGTTTTCAAAACAACAACATTTCTGATAACATTTCCAAAATATTCGTTTCACATTCAAATTATATAATCCCATAATTATTTCCCAAGTACATAAATACACCAAGAGCGACATATGATGATGCCCCTTTGGTTGACCAGAGTACTATATTGTCATAACTGACATAATACAACACAGCGGAAATAAACAAACATAAGCTGCAACTCCTAAATAGCTATCCATCAGCCTCCTGCTCGTCTCCGGTAGCTTTATTTGTTAACCTACTAAGACTTATAAACCTCAACCCTCGGCCTACTCAAATCAATTTTGAGAACCCGAGAGTTTAAGGGGAAAATATAAACTTCAAATCATACATAAAGCCTAGTGTGAATAATACTATACATCTCGGTTATATGATGTTAAGTGAGACTACGCTGCTTAGTGGAACGGGTTTCGCCTCTCTAACATCCTTTTTAAAACATATCTTTTGCAAACCTTTATCCTACAACCAAAATTTATTAAAACTGTAAAGCATTATTATGTAAACAAACATCTCTGGTAACAAATGGACTATCAGTCCGAACACTATAGCTTTGTTTGGCTAACTACTAACCTTTGGCTGACTCAGGCCTACCAGACAATATAAACAAATAATCTAACACCTATTAGATACTCCTCTTCTGGATGGTCTGTCCCTAACTTATCTTCTCCTAAGGTCACAGGATCCTAACGGTTTTGCGGGCTCACTAATAACCTATCTCTTTACAAATATATTCCTTTCTGTATGTAACATCGTTTTAATCTTACCTATGACAAAGCCCTACACACTAGAATTTTGGACTAAATTAGCTGGGGCTAATATCTAATGTACTGGGCGCGACCCTATACCAGTCACATCTGATATATAAATATCCGAGTCATTTTACTTAGGGAAATCTTCCTTTGAATTTTCCTTGAAAACCTTTTCATCTGAAACTGATTTAAAACCTTTAAACCAAACTTAAACAAGGAAAATATATACTCTATGTTTTACTCAAAATCACCTTGCCATGTTATATATATACTTTACACAAACCTTTGTTGATAAAAACATTTATACCTTTGAAATTACCCCTTTTGAATCCATTGAAAGTACTCCTTTCGTAACCATTGAAAGTACCCCTTTCAAAACCAAGCAAACCCTTTTTATAACCAAGGCTGAAAGGATAAAACATTCCTTTCAAAATCAATCAAAATATTTCTTTCGGAACCATTGAAAAACATCACTTTTGAAAGCTTTAAAACCTTAGACATCCTTCTTTTAAAACACTCAACATAGCCTTTCGAAAACCTTGAAAAACCATTCCTTTCAAACCTTTCGAAACCATTGGGGAACCACCCCTTTGAAACCTTCATTAAAAACCTTTCGAAAGCATCAAATCCTTTATAAGAAATAAACCTTTCAAAAGCATTTTGGTTCAATTTAAAACACGTGGAAACCTTTCGAAACCTTTTAAAACCATCTCTTTCGAAACCATTTGGGTTCTACCTTCAAAAGAGAAAAGGGGTCATTAAAACGTTTAAATCAAAACCACTCCTTTCAAAAGCAATTTCGAAGTAAAGAGGTGATGGTGTCGAAACCACCCTTCCGAAAGCATTGGAGTAGTGGCCAACGTTTAAGACAAAGTATTCCTTTCGAAACCATTGACTTCGAAAGGTAGAAAAGTGGCAGCAAGGGGTTTCGACCCCTTCGAAAGCAATTACTTAAGACAAAAGGCGCAACCCATTCAAAACCATTCTTTTAAAATAATTTAACCTGGTCGAAAGCCAACCAAGTCGAAAGCACTTCCTTCAAAAGCAAAGCAGGCGCGTTTTCATTTAAAAACAAAGTCATGCTTCGACCCCATCGGAACCTATGGTCTTGACCCAGTACCTTTCACCTTAGTCCAATTCGCTATGTACCAAGTATGTTGATACCATGCGCATTGGTTTCGATGGCAATGGAGGCGACAGTACTTGGTCGGAACCCCTGTGCCGAAAGAGGCGAAACATGCCAAAAGCATGTAAATCCGTTTTTAACTTTAAAAAGAAATATTTTTCAACTAACCTGCCTTGTTTGTCAAAATTTTATTGGTTACTAATTTTATTTTCTAAAAGTGCTGCCAAAATTTCAGAAGCGAACAATTTAATTTATTACAAAATTCCCCTTCTTCTTTTATAAATATACAAAACATTTAAATCCCATACCTTAAATAATTTTATATATCTATGAAAACACTTAGGAAAATTCTACAAAAATTTCATAAAATCATTTTTAATATGTTTTCTAACATATATTAATTTTAGACCCAAACCATATATTATTTAGCCATAAATAATTATAAACCCAAATAATCATTTTCTTTACTAGAAAATTAATATAAAATCCACATTGATTTAGAAAATTATGAAAATTGAAATACATCTCTAAAATATCGTTTCTGAACTAAATTTAAAATTGCAAGGTATTTGGATGTAATTTAATAGGGTTTTTACATCAAAAAATATCATAAAATCTATATGAACAAGCATAAATCATCAACAAGCATATATAAATATTTAATCATTCAAAAACATGGCTAAACAATGCAAAATACTTCGAATTCATCTTTAAACCAAAAACAATTAGAAAAATGAGATGTAGTCATTATTCACCGTAGCTTTGAAATTAAGAAGTTTGAGATTTGAATGGATTAAGTTGATTAATCTTCTTCCATTAGCTTTTTCTTCCTCTTGTTCTTACAAATGGCGGCCGATCTCTATATACTTTTAATTTTGCAAATGAACATGTAGAACATACACGACTAAGGATTTAGGGTATTAGAATGATCTCTTTCCTATTTTACCCCTCATATGTTTCATTTTAACTCTTCTTTAGTTCATTGGTTTCATAGCATGGATACCCTTATTAAAATCAAATCTCAAACCCCTAATCATCACATTATTTTATTTAATTTAGCTAATTAAATGTCCTAAATAATGTTACTAAAAATTAGGGTCGTTACACCTTGCATCCCTTTAACTTAGCCATACTTTATATATACCAATTGCATATATGTTCTATTCCACAAAAATGCTAATTAAGGCCATATAAGGTAACCCCTTATTGCGCCTTTAATTATGGATTTAAATTCCATAATTATCACTAATTACCATCCTGGGAATTTAATGCTAATAAATACACTATTAAAATAGTCAATGCGATCCATACGGTGTAATCAATTACATTATTATTTTTAATAATCAATACGTTATTATATATATATAATATATATAAATATGTATGTATGTATATACACATGCGTAGAAAGTTATGAACTAATTATTATGCCTTACTAACACGATAATAATTTGATTACAAGAAAACTTGAAATATTAATCTCATACAAATCTCAGATCCCAAACAAAACACAACTACTATCTATAGCCAAACAAACATATTTGTATTACAATGGAACACCACTAAACTTGTTCCATATTAATATATTAGAATCACTTTCTATTTTAGAGAAATGGATCTCATAAGATTAAATCATTTATGTTCCATTCAACCTTAAGACATAAAATATTTTTGAAGTGAGAAAGGGGTTCTTTGTTTATTTAAATGATGGAAATAAGCAGTGCAAACTATAACAATTTATTACATAGTTTACACATTATTTCTAATTTATTTGGATTTAGAACGCTTTAACACCATAATTTAAGACAAAAGCAAATAGGTTGGATAAACAACAGATTATCTAATTTCAAACAATTTGATTCATTTCTAATATATTAACATACAACGATTGCAATTCAAACACATACAAAGGTTAATATTTACTTAAGGAGATTCCGGATTTTATTATTGTAGGGTTTTGCATTTACAGGCATATATCAGATCCAAATGAATCTAACACAAATACTAGAATGGAAAAGATTGAGATTTGGCTTATAGAAAGTCCTTGATTCTTGATTTAGATCTGGTTTATGCAACTCCTAACATTCTAATTGATCTTTCCCTTTTTCTAGATATACACAAATAAATTGTACACACAAGGATTGGATTCTAGAAATTAGAAAATAGAGAGAAGGAAAATTGAGAACTGAAATTAGAGATTTAGGGATAATAATTTCCTACCATAAGGTTTCTGAAATCCCTAAAGGAAGAAATTGGATGGAGCTCCACCGTCGAAAAAAAAAATTATGAGGAAAAATGAGAGGGCCTAGGGGTTTATTTATAGAAGTGGAAAGAAACGAGAGCCGTTGGATCAAAAACGAATGAAATCGGGTCCTCAAGGCATGAATTTCTAGTGCCTAGACGCATCTAGCGACCGACCTTTATCCTTGGGCGGTCGACCCCAATCATGGACCCTCTCAGTGTAGGCTATTGACTTCCTTTTGCTTTGGGTAGTTTTGTTTCCTTCCGTTGATTATTTTATTTATTTTCCTGATTGATTGTTAATTAGCGTTAATGTTAGACTGAACATTACTTCCAACCTAAGAAATTATTAATTTTTAAATTTCAAACTTTTAAAATTCCTCCATAATTAAATTTTAAATTATTTTAAACTCAGAAACTTTAAACGTCCATAAATTTTCGTTTAAACTCCGATTTTAACAAGTTATATATGGAAACTGATCAAAAAATCACCATGGATGCAATGGTTTAACTTCCATGACTAAATTCCGACATTTACAAAATTTCTATTTTTAATCTCATTTTAATTATTTAATTTATTTTAAATTTTACGGGGTGTTACACTCCCCCTTAAAAAGGGTTTCACCCCTGAAATCACCAAGGCATATAGCGTAACGCCCACTCTACAACCTTGTTATACAACTAAGTTATTTACAATAATCTACATAACCATCTACTTAACCAAATAATGCAATGTGATTATATATGCAACATACTGTGGGTGAGCTCAATCCTAGCGTGAATGCAACCATCTTCTAAATATGCATAAAGTTCTACATGAGTTCAAAAATAAAATAAGATAGCGAGTGCCAACCATCTCCTATCATCATATCTAGCAACCCGATGCAACCAATTATTAAAAATGGAGACAAAGTTTACCAAAGAATTCGGGATGAGAAGCCTTCATCTTTTCTTCGGTTTCCCATGTCCTTTCTACTGGGTTATCTCCCCCATTGAACTTGGACCGACTTAATTTCCTTGTTCCAAAGCTTCTTAATTCCATGCTCCACTATGCAGGCGGGAGCATGAGGGGATATAGGCTTCGTTTCAACATCTGATAACTGAACAGGCTCGATTACAATAGCAGTGTCATGCATACACTTCCTCAGATGTGAGATATGAAAGACATCATGGACACCTAATAACTTGGTCGGAAGCTTCATTCGATAAGCAAGCTTACCTAACCTTTCTAGAATCAGGAAAGGCCTAACAAACCTAGCGCCAACTTCCTAGATGTACCAAAACTCATAGCCTTCCTAAGAGGGGAAATCTTGACGAATACCATGTCCCCAACAGAAAATTCCAATTCCTTCCTTCACCCGCAAGCGTAGGACTTCTGACGGTCCTGTGCGGCCTTCATTTGCCACCTAATCAATTCTACCTTTTCTGAGGTTTCATGAATCAAATCTGGTCTAAGTATGATTTTTTTGGTAGTTTCCCACCAACAGTTAAGCAACTTGCACGCCTCCCATAAAAAACTTCCAAGGATGCCATGCCGATTGTTGCTTGATAATTGTTATTGTATGTAAACTCTACCAAAGGCAAATGCTGCTCCTAAGACCCTCCAGAGTCCAAGGTACAAGCTCTTAACAAGCCTTTCAAGGTCCTATTAACCCTATTCGTCTGTCCATCCATTTGAGGGTGATAAGCGGTGCTAAGACTCAAAGTTGTCCCCAAATTAGATTGCAAACTTCCCCAAAATTCACTAGCAAATAAGAGATCTCTATCACTAACGATATTAACAGGGATTCCATGGAGTCGCACCACTTCCTTATCATAAATTAAGGTCAGAGATGCTGCAGGCATGTTGCTTTTAACACAAATACAGTGAGCAATCTTAGCGAATCTGTCCACTATAACCCAAATAACTTCATTGCCTCTTTTACTTTTGAGCCACCCATCTATAAATTCCATAGATATATGTTCCCATTTTCAAGTCGGCTCTTCCAATAGCAACAACAAACCTTTGGGTTTCCCTTACTCCACCTTAATCTTATGACATTTTAAACACTTAGAGACATGCTCTGTTACCTTCTTCTTCATTCCAGGCCAAAAGAATATCCTCTTCATATCCTTATACATCTTATCTCCTTCGAGGTGAATAGTCATCTTGGAGTGATGACATTCTGATAGAATCTCTTCCAACACATACTCCAACATCGAAATACAAAGGCATCCATCTATCCTCAACCATCCCTTTTGTTCTAAAGCATACCTTCCTATATGGGAGAAATACTCATCTCTATTAAGCTTGTCGAAAATATCCATGAACACCACATCCTTCTTCTGTCAGAGCCCTGCATGATCCATTAATGTTGGTCTTACTTCCATAACTGCAAGGTATCCTTAAGTGGGTACTACTGGCGATTGGAAATTAAAATTTAAGAGAAACTCCAACCATCTCCACTCGTATATAGTATTAAGAGTAGCATGCCTCCAGTTGAGGGTGTTGGCAACAACATTTCCTTTGTCGGGGTATACTGAATCTAAAAGTCATATGATGCTACAAACTCCATCCATCTTTGCTGACTAAAATTCAGGTCTTTTTAGGAAAAGAGGTACTTAAGATATTTGTGGTCGGTGAATAGCTCAAACCTCTCACCCAAAAGAGTGCCTCCGCATCTTAAAAGTGAAAACAATAGCTGCTAATTCGAAGTCATGAGTGGGGTATCTTTTCTCATGATCCTTCAACTGCCTTCTAGCATATGCTACTGCCTTCTCTTCTTGCATAAAGACAACCCCCAATTCTGCACCACAAGCATCGGTGTATACAGTGAAAGGTTTCGATCCATCGGGGATCGTCAATACGGGTGCACTAGTCAACAACCTTTTCAATAACTCAAAATAATTTGCATACTTTTCGTCCCATGTAAAGACAAGGGTCTTCTTAGTTAGGCGAGTTAATGGTACTGTTATCTTTGCATAGTCCTTAATGAACTTTCCATAATAACCAGCCCAACCAAGGAAATTCCTTACTTTTGTAGTGTCCTTTGGAACCTTCCATTCTTGAAAGCTTCCACCTTAGCCAAATCAACAGACATCCCTTTCTCGGAAACAGTGTGATCCATGAACTTCAACTCCCTTTGCCAAAAATGACACTAAGAGAATTTGGCTTTCATTTAGTGCTTTCTCAAGTCTCTAATACCTCCTTTAGGTGTCTATCATGCTCACCTTCGGACTTGGAGTATAGTAGAATGTCATCCACATACACCACTACAAACTTGTTCAGCTACCCCCTAAAAACTCTACTCGTTAGATCCATAGGATATGCAGGGGCATTATCAACCTAAAAGGCATAACTTCCCATTCAAATAGTCCATTATGTGTGCGAAAAGTAGTCTTAGCATTACTATCTTTGGCAATTCTTAATTGATGGAATCCGATGGCCAAGTCCAATTGGGAAAAGACTTTGGCATCGATGAGCTGATCAAACAAGTCATCTATCCTAGGTAGAGGATACTTATTCTTTATATTTAACTTGTTCAGCGCTCGCTAATCGACGAATAGCCTCAAAGAGTTGTCTGCCTTAGTGGCAAAGACAACTGGTGCTCCCCCATTTTAAAATACTATGGCATATGAACCCTTTCTGCAACAACTCTAAAATATGCTTGTCCTACTTTAGCCTCTCCTTGGAAGCCAAATGCCTTCGTGGTAGTGCGAAGGGTCTAATGTCCTTTTCTAAGTCAATTCTAAACTTGATCTCTCTATGGGTTGGAAGACCTGAGACTTCCTAAAAAAAATTGGCGAAGACTCTAACTACATGTACAGATAAGAGCTCATTCTGTGATACGCTAAGCGAATATGGATAGCTCAACTCGACTGAGTTTTGGGGTGAACAACGAACATCAATATCTCATCTCGAATGACTCCTTAGCCATACAATCCTTCTTTCACAATCCAAAACAACCCCGTAGTAAGACAACCAATCCATCCTAAGGATAAGTCCATAACCCTCATAGCCAAGAACATACACATTACATATAAAAGAAACATCATATATGTCCACAACTAGGTTGCAAATTAAGGAAAGATATGTTGACCCCCAATAGGTTTTGATACCACTATTGGGTTGGTGACAACATGGGTTTTTGGGTTCAAGGATCTAACTATGCTTTCGGCTATAAACGAATGAGATGGCCAAGAATTAAACCTGGTACGAATAACATTTTCAAAGATAATAATTGTACCTTCTAAAGCATCCTTAGCCTGGTCCATCGGCGGTGGCCTACTCAAGATTGGAACCGCCTTTATAGGATGCACCTTCCCTCCTTGACTTTCTTTAGCAATTTTTAAACACTTGTTCTTGAAATTCCCTTCTTCAAAATAATTATAGCACTTTCCATTGAATTCTTCCTTCATTAAGCTCACTTTGCAGTCTCAACAGAGCTCTTTTTCTAGCACCTATGACAAACTGTCCCTTCCTTCTTCATCTTAGCTTTAGCTATTTTATTAGCCCAATATTCCCCTTTCTTGGTTCCTCCTTGTTTTGATGCCGACTCAACCTTATCCTTCTCCTTATCTTTCCCCTCACTACCCGTGGTTTGCAACAAAATCATCTAAACAATTACTTCATATGTAGCGTCCATTGGGATCTGGGCCAAAATCAACTCTCTCAAAGGTGAATTTAGAATTTTGGAAAATTTCAATGCCATTTTCATGTGGGTGTCAATCAAGCTCATCCCAAACTTTTCCAACTTTGTAAATTTGTTGATGTACTCCTTTATAGTGGAGTTCCCTTGCTTAAACTGAATGAACCTATCTAATTGCAAGCTAACCTCTGCATTCGACATGAACCTTGACTCAAAGCGAGTCCTAAACCCATCCCAAGTGATTGCCTCCTCGTCATTCTCCTCCACAACTGTAGTCCACCAATCTAGAGATTTCTTCTCTAGATGTCATGTAGTGACTCTCTTTTTCATTCCATTTTACAACCCAAGCTCCCTAAATATGTGGTCACAAATCACAATCATTAATCCAAGCCTTAGTCTCAATAAAATCCTAGACTCAAGAATATATATGCCTACCCATATTTTGAAAGTCCTTGCATTATTTAGGGAAGTGAAATGGTCAAGGCCCTGCTTCAACGAGCATTGCTACTGGGGCGGCTTGCTGTGGAACAAGAACCTCTCCCACATACCTTAAATACTGCTTAAACCACTCTGGCATGCCTCGGATGTTAGGCATTCCTCGAGTTAGACGGGATCCTAGCATCTAAGCTTTCAGCCATATCAACTATCTATAAATTTTTAAACTAGTTTAGTGATAGTTTCCTATGGTAGTATTTATTGCTGAAAAGAAATATTGCCTAGTGTGTTTGAATACGTTCTCTTTAAAAGGCATATATATACATATATATTGGAGATCTTTGAAAAATATTTCCAAATTTTTTTAAAATTTAACAGTTACGCTCTCATACATATACTTATTCCCCTTTGATCGGGTAACCTAAGCTCAATACCAAGTGTAACAACTCGCCCCGAAGCAGGCCTAAATCTCGACCCAGAAAAGGCCCATCGGAACTTAGTACCATTCAAAGACCGACCGTTGTGAAATTTAGAAATAATACACAATACATAGTGCTATCTATCTACTTTTAAAATCTCATAGCGGAATGGATTAAACATAATAATAAAACATGTACCCATATTTAAAACCATTTCAAACACAGAAGTATTTTCATAATACTTCACAATATCCTAACACAAACTCTATAACTCATAGTCACAAACTGATAATAATAGTAACAACAATAACATAGTTTGAAATCTGGATATATGAAAAATAATGACATAAGAAAATGATCATGAATAAACAACTGCCACCACTAGCATCTCCAATTCTGCTCCTTCAAGCAATCAATGTCTCCCTTAACATGTTTTTGTTAAAATAAGGAGGGAGTTAGAACAATAAAGTTTGGTGAAAGAAACTCAATTTTTACCATAATAGTAGTGAATTTGGGCAGTATTATCCAAATAAGTCATATGTCTTACGTAACTAAAATCATAACATACACATAGTTCACTATAATCCCAAAGAGGCCTTTCCCATCCAACTATACAATCCAAGCACTAACTAGTGGTTACGATGCGTGAGAAGGCACATAGATCACTTAATACCTCTTTAATGGGAATTAGGTAGACTTTGACCATTTACGACCTATAAAAGTAGGTAGGACTCTATCATTTATGACTATCCCAGGCGGATCTACACATGGTCCTCTCTAGTTGACATCGTAAGAAATCTCATCAGGTCACTTACTACTTCACAAGAGGAAAAAGGCGAACCCTACAACAGTCATATAATACCTTTAACCCAAAGAGGACCCTTCTAAGATCTTCAATCCTACCATATCTAAAAGCAACTATGGCCTATAATCAAACCTATGACATCTCACATTAGTCTAACAATCTGTAGGTACTGGTAGCTAGATTGACTGGGCATACTTACCTTACAAAATTAGGACTAACCTCACGTCCACTGAGGTTATTTATTGTAGGTATATCCCACATTAGGCCCCAAAGTTATAATGTTGGTAGCTAGATTAGCTGGGCAAACTTCTACGTTACCTTAGATGGACCTTGCATCCCAATAACTTAACCATACTTCATATATACCAATTGTATATATATTTTATCCCACGCAACTGTTAATTAAGGCCATATAAGATAACCCCTTATTGCACCTTTAATTATGGATTTAATTCCATAATTATCACTAATTGCCATCCTAAGAAAAATAACTGCACTATTAATAATATTCAACGCGATCCATATGTTATAATCAATACATTATTATTTCTAATAATCATTAGTTATTATATATATAGACACAGACACATACGTGGAAAATTATAAACTAATCGTTACGACTCACTAACACAATAATAATTTGATTACAAGAAAACTTGAAATACCAATCTCATACAAATCTCAAATCCCAAACACAGTTACTATCCATAGCTAAACAAAGTAGATTTGTATTACAATGGAATACCACTAAACTTGTTTCATATTAATATATTTGAATCACTTTCTATTTTAGAGAAAAATATCTCATAAAATTAAATAATTTATTTTCCATTCAACCTTAACACATACGGTATTTTTGAAGTGTGAAAGGGGTTCTTCATTTATTTAAATGATGGAAATATGCAGTGCAAACTGCAACAACTAATTTCATACTTTGCATATTTTTAATCTATTTGGATTTAGAACCCTTTAATACCACAATTTGAGACAAGAGGTAAAAGGTTGGATAAACCATAAATTATCTAATTTCAAATAATTTGATTAAATTCTAATATATTAACATACAATAATTGCAATTCTAACACATACAAAGGTTGATATTTACTTAGGGAAATTCTAGGATTTTATTAGGGATTTGCATTTATAGAATTTCCTAAGGCATACTAGAATGGGAAAATTGAGATTCCACTTATAAAAAGTCCATGATTCTTGATTTGGATCTTGTTTATGCAATTCCTAACACCTTGATTAATCTTCCTCCATTTTTAGATATATTCAAATAAATTGTATACACTAGGATTAAATTCCCAAAACTAGAAAATAGAGAGAACGGGAATTTAGAATTGAAATTAGAGATTTAGGGATTAGAATTTTCTACCAAAAGGTTTACCGTAATTTATGTAATCCATAAGGGAAGAAATTAGACAGAGCTCCACCGTCAACACAAAATTTTACGAGAAAATATAAGAGGGTCTAAGTGCTTATTTATAGAGGTGGGAAGAAATAGGAGCCGTCGAATCGAAAACAGATGAAATCGGGCCATTAGGCCACAACTTTCTGGTGCCTGGACACACCTAGCGATCGACCCCCTAGCTTGGGGCTGTCAACCCCCAGACGGTCAACCTTCCTAGTGTAGGCAGCCGACCTGCCTTTTACTACAGATCATTTTGTAACTTTTGTTTGCTTCCATTGATTATTTTATTTGTTTCCCTAATTGAATTTCAATTAGCGTTAATATGGAACTTAACGTTATTTCCAGCCTGTGCAATTATTTAATTTTTACATTCCAAACTTTTAAAGTTCCTCCGTAATTTAAGTTTTAAATTCGTTTTAAATTATTTTAAACTCGAAAACTTCAAACGTCCATAACTCTTACGTTTGAACTCCGATTTCAACAAATTATATATGGAAATTAATCAAAAAATCATCACGGATGTAATAGTGTAGTTCCGTGACCAAAATCTAGCATGTATGAAATTTCATTTTTGATCCCATTTTAATTATTTAATTTCTTTTAAATTTTACAAGGTGTTATAATACCACTTACGCTATCCCCAAGAAGATCAATCATTGCTAGGAAATGAGAGAGCATGAGCATCGGCAAACATGCGGGTAAGGGGGTCTCTCAGCTAGTAGGGTTGCTAGAACTCATCGTAATTTTGGGTCAGTGGAGTTGGTGATAATGACCGCTCTCTCTTTACTCTTCCCCTTATCATTGCCCTTAGGGGTAGGAGCAATTGCTTCCCTATTGTCTATCCTCTCCTATTGCTTTGAAGTTTCTGAATATAATAGAAGGAAAGGTGAAGCCATGGGAAATTGGTGGAATGGACAGGAGTCCTTGATCTTGACTTGCTGCTGAGGGAGTAGGACCTTTTTTAGGAACCGTCTTTAGTTCCCAGCTAGGCAATGGAATATGGTTTCTCCAGTCTTATGCTTTATAGCCGACTGCTCCATATTATTGTTTGGACCAAATGATAATGTAGCTTTCTTGATATTTTTGGAGAGGGCATTCGGTTTTAACTACTTCATTTTAGAAAGCAATTTTCCCCTTTTCGATCTCATACTTCCTGCAATAGTATAGACAATGAATTTGAACAAGCAAACATCCATAGAATGTGTAACGACCCCGAAATTTAAATTTATTTAAATTAATAATTTAATGAATTTTTGAATTAAATTGAGTAATTAAATAAATTTCTGAATAAAAATTGTGAAATAACTGGATTAATTGGAGCGAGTTTCCCCGACTCGAATATGAGTGAATTGGAAATCTTATATATAAGTATATATATATATTAATTTTTGATTTGAAGTGTAAATAAATGATGATGATAATATTACAGTAAAATAAATATATAGAGAAATACAATATAATTGGTATTTAAGTAAGAATATCAATAATAGATAATTTAAGCTAGAAATATAAGATAAATATAAAAAGGTAAATAATGAGCAAATAAAATATAAGAATCCGACTAAAACAACTTTATAAATTATACATAAAGTAAACAAACTTGGTAAACTATAACAACATATTAAAACAAACATCTATGTACAAAAGCATAGTCAACAAGCAAAACAAAATATACTGAAGTATGAGCACTAGACAGTCAAACATATTCAAGTTGATTAACTAAACAAAAGCAAGAAAATACAAAACAGAAAAGAAATATGAAAGCATCTATGTATAAACAAATGAAGACAAGTAGTAGGCTGCAACAAAATATCATTCATATTGTACATAACAAATCCTCTCAGCCGAAATGAAGATAAGTAAATAAGCAAAATATTAGTAAAATAGAACAAAAGAGAAGAAAGTACTCAAAGCAATAAATGCAACATGCTTCATGCATTTAATGCAAATGTCTCCAGCATGCTTTTTGTACAAATAATATAGTGCATACTTACTTTTTATATGCATCAAATCCTCATTCCAGTTCGTTCCATTTCAAAACTGAAGAAAGAAAGAAGAAAATACTGAAACCAACTTCAATTTAAAACAACAAACTCAATTCAAAGAAAAGGAAAAAAAAAAAGAGTGGAGCTTCAGTTTTGAGTAAGCAGTTGTCTCTGGGATGAAGTAAAGGAATATCAAACAAATAAAACAAGAAATCAAGTCGCAAGATTTAAGGTAGAGCAATCAGTTTCCAGTTTTTTTCAAACAAAATCACTTCCAGGCATAAGCTTCTTCTCTGTTCTTCTCTGCTTCAATCTCTGGTGAGCAAATCTCCTTCCTGAACCTGTTTGTTTTTGTTTGTGAGCAAACTTCCATTTTTTTTTTACTTGATCTTCCTTATTATCTTAAGTCTGTGATAATGATAACTTGGATATGGGTGGTATGTTAGTGTGTGAAACGCTGTGTTATTTACTTAATGTTGTTATAAGCTCCGGAGAACCAGATTTGGCATTTGAATCTACGGCATTTTGAGTACAAGTGGAGTACGGGTGCCGATTTTCGAAGGCCAACTTTTGGGTCTTTACATTTGGTATCAGAGCTAAGGTTGAACTTTAGCTCAGGAGTGTAACACGTTGAGTAGCTCATTAGAGATAGAGTGAAGTAAACTCTAGAATGAGTAATTCTCAGATATCCGTCTGAACGTCTCAGTAAATTCTCTTACTATCCACTGATAGTAAGTATGAGTGCAAGAAGAAGACGAGATAGGGGACAAGGAATACGACTATAAATGGTCAATACCCTGTAACAGTGGAAATAACCTTCTTATCAATATTCTTTGATTCGTTTCCAAATTCTTTTGATTTCTTTGTGTCAGCTCCAGAAGAAGTTTTGGTGTGATGATGGCTCTACGAATCGTTGTAGAAAATCCTTACTTCGTATCTTCATCAGTTTCTCATCAGCTTTTTGATTTAAACCTTAATGAATATGAATTGAGAATTTTTAATTTGAATTAAATTGATTAATAAAATATGAAGTTAAAATTGAATTAAATCAATAAACGATATCGTTTGAAACCCAATTTTGAAATTCTATTCTAATTTCTTGTGAATACCAAGGTCCGAAGAGGGACAAATTGGTATGTATTTTGAGATATTCCGACTTGAATTCGGAATCCGTATCGTAAGTTTGAGAAATTATAGGAGATCGAATCTGCCTATCTCTGTGTTGTTTTCGTGCCTGCGAATTTCGAGGACGAAATTCTTTTAAGGGGGGAAGTTTGTAACGACCCCGAAATTTAAATTTATTTAAATTAATAATTTAATGAATTTTTGAATTAAATTGAGTAATTAAATAAATTTCTGAATAAAAATTGTGAAATAACTGGATTAATTGGAGCGAGTTTCCCCGACTCGAATATGAGTGAATTGGAAATCTTATATATAAGTATATATATATATTAATTTTTGATTTGAAGTGTAAATAAATGATGATGATAATATTACAGTAAAATAAATATATAGAGAAATACAATATAATTGGTATTTAAGTAAGAATATCAATAATAGATAATTTAAACTAGAAATATAAGATAAATATAAAAAGGTAAATAATGAGCAAATAAAATATAAGAATCCGACTAAAACAACTTTATAAATTATACATAAAGTAAACAAACTTGGTAAACTATAACAACATATTAAAACAAACATCTATGTACAAAAGCATAGTCAACAAGCAAAACAAAATATACTGAAGTATGAGCACTAGACAGTCAAACATATTCAAGTTGATTAACTAAACAAAAGCAAGAAAATACAAAACAGAAAAGAAATATGAAAGCATCTATGTATAAACAAATGAAGACAAGTAGTAGGCTGCAACAAAATATCATTCATATTGTACATAACAAATCCTCTCAGCCGAAATGAAGATAAGTAAATAAGCAAAATATTAGTAAAATAGAACAAAAGAGAAGAAAGTACTCAAAGCAATAAATGCAACATGCTTCATGCATTTAATGCAAATGTCTCCAGCATGCTTTTTGTACAAATAATATAGTGCATACTTACTTTTTATATGCATCAAATCCTCATTCCAGTTCGTTCCATTTCAAAACTGAAGAAAGAAAGAAGAAAATACTGAAACCAACTTCAATTTAAAACAACAAACTCAATTCAAAGAAAAGGAAAAAAAAAAGAGTGGAGCTTCAGTTTTGAGTAAGCAGTTGTCTCTGGGATGAAGTAAAGGAATATCAAACAAATAAAACAAGAAATCAAGTCGCAAGATTTAAGGTAGAGCAATCAGTTTCCAGTTTTTTTCAAACAAAATCACTTCCAGGCATAAGCTTCTTCTCTGTTCTTCTCTGCTTCAATCTCTGGTGAGCAAATCTCCTTCCTGAACCTGTTTGTTTTTGTTTGTGAGCAAACTTCCATTTTTTTTTACTTGATCTTCCTTATTATCTTAAGTCTGTGATAATGATAACTTGGATATGGGTGGTATGTTAGTGTGTGAAACGCTGTGTTATTTACTTAATGTTGTTATAAGCTCCGGAGAACCAGATTTGGCATTTGAATCTACGGCATTTTGAGTACAAGTGGAGTACGGGTGCCGATTTTCGAAGGCCAACTTTTGGGTCTTTACATTTGGTATCAGAGCTAAGGTTGAACTTTAGCTCAGGAGTGTAACACGTTGAGTAGCTCATTAGAGATAGAGTGAAGTAAACTCTAGAATGAGTAATTCTCAGATATCCGTCTGAACGTCTCAGTAAATTCTCTTACTATCCACTGATAGTAAGTATGAGTGCAAGAAGAAGACGAGATAGGGGACAAGGAATACGACTATAAATGGTCAATACCCTGTAACAGTGGAAATAACCTTCTTATCAATATTCTTTGATTCGTTTCCAAATTCTTTTGATTTCTTTGTGTCAGCTCCAGAAGAAGTTTTGGTGTGATGATGGCTCTACGAATCGTTGTAGAAAATCCTTACTTCGTATCTTCATCAGTTTCTCATCAGCTTTTTGATTTAAACCTTAATGAATATGAATTGAGAATTTTTAATTTGAATTAAATTGATTAATAAAATATGAAGTTAAAATTGAATTAAATCAATAAACGATATCGTTTGAAACCCAATTTTGAAATTCTATTCTAATTTCTTGTGAATACCAAGGTCCGAAGAGGGACAAATTGGTATGTATTTTGAGATATTCCGACTTGAATTCGGAATCCGTATCGTAAGTTTGAGAAATTATAGGAGATCGAATCTGCCTATCTCTGTGTTGTTTTCGTGCCTGCGAATTTCGAGGACGAAATTCTTTTAAGGGGGGAAGTTTGTAACGACCCCGAAATTTAAATTTATTTAAATTAATAATTTAATGAATTTTTGAATTAAATTGAGTAATTAAATAAATTTCTGAATAAAAATTGTGAAATAACTGGATTAATTGGAGCGAGTTTCCCCGACTCGAATATGAGTGAATTGGAAATCTTATATATAAGTATATATATATATTAATTTTTGATTTGAAGTGTAAATAAATGATGATGATAATATTACAGTAAAATAAATATATAGAGAAATACAATATAATTGGTATTTAAGTAAGAATATCAATAATAGATAATTTAAGCTAGAAATATAAGATAAATATAAAAAGGTAAATAATGAGCAAATAAAATATAAGAATCCGACTAAAACAACTTTATAAATTATACATAAAGTAAACAAACTTGGTAAACTATAACAACATATTAAAACAAACATCTATGTACAAAAGCATAGTCAACAAGCAAAACAAAATATACTGAAGTATGAGCACTAGACAGTCAAACATATTCAAGTTGATTAACTAAACAAAAGCAAGAAAATACAAAACAGAAAAGAAATATGAAAGCATCTATGTATAAACAAATGAAGACAAGTAGTAGGCTGCAACAAAATATCATTCATATTGTACATAACAAATCCTCTCAGCCGAAATGAAGATAAGTAAATAAGCAAAATATTAGTAAAATAGAACAAAAGAGAAGAAAGTACTCAAAGCAATAAATGCAACATGCTTCATGCATTTAATGCAAATGTCTCCAGCATGCTTTTTGTACAAATAATATAGTGCATACTTACTTTTTATATGCATCAAATCCTCATTCCAGTTCGTTCCATTTCAAAACTGAAGAAAGAAAGAAGAAAATACTGAAACCAACTTCAATTTAAAACAACAAACTCAATTCAAAGAAAAGGAAAAAAAAAAAGAGTGGAGCTTCAGTTTTGAGTAAGCAGTTGTCTCTGGGATGAAGTAAAGGAATATCAAACAAATAAAACAAGAAATCAAGTCGCAAGATTTAAGGTAGAGCAATCAGTTTCCAGTTTTTTTCAAACAAAATCACTTCCAGGCATAAGCTTCTTCTCTGTTCTTCTCTGCTTCAATCTCTGGTGAGCAAATCTCCTTCCTGAACCTGTTTGTTTTTGTTTGTGAGCAAACTTCCATTTTTTTTTTACTTGATCTTCCTTATTATCTTAAGTCTGTGATAATGATAACTTGGATATGGGTGGTATGTTAGTGTGTGAAACGCTGTGTTATTTACTTAATGTTGTTATAAGCTCCGGAGAACCAGATTTGGCATTTGAATCTACGGCATTTTGAGTACAAGTGGAGTACGGGTGCCGATTTTCGAAGGCCAACTTTTGGGTCTTTACAGAATGCATCGCTATGGCACAATAAGAGAGATATGCGTGACATCTAAACAAACCCTTAGGGTCCTTATGCATTACCAACTGCCACTGAATTTCCACAGTCGAAGTGGAGTCCCCATATTCAATCCCTAGCTTGGGATCCTTCAAATAGCCAGACATTGAGATGTCCATAGGAATAAACCAATCTGGCTCCTCATCCCTAAAAGTAAGATGTAAGGCCTCCTCAATATCCAAGTTAAAAAGAAGTTTCAAGGCCAATATGTCAAAAAGATTAAGCTTCACCATGATCCAAAACAGTGTTCTTTCTATCATTAGAGTGGGAACTTTTCGATTCTATTCTCTTTTTCTAAATACTGATGTCTTCACATTCCCTTATGGTTGTAAGTCGGCTGATATCCTGGGGTCGATCCTAGCGGAATCTATGCTTGGTTCGTTTTAGTTTGCGTCAACTGTTGGATCGGCACTAGGCAAATCTAAAAACAAGTTGATGCTCGAGACTAAGGGATGGGAAGATGGTGTTTCTCTTGTCTCATCGGTTACTAAGGTTTTTCCCTTTTATTTCTTTACAGGCTTGTGTGAAAAGAGGCTAGCCCTTCTCGGTTGAACAATCGGTGAATTACTGTGTGACACCCCACCTCTATACCCACGCTAGCCAAGGACACTACGAGGTAATGCCGTCAACTAGCACGGAGAATAAGGCTGTTGAGGAGCGACCATCTGTATAATTGCTTTGTGCGAGTACCGATATGCCAGATAAAAATATAACTTTTCATCTCAAGAGGAAATCCGACATACCGATACAAACTCAAAGCTACTACACAGTGGCTATATGGACTTCGGAAACAAATATAGAAATAAACATAACATAAATCAGTCACAGACAGTTCATATCACAAAGGCGGAAATAGATATGAATATAACACATGAAAGTGTACATCAGAGTAGTGGTCAAATAAGATCCACAATAACACAAAAGAATAGATACAAGTGCTAGCCAAAAGAATATGTATACATCAAGGAGTCTAATCTCAAAGGTATACAACAAAAACTACTAAACTAGAGTAGTTAGCCAAAACTCAGAAGATGGCTCCAAATACGAAGTCATGAGGAAGCACCTGTAAAATCTCAGTCTGACCCGAGTATTATTTAAGAAGAAAATAATAAATGGATCAGTCTAGCTATAAATATCAGATAAAGTGATATAGAATAAGAGATATGACCAAAACGTATGATAACCATAAAGTCATACTATGATAAGTATCTAATCGAAAATCAATCCAGAGATTAATCAATATCACAAGAATCTTCTCCAAGATTAAAAAGAATGTCATATTCTTAATTTAATTCACCAATCCATAATAAATGACATACATATCAATGCCCATCGTAAATGCTGGTGAAACATAAATTCCAGAAATCAATATCCAGAAATCGAATAATCCGAAGCAACGACGTCGTACAGCGTAACGTCCGATGATCCAGAGACAAAATAAATAGGAACAACGACGTCGTACAGCGTAACGTCCGATGAACCAAAGCACAAATAAAAGGAACAACGATGTCGTATAGCGTAACATCCGATGAACCAACACATAGGAAAATGGAACAACGACGTCGTACAGCGTAACGTCCGATGAACCAAAACACAATAAAAAGGAACAACGATGTCGTACAGCGTAACATCCGATGAACCAAAACACAATAAAAAGGAACAACGATGTCGTACAGCGTAACATCCGATGAACCAAAACACAATAAAAAGGAACAACGATGTCGTACAACGTAACATCCGATGAACCAACACGTAGTAAAATGGAACAACGACGTCGTACAGCGTAACGTCTAATGAACCAAATCACGATAAAACGGAACAACGACGTCGTACAGCGTAACGTCCGATGAACCGAATCAAAGAGACATCGCTCAATCGCTAGTCTAAACCATAAAATGATCATCATCGATCATCAACAAGTGTCAATCACACCAAGCTAGTAAATATATGAGTTTAGCTTCATGTCCCATAACCACTTGCTTAACTTAAATATTTACGAACAAGTTGTAGGTCTTCACTAGAGAATTGTCACAAAAGGGTTCAATCGAACAAGTCCAAGAGCTAACCGACAAAGTGAACGCGAGCGTTTCATACCACTCATTTTACTAAGTCGTTCAATTCGATTACTCATCCGAGTGAAGTAAAGGCTTGTATATACTAGTAGATTAGAAAACGGTTTGATAAACGAGTTTGGTATTAAAAATAGAGTTGAAAACATTTTGATGAAAGGGTTTTGATATTTACTACTAGTATTAAAACCTTCATATCTTTTAGAGTGACAAGTCACAAAACGATTGTTGAAACAAATCGAATCACATAAATTCACATTCGAAGACGTGAGAAAAATCCAAAGAAATCAATTCCCAAAACCATCAAAGTAGGAATTCTGATGAATGTTTTTCAGATAAGTTCCCTACGAAGGGGGGTACAGGCTCCAGACGTCTGGGGTAAAAACATGCGAAATAGAGCAGGTCACAGGCTCCAGACGTCTGGGGTAAATGCTCAGACGTCTGCAGCAAGTTTCGGGGACTTCCTGAAACAGACTCCAGACGTCTGAGCCTACCTGCAGACGTCTGGTGTCGAGCTGAAATCGTTTCTCAGCCTAGTGGGAGAGAAATCTCCCACACTTTCACCCGAGTCGAGCAATGGACTACGGGGCTTATGTCAATCGATACTACGGCCCTATAGGCACTCCGATTCATCACCGAAAACATGATCAAAACATCAAAGTTAGGATTTTCAAAGAATTGAACTCAAAACACTAAAAATTGGAATATTCACCGAATCAATCCAAACCAAAAGCATTTGCACAAGAATAAGTGTTAGGAATTCATACCTAACAATCGAAGATAAATATAGATTAAGATGTGAGATAAAAATCTCACCTTTTCACAAAATCAATGAAGAAGGAGCTCAATTGCAAAGAGAAGACCAACCGTTCTCCACTTCAACTTTACAATCTTCAATCTAGATCAAAACAAGCATTTCCCAATTTAGGTTTAGGAATTTCTGAAATAGAAGGACGGAAGAGTTGGAGAAGATGAAGAGGATGCTTACCAATGGCTTCTCTTGAATTTGGAGCAAGAATTTGAGATTGAAAGAGGAACTAGGGCTTGCAATTTCTATTTCCTCTTCCTTTCCCCCATTTCAGTTTTTACTTAAGTTTGGAGAGTGGGAATGAGAGAATGGAGAGGAGAGGGCTGAGTTAGAGGGTTAAGTGAGTTTAGTTAGCTAGTGGGCTGAACCCAACCCAAACCTAACTAGAAAAAGTAGCAAATTTCAACTTACCCCAAATATATCGAAGCTTATACTCAAAAAGGTCGCAAATGGCATTTTGAACTCAATGGAAGTGGTCTCGAGTCCCAATTCGACTATTTGCAAAAAGTAGCTTTTCGGACATTAATCCGATTAACGATGAAATATTTAAATAAAATATTTAAATATAAAATCGATAAATATGCGGGTTGTTACATACTACCTAACCTATCTCGAATTATCGTCTGTGATGGGACAAGGAACCTACTAGAGCTCTATGAGAAGTAGTTGCAGTCTTCTCAACATGTTCTAAATCATTCCCTAATGTATCTCTCACCGTACCTGGATGGGATGCCAAAAGAGGAGAAAAGCAGTGAGTGATACGAAGTTGTTTGTAAAAAGGAATGAATGGAAAAGGATAATCAAGGTGATTTACATCCTGAATGCCATTGGTGGAAGCATGGAGAATCATTATAGATTAAGAAACTATTGTTTAAACATGTTATACTTGGAGTACAAATCCTTTATTGGTTTAAACTTACTTCCTGCTTTGAGATGGACGAAAGGAAGCCATTTTCTTTGCTCTTAATAGAACAAAGCGCAAGTCGCTATGGATTGAGTAATATGGATTATTCTACTAATCTAAAATAAATTGAAGTAAAGTGCACTGAATTTTTATTAATGATTATGACACCCCATCCTACGTTCAGTTCCAGAATCCTTCTAGAATTAACTAAAAACCCTCAATTAACCCAGAGAAATATGTATCTTACAAAATGCCTTAGCAGCTAAATAGTACTTCGCATTCCTAAAGATATCCAATGGGACTTTGAATACAAAAGGTAGTAAGTTTGTTGACTTTATATGTTATAGATAAAACGCTGATAAGCCAATAAATGTAGTCCCTTCCTATAGTCTCCTCTGATGATTGTGATTTCAACATGCATATAGTAGGAAGTAGCAAGTTGCTTTAGAATGATTTTTGAAATCTCAAAGAACACAGAGCATAGAAAGAAAAGTAATAAAGATAGAAAGAACCAGTGAGATTAAAAGAATAAATTCCTCTTAAATTTATAGTGTTTGAAAAGTTCTATTTGAAAGGTTATCACCATTAGAGAAGGTTTAAACTATGAAGAAGAAGTTAACTCCCTAGATTTGAATTTTTTTTAAGAAAGAATTCTTTTCATACAGATCAAATGGCTAAAATTTAAGAGTGTAAAACAGAATTTTTTTTTAAAAATAGGTTAATTCAGATGATGAATTTTATAATCAAACGACTAAATTTTAATTCAAATGATTGAATTTTAATTCAAACATCTGAAATAAAAATTGAGATGGCCGGATTGCCTTAAAATTATTCTTTTATATTTTTCTAATTCAAATGTCTAATTTGTAAAACTCAAATGGATGAGTTTAGTTAGACTTCTAATTTTATAAAGCAAACGACTGAATTGCCAAAGAAGAATAAAACTTTTGTTTTTCAAATTTATTTTTAAATTCGGTTTTTCAGAAAATGTTTATGTTTGTGTGTAAGCATCGCAAAAGAGATTTTATGTAAGAACTATGGCAAGATTCTACTTATTTATGGCTTTAATAGTTGAGCTTGATTCATGATTGATCATTGTATCTCCTTGAATGTATCCTTATAAATATAATAATGATGTGTGTGTATGGAAATGTATAATTTTATCATTGGAACTCAAAAGACAGGATCTAATATTCTTCCCCTTTTTAATGATGAAAATTATACATTTTATTTGAGTAAGTATGCAATATGAAACTCAACCTATCAATATGCCTGGATATTTCTCCCTCATTATCATCGACAAGAATGATTTTTTGGCAATACGGAACAAATTCAAACATAGAAATATGAAACATAATATAAGGACTAATCAAATAATTTTAACAAAAAGATGTAACATTACATAAAAAAGATTATTATAGTGTTTGAACAACAAACATAATGAAGTTTTTCATAAAAAAGGAAAAAAAGAATATTCATAAGCAAGAAACTTTAGAATGGATAAGACACAAGTTGTTCTAGTCCATGCGAAATGCCATGTAACAACACTAATGCAAAAAAGTCCCCATGATGCAAGATCTAAAGTTAATCATAATACGAGTTAATATAATATAAAAAATTTAGGGAATTTAAATAGGTATAATAAAATATTACCATTACCAATCACTCCAAGATGTTGAAGGCGATCTAGATCTTCCAAAGGCGGCCTTCCAAATCCTTTTAAAAAGTTATTGAACCCCCTTTGATTAACTTTGTTTTGAATCCTGTCAATTTAGGAGTTGACTTGTGCAAAGCCCATAGATATTTGTCATTTTATTCTACTTTGGTTTTTTGTATCTTCATCACTCTCCTCCTCACCATCATCATCATCGGTACTTTCTTCCTCTTCTTGCATTATCGGTCATTTGCATTTGTCTTAATTAATAGATGGTTGGGCTTGAGCACTTATTTGAGCTTGAACGCATTGAAAATATATCTCAAATGGGTCATTTTCAAAGATGCATAAGGCTAAATAATTTTTTATCCGCTACTATGCTATGAACCCAATCTTCTCCATACCTATGAATATTTTCACAATTTAGGAGTAGATTGATATATATGGCATAAACAAGCGTATATTTCTTGTAGATGAAATAATTTTTGAGCTCGTGATAGATATGATGAGCTCAGTTTACTTCAATATTCTAGAAAATAGCATACAAAGCCTTGTAGTCCAAGTCATAAATTATTTCATAACTTCCTAACCTAAAGAGAATTGTGTCTATTAGCATTCTTAATAAGAATCTCGGTCATAGATGTAAATCTTTTGACTTATTCTCTCCTATAATATCATTCCAAAGATAATGCCTAGCTTCATCATGAACTCTATCCTTAATATCAACACCATCTAAATCTATTTCGTTTCTTCCACAACCCAATAACCGAGCAATGTCATTATGTGAAATTTCACAATATTTACATACACATTAGAGGATAACCAAACTTCATCGCAATGTAATTGAATAATCTAGCTATTTAGGTTGGCTAAAAAATGTTGAACGCTTAAGGTATCAATCTTAACATTATTTTGATGAAAGTTAATTAAACTTGTAATTCTAGCTTGGTCCGTAAAAGCTTGAAGACTTTTAGTAGGAAGATCATCAAGATTATAAAATATATCAGGGAACATCATAATTTCTTAGAGTAATTTGAACCTTTAAATGCTCCTTTATCATAATTAAGACAAATTTTGATTTATTCTTGGGTTGGTGGAGCTATTGAATTCTCGGTGGAGGATTTTTTCTTTAATTATTTTGATTTTGGTGCCATTTTAAAGTTTAGTTTTTCGAAAATCTAGGATTTTGATGAAATTTTTTTGTTTTGGTTTTGAAGTAGAGGAGTAAAATTGAAAAGATGGAAGTTAAAAGGAGAGGGTGGGTGTAATAAATGGAGATTGACCAGTCAGAATTTTGAAATTCTTGAAAATAGATGGCTGAATATGAATTTCAAATTTAAACATTCAGAAATTTTACAATTGAAAATCAAAATATTACATTACCAAAATAGCCTTTTTAGACATTTGAATTTTATAATTTGACGTCTAAATTTGGTTTAAGACAATTGATTATAAAATTCAGACGTCTGATTGTATTATATTTAATTTTTTAAATTTGCTACAAGTAATCAAACATCCGAAATTAAATTCAAACATTTGAATACCTTGATTCAAATGGTAGTTCCAAAATTTAAAACAAAAATGAATTTCTTATTTAATTTTGATTATATGAAATGATTTATTGTTCAGATCAATTCTTTTTAAGATCATCAATAATTGGTTTTATTATTCAATCAGTGTATATTCAAATTTTTTGAAATTGTCATATAGATAAGATATAAATATAAACATGGTTGAACAATAATATTTTATATTTTTAGAAGGTTCAAATTCTTCTTCGAATGGCTCCAGTTTCAAAAAGTTTGCTGGCTTGGGCACATATATTATTAGTGGGATTTCTGTAAATCTTGGAGAGTTTTTACAAATACTATTCTTGTAACGACCTAAAATTTTAAACTATTCGCATCCATACATGTCAGATTTGAATTGCTCAAAATATCAGATTGTTAATTTAAATTTGGTAGAACTCAGCATCTATAGTAAATAAAATAATCATAGAATCACAGACACAGAGTAATATAACAATAATGCAGTGGAAACAAAAGAATAGTGGTTCATGAAGCTACTATATATATATGTAACAGAGTTAAAAGAGATACAACAGAAGTCTCGAATACATAGATATCTCAATACAACAGTCCAATACAAAATCTGAATACATCATTGGAATCAACTGAATAACTGAAAGCAGAATCGATAGATAGCAGGATCTCCAAGCGAAGCTCCAACTCCAAAGGTGGGTCTCAAATGCTGTATCACTCAGACTGACCCGAGCGTAAAGCAAAACACAAAACACTCGAGTCAGGATTAACTTTCTTATATCAATAAATCCAACTCAAGTGAAATAACAACTGAAATACAAGTAACTCAAAGGATGTTTGGGATAACCATCCTCTAAGGATCCGTTAAACTATCTATTATGTAGTAATATACGCTATAATAATATGTCTAAAGTAAAGTAAACCATTAAAATAGCGTTAAGGCGTTACCCATATCCCCCTTAACACATTTTATTGTGCCAATAGTCTATACAGTACCGTAATACCCCGTAAACTGGGGCTACCAGAGAATACTCCATAGGTACAACAAAAAACAAACTCGTAGTAAAGCACGCTAGGGTAGGTGACATGGCACAACAAGGAAATGCCAGGGTAGATATACCAATTACGCATCCGGACTGTTGGTAACGCAAAGCTACAGCAATCGCCCAACTCGAGCTACACTCCCGAATCAAGGGGTGCACCCAATCAATCACAAAGTAATAGAATGGTATATAGTGGAATGTGTCCGATAAGAGGAGCTACCTCATTAGCCCGGAATCGCTCTTGTTTAGCCACCTTATGCTAACTCACGGGAGTTAGGTCCACGTAAATATACCCTAGGATCGTCGCCACCATCCTACTTCATTCTGGAATCTCCACCGCGTACACAGTTATTAAATTAGTTTTCGGTATCGACAGAGAGTATGCCCATATCTGATCCCGGTCTCTTTAACAACCAAACGTTATTATAATACCCATTTCAAAATAGTTTATATTTCGAAACCAAAATATCGTTTCCATTTCAAAACCATATCAAAACGATATCATTTCACTTCAAATATATCTATTTCCAAAATCATAATACTTCCAAAGTTATAACACTTCCGAAATCAAAACACATTGAAATCAAAATATTTTGGACAAACCTTAACTTCGAAATCATAACTTCCACCCTTAAACTGTTTAGATATTAATAATAGTATATAATAAATAGTTTATAAAATAAAATAGTTTATATAAAAATAATTATAAGTTAAAATGGTTTATATAGAAATAATTAGTATGCAAAAATTGTTTATATTAAAAATGGTTTATATTAAAATAATTTATAAAGTAAAATATAAAATAGTTTAAGTATAATTTAAAAATACTTTATATAATAAATAGTTTTCTCAAATTTCACAAATCGATTCAAATAAATTCGAATTCCAAATTCAAATTTATCCAATTTCAAATCATCAATTTCAATTTCAATTCAATTAAACATTTCAAATTATATCGATTTCAAATACCTATTTGAACCACAAATAAACAATTTCAATATATTTCAAAGCTTTAAATATTCAACATTTCAAAACTAAATTTGATAATTTCATATATATATATATATCAAATTCACTTTACTATTATTTAGTTTTGAAATATTTACTTAATCATTTCAATAACCTCTAAATACAACTTCAATTTACAACTTTAAATAAAGAAAATATCCCATTTAATTTTATATAATTTTGAAATATTCATTTAAGTCACTTTTAATCAAATCCAAGTTATAAAACATATCTTTAATATTTCAAAATTTAATAAATTTCAAATCAAACTTATTTAAGTAAAATTCTTAAATAATTTCAAATCAATTTCAAATTTATCTTTCCAACCTGAATCATCACAAACTCTATATTTGAAAATATATATTTTATATAAATATTAAACATATTATATATCAACTTTAATAAATCTTTTAAAATCAATATTTATTAAAACCATATATTTCTTTTCAAAATCATAGAAATCATTTTTTTCAAAATATTTATATATAGACCAACGGTATCTGTATAAAATTTTCTATCCTATGGTCAAGTGATATGGATATTTATCATTTCAATCCGCAATTTAAATATATACTGGTATATATCTTTTCAACCCGCAATCCCAAATTCAATGTCAATGAAAATCGCTTGGGTTTATCATTTCAACCCATAACGATTTCCTCCTATTCTACAGATCGTTCGGGTATGTATCATTTCAACCTAGAGTGAATTCTATACTAACAGGGAACTTGCAGAGTGATAACAGATATGGTAATAATATAACAATCAGTAACAGGCATATATCATCAGTGATAATTAACAGATATGATAATAATATAACTATCATTAACAGGCATATACCATCAGTGATAAATAACAGTTAATGGTGTCAGATGTCACAGGTGAACAGATATAGATAATAGCATATATAACAATGTAAATAACTAACAGCAGCATATTTCAATTGTCGTTCCAATTGAAATCAAATTTAATAAATATAAGAACGTTAATCGTGAGTGATTTCTCACCTTTCGAGGTTAGAGACAAACGAGAATGGGATTCGACGAACACGGATAAGCGCGGATCGACAACATGATAGTAGTTTAAGAGATAAACTGCGATGATATGGATAGTGACAAGCACGATCTAGAATTCAATGGAAAACCAATGTTTATTATAATTCCATAAAAAATTCAATTATACTCATAAAATATAAAATCAGAACTTGATAAGCCTTGTAACCTTTATAACAGAAAAATAGAAATCAAAATCTCTATATATCATTTTTAAGTCAATACAAAATCAATGCATATATATTCCATGGAATATATATACATACATTTACACGCTCTGAGAACGACAATTATGTATATGCTTTAACATATGATATAGCACTGTACTTATGTACTAATATAACCTATATATGTACACACTGTAACTTATATATTAGACTATAAACAACATTTATGCAAAATATATTTATAACCAAATATATATAACATCGTACCGTAAACAATCATACGCAGTTTATGTCTATAACCAAATATTTATGTATAATCATACTTTAGACAAACCATAATACATATCATCAATATATAACAGGTTGATAATAAATCCAACTTTATATATAAACTAACATATATTAAAACGACGTATACATATATGTAAGTGACAAAGATTGCCAATATTTATAACAACATATATATTTCCATAAGCTTGACTACATGCACAACCTATTATATGTGTATGGACACACAACATGTTAATTAGCTAGCGTAAATATATATTTCTATAACCAGACAGGTTTAAATAAAACTTACATACACCTATACATTAGAAATAAAATAAATATAAGAGAAAAGTAAACTAAAACTTTGTAACTTAATATACTGTAGACTCATAAATACTATAACTAATATATATAGTATCGTGACTAACAATAGTAGACTTATATAAAATATACATTGCTTATATATATATATATATATCTATACTATAATAAAAAACCTTTGGTCAACCGGTCAAAGTGAAGCCTTTTTGGCTATTCCGAAAATGACCAAGGTTACTAACCAACGTCCATTATCTCGGTAAGGGAAAAAGAGTCATTCATATTTGCTTTCATTTGGCACGATCATCATCTCTCCTCATTTTTCTCGGTCCCTTTATCCCATTATTTCTCCCATCGTCAACCACTCCACACACTCAGCAACTGCTTCTCATATGTTCTCTCCTTTTCTAATTAGAGTAATTTTCATATTTCCATAATCGGTATTTAACCGGCGTGCAAGAAGATCGACAGGCTGGAGGTTGGTCTTTCATCTAAGCTTCCTACAGGTATGATGGTTTTTTTGCTATTGTTTCTTCTTTTTTACGAAATTGATGCGATCTCTTTTCTCTTCCCTGAAGGTGTTTACGGACGTTTAGCAAGGAGATCGAAAATGGTTCTTCAACTCCAGAATTAGAAATCGGACCTCAAGACAAGATGCCTAAATTGAAAAGTAGAAGACAGTCGATGCGATCTCTTTTCTCTTCCCTGAAGTTGTTTACGGACGTTTAGCAAGAAGATCGAAAATGGTTCTTTAACTCCAGAATTAGAAATCGGATCTCAAGACAAGATGCCAAAATTGAGAAGTAGAAGACAGCCGATCTACATCCATCCCAAATATCAAGTAAATTCTATACCTTATATTTTTGAATGCAATTTTTTTATTCCAGAAGTTTTTTATTTGGTTATTTATTCCAAAAAATTTTGATTTGGTTATTTATTCCAGAAGTTTTTGATTTGGTTATTTACTCCAGAAGATTTTATCTCTTCAAACGAGAGCATTTTGGTGAAGAAAATGATACAAACAGTTTATGGTTGGATTGAAGTAAAAGCGGACATGCTTAAAAAGATGCTTATAGGATTTCCAGGTGAAGGTGGATTCTGATCCAGCAAGGACACGTTTGGACCTGCTCTTTTGCGAGCTTCAGGATCCAATGCATTCAATATTTCTACATGTTCAAGGCCAAGTTGTCTCTTAATCAACTTTATATTTTCAGTAAGGACATCTATCTCACCAAATGGCAGCTTCAGGTCAAGAGCATGTGGTCCAACTGCGAGAGCCTCATCCTTTTTAAATTTCAAAAACGGCATGCAAAGTTTCTGAATCTGCTTAAAGTTTGCTTCCTGTCCCAGTGAGCTTCCTTTTAATGCTTCGATTATGTCATTATGAGGCGCAAATGATCTTTTATCATTATTATACTTGCTTTCAAGTATTCTCAAACACTCTTCTTGCCATCCACCATATTGTTCATTCACATAAATAAGTCCAATAGTTAACTTATTTTCTTCTTCAGATGAGACTGGAGCATTCTTTTTGGGCTTTTTGGAACCTGACACTTGCTTTTGCAGTAGCTTCCTCATGAAAACAATAGAGTCCTGCAAGTACTTATTAGCTCTTTGAAGTGTAAGATCAGGAGAATCAGCTTAAGGAAAACCGAAGTTCACAACAAATCCCTCCTTTTTTAATAAATTTTTCCACACATGCTCCGCATAATGAGGACAGATAGGTGTAATAAGCTTAGTTATTGGAGTAATATGCAAGATAAGGTTACTATTTACTCATCTCCTTCTTTTACATTGTAAAATAATTGTTTGCGGGTATTATATATACCACAACTCTAATTTATATGGTCGTTTGCATTACTGGAAGCATTTTATTTAACATTTGCATTGGTGGGAGCTATCATAACGAGTTGTAATATTTTTGTATCCTACAGATTTCAAGTTGATTGACGGTCAATAGATTGATATGAAGACAGGTGCAACAACTCATATAACCAAGGTCAGTAACTCTATTTACTTTGTCACAGCCTGCCTATATACATGTGTATAATACAATACTGAAAAGATGATCAGTTTATTTAACATTTGCATTGTTCTTTAATCTGAGAAGTTTCATTGAACAGTTTTCAACCCATTTCATAGTGCGTACACATTTCTTTGGTATCTCACTTGGTTCCCTTTTGAGCACATTCTCCAAACTCATTTACTAGGGTAAATTTGACAAAAAATTATTCAGAATTGAGGAATATCATTCCCTATGGGGTTGTACACTGATCTGGGTTTAAGAATGGTGAACAAGGCATGGTAAGGTTTCCTCTCTGGCTTTTCATGTGGTACGGTAGTATATGAAATCTATTGGTTATTTGAGTTTGTGATTTTATTCCATACAGTTTCTTATGTTTCTATGAGATATTGATGGAGAAGCTTGGATCTATGTCTGTTAACTGCAGTTATGGGTAAGGTTTCCTTTCTCTTTTTCCATTAAGCTTGACTTTTTTTGTTCAAATTGTAATTGTAATATATTCATGTTTAATAAAATTATATTATCTGAATTTTAACAAATTTTGCCTTATTTTCCTGTGTTTCCATGAGATATATTTCGTGATTTGGTTTTCTTTTGAAAAACTATTATGTACTTCATTCACTAAGATATGCTTTTCATGCTTTCAAATCCTTTACGATGCTAGAGCTGTATCAGTTTACTGTCGTAGAGTTTACTTTGTTGCCGATGCTTCCTATTACTGTATGTTTCAGCTCTAAAAATTAACATATGCAAACTAAAATATCCCAAACTACCACATGATTACCCATTTCTCTTATGAGTTTTCTCTATTAGTGGATATAAATTATAATATTGCTTTAGTCGTTTATACACCTACTGCATGTCAGATATTAGAGAAAAAGTCGCATAATTATGCAAGGAAAAGATTACCGAAATTACAATAATTTTTCCGTCTCTATTGACAAATTCAACAGCTGACTTAACCCATTGTACTTGATTTTTTTATATAAAACCAATTATGTACTCTAATCAAATTAAAGATAAAAACAATGCAAAGTCTTCAAAATATATACACCATTAGCACTTAATATAAGAATCTTGAATTGCCACTGTTTGAAAATCAATGATTTATAAATTTTTTGACAGAAAGAATGTATTGGATTAAAGAACTAGAGAAGAAAAATGGAAATTTTCATCTACGAAACAAAATATATACACCATTAGCACTTAGTTTAAGAATTTTGAATTACCCCTGTTTGTAAATATAGGGTTTAAAAAATTACAAAGAAGAAAAATGTATTAAGATGAAAGAACTGATTAGAAAAGTGGGGCCATTTGGAAATGTTATTCTTTTCTGGGGTAACACCAAAATAATTGGGTATATAATTCTTACAGTTTTTTGGGGGGCTTACTCAGTATATGTTGGAGATGAAATAGAGTTTTCTTACATTGTTACTAGAAGTATACTAAGAAGAAAAAAAAATGAAGATGTATTATAAAACATGTTCTTACCAAAAATTCATAGATCCCAGCTGAATTCACACATGACAAGTATATTGTCAAATGTATATGCTTTATGGCTGATTTCCCACAATCATATAAATCCACTGTTAATTTTTAGGGGCATTTCACCAGAAGGACAAACTTTGCAGTCCAATTAGTTTCTAGGACACACATTCAAAGAAATTACTTTCAAGACCAAAGTCAGCAGAATAATTACTTTCAAGGACAAAGTCAGCGGTCCAATTACTTTCAAGGACATAATTTCATAGGTTTTTTGGCCCTAGAAACTAATTATTTTACGTTTTGTCCTTGAAAGTAATTATTTCAGTTGTGTGTCCTAGAAACTAATTCCACTTACTAAAGAGGCCCTTGTAGTTAATTTCCACTAATTTTTATTTATAAGATTCAAGCAAAATTCATAACAGTTTTTGTGTTATTAATTTGTGGTGTATTTCAGGTGACAGGAAAACAAGTGTTGTCCATCTATCTCAAAGTTGTAGAAAGTTCATACTTCAACAGCTCGGATAAGGCATGTATTCATTTCTTATTACACAAATGAAATTCAAATGTAAAATTTTAACAACCAAACTAAACTGTAACAGGCAATTAAGTTAATGGACGAGGTCGAGGAACTATTTGTAAAGCACTTTGCAGAAGATGATAAGAGGAAAGCAATGAAATACCTCAAACCTCAAAAACGTGAAGAATCACATGCAGTTACATTTTTCATTGGTAAGTATGAAAGTCACACTATATTTTGGAAGTTAGTAAGGTTGCAATACACGTTAGAACAACTGCACTATTGTATCCTGCATGGATAGACCAACAATTTGCTGTTTACAGCACTGTTTGCATTCGCATGCACATAAGGTCCGAGGAAAGCAGATATAATTCTATTATATGTTGATGAGGGTATTGATGTAAACATGAAAGGGAGGAAAGTGTTTTACCATACTTAGAATTTCCATTTTTGTACCCTTAAACATGTAGCTTTGTTGAACAAGGATGTCAATTGGATTTTGAATAGTTTAATAATAGGTTTTTGTCTTACATTTCAATTTCGATATTGATTCATATTAGGCCAGTTATTCTATTTTAGATTTTATAGTGTGACGTTTGCTTTTTTTCCTATATTATTTAGAATTTTCTTCTGTACATGCTATGTTCTTCAATTTTGATCATTAGCATTTAAGTCTTGAATTCCTGTAGATGCTATACACTGTACTTTTATTAGATTTCTTTTACAAAGAAAAGTAATGCAACTTGATATCAGTTTTCACTAGAAATATAATTCTGTGCAAAATTGGAAGTATTGCTTTGTAGATATTAATGCAAAAGAAGCTATGGTTTGTGCTATGGGACTTGAAAGCGAAGTGCAGTTGAGAAGATGGTGGTTAAATGATCAAAAATACCAACGTTAATGTAAAAAAAAAGAATTGTGCATGTATGCACATAAAAATGCAACATCACATACAATGTCATTTCGTAAGGTGACAAAAAAAACTAACAAACAATGTTTCATAATACCAATTCCTCCTGCGCACGTGCACGTGCCAAATAACTCCTACAAAGGTGCTTCATCATTATCGGGTTTACCTATCGTCTTTCTTACAACACCTTATTTCTGTTTATTTGTCATATCATCTTCCTCTTTTTTTCCATAAATAACGAAAACATTACTATAATCTCTCACAATATCATAATTGTAACAAAGACAAAATACGTCACTTTCTTCTTTGCATACGTCCAACGGACGTGCCACCATACTTGTATATATAATGAACAACGATATAAAATATCTACCCAAATATGGCAGAATCACATATGTATAGTACAGCTCATATACATATTATAAGCGAGACAAGCATTTTCAAAACCAAGCATATATATAAGCAGCATACTCATATATATGTTAAATTACCATATCTACATATTACATATAAGTATTTTTTAAATCAATATCATTTCGAAATAAAGTATAAAATAGCAATATCTTATTCGAACGTAATATATGTTATTGCAAAATCTAGTTCAAACTGTTAACAAACAAAATGTATTGTGAATATATTTATACCTTTCCCAAGGAGGATAAGAAGGCTGCAACCCGCATATATATATATATATATATATATATATATAGACATACATATATTTATTCACAGAGAGAATGCTACACTGGCTTGAAGCGAAAACGGAGGGGAGCAGTTCGGCATGCAATACAAGGAAGCAGGTCAGGGTGACTGCCGGCGTGCGTTTGTGGCGAGAGGATGGTTTCGATGGTCGGGATTGATGTGCGGTGGAAGGCTGCCAATGGGTGAGGTGCCAGTTTGTGAATCAAAGCAGGAAGGGTGGATGTGTTCGGCCGAGGCTGGCTTGGTGGCGGGTCCGGTTAATGGTACACAGGCTATTGGAGGGACGTGGTTGCTTCGGACTGTTTGAGGAGGGTGCGGCCGAGCAGATGAGAGGTGGCAATGAATGGAAGGGGACGAGCGACATGGGGAAAAGAGCGTGGGTGGGAGGTTATGCGTGAGAGAGGAGATGAAGAATAGCCGAGACAAAATGAACCGATACTCTAATATATATGTTTATCTTATCAAAGAAAATGAACAGAACAACAGAATATGTGAACCGAAACAAAATATTTGAAATGGTGGGATGCCAATGGTTAGAGGATATCAAAAGTTTAATAACTGATGGCTATTCATTTTATTTATTTATTTTGTTAGTCGTTTGAAAATTGAACGTTCACCGGAAGTTCAAAAGCTAAAATTTTGGAACCGATACGATTGACCGTTTATGGTTTTCCGCTGTGTACCGGACTCCAAAACACAGAATTGAATATACCGTAGAGATCAACGCGATGAGACGATCAAAACGGTATACAGAGATCATGGTACGATCATCCAATCAAAAGTCGATATCGGTACCAAAAATGTTGCTAATCTGTCAAAAATAAGATAAACATGGCAATAAAAGTCCAAATTGGAGAAACGAATTATGACGTCTCACTCAGAAGATGATTTACAAATTTTCTATAGAAAAATATTCAGGTTTGGAAAATATATTATTATCATCAAATTTTTCTGATTTAAAATTTGAATAAAATTATACAATAAAATAAACTTCAATATTATAACATGAAAATTTACCATTGCTATGTTTAATTAGACGTAATCCAAATATTAATTAATTTTTTTATTTCATTTTTTTTAAAATTTCACAAAATTTCAATTAAATATATTAATAAAACAAATAAAATTATTAAAAATTTACGGGTCGTTACACTCTCCCCCACTCAAAACTTTTCGTCCCCGAAAAGGAAGGAGGTAGGAAAATAGAAACAACCAGAAAGAAAATAGATTGAAAAACATAATAAAAAATTAATTTTAAAACATATAAATTTCAATTTAAAGTAATTAATATTTAACAATTTAGTTAAATCCATTTATATCAAATAAATAAATAGTCATTCAATTTAAATTTGTTAGTTTAAACTGTTAATTTTAATCATATAAATTTCAATTTAAATAAATTAATATTCAATAATTGATTTTAATTCAAGGTATTTCATTAAGCTAATTCAATTTCAATTTGTTAATTCTTTCAGAACAAAATTTATTCTATTTATCGCATTCAATTAACTTATTATTCTATTTATCTTTATTAGCATTTTTATAATTAAAATTTAAGTGTATAACATTTATTATAAACACTCAAATTTTATTTATAATATCGTTTTATATTGTATATTATCCAATTACATATTTAACTTCTGAATAATTTTGGTAAGTTGTATTAGAATGAAATTGGGTATTATACAAATAAAACTTTCCCAATTCAATTATTTCAAATTTAAATATTTATTAAAAATTTTGCTTCATTTATTATTGAAATTATTCTTAACAAAAATTCAAGAGTTAAATTTCCGATTACTTCAAACAATTTAGATATATATATATATATATATTATATCTAAATAATCATATACCAATATATATAAATCAAGCCATACTTTAGAAATTTAAATCAATTTGATTTCCAAAACAAAACTGTAGCAAAGCTACAGAATGGTCTCTCCACTCTGAAACTCGAAAATGAATGTCGATGATGCGGCCGCCATCACCAAAATTATTTTCCAGCGACAAAGAAGGAGAGCACTGATTTCAACAACAAAAATTCTATTCAAAAATACTTTAAATAATATATCCTTTAAAACTTTAAAACCAAAGTTGAAATCACCGGAATTAAGTTCCCAAATTCCTGATTTAAATTCCAAATCAATTTATAAACCATGTTTATAAATTCATTTAGAACAACAAATGATAATCAAATATTATCATTTCAAACAACCAATATAATTAACTTATTAAATTCCAGAAAAATTTACTTATATATTTATAATATAACCATACAAATTTATTTCATTTACCAAATTTGAAATACTATTGTGTCAGATTGCTCTGTTCAAGTGTTTTTGAATTTCTATCGATAGCGTTGATCAGACGAATCGATCGAAAACCCAAATCAACATCAACAACTCAAACAACACAATATATAAAACATTTTAATATTAATTACAAATTCACTCCCTCAATCGATAATACAAGAATAGATTTCAAACTAGGGTTGAGATCCAAATATAGAGGGATCCTAACCAGAAGAGTTCAACTAGAAGATAGGCTCGATAGGGAGATAAATAGATTTCAAAGAGAGAAACGAATGGATAAACTTATATAAATCGCGGGCAACCTTAACCGGGTCAACCGTGACTTCAAAAAATGAGATCGAGAAGAATTCAGGAGCAAATCGACATTCGATCACCAGAGATAGAATTCAGGCATAGCAAGAGATAGCAGCATCTAAACCGAGGATATATAAATTGTTTCCTGGAGATTTGACCAGGCAACTGAGTGCTCGGCATTGGCCACTACTCGGCATGAAGGACTGTTCGGCATCCAGGAGGACTCGGCGAAGCGCGCGGCATCCAGTGGGAGTCGGCATCCATAGCGTTCGGCATCCGTAGTGCTCGGCGTCAGTAAGTGTTCGGCGACAACCAATGCTCGGCGCTAGCGTTCGGCATCCATAGCGTTCGGCATCCGTAGTGCTCGGCGTCAGTTAGTGTTCGGCGACAACCAATGCTCGGCGCTAGCGTTCGGCATCCAGTGGAACTCGGCATCAGAGAGTGACCGGCATCCAGGAGTGTTCGGCGAAGCACTTGACATCCAGGAGTACTCGGCGTGGTACTCAGCATCAAGAGTACTCGGCATCCCAAAGTACTCAGCGTCAAGTGGTGTTCGGCATCAGGAGTACTCGGCATCCCAAGGTACTCGGCGTCAAGTGGTGTCCGGCATCAACTGGCACTCGGCTGCAAGAGCGCTTGGCGTCCCCTGGCACTCGGTACCCAGAGGTACTCGGCGTAGTACTCGACAACAGGAGTACTCGGCATCGCAAGGTACTCGACATCAGTAGAACTCGGCGATAGGATAACTTGGCAACGAGAGCGCTCGACATTCAGAAGGCATTCAGTATGCACAACTTCACAAGGACCGTTCGGCATGGAAAGCATCGTTCGGCATGGGAAGGACTGCTCGGCATCAGAGCGTTCGGCATACCAGGATCGGCATGCAGCGACCACTGTACTGAGGCTTGACCGTTCGGCTATCCAGCCCATTTGGGAAGTCCAGCCCATATTTGCCTATAAATAGGGGGGCAGGGTCACAGTGAAATGGATCCTTTTTTGGAGAGAAAATACGGGAAGACTCTGCCATTTTCAAGACTCATCTTCTCTACTTAAACAACTTCATTCAAGCATTTGATTCACGAATTGTATTTGTAATCAACCATAAAGGAAATCAATAAAGTTGAGCAAAGTGGACGTAGGCAATTACGCCGAACCACTATAAATTTGGTGTTCTTACTTTCTGCATTTGAATTAGGACTGTCTTCTCTGTTTAATTTACTTTCATCACTTATATCTCTACACAATCTTTCTGAACGAGGTTAGTGACCAATTTTGGTGCTAACACTTTGGTGCTTTCACCGAGAATCGAATTCTCAGACCTCAAGGATCTGCTTTGAAGCTACTGGATTGAGCAAATCCCCCAAAGAAGATCCGAATTACTTATAGAACATCCGCTGATCCTACTCAGAGTTCATACCAATAACTCTACAATGGCAAGACCACGTACCAGGTCAGCTTCTCTTAATGCGGATGCCCGAGAGACTGCTAGCGTGCAACAAGCAGGACCTAGCAATCAACCAGCAATCCCGAGTGCAGGGATTGCCGCTCAAGAACAGGCTCCAGTTGTCACCAGAGTGGAGTTCAATGACTTGATGAGAGAACTTAGGGAAAGCAGGAGACAACTGGGAGAACAGATGCAAGCTAATGCCAACCTGATGGCACAACTCACTCAACAGCAGCAACAGAATGCTGGGGGCAATCCAGCTGCTTATTCCTCTTCTGATAGCTCAACTTCTTCTGATGAGCCACCCAGGCGCAGACGCCGTTAGACTGAAACTGCAAGGGCAGATGCTGCTGTTCGAACAGCAGGAGACCGCGACCAAGCCAGAACTGGAAACCTCCGAACCGGAGTACAGGTGGAGGAGGGAGCTCCAGATCATCAAGATGTTAACAATGTTGAACCTCATGACGCACGACTGGCAGATTGCCAGGAAAGGAGGCATCAGCATGGACAGGCACGTAGAACTGACTCCAACCTCCCAGCTTCCATACAGACACCCGATCTGACAGCCATGATCAGGCAACTGATGAAAGAAAATCAGGGCTTATCAAATGACGATTGGGGAGTGTCAAGAAGTCATACTCCGTTCACGGATGTTGTGCTGCAAGCATCCTACCCCAAGAAGTTTAGCATGCCAACCATTCCTGCATACGAAGGAAAGACTGACCCCAGACAACATGTAATGAGGTATGAATGGATGATGGATTCAGCCAGAGCAAATGATGCCACCAAGTGTAGGTGCTTTCCGATTACTCTATCTGGGATCGCTACTATGTGGTTCACCCGACTTCCTCCGCGATCCGTATCAAATTTCGAGGAGTTGGCAAAGAAGTTTATTGAACAATTCAGGATACACACTACACGCCCGAAGGACGTGATGTCTCTGTCAAGTGTAATCCAAAATCCCGGAGAGTCGCTGAAGGAGTACTTACAAAGATTTCACGTTGCGGCAACTGAAGTCAGTAATCCCAACGACCATGCAATTCTAATGGCTGTAATGAGGGGTGTAGATCCGGATTCTGAATTCGGAGATTGGCTGGCAGGAAAACCTCCGACTACGCTAGAGCGTTTTTACTCCAAGGCACACTAGTTCATAAGAAGAGAGGAAGCTAGGTGGGTACGACGAGACAAGGCACCGGGACCTGCCCAAGAGTCAATCAAGAGCAACATTGCTGTGAAGCAATCTGGAGACAATTCAGGAAAGGTTCAAGTCAACGTCCAGAGTAAGCCCGTGCAGCCCAAAGAGTCCGGAGGAAGAAGTCAAGGAAAGAGGAAAGAAGCGGGAAAGTGGAAGCCGAGAATTCCAAGCTACAGCGAGTACACTCCGCTAAACGCCCCACTTGAGAACATTTACCTATCCACATGCAATACTTTTCAATACAGAAAACCACGTCTGAAGGAATCAACTGAAGAACAGAAGCGGACTGGGAAATATTGCCGCTTCCATGAAACCTATGGACACAACACGGAAGAATGCAGACACCTACATGACGCTATCGAGAAATTGATTAGACAAAAGAAGTTGCAAGAATTTGTAAAGGACCCACAGGAAGGAGGACAGGGAACGTCCGACCCAGGTCGTGCACCGGTTCCACGTCATCCAGAGGAACCTGCCCGGACTGTTGGAAGACTGGTTATAAATACGATTATCGGCGGACCTCATCCCACAGATAAGAACTGGCAAGAGATGGAACGATATGCGAGCTCCTTGAAGCATGCAAATTTTGAGTGCTGTTCGAACGTAGAGGACGGGGCCCCTGCTAAGCAGCAGCGCGTGATGACAGACGATATTGTGTTCAGAAACAGAGACGCTGATCAGGTGGAGGCTCCGACCATCGATCCCATGGTCATATCTGCAACAGTCGGACCAGCATATGTAAAAAGAATTTTGATTGATTGTGGAAGTTCAGTCAACATCATCTTCAAGAAGGCCTATGATCAGATGAAGCTAGAGACAAAAGACTTGAAACCATCCAAAGCTCGTATCCACGGGTTTAACGGTGCTGCGACTGATGCAGTAGGATATGTCGAGTTACCAGTTGAACTGGGACAAGGCGAACGTCGGAGGGTACGAATTCTACCCTTTGTAGTTTTGGATGTGGACTCTCCGTATAATGTTTTCTTGGGCCGGCCGGCCCTGGCTGAATTTAGGGCGGCACTAGCCCCGTGGTGCTTGACTTTGAAGTTTCCGACTGACAAAGGAGTAGGCATTGTTCACGGTGACCAAGCAGCTGGTCGTTCTTGTTATGTGGCCGAGCTCCGAGAAGCCCACCGGAGGGAGAAAGGAAAGGTTGCAGACAATCCCGTCCGCATCCCCAATACGAATAATTGACAAGTAGTGCCCGAGCCCTGGCTCGGGCATAGTTCTCGGATCTACGGAGATATAGATCCGAGAGACGACAATGAGAAACCCAGGGAAGAGAAGGCAGCACCGGCTGAATTAACAATTGACATTTCAGTTAGCCGTGACGACCCTTCGCGAATACTGAAGATCGGATCACAGTTAGGCCCCGCAATGACAGAAGACCTTAGCGACTTCCTCCGGGCAAACCTTGATGTTTTTGCCTGGACACATTCTGATATGTGTGGGATTTCTCCCGCCATCACAAGTCATATGTTGAACGTAGACCCGAAATACGTCCCAGTCAAGCAAAAGAGGAGAGGAATGGATCCAGAGAGATCCGCCGCTCTTGGAGAGGAGGTGGACAAACTCAAAGCAAATGGGTTCGTCCGCGACGCCCACTACCCGGAGTGGGTCTCCAACCCCGTGCTAGTAAAGAAGGCAAATGGGAAATGGAGGACTTGCGTAGATTATTCCGACTTGAACAAAGCATGCCCTAAGGACAGTTTCCCGTTGCCTAGGATCGATCAGTTGGTCGATTCCATAGCAGGACACGAATTGTTGTCATTCATGGATGCGTACTCGGGATACAACCAAATCCCAATGCATATTCCGGACCAAGAACACACCAGCTTCGTTACAAATGTCGGGCTGTATTGCTATGTAGTGATGCCCTTTGGATTAAAGAATGCTGGAGCAACTTACCAACGTCTGGTGAATCGAATGTTCAAGGACCAGCTGGGCAAAACCATGGAAGTCTATGTGGATGACATGCTCGTGAAGTCACGGCAGTCAAACGACCACATTCAAGACTTGGCTGAAATGTTTAACATACTCAGGTCCTATGGAATGAAGATCAACCCGCTGAAGTGTTCTTTCGGCGTTGCATCAAGGAAGTTTTTAGGATTCATCGTCAACGCTAGGGGAATCGAAGCCAACCCAGAAAAGATCCAAGCCATTCGAGACGTACAAGCGCCCAGGACTATAAAGCAGGTACAGAGCTTGAACGGAAAAGTGGCTGCGCTAAGTCGATTTATATCCAAGGCAACTGACAAGTGCATCCCATTCTTCGACATAATAAAGAAAGGAAAGAGGAATTTTGAATGGACGTCTAGCTGCGAGGAAGCTTTCCAGAACTTGGTAAGGCATCTGGAGAGCCCACCAATGCTATCTAAACCAGTTGACCATGAGATGCTGTACGTTTACTTGGCTATATCCCCTCATGCGATAAGCGCAGCTTTGGTCCGTGAGGAGGATCGAGTCCAGAAGCCGGTATATTATGTTAGCAAGCGTTTAACGGGGGCAGAGAAGAATTACCCTAAAATTGAGAAATTGGCTTATTGCTTGGTGATTGCATCACGCAAGCTACGCCCGTACTTTCAAGCGCATTCAATCGGCGTTTATACCGATCAACCCCTGAGGCAGGTACTTCAACGACCGGAAACTTCTGGAAGATTTCTAAAATGGAACATCGAGTTGAGCCAATTCGATATCGCGTACTTACCACGGAGAGCTATCCGAGGGCAAGCGTTAGCAGACTTCATCGCTGAATTTACCATACCCATCCAACCGGACGATCACGACATCATTCCCCCCATTCGATGGAAATTATACACTGACGGTGCATCAAACGACCGTTGCTCCGGCGCGGGCGTAGTTCTTATAACTCCGGAAAACCGATCAATCTGTTATGCCCTGAAGCTCGATTTTCCGGCTACGAACAACGAAGCTGAATATGAAGCATTGATCGCTGGCTTGAAGCTTATCAAAGAACTCGGAATCAAATCAATCGAAATCTTTTGTGACTCGCAGTTAGTGGTTTACCAAGTACGAGGAGACTACCAAGCAAAAGGACGAAAGCTTGCTCCGTACCTCGTTCAGGTCCAGGAACTACTATCAAATCTTGAGCGTTATGACATTTCACATATCCCGCGAGAACAAAACAAAGAAGCCGACTTGTTGGCTAAGTTCGCGAGTACCGACGATGTACAACAAATGGGATTGTATCCCGTGGAAGTCTTGCATGCCCCGAGTGCAGACGAGATGAAAATCGATCTTGTGTTGGAAACAGAGATCGAGAAGGACTCGTGGATAACCCCATTCAAACTGTACCTGACAACCGGGGCTTTACCAGAAAGAAGAAGCGAAAGACGACAGGTCCTTCGAAAGGCTGCGCGGTACGTCATGCAGGATGGATCCATGTACCGGAAAGGATTCTCAGTCCCATTGTTACGATGCATCGCTCATGATGAAACAAAGCGAGTCTTGAGGGAAGTCCACGAAGGGGAATGCGGCGACCATACTGGGGGGCAAACGCTAGCAAAGAAGATCCTCCGCTATGGGTATTACTGGCCCACCGTAAACCGGGATGCCGCGGACTACGCAAGAAAATGCGACAAGTGTCAAAGATATGCAAAAATCCCGAGGGCTCCGTCAACGGAACTCACACAAATGATCAGCCCTTGGCCATTCGCGATCTGGGGAATCGACATAATCGGCTCTTTGCCTCTATCCAAAGGTGGTGTGAAATACGCGATAGTTGCAGTCGACTATTTCACGAAATGGGCTGAGGCAGAACCTTTGGCCACTATCACCTCTAAGAAAGTCATTAACTTCGTTGTACGAAACATTATATGCCGCTTTGGTCTTCCACGCACCATCATTACAGACAACGGAACGCAATTCGAAAGTAGAGAGTTCAAAGAGTTCTGTTTAAAGTACGGCATCGAGAAAAAGTTCGCTGCCGTTGCACACCCAAAAGCTAACGGACAAGTCGAGGCCGTTAACAAAATAATCAAGTCCATACTAAAGAAGCGTCTGGAGAAGGTTGGAGGCAAGTGGGTAGATGAACTCCCGACGGCATTATGGGCATATAGGACTACCCACAAGTCCGCGACCGGCCACACTCCGTTCGCCTTGGCATACGGCTCTGAAGCCGTAATACCCGTGGAACTTGAAGTTCCATCGCACCGAGTGACATACTATGACCCCAAGACGAACCAAAACCTCTTGCTGGAATCACTGGACTGCATCGACGAAAAGCGTGAAGAAGCTGAGTTAAGGGCGGCGGCGCACAGACATCGAGTCAAGCGCTACTACGATGGCAGAGTCCGCCCAAGAATCTTTGATGTGGGTGATCTCGTTCTGAAACGAGTCTTCCCAGTACCATCACGCATGAATCCCAGCTGGGAAGGTCCATACGCCATTGAACGGAAGCTTGGAGAAGGAACATTCAAGCTAACGACCGTTGATGGCGCGACACTCCCCCGAGCATGGAACAGTGAACATTTGCGGCACTATTACATTTAGCATGTTTCCCTTTCTTGTTATAGGCACTATTGTTTTCTGCATGTTACCTTTCAATAATGACTTAGTTTCCTTTTGAAGTTGTAATCGAGCAATTTAGTTGATTTTCATTAATAAAGGCTTGAAGCCACATTTTCTATGAAGTTTATGTATCTCTTAATTGAATGATAAATTACATTATTCTGTGTGGCGTACAGACTCATACGAACGATTCCAATCTCCGAATCCCCAGAGTGCGGAGCGGAGTACTCTAAGCCCCCAGAGCGCGGACTAGAGTATAAACGATTTCCAATCTCCGAGTCCCCAGAGTGCGGAGCGGAGTACTCTAAGTCCCCAGAGCGCGGACTAGAGTATAAACGATTTCCAATCTCCGAGTCCCCAGAGTGCGGAGCGGAGTACTCTAAGTCCCCAGAGCGCGGACTAGAGTATAAACGATTTCCAATCTCCGAGTCCCCAGAGTGCGGAGCGGAGTACTCTAAGTCCCCAGAGCGCGGACTAGAGTATAAACGATTTCCAATCTCCGAGTCCCCAGAGTGCGGAACGGAGTACTCTAAGTCCCCAGAGCGCAGACTAGAGTATAAACGATTTCCAATCTCCAAGTCCCCAGAGTGCGGAGCGGAGTACTCTAAGTCCCCAGAGCGCGGACTAGAGTATAAACGATTTCCAATCTCCGAGTCCCCAGAGTGCGGAGCGGAGTACTCTAAGTCCCTAGAGCGCGGACTAGAGTATAAACGATTTCCAATCTCCGAGTCCCCAGAGTGCGGAGCGGAGTACTCTAAGTCCCCAGAGCGCGGACTAGAGTATAAACGATTTCCAATCTCCGAGTCCCCAGAGTGCGGAGCGGAGTACTCTAAGTCCCCAGAGCGTGGACTAGAGTATAAACGATTTCCAATCTCCGAGTCCCCAGAGTGCGGAGCGGAGTACTCTAAGTCCCCAGAGCGCGGACTAGAGTATAAACGATTTCCAATCTCCGAGTCCCCAGAGTGCGGAGCGGAGTACTCTAAGTCCCCAGAGCGCGGACTAGAGTATAAACGATTTCCAATCTCCGAGTCCCCAGAGTGCGGAGCGGAGTACTCTAAGTCCCCAGAGCGCGGACTAGAGTATAAACGATTTCCAATCTCCGAGTCCCCAGAGTGCGGAGCGGAGTACTCTAAGTCCCCAGAGCGCGGACTAGAGTATAAACGATTTCCAATCTCCGAGTCCCCAGAGTGCGGAGCGGAGTACTCTAAGTCCCCAGAGCGCGGACTAGAGTATAAACGATTTCCAATCTCCGAGTCCCCAGAGTGCGAAGCGGAGTACTCTAAGTCCCCAGAGCTCGGACTAGAGTATAAACGATTTCCAATCTCCGAATCCCCAGAGTGCGTGTAACAACCCGAGGTTTTATAATTGTTGATTATCGTCAAATGATGATTTAATTTGTTTGACAATTGTAATTGGAATTATATTCGAGTTGAAATTAGTTTATCAGTTGCAAATTCTTTTAAATAATTTTGTTAAAGGGTTTCGGGTTTTAAAATTTTATTTATTTTTGGCCCACATCTTCAATTGTTTGTGTTGATATCTATCCAAGAAAACCCAACCTCCCTTTCCTTCATTCCTCATTTTCGAAAACCCTAAACAAAAGCAAAGGGAACGAAATAAGTGGCGGCTCAATGTCTCGTTCGTCCCCCTTTCTTTTCTCTTCCAATTAACCGCTGCGAAGAAGATGGGGCTTCGATCATCGAAGGCGCCAACGCATGAGAGGCAGCTTCGTCAATGAGAGCTTCTTCAGATTCTTCCATCTTTGCTTTGACCACGTTTTGGAATTGAGCTCTTCGAATCGAAGGTGAGTGAACGACTCTCACTCACATCTAATTTAAACTCGTGATTCGTAAATCTTGTTGTTGGTCTTCTCGGCTACCACTGCTATGAACTTGAGTGATTTTACTTTCACTCACATCTAGTTCAAACTTTAGAAATTTTGAGTTGCGATTTCGTGTTTTATTGGTTTTGAAGTGATGTCGACTTTGGCCAGTTTTTGTACATTCCTGAATGAAATTGGTGACCTTGTTCTTGTGCTTTTCGTGTTCTGTCTGGTAGCGTAGGCTTGTCCCAAATGCTCATTTCAATACCACTATTATTTTGTACTGTCTTGAGCTCAGGTTACTTCAATGTATATTGATGTAGCATTCATAGTTGTCGTTTTTGGGGGTCACCACTGTTTTGATTTGTATTTGGCAGTATTGAGTTTGCTCATGATCACCACGTTTTAAATTCTGTTAACTTTGATCTCTTGAAGGGTTCATTCTTGCTTGGAGTAACTCCGACTTATTGCGTTAATTTATGGCTTCGACTTTGATTTTGTGAAAACTATTTTGAGATGAGAATTTCACTTTATTTTCTGGTGACTTCGAGCCTGACTGGGTTTTGTGAATTTCTGGCTTTGATTTGTATTTCGAACATGCCATGGTATTCACTGTTTAAGTGTTCATGTTGCAATGACTTGATGGTCTTTGTTATCTTTGCTTGTGATATTGAACTGTTCTGTCTTTGGGTCTTACACATGGCATACCGAACCACTCGAGTTGTTGTGTTGTATTCATTCTTCACTATGATGTTTGAAGTTTGATATTTTTGTGTACAGTTGCATTAGTGTTTGCATTGAGGTTCACTACACTCGTATCTTACCGTTGCTAGCTACTGTGCACGTTTGTATATCCATTATTGTTTCATTCGATTGAGTCTGGACACTGTGACTTGGTGGCATCCGTATGTCATTACTTTGTTATGGCAGTTGTCCACTGGTAGCCATAGTGACAGTATGTGTGCACTTCTACTTGATTCATATGCATATGTTTGGGATTTATCCTGCAGTCTGTTTGACATACCTCAAGTGGTCTTCATATATATACTTGTTTATGTCCTCACAGCATAGCTTTTATCTTAAGTTGCATTTCTTGATTCCTGTTGCACTTCTGGTCATTGTAGTTTGATTTGAGTTGTATTAGTACCACTTTTGGCATATTAAATTGAGTGGTATCATGGCCTTTGCTCTTGAGTATGGTATTTGCACCGTCTAGCTTTACAGTGCATGCATGTTATATCTTTGTTCATGTCTCTCCTTTGGTTTGTGATTCACTTGCATTGCTGAGTTTATTCTTGTGTTTGTTGTACATGTGAACTTGGTTCATATGTATGCAAAACATTGCATCTCAGTGACATTTACTCGCATCTATATGCTTGAACGATTTAGTGGTTGCTGTGTTGCCTTACCTTGGGTACATAAGCTTATTTACCTGTAGCCTTGTGCTTTGTACTGTGTTGCCTTAATTTGGGTATACATATTAGTTATCTCTTGAGGACATCCCTGTAGTGTAGTTTCACGTTGCCACCATCATTTCTGGGTTTGCCTTGAAGCCCTGAGTTGACCTGCTGCCTGATTAGGTTAACATGCGTGTATGTATATGAATACATCTACCTAGCATTGCACTTTGGAGTTCACCTGACATGCTTCAGTTTCATTTTGCCTTGTGTTGAACCCGATCTTTTTCTTGGGTTTGACCTTGTGCTCGCTTATGGATTTTTGTTGATCTTTTGCGTTTTTCGTATGATGTATTGGCGAGGCCATACACGCGTGCGTGTACGGCAGCCAATCTAATTTTTGATGGTATTAGAGTGACAATTTCGATTGTTTTAAATTGATTTTGTCGTTTTGATAAATTGTTTATTTATCTCTGTTGATGATTTAAATCTGCTGATTTTTGCTAAACACTGTTAAGTGTTATATTGACCGTTATCCGGTTTCTTTGTTTAAAGAATCGGATAGACGGGAATTATTGTGACTGTCGTCTATTTAAATTAGTACTGCCTATATGCACTAATAAACTGGTTTGAATTAGACTGACCTGGGTATTATTTTCTTTTGAATGTAATACTCGGGTCAGACCCGAGTATTCCAGGTTGTAGATTTCTTTCTTTGAGTTGCTGTTCGAGATTGAAGACTTTTCACATCTTCTGAAGTTGTCAGTCATTTTGTAGTAGTCGTGTCATTGTATAGAATGATATGTATTCATGTATATTAGTCGATAATGTACTTGTATATATAACTTCTAGAGTCGACAGTTGTAGTTGTATCATATGTATAGTGTCAACTATGTATTAACTGACATCAGTTATATATATCTGAGACTTTTGTTTTTATCTGTGTTCCGCATTTATATTATCTGTGTTATGTTATATCTAATGTCCTAAACTATTATGAACTATCGTAGTTTGTTTTATACTGATAATTGGATATGTCGATGGGAGTAAATAATTAATAGATGAAAAATAAAAAGTATACACCACTCCTATCGAGATAACCAATATTAGTGTAAGGCCAATTACGGATGGTCGCTCCTATCCAGCCTTATTCTTCGTAATAATAGACAGTATTCCTTTTAATACTCTTTGTTATTATGAGCATAGAGGTGGGGCGTCACAGTTGGTATCAGAGCTTGGGGTTTATAGACATAATATAAAACATAACTTGGATGGAACATATGTTACAACTATTGGTCGATGTTTTATTGTGATTTGAGTCAAAACTAAAGTTTTGAAATTTGGATGAAATTTGGATGAAATTTTTAAATAACTTTATTTAAAAATAAAAGTGAATTTGTGTTCTGATGATTTGATTGATTTGAGTACTTTTTATCAGAGTGCGCAGCGGAAACAGTGAAACTGTCTTCGCTGAGTACAACTGATAATCTATTTGATTTAGAAATTGAAATAAATTTCATTTGTTGTTTACATAGCTGTAATTATTTTGTTTCTTTGAGAATTTCGAATACGAATTAAGGATTTGAAGAAATTACAGTTATGTGATTTTTGTTGAAATTTCCGCTGGCTTCTCTTGTACTAATCATATATTGATTAGATTTTTGCTGTTTTGAATTATCTTCATTGAAGATACATTCGAATGATTTCTTTGCTCATTTTATAATACGTGAAAAATTTGAATTGCACGTTATTGCAATTATTTTACGTTGAACCGATGCTTGGTTATGATACGTATTTTGTTGCCGTTATTTTATAACGGGATTTTACACCAATGCTATATTTTGAAGCACGATGTTTTGTTGACAATTTTAATGAATAAAGATTCACTGATGTCACATTTTGATGTGAATTATTTTGATGAGATTTTGATGCTTTAAAACTACTGTCGCTTTGGCTTCAGTAACCGCCGAATTTTTAAAAGTGGGTTTTCAAGCGGTTATTCCGCAATACTGATTTGTGACCGTTTTTACGGTATTTAAAGAAGTACAATTTCCTTATCGAAATTGTTACTAATTTGCTGTTTTAATCACGTGGTTAGAAAATTGTTTTATAAAATTTTAGCAGTTTGCGTTTTCAAAAGAATGAGAAAGCGACTTAAACGATTCAGCAAAATCGAGGATTATGACCCCTTTCTTTCACTGTTTCGTTTAACTCCGGACTTGTCCAGTTGAGGAGGTGAATTGTTATTTTACAAAATAAATAAAATTGTTTCCAGAAATTTAACAGTTTACGCTTTCAAAAGAATGAGGAAGCGATTTAAACGTTTCAGCAAAATCGAGGACTATGACCCCTTTCTTTTACTGATTCGCTTAATTCCGGACTTGTCCGTTTGAGAATGTAAAGTGTATTTTTACAAAATACACAATTTTGCACTTTCAAGGAAACGATGAAGTGATTTAAACGATTTAGCAAAAGTGCGGAGTATGGAACCACACTTTTACTATTTCGGTTAATTCCGGACTCGTTAATTGAATATCTGTTGTTTTGATGAATTTGATGATTTCACACTTTCAAGGAAACGATGAAGAGAATTAAACGATTTAGTAAAACACGTGGTATGGGACATGTGCGTTTGCTATTTCGGTTAATTCCGGACTCGTTAATTGAAATATTTGATGATTTCGTGTGCTTTCAAGCCACTTTGTTGGACCTTCGGGTCATTTGTTGGACCTTCGGGTCAAATACCAGTACTAGACCTTCGGGTCATTTGTTGGACCTTCGGGTCATTTGTTGGGCGCCAAAAATTATGTTGAGTACTTGGTAGGCTTCGGCCATTTGTTGTTGCACGTGCGGCGAATTAAAAACTCGCCATCTGATGGGATCGATCCAAGCTTTCATGTTGATTTTCTAGTCTTCTTATTTGATTTCTAGATATTTGTTGCTTCCAATTATCTGCAGGTAATTGGATATTTGTTGATATGAGTTCTGATTATCGTTTTGATAATCAGATATTTGTTGTTTCTAATTATCGCTTGTGATAATTAGATATTTGTTGATATGAGTTCTGATTATCGTTTTGATAATCAGATATTTGTTGTTTCTAATTATCGCTTGTGATAATTAGATATTTGTTGATATGAGTTCTGATTATCGTTTTGATAATCAGATATTTGTTGTTTCTAATTATCGCTTGTGATAATTAGATATTTGTTGATATGAGTTCTGATTATCGTTTTTGATAATCAGATATTTGTTGTTTCTAATTATCGCTTGTGATAATTAGATAATTATTGATATGAGTTCTGATTATCGTTTTCGATAATCGGATATTTGTTGCATTTAATTATCGCTGTTAGGTAATTAAATATTTGCTGATTTTAGATTTAATTATCGCTTTAGATAATTAAATATTTGTGATTTTAGATTTAATTATCGCTGTTAGGTAATTAAATATTTGCTGAATTGAGATTTAATTATCGCTTTAGATAATTAAATATTTGTTGATTTTAGATTTAATTATCACTTGAGATAATTAAATATTTGCTGATTTTAGATTTAATTATCGCTTGAGATAATTAAATATTTGCTGATTTTAGATTTAATTATCGCTTCAGATAATTAAATATTTGTTGATTTTAGATTTAATTATCGCTTTAGATAATTAAATATTTGTTGATTTTAGATTTAATTATCGCTTTAGATAATTAAATATTTGTTGATTTGAGATTTAATTATCGTCTTTGGTAATTAAATATTTGCTGAATTGAGATTTAATTATCGCTTTAGATAATTAAATATTTGTTGATTTGAGATTTAATTATCGTCTTTGGTAATTAAATATTTGCTGAATTGAGGTTTAATTATCGCTTTAGATAATTAAATATTTGTTGATTTTAGATTTAATTATCGCTTGAGATAATTAAATATTTGCTGATTTTAGATTTAATTATCGCTTCAGATAATTAAATATTTGTTGATTTTAGATTTAATTATCGCTGTTTGATAATCGAATATTTGTTGATTTAAGAAATTTGATTATCGTTTTGATAATTAAATATTTGCTAATTTTGCTGATTATGTAGCTTTCTAGCTTCTAATTGATTCTAGATTACGTTGATTGTATTGAATTGTTATTTCCTATCTATCTCTGTTGATAGTTAGAGTTTACTGATTTTGAAATGGTGTTTTCCAGTTATTTGTTGGATAACTAGATAATTGCCGTCTGGCAAATTGCGAATTTGTGTTTCATAATTATCTTTGTTGATAATTAGGTTTTGTTGTTTTCTAATTATCGTATTGACAATTAGATATTGCTGTTTTATGATTTTTGTATTTTAATTATCTGATTGATAATTGAATATTGCTGATAAATTGTGTTTATCCAGTTTCGCTGCTTTCTGACTATCTATTGATAGTTAGAATTTGTTGAAAATGTGTGAATTTCTATTATGAAATTAAAAGAGTTCCTTGATGTTTGAATTCTCTACTTTTATTTTTCTAGCTTAACCAGTTTATGTTAGAAAATTTATTGTTAATAACGACCTTCATTATGAAAATTGCGGGGACGCAATTTTTATAAGGAGGGGAGTCTGTAACAACCCGAGGTTTTATAATTGTTGATTATCGTCAAATGATGATTTAATTTGTTTGACAATTGTAATTGGAATTATATTCGAGTTGAAATTAGTTTATCAGTTGCAAATTCTTTTAAATAATTTTGTTAAAGGGTTTCGGGTTTTAAAATTTTATTTATTTTTGGCCCACATCTTCAATTGTTTGTGTTGATATCTATCCAAGAAAACCCGACCTCCCTTTCCTTCATTCCTCATTTTCGAAAACCCTAAACAAAAGCAAAGGGAACGAAATAAGTGGCGGCTCAATGTCTCGTTCGTCCCCCTTTCTTTTCTCTTCCAATTAACCGCTGCGAAGAAGATGGGGCTTCGATCATCGAAGGCGCCAACGCATGAGAGGCAGCTTCGTCAATGAGAGCTTCTTCAGATTCTTCCATCTTTGCTTTGACCACGTTTTGGAATTGAGCTCTTCGAATCGAAGGTGAGTGAACGACTCTCACTCACATCTAATTTAAACTCGTGATTCGTAAATCTTGTTGTTGGTCTTCTCGGCTACCACTGCTATGAACTTGAGTGATTTTACTTTCACTCACATCTAGTTCAAACTTTAGAAATTTTGAGTTGCGATTTCGTGTTTTATTGGTTTTGAAGTGATGTCGACTTTGGCCAGTTTTTGTACATTCCTGAATGAAATTGGTGACCTTGTTCTTGTGCTTTCCGTGTTCTGTCTGGTAGCGTAGGCTTGTCCCAAATGCTCATTTCAATACCACTATTATTTTGTACTGTCTTGAGCTCAGGTTACTTCAATGTATATTGATGTAGCATTCATAGTTGTCGTTTTTGGGGGTCACCACTGTTTTGATTTGTATTTGGCAGTATTGAGTTTGCTCATGATCACCACGTTTTAAATTCTGTTAACTTTGATGGTTCATTCTTGCTTGGAGTAACTCCGACTTATTGCGTTAATTTATGGCTTCGACTTTGATTTTGTGAAAACTATTTTGAGATGAGAATTTCACTTTATTTTCTGGTGACTTCGAGCCTGACTGGGTTTTGTGAATTTCTGGCTTTGATTTGTATTTCGAACATGCCATGGTATTCACTGTTTAAGTGTTCATGTTGCAATGACTTGATGGTCTTTGTTATCTTTGCTTGTGATATTGAACTGTTCTGTCTTTGGGTCTTACACATGGCATACCGAACCACTCGAGTTGTTGTGTTGTATTCATTCTTCACTATGATGTTTGAAGTTTGATATTTTTGTGTACAGTTGCATTAGTGTTTGCATTGAGGTTCACTACACTCGTATCTTACCGTTGCTAGCTACTGTGCACGTTTGTATATCCATTATTGTTTCATTCGATTGAGTCTGGACACTGTGACTTGGTGGCATCCGTATGTCATTACTTTGTTATGGCAGTTGTCCACTGGTAGCCATAGTGACAGTATGTGTGCACTTCTACTTGATTCATATGCATATGTTTGGGATTTATCCTGCAGTCTGTTTGACATACCTCAAGTGGTCTTCATATATATACTTGTTTATGTCCTCACAGCATAGCTTTTATCTTAAGTTGCATTTCTTGATTCCTGTTGCACTTCTGGTCATTGTAGTTTGATTTGAGTTGTATTAGTACCACTTTTGGCATATTAAATTGAGTGGTATCATGGCCTTTGCTCTTGAGTATGGTATTTGCACCGTCTAGCTTTACAGTGCATGCATGTTATATCTTTGTTCATGTCTCTCCTTTGGTTTGTGATTCACTTGCATTGCTGAGTTTATTCTTGTGTTTGTTGTACATGTGAACTTGGTTCATATGTATGCAAAACATTGCATCTCAGTGACATTTACTCGCATCTATATGCTTGAACGATTTAGTGGTTGCTGTGTTGCCTTACCTTGGGTACATAAGCTTATTTACCTGTAGCCTTGTGCTTTGTACTGTGTTGCCTTAATTTGGGTATACATATTAGTTATCTCTTGAGGACATCCCTGTAGTGTAGTTTCACGTTGCCACCATCATTTCTGGGTTTGCCTTGAAGCCCTGAGTTGACCTGCTGCCTGATTAGGTTAACATGCGTGTATGTATATGAATACATCTACCTAGCATTGCACTTTGGAGTTCACCTGACATGCTTCAGTTTCATTTTGCCTTGTGTTGAACCCGATCTTTTTCTTGGGTTTGACCTTGTGCTCGCTTATGGATTTTTGTTGATCTTTTGCGTTTTTCGTATGATGTATTGGCGAGGCCATACACGCGTGCGTGTACGGCAGCCAATCTAATTTTTGATGGTATTAGAGTGACAATTTCGATTGTTTTAAATTGATTTTGTCGTTTTGATAAATTGTTTATTTATCTCTGTTGATGATTTAAATCTGCTGATTTTTGCTAAACACTGTTAAGTGTTATATTGACCGTTATCCGGTTTCTTTGTTTAAAGAATCAGATAGACGGGAATTATTGTGACTGTCGTCTATTTAAATTAGTACTGCCTATATGCACTAATAAACTGGTTTGAATTAGACTGACCTGGGTATTATTTTCTTTTGAATGTAATACTCGGGTCAGACCCGAGTATTCCAGGTTGTAGATTTCTTTCTTTGAGTTGCTGTTCGAGATTGAAGACTTTTCACATCTTCTGAAGTTGTCAGTCATTTTGTAGTAGTCGTGTCATTGTATAGAATGATATGTATTCATGTATATTAGTCGATAATGTACTTGTATATATAACTTCTAGAGTCGACAGTTGTAGTTGTATCATATGTATAGTGTCAACTATGTATTAACTGACATCAGTTATATATATCTGAGACTTTTGTTTTTATCTGTGTTCCGCATTTATATTATCTGTGTTATGTTATATCTAATGTCCTAAACTATTATGAACTATCGTAGTTTGTTTTATACTGATAATTGGATATGTCGATGGGAGTAAATAATTAATAGATGAAAAATAAAAAGTATACACCACTCCTATCGAGATAACCAATATTAGTGTAAGGCCAATTACGGATGGTCGCTCCTATCCAGCCTTATTCTTCGTAATAATAGACAGTATTCCTTTTAATACTCTTTGTTATTATGAGCATAGAGGTGGGGCGTCACAGTGCGGAGCGGAGTACTCTAAGTCCCCAGAGCGCGGACTAGAGTATAAACGATTTCCAGTCTCCGAATCCCCAGAGTGCGGAGCGGAGTACTCTAAGTCCCCAGAGCGCGAACTAGAGTATAAACAATTTCCAACCTCCGAGTCCCCAGAGTGCGGAGCGGAGTACTCTAAGTCCCCAGAGCGCGGACTAGAGTATGAACAGTCTCAAGTCTCCAAGTCCCCGGAGCACAGTGTCAGCAAACCAAATAAAGACAAGAGAATCATTCAAACAAGAAGAAACTAAAATTTTATTCGATAAGTCCAAAATAGGGATACAAGATCACTCCTACAAAATTCGGGCCTATACAAACTACAAGTTATGAAAGGTAGAAACTGTTACAAACTTAAGCAAAAACTTGTTGAACAAGTGCATCGATCATTTCTTCGACTTCTTCTTCTTGTCTGCCTTTGGTGTTTCCGACGACTCCTCTCCCTCACGTTTCTTCTTGGACTTTTTGCTTGCTAGAGAGACGGAGTCAGGAGTAGGAGACGGAACATCTAATGGTTTGGACCTGCCCGGGAGAATGATTTTCAAAGGTCTATTCCGCGGGTCAGTAAGTTCCAGGACTTCAGATTCAACTTTGACTTTGACCTTTCTCTTCTCCTCGTCGGCAAGACAATCCTTCATGCTCATCTCTGAAGTATGTTCAGAGGCGCCAGTGATTTTAACTTCGTCGCTTCCTTCGGCAGGAGACGAGGTATCGAGTTTGTCATCGTCAAGCGCCCCGATCACTTGAGCGTCTGGGCCGGGAGTTACCCCTGCGTGAGCAACGTCGCTTGTTTTCCCCGCTTCCTCCTTGGCGTCATCGCTCCTCGGAGTTAGCTCAGTGTCAGAACAACCTGTGAGAAATATAAGAAGTGGGCATTAGAACGAATAACCACTGCTAAAAAATGACGGGATCACTTCGATTTCTAGAGAAAGAAGAATCTCCTACCAGGATCAGGTTGACTGTCGGTGGCGCGCGGGGTTTCACCCTCCAGGATAGGTGACAGCACATGAACGCCAAGCCCGGGATCTTCGGGATCATAACTGGCATGTTGCTCGAATGGATCAAGCGTCGACCGACCAGCCGATTGAGCAGCATAAGGAGCGGCAATGTGAGGAGTAGTAGTGTCGGCCTCTGACGGGCCAGCCTCGTTATTCTTCTCTTTCGAAGGGGAAGAGCCTTTGCCATAGAGAGCCAATGCTACGGATAAATCCGATGGCTCATTCCCCCTCAGGAACTCCTTCACCAGTGCATCCTCGTCGATTTCTTCGGAGCCTGATTCGACCTTCCTGATCTTTATCAGAGTTTCCCACGCCTCGGCCAGAGATTCATGGTAGCCGTCGCCCAAGAATGTTAGGTCGCGGTGCATAAGGACGCGGGCTCCGTACTCGGCGATCAACGGGTCAAACATACTTTTGACTTCTTCCCTGCCGGTCTCTACGGCCGCCTCCAGGCGAGAATCAAGCTCCTCCTCAGCCATTCTTTTGCCCTCCTCACGGGCCTCATCCTTCATTTTCTCGACCCCGGCAAGTTCACCGTCAAGCTTTGCCTTCAGGAGCCGGGTAGCCACAATCTCCTCACAATACCGCTGTGATTCTTCCTGAGCGGCTATTTTGTCTTCTTTCTCCTTGGAGAGTTGTTCTTTCAGCTCTTTGACTTGAGTAGCGAGCGCGTCCCTTTCTTTTTGGATAGAGTCTTTTTCTAGGGCAAGGGCGCCGCTGCGCTGAACTACTTCGTCAAGCTCCTTTTTGTGAGCCACCTCTAAGCGAGTAACTGCCTCGGCAGTATCTTTTGCACCTTGTTCAGCGGCTTCTAGCTTTAACTTATAAGAGGCGAGTTCTTCGTCTTGGAGTTTGATGATTTTCTTATCGCTGTCAGCCTCCAGAGTCAGACGGTCAATCTCGTGTTGACGCTCAACAGATACTTCTGATATCTTCTCCACCAAGTGCACGAATGCGTCATGTTGAACATAGACGTCATTGTTGCATGCAATGGCACTTTGCTTCACGTGCCCAGGAATGTGATGGATGGCCGGGAGGAATTTCAAACCGTCAAAAAAAATTTTCGGAAACTTGGCCTTAAGGTCGACCATCTTTTCTGCAACAGTTGGGTCCACGGCAGGAGCAGGAGGAGGAGGCTTAGAGAATTCCGTTCTTTTACGCGGCTCTCGAACTTGCCTCGTACTCGATGAACTGGAATGTTGTTCTCGAGCAGCATCAGACTGATAACCCTTCTGCAAAGACTTCTCTTTATCCGGCTCAGCAGTAGGAGGAAGATCACGGGACTGAGAAGATTGATAGTGCGCTTTCTTGCGGTGAGACGACTCGCGAGGGCGATTGTCCCTATCTTCGTAATCACCTTGGTCCCGGCGTCTGCCTGAACCGGAATCCCGTCCGGAGTGATGAAATATTGAAGACCCCTGAAGGCGATCAAGTCCGTGGGAGCGGCCCATATCACCTGCAAAGAAGGAAGATAACAACGAATTAAGGAGAATTCACGAATTAAAAAGACTTGAAGTATGTTATGGAATGCGCATGTGCGTGTGTGTCCTAAGTGTTCCCCCCGACGGACCCGTTCGTTTGTCTTTGCTAATCGGAGTATTGTCTCTGTGAGCCGGGAGTTGAACTCCTACATTGCCTCTAGCGGGCGAGGAGAATTTGAGAGCTTCAGGATCGTCGAACCCGTAATTAAGTATGTCTTCGGGAATAGAGAGGTTCGAGAGACCCCTCAGAGAACTCTCCAGACGCTGCGAAGAAGCCTCTTTTTCAGGAGGGATAGGCGTAGATTTTGAGGTGTCGCCAACTTTCTCTTTCTGAACCGTATATTTTAGCTTTTTCTTTCCCTTCGAAGGGGAGGATGACGTCTCAATGTCCTGAACTTCGATTGCCGGATTCCAAGCAGGACCCACGTTCTCGCCCTGAGTATCGGGTGCATCATCCTCTCTACGCTCGCTTTCTTCGTGCGCGTCGGGAGCGCGACGCGACGACGGGCCGGCAAGTTTTTTCCCTTTACCAGATGAAGGTTTGGGAATTGTAACACCTTCTGGAAGGCTGACCCGACGATCAGGAGCTAGCAAGCCGAACCCCGACAGCGATTCATTTGAAATGATAGCTCGAATATCTCGATCCTCGGCCGGAAGAGCTCTAATCGCGTCGACAGCGTCAGAATATCCTCGGCCTTCCGGACGCGGGTTAATACCTGAAAAGATGAAATGAAGAGTTAGGAAAAACATGACTCCCATTAGGTACGAATAACGGTTCAACAGAGAGACTTACTGCCTTCAACCCATCTCCTAGCAAAACCAGACGGGCATCGCACATAGAACCATTCCTGTTTGTACAGGGCGAACTTGCTGCAGGCCCCAGTCAAGATCTGGCACTTGTGATACGGCTCGAGGAAAATGAAGGAAGGGCTATCTTTCCGTCTCTTGAACATATAAATGTATCGAATATCACCGGGGGTTGGAGGTCTGGAGAAGACAGCCATGAAGAGTAAATAAGTCCCATATAGGAACGCATGACCATTCGGGTGCAGTTGCGACGGAGCGATGTCTATATACTGCAGCACATCCCGGAGAAATAGGTTAAACGGAGGCACGCTGCCCATCCAGCACATGAACTTGTTGCAGGCCGTGTACCCGACTGGGGGCAAATGAGGACGGTCGTGTCTCGAAGGAACTAACACGTCAGTAAAGGGAATTCCGTGAATGGAACATATCCGTCGCAGAGCGGCCTCATTGATCCTCGAGGCTTGAGAATCGACCGGATTGTCCAGTAAGATGGTTGACTCCAGAGCATCGGGCGCCAGATTATGAGCGGGAGAGATTGACGGGTTGGAAGCATCTGCGGCTCCTTGCTTTGTTGACGGCCCAGGCCTGTCAGATATGGTGGCAGAACTAGATTTTCCTGACATCCCGAATAAATAATGAACCTGGCTAAATGCTTGAGAAAGCTATACTTGAAAAACGTTGAGCGTTAGAATTAGCAACACGAGTTTTCCCCCCACGTGGTGTGTGAACTAGTGCAAGCAATTGTGTACAGACAATAAGAATCTAAAGGTTTTAAAGATATAATAATTAGCTTCGAATCATCGCCTTCGAAGACCGTCATCGCTGACCGTCTCAAAAAGCTTGCCTTGAGGTGATTACAGTTCAAGATTCAGAAAACATGTAATTTATGAAGTATCCGGCTTAAGTCTAATTTGGCATTTATATTGTTCGGCATGTATCTTGGTTCGGTTAAGTCATTGTCAAGTGTTCGGCATTTGAATGTTGTTCGGCTTGAATTATTGTGCGACAATTGTATTGTTCATCCTAAGTATAGTTCGGCACGTATATTGTTCGGCCTAGGTATTTATATTGTTCGGCATTTTTGATGTTCGGCAAATATAATGGTCGGCACGTATATTGTTCGGCCTAGGTATTTATATTGTTCGGCATTTTTTATGTTCGGCAAATATAATGTTCGGCAGTTATATTGTTCGGCAGGTATGTAGCTGTTCGGCATGACAGTTGTTCGGTAATTATGTCGTTCGGTCTAGATACTACTCGGCATATATGTCTATTCGGCATAAGGGTAGTGTTCGGCCTTAGTTCGTTCGGCTAAGGCAGTGCTCCGCCCTCGATCATAACTCCGCCCTGCTCTTTCTCCATTCACGACGAACGACAGAGACAAGATCGCCCGGCGAAGGTTACGCCGTTCGACGCCCCATCTCCCTTTTTTCTTCCAATCTTGATCAGCACAAAGGAGCTAGGTCTAACTACCATGCACTGTTCGGCGACTCCGAACGTGCGAACCACTTCTACTAGCCACACATTGTACAATCCCATGTGATGAACCTAAAGTTGAAGTAATGAAATCGTGGAGGGAATGATACCTAGTTCAACGATCGAGGTTGAGGAAGGATCAACTAGACTTTATATCTGATAGAGTGGCAAGAATTGCAAATCTCTGGGAATAATAGAAGAGAAAGCGTAAAGGGAAAATGGTGGAAGGGCGCCTGGTTATATAGAGGGAGGTAGAAGTCGAAAAGGCCATGACCGGTATAACCGGTCAAGGTCATAGCGTTCGGCCTCGGCGCATAACGGTTCGGCACTGAAGCATCGCTCGGCAAGGAAGCACCGTTCGAACGCGCATGTCTCGTTCGGCATTTGGAACACGTCCGGCACACATCGATCCAACAAAGGGGGCGTCTCCGTTCGAGGTTAGCCAAGGGTTTAAGACGTGACGAAAAGGTTGCACGGTTCAAAGCGTACCACGTTCGGCCACGCGATACACTTTGGGGGGCAAGTGTTTCCTGGAGATTTGACCAGGCAACTGAGTGCTCGGCATTGGCCACTACTCGGCATGAAGGACTGTTCGGCATCCAGGAGGACTCGGCGAAGCGCGCGGCATCCAGTGGGAGTCGGCATCCATAGCGTTCGGCATCCGTAGTGCTCGGCGTCAGTAAGTGTTCGGCGACAACCAATGCTCGGCGCTAGCGTTCGGCATCCATAGCGTTCGGCATCCGTAGTGCTCGGCGTCAGTTAGTGTTCGGCGACAACCAATGCTCGGCGCTAGCGTTCGGCATCCAGTGGAACTCGGCATCAGAGAGTGACCGGCATCCAGGAGTGTTCGGCGAAGCACTTGACATCCAGGAGTACTCGGCGTGGTACTCAGCATCAAGAGTACTCGGCATTCCAAAGTACTCAGCGTCAAGTGGTGTTCGGCATCAGGAGTACTCGGCATCCCAAGGTACTCGGCGTCAAGTGGTGTCCGGCATCAACTGGCACTCGGCTGCAAGAGCGCTTGGCGTCCCCTGGCACTCGGTACCCAGAGGTACTCGGCGTAGTACTCGGCAACAGGAGTACTCGGCATCGCAAGGTACTCGACATCAGTAGAACTCGGCGATAGGATAACTTGGCAACGAGAGCGCTCGACATTCAGAAGGCATTCAGTATGCACAACTTCACAAGGACCGTTCGGCATGGAAAGCATCGTTCGGCATGGGAAGGACTGCTCGGCATCAGAGCGTTCGGCATACCAGGATCGGCATGCAGCGACCACTGTACTGAGGCTTGACCGTTCGGCTATCCAGCCCATTTGGGAAGTCCAGCCCATATTTGCCTATAAATAGGGGGGCAGGGTCACAGTGAAATGGATCCTTTTTTGGAGAGAAAATACGGGAAGACTCTGCCATTTTCAAGACTCATCTTCTCTACTTAAACAACTTCATTCAAGCATTTGATTCACGAATTGTATTTGTAATCAACCATAAAGGAAATCAATAAAGTTGAGCAAAGTGGACGTAGGCAATTACGCCGAACCACTATAAATTTGGTGTTCTTACTTTCTGCATTTGAATTAGGACTGTCTTCTCTGTTTAATTTACTTTCATCACTTATATCTCTACACAATCTTTCTGAACGAGGTTAGTGACCAATTTTGGTGCTAACATAAATCTTCGGTGAATCGATGCTATTATAAACGAGTTTCACCCCTTACAAACCATTCAGTGGAGCTATGGGATGCTCCCGAATCAAAGTGAATATAAATAGGGAGAGACGAGAATGGATTTCAGAATGGATAGGGAAGTTCCAAAACTCAAAGGAAACCGAGTCAAAGAGGAAGATATTCAAGCACGAACGAAAGTAATTCTGTAATTAAATCTACTACATATGCTAAGTTTGCCTAAAACCAGAGCTCTGATACCAACTGTAACGACCTGAAATTTTCAACCATTTGCATCCATACATGTCGGATTTGAATTGCTCAAAATATCATATTGTTAATTTAAATTTGGTAGAACTCAACATCTATTGTAAATAAAATAATCATAGAATCACAGACATAGAGTAATATAACAATAATGTAGCGGAAACAAAAGAATAGTGGTTCATGAAGCTACTATATATATATATAACAGAGTTAAGCGAGATACAACAGAAGTCCCGAATACATAGATGTCTCAATACAATAGTCAAATACAAAATCTGAATACATCACTGGAATCAACTGAATAACTGGAAGCAGAATCGATAGATAGCAGGATCTCCAAGCGAAGCTCCAACTCCAAAGGTGGGTCTTAAATGCTGTATCACTCAGACTGACCCGAGCGTAAAGCAAAACACAAAACACTCGAGTCGGGATTAACATTCTTATATCAATAAATCCAACTCAAGTGAAATAACAACTGAAATACAAGTAACTCAAAGGATGTTTGGGATAACCATCCTCTAAGGATCCGTTAAACTATCTACTATGTAGTAATATACGCTATTATAATATGTCTAAAGTAAAGTAAACTATTAAAATAGCGTTAAGGTGTTACCCATATCCCCCTTAACACATTTTATAGTGCCAATAGTCTATACAGTACCGTAATACCCCGTAAACTTGGGCTACCAAAGGATACTCCATAGGCACGACACAAAAAAAACTCGTAGTAAAGCACACTAGGGTAGGTGACACGGCACAACAAGGCAATGCTAGGGTAGATATACCAATTACGCATCCGGACTGTTAGTAATGCAAAGTCGCAACAATCGCCCAACTCGAGCCACACTTCCGAATCAAGGGGTGCACCCAATCAATCACAAAGTAATAGAATGGTATACGATGGAATGTGTCCGATATGAGGAGCTACCTCATTAGCCCGGATCGCTCCTGTTTTAGCCACCTTATGCTAACTCACGGGAGTTAGGTCCACGTAAATATACCTTAGGATCGTCGCCACCATACTACTTCATTCTGGAATCTCCACCGCGTACACAGTTGTTAAAGTGGTTTTCGGTATCGACAGAGAGTATGCCCATATCCGATCCCGGTCTCTTTAACAACCAAACATTATTATAACACCGCAGTCATTTCAAAATAGTTTATATTTCAAAACCAAAATATCGTTTCCATTTCAAAACCATATCAAAATGATATCATTTCACTTCAAATATATCCATTTCCAAAATCATAATACTTCCAAAGATATAACACTTCCGAAATCAAAACATTTTGAAATCATAATATTTTGGACAAACCTTAACTTTGAAATCATAACATCCACCCTTAAACTGTTTAGATATTAATAATAGTATATAATAAATAGTTTATAAAATAAAATAGTTTATATAAAAATAAATATAAGTTAAAATGGTTTATATTGATAATTAGTATACAAAAATTGTTTATATTAAAAATGATTTATATTAATAATTTATAAAGTAAAATATAAAATAGTTTAAATATAATTTAAAAATACTTTATATAATAAATAGTTTTTTCAAATTTCACAAATCGATTCAAATCAATTCGAATTCCAAATTCAAATTTATCCAATTTCAAATCATCAATTTCAATTTCAATTTAATTAAAATTTCAAATTATATCGATTTCAAATACCGATTTGAACCACAAATAAACCATTTCAATTTCAATATATTTGTGACGCCCCACCTCTATGGTCATAATAACAAAGAGTATTAAAAGAAATACTGTCTATTATTACGAAGAATAAGGCTGGATAGGAGCGACCATCCGTAGTTGGCCTTACACTAATATTGGTTATCTCGATAGGAGTGGTATATACTTTTTATTTTTCATCTATTATTTATTTACTCCCATCGACACACCCAATTATCAGTATAAAACAAACCACGATAGTTCATAATAGTTTAGGACATTAGATATAACAATAACACATATAATATAATTGCGGAACACAGATAAAAACAAAAGTCTCATATATATATAACTGATGACAGTTAATACATAGTTGACACGATACATATGATACAACTACAACTGTCGACTCTAGAAGTTATATATACAAGTACATTATCGACTAATATACATGAATACATATCATTCTATACAATGACACGACTACTACAAAATGACTGACAACTTCAGAAGATGAGAAAAGTCTTCAATCCCGAACAGCAACTCAAAGAAAGAAATCTACAACCTGAAATACTCGGGTCTGACCCGAGTATTACATTCAAAAGAAAATAATACACGGGTCAGTCTAATTCAAACTCAGTTATTAGTGCATAGAAGCAATAATAATCAACATCAAATAGACGACAGTCACATAAATCTAGTATACCCGACTCCTCGATAAAAGAATCGGATAACGGCAGATATAACACTAAACAGTGTTTAACAGCAAATAAACAATCCAAATCAATTTAAACAATTGAAATGTCACTTTAAAAACAACAATGCTGATTGGCTGCAGTACACGCTAACGTGTACTGCCTCGCCAATACAGTCTATGAAATACTCAGAAGATCACTGAATCCTAAAGCCAACGGATCCAACTCAAATCAAAATGAACCATTTCAAAATACAACTTCAAAATATTTAATTGAACCACGAAATAATTTAACAATCGAAATATCAACTAAATTCGTCAATCCTGCTAGGGCTACAGTACACGCACGCGTGTACTGCCTCGCCACTAAAATAATACACACAAACTCGACTAATAGACCAAAGAACTGCGAGGGTAAAACTGCACCCAAATACAACTGGCAATTAGTGAAGAACATACAACAAGGCTCAGGTGGGACTGCACGTACATACAGAGGCAGCCACCATGACAACAAGTATGACAGGGATGAGCAGATGCGAGCAACAATGACACATGAATATGCAGTGTATAACCAAGTCGAGGCCACAAGTAATCAAATGCCCAAGGATGTTGAAGTCAGGTGACTTCAACACACATTACCAACTGACTCGAATGGTACAGCATATAGTGGAACAAAACTATAAAGGAGCAACAAAATGATAGTGCAGATGACAACCGTGACCAGAGATTTCAAAGGGAAGGAAATCATGTACAGGGATACACCAGAGGGTACAACATAATACTCTAGTGCACCTGAAACAATTAAGAGAGACCATGCAACAATACTTGAAGCCAAAGACAATGCAGTGACGCTGACCGCAGTGTGCAATCAGAATACAATGAACAAAAAAAGTTCTCCAGTCGACCACACTCAGGTGGCTCTATGGAACAAGAAACTAGTGACTCACAATAATTAATGTCCGGTAAAACCACCGCGATCAGTAGCTAGTTCGAGTAAAGCACATTAGCAATTGCAAACCCAGTAAAATTCACATATCAGTGAAATAACAACCCTGACTAAAATCGTACAGTAACTATATGCATAAGCGTGAACTCGCAAATGATGATTGGGAAAATATGGTACCCTGGCATGCACAGTTAACTTGAATCAAAACATGAGTGCTAAACTGGAATGCACATAATGTCAACACTACAGGTACAAGAGTCATGTGCAAATGGTTTCAACACAGGAGCATATATATGGACTTGAAGCAAAAACCAGACTGCATGTAAAAGTCAGAGAGATGTACACATAAAAATGGAATGCAACAAGTTCAAGATGATCAGCTACAACTCAAACAATGCCAACATGATCAAGTGAAAAGCAATCTGGTAGCTCATACTACACATCAGGTCAGAGACCGATAATCAAAGAAAACATCAAAGCAGGTCAGAGATAAAAGATGGTCAGAGACAGGAACCACATAATCGAGCAACGATATGTACAGGTCAGTAAACAATATCAAGTTAAGGTCAAAGTCAACCAGTGCCAAGTTCGAACAGTGTCAGGTGTATCAATCTCAAATATCAAGCCACAAGAAAGCAAAAGATTCAAATTCGAACGTACAGGTGAAAGTCTGAAACTCACAAAATTAAAAATGATCGAAGCCAAAGTCGAACAAGTCAAGTTTGCGAAATTCATGGAGTAGCAAATTCAACAACATCGAACGAATTCGAACAAGTCAAGAAACCCAAAACCCAACAAAATCAACTTCGAACCAAAATCGAATGCCGAGATAAATTAAACCAATTACTCAAGCAACAAAATCCCAAATTGGAACAAGCTAGGACATTAGAGGCTCGAATTAGATGTGAGTAGATAGTACTACTCACCTTAGAACGAAGAGGCAGCCGCGATCGAAGAACGGAAGTCGAAGCCTCGATTTCCAAAACGCCACGAAAGTCGACGAAGCCAAAGCTCAGATTTGCCAGAGAGAAGTCGAAGCCGAAGCCCTAACTATTTGGAGACGAGCGAAAATAGATGAGCCGCCATTATTCTCGTTTGTTTGATTTTATTTTAGGGTTACGAAAATGAGAATAAAATTAAGAGGGATGGTTTACATGGTTATCACGGCAATTCAAAAGAACAAAGGGCTAACTTCTCTTTAAAGCCCAACAACATTTAACTCAACATTTTAAAGAATTTTACAGCCAAAAATATTTCAATACGATTAAAACTGCAATTAACAACGATTCAATCGTTATTTTGTCGATAAATAAAATTTACAAAATCCCGGGTTGTTACAGACTCCCCTCCTTATAAAAATTGCGTCCCCGCAATTTTCATACTTAAATTTGTCTATAACAATTATTCTTCTAACATAAACTGGTTAAGCTAGAAAAATAAAGATTGAGAACACAAACGCCAAGAAATCCTTCAATTTCATAAAAGAAATTCACAAATTCTCAACAAAATTTAATTATCAAAAGATAATCAGAAGACAGCAAACGGAATAAATGCAAACATCAGCAATATTCAATCACCAATAGATAATTATAATATAGAAATCACAAAACACCAATATCTAATTATCAACAAAGATAATTAGAAAACACAAATCACAATTTGCAAAACTGCAAATATCTAGTTATCCAACAATTAACTAGAAAACACAAACTTCATATCAGCAAACTCTAACTATCAACAGAGATAAAAAGAAAACAGCAATTCAATAAAATCAGCATACTCTAGAATCAATTGGAGGCTAGAAAATCTCATATTAATAAAATCAGCAAACATCCAATTATCCAAACGATACTCAGAAAACAAATCAACAAATGTCAAATTATCAAAAATGAAAATCTCAAAACATCAAATATCTAATTATCTCAAACGATAATCAGAAAACAAATCAACAATTATCAAATTATCAAAAACGATAATCAAATTTCAAATTCAACAAATATTCGATTATCAAAAACAATAATCAAAACAAATATTCGATTATCCAAAACGATAATCAAATTTTCAAATCAACAAATATTCGATTATCACAAAACGATAATCAAATTTTCAAATTAGCAAATATTTAATTATCTAAAGCGATAATTAAATCTCAAATCAGCAAATATTTAATTATCTAAGGCGATAATTAAATCTCAAATCAGCAAATATTTAATTATCAAAAGCGATAATTAAATCTCAAATCAGCAAATATTTAATTATCAAGAGCGATAATTAAATCTAAAATCAACAAATATTTAATTATCTCAGGCGATAATTAAATCTCAAATCTACAAATATTTAATTATCTCAAGCGATAATTAAATCTCAAATCAACAAATATTTAATTATCTCAAGCGATAATTAAATCTAAAATCAACAAATATTTAATTATCTCAAGCGATAATTAAATCTCAAATCAACAAATATTTAATTATCTAAAGCGATAATTAAATCTCAAATCAACAAATATTTAATTATCTCAGGCGATAATTAAATCTAAAATCAACAAATATTTAATTATCTCAAGCGATAATTAAAAGCAACAAATATCCAATTATCGAAAACGATAATCAGAACCCATACCAACAAATATCCAATTATCACAAGCGATAATTAGAAACAACAAATATCTGATTATCAAAAACGATAATCAGAACTCATATCAACAAATATCTAATTATCACAAGCGATAATTAGAAACAACAAATATCTGATTATCAAAAACGATAATCAGAACTCATATCAACAAATATCTAATTATCACAAGCGATAATTAGAAACAACAAATATCTGATTATCAAAAACGATAATCAGAACTCATATCAACAAATATCTAATTATCACAAGCGATAATTAGAAACAACAAATATCTAATTATCAAAAACGATAATCAGAACTCATATCAACAAATATCCAATTATCACAAGCGATAATTAGAAACAACAAATATCTGATTATCAAAAACGATAATCAAAACTCATATCAACAAATATCTAATTATCACAAGCGATAATTAGAAACAACAAATATCTGATTATCAAAAACGATAATCAGAACTCATATCAACAAATATCCAATTACCTGCAGATAATTGGAAGCAACAAATATCTAGAAATCAATTAAGAAGACTAGAAAATCAACATAAAAGCTTGGATCGATCCCATCAGATGGCGAGTTTTTAATTCGCCGCACGTGCATCTCAGAGTGGCCGAAGCCTACCAAGTACTCAACATAATTTTGGCGCCCATCAGATTGACCCGAAGGTCCGCAGAGTGACCCGAAGGTCTAGTACTGGTATTTGACCCGAAGGTCCATCATATGACCCGAAGGTCCATCATATGACCCGAAGGTCCATCATAGTGGCTCGAAAGCACACGAAAGCATCAAATATTTCAATTAACGAGTCCGGAATTAACCGAAATAGCAAACGCACATGTCCCATACCACGTGTTTTACTAAATCGTTTGATTCTCTTCATCGTTTCCTTGAAAGTGTAAAATTCATCAAAATCATCAAAATAATAGATATTCAATTAACGAGTCCGAAATTAACCGAAATAGTAAAAGTGTGGTTCCATACTCCGCACTTTTGCTAAATCGTTTAAATCTCTTCATCGTTTCCTTGAAAGTGCAAAATTGTGTATTTTGCAAAAATACACTTTACATTCTCAAACGGACAAGTCCGGAATTAAGCGAATCAGTAAAAGAAAGGGGTCATAGTCCTCGATTTTGCTGAAACGTTTAAATCGCTTCCTCATTCTTTTGAAAGCGTAAACTGTTAAATTTCTGAAAACAATTTTTTTTATTTATTTTGTAAAATAACAATTCACATTCTCAACTGGACAAGTCCGGAGTTAAGCGAAACAGTAAAAGAAAGGGGTCATAATCCTCGATTTTGCTGAATCGTTTAAGTCACTTTCTCATTCTTTTGAAAACGCAAACTGTTAAAAATTTATAAAACAAATTTCATTTTTAAAATGATTTTCCAATCACGTGATTAAAACAGCAAATCAGTAACAATTTCGATAAGGAAACTGTACTTCTCAAAATACCGTAAAAACGGTCACAAATCAGTATTGCGGAATAACCGCTTGAAAATCCACTTTTAAAACTTGACGGTTACTGATGCCAAAGCGACAGTAATTTTAAAACGTCAAAATCACATCAAAACAATTTACATCAAAATGTAATATCAGTGAATTTTCATTCATCAAAATGCCACAAAACACCGTACTTCAAAATATAGCATTGGTGTAAAATTCCGTTGTAAAAATAACGGCAACAAAATACGTTTCATAACCAAGCATCGGTTCAACGTAAAATAAACGCAATAACGTGCAATTTAAATTTTTGCACGTACTAAAAAATGAACAAGGAATCATTCAAATGTATCTTCAATGAAGATAATTTAAAACAGCAAAAATCTAATCAATAGATGATTAGTACAAAAGAAAGCCAGCGGAAATTTCAACAAAAATCACATATCTGCAATTTCTTCGAATCCTCAATTCGGATTCGAAGTTCTCAAAGAAACAAAATAATTACAGCTATGTAAACAACAAATGAAATTCATATCAATTTCGTATTTTGATTTTTAAATCAAAAAGATTATCAGTTGTACTCAGCGAAGACAGTTTCACTGTTTCCGCTACGCACTCTGATAAACAGAACACAAATCAATCAAATCATCAGAACACAATTTCACTATTATTTTTAAATAAAGTTATTTAAAAATTTCATCCAAATTTCAAAACTTTAGTTTTGACTCAAATCACAGATAAAACATCGACTAATAGTTGTAACATATGTTCTATCCAAGTTATGTTTTATATTATGTCCATAAACCCCAAGCTCTGATACCAACTGTGACGCCCCACCTCTATGGTCATAATAACAAAGAGTATTAAAAGAAATACTGTCTATTATTACGAAGAATAAGGCTGGATAGGAGCGACCATCCGTAGTTGGCCTTACACTAATATTGGTTATCTCGATAGGAGTGGTATATACTTTTTATTTTTCATCTATTATTTATTTACTCCCATCGACACACCCAATTATCAGTATAAAACAAACCACGATAGTTCATAATAGTCTAGGACATTAGATATAACAATAACACAGATAATATAATTGCGGAACACAGATAAAAACAAAAGTCTCATATATATATAACTGATGACAGTTAATACATAGTTGACACGATACATATGATACAACTACAACTGTCGACTCTAGAAGTTATATATACAAGTACATTATCAACTAATATACATGAATACATATCATTCTATACAATGACACGACTACTACAAAATGACTGACAACTTCAGAAGATGAGAAAAGTCTTCAATCCCGAACAGCAACTCAAAGAAAGAAATCTACAACCTGAAATACTCGGGTCTGACCCGAGTATTACATTCAAAAGAAAATAATACACGGGTCAGTCTAATTCAAACTCAGTTATTAGTGCATAGAAGCAATAATAATCAACATCAAATAGACGACAGTCACATAAATCTCGTATACCCGACTCCTCGATAAAAGAATCGGATAACGGCAGATATAACACTAAACAGTGTTTAACAGCAAATAAACAATCCAAATCAATTTAAACAATTGAAATGTTACTTTAAAAACAACAATGTTGATTGGCTGCAGTACACGCTAACGTGTACTGCCTCGCCAATACAGTCTATGAAATACTCAGAAGATCACTGAATCCTAAAGCCAACGGATCCAACTCAAATCAAAATGAACCATTTCAAAATACAACTTCAATATATTTAATTGAACCACGAAATAATTTAACAATCGAAATATCAACTAAATTCGTCAATCCTGCTAGGGCTACAGTACACGCACGCGTGTACTGCCTCGCCACTAAAATAATACACACAAACTCGACTAATAGACCAAAGAACTGCGAGGGTAAAACTGCACCCAAATACAACTGGCAATTAGTGAAGAACATACAACAAGGCTCAGGTGGGACTGCACGTACATACAGAGGCAGCCACCATGACAACAAGTATGACAGGGATGAGCAGATGCGAGCAACAATGACACATGAATATGCAGTGTATAACCAAGTCGAGGCCACAAGTAATCAAATGCCCAAGGATGTTGAAGTCAGGTGACTTCAACACACATTACCAACTGACTCGAATGGTACAGCATATAGTGGAACAAAACTATAAAGGAGCAACAAAATGATAGTGCAGATGACAACCGTGACCAGAGATTTCAAAGGGAAGGAAATCATGTACAGGGATGCACCAGAGGGTACAACATAATACTCTAGTGCACCTGAAACAATTAAGAGAGACCATGCAACAATACTTGAAGCCAAAGACAATGCAGTGACGCTGACCGCAGTGTGCAATCAGAATACAATGAACAAAAAAAGTTCTCCAGTCGACCACACTCAGGTGGCTCTATGGAACAAGAAACTAGTGACTCACAATAATTAATGTCCGGTAAAACCACCGCGATCAGTAGCTAGTTCGAGTAAAGCACATTAGCAATTGCAAACCCAGTAAAATTCACATATCAGTGAAATAACAACCCTGACTAAAATCGTACAGTAACTATATGCATAAGCGTGAACTCGCAAATGATGATTGGGAAAATATGGTACCCTGGCATGCACAGTTAACTTGAATCAAAACATGAGTGCTAAACTGGAATGCACATAATGTCAACACTACAGGTACAAGAGTCATGTGCAAATGGTTTCAACACAGGAGCATATATATGGACTTGAAGCAAAAACCAGACTGCATGTAAAAGTCAGAGAGATGTACACATAAAAATGGAATGCAACAAGTTCAAGATGATCAGCTACAACTCAAACAATGCCAACATGATCAAGTGAAAAGCAATCTGGTAGCTCATACTACACATCAGGTCAGAGACCGATAATCAAAGAAAACATCAAAGCAGGTCAGAGATAAAAGATGGTCAGAGACAGGAACCACATAATCGAGCAACGATATGTACAGGTCAGTAAACAATATCAAGTTAAGGTCAAAGTCAACCAGTGCCAAGTTCGAACAGTGTCAGGTGTATCAATCTCAAATATCAAGCCACAAGAAAGCAAAAGATTCAAATTCGAACGTACAGGTGAAAGTCTGAAACTCACAAAATTAAAAATGATCGAAGCCAAAGTCGAACAAGTCAAGTTTGCGAAATTCATGGAGTAGCAAATTCAACAACATCGAACGAATTCGAACAAGTCAAGAAACCCAAAACCCAACAAAATCAACTTCGAACCAAAATCGAATGCCGAGATAAATTAAACCAATTACTCAAGCAACAAAATCCCAAATTGGAACAAGCTAGGACATTAGAGGCTCGAATTAGATGTGAGTAGATAGTACTACTCACCTTAGAACGAAGAGGCAGCCGCGATCGAAGAACGGAAGTCGAAGCCTCGATTTCCAAAACGCCACGAAAGTCGACGAAGCCAAAGCTCAGATTTGCCAGAGAGAAGTCGAAGCCGAAGCCCTAACTATTTGGAGACGAGCGAAAATAGATGAGCCGCCATTATTCTCGTTTGTTTGATTTTATTTTAGGGTTACGAAAATGAGAATAAAATTAAGAGGGATGGTTTACATGGTTATCACGGCAATTCAAAAGAACAAAGGGCTAACTTCTCTTTAAAGCCCAACAACATTTAACTCAACATTTTAAAGAATTTTACAGCCAAAAATATTTCAATACGATTAAAACTGCAATTAACAACGATTCAATCGTTATTTTGTCGATAAATAAAATTTACAAAATCCCGGGTTGTTACAATATTTCAAAGCTTTAAATATTCAACATTTCAAAACTAAATTCGATAATTTCATATATATATATCAAATTCACTTTACTATTATTTAGTTTTGAAATATTTACTTAATCATTTCAATAACATCTAAATACAACTTCAATTTACAACTTTTAATAAACAAAATATCCCATTTAAATTTATATAATTTTGAAATATTCATTTAAGTCACTTTTAATCAAATCCAAGTTATAAAACATATCTTTAAAATTTCAAAATTTAATAAATTTCAAATCAAACTTATTTAAGTAAAATTTTTAAATAATTGCAAATCAATTTCAAATTTATCTTTCCAACCCGAATCATCACAAACTTTATATTTGAAAATATATATTTTATATAAATACTTAAACATATTATATATCAACTTTAATAAATCTTTTTAAAATCAATATTTATTAAAACCGTATATTTCTTTTCAAAATCATAGAAATCATTTTTTCAAAATATTTAAAATAGACGAACGGTGTCTGTATATAATTTTCTATCCTTTGGTCAAGTGATATGGATATTTATCATTTCAATCCACAATTTAAATATATACGGGTATATATCTTTTCAACCCGCAATCCCAAATTCAATGCCAATGAAAATTGCTTGGGTTTATCATTTCAACCCATAACGATTTCCTCTTATTCTACAGATCGTTCGGGTAGGTATCATTTCAACCCATAGTGAATTCTATACTAACAGGGAACTTGCAGAGTGATAACAGATATGGTAATAATATAACAATCAGTAACAGGCATATATCATCAGTGATAAATAACAGATATGATAATAATATAATAATCAGTAACATGCATATATCATCAGTGATAAATAACAGTTAATGGTGTCAGATGTCACAGGTGAACAGATACATATAATAGCATATATAACAATGTAAATAACTAACAACAGCATATTTCAATTGTCGTTCCAATTGAAATCAAATTTAATAAATATAAGAACGTTAATCGTGAGTGATTTCTCACCTTTCGAGGTTAGAGACAAACGAGAATGGGATTCAACGATCACGGATAAGCACGGATCGACAACGGGATAGCAGGTTAAGAGATAAACTGCGATGATATGGATAGTGACAAGCACGATCTAGAATTCAATGGAAAACCAATGTTTATTATAATTCCATAACAAATTCAATTATACTCATGAAATATAAAATTAGAACTTGATAAGCCTTGTAACCTTTATAACAGAAAAATAGAAATCAAAATCTCTATATATCATTTTCAAGTCAATACAAAATCAATGCATATATATTCCATGGAATATATATACATACATTTACACGCTCTGAGAACGACAATTATGTATATGCTTTAACATATGATATAGCACTGTACTTATGTACTAATATAACCTATATATGTACACACTGCAACTTATATATTAGACTATAAACAACATTATGCAAAATATATTTATAACCAAATATATATAACATCGTACCATAAACAATCATACACAGTTTATGTCTATAACCAAATATTTATGTATAATCATACTTTAGACAAACCATAATACATATCATCAATATATAACAGGTTGTTAGCACCAAAATTGGTCACTAACCTCGTAGAGAAAGATTGTGTAGAGATATAAGTGATGAAAGTAAATTAAACAGAGAAGACAATGCTAATCTAACTGCAGAAAGTAAGAACACCAAAATTTATAGTGGTTCAGCGTAATTGCCTACGTCCACTTTGAGGTTAAACTCTATTGATCTTCTCTATAGTTGATTACAAATACAATTCGTGAATCAAATGCTTGAATGAAGTTGTTAAGTAGAGAAGATGAGTCTTGAAAATGGCAGAGTCTCCCCAGTGTTCTCTCTCCCAAAAAAGGATCCCTTTCACTGTGACCCTGCCCCTCTATTTATAGGCAAATATGGGCTGGACTTCCCAAGTGGGCTGGATAGCCGAACGCTCTAGCCCCAGTACAGTGGTCGCCGTATGCCGAACCAGGTGTGCCGAATGCCCTGAGGCCGAACAGTCCTTTCTATGCCGAACGATGTGGTTGATGTTTGGGGAGTGCAGGATGTTTGTCAGGAAAAGTCGAACGCTCTTCTAGACGCCGAGTACTCTTGTTGCCGAGTACTCCTGATGCTACCGAGTACTACGCCGAGTACTCCTGTTTGCCGAACTCCAGATGCTGCGGAGTTCTCCTTGATGCCGAGTGCTCTTGTATGTCGAGCAGTCTTGTATGCCGAGCAGTCTTGATGCCGAGCACTCTTGAATGCCGAGCAGTCTTGATGCCGAGCACTCTTGAATGCTGAGCAGTCTTGCTGCCGAGTATTGGTTGACGCCGAGTACCATGGGATGCCGAGCGTTCTTGTAGCCGAGTTCTCCTATTACCGAGTTCTAATGATGCCGAACACTCCTGATCGCCGAGCACTACGGATGCCGAACGCCATGGATGTCGAGTCCCACTGGATGTCGTGCGCTTCGCCGAACACTCCCGGATGCCAAGTGCTTCGCCGAACACTCCTGGATGCCAAGTGCTTCGCCGAACACTCCTGGATGTCGGACACTCTCTGATGCCGAGTGCTACCTGATGCCGAGCACTAGTTGCCTGGTCAAATCTCCAGGAAACACTTGCCCCCCAAAGTGTATTGCGTGGCCGAACGTGATGCGCTTTGAATCTGGTTCAATTTTCCTTGATGATGCCTTCTCGAGGATGTCTGTAACGGAGGTGTGTGGCGAACGTGGCCTGGATGCCGAACGATACGCTCGAAGCCGAACAATTCTCGTGTGCCGAACGTCACTATGCTATGATGCCGAACACTCCAGTATTGACCGGTTCTACCGGGTATAGCCTTTTCAACTTCTACCTTCCCCCTATATAATCAGGTCCTCTTCTTCTTCTTCTTCCCTTTTACTTTTTACTTCTACCGTTCTTGCAGTTCTGTCCAGTCGTCCTAATTCGAGACTTAACTACACCCTCTCAATCTCCAATCTGCAAACTTAGGTATTTTTCCTCATTCATTCAAACGAGATGTTCGAACGATGTCGTGTAGAAGGTTTTGTGCAGCTCGTCTGCATTGCCGAACGACATAGCGAGGAGGAATGATTAGGAGTATGTCCACTCATTGTCTTAGCTTCTTCGTGTCGAACCGAAGTTAAAGGGAAGAGGATCAAATGAAGGTGTTGGAGGAGGTAAAGGTGTTGTTCGTTGCTCCGGCGTATGTCGCCATGCGCCGGACGGTGGAATGGGAAGTCGCCGAGCACTACCCTGGCCGGACAATCCCATGCCGAACGCTTACTAACATGTCGAACTATAATCGAGCCGAACGAACTAAAGCCGAACAATACCCAAATGCCGAACAACTGACATGCCGAACATTGACTTCAGGCCGAACATTGAATTCAGCCGAACAATCCTTAGGTCGAACCATGACTTTAGCCGAACAAAACAGTTGCCGAACATTCCTTAGTTCGAATAATGTCTTTATCCAAGCAATACAATTGCCGAACATTACAAACACCGAACCAACACAGTTGCCGAACCATGCGAATGCCGAACACTTGTTAACCTTGCCTATTCATATAGCAAAACAAAACCCTAGACCTAAGCACATTATCACATGAAACTGACCCGGATTACTAACTCCCTAGCGTTAGTAGTCACGAATCAGAACTTAGATTAACATTTGTTTTCTGAATTTAAAACCGTAACCACCTCAAGGCGAGCTTTTTGAGACGGTCAGCGATGACGGTCTTCGAAGGCGATGATTCGAAGCTCATTTTTATGTCTTTAAAATCTTATTGCTTGTACACAATTGCTTGCACTAGTTTACACACCACATGGGGGAAAACTCGTGTTGCTAATTCTAACATTCAACGTTTTTTAAGTATAGTTCTCTCAAGCACTTAGCCAGGTTCGTTATTTATTTGGGATGTCGAGAAAATCTAGCTCCGCCACTATATCCGACAGGCCTGGGCCGTCATCAAGGTAGGGAGCCACCGATACGTCTAATCCGTCGACTTCTCATGCTCATAACTTAGCACCTGATGCTCTGGAGGCAACAATCTTACTAGACAATCCGATCGATTCACAAGCCTCGAAGATCAACGAAGCTGCTCTGCGACGGATATGCTCCGTTCATGGGATTCCTTTTGCCGACGTGTTAGTTCCTTCGAGACACGATCGTCCTCATCTGCCCCCAGTCGGGTACACTACCTGCAACAAGTTCATGTGTTGGATGGGCAACGTGCCTCCGTTCAATTTATTTCTCCGGGATGTTCTGTAGTACATAGACATGGCTCCATCGCAGCTGCACCCGAACGGCCATGCATTCCTATATGGGACTTACTTACTTTTCATGGTTGTCTTCTCCAGACCTCCAACCGCCGGTGATATCAGATACATTTATATGTTCAAGAGACGGAAAGACAGTCCTTCCTTTATGTTCCTCGAGCCATACCACAAATGCCAGATCTTGACAGGGGCATGTAGTAAATTCGCCCTGTACAAACAGGAATGGTTCTATGTGCGTTGCCCTTCTGGTTTCGCTAGGAGATGGGTTGAAGGCAGTAAGTCTCTCTACAGAGTCACTATTCGTATTTAATCGGAGTCATGCTTTTCCTAACTCTTCATTTCATCTTTTCAGGTATCAACCCGCGTCCGAAAGGCCGAGGATATTATGAGGCTGTTGAAGCCATTAGAGCTCTTCCTGCTGAGGATCGAGACATCCGGACTATCATTACAAATGAATTGCTGTCGGGGTTTGGCTTGCTAGCCCCTGGTCGTCGGATCAGCCTTCCAGAAGGTGTCACCATTCCCAAACCTTCGTCCGGTAAAGGAAAAAAGCAGACCGGATCGTCGTCGCGTCGCACTCCCGATATGCACGGAGAAGGTGAGCGCATAGAAGATGATGTTCCTGAGACTCAAGGCGAGAACGTGGGTCCCGCTTGGAATCCGGCAATCGAGGTTCAAGATATTGAGACGTCATCCTCCCCTTCCAAAAGAGAAAGATGATGAAGCTGGCCCGTCCGGGACCAATGTTACTGTTCTTCACACTGCTGCTCAATCCGCCGCTCAATCGGCCGGTCGACCGACACTTGATCCATTCGAGCAGCATGTCGGTTATGACCCCGAAGACCCCGGGCTTGGTGCTCATGTGCTATCACCTATCCTGGAGGGTGAAACCCCACGTGCCACCGATAGCCAACCGGAACTTGGTAGGAAATTCTTCTTTCTCTAGAAGTTGAAAGATCCCGTCTTTTTTCGGCAGTGGCTACTCGTTCTAACGCTCATTCTTTATGTTTTTGTGCAGGTTGTTCTGACGCCGAGCAAACTCCGAGGAGCGATGACGCCAAGGAGGAGGCAAGGAAAACAAGTGATGCTGTCCACGCGGGAGTACTCCCTGGTCCCGATGCTCAGGTGATCGGGGCGCTGGATGATGATAAGCTCGACGCTTCATCTCCTGCCGAAGGGGACGATGAAATTGAAATCACCGGCGCCACTGAGCATACCTCGCGTATGAGCATGAGGGACCGTCTTGCCGAAGAGGATAAGAAAAAGGCCGAGGTCAAAGTTGAGCCTGGAATCCTGGAACTTACCGACCCGCGGAACAGACCTTTGAAAATCATCCTCCCGGGCAGGTCCAAACCGCTAGATGTTCCGTCTCCTACTCCTGACTCCGCCTCCTTAGCAAGCAAGAAGTCCAAGAAAAGGCGCGAGGGAGAGGAGTCATCGGAAAAGACGAAGGAAGACAAGAAGAAGAAATCGAAGAAATGATCGATATACTCGTTCAACGAGCTTCTTGCTTAACTCTTGTAATCGCTTTTATCTTCCGTAGCTTGTAGTTTGTATAGACAGGTCTGGATTTTGTAGGAGTGATCATGTAATCCCATTTTGAACTTATCGAATAAAGTTTAGTTTCTTTTTGTTTGAATGATTCCCTTGTCTTTCTTCGGTTTGCTGACTAATTGTAGCCATAACTCAAGTTCTTATGAGTTGCATCATCTCCCGGTCCATTCCCGTGTTGTTCAAACATTTCTGGACATGGAATACTTCTCGTCCCGCATTTCTTGAGTACTTGGACTTTTTGCTGACTCTATGCTCCGGGGACTTGGAGACTTGAAACCGTTTATACTCTAGTTCGCGCCCTGGGGACTTAGAGTACTTCGCTCCGCACTCTGGGGATTCGGAGATTTGGAATCGTTTATACTCTAGTCCGCGCTCTGGGGACTTAGAGTACTCCGCTCCACACTCTGGGGATTCGGAGAGTTGGAATCGTTTATACTCTAGTCCGCGCTCTGGGGACTTAGAGTACTCCGCTCCGCACTCTGGGGATTCGGAGTGTTGGAATCGTTTATACTCTAGTCCGCGCTCTGGGGACTTAGAGTACTCCGCTCCGCACTCTGGGGATTCGGAGAGTTGGAATCGTTTATACTCTAGTCCGCGCTCTGGGGACTTAGAATACTCCGCTCCGCACTCTGGGGATTCGGAGATTTGGAATTGTTTTATACTCTAGTCCGCGCTCTGGGGACTTAGAGTACTCCGCTCCGCACTCTGGGGATTCAGAGATTTGGAATCGTTTATACTCTAGTCCGCGCTCTGGGGACTTAGAGTACTCCGCTCCACACTCTGGGGATTCGGAGGTTTGGAATCGTTCATACTCTAGTCCGCGCTCTGGGGCTTAGAGTACTCCGCTCCACACCCTGGGGATTCGGAGGTTTGAAATCGTTTATACTCTAGTCCGTGCTCTGGGGACTTAGAGTACTCCGCTCCGCACTCTGGGGATTCGGAGAGTTGGAATCGTTTATACTATAGTCCGCGCTCTGGGGACTTAGAGTACTCCGCTCCACCCTCTGGGGATTCGGAGATTTGGAATCGTTTATACTCTAGTCCGCGCTCTGGGGACTTAGAGTACTCCTCTCCGCACTCTGGGGATTCAGAGATTTGGAATTGTTTTATACTCTAGTCCGCGCTCTGGGGACTTAGAGTACTCCGCTCCGCACTCTGGGGATTCGGAGATTTGGAATCGTTTATACTCTAGTCCGCGCTCTGGGGACTTAGAGTACTCCGCTCCACATTCTGGGGATTCGGAGGTTTGGAATCGTTCATACTCTAGTCCGCGCTCTGGGGACTTAGAGTACTCCGCTCCACACTCTAGGGATTCGGAGGTTTGAAATCGTTTATACTCTAGTCCGCGCTCTGGGGACTTAGAGTACTCCACTCCGCACTCTGGGGATTCGGAGAGTTGGAATCGTTTATACTCTAGTCCGCGCTTTGGGGACTTAGAGTACTCCACTCCACACTCTGGGGATTCAGAGATTTGGAATTGTTTTATACTCTAGTCCGCGCTCTGGGGACTTAGAGTACTCCGCTCCGCACTCTGGGGATTCAGAGATTTGGAATTGTTTTATACTCTAGTCCGTGCTCTGGGGACTTAGAGTACTCCGCTCCGCACTCTGGGGATTCGGAGATTTGGAATCGTTTATACTCTAGTCCGCGCTCTGGGGACTTAGAGTACTCCGCTCCACACTCTGGGGATTCGGAGGTTTGGAATCGTTTATACTCTAGTCCGCGCTCTAGGGACTTAAAGTACTCCGCTCCACACTCTGGGGATTCGGAGATTTGAAATTGTTTATACGAGTACGTACGTCGTACAAGACAATGTAGTTCGTCATTCAACTGTGAGATACAGAACATTAGTGATTCATGGAAAATGCGGCTTCAAGCCTTTATTAATGAAAATTAACTAAACTGCTTGATTACAACTTTAAAAAGAAACTACGTTATGACTGAACGGAAACATGCAGGAAATAACAGTGCCTGAAATAAGAAAGGAAACATGCTAAATGTAATAGTGCCACAGATGTTCACTGTTCCATGCTCGGGGGAGTGTCGTGCCATCAACGGTCGCTAGCTTGAATGTTCCTTCTCCAAGCTTCCGTTCAATGGCGTACGGACCTTCCCAGCTGGGATTCATGCGCGATGGTACCGGGAAGACTCGTTTCAGAACGAGATCACCCACATCAAAGATTCTTGGGCGGACTCTACCGTCGTAGTAATGCTTGACTCGATGTCTGTGCGCTGCCGCCCTTAATTCAGCTTCTTCACGCTTTTCGTCGATGCAGTCCAGTGATTCCAGCAAGCGGTTTTGGTTCGTCTTGGGATCATAGTATGTCACTCGGTGCGATGGAACTTCAAGTTCCACGGGTATAACGACTTCAGAGCCGTATGCCAAGGCGAATGGAGTGTGGCCGGTTGCGGACTTGTGGGTAGTTCTATACGCCCATAATGCTGTCGGGAGTTCATCTACCCACTTGCCTCCAACCTTCTCCAGACGCTTCTTCAGTATGGACTTGATTATTTTGTTAACGGCCTCGACTTGTCCGTTAGCTTTCGGGTGTGCCACGGCGGCAAACTTCTTCTCGATGCCATACTTTAAACAGAACTCTTTGAACTCTCTGCTTTCAAATTGCGTCGCATTGTCCGTAATGATGGTGCGTGGAAGGCCAAAACGGCATATAATGTTTCGTACAACGAAGTTTATGACCTTCTTAGAGGTGATTGTGGCCAAAGGTTCTGCCTCAGCCCATTTTGTGAAATAGTCGACTGCAACTATCGCATATTTCGCGCCACCTTTGGATATAGGCAAAGAGCCGATTATGTCGATTCCCCAGATCGCAAATGGCCAGGGACTAATCATCTGTGTAAGTTCCGTTGATGGAGCCCTCGGGATTTTCGCATATCTTTGACACTTGTCGCATTTTCTTGCGTAGTCCGCGGCGTCCCGGTTTACGGTGGGCCAGTAATATCCATAGCGGAGGATCTTCTTTGCTAGCGTTTGCCCCCCAGTATGGTCGCCACATTCCCCTTCGTGAACCTCTCTTAAGACCCGCTTTGTCTCATCATGAGCGATGCATCGCAATAATGGGACTGAGAATCCTTTCCGGTACATCGACCCATCCTGCATTACGTATCGCGCGGCCTTCCGAAGGACCTGCCGTCTTTCGCTTCTTTTTTATGGTAAAGCCCCGGTCGTTAGGTACAGTTTGAATGGGGTTATCCACGATTCCTTTTCGATTTCTGTCTCCAACACGAGATCGACTTTCATCCCGTCTATGCTCGGGGCATGCAAGACTTCGACGGGATACAATCCCATTTGTTGCGCATCGCCGGTACTTGCAAACTTAGCCAATAAGTCGGCTTCTTTGTTCTGTTCGCGCGGGATATGTGAAATGTCATAACGTTCAAGATTTGATAGTAGCTCTTGGACCTGAACGAGGTACAAAGCAAGCTTTCGTCCCTTTGCTTGGTAGTCCCCCCGTACTTGGTAAACCACCAACTGTGAGTCACAAAAGATTTCGACTGATTCGATTCCGAGTTCTCCGATGAGCTTCAAGCCAGCGATCAGTGCTTCATATTCGGCTTCGTTATTTGTAGCTGGGAAGTCGAGCTTCAGGGCATAACAGATTGATCGGTTTTCCGGAGTTATAAGAACTACGCCCACGCCGGAGCAGCGGTTGTTTGATGCACCGTCAGTGTATAATTTCCATCGAACGGGGGGAATGATGTCTTCGTCATCCGGCTTGATGGGTATGGTAAACTCAGCGATGAAGTCCGCTAATGCTTGCCCTTGGATGGCTCTCCGCGGTAAGTATGCGATATCGAATTGGCTCAACTCGATGTTCCATCTTAACAATCTTCCAGAAGTTTCCGGCCGTTGGAGTACTTGCCTCAGGGGTTGATCGGTATAAACGCCGATTGAATGTGCTTGAAAGTATGGGCGAAGCTTTCGTGATGCAATCACCAAGCAATAAGCCAACTTCTCGATTTTAGGGTAATTCCTCTCTGCCCCTGTTAAACGCTTGCTAACATAGTACACCGGCTTCTGGACTCGATCCTTCTCACGAACCAAAGCCGCACTTATCGCATGTGGGGATACTGCCAAGTATACATATAACATTTCATGGTCAACTGGTTTTGACAGCATTGGTAGACTCTCCAGATGCCTCACCAGATTCTGGAACGCTTCCTCACAACTAGACGTCCATTCAAAATTTCTCTTTCCTTTCTTTATTATATCGAAGAATGGGATGCACTTGTCAGTTGCCCTGGATATAAATCGACTTAGCGCAGCTACTTTTCCATTCAAGCTCTGTACTTGCTTTATGGTCCTGGGCGCTTGCACATCTCGAATAGCTTGGATGTTTTCTGGGTTGGCTTCTATTCCCCTAGCATTGACGATGAACCCCAAAAACTTCCCTGATGCAACGCCGAATGAACACTTCAGAGGGTTGATCTTCATCCCGTAAAACCTGAGTATGTCGAACATCTCAGCCAAGTCTCGAATGTGGTCGTTTGACCGTCGTGACTTCACGAGCATGTCATCCACATAGACTTCCATCGTTCTACCCAGCTGGTCCTTGAACATTCGATTCACTAAATGCTGGTAAGTTGCTCCTGCGTTCTTCAATCCAAAGGGCATCACTACGTAGCAATATAGCCCGACATTTGTAACGAAGCTGGTGTGTTCTTGGTCCGGAATATGCATCGGGATTTGGTTGTATCCTGAGTACGCGTCCATGAATGATAGCAGCTCGTGTCCTGCAGTGGAGTCGACCAACTGATCGATCCTAGGCAGCGGGAAACTGTCCTTAGGGCATGCTTTGTTCAAGTTGGAATAATCTACGCAAGTCCTCCATTTCCCATTCGCCTTTTTTACTAGCACGGGGTTGGATACCCACTCAGGGTAGAGGGCGTCGCGGACGAACCCATTTGCTTTGAGTTTGTCCACCTCCTCTCCGAGAGCGGCGGACCTCTCCGGATCCATTCCTCTCCTTTTTTGTTTAACTGGGACGTATTTCGGATCTATGTTCAACATATGACTCGTGATGGCAGGAGAAATCCCACACATATCAGAATGCGCCCAGGCGAAAACATCAAGATTCGCCCGGAGGAAGTCGCTAAGGTCTTCAGTCATCTCGGGACCAAGCTGTGATCCGATTTTTAGAATTCGCGAAGGGTCGTCACGGCTAACTGAGATGTCAATTGTTAATTCAGCCGGTGCCGCCTACTCTTCCCTGGGTTTCTCATCGTCGTCTCTCAGATCTATATCTCCGAAGATCCGAGAACTATGCCCGAGCCAGGGCTCGGGCATTACTTGTCAATTATTTGCATTAAGGATGCGGACGGAATTGTCCAACCTTTCCCTTCTCCCTCCGATGGGCTTCTCGGAGCTCAGCCACATAACAGGAACGACCAGCTGCTTGGTCGCCATGAACAATACCTACTCCTTTGTCAGTTGGGAACTTCAAAGTTAAACACCACGGGGCCAATGCTGCCCTAAACTCAGCCAGGGCCGGCCGGCCCAAGAAAACATTATATGGAGAATCCAAATCCAAAACTACGAAAGGTAGAATTCGCACCCTCCGACGCTCGCCTTGCCCCAGTTCAACTGGTAACTCAACGTACCCTACGGCGTCGGTTGCTGCGCCGTTAAAGCCGTGTATACAAGCCTTGGACGGTTTCAGGTCTTTTGTTTCTAGTTTCATTTGATCGTAAGCCTTCTTGAAGATGATGTTGACTGAACTTCCACAATCAATCAGAATTCTTTTCACATATGCTGGTCCGATCGTTGCATATATGACCATGGGGTCGATGGTCGGAGCCTCTATCTAATCAGCGTCTCTACTTCTAAACACAATATCGTCTATCATTATGCGCTGCTGCTTAGCAGGGGCCCCGTCCTCCATGTTCGAACAGCACTCAAAATCTGCATGCTTCAGGGAACTTGCATATCGCTCCATCTCTTGCCAATTCTTATCTGTGGGGTGAGGTCCGCCGATAATTGTATTTATGACTAGTCTACCTACGGTTCGAGCAGGCTCCTCGGGATGACGCGGAGCTGGTGCACGACCAGGGTTGGACGTTCCCTGTCTTCCTTCCTGAGGATCCTTCACAAATTCTTGCAATTTCTTCTGCCTGATCAAATTTTCAATAGCGTCATGTAGGTGTCTACACTCCTCCGTATTGTGCCCATAAGTCTCATGGAAGCGACAATATTTCCCGGTCCGTTTTTGTTCCTCGGTTGATTCTTTCGGACGTGGCTTTCTGTATTGAAAAGTATTGCAGGTGGATAGGTAAATGTTCTCAAGTGGCGCGTTCAGCGGAGTATACTCGCTGTAGCTTGGAATTCTCGACTTCCACTTCCCCGCTTCTTTTCTTTTCCCTTGACTCCTTCCTCCGGACTCCTTGGGTTGCCCAGGCTTGTTCTGGACATTGACCTGGACCTTTCCCGAGCTGTCTCCAGACTGCTTCACAACAATGTTGCTCTTTATTGATTCTTGGACAGGTCCTGGCGCCTTATCCCATCGTACCCACCTAGCTTCCTCTCTTCTTATGAACTGGTGTGCCTTTGAGTAGAAACGCTCTAGCGTAGCCGGAGGTTTTCCTGCCAACCAGTCTCCAAACTCAGAGTCTGGATCCACACCTCTCATTACAGCCATTAGAATTGCATGGTCGTTGGGATTACTGACTTCAGTTGCTGCAACGTGGAATCTTTGCAAATATTCCTTCAACGACTCCCCGGGATTTTGGATTACACTTGACAGAGACATCACATCCTTTGGGCGCGTAGTGTGTATCCTGAACTGCTCAATAAACTTCTTTGCCAACTCCTCGAAATTTGATACGGATCGCGGAGGAAGTCGGGTGAACCACATAGTAGCAATCCCAGATAGAGTAATCGGAAAGCACCTACACTTGGTGGCATCATTCGCTCTAGCTGAATCCATCATCCATTCGTACCTCATGACGTGTTGTCTGGGGTCAGTCCTCCCTTCATACGCAGGGATAGTAGGCATACTAAACTTCCTGGGGTATGCCGCTTGCAACACAACATCCGTGAACGGAGTATGACTTCTTGACACTCCCCAATCATCATTCGATAACCCCTGATTTTCCTTCATCAACTGCCTGATCATGGCTATCAGATCTGGTGTCTGTATGGAAGGCGGAAGGTTAGTGTCTGTTCTACGCGCCTGTCCATGCTGATGCCTCCTCTCCTGGCGGTCTGCCAATCGTGCGTCTTGAGGTTCGACATTGTTAGCATTTTGATGATCCGGGCCTCTGTCCTCCATCTGTACCCCGGTCCTGAAGTTTCCAGCTCTTGCTTGGTCACGGTCTCTAGTTGTTTGAACAGCAGCTTCTGCTCGTGCAGCGTCAGTCTTGCGGCGTCTGCGCCTGGGAGGTTCATCAGAGGAAGTTGAACTGTCAGATGAAGAGTAAGGAGCGGGATTGCCCCCAGCATTCTGTTGCTGCTTTTGAGTGAGTTGTGCCATCAGGTTGGCGTTAGCTTGCATCTGCTCTCCTAGTTGTCTCCTGCTTTCCCTGAGTTCTCTCATCAAGTCATTGAACCCTATTCTGGTGACAACTGGAGTTTGTTCTTGAGCGGCAACTCCTGCATTTGGAATTGCTGGTTGATTGCTAGGCCCTGCTTGTTGCACGCTAGCAGTCTCGTGGGCATCCGCATTATGAGAAGCTGACCTGGTACGTGGTCTTGCCATTGTAGAGTTATTGGTATGAACTCTGAGTAGAGTCAACGGATGTCCTATCAGTGAGTCGGATATTCTTTGGGGGATTTGTTCAATCCAGTAGCTTCAACGCAGATCCTTGAGGTCTGAGAATTCAATTCTCAGTGAAAGCACCAAAGTGTTAGCACCAAAATTGGTCACTAACCTCGTAGAGAAAGATTGTGTAGAGATATAAGTGATGAAAATAAATTAAACAGAGAAGACAATGCTAATCTAACAGCAGAAAGTAAGAACACCAAATTTATAGTGGTTCAGCGTAATTGCCTACGTCCACTTTGAGGTTAAACTTTATTGATCTTCTCTATAGTTGATTACAAATACAATTCGTGAATCAAATGCTTGAATGAAGTTGTTAAGTAGAGAAGATGAGTCTTGAAAATGGCAGAGTCTCCCCAGTGTTCTCTCTCCCAAAAAAGGATCCCTTTCACTGTGACCCTGCCCCTCTATTTATAGGCAAATATGGGCTGGACTTCCCAAGTGGGATGGATAGCCGAACGCTCTAGCCCCAGTACAGTGGTCGCCGTATGCCGAACCAGGTGTGTCGAACGCCCTGAGGCCGAACAGTCCTTTCTATGCCGAACGATGTGGTTGATGTTTGGGGAGTGCAGGATGTTTGTCAGGAGAAGTCAAACGCTCTTCTAGACGCCGAGTACTCTTGTTGCCGAGTACTCCTGATGCTACCGAGTACTACGCCGAGTACTCCTGTTTGCCGAACTCCAGATGCTGCCGAGTTCTCCTTGATGCCGAGTGCTCTTGTATGCCGAGCAGTCTTGAATGCCGAGCAGTATTGATGCCGAGCACTCTTGAATGCCGAGCAGTCTTGCTGCCGAGTATTGGTTGACGCCGAGTACCATGGGATGCCGAGCGTTCTTGTAGCCGAGTTCTCCTATTACCAAGTTCTAATGATGCCGAACACTCCTGGTCGCCGAGCACTACGGATGCCGAACGCTATGGATGCCGAGTCCCACTGGATGTCGTGCGCTTCGCCGAACACTCCTGGATGCCAAGTGCTTCGCCGAACACTCCTGGATGCCGGACACTCTCTGATGCCGAGTGCTACCTGATGCCGAGCACTAGTTGCCTGGTCAAATCTCCAGGAAACACAGGTTGATAATAAATCCAACTTTATATATAAACTAACATATATTAAAATGACGTATACATATATGTAAGTGACAAAGATTGCCAATATTTATAACAACATATATATTTCCATAAGCTTGACCATATGCACAACCTATTATATGTGTATGGACACACAACATGTTAATTAGCTAGCGTAAATATATATTTCTATAACCAGACAGGTTTAAATAAAACTTACATACACCTATACATTAGAAATAAAATAAATATAAGAGAAAAGTAAACTAAAAATTTGTAACATAATATACTGTAGACTCATAAATACTATAACTAATATATATATAGTACCGTGACTAACAATAGTAGACTTATATAAAATATACATTGTTTATATATGTGACGCCCCACCTCTATACTCACACTAGTCAAGGACACTACTGAGTAATGCCGTCGACTAGCGCGAAGAATAAGGCTGTTGAGGAGTGACCATCTGTGTAATTGGTTTGTGCGAGCACCGATATGTCAGATAATATAACTTACATTTCAATTCAAGAGGAAATCCGACATACCGATTCAAACTCAAAGCTACCACATAGTGGCTATGAGGCCTTCGGAAACAAATATAGAAGTAAACATAACACAAATCAGTCACAGATATTCATATCACAAAGGCGGAAATAGATATGAATATAACACATAAAAGTGTACATCAAAATAGTGGTCAAACTAGATCCACTACATCACAAAAGAATAGATACAAGTGCTAGACAAAAGAATAAGTTTACAACCAGGAGTCTCTATCTCAAATGTATACTAACGAAAACTACTATGCTGAAGTAGTTAGCCAAAAGTCAGGTGAAGGACCCTGATAAGAAGTCAAGTAGCAGCACCTGAAATACCTCGGTCTGACCCGAGTATTATTTTAGAAGAAAATAATAAACGGATCAGTCTAGCTATAAATATCATATAAACTGAGATAGGATAAGAGATATGACCAAAAACATATGATAATAATAATGCCATACTACAACAAGTATACATCAAATAACAACAAAAATCATACAATATCCCAAATCATCTCAAACACCAAAAGAATGTCATATTCTTTAAATTATTCACCAAAAACACAAATAATTGATAGAGCTCATCAATGTCTATCATCAAAATTGGTGAAACACAAATTCTAGAAATCATTAATTAGAAATCCAGAAATCACAAAGGGAGAAGACCTATCACAAACGGGAGCATGAAAACTCACCAACACGTGTATCATAAATGGGTCGTTATCCCATGGTCGCTAACCATAGTGTCGGTGCCACGATGTAGTACAGCGAACGCCCGAGGAACTAGAAACTCAAATAATCCAGAACATCGACGTAGTACAACGTTACATCCGATGAACCAAACTCAAATAATCAGGCACAACGAAGTAGTACAGCGAACGCCCAATGAACCTGAACACAAATAATCCGGAACATCGATGTAGTACATCATTACGCCCGATGAACCAAACTCAAATAATACGGAACAACGATGTAATACAGCGTTACGCCCAAAGAACCGAATTCCATGAAACCATAGGTCGCTAGCCTATAAAAATGAGACGAAGCTCCATAATTCGGGGTACTGTCCCCTACGTGGACAAAGAAACATCGCATATCGCTAGTCTAAACCATAAAATGATCATCATTGATCAATAAGAAGTGTGAATTACACTAAGCTAGTGAATAGATGAGTTTAGCTTCATGTCCCATAACCACTGGCTTAACTTAAAAATTTACGAACAAATTGTAGATTTCCACTCGAAAATTATCACAAGAGTTTCAATCGAACAAGTACAAAAATTAACTGACGAATAAACACAAGCGTTTCATACCACTTGTTTTACTAAGCCGTTTAATTAGATTTCTCATACGAGTGAGGTAAAGGTTTGTATATACTGATAGATTGGAAAATGGTTTTATAAGAAAGTTTTGTATTAGAAATAGAGTTGAAATCATCTTTGTAAAAGAGTTTGAATATTTACTACTAGTATAAAAACCTTTGTATTTTAAAGTGACAAATCACAGAAATGATTGTAGAAACAATCAATCACCAAAAATTCACATACGAAGACGTGAATTAAATCCATAGAAATCGATATCGAATCCATCAAATTGGGTATTCCCAAAAATCCCGAAAAAGAAGTTATCAAAGTCAACAAAGGTGATAACAACAAATTGGATCCACTAGAATCGATTTAAAAATTGGAAATCAACACAAAAAGGCGAGATTGGCTGAGACAGCAGATTTAGTCGACTGGACCTAGTGTTCAGTCGACTGACCCTATGTCTGGAAACTTTTGGTTTCCAGGTTCAGTCGATTGAACACAGAGGTCAGTCGACTGATGTAGGGACAGGAATTTTCTGTCCCCAAGGTTCAGTCGACTGAACTCAGTGGTCAGTCGACTGACACAGGGACAAGAATTTTCTTCCCCCCAGTTTCAGTTGACTGAACCTACATTTCAGTCGACTGAACTACAACTTGCAGTATTCTCAGCCTTGCCCTACCAAGGGCAAAAATCCAAACAAAGTGCGATCGGATGAGCAATGGGCGTTGGGGGTTTATGCCAATCGGCAACCCAGCCCTATAGGCTCTTCGATACACCACCAAAAAACATGTTCAAACATCAAAGCTAGAATTTTTAAAGATTTGACTTCAAAACACCAAAAATTGGAATATTCATAAAACCAATTCAATCCAAAGAAAATGGACAAGGAATAGATGTTAGGAATCACTACCTAACAACTATTAAAGATATAGACATAGATGTGAGTTCAAAAACTCACCTTTTTCAATCCAAACACAAATGAGAAGCTTTGAAATCAAAAGAAAGATCAACCGCACTTCAACTTCAACTCTAGAAGCTCCAATCTAAGATTACAACGAATATTTCCTAAGTTAGGTCATAGGAAATTACTGAAATTGGAGAGAGATTGAGATGGAGAAGAAGAAGTGGATGCTTACCTAAGCTTCTCTTTGATTTTGGAGCAAGAACTTGAATTTGCAAAGGAACTAGGGCTTAGGATTTTAGTTTCCAATCTCTTCCCCCATTTTTATAAAGCTTGAAGTGTTAGGAAAATAATAGAATGAATGAAGAGGAGAGGGGATGGAGTTAGGATATAATATGAGTTGGGTTAGTGGGCCGAAACCCAAACCCAAGCCCAAAGCCCTAAGTGAAAAATAGCAAAATTCACTCAACTCCAATCATATCGATGTTTATACTCAAAAAAGTTGTAAACACCATTTTGGACTCAATGGAAGTGGTCTCGAGTCCTAATTCGACTGTTTACAAAAAGTAGCTTTTCAGACTTTAATTCGATTAACGATGCTATATCTAAATAAAACATTTAAATATACGATTTTAAAATATGCGGGTTGTTACAGACTTCCCTCCTTAAAGAAATTGCGTCCTCGCAATAATTAAGAGGAAAATAAAGAGTAACAACCATAAAAGCATATCAACACAAAAGAAAATTTGAAATAAGAAGTTCACCATAAAAGAGCACAAAAGATTAAGTCCGGATGTGTTTGCTCGATGAATTCTCAAGATTCCCAATAGCAATCCTTAGGATTTGAGGACCATTGAACTTCCATAAGAAGAATATCTTTATTTCGAAAGCGTTTAACCTCCGAAGTAATGATACGAATAGAATGTTGCTCATAAGTCAAATTTGGTGAAACTTCAATTTTCTCAATAACACCGGGCTCAAGATTAGAATCGGAATCCCTAAGGCATTTCCGTAGTTGAGAGACGTGGAATACGTCATGTATAGCAAAAAAAATTGAGCCGGTAATAAAATGCGATAAGCCACATAACCAATGCGTTCGTTGATGGGAAATGGAGCAACATATCGAGGTGCTAACTTTCCCGATCGACTGAAATGCACAATACCCCTCATAGGTGAAACATAAATGAACACCAATAAAATATGGACCTAAAACCAGCTTCTCACTGGCTTCAAGCCAACATGAAGGAAATCGACACGGCCTTCCGTAGAGTGCCTCGAAAGATGCCATACCAATACTAGATTGGAAGCTATTATTGGAAGAAAATTCAACAAGAGAAATATGATCTTCCCAACTTCCACCAAAATCAAGAACACATGCACAAAGGAGATCTTCAAGAGTTTGATTCACACGCTCTATTTGTCCATCGGATTGAGGACGATAAGCGGTGCTAGAATTAAGCTTTATTCTTCAAGCTTTTGAAGACCTTACCAAAATCCACTAGTAAAATAATGGATCATGATCGCCAACAATAGAAGTAGGAACTCCATGCAATCTAACAATTTCTTTGACAAAGAGTTTAGCCAAAAGAGGTATAGTCCAATAGAGAAGGATGAGCCTCAAGGCTACACAAAACAAGAGATGAAGATAAATTAGATTCACGATCTCGAATCTCACAAGTGAATAAAGTCTCAAGATCATTCCATTTGGATATCATCATGGAAACAACCGCTTGTTGCTTTTGGCTAAGGGCATCGGCAACACGATTACCCTTTTCCGAAGTATAAAGAATATCAAGATCATAAGATGCAAGGAACTCGAGCCAACGTTGTTGACGCAAATTAAGTTTCTTTTGAGAAAATAAATACTTCAAAGATTTATGATCGGTGTAGAGAACAAATTTTCTCTCCCAAAAGATAATGACGCCAAATTCTAAGAGCGAAAACAATGGCCGCGAGCACTAGATCATGAATGGCATATCTAGTCTCGACAAGCTTTAATTGTCAAGAAGCATATGTGATAACACATTCCCTTGCAAGAGAATGACACCCAAACCAATACGTCGAGTATCAGTACAATCAATAAATTCTTGGTTCCCTTCGGGAATCACAAGAATAAAAGCATCGGAAAAGAGTTCCTTTAATCGATCCTCTTTCCCGAAAAGCTAAGATATTCAAAATTAGATTAACTTTATGTAATCATCCTTTTAGAAAAAATTACTTATTACAAGTCAATTTACTGTGTCTGACTATCTCATCATAGCGTTTAGGAGATTCCTATCGATAACGTTGATCAAGCGCATCGACCAGAATTCTTAAAGCACTCAATAGGCAAAACAACACAAAATCATCTTCTATATGATAAACAGGTCTCTTAAATTTTTTACAAATATTCTTTGCTCGTTTTAAGAACAAAATCCAATCATACTTATAAATATCTTATTAAAAGATTTGCAAATTTTAAATTGTTGTTGTCATCCATAATCAATAAATACAATGATAAACCGATCGAGATATTCGTAGAATACTCGATTCATAAGATGGATGAGATAAGGTAGAAGGTTCATCAAACCGAATGACATAATGAACCACTCACAAGAATCATAACGAGCGCGGAATGCGGTAAGTGGACTACCCTCCGCAACTCGTAGCTGATAAAAAAACGGTGGCAAGGTCAAGCTGAAAAGACCTTAGCACCACTCAATAGATTGCTTAGGTGATAATCCTAAGACAAGCTCAAATATATTTCGGAAGATTCACAAATTACTTGAATGAGAGAAATAACATCTTCCTCATCAAGTGGGTTTAAAGAATAAAAATGTTGCCACAAAATTTGGAAATCAAAATCTTTGAAAACAATAGAAATCTGCTTAACAGATTGAGAATGTCGAAGATAAATAGTCCGCTCAGGACATAGGATGTGGGCTTCATAATGATCAAGCCAATCCTTTCCCAAAAAATCAATTTCGAAGCCTAAGTAACGCATAACATGCAAATCAGCTCGAAAAGAATAATCACATAAAATAATCTCGACATTTTTATAAAGTAAACTAAGTGTTGCGGATCCACCAACCGGATTCGCAATTCTCAGTGAAATCATCAAGCCCATAATATTTAAAGAAAAAGAATCAACAAGTTCTTTTGATATAAAAGAGTGGGACACACCCGAATCAAAAGAAATCAAATAGGATAATCACAAAACAAGTTAATGTCATCAAGGGTAGAATGAGAAATACCTTGACCAAGAGAAGTGTCACAAGGAGCTTGCACAACATTCAACTCTCCCTCTCTCCTACTTTGGAGTATGGGACATGTAGATTTAAGATGGCCTAAACTTTTGCAATAACGACCAAAGAATGGTTTTGGGAACTCGTTTGCATAGTGGTCCGTAGAACCACAATTGTAGCATCGTCCACGACTAGGGGTAGGAGTCTTTGCTACCGAAGTTTCTTGCTTCCCTTTCTTGTTGGGATTGTGGCCTTTGAACTTAATAGGCCTTTTCATGTTATTGTTGAAGTTCTGTTTGGCACGCACAACTTCAACATCACTTTCTCTATCGGCCTCTTCAAGCCGAAGAGCAATATCTACAAGCTGATCGAAAGAAACTTCTAGTTTCAGAAGTAAGGGCCTTTTGAGCTTCTTGTTCAACCCATAAACAAATCTTTGATTTTTCTTCAATGGGGTATTAATATATTTGACCCCATATTTAGAGAGAGATTCAAAAGATGCGACGTAGTCGGTCATAGAAGATTCACCTTGAACAAGGTCAATAAAGTGCCGAGCTAAAGTTACTTTTTCATCTTCCGGCACAAACTTCAATTCGAACCTTTCCCGGAATTGTTCCCAAGTAAGATCCGCTTCAATAATTTCCGAAATCAAAAGCTCATACCAATCTAATGCTCTTTCTTCGAGCATGCTAGAAGCCACTTGGACTCGTAGTGAATCAATAAGATCCATGCGGTAAAAGATGCGATCGCATGATCTAAGCCAAGCTTGGATTTCTATAACACTTTCGGATCCCTTGAATGGCCTTCCACCTAAAGCGGTATAATCTCTGCACAAGCGTGTAAACCCGGATTTAGGGTGAGTAGGCGCTGGAACGGTTCCGACAGCTTGGGGATTGTTCACAAGATCTAAAAGGTGCTGAGCATACATAAATACTCCATCCTGAGGAGTAGCACTTGATTGACCGGCGCTGGGGCGGCCTGGTGTACCATTTCTCTTCTTTAAGAAAGAAAGAAGAGGAAAAAGGTTATTCACAAAATGAATATCAAACAAACTTGATTGATAAAACAAGGCATCATAAAAAGAAATATGATAGAACGGTACGAAGACTCGAATTAAATCCTATGGCACGATTCCTAAGAAAGACTTAGGACAATGATCCTTGCTAGATTATTCTACATTGTTCCGAAGTTTGGCTCTGATACCATGCTGTGACGCCCTACCTCTATACTCACACTAGCCAAGGACACTACTGAGTAATGCCGTCGACTAGCGTGAAGAATAAGGCTGTTGAGGAGCGACCATTTGTGTAATTGCTTTGTGTGAGCACCGATATGTTAGATAATATAACTTACATTTCAATTCAAGAGAAAATCTGACATACTGATTCAAACTCAAATAATACGGAACAATGACGTAATACAGCGTTATGCCCGAAGAACCGAACTCCATGAAACCTTAGGTCGCTAGCCTATAAAAATGAGACGAAGCTCCATAATTCGGGGTACAGTCCCCAACGTGGACAAAGAGACATCGCATATCGCTAGTCTAAACCATAAAATGATCATCATTGATCAATAAGAAGTGTGAATTACACTAAGCTAGTAAATAGATGAGTTTAGCTTCATGTCCCATAACCACTGGCTTAACTTAAATATTTACGAACAAATTGTAGATTTCCACTCGAAAATTGTCACAAGAGTTTCAATCGAACAAGTCCAAAAATTAACTGACGAAGTAAACGCAAGCGTTTCATACCACTTCTTTTACTAAGCCGTTTAATAGATTTCTCATACGAGTGAGGTAAAGGTTTATATATACTAATAGATTGGAAAACGGTTTTATAAGCAAGTTTTGTATTAGAAATAGAGTTGAAATCATCTTTGTAAAAGAGTTTGAATATTTACTACTAGTATAAAAACCTTTGTATTTTAAAGTGACAAATCACAGAAATGATTGTAGAAACAATCAATCACCAAAAATTCACATACGAAGACGTGAATCAGATCCATAGAAATCGATACCGAATCCATCAAATTGGGTATTCCCAAAAATCCCGAAAAAGAAGTTATCAAAGTCAACAAAGGTGATAACAACAAATTGGATCCACTAGAATCGATTTAAAAATTGGAAATCAACATAAAAAGGTGAGATTGGCTAAGACAGAAGATTCAGTCGACTGGACCCAGTGGTCAGTCGACTGACCCTATGCCTGGAAACTTTTGATTTCCAGGTTCAGTCGACTGAACACAGAGGTCGGTCGACTGGTATAGGGACAGGAATTTTCTGTCCCCCAGGTTCAGTCGACTGAACTTAGTGGTCAGTCGACTGACACGGGGACAGGAATTTTCTTCCCCCCAGTTTCAGTCGACTGAACTGACTGAACCTACAGTTCAGTCAACTGAACTGCAACTCGCAGTATTCTCAGCCTTGCCCTACCAAGGGCAAAAATCCAAACAAAGTGCGATCAGACGAGCAATGGGCACTAGCGGTTTATGCCAATCGGCAACCCAGCCCTATAGGCTCTTCGATACACCACCAAAAACATGTTCAAACATTAAAGCTAGAATTTTTAAAGATTTGACTTCAAAACACCAAATATTGGAATATTCATAAAACCAATTCAATCCAAAGCAAATGGACAAGGAATAGATGTTAGGAATCACTACCTAACAACTATCAAAGATATAGACATAGATGTGAGTTCAAAAACTCACCTTTTTCAACCCAAACACAAATGAGAAGCTTTGAAATCAAAAGAAAGATCAACCGCACTTCAACTTCAACTCTAGAAGCTCCAATCTAAGATTACAACGAATATTTCCTAAGTTAGGTCATAGGAAATTACTGAAATTGGAGAGAGATTGAGATGGAGAAGAATAAGAGGATGCTTACCTAAGCTTCTCTTTGATTTTGGAGCAAGAACTTGAATTTGCAAAGAAACTAGGGCTTAGGATTTTAGTTTCCAATCTCTTCCCCCATTTTTCTAAAGCTTGAAGTGTTAGGAAAATAATAGAACGAATGAAGAGGAGAGGGGGTGAAGTTAGGATATAAGATGAGTTGGGTTAGTGGGCTGAAACCCAAACCCAAGCCCAAAGCCCTAAGTGAAAAATAGCAAAATTCACTCAACTCCAAACATATCGATGTTTATACTCAAAAAAGTTGTAAACGCCATTTTGGACTTAATGGAAGTGGTCTCGAGTCTCAATTCAACTGTTTACAAAAAGTAGCTTTTGGACTTTAATTCGATTAACGATGCTATATTTAAATAAAACAATTAAATATACGATCGTAAAATATGCGGGTTGTTACAATATATATATATATATATATATATATATATATATAATGAACAACGATATAAAATATCTACCCAAATATGGCAGAATCACGTATGTATAGTACAACTCATATACATATTATAAGCGAGACAAGCATTTTCAAAACCAAGCATATATATAAGCAGTATACTCATATATATGTTAAATTACCATATCTACATAATACATATAAGTATTGTTTAAATCAATATCATTTCGAAATAATGTATAAAATAGCAATATCTTCTTCGAACGTAATATATGTTATTGCAAAATCTAGTTCAAACTGTTAACAAAAAAATGTACTGTGAATATATTTATACCTTTCCCAAGGAGGACAAGAAGGCTGCAACCCGCATATATATAGACATACATACATACATACATATATATATATTCACAGAGAGAATGCTACACTGGCTTGAAGCAAACAACGGAGGGGAGCAGTTCGGCATGCAATACAAGGAAGCAGGTCAGGGAGGCTGCCGGCATGCGTTTGTGGCGAGGGGATGGTTTCGATGGTCGGGATTGATGTGCGGTGGAAGGTTGCCAATCGGTGCGGTGGAAAGTTGCCAATCGGTGAGGTGACAGTTTGTGAATCAGAGCGGGAAGGGTGGATGTGTTCGGCCGAGGCTGGCTTGGTGGCGGGTTTGGTTGATGGTACACAGGCTGTTGGACGGACGTGGTTGCTTCGGACTTTTTGAGGAGGGTGCGGCCGAGCAGATGAGAGGTGGCGATGAATGGAAGGGGACGAGCGACATGGGGAAAAGAGCGTGGGTGGGAGGTTATGCGTGAGAGAGGAGATGAAGAACAGCTGAGACAAGATGAACCGATACTATAATATATATGTTTATCGTATCAAAGAAAATGAACAGAACAACAGAATATGTGAACCGAAACAAAATATTTGAAATGGTGGGATGCCAATGGTTAGAGGATATCAAAAGTTTAATAACTGATGGCTATTCATTTTATTTATTTATTTATTTTAGCCGTTTGAAAATTGAACGTTCACCGGAAGTTCAAAAGCTAAAATTTTGGAACCGATATGATTGACCGTTTACGGTTTTCCGCTGTGTACCGGACTCCAAAACACAGAATTGAATATACCGCAGAGATCAATACGACGAGACGATCAAAACGTTATACGGAGATCAGTGGTACGATCATCCAATCAAAAGTCGATATCGGTACCAAAAATGTTGCTAATCTGTCAGAAATAAGATAAACGGGGCAATAGAAGTGCAAATTGGAGAAACGAATTATGACGTCTCACTCAGAAGATGATTTACAAATTTTCTATTGAAAAATATTCAGGTTTGGAAAATATATTATTATCATCAAATTTTTCTGATTTAAAATTTGAATAAAATTATATAATAAAATAAACTTCAATATTATCACATGAAAATTTACTAGTTGCTATGTTTAATTAGACGTAATCCAAATATTAATTAATTGTTTTTATTTCAAAATTTTTTATTTAAAATTTCACAAAATTTCAATTAAATATATTAATAAAACAAATAAAATTATAAAAAATTTATGGGTCGTTACAATTCTTGGTTGTTGATCGACCACAAAATAAACTATTCTTGGTTGGTGACTGACCACAAAATGCTAGTACATATCTCTTAGTAAAATTAAGATGCTCCCCTTATCTGCACTATTGTCCGCACATTTGTTTTTAAAGTCCAAGCATTTCCATTTGATAGTGGTTGAGATCATCAATGTGATAGTCATTGGTAGTTTTTAACATGCCTTTAAATTTAATAGTCATCGGAAGTTAAAAAGAATTGTTTTGAATGATAAAATTTACTTAATGAATACTGAATAAAACCGATCAATGAAGTTAAATTGATTTAAAGGTTAAATTAAATTAATTTAAATGATTTGGAATGAAACTTATTTACGAACTTGAATCAATATTTGAATTGTTTTAAATAGAAATTGGAATTGAATTAGAAGATTTCGAAATGGTAATTTGGAAGTTTTGAAACGTAAATTATGGAAATTGATTTAGAAAGACAAATGAAAAGTTAGTTTACAAATTCTAATTGAAATTGAAATTGATTTGGTTTTGAAATTTATTAAACGACCAATCGGTGTAATAATCACGAAAGTTATTAAAGAAACCGGAATCGGTTAGGGACATACTCACTGTCTAAACCGAAAACCACTTTAATAACTACACGCGGAGTGTGATCCAGAATGAAGTGGTTGGAATGATGTATGTGATGACTGAAGAAAGAGAACGATAATGGATAGCCTTGATACTTGTGTCAAATTGGAAATGACTAAAACAGGAGCCGTGCCGGGCCAAATGGGGATTAGCTACCTCGAGCGAACACACTTCTTCGAAAACTACTCATTACTTGTTGTCGATTGGTGCACCCTTGATTTTGGGAGTGTTGTTTCGCGGTGTTGCGATCGCTGCGGCGATGCGTTCTCACCAGTCCGGATCAGGCAAACGGTAGTTTCACTACCTTGGGTATTGCCTCATGTGCCTTGTCATACTTGTATCCCTATATACGCGACCACTACGATTTGTTTTGTGTTATACCTATGGAGTACTCCCTGATAGCCCACTAGTTTACGGTGGAGTTTACAGTGCTGTATAGACTATAACGCTTATATAAAATGTGTTAAGGGGGATAATGGTAATGCCTTAACACTATTTTGATAACTTATATTACTGATAGACATTATCTACTTAGCGTACATTACTACCTAGTAGATAGTTTAACGGATCCTTAAAGGTTGGTTATTCCAAACATCCTTTAAGTTACTTGTATTTCAGTTGCTATTTCACTTGAGTTGGATTTATTAATATAAGAATGTTAATCCCGACTCGAGTGTTTTGTGTTTTGCTTTACGCTCGGGTCAGACTGAGTGTACCAGTATTCGAGACTCACCTTTGGAGTTGGAGCTTTGCTTGAAGATCCAGTCATCTATTCTGCTTTCAGTATTCGATGATTCCAGTGATGTATTCTGATTTGTATCTGATGTATCGTGTTACTCTTCCGTTGTATCTGGTTTAACTCTGATGTAACTTATATATTTATATAGTAGCTTCATGAACTACTATCTCTTTTGTTTCCGCTGCACTTATTACTCTGTGTCTGTGATCTGTGATTACTTTATATACTGTATATGTTCAGTTTTGCCAAATTTAAATTAACAATTCGGTATTTTGAATTATTCAAGTCCGACATGTGCGGATGCGAATGGTGCAAAATATCGGGTCGTTACATATACCCATTTCGTTCCAGTGAAAGTTTGACCATTTGGTCTTGGAATTAATTCCAAAACATCATTATGTTCGATTTGATTTAATTCTTCTAGCATTGCAAGAATCCAAAATTTACCGTTAGAGGCTTACTAACTTATATTTTTCATAGTATTTACTTCACCGGTTATATTTTCTACTGGACGGTATGTTAATAAATGTTGAGGAGATTTAAGATTGTTTTGAGTTTCTTGAGAAGGATTATCTACTACTGGTGAATTATTAATTATCTTTTCTTAAGAATGATTGTTTAGTGTTGGTGAATTATTGTTATGATATCTTCTTCATCATCCTTACTATCTCTAAAGTTTTTATCAAAAGATACGCGTATAGTTTCTTCTATTATTTTTGTTCTGTTATTAAAAGTTTTGTATGCTTTACTTCGTCTCGAATATCTAATAAATATTTCTTCATTGGATTTTAGATCGAATTTTTCTAATTGAACTTTGGTACTTAGGATAAAAAAATTTAAGCCAAAAATTCTAAAATAGCAAATATTTTGTTTTCTACCATTAAATAGTTTGTATGGAGTGTGTTTTGCCAAAGGTCTTATTGTGACATGATTTAGAACATAATAAGTAGTAGACACAACTTCTGCCCAAATGTTCATTGTTAATGGATACAACTTAATAATGTTCTAGCGCATTCCTACAGCGTTCTATTTTCCTTTCTATAACTTTATTTTGTTGCTAGGTTATAGGAAAAGAGAAACTGTGGCTAATTCCCTCTTTATGCAAAAATTATCAAATAGTTCATTCTCAATTCATCGGTCGCTTCTAATATTTTAAATTTTAAACTCTTTATATTTTGTATTCTTTTAACAAAGATTTTAAAAGATTCAAAAGTTTTAGTTTTATGTTTTAAAAATAATGTCTAAGTGTATCTAGAGAAATCATTTAATACAACTAAACATATTTGCTTTGATTTATAGATCGTACTTGCGTCGTACCAAAAAGATCCAAATGAAGTATCTCTAAGGGTTGTAACGCACATATTACTTTCTAGTTTAAATGAAGATTTTGATAATTTTCGTAATTGATTGGTGTTACATAAATTATTAACTTTAAAATTCATTTTCGGTAATTATTTTGTTAAACCATTTTTAGATAGTTTATTTATGGATTTAAAGTTGACGTGACAAAATCTTTTGTGCCACAGCCAAAGTTCATTGTCTTTAGCCAGTATACACACATCAAAGTTATGAATTATTTTCATATTTAAAACATGAATATTTCCATTTTTAATTCTTTCAAAAAATATATTTTTATTTTGGTCAAAAATATTACATTTATCCTTTTCAAAGGGAATACTAAAGCCTTTATCACAAAGTTGACTTATGCTTAGTAAACTGTCTTTTAAGTTCTTAACTAACAAAACATTGGTAATAAGAGGTGGATTAGTTATGTCGTCGTTGCTTAAATTGCCTTTTCCGATGACGTTTCCTTTGGAGTTATCTCCAAAGTGACGATTCCTTCATCTAAGTAGATAATATTTGATAACATTCTTTTCTTTCTGGTATGTGCTTAAAGCCATCATTGTCGAGTATCCATTTTTCCTCTTTTATTATTTGATACCTGCAGAAAATAGTAAATTGAATTGGTATGCACTTCCTACATTAGGGTCCTGAGAGCTAGGTTTTAGGAAACCATATCGAAGAGGGCTTGAAGCTCCCTTTAAAAATAAAATCAAAATTTTTATGAACACTAGATATAATTGTTTCTATATACTTATTTCGGATGAAATGATGATTATTTTTAGGGACCTATATCTTAATAGATTTATTACTTTAGCAATAGGTTTTGATTGACTTTCTATTTCCTTCTTGAAATTAGTATATAGTGAACAATGATGTTTAGGGCCAGATTTTAACTTGTTCAAGTTTTTAAAACCTAGACCACTTTTATTAAAGGAAGATTGCGAGCTTTTTATAATTTTAGATATATTTTCTCTTTCTTTATCATAATTTAAAAAGTTCATAGATAAATTTTGAAAATTATTTCTAAGCTCTTTTATTTCTATACTTAGTGAATCAATATTAGAAAAAAAGATTATAATTTCCTTTTGCTAACTTAACATTATCGTTTTTATAAATATCAATTTCACTACTTGATAGTGTTTTGAGATGCTAAGTAATCGTAGGATTCTTGTGATTTAGCTCGTTCTTCTTCTAAAATTGTCTTTTCATGTTTTGGTATAACTCTAATTCTATTCTACTTGATTTTCCTAAGGTTTCTTTATACATTCTTTTTTAATTTATCTAAACAAATTTCTACAAGATCATCAAAAGTAATATCATTTATATCATCATTTGAAGCCATGAAGCAAATATTTTCTTTTTTCGAATCGCTTTCACTTTCTGAGGATAAAGATGAGTCTGAGTGACCCATGTGACTTAGAAAGCTTGCTTCTTATTTTTGAAAAATCTTTTTTTTCATGCCATTTTTCTCCTTTTTGAGATTCAAATAGTCCTTCTTTATGTGTCCAAATTTGTCGTATTCGTAGTAGTTGAGTGATGAAGATGATGTGTTGTTGTTATTATTATCGCCAAACTTCATATTCTTCTTCATTTTTAGGAATTCTTTAAATTTTTGGCAAAAAGTGCAAAACCGTCTTCATCAACATCGACTTCTTCTTTTTCTTCTTGAAATGCAATTATTCTCCTTTCCTAAGTCTGATCCCTTTTTACCTGTAAATTCACTTCGTATGACATGAGATTTCATATTACCTCTTCAAGTTTTATGCTTGAAAGATTATTAGCTTCTTTGATAGCTAAAACTTTTTGTTCCTACTCATCCGTTAAAGAGTTAAGGATTTTTGAAACAATATCAAAATCTATAAATGTCTCACCTAGTGCTGTAAGACAGTGCTAAATATCTTGAAATCGTGAATACATGTCACTAATATTTTCATTTTTCTTCATTCTAAAATTTTGAAATTGGTTTTTCAACATTGAAAATTTACTTTATTTAAATTTCTTTTTTCCTTCATGAGCTACTTTCAAAGTATGCCAGATTGCATAAGTAGCCCTATATAATTCGTTTTTGTTCAAGGAAAAATAACATGTTCATATCTTTAGTGTTACTAGTATCATCTACCTTTTGGGTGTATGACCATTATGCATAATTAGTGGTAGGAGAAGTGTATTCCTGCTGTGTATATTCCAAGTATCATAACCATTAGCCTGCATATATATTCTCATCTAGTTGATCAATAAGTATAGTTTAATCTACTAAATAGTGGTGGTTGTGTAGTAGGTTGTCCTTCAAAAAAAGTAGAAGTAACATTTTCCATATTACTTCAATGATATTCTATATAAAAAATTATGGTTATATGAATGACTAGCTCTGATACTAAATGAAAGTTGCTATGGATCGAGTAATATGAATTATTATACTAATCTAAAACTTGTAAAACAACAGCTCAAATAAAAATAAACTAAAGTAAAGTGCACTTGAGATTTTTATATTGGTTCGAACTTGTCGTTCCACTCCAGTCATAGACTTCTTTTGAATTAACTAATAAATTCTCACTTAACCCAGAGGAATATGTATCTTACAAAATGCCTAAGTAGTCGAACATGGTTTCACTTGTTTGCAGATCTCTAATAAGACCTTGACTACAAAAGGTAGTAAGTTGTTGACTTTTTGTGTTCTAGATAAAACACTGATGAGTCGGGAAAGTACACCCTTCCTATAATCTCCTTTCATGATTATGATTTGAACATGTAGAAATTAGGAAGTATAAAGTTTTTTTTGAGTGCTTTTTGAAATCTCAAAGAATATTGAGCATGGAAAGAAAAGCTAGAAAGTTAGAAAGAGCCGATGAGATTGAAAGATCAAATTCCACTTGTATTTATAGTGCTTAAAATGCTCTGTTTGAAAGGTAATCACCATTAGAGAAGGTGTAACCTTTGGAGAAGAAGATAATTCTCCAGATTTGAATTTTTGTGAAGAGACACTTCTCTTTGTACAGATCAGATGGTTGAAATTCAAATTTAGATGGCTAAAATTTGATAGTGTAAAATAGAAACAAAACAGTTTAAAAATAAGTTAATTCAGAAGGTTGAACTTTATAATTAGACTGTCGAATTTTAATTCAGACTCTAAAATAAAAATCTAGACAGCTAAATTATCTTAATATTGTTCTATCATATTTCTCTAATTCAGACATCTGATTGAGTAGTGTTTTTTTGTTTAGATGAGATGGAATTTGGGCTAAGTACACTAGCTTGCTCCTAAGTTAGCTTACATTTTGCTAAATCTTCATTCCATCTCCATTTAATGTTTCATTTTTATTTCTCTTCTCTAATTACTTTTCTAATTATCTCATAATACCCTAACCCTAAATCCCTCAATCCAAGCCCAAATAAATTCCAATAAATCCTAACAAAAAACCATAAATTCTCTTACCCAATTCCTTACATGACCCATTAAGGAATAACCTTGAATCAGAGTTTGGAGCTCCAACCAATATTTCAAGAGAGCTTAGAAGTGGGTTTTGGTGATTAAAGCTAGTTCTTGTGAAAGAGAATGTGAGTAGGACGATTCTCTAACCATATTTACTTGTTAATCATCATTATTTTTGTTTATTGATGATTTGGAATAATGTGAAGTGGTTTGGAGAATGTTTGGGTTGAATTTGGCTTATGTTCATGTTGTAAACATCAATATATTAACTTATTATTTGTTTAAGACCTTAATTACTAGTTTTAGAAAAGTTAACCAGCATAGAAATGGGTTTTGTTTAATTGAATGATTGTATGTGATGTTGAGATGGACTGGAGGCTAATTAGAGGACTTGATTATTTCTGTATCATTAATTAGTGATAATTGAACTATTCAAATTGATTTTAGAAAATGTTAGTAAGCCAATTTAGTGAGTGTTGAACTCTATACTTATTATTAAAGTGATTAGAGATTTGATAAAGATTGATTAGTACTTATAAATATTGTTTATGTAATGGGATAAATTTGTAGGTAAAAGATGTATTTTATAAAATGGTATGACATTTTATAAAATAGTATAAATGAATTTACTTAACATTGATAAAATGGTAACATGATTTTATAAATGAAGTATATATTTTATAAAATGGAAATGAGATTTTATAAATTAGTAATATGACGTGTACTTAATTTTAATGTGGTAGTCGTGTACTTAAAAGCTTAAAAATGGTTAATAATCGCATGTGGTATTTTATAAAATGATGACAAGATTTTATAAAATAGTATATTGAGATATTAGACTTTCAATAAAAATGATTTAGTAAATAAAACTGAGATTTGATTGAGTAAGAATTGAATCACTTGTTGAAATATACATACACGAATATGTGTAAGTGTATGTATAAGTATACCTGAAGATATAGCTATTATAATAGTTTGTATGTTATAAATGAAATTGTTATGTATGTTTAATTGAATATATGTGAGTATTTATTTGAAAATATATGTGTGTATGTGTGTGTAAATGTGTACAAATGAGTGTATTGACACATATAGGCATCACATGAGGCAAGATGGTCGGTTGAGTACATTTTGGCATGATAAGAGGAAACTGAGTCGCTTGAGTCTCCCGTTGCACTCTACACGTGCAAAGAGTGGATATTATATTACAATCAATTTTTGAACGCATAAGAAACCACTTCCAAAATGTAAACTAATGAACTACGTATAAGGTCTGATGGGTGAAGGCTAGCTTAGGAAGCAAGGCGACTCATCGGATGTAGCAACAAAGGAAATAACACACAAAAAGGTGGATGGTGGGGCTTGATAACTTGCTGCCCAAGCTTTACTTCCCGATTGCTGTCCCCATTGGTCCATAGTGGGAGCTGATGGGTCCACGAATGGGGACCTGTCAAAAGCGATAAAGCTTGGGCAAGGGGTATTTTTGAGGGATTTCTCCACCTGTTTGGACGTAGTTCGACATGAGGCTTAACATGATTTCGAGGAAACTTCAGGCTCGGAAAAGTGGAATGTAATGCAAGGCTTGGGTTTTGGAGGCAAACATAAGAGGCGCATAAGTGGTTGACAACGATCACTAAGACATTCGGGCAAGTGATCCAGAATGCTATCGAGGCAAGGAGCGCAAGGCATGGACTATACTTACAAGGGAATAGTAGGAGATCAAGATGGTGATCAAGGACAAAATCAAATATGAGATCGGGACAGTGATAGGTTTTATGGTCATGTACGATATGTGTATACAACTAGGAGGGGCGCATTAAGGCGAAGAGTCGGTTCTAGACTCAAGCAGATGAGCGAGCACATAACAACAACGATTGGTACAAGATTGGCAAACATGGAGAAAGATTGTTAGAATAGATTTCATGGTTAAAAGCACTATGTGCTTGATTTAGCTATTAGGGTCAAAGCAAGTGCACGGTGAGGGAATCAAAGAGTAGGGGACTAGATTCAGGTTGTAGTGCAGCTCTAGTGTTACGTATCCATTTAGATTTTATTTTATGATTCATACCATGCCTTCGGGAAGGTCTAGAGCAGGGCTTAAGCGATACTTGTACCTACTAGAAGTAGCGTAGATATAGATGCTAGGGAGCACTACAGTGGTTGGGGGTTTTTTGTTATCAAGAGAGCGATCTAGATTTGTATGGGAACACCTGTATAGACAAGAGGTGGTACGTGGATGCTCGGTTTTGTTTGAAAACTCTCAGGGGTAAGAATACACACAGACACATATACATATAAACCCAAGATTATGTAAGGTGTAGTTACTCCATTCATATTTCATTCGGTATGGAACAACGGTAGATATTCTCTATTTAATACATCATTATGTTGTGTATGTGCTATACTAGTTGATTGACAGTATTTGGACCCTTTTATATTATGTTGTGTGTAGCATTATATTCTCTATTTAATAAATCATTATGTTGTGTGTAGCATGATAGCCTTATATTATGACCCTTTTATTATCCTTGCATTTGTATATTGTATAATATATTGTTGCATTGTAGTCACATTATATTGTAATTTCGAGTCTTTGATTAAAGAAGGATAGTAGGTTATGGCATGATTCCCTATTTTGGAGATGGATTTACTTTATTAGTTTTGGGCAGTTCGGACCCTGAGCCATGTTTGTGGAGAGGGCCAACTGTGGTTTAGTTGTTTTCTATTTATTATTATATAGCTTTGATATACAGTATTTGGAGATAGTTTCCCTTACACCGGGCTTTAAGTCTGACCCGTGTTTTGTCTTTGATTGTTTATGTAATGCTAACTCTTAGTTACTCGATTTAGTAGTTTAGGAGTCAACTGCTTTTGTGGATACACAATTAGAGTGCATAGCTAGATCATTTTGGAGGCATGATATCAATATTTTGGATATGTATACTTGATTTTTTAGTAGTACGTGGTAGACATATTATTTTCTATATGAGACTTATTGTATCTAACATTACTTAGAACTCTATTATTGGGAGTTGGTGTATTCTGACTTTCTGTATTGATATTTATTTATCATTTGCTTCCGCTAGTGCAGCCTCTTAAATATGTTTATCATGTTTTATTCATGTATATTCAATATTTTATATGTTATTTGTAATGACCCAGGTTTTCCATCGTTTGATTTTGAATATTCAAATGGTTTTAAATATTGGATTTGGAATATAAATTGATTTTTGAATATGAAGATTTTGGTTGAAATTATAGAATGAATTTAAATTTCAAATATAACGATTTATCGTAATACGGAAATGGTGAATAATTGAAATTTGAGATGAATATGAATCAAAACTGAAATGACCCTCCTATTTCTACCTTAATTTCATAAGGATTTTTTTTCCATCAGAGGGAATTTAAATCAAATAGAAATCAGAATACCATACAAGCTATTGACATAGCCACTTATTTCTTTTCTAAATAGGCAAATTAGGCAAAATCAGCAGTTCAGACGTCTAAATTCTTATGACAGACGTCTAAATTTAATCTCAGACGTCTAAATTATTATGACAGACGGCTCAGAGATCTAAAATTGAAACAGAGAGTAAAAAACATTTTGAACTAAATTCAGACATCTAAATTTTTTGTGACAGACGTCTAAATTTAATCTCAGACGTCTAAATTATTATGACAGACGGTTCAGAGATCTAAAATTGAAACAGAGAGTAAAAAACATTTTGAACTAAATTCAGACATCTAAATTTTTTGTGACAGACGTCTAAATTCTTATGACTGACGTCTAAATTTAATCTCAAACGTCTAAATTTGATCTCTATGTACATGCATATGCACATTTAATTTATATGTGTCTGGATGTCCGCCTATATTCATTTGCACTTTTAAGTTTGATTTAAACTTCCTTTGAATTATCAGAGTCATTTTTCTTTCAAACAATTCAACCAGGATTCAAAACTCATTACCAATATAAATATATCAGTGTATCCCTAATAATATACACATACATATGAAGCTGTACGTGTTTCTCTTGTTTAAATTCAGAGTATATATTTTTTGTTAAACAAGAGTATTCTGTTTGATTTGGATTCTAGCAATTCTGACTAAAGTTAATTACTATATACTTTGAATATTTGTAACAAGTCAGTAAATCCTATGCATATTTAATTTATATGAACTTGCTCATTCTAATTGATAGTTTTTAATATCAATTTACCATGACAGTTAAATCTCAAGATTCTTGAGATTTTTATTTCAGATCATGGATCAAAGGTATTGATATTTGGCTAAGGCCAGAAATGATATATTCACTTATCATTTTCCACTTATGTATTTTTCTAAAAACTTTCTTATTTAAGATTCAATCTATGTGACTTGTTTACCTTAATCTTAGCCCACATGGCACCTAGTGAGTTGTGTATTTGCATAAGATTTGCTATGTCAAGAATTTGAACTTAAAAATATTCATAAGAATAATTCCAGGTTTTCATAGCTAACACTTGAGAAGGTTTTACTTGTTTATGTTCCAGTCAATACTTCAAAAAAGATCAAACCTTAACATACAACAATCTTGTCAGAACAACTAATTTAAATCTAACACTTTACAGAACATAAGAGCAACTTGATCACTAACCAGAGAATATTCATTACATGACTGGAAATCTTAGAAACATAATTTTTCCTGAATACATGCAGATATAATCATTTTAAGCTCTTATTGAAACTAGCTAGCATGTTCATTCACTCCTCCACAATAGCCATAACTTCATTTTCTACTTAGTGCCTGCATTCCCTGAAAGAGCATGAGTGGCTGCCTCATTTTAAAATGAGACACCCCCATATGCCATGAGCAACAAGGGTCAGATCTAAGATCTGGTATGAGCAACATCAAAATATTCAAAACATTAAGCTCTGGGTGATGAGCCTTAATACTTATTTTGTATGCATGTAATTTCTTTAATCCATTGCTTTATTACGTTACATACACTTTGATACAAGAATGATATCTTTATCTATCATCTATTCACACAAATTTATTTATTCAATCATGAATATCAATCTACAGTGTGTATATTCAATGGAATAACCAGTGTTCCATTCCAACCAACCTAGGAAATACTCATCTTCCTATTTCTTCATCTACAGGTTGTTTTCATTAATTTAAATCTCTAGCCTCATCTGCTAGTAAGGAATCACAGGGACACATTGCAATGAACTAATTCACATCATTGCACAAAGATCTCAGGGCTTAAACAAACCATGTGCCAACTTGCATACTTCAAATATGACAAGCATTCCAGCAGCCTTCTTGGCTCATAACCCTAGTATATTTACTAGTAGTGTTGGTTAAAGTCCTAGCATCAGATAGCTAAATGGACATGTCACAGTGTAAAAAAAACACCTCCCTATATCTTGCAAGTAAACTGTTCAAAAACAAACAGATAATCATTTCATAAATATTGCTATAAGATGTCTTAACTTCAAATCATACAAAAGAACAACTACAACTGAGTGTGGAGCCATGGCATGCTATGTTATTATGATTTACAAGTAACTGTGGTTGAACTAGATTCAAGATCTAGCTGAATCACAATTTTTATCTTGTGAATTTTGTTATTTCATGAGGGAATCAGCACACAGAAATTTCTATTGCATCCCTTACACTTTCTTTTCTTAAGCCTCAGCACTTATATAAAATATAATGCAGCTCATAATATATTTTCTTTTTTTTTAAAGAATAATTCCCTGCCATAGATCCCCATCAGTTGTGAGTATTCCTTCCTTGATTTTAAGGTATTGTTGCCTTAGTTTTTTTTCAAAATGTAGTAAATAGTAGTATGCACATCCATAGCAACCATTCTAACAGATCAAAGGAATTCATCCAAAGAGCATCCATAATAAACATTATATCAGCTCAAAAAAAATCCATTCAACACCATTAATATAACAGTGATTAACAAAAATCAGAACATATCAATAGCAACATAAAAACTTGGCTGCCTCATATCAGGTCTTAATGCCATGAATCTAGTGAGATTACTCACCTGAATATTTCTTCTTATTAGTCCAGAAAATCCCTGAGTATATTTTCTCTTCCTTTAAAATGTTTTCTTCTTTTCCTATTATAAGTAGCTCGGGTAAAACAATTTCTCTGGCCATAACTACTTATTTATAAGCATATTTTTACTAGGGTTTTTCTCAAGACAAAATTCCATTTCTGTCCTGGCTGGCATCATGCATTGTTTGCATTTTCTCATTTTTATCCCTAATTACCCCCGGCCATATTAACCAATTAAAGGCTGCATTTTCTTTTCTTTACGTTTTCAGAAAATGGCCACTTACTCAAGTCATGTTAAAAGTGTGTGACTATATTTATTCATTTGCTTATTTTTGAAAATCCCCCTTCTTTCTATTTCTGCCTATACATAACATACATACCTGTTTAATGTTTCATACCTATTTAATGTTACTCTTTTGCTTAGCTTTGACATTTTCTGCTCACAGAATATACATGTGTAAAAATATTTATTTATTTAATCTCTCCTTGTTTCTTAGAAAATACATTTAAGCATATACTTCATTTTTAACTTATGCTTAAATTACAATCCAATGCTTTAGATAAGGAATTTACTTTCTTATATATATATATTTTTTAGAAATTTTAAATCTCTTCCTTGTGCTATTTCCAGTGTACATGTGCACACATATCTCTGCACATTATTTAATTTAAAATTCCATCAATATTTGATCCAAATATTTTTAAACTGAATCATTTTATTAAAAATCATTTTCCTCAAAATTTTGGGGCATTACAAAAACAATTTCTAATGTTGATATAAATTCTATTTGAATTGAGTTTGTAAGTTTTTAGAACTGAAATTTCAAGTGATTTCATCAATTTTTGAAATCGCCGATTTAATCGACGCATAAAAATAGTGATCCGGGGCACAATCTCGGAATTTGATGAAACTAGTTCCATTGGATCTGTAATAGTGTATTATTATCGGATTACAAATTTCCCAGCGTTTGGAGTTACCGTTTGGTCGTACGAGATAGAAATGCATTGAAATTATTATTGAAGATTTAATATAATAATTGGGTTCAAAAAGCTATCTTCTCCATACGATCGAATTGAGCTCAAAACGAGTTCCATTGCATTCGAAATAGGGGTATAACATTATGAACTCCAGGCAACACGCCTCGATAGGAGTTCAGGATTTTGATTTACAGGAACGAGATATTTTGAAAATTAAATAATATTATACAATTTTAAAGTCAAACCCTATATACCCTAAACTCATACATGGGCCGCCCAATGTCTGAATCGCGTCGCTCCCACTAGTTTAAAATTGTGTATCTCTGCTCTTCTTCTTCTTTATTTTAAAAATGGAATTGATTTGAAAGAAGAAGAAAAAAAGGGGAGATTGGCGCGAGCGGCTATGGGGGATGGAGCGGCAAAGGTGATGGGGCGGTAGCCATCAGTGGGCGGCGTATAAGGGAAGGCGCGACGGTGGAGATGGGTCTAGATGGCCCGCGGTGAAGGCAGGGTGGAAGGCGTTCGTGCGCACGATGACGACTGAAGGTGGCGCGTGGTGGGGGGAGGGGAGGAGCCGTCGGCGGCGGTGCTTGGGCAGCGGTGGCATCGTCGTGCAAGGAGGCGCACGCGATTCAGATTAAAAAAATTGTCGCAATGCCTGCAAATGATGAAGGGGGGTTAGTTTTCGTTAATTACGGTAATTAACTATTAATGATGTATATTTAAGAAATTAATAATATTATATAATTCATGTATCTTATAGACGCACTATTTAATTCATACGAGGTCCAAAATGAATGAAACAAGCGGCAACAGATTCGTATCAACGAGTGTTATGCAACAAATTGATTTGGGGATTTTTGGAGTCAACTGGGATTTTAGATTAAATTGAATTTAAAATTAAGACGGTTTGCAAATTAAAAATCAAGGTGAGTAAATCTCACTCATTTTGGATTACTGGATTTAACTTATAATAATTAAAATTAATTATTGGATGATTGGTTGAATTGATATATTATTATCAGTTGAATATTATTATATATATATATAGTAGTATATATTAGTATTTGGATATATTTCCCACCGATTGGAGCGGATGAGACACTATGTGCCCTGCATAATAGCGAATGATCCTATATTACCACGATATTCCACCTCGAAGCGGGATTGGTATTTATGTTACATAACATCTGTGGTTACAGGGAAACATGTTGGAGGGATCCAACTGGATTCCTCAAAAATATACTGATTGTTTCATATATAGCGATATATGATGTGATTGAATAATTTGTTATGGATTGTTGCGTGATTTGATATATTGGATGCTATTGTAGCATTGGCCCCAATTTTGGTATTTTAAATACCATAAATAATATTTTTGAATCCTAAAAAGAAATTCAAAGGTGATTTTTGGAAATAAAAATATTTATATGGAAATTGGAATATTGAATAAGGAATGGTTTGGATTAAATAAAAGATTTGATTTTGGAAATATACTTAACTATTTTGTAAGGAGTTTTCAAAAATAAATATATTTTAGAAATTTATATATATGCAAGGAAATTGAAACAAGGGATTTTAATAATATTTCTTAAATTATAATTAGAAGTTGAAATCGAGTTTGTAAACGAATTTGGAATATAATTGGGTTTACTGAAAAGAGATTTCCAAACAAATTTCAAATAGAAATTGAATTAAATGGGCTTTTGAAATATGGATCTGTTATTAATAGATAAAACAAGAATGAGTTATGAATTTATAATCGATATTTACAAACAAAGTGAAATAGTTATAAATGGATAAAATTTGGGAGGATATGTCGCAGGATGGATTTAAAACAAGATATGGGAATTTGGTTTAGGAAAAATAGATGATTCTGTTTTTGGAAATTGGGAATGGTTATGGAATTTGAATTGCAAATCGAAGTGTATAAATCTAGAGTGATTATAAATTGAAATCGATTATATCGGAATTTTAAAAATAGATTCTTGGAATCAAGAAGTAAAATTTGTTTAAAAAGAGATTACTTATTAAACAGTGTTGTTTAAAACCGTTATTTGTATTTAAAATATTTTGGAAAAGTTAACTACTCGAATAGATTTAATTTATTATAAATAACCCTTGTAAGTCAATAAATATTATTTATAATGAATTGGGAATCGGTTTCCATTGTTTATTTGGGAAGTGTTTTGATCTTTTAAGTAATTACTTAAACGCCTTTTTGGAAAATAATTATTTCCTTAAAATACTTATTATTCTTTTATATATAGAATTCAAAAGTAGGTGATTGAATTTTATTTGTAAATACTCTCGAGATTTGTGACCAGATATTATTGAACAAATGTGATTTTATAAGAGAAGTCTTATAATGGAATTTTGGAAACTTAAGGAAAATTTCCAAAATGTAAGAAACAATAACTTCGAGAATGAATCTGAATTCATAAAGAAGTTATAATGGTTAGACGAGATTACAGGTAAGTATAATCGATTTTGGAAATTGTAAAAGAAATTAATATAAATTCCGAAGATTTTTAAAATAAGTTATGAAATATTTCCTAAGTTTGATATTAAAATGATCTTGTTATAAAAAATTTCCTAAGTATTGAAAGGAGGATTTAGAAATATTTAAGAGTGAAATGACTGTAACAACCCGAGATTTTGTAAAAGTTAGTTATCATCGTTAGACGATTAAAATTGCTAACAGATTGATATTGGAATTTTAATCGAATTGAAATTCTTTTAAAATTGGAGAATGATATGTGGACTTTATAAAAATTAGTATTGGGCCACATTTTTATTTGTATATTTTTGCCATGATAATTATCTAAGGCAACAGAATTTCCCCTCAATTCATTTTCGTTCAAAACCCTAATCTAAACGAAAGAAAAGAAAAATGGCAGCCTCGTTTATTATCGTTCGTCTCCAAAAATTAGGGCTTCTGCCGATTTCATTCGATCGACTTCGTGATGCCACAGCTTCGATTCCGATTCTTCGATCTTTGCTTTCGGCCGCAGTTTGGAATTGAGTTCATCTTTGCTTCAAGAAAAAGGTGAGTACTATACTCGCATCTAATTCAAATTTGAATTATTTCTGGGTTGATTAAATTTGTGACTTTCGTTGTTGAATTCGTGGGTTGCCTATGATGTTTCTGTTTATTTAGGGTTCGAAACCCTTTATTTTCGTCGTATATATTTTATGACTTCATCTGATAATTCTTTGGCTTGCCGTTCGATTATTTTCGAATGCCTGTGATTTTCCCTGATTTGTTCATATGCGTATATATGATGATTACTTGGTTTCCACAGCATTGATTTTGAACTTGTTTGTCACCGTGATTACCACGGCTTTGATTTTGATTTCTTGGTCATTACGTTTCTGACTTTGATTTGAAACAAGGCTTCGATGTTGATTTTTTGTGCTCGACTTCGAAAAACAATTGCTATGTGAATTTCCTTTTTGTGAACTTTCTTTTTGTCGAACTCTTCTTTGATGACCCACGGCTTTGAATGTGTTATTGGGTATCTGTTACTTCGGCTTTGACCTTGTTTGACAGTGTTTACTTCCTTCGTGCTTGGCTCTGGCCATTTATGTTATCCCTGTAGCATACTCGTCTGGTTCCATTGTTTTGATCTATGCTTTCTTCGAACATGTGTTGTTGCTTGGTCGACTTATATCTATATATATGCATACTTTGATCATAGTATTCAGGTTACCTTTGCACCTGTACATATTTTCATATTTGTTCATCATGGTTGTAGCATTTCCATGAGTCACTTGTATCAGTTCTTGGCCATTTGTGTCATAGCTGCTGTTCTTGACTTGAGTTGTCTTGTTGGACATGCTTTCATGTATTCATTGTGCCTGGTCGAGTTCATTGTTGCCAGTTTCCATTTGTAGTGTACTTGTCTTATTGTTCATTATGAAGCTAGATCATTTGAACTTCATGTGCACTGGTCAGGTTGCATTCCATTATTGTCATTTTCTGATTAGACTTGGTTCTTCACTCCATGGCACTGGTATCACTTGATCTTGTTAGTGAGATGCATTTATGAACACTATCGAGTCTTGTTGCATTTGCATTGTACCATGTTGTAGCTTCGAGTACTGGCTTCACTGTGCATATATATGTGTGTTGTACATATTGATCTTGGTTCAGTTTAACCTTCTGATCTGGTGCCTGCAGTGTTACAGTCTTTGACCTGTTTCATGTATCACTGTGTTGGATATATAGATGTACTCTTGTACACTTCATATGCTCATGTATCGACATTTATTTTATTTGCACTTCCATGTTGGTGGACTGATTCACGTTTGGACTTCATGTAGTCTGATATGTGCATATTGAAGTCTGTTTCAATTGTGAGTTTGAGTATTTGTGTTGTCTTGAATTTATGTGGTCTTCACATATATGTAGCCTGCACTTGCATTGCCTCTGACCTTTTGGCATACGGTCTTCATTTACTTTGAGACAGTTTTAGTTGCAAGTGCAATTGCATTTGCAGTTTTGCTTTTGTTTGATTTGAGGACTTTTGGGTTCGACTCTGTTTTGATGGCTTGGTTCGAACTATTTTTGGCATTTGCTTATGCTAAGTGCTGTTTCATTGGCGTAGATATGTATGTATATTCATACATATGCATACATGCACCCTTGTTGATTTCGATTATCCTATGTGCATTTATTTGGGCTTGTCTGTTCTGGAATTTGCCAAGTGCATACTTGTTTGCTTTTATTTGCAGTTGTGTTGAGTCATGTTAGCGTGACTTGACCTTTGCAGTTTCGATATATTGTTGGCATTTGGTGTTGTGATGATTTCATATGCTGTTGTGGCGAGGCAGTGCACGCATGCGTGTACTGCAGCCATACAGTATTGATTTTTGAGATATTTCAATTACTTGAATTGTTTTATGTGTTCAATTCAATATTTGGAAATTGTATTCTGATTTGGTTTGATTTGATCATTTTGCGATTTTCTAATTATCTATTTGATAATTAGATTCTGAGTTTCTAATTATTTATTTAATAATTAGATTTTGTTGTTAATTGCTGTTTAGGCAATTCTAGGGTTTTCATATTATCTTCATTGATAATCTTTTTATTTATCCTTGTTGATGATTTGGAATTGCTGATTTGTTGTTTAACACTATTTAGTGTTATATCTGTCGTTATCCGATTCTCTTATCAAGGGGTTGGACATACGAGATTTCTGTGACTGTCGTCTATTTGATATTTTATTATTATTGCTTTTGTGCATTAATAACTGAGTTTGAATTAGACTGACCCGTGTATTATTTTCTTTTGAATTTAATACTCGGGTCGGACCGAGTTATTACAGGTTGTAGATATCCTGCTTTGGGTTGCTGCTTGAGCTATGAAATCTTTTCATATCTTTTGAAGTAGTCTTCGTCATTTTGTAGTAGTCGTGTCATTGTATAGGATGATATGTATTCATGTATATTATTGTCAATAATGTACTTGTATATATAACTTCCAGAGTCGACAGTTGCAGTTGTATCATATGTATTGTGTCAAATGTATTGTAACTGACATCAGTTTTTTATATATATATATATATATATGAGACTTTTGTTATCTATGTTCCGCATTTTTAGTATCTGTGTTATTATTATATATATTGTCCTAAACTATTATGAACCATCGTAGTTCGTTTTATACTGGAATTGGGTATGTCGATGGGAGTAAATAAATAAGAGATGAAAAATAAAAATATATACCACTCCTATCGAGGTAACCAATACTAGTGTAAGGCCCAACTACGGATGGCCGCTCCTATCCAGCCTTATTCTTCGTAATAACAGACAGTATTTCTTTTAATACTCTTTGTTATTGTGATCATATAGGTGGGGCGTTACAGTTGGTATCAGAGCTTGGGGTTTATGGACATAATATAAAACATAACTTGAATGGAACATGTGTTACAACTATTTGTCGATGTTTTTAGTTGTGCTTTGAGTCAAAACTAAAGTTTTGAAATTATGATGAAATTTTTAAATATCTTTATTTAAAAATAAAAGTGAAACTATGTTTTGATGATTAAATAATTTGTGTTCTGTTATCAGAGTGCGCAGCGGAAACAGTGAGACTGTCTTTGCTGAATACAACTGATAATATTTTTGATTTAAAATCAAAATATGAAATTGAAATAAATTTCATTTGTTGTTTACATAGCTAGGTTTATTTTGTTTCTTTGAAAATTTCGAAACCGATTTGAAGATTTGAAGCGATTGCAGTTATGTGATTTTGTTGAGATTTTTGCTGTTTTGAATTATCTTCATTGAAGATACATTCGAATGATTTCTTTGTTCATTTTGTAGAGTACATGCAGATTTGAGTTGCATGTTACTGCATTAATTTAACGTTGAACCGGTGTTTGGTTTAAACGTATTTTGTTGCCGTTATTTTTATAACGGGATTTCTACATCGGTGCTAAATTTTTGAAGCATGGTGTTTTGTGACATTTTTGATGAATGAAAATTCACTGGTGTTATATTTTGATGCGAATTATTTTGATGAGATTTTGACGTTTAAAAATTACTGTCGCTTTGACTTCAGCAACCGTCAATTTTAAAAGTGGATTTTCAAGCGGTTATCCCACAATGCTGATTTTGTGATCCGTTTTACGGTATTTTGAGAAGTACAATTTCCTCATCGAAATTGTTACAGGTGTTACTTTTTAATCACGTGTTCTGAAAATTATTTTAAAATTTTTACAGTTTGCGCTTTCAAAAGAATGAGGAAGCGATTTAAACGCTTCAGCAAAATTGAGGACTATGAACCCTCACTTTTACGGTTTCGCTTAATTCCGGACTTGTCCGTTTGAGAACGTAAAATGTTATTTATTTAAAATTCAAAATTTTTACAGTTTGCGCTTTCAAAAGAATGAAAAAGCGACTTAAACGATTCAGCAAAATCAAGGACTATGAACCCTTTCTTTTACTGATTCGCTTAATTCCGGACTTGTCCGTTTGAGAATGTAAAATGTATTTTTACAAAATACACAATTTTGCACTTTCAAGGAAACGATGAAGAGAATCAAACGATTTAGTAAAACACGTGGTATGGGACATGTGCGTTTGCTATTTCGGTTAATTCCGGACTCGTTAATTGAAACATCTGCTATTTGATGATTTTGTGTGCTTTCGAGCCACTATGTTGGACCTTCGTGTCATTTGTTGGACCTTCGGGTCATTTGTTGGGCTTTCGGGCCACTCTGAGGACCTTCGGGTCAAATACCAGTACTAGACCTTCGGGTCACTCTGCGGACCTTCGGGTCATTTGTTGGGCGCCAAAATTATGTTGAGTACTTGGTAGGCTTCGGCCATTTGTTGATGCACGTGCGACATAGCTAAAAACTCGCCATCTGATGGGATCGATCCAACCTTTTATGTTGATTTTCTAGAGTATCTTAATTGATTTCTAGATATTTGTTGTTTCCAATTATCTGCAGGTAATTGGATATTTGTTGTTTCTGATTATCGTTTTGATAATCGGATATTTGTTGTTTCTGATTATCGTTTTGATAATCGGATATTTGTTGTTTCTGATTATCGTTTTTGATAATCGGATATTTGTTGTTTCTGATTATCGTTTTTGATAATCAGATATTTGATGTTTCTGATTATCGTTTTTGATAATCGGATATGTGTTGTTTCTGATTATCGTTTTTGATAATCGGATATTTGTTGTTTCTGATTATCGATTTTGATAATCGGCTATTTGTTGTTTCTGATTATCGTTTTTGATAATCGGATATTTGTTGTTTCTGATTATCGTTTTTGATAATTAGATATTTGTTGATTTGAGATTTTTGATTATCGTTTTTGATAATCGGATATTTGTTGTTTCTGATTATCGTTTTTGATAATAGGATATTTGATGTTTCTGATTATCGTTTTTGATAATCGGATATTTGTTGTTTCTGATTATCGTTTTTGATAATTAGGTATTTGTTGATTTGATATTTTTGATTATCGTTTTTGATAATTAGATATTTGTTGATTTGTGATTTCTGATTATCGTTTTTGATAATTAGATATTTTTTGATTTGAGATTTCTGATTATCGTTTTTGATAATTAGATATTTGTTGATTTGAGATTTCTGATTATCGTTTTTGAAAATTAGATATTTGTTGATTTGTGATTTCTGATTATCGTTTTTGATAATTAGATATTTGTTGATTTGTGATTTCTGATTATCGTTTTTGATAATTAGATATTTGTTGATTTGTGATTTCTGATTATCGTTTTTGATAATTAGATATTTGTTGATTTGAGATTTCTGATTATCGTTTTTGATAATTAGATATTTGTTGATTTGTGATTTCTGATTATCGTTTTTGATAATTAGATATTTGTTGATTTGAGATTTCTGATTATCGTTTTTGATAATTAGATATTTGTTGATTTGAGATTTCTGATTATCGTTTTTGATAATTAGATATTTGTTGATTTGAGATTTCTGATTATCGTTTTTGATAATTAGATATTTGTTGATTTGAGATTCCTGATTATCGTTTTTAATAATTAGATATTTGTTGATTTGTGATTCCTGATTATCGTTTTTGATAATTATATATTTGTTGATTTGAGATTTCTGATTATAGTTTTGATAATTCGATATTTGCTAATTTTAATGATTATGAGATTTCCTAGTCTCTGATTGAGTCTAGATTATGTTGATTTTATTGAATTGTTATTTTCTATCTATCTCTGTTGATAGTTAGAGTTTGCTGATTATGAAGTTCGTGTTTTCTAGTTATCTGTTGGATAACTAGACAATTGCAGTTTTGCGATTAGTGATTTGTGTTTTCTAATTATCTTAGCTAATAATTAGATTTTTGCTGTTTTCTAATTATCGTGTCGATAATTTGATATTGCTGTTTTGTGATTTCTGTATTCTAATCATCTAATCGAAAATTAGATATTGCTGATAATTGCATTTATTCAGTTTTGCTATTTTCTAATTATCTATTTGATAGTTAGATTTTGTGAGAATTTGTGAATTTCTTTTATGAAATTAAAAGATTTCCTTAGCGTTTGTGTTCTCGATCTTTATTTTTCTAGCTTAACCATTTTATGTTAGAAAAATAATTGTTATAGACAACTTTAATTATGAAAATTGCGGGGACGCAATTTTTATAAGGAGGGGAGTCTGTAACAACCCGAGATTTTGTAAAAGTTAGTTATCATCGTTAGACGATTAAAATTGCTAACAGATTGATATTGGAATTTTAATCGAATTGAAATTCTTTTAAAATTAGAGAATGATATGTGGACTTTATAAAAATTAGTATTGGGCCACATTTTCATTTGTATATTTTTGCCGTGATAATTATCTAAGGCAACATAGTTTCCCCTCAATTCATTTTCGTTCAAAACCCTAATCTAAACGAAAGAAAAGAAAAATGGCGGCCTCGTTTATTATCGTTCGTCTCCAAAAATTAGGGCTTCTGCCGATTTCATTCGATCGACTTCGTGATGCCACAGCTTTGATTCCGATTCTTCGATCTTTGCTTTCGGCCGTAGTTTGGAATTGAGTTCATCTTTGCTTCAAGAAAAAGGTGAGTACTATACTCGCATCTAATTCAAATTTGAATTATTTCTGGGTTGATTAAATTTTTGACTTTCGTTGTTGAATTCGTGGGTTGCCTATGATGTTTCTGTTTATTTAGGGTTCGAAACCCTTTATTTTCGTCGTATATATTTTATGACTTCGTCTGATAATTCTTTGGCTTGCCATTCGATTATTTTCGAATGCCTGTGATTTTCCCTGATTTTTTCATATGCGTATATATGATGATTATTTGGTTTCCACGGCATTGATTTTGAACTTGTTTGTCACCGTGATTACCACGGCTTTGATTTTGATTTCTTGGTCATTACGATTCTGACTTTGATTTGAAACAAGGCTTCGATGTTGATTTTTTGTGCTCGACTTCGAAAAACAATTGTTATGTGAATTTCCTTTTTGTGAACTTCCTTTTTGTCGAACTCTTCTTTGATGACCCACGGCTTTGAATGTGTTATTGGGTATCTGTGACTTCGGCTTTGACCTTGTTTGACAGTGTTTACTTCCTTCGTGCTTGGCTCTAGCCATTTATGTTATCCCTGTAGCATACTCGTCTAGTTGCATTGTTTTGATCTATGCTTTGTTAGAACATGTGTTGTTGCTTGGTCGACTTATATCTATATATATGCATACTTTGATCATAGTATTCAGGTTGCCTTTGCACCTGTACATATTTCCATATTTGTTCATCATGGTTGTAGCATTTCCATGAGTCATTTGTATCAGTTCTTGGCCATTTGTGTCGTAGCTGCTGTTCTTGACTTGAGTTGTCTTGCTGGACATGCTTTCATGTATTCATTGTGTCTGGTCGAGTTCATTATTGCTAGTTGCCATTTGTAGTGTACTTGTCTTATTGTTCATTATGAAGCCAGATTATTTGAACTTCATGTGCACTGGTCAGGTTGCATTCCATTACTATCATTTTCTGATTAGACTTGGTTCTTCACTTCATGGCACTGGTATCACTTGATCTTGTTAGTGAGATGCATTTATGAACACTGTCGAGTCTTGTTGCATTTGCATTGTACCATGTTGTAGCTTCGAGTACGGGCTTCACTGTGCATATATATGTGTGTTGTATATATTGATCTTGGTTCACTTTAACCTTTTGATCTGGTGCCTGTAGTGTTACAGTCTTTGACCTGTTTCATGTATCACTGTGTTGGATATATAGATGTACTCTTGTACACTTCATATGCTCATGTATGGGCATTTATTTTATTTGCACTTCCATGTTGGTGGACTGATTCACGTTTGGACTTCATGTAGTCTGATATGTGCATATTGAAGTCTGTTTCCATTGTGAGTTTGAGTATTTGTGTTGTCTTGAGTTTATGTGGTCTTCACATATATGTAGCCTACACTTGCATTGCCTCTGACCTTTTGGCATACAGTCTTCATTTACTTCGAGACATTTTTAGTTGCAAGTGCAATTGCAGTTTTGCTTTTGTTTGATTTGAGGACTTTTGGGTTCGACTCTATTTTGATGGCTTGGTTCGAACTATTTTTGGCATTTGCTTATGCTAAGTGCTGTTTCATTGGCGTAGATATGTATGTGTATTCATACATATGCATACATGCACCCTTGTTGATTTCGATTATCCTATGTGCATTTATTTGGGCTTATCTGTTCTGGAATTTGCCAAGTGCATACTTGTTTGCTTTTATTTGCAGTTGTGTTGAGTCATGTTAGCGTGACTTGACCTCTGCAGTTTCGATATATTGTTGGCATTTGGTGTTGTGATGATTTCATATGCTATTGTGGCGAGGCAGTGCACGCGTGCGTGTACTGCAGCCACACAGTATTGATTTTTGAGATATTTCAATTACTTGAATTGTTTTATGTGTTCAATTCAATATTTGGAAATTGTATTCTGATTTGGTTTGATTTGATCATTTTGCGATTTTCTAATTATCTATTTGATAATTAGATTCTGAGTTTCTAATTATTTATTTAATAATTAGATTTGTTGTTAATTGCTGTTTAGGCAATTCTTGGGTTTTCATATTATCTTCATTGATAATCTTTTTATTTATCCTTGTTGATGATTTGGAATTGCTGATTTGTTGTTTAACACTGTTTAATGTTATATCTGTCGTTATCCGATTCTCTTATCGAGGGGTTGGACATATGAGATTTCTGTGACTGTCGTCTATTTGATATTTGATTATTATTGCTTTTGTGCATTAATAACTGAGTTTGAATTAGACTGACCCGTGTATTATTTTCTTTTGAATTTAATACTCGGGTTAGACCGAGTTATTACAGGTTGTAGATATCCTGCTTTGGGTTGCTGCTTGAGCTATGAAGTCTTTTCATATCTTTTGAAGTAGTCTTCGTCATTTTGTAGTAGTCGTGTCATTGTATAGGATGATATGTATTCATGTATATTATTGTCAATAATGTACTTGTATATATAACTTCCAGAGTCGACAGTTGTAGTTGTATCATATGTATTGTGTCAAATGTATTGTAACTGACATCAGTTATATATATATGAGACTTTTGTTATCTGTGTTCTGCATTTTTAGTATTTGTGTTATTATTATATATATTGTCATAAAATATTATGAACCATCGTAGTTCGTTTTATACTGGAATTGGGTATGTCGATGGGAGTAAATAAATAAGAGATGAAAAATAAAAATATATACCACTCCTATCGAGGTAACCAATACTAGTGTAAGGCCCAACTACGGATGGCCGCTCCTATCCAACCTTATTCTTCGTAATAACAGACAGTATTTCTTTTAATACCCTTTGTTATTGTGAGCATAGAGGTGGGGCGTTACAATGATTGGTATAGAAATATTTTTCTAAGTGTTATAAATTCAATTCGGAAATATTTTTAAGTGATGATATGGTTTGAAAACATCCCGTTAAGGATATAAGGGTTTGAAGTTGTTTTCAAACGTTGGAATACTGAAAGAGATTTGAATATATATATATATATATATATATATATCTGTGTAATGATATTTGAAATGAATGTTTTGAAAAGATTTAATAAAATATGGGCCTAGTAACTATTTATGTGTGTAATTTGATAGTTATATAGCCGACTATCAAATCTGGCCAAATTCGTTAATCGTTTCGAAGAGACCGGGATCAGATTTAATTATCTGAAAACCACTTCGATCCGATTTGTACGTTACGAATTGTGATATCTTGAAGATAATGAAGATGGTGATCTTGAAGGAGATTCGGTTTGTTCAGACCCAGAACAACTTGTATGAGTGAATTCTATCATTGCATTGTTGCCTAGAAGGCAGTGTTAGAATTCCAAGAATGAATGTTATTCTTAAGGTAATACATAGCCTTAAGCCTCATCAACCGGAAATGTCTAAAACAGGGGAGATGCAGCAAGACTATGTGGTCGCTCCTATTAGGGTATGATCATCACTCATCTAGAGTGGACATTCATTATCACTATTTATTGTTTGTTGTGTGTCGGGGGCCCATTAGTGGTGATCATATTCGGTACTATCCAGAATGGGGTAGGCTGGTCTTGTGTTGGTAGAGATCGATAGGTTCGATTTCAGTACATTTTTCTAGCGGTGTACTATAGCGGACGGTACCCTAGTAGCCCTGTCATTGTATGGAATCCAATATCCACTACGAGCCTGTATGGTTTTAGTTGTATACCAAATATGTTGAAACGTGAGATGCAAGCATTTCAGCTATTTTATAGTTTATTTTCTATAGACACTATTATAATATTAGATGATTTTGATATAAAATGTTTTGGTTATCGTATGGTAAAAACATGTCGTATTTATGTGTGGCGTAGTCTTACGAGATACCTTTGTTTTCAAAGGATTTTGATCACAGTAAAAATTCCATTTGAGTGTGTTTTCTCATGCTGGTTTTCCAGACTGACTCGGATGTTATTTTATTATAATGTTCGTGTCAGACCGAGTATTATAGATTCAGGTTAGGATGCTATGGAGCTCAGGAGACGAGTTAGAGAATTTTAGGCGTATTACACGTACTTGGTTATTTCTGCTGTGTGTGTTATGTTGTATATTCAGTACCTGTAAGGATAAGTTATTATAACTGTCCAGATTGATTGTTGACTGTTGTACTTTGATGATTGTATGTATATTACAGTTACAATTTCTTTGTATAAAGATATGTTATTATATATTATATTTTATTCCACTGCGATTGTGAGATTTTGTATTGTTGTTTCTGTTTCTTCTTCTATCCTCTTTTTTCTCATAGTTATCCGTCTTTTCGTACAATTTGTGTTGGATAAGTTTGATTTAATGTCAACTTAAAGAATAATGAATGGTGGGTCGCTACAGTTGGTATTAGAGCTTAGGTTGAGCGAACACCTAGGCTTTGGTGGGAATTACTCACTAAAGATAGGGTCAATAGTACCCTAGAATGAGTTTGAGTGTATTATTGGTATGAGCGCGTATTTGTCAGTGAATATAAATTGTTTTATATTGTGTTGACTTATAGGTTGAGTGTTTATGAATTCTGGTCAGTACGGTCTAGACAACTGTATCGATAGGGGTTTCTAAATTCTGAACAAGTTAAATCGACATAGTATTGTTTTGAAGCGGGTAAATGAAATAATTTTACCCAAACTATATTTTGATATGAAAGAAATAATTTTCTAGAAATTATTATAGTATATTGGAATGTTTGGTTGTTATTATTATAATCCAAACAAGATTATAAAATTTGAAATGGCTTATTTAACAAAATAGAGGTTGTATAAGAATGATTTATGCAAATGAATTATAAATAAAAATGGATTCAAACCAAAATTTGGAGATTAAAATTCTGGAATGTTTGGAAAATATTTTTCGAAGTGTTGTGAGAACAAAAATGGTATTATTTTGAAATTATTTTTGGAATAAAAATTGTTTTAAATGGATTTTGGAAGTGATAAAACACTGAACTCACTTTAGTCGCTGGAAAATAATTCTAATGATGATCGCGACATCATCTGTGTTCATTTTTGGGTTTCTAAGTGACAGATTGCTACCGTAGTAATTTGATATGGTGATTTTTGTTTGAAAACAAGAGTTGTTTTGAAAATTCCAAAGGGAATTTGTTTTGGATAGAAACTAGGTTTAGTTTAAATTTAAAAAGTGCGATTTGATATATAGAGAAATATATATATATATATATATATATATTTATGATTTCAAAACGATTTGAAATGAAACCGGGTGTTTGAATTATGGAATCCTTATTTAAATGTTTTAGAAAAATATCAGAAAATAAGTTTTTGAACTAGTAAATTGAGAATGATGTTAGTAAGGAAAGAAGTGTGAAAAATGGAATTTTGGAATTGAATTTTAACTTAAGTAAGTTAAAATGAATTGTATGAACTGAAATTAACTTAAGCTAAGTTAAATAAAATTGGATTGGATTAGAAATGATATCGGATGAGTTGAATATAAAGTTTGAATTGTAAAGTGACTATATAACTATAAGTTATAAATTTTGAATGGAATAAAATTTAAGTGAAAAAATATGGAATTGTGAATAAATAAGTCCGAATAGCTTACAAAATTGGAGTTAATGGAATAAATATATACTTAAGTTATAAAGTGATGTATAATCTTGAGTTAAAAATTTTAAATGTGAATATACTCAAGTAAGCATCGACGAAATGGAATTTGATTGGAAATTTATCCTTGCAAAGAAGAATTAACTTAAAATGAGTTAAAAGGAATGGAAATCCAAATTTGTATTATAAAATGAAGTTGAACTCAAGTCGACCCGATAGAAGTGATTTTTGAAATAAAAATCAGATTTTGAATTATGAGACGAAGGTGAACGAATTAGATAAATTAATTTGTTAATTGAATATAGAAATGGAACTTAACTTGGTCGAGTAATATGGATTATGAATTGAATTTGAATGTGGAACTTGAGTTATAAATGGAATTCAACTTAAATATAAGCGAATTAGGTATATTTTGAAATATTGTCGAATAAAATAGAAATGGGTTGAAATGGTGATGACTTAAGTTATAAATGAATTCAATTTAAGTGTAAATTGAATATGGTTGGGAATATTGTTGATAAGAATGAAATTCAACTTAAGTAACTAATTTATGAGATGATTCATAAATAAATTGGCATGGATTGGTTTGTTGTTGAATATAAAATTGAGAAAATAAGATTTTGTAAATAAATTGAATGTGGATTAATAAAAAGTTTATAAATTGATTTAGAATCAACTTAAAATAGCTATAAGCTTAAGTGGTTATTTTATTAAATGAATATCACTGAATTTGCATGGAAAAAAAATTGTCGTTTGATGTAAAGGGAAGTAAACAAAATTTTGTGAATCAATGGAAAGTTATATAAATTGATTTAGAAGTAATTTGGAGTGGATATGAATGTAATGGATTTGAATATGAATTGAATGTCAATAATTTGGCTCTGAATCATTCGAATTGAATGAAATGGTATACAAATCGATTGAAATGAATAACCGAATGTTGGAACCTTGTGGTTTTGGATAAATTCATGTGTTACATGTTTGGTTTATGCAAATTATGTGTTTAACTAGTTAAATGAAGATGATGTTATTAAAATTCATAAATTTTGGGACTTATGGGTTTTAATTGAGTAAGTACAGGTACATGGAGCTATTCGGCTAGATTTTGGTAATGCAAATTGCATATAAATTAAGCAAACTCGCTTAATAACGCTAAAATATGGTACGCTTACGAATTTAACGCGTGAAAAATTAAATATTGTTATACATTGCGTTTTCCGACCATGAGAGCCGATGTATATCTTTTTATCGTATTTGTCATATTGCAAAAGGCTCTTCGTACAAGGGAGGCTCTGTCAACAAATTTCGGGAATTTAGGGTGTTAGAAAATTTTTGAAAATTTTTTGTTAGCTAAAAAGGGTTGATTTTTGAATTTTATTAGAAATAAAGGTTTTTGAATTAGTCATAAAAGCTAATTGTTTTGTTTGAAACTAAAAGGATTTAGAAAAGTGAAATATCGAGTGCTAACTAAGTGGGTTTTGACAAATTAATGGGTTAGGAGCACTTCTTCTACCACTGCAATTTCGGGGACGAAATTCTTTTAAGGGGGGAGGAATGTAACTAGGGATGGCAATGGGGCGGGTCTAGGGTCCAAACCCGGTCGACCCGCCCCTGTTTTGGCCCGTCAAGACCCGCCCCATTGGGTCATTGGGGCGGGTAGACCCGTGACCCGTTCTTGAGTACTCCGGGTCTAGGGTCGGGTTGGGGCTTGGCCGACCCGCCCCAACCCAACCCGCACTACTAACATCTCATGAAACCACTTTATTATTATAATGATTTATTAATCTTTTTAGTTATAAGTGATTCTAGCATGGATATTAAAATGTTCCAATCAATATCTATAGAAAAAATTAGAGTATTAAGTTGCGTCATTGATAATTATACAATAACATATGTATATATTTTCTGAATTGTTATTGTAGACATCATTTTTATTAACTTCCCATAGACACATTATTATTTGTATTTCATATATTATTTGGTGATAACGAGTATAAAAAAATAAATATATGTACGTTGCTACATAATTTTCAATCAATACATAGAGACTCATCGGGTCTTGGGGCGGGTCGGGTCTACCCTAACCCGCACGGGTCGCGGGTACGGGGCAAAATTCCAGACCCGCACCGGTTCTACGGGGCGGGTCTGGGGCAAGGTCTAAAAAATCCGAGGCAGGTATGGGGTACTAAAAACCCGCCCCAACCCGCCCCATTGCCATTCCTAGTAACGACCCGGATTTTCCATCGCTTGATTTTGAATATTTAAATGGTTTTAAATATTGGATTTGGAATATAAATTGATTTTTGAATATGAAGATTTTGATTGAAATTATAGAATGAATTTAAATTTCAAATATAGCGATTTATCATAATACGAAAATGGTGAATAATTGAAATTTGAGATGAATATGAATCGAAACGATTTCTAATGTTGATATAAATTCTATTTAAATTAGAATTGAGTTAGTAAGTTTTTAGAACTGAAATTTCAAGTGATTTCGTCAATTTTTGAAATCGTCGATTTAATCGACGCGTAAAAATAGCGATCCGGGATACAGTCTCGGAATTCGACGAAACTAGTTCCATTGGATCAGTAATAGTGTATTATAAGATTTCAAATTTCATAGCGTTTGGAGTTACCGTTTGGTCATACGAGATAGAAACGCGTTGAAATATAATAATTGAGCTCAAAAAGCCATCTTCTCCATACGATCGAATTGGGGCTCGAAACGAGTTCCATTGCATTTAGAATAGGGGTATAACATTGGGAACACTAGGCGGCATGCCTCGATAGGAGTTCAGGATTTCGATTTACGGGAACGAGAAATTTTGAAAATTAAATAATATTATACAATTTTAAAGTCAAACCCTATATACCCTAAACTCATACATGGGCCTCCCTACGTTTGAACTGCGCCGCTTCCACTAGTTTAAAATCACGTATCTCTGCTCTTTTTTTTAAAAAAAAAACGAAATCGATTTGAAAGAAGAAAAAAGAGGAGATTGGCGCGAGCGGTTATTGGGGATGGCGCGGCTGCAGGGGCTTCGGTGATGGGGCGGTGGCCATCAGTGGGCGGCGTACAAGGGAAGGCGCGGCGGTGGAGATGGGTCCAAATGGCCTACGGCAATGGCATGGTGGACGGCGTTCGTGCGCTTGATGGCGACTGGAGGTGGCGCATGGGATGGAGGTGTCGGCGGTGATGCTTGTGCAACGGTGGCATCGTCGTGCAAGGAGGCGCACACGATTCAGATTTAAAAAAAATTGTCGCAATGCCTGGAAACTATGAGAGGGGGTTAGTTTTCGTTAATTACGGTAATTAACTATTAATGTGTATATTTAAGAAATTAATTATATTATATAATTCGTGTATCTTATAAATGCAATATTTAATTCATACGAGGTCCAAAATGAACGAAACAAGCGACAACAGATTCATATCGACGAGTGCTACGCAACAAATTGATTTGGGGATTTTTGGAGTCAACTAGGATTTTAGATTAAATTGAACGTATTTCAATTTAATTGAGACGGTTTGCAAATTAAAAATCAAGGTGAGTAAATCTCACTCATTTTGGATTAATGGATTTAACTTATAATAATTAAAATTAATTATTGGATGATTGGTTGAATTGATATATTATTATCAATTGAATATTATTATATATAAAGTAGTATATATTAGTAGTTGGGTATATTTCCCGTCGATCGGAGCGGATGAGACACTATGCGCCCCGCATAATAGCGGATGATCCTATATTACCGCGATATCCTGCCTCGAAGTTGGATTGGTATTTTATGTTATATAACATCTGTAGTTGCAGGGAAACTGGTTGGAGGGATCCAACTGGATTCCTCAAAAATATATTGATTGTTTCATATATAGCGATATATGATGTGATTGAATAATCTGTTATGGATTGTTGTGTGATTTGATATATTGGATGCTATAGTAGCACTGGCCCTAATTTTGGTATTTTAAATACCATAAATAATATTTTTGAATCTTAAAAAGAAATTCAAAGGTGATTTTTGGAAATAAAATATTCATATGGAAATTGGAATATTTAATAAGGAATGGTTTTAAATAAAAGATTTGATTTTGGAAATATACTTAACTATTTCGTAAGGAGTTTTCAAAAATAAATATATTTTTGAAATTTATTTATATACAAGGAAATTGAAATGAGGGATTTTAATAATATTTCTTAAATTATAATTAGAAGTTGAAATCAAGCTTTTGATGGAATTTGGAATATAATTGGGTTTATTGAAAAGAGATTTCCAAACAGATTTTAAATAGAAATTGAATTAAATGGGCTTTTGAAATATGGACATGTTATTAATAGATAAAGCAAGAATGAGTTATGAATTTAATCGATACTTATAAGTGAAGTGAAATAGTTGTAAATGGATAAAATTTGGGAGGATATGTCGTAGTATGGATTTAAAACAAGATATGGGAATTTGGTTTAGGAAAAATAGATGATTCTATTTTTGGAAACTGGAAATGGTTATGGAATTTGAATCGCAAATCGAGGTGTATAAATTGAGAGAGATTATAAATTGAAATCGGTTATATCGGAATTTTAAAAATAGATTCTTGTAATCAAGAAGTAAAATTTGTTCAAAATGAGATTATTTATTAAACATGTTGTTTTAAAACTATTATTTGTATTTAAAATATTTTGGAAAAGTTAACTATTCGAATAGATTTAATTTATTATAAATAACCCTTTTAAGTCAATAAATATTATTTATAATGAATTGGGAATCAGTTTCCATTGTTTATTTGGGAAGTGTTTTGATCTTTTAAATAATTACTTAAACACCTTTTTCGAAAATAATTATTTCCTTAAAATACTTATTATTATAATATATATATAGAATTTAAAAGTAGGTGATTGAATTTTATTTATAAATACTCTCGAGATTTGTGACCAGATTTTATTGAACAATTGTGATTTTATAAGGGAAATCTTATAACGGAATTTTGGAAACTTAAGGAAAATTTCTGAAATGTTAGAAACAATAACTTCGAGAATGAATCTGAATTCATAAAGAAGTTATAATGGTTAGACGAGATTATAAGTGAGTATAATCGATTTTGGAAATTGTAAAAGAAATTAATATAAATTCCGAAGATTAATGAGATAAGTTATGAAATATTTCCTAAGTTTGATATTAAAATGATCTTGGAAAATATGCTATAAATATTTTCCAAAGTATTGAAAGGAGGATTTTGGTAATATTTAAGAGTGAAATGACTGGTATAGAAATATTTTTCTATGTGTTATAAATTGAATTCGGAAATATTTTTAAGTGTTAATATGGTTTGAAAAAAACCCGTTAAGGATATAAGGATTTGAAGTTGTTTTCAAATGTTGGAATACTAAAAGAGATTTGAATATATATATATATATATATATCTGTGTAAAGATATTTGAAATGAATGTTTTGAAAAGATTGAATAAAATATGGGTCTAGGGACTGTTTATGTGTGTAATTTGATAGTTAAATAACCGACTATCAAATCTGGCAAAATTCATTAACCGTTTCGAAGAGACCGAGATCAGATTTAATTATCCGAAAACCACTTCGATCCGATTTGTGCGTTACGAATTATGATATCTCGAAGATAATGGAGATTGTGATCTTGAAGGAGATTTGGTTTGTTCAGACCCATAACAACTTGTATGGATGAATGCTATCATTGCATTGTTACTTGGAAGGCAGTGTTAGCATTCCAAGAATGAATGCTATTCTTAAGGTAATACGTAGCCTTAAGACTCATCAACTGGGAATGACTTAAATAGGGGAGATAAAGCAAGACTATGAGGGTCGCTCCCATTAGGGTATGATCATCACTCATATAGAGTGGACATTCATCATCACTATCTATCGTTTGTCGTGTTTCGTGGGCTCATTAGTGGTGATCATATTCGGTACTATCCAGTAAGGGGTAGGCCGGTCTTGTGTTGGTAGGGATCGATAGGTTCAATCTCGATACATTTTTCTAGAGGTGTACTGTGGCGGGCGGTGCCCCAGTAGCCCTGTCATTGTATGGAATCCAATATCCTCTACGAGCCTGTACGGTTTTAGTTGTATACCAAATATGATGAAACGAGAGATGCAAGCATTTCAGCTATTTTATAGTTTATTTTCTATAGATACTATTATAATATTAGATGATTTTGATATAAAATGTTTTGGTTATCGTAAAGTAAAAACCCGTCGTATTTATGTGTGACGTGGTCTTACGAGATACCTTTGTTTTCAAAGGATTTTGATCACGATAATAATTCAATTTGAGTGTGTTTTCTCACGCTGGTTTTCCAGACTGCCTTGGGTGTTATTTTATTATAATGCTCGGGTCAGACCAAGTATTATAGATTCAGGTAGGATGCTGTGGAGCTCAGGAGACGAGCTGGAGGATTTCAAGTGTATTACACGTACTTGGTTATTTCCACTGTGTGTGTTATGCTGTATATTCAGTACCTCTGAGGACAAGTTATTATAACTGTCCAGATTGATTGTTGACTGTTGTACTTTGATGATTGTATGTATATTACGGTTACGGTTTCTTTGTATAATGATCTGTTGTTATATATTATATTTTGTTCCGCTGCGATTGTAAGATTTTGTATTGTTGTTTCTGTTTCTTCTTCTGTCCTCTTCTTTCTCATAGTTATTCATCTTTTCGTACCATTTGTGTTGGACAAGTGTGATCTAATGTCAGCGCAAAGGGTACGGAACGGCAGGTCACTACATTATCATTCTGTTGTGAGATCTTATTAATGCCTTGGCATGGTGTTTTGTTTTACTTTTAACCCGAAAAACTATCTTTTATGGTATTCGAAAGTCAGGCGTTGTTGTAGTCATCGATTTTTTAAGTATTATGAAGGATGGGCTATTACATAAAGCATTAGAAAATACATAAATACAATTTTCTTTTGTTGTTGCTTACAAAAAATCAAATGCATAAGAGCACATTCGGTTATTTGCTTTGGTTCCTTTTAAGGAACAAAGCAGTTGATTTTCATTTTTTCCTCTCCGCTTCATTTCACCGACTATTCAACACAATCAATTTATTGACAAAAAAAGAAAACCCAATTCTATACACTAGATATCATTTTGATTTATTTTGATATCAAATTCTAAAAAACCTTCCATAGTGTAACGACACACTTTTCCGTATGGTTTAATCTGACAGTAAACCACACATGTCCAACCCAAATTGAACGAAAAGGCGGATAGTTAGGGAAAAAAAGAAGAAAGAGGAAAAAAAGAACTAACAACACATAATCTCCCAACAGAACAAATAATCTATAATAGATAACAAATCTTTATTCAAAAACAAATCTGCAATATATGTATACATAGACATCAATCAGAGTATACTAACCTATTCAGCATGGAAAGTTATAACAACTTGTCCTCACAATTGTTGAATAATATACAACAATGAATGTAGTGGAAGAAAAATAACCATCTACATGGATACATCTCTGGGTCTCCATCTCACCTCTCGAAGCTCCAAATATCCAAGTAAACCTGGAAACATGCTCGGTCTGATCCGAGCATTATAGGAAATCAATGCCCGGGTTAGTCCGGTAAAACCAGCATGAGAACTCAAATCATAAGGAATTTAATTTATTTTAACTTGTTAAATCCTTTAAAATCAAAGGCATCTCGTAAGACCATGCCGCACATAAACACGGACGAGTTTTACCTTACGATAAATAAAAAAATTATATTAGAAAATCCAGTGATATTATAATAATGTTTAAGGGCGAAAATGATAATAATCAAGTAACTGCGATGCTCGTGAGTGTACATCACAACAATACTAGATATATAATCGAAAACCAATAAGGCATGTTCGCTAATTGTGTAGGATTTCCATGGAGGTGCCCTTAGTACTTCGAGGAACGATCCTCTTGCACAAGGATCTAATATATCCTTTCGAAGCAGCATACATCCCTAGTGATGTACCATAGTAAAACATAGCTGGTCTCGCTAAGACCGAGTGTAGCGCCCCATGCATGCATAACAAGTGTAGGTAACGTCTAGGTGGAGCCGACTACACCCTATGAGTTTGCCAACCCTACTGGCCATGCCTCCTATCTCGGGTTTTAGTCATTCCCGTTGACGAGGCTACGTCCGGCATTCCAGCTTGCGCACCGCCACAAAATTGATAACATAATCCCACATGGATTCCAATACCCCAACGGGTCTTGGAATCACACATAGATTCCCACATCTCAATTAGATCTTGGAATCACACCCGGATTCCCATACCCCAACGGGTCTCGGAATCACACATGGATCCCAACATCTCAATATATCACAAATCTCCTCCATAGAATCGTATATGGTTTTCGGAGTGGTTACGAGTTCGAGTCATCTCTTACGAGTACACTCTTCCGCTTCTCGGGTGCTCCACAAAACCAAACGTCGATTTCCCGAATGCTCAATATCGGGTCTTTAAGAAATAATCAGACAATATATAAGAGCGGAGATCACCCCTTAACCGTTTAAGTGGATGGATCTCTTTATCATTTGTCTTAGAAGAACAAAACGAGTTTATACGTACAGTATATCACCATCGATGGTAACTGTAACATATAAATCCTCGTGTTTCCCCTAGATATTTCCAGAGTTAAAATCTTTCGGTGTTAAGTAGGGAATATTTTCATACCACTAAAATTTTAGAAGGATTACATATTTAGGCCAAGATTTGATAGTCGGTTATTTAACTATCAAATAAACAAACATCCAAACAAAGATTATATTTCTCATGGAAAGTCACTAAGCCTCTTAAATTAATCATTCATTAATTTAAATCACATTTCAAAAATCTTTGGAAATCACTTTCTTATACTTAGAATCACTTTCCCAGGATAAGTATATTCACAAACCACTATATTTTCGGTACTTAGAAAATATAACCATATACTTATCTCAATGGTATAAGTATATTCACAAACCATTTTTCTTCAAAACTTAGAAACTTGAAAACTCTTAAAAATAGATTTTTTTAAAGTATCGTTCAATATCAATAATGGATCGCAATTTACTCAATGCTTGCGTCACTAGCCCAGCGAATCCATAGTAAACTGTAGGCAATTCTTGCCCCTCGAATTACGCCACGAATATCAACAATCTCTTTTCTAATTCCAATATCTTATAAATATTTTCAAATCTATTTATAAAGCTCCTTTATAAATCTCCAATCTATTTATAACATTCTTTATAAATCTTAAAACTCCATTTATAAAACTTTTCCTTTTTCAAATCCTTAAAACTCATTTATAAATTCTTTTATAAATATCCTGAACCATTTATAAAACTCTTTCCATTTTTAACAAACCTCTTTAATAAACTTCTTAAGCCAACAAGGTTACCTTGGTAAACCATGCATTACTTAAAATAGCTTAAAATAATAAGTTATTATTTAAACATCCTTCCATTCCATTCAATTTAAATCTCATTTAAAATAATAACTTTAAATCTCATTAATAATATATCAAATTAATTTTAAAACATTTTTATTGTATTAATAAGTTAACTTCAAAATAATATTAACAATATAAGTATTTACTTGGTTAAAAATTAAAGTATAGATAATCATTTTAAATAAATAATTAAAATATTTTTAAACCATAACTGAATAACTTTAAAATAATAATTAAACAACTTTAAGAAATAACCTTTAAGAATCATATTGATAAAATAATTAACTTTAATTCATCATTAAACAATTACAAATTATCTTTAAAACATTATTATTAATAAGTTATTACCTTTTAAAATCTTATTACTAAATAACAATTATCCTTAAACCTTATAATAAAAATAATTATTCCTAAAATAACTTCCAATTTAATAATTAATTTTCCAAGTTTGAAGGAGGCTTAACGATCACCATGATACTTAACAAGCTACCATATTATCCACTTTAACTTTTCAAGTTAATAATAGATATTTACATAATCAACGACTATGTAAATAACTTCAATACTTAACCATTATGGTTTAACATAAAATATATTCCAAATGGCATATTAAATAACGATATATAATCAAATGCCCAAATCTATAAAATAGTAGAATGGGGATTTGTTCTGCTAATAAAATGTCAAACTAATCTAATTAGCGGAACGCTATTTTATTCTGCTAAATAAATGTCCAATTATCATATTCAATTCAATTTAACTCAACAATAATTTATTTGGCCAAATAAACCTCAATAATTAACGTATATAAATTCAAACGACGTTATTATTTAAAATAACGTGATTTAAATTCTATATGTATTAATATGTCATAAATTTTTACATGTCCCAGTCTATCAACATGTTACACTACAATGTTGTACTCATCAATACGAGTACAACGCAAAAATCAGCGGGTCAATCGGATTTGTTATGCATAAGAAATAAATTTGCAAAGTTTTTAAACATTAAAACTTAACTAATTAAAATATAAATCTCGTCTTTAACTAGCAAATGGTCCAAGGCCCATACAACCCCAACCAACCCGCATTCACTTGTACAGAGTCTTCTTCCCCAACATAATGCTCATCGCCATTTCGTAGCTCCTAGACAACACAATGACGTGCACATGGTGCACGTGCATGAGCGAACCAAGCTCCCATTCAACTTGCCGTGACCACCCACGCAACTGCCATCCTCTTCCCGTCACGGCGCACTACCTCATCCCACCTTCGGCCACCTAGGTCGAAATGCGACCGCCCCAAGCGAGCTACAGCCGAATAAAAATCACGACAACGATACTCATGAAAATCCACCAAAAACTCCTCATTTGAAGCTCTCTCCTCCACAGTGAAGACGCTGTACTCCAATACGATCACCTCTGCCTGAATCAGAAGCTAATCCCAACCCCAATTTCCAACATCGTCAAACATCGCCATGAAAAGCCATCGAAACTTCCTTAAAAATACTACGAGCTCATACGAACCCAACGGTACAAACGGCGATGGTCAATTCGAATTGGATTAAGAGAAAACAATTGAATATTAAGAACATATTTTCCTCTTTGCTGATATATGATGATATCTCTCTCGTCTCTCGACGAAAACTCCCGAAACTATTTTTAAAAATAACTATAGTTGATTTCGAACAACTTTCATGTTGGTCATTTTATCTAAAAGTTAAGGGATTGTGATATAATGATTTTTGAAGGAGATGAAGAGGAAATTTTTTCTCAAAATAAAAGAACAAAGGAAGAAAACAATGTCAGGTAACCAAAACCAAAATGAAGAAGGAGATTAAAGCTTCATACTAGGGGTGGGCATGGTCGGTTAACCGAACCGATCAGTTAATTTCAGCGGTTAACTGGTTAAAAATAACGGTTCGATTAACCGGTTCATCGGTTAAAACCTGTTGCTTTAACCGACTGAACCGATTAAACTAAACCGTGGTTAACCGGTCAAATTAACCGGTTCGGTTAACCATTCGACCATATCGGTTAACCATTTGAACAGTCAATGCATATCATATCTTACTAACTCTGGTCTACACTATCGACTGCATAATACACAAATACATTGCAATCACCGCATTTAACTTTATATAGGCTTATACAAATGCACTTCATATAATATAGTACCATGAATCCACTGCATATAAAGTTATGATTGCAATCAGAGCATTTGTCTATACAGGCTTACACTTACAATGTTACAGACTCACAATGAATCCTCAATCCACTACATAACAGAGTCACGGACTTACCATAATTCAATAATACATTGCTATAGGCTAATACACTTGCAAGCTTGCAGTCACTGGTTGATACATAATACACTCAAATTGCAATAAATATTAAATATTCAACATAAACGACAATAGAAATACTGAAATACATTCGTTTTCCACTGAAAATGCAAAGAAAATTAAAACCTGCTTCAGTCTTCAAATCAACTCTCTATTTGACTTTCAATCCATATTCCACTCACTAGCGACTGCATTTAAAATGGCAATGCATATATTAAATGATATATTATAAATGACATATATATTTAAAATGCATTTAAAAATTAAAATGGCGATGTGGTCTCAATGTGCTTCAATACAATTGTTGAACCAACACAAGCATAGGCATAGCAGCAACAATTATGTATTGCATATTAAACTATAGGTATACCAACATACATGTATTATAAATAACTATATTAAGTATTATGCATATTAAACTACAGGCTTACCAACATACATGTCATTTAACTACAGGTGTACCAACATAAAATAAATGACATTTATATTAAGTATTATGTATATTATGAAGGTTTAGTTTAGTTTAATCTTTAAGATGCTACTCTCCTTTGATAGTATAAATGTTCATTTAGTTTAATCTTTAAGATGCTACTCTCCTTTCATAGTATAAAATACTAATTAACTAATACATAATGAACTAATCAACTAATATACTAATATAACTTATATAAATAATTGCAGAATATTGTTCATTTATATTGAAAGTAAGACTAATAAAAGTAACCGACACCACTACAATACTGTCAGGTCAAACGACCTGTTACTGCATATTGTGTGCTCCAACTAAATATGTAAACCAGAACTAGTTTCAAAGTACCAGGGGTACATCTGCAAACTCGTAGTTAACATGGCTTGATGGAAAACCACTTGAAGGTATTATGCTTTGATTACTTGAAAATAAAATAAAAATTAGTTGTTTGTTTGAAGATTGTCTTAACATAGTGAAGTTTATTAATCAATGGCAACCAAGAAGACATAATGAATGACTAAACTGAATGAATATATTCATTCCAAATAATAGTATGAAAGAAGTAACAGCCATGACATAATGAATGACTAAACTGAATGAATATATTCATTCCAAATAATAGTATGAAAGAAGTTAACATGGCCTTATGTAAAACAATTTGACATGTATTTGGGTTCCAGTTTAACATCAGAATTCACTGCTTTTAATTCCAGTAAAGTATGAAGGTATACCAACATACTTATCAAGTGTAAACATAAACTATATGAACATTTGTACTACATGAAACTAACCGTGGTGAAGGTGAATACAACGATGACGAATATGGACCATCCATGGTGAACATAAAAGATGATGGCGGCTCACGTTGACATCCATGTACAAAATCTACATGTCAAACAAGTTAATTAGAGCATTGTATTTAAACTCAAACAAATGAAGAACTATATTATTTTACAAATGCAAATATCACCTGATATTTGCACATCATAATAAGAAACATCATCGATAGGAACTTCAATCCGATGATCGACAAAAATTGGTTTGGACCTTAACCAATTCTGAGTACAAACTAATGCCTCAACCATCCGTGGACTCAAAGTACGACGAAAAGGATCTATAATTATTCCTCCGGTGCTAAAAGCGGATTCGGAAGCAACTAAAGATAAAACATGATATTTGGAACTATTTACCTTCCACCATAGTAAAACATCAAAATTATTTGGTGTACCCTCAATCGGTGCATTTAAATACTTTTCTAGTTCATTACCTTCGTTATCGTGTTGTTGAACCTGTCTAAGAAAAGTATTCATTCTTCTAGAAAGAACATCACTAACATCCTCAACGCGCTCACTAGCAACGAGCGTAATAAGTTGTGGTTCCTCACGCATTTGTGTTCCAAATGTAGAATCGTCAACATAAAAGTCAAACAACCTTATCAAAATATTCTTCACACTTTTTAATATGTCTTCCGCAATATTTTTTTCATACATGTCTTCAACACATAACTTCAAAAATTAGAATTTATACCTTGGGTCAAGCATACACGTAACAAATAAAATTTTGTTCATATTACCTTCGCTTCCCCAATATTTATCAAAATTCATTTTCATACTAATTGTCATTTTACCAAGATAAGGATTCATTTTATCAACCAATCCTTTAAGTTCTTCTTGAATTCCACTAAGCTTGGCAAAACAAACATTTGCACTAATGGATAAAGTTTTGCTAAATTTTAAAGTAACATCATAAAAATACTTTAAGAATTTAACAAATAATGCAGCATTTTTCAAATCGATAGAACTCGGAGGATGAATTTCATCATCAAAGTAAGCAACAAAAATACCATCATTTTCTTTCATATCATCAAAAATCTTTTTGTCTTTTAAAGCCACTTCCAACATCAAATATGTTGAATTCCACCTAGTCGGTACATCCAAAATAAGCATAGATTTATTCTCAATTCCCAAACTTAAACATATCTCTCTAAATTTATTCAATCATGACGGAGATTATCTCACAAATCTGACTGCAGTACGAATTCCAGCTATAGTACTACTAATTTCTTTTAGCCCATCATTGACGATTAAATTGGTTATATGAGCACAACAATGAATATGCATGAAATCACCATTCAAAACACAACCACCATTATAATCATTTAATTTTCTTTTCACATAATTAATTGCCACTTCATTTGCACTAGCATTATCGACCGTGATAGACACTATTCTTTTGAGTTCCCATTTTTTGATACAATGGACAATAACTTTTCCAATATTTTCTCCTTTATGACTAATAATCACACAAAAATTTATAATCCTTTTTTTAACTTCCAATCTCCGTCAATAAAGTGTGCAGTTAAAACCATATAATTCACATTTTGAATAGATGTCCATGTATCAGTAGTTAGACAAACACCATGCAATGATTTTGAGATCATTTTTTTAAGAGATTCTATCGAGTCCCAATATAATTGAAGCACATCCCTACAAATTTTTCTACGTGAAGGAACTTCAAAACTAGGACACAATTCTCGACAAAATTGAAGAAAACCTTCACCCTCCACAAAACTAAAAGGGAGTTCATCAATAACTAGAATTCGAGCTAATGGATTTCTACATCCTCTTTATTGAATGACCACGCAATAAGATTGCAACTACCTTCACTATCGCTATTTGTTCCAAAAGCTAAAGTTTTTTGTTTCTTATCACTATCACGTGAAATGGACTTACACGAATGTTTTATATGGTAATTTAAATGTGTAGTGCCATTTGATTTAGAATCACATGCAAATTGTTGACCACAATAGTTGCACACATTTTTGAAAATTGAAATTAGCGTCTTTAGTAAAATGTTCCCATACCGGATAAGGCTTTCTAGAAGAAGGCTTGCGCACCGGATGTGGAGGAGGTTTTCTAATGTTGATATCTTCTTCGCCGGTTTCCTCATCATCCACTTCTTCCACAAACTCATCGTCATCTCTTGTTTCTCTAGAACTACCTATTTGTACATGTTATAGTGCATGAAAAACAATAATTAATATACAGTTAAGTTCATACTGTTAAGTTAATATACAGCTAAGTTCATACTATTAAGTTAATATAGAGTTAAGTTCATACAGTTACTATTACTATTAAGTTCATACAGTTAAGTTCATACTATTAAGTTAATATACTATTAAGTTCATACCATTTAAAAAATAGTAAAAATAGTTCATACTATTTAAAATATTAAACTATTTAAGTAATTTAAGTTCGTACTATTTACATGTTCATACTCAAGTATTTATAAAAATACTGAGTATACAATACCGAGTATAAAAAAATTAAACTATCTACATGTAAGTAATTATACTGTAAAAATACTGTAAACTATCTACATGTGAGTATAATATTACTGTAAAAATAGTTCATACTATTAAGTTCATACTATTTACATGTTCATACTTAAGTATTTATAAAAATACTGAGTATAAGAAATTTAAACTATCTACTGTAAAAATAGTTCATACTATTTGCTACTGTAAGTAATTTAAGTTCATAAAAAATTAAACTATCTACATGTTCTTACTTAACTGTAAATTTATAAACTATTTAAGTTCTAACTATTTAAAAAATTTATAAATATTAAATACAGTAAATTTACTGTAAAAATATCAGAATAGATTGTTATATTTTCAAAAACCAATGCATATATATTTACATATGGAGCTAATATGCATTTCAAAACCAATGCCCAAATTTCTTTGCAAAAACTGATACATACTTTGAAACCTTTCAACTTTTAAAATCACTGCCACATTTGAAACTATATAGTATATACATCCTCAAAAACTTACGTATATGAAATTGGACCTATTAGTATTCTTAACTTGATTAGCTACTTGCCTTTCTATCTCCAATTTCCAAATAGACAAATCCACGGCTTGCTTCTTTTCAGTTACAACTTTTACAGCTCGAGCCATCTTCACTTGTTTTATAGAAGAAGTAGAAGTAATTGCTCGACAATAATTTTTCTTCGTGTCGGAACCAAAAACTTCCGCAATTGGGTCATCTTCAAGATCTTCGACTCCACCCTTAGAACTATCATCCAACTTCCTCTTTTTTTCCGCTTTCTCTAGAAGTGCCTGCATTTAATATCATGTTAAATTGAATTTGCAGTTCCTTTATAAAAATTAAATTGAACATTAAATTAAGTTGATAATTAATAATGTAACTGGGCTCAAACTGCGCCCCGACTCAGTTTCGAAACTGCGCCCGGGCTCAGTTTTGGCTCAGTTTCGAAACTGAGCCGGGCTCAGTTTCGAAACTGAGCCGTTTCGACTCAGTTTCGAAACTGAGCCAATGAACTATGTAGTTTATTATCTGAGTGTATAACAGGAAACTCAAGATGTAGTTAATTTGTTATCCATATAACCCATAGTACTTCAGTAAACTATGGCTCATACTACTCCAACTACTTCATGGTCTATTTTAAAATACAAACAGGTCTGCATTCTTTTTGTAATGCAAAAACATAAAAAATGAATTTCAAGATAAACATATCCAATGCAAAAAAACTGCTACTTTGGCTGACTGCATTTTCATACCTATCAACTAAAAAATGGAATGCAAAAACAAAATTTCCAAAAACTGCTGCTTTGGATGACTGCAAAAATAAAATGAAAAAATGAAATGCCCATTACAGGTTAGGTCTTAGATAAAGTTGTTAAGATAACAGTCATAACATAAACCCAGAAATGTGAAAAACAAGTTATATTAATCAAGTCATAGCATCTGGTCACAACATCACCATTTGTCTACGTAATGTGAATGCTAGCAATGTTTAGCAAAACAATTAAAAGTTGAATCAAGTGATTAAAAAGAAACAAGTTGCCATGCATCCAAATCAGTGGAGCTACAGGAGAAAAGTAAATGGGAAAAATATTTAGAGAGAAAATCAGAGGTAGCCACATACAAAGTTTTAGAAAACTTATATAGAAAAAATTAATAACTCTTCGACTTGTACCCAGTCAGATCAACCCACTTGTCCCATTTCCAACAACATTGCATCCGCAATAATTAACCCAATCAGTTTCCAACCACAAATGTTAATGCTAGCATGCACCTAATCATTCCCTATGTTACACTTTCCACCGACAATACAACACCCAACCTGCCAACAATAATGCAACCAATCAAGATCAACGTGTCCCCTATTTGATAAATTTCCCATGTTGTCTGTTGTGCATAACAATAAATATGCAATTTTGCAAGAATTAGATAACTGCAGCATCATAGATAATGCTTTACAAATCTCAACCAAAATCCCACGCAATTAAGATAAGTTTGAAGATAATTCAAAGAAATGCAAAGCATCTACTGCAGTTCTTCCAAAGCATTCTTCCAGTTCTTTCTCCAACCTCTCTTCCAAACCATCCCATGCAACCACCTCCTCAAATCATTCGTTTATACTCCAAGAAGGCCATTAAACTCTCTCACAACCTCCTCTAAATCTTTTAAAGTGCATAGATAATGCTGACATTAACACCATCTCAATATTTGATCCCTTTTTAATGTCCAAAGAAGTTGTTATAATTCAGAAAAACCAAACCTTTATCAAGAGTTCACTCAAGGTGCCTCTTTTGGAAATCTCCACTCTGCCAAATCTGCAACCGCTGAACCCTATCATCTTATGTTCTTAATAAATCCCCCACCAATTCTGAAACCAAAGGAAAAAACAGTTTCAATGGAATCTTAAGAAACTCCTTGTAGTTCTAAATTGACCCATCATGAGAAATCATATCCTCTTTCTTCCAAAGAAGACTGCCCTAACAGTCCACCAGCCTTGGATAGCCACACTAAAATCAGAACAAGAAATCTTAGATCCCCTAAAAAGAAGACAAATCACAATATTTCCCGAAGAATCACTAGAAGTAGATCCAAGGATCGAGACAAAGGTCAAATCTTTTCAAAGGAGTCCATGATTACTGTTAACCGCCCTTCTTTTGATGGGAACATAAGAAGTCAGAAAATTGCTCTTACACTCACCATGCAAGAAATGCTCTCACCCATAAACCCAGAAATGTGAAAAACAAGTGATAAAGTAGTGCATGACAAGGGAAGAAAAACTACTACCCATTCAGTAACAGCCTTATTTTTGTGGAAAGACATAGACATATGAATATTGTAATCCTATAGACATAGGAAGTTGTTGTATTTGTCTTCAAAAGTTAAATTTACCAAATTGCATATAAAGCCAGTCCCTCACCACTAACTCTTGCACCATTCCATTATCAGAAATGTTCCTAATTTTCATTTGTTTAGTTCAAATTTAAACTAAACACACAATGGAATAAGTTGAAATTTGTTTTAAACTGACACTTACATATTTTTCCGCGGCACATGGTAGTATTTCTCCTGATTTTCTTTTATGTCCAACCTTCCAAACCGTTGTTTGTGAAATATCTACTTCTGGATTTGCTACTACCTACAAGAAAGATCAAAGTTGACAACACATAATTAATATAACATTTTATAAACTATTTACAAAAGATAATTTTAATACCATTTCATCATGCACTCTATGGTAAGGTTTCCTTCCTAGAGTATTAGTGATCGAGTTTTTTGCTCTATTTTTTGCATTTGCCTTACACTGCTCCATCTTTACATTCGTATACTCAATATCAAGGAATTTTTCCCACCATACTTTATCTATATCCTTTGGGCATCTATCAATAGCAACACGTTTAGGAATCATAGTTTTATCAACTTTAAGAAGTTTGTTTCGTAATGTTGACTTCAATGATCTATAAAACGGTGGAAAATGTTTCTCTAATAATGGTCGAGCTATGGTAGGATCTACATCCATGTCAAATTCTTCCTATCACAAAAAAGGAAAAAAAATAAAGAAATCATGAAATGGTTAAATATATCATAATTTAAACTTGATGGTGAAATTGATGATAATAAAAATATAAATAAGACTAGTACCAAAAGTCCTTCCCATAGTTTATCCTTATAGAAGACATCTACCGCCCTCCATTCTTTGTAGCCAATAGGTATATGACAACGAATCAAAGCACCACAACGTGAACTCCATTTATCTGCATCATCCCCCTTTGCACCCTCAACGCTAACTGTTATAAAGTACTTTTTACCTTTGGAGGGGGGTTCAACAGTCTCAGCTGTACTTAAATTTGCATTTGCGCTATAATCGTCTGTCATTTTGATGAAAAATCTATATAAAAAAGACAAACAAAATACATGGATAAAAGTTAATACATTTCACAACACAACACGATTAATAAAAGAAAACCATACATTTCACAACACAACACGATTGTACGATACATCAATAAGAGTTAATACATGGATCAAAATAAGCAAAATACATGCAATATAGTTCCAATCAACAAGTTGATTTCTATTGAATACATTTCAATAATGGTTCTAAGTTTGGTTGTTCTTTCAAAATAGATTGATACGTGGTTGGTATTTCATAATCATCTATGTTATCCATCATGCGTTCAGGAGAGCGTCGAACAATGGACCAATCGGAATTTTGTGTGTTCTTTATGTAAAATACTTGACTTGCTTCGGACGCGAGAATAGCAGGTTCTTCATATTCTCCATAGGTATTCTTGAGCTTCATTAAGTTTACCATCAACAAATTTGTATCAGGGCAAACCTTACAACCATTTGTCTTATCTCCAACATTCACCCAGTCGCAATAGAATACCACATGTTGAAAATCGTAGTAATCAGCTTCCATGATCTCTCTAATAATACCATACCAAGTAGTATTATCATCTGTAGGATTTAGATCTTTTGAACTTGCAACAAATGTAGTGATCGCATCCATGCAGACACCACTACCTTGCGTTGAAATGGTGTCGTCATAATGCCGAGGAGAGAATGTATAGCCATTCACTCTATACTTAAGATAAGTTCTGACATCCCACTTTGGACCACTGACATACAACCATAATATTGTGTTCATGCATTTTTTCCCACAAGCTGTTAAAATTAACAAAATTAATAGAATAAGATTAGATAAAAAGAAACACGTTACTTTCAGATAAATATAGCATACTTTCTTGTGTAGCCAATCAACAAATTCAGATTGAACTATTACTTCTGCTTTTGTGATTGGTTTCCTTTTACCACGAAGACCGTCTTCTAAAGATAAGCGGTATGCGCTACAGATTGAATATCATGGTAAATAAAAATATATATATTATTTATATATTGTGCTACAAGTATTTGAAAAAAAGGTGAAAATAGATAACCTATAGTATTCATCTCGTTCTGGTATATCAATTCTAAATAGTAACCATCGTCGAATCTGTGATCGTTGCACTCTAGATAATTTTAACGGTTTACCTTCAACGATGGAACGCTCATATATATCATCACCATTCTCATCTAAAAAGGATGCATGTTTAGAGCTATGATTTCCATCACGTGGGTTTGGCATATATTCCATTGCGTATCGAACTGATTCTGAAACAAGGTATGCTTCAGAAATTGATCCTTCAATATACCTTTTATTACTAGGTATGTTTTTACAATCCTTCATAGCCCTAGGACAAAAAAAGTAATATGCATATTTACAGTTAGTCACTTCAAAGTAGTTAGGTAAAATAATTCGAATGCAAAAACAATATTTACCTTTCAAATTGATACATCCATATATAATTTGATGGTCCACAGAGTAGAGCTTGATTTGCTAAATGTACCATCAAATGGATACTTATATCAAAAAAGTGCATTGGAAGATAGTGTGCCAACACACATAATGCTTCAGCAATCATATCTTTGGCCGCTTGTACATGTTCTCGAACTAGAACTTTCGAACATATTATGTTGAAGTACAAGCTTATTTGTAGAAGTGCTCATCTTAACCCGCGACACTTTGGATATGCATGTTGAACCATGATAGGGAGCAAATATTGAATAATAATATGATAATCATATGTCTTCTTTTGCAAACTAGGTGGTTGAAGACCTATAAGACCATGTAACTTTGTTGCAAGACATGATGGAAGTTTTGCATCTTTAAGGACTTGACAACATTGTAGCTTGTGAATCTTATCCCATGCATATTTAGAAGATTGTTTTCCTTTATCAAACATAAAGTTGATGAGATGTTCAGCAACATTTCTCTCAGTATGCATAACATCAATAGTATGACGAACTTTATGACTGCTCCAATAATCCAAGTCAAACAAAATTGACTTCTTGTACCATGCCGGTCTTTCTTCATCATCAACAAGACAATCTACATTATCATAAGCTTCAGAAATCATTCTCTTTCTGCTTTGTGGTAGTTTTCCACAAATATATTTGATACGATCAAGCTTTTCTAAAAGAGACGAGCCCCTTAGCCGAGTCGGAGGTTCTTTATATTCAATATCCTTATACCATCCGTGTTTTAATGCTCTATATGGATGATCATCCTTCAAAAACCTTCTATATTTTGGATAGACGATCTTGTTGCAGATGTGCTCTGATTCCGTCTCGATAGCACAGACAGGACACGCTTTATAACCGTGAGTCACACAACCAGATAAGTTACCAAATGCTGGTAAATCATGAATTCCCCATAATAATATTGCTTTCATATTGAAAATTTCTTGTTTATAAGCATCAAAAACAGACACTCCTTCGTCCCAAAGATGTTTTAAATCATATATAAGAGGTTCCAAGTATGCATCAATGTCCTGACTTGGTGCTCTTAGTCCAGGAATTAAAAGAGTCAACATTTGAAATTGTGATTTCATACACAACGAAGGGGGTAGGTTATAAGGTATCATATAAACAGACCAACAACTATAACTATTGGAGAGAACGCCATTTGGGTTAAACCCATCGGTAGCAATACCAAGCCACATATTGCGTCCTTCATTAGCAAATTCTGGCCATCGACTTTTGATTGATCTCCATTCAGCTGAATCCATAGGATGTCGCATGGAATTCCAAGAGGGTATGGCTTTCTTTTGCCATTGCATTTTACGAGCTATCCATGGTATAGTGTATAACCTACTTAATCTCGGAATTATAGGAAAGTATCTTAAAACTTTTCTTGGTTCTTTCGTTAATTTGACCTCCCCTAACACTGTTTTTTTAATTTTATACCTTGGTGTATGGCACTGAGGACATTCTTTCGCATCAACATTTTCTTTCCAAAATAATATGCAATCATTTTCACAAGCATGTATGCACTTCACCTCCATTCCCAGATCCTTTAGTATTTTCTTCATTGTGGGATACTTGTCAGGTAAATTATTTTCCTTTGGAAGCCAACGTTTTAATCGCTTCAACAACTCAGTCATACTGTTTCCCGACCAATTAAATTCTTTTTTAAGGTTACGAAGCTCAACAATTACGCCTAATGTTGTAAGCCCATCTTCACAAGAAGAATAAAGTTTTTCGTTTGCTTTGTTTGTATATTTTTTGTGCTTTTCTCCGTAGTACGAATGAGAATTGTCTATATTTATCTCTTGAACATCCTCTTCACGGCTAGTTTAGGGCATATTATGCACTCCAAAAGCATCGTCTATGAGATTTCTAAGAGCCCCTTCTACACAATGGTCGGTTTGAATTTGATCTTGGATATGAGAATCTGGAATAATATTTTGCGTATGATTCACCCCCGTGTTATTCTTGTTCATCTCTCCATGGAAAAACCATCTATTATATGTTTTAATCATACCATGAATGATTAAATGTTTCTCAACGCTTTCCAATGAGAGCTTTTTAGATTTCTTGCACTTGATACAAGGGCAAGTGCATATTTCGACATCGGGGGATGGGTGATTCTTCACAAAACTAATGAAGTCTCGAACGCCTTGCTTATATTCTTCAGTATTTCTGTATGGACTTTTAATCCACTCTCTTGAACTTGAGTTAGACATAAATTTCAAGTTTTACCTTTTGAACCTGTTAAACAAAAATATAGTGTTCATTTCATTTTAAATTTTCATTACAATAACTTTGAAGGTCGGTCATCCTACTTCCCATTACAAATACAATAACGTAATCACATTTTATAAACCATTTCGGGTTAAACGATTCAACAAAATTTCGGCAGCACTTCCCTTTATTCCCTGTATCATACACAAATACGTGTACACAGGGAACAAAAAGGAAGTGCCATCGAAATTTTGTGAACCATTCAACCTGAAATGATTTATAAAATGTGATTACTTTATTGTGTTTGTAACTTGTCCAATACTGGGACAAATCCAACAAATATTGTATCAGATGAATATAGATGTCTGTTCTATGAAAAAACGAATATCCATATAACGATCATATACAACACTTGTCAGACGGGGCCAAAAAAATCTCTAAGGATTTACATGAATTTTTTGATGTGTGTGTGTAACCCTTTACTCTAAAAATAAAAGCAGGACACCGCAATTTTCAATTCAAGTAACCAAAAAAAATAGAATCGTAGAAGCATTACTGCTTGAAAAAAAAGACAAACTACGATCAATTTACTGTTTATAAAGGACAAACTACGATCAGTTACTGTAATTAAAAATTAACTTCAAACCTTAGATCTGAAATAAGGACAATGCAATGGAAGTATTGATTACAAGGAAGAAACCTTTATAAACATCAAATGATCAAATGATCAAAATCACTACTAAATAATCTAATCTTATATGTATAGAGAAATATATTGATCCTTAAGAGGAAAAATAAAAGGCCGCGTGACATGGAACAAAAGACTGATTGTATTAGAATTTTGGACAAGTATTTGTAAATGTAAATTGCTACAGTGCATAATATTGGTATTTAAATAGAAATGATTTGTTGAAACTAAAGAACTACGTTTGAAACTGAATTTATGGGACTAGTGATCCTTCCACGGCAACTCTTTTATTTTGGACAAGTTGATAAAAACGTACTAGTATTTTTGAACAAGTTGATAAAAACGTACTAGTATTTTTCCTTTAAACTTGGAGTCTTATATTTTACATGATTATACATCAAAGGAGGCTATTCAGCTAGAACCACAGGTAAAGGACCAACAGGTGCAGTAGGATATGGAGGAAACAACAACAAAGATGGATACCCCTGCAAACATAAAGGAATTGGAAAACATAAACATTGCGTTGGAAGATTTTGAATCCGAGCTTGAAATAGAACAAGGAGATATTGATAGATATACAAAAAAGAACCCATCATATAACAAACAATCTTTTAAGGGTAAGGGAAAGCAAGTACAACCTAAGTCAGTCTCTGCTTCTATGACGAGGAGCAAAACATCTTCATTATAATGTCTATCCTTTGTTCGAATGTTAGAGGTTTGAATAACGATACTCATAAACTAGACCTCTTTAACATTAGAAATAGAGTGAATCCCACTCTAATTATTGCTATTCAAAACAAATTTATGGTTGCTCGAAGGCTCATTGGGTTCTGACTGGATCATAACTCATAATAATTCTGATCAGTCTAAACGTAGAATAATGGTTATAAGGCATAAAGCTATATGGACTTTCAAATGTTGTTTATGGATGATCAACATATTACTGCCAATATCACTAATATGGGAGCCCTTAATTTTATATGTACTTTTGTCTATGCCATAACTGGGCTTCCTTAAGAAGTAAACTATGGGATACGTTAATCTAATTATCCAAAACTATGAATAAAGAATGGATGATATTAGGGGATTTCAACGCTATTCTGCATACGAATGAAAAGTACGCTGAAGTTGTCCCAAATTGCTAAGTCTAATCAATGCATGGTGGTTTCCGGATTGCTTGACGCTTGCCATGCTCGCTTGAAATACACGTGGAAAAGTGGTGAATAAAAAAAAATCCGACTGCAGTCTAGATAGAGTTCTCATTAACACAAATATGATCAATAAAATCCCTAATCTTAAAGTGGAGGTCCTGCTGAGCTCTACAAGTGATCACTTCCCTCTATGCATTACATTTAATAACCAAAATAAAAAAAGCAAGGGGTATCCTTTTAGGTATGCAAACTACTATCACTTATGTGATGATTATCATGAGGCTCTTGACCTACAATCTATTGTTCATACTGATGGCACTTGCTGGTACAGTTTAGTGTGTCTCCTTAAAACATCTAAAAACATGTTGAAAGAATGAAACAAAGTGAGGCCTAAACAGTCGGACACTGTCCAAGCTCTTCAGGACAAATGTGAGGATCCCCTAAATATGCTAGACCTAAATCCGTTGGACCCCAACATCAATGAGCAATACTACCAGACTCAGTCGCAACTCAAGATAGCTCTACATCAGCAAGCTATAAATATGAAGCAGAAGGCTAAGGAGAAATGGCTTACAAAGGGAGATGAATGCTCTAAATTCTTTTATACTAAAATGTCATATAGGAAAAACTTTAACAATCTTTTAAATGCTTTGACAGAAAATGGGGAAACAGTCACTGACTTGGAGCAGTTTGAAGTGGATGCTATCAATTACTTCACTACTCTATATAATGGAACTTATGTCGATAGCTTACCGCATATTAACTGTTGGTGGATTATCAACTAGTATGGGATTCAACTACTTTAATTTAATCTCAATTCACGTAAGCAAGTAGAAGAGTGAAGAAAGTAAAATCGATCTGCAATCGATCAGAAGATGATGAAATGACAGGGAAAACAACAACAAATCAAATTGCCCTAGTCGAAAAAAGTATTAACCTGAAGCCTTGCCGAAGTCGATTGCGAACTGGAGCCTGCCGTCGCCAAAAGTGGAGCCTGCCGTCGCCAAAGGTGGAGCCTGCAAATTGGAGAATGAACGTCAGAGCCTGCCGTCGCCAAAAGTGGAGCGTGCGAATTGGAGAATGAACGTCAGAGAGGGAAACGATTTGGGGAAAATGCGGCCAGGGATAAGCGTGGCTAGGGTTAAGCGCGATATGTTATTCAATTACAATTTTGCCCTAGTATATTTCAATTAACTCCAATTAAACCAAGGCTTACAACGAAAATAAGTGTCGCCGTATTTAAAAGTGTAAATTTTTATTTTCAGTAACACTTATATTGGATATCGATACTTATTAGCGAGACTAAAATGCAACCCATATAAGTGTCGCCAAATGGAAAAAAAAAGTGTTGCCAAATGACTGTTTTGGTGTAGTGGATGAAGTTCAAATTGCAAATACTAACAACACAGATAATACAGTTACAGTGGACATTTCGCACTTATCAAATTACAACTAAATCTTCAGAACAAATGGAATCTGATAATGACTTGGAGACCCACAACCAAGATGCTTCTGATCTTGTTCCTCTCCCTGACAGCACCACCCAATCTTCTCAAGGCACCACCAGCTATTCCACTAGATCGAAATCAATCAGAAAAGCAACAGTATTTGATTCTCTCTTTGAATTTCCAGCTACAGTTCCTCAAGACGTGGTTGAAGACCCAGCCTGGCATAACCTGGTTTCATAAATTAAGAATAAAAGCCAAGAAAAGCATGAAATTAGGGATCACTTCTTCCCATGAAAGCAGTAGTGCTTCATCTCATCCTCAATAATGTAGTTCCTCATATGGAACATCAGGGGATCGAACTCCCCAGCTAAACAACTAAACTTACTACAACTATAGAGTAATAGTTGTGATAAGGTCTATGCTAAGTACTGCAGAAAATCAGAAAATATGCAGGAGGAGAAGAGCAAGATGAAGAAGAAATAAGAAGAGAAAGTAATTTTTCCAGCCTGCAAATACTGTTCCATTCATTTTCTTTTTATATACATATTCTGTAACCGTTTTGTAACAAATTATGACAGCTGGACCAATAAGAGATAAAAGCATGTCAGGCCTTACATTAGCATATTAAAGGAAATTTCTGAAAATAAAAGAAAAGAAAAGTTGCTACTAATTCTTGCTCGTGCTTCCCTGCTGAGCTGTAACTTTATGGTGCCATATTTCTTGTATATTTGAGCTAAGCTAGTCCATATATCGTGCTGGTTTGCTAACAGTGCGTCTAGGCCTTGCTGTAGTGACTTGAGCTGTATCAAGTTGTCATTCATCCATTGGCCTAATCGAAAACAAATTATCAACTGATAGTATTGAAATATTAATGTTTAAATTAGAATTCTAATAACTTGGGATTCTACCATCTGGTCATCTATTATTTTGCATTCAGATGGTCAATTTATCACATTTATTTTGCATAATGCTACAGGATTGAGTCTCATTTGTACCGTAGTTTATGGATATAATTCAGCAGATCAAAGGACAGCTATATGAAAGTACATCACTGATCAGGCTAATCAAATCAAAATAACATGGATTTTACTGGGAGATTTGATGATATACTCTCATCCCATGAAAGATTAAATAATGGCATACACAATTCATTGGGTGATTCTGATTCTATGAACTGTGTCTTTAATTCTAAGCTAATAGAACTCAAATTTTAAGGTAATTTTTTTACTCCGAGAGGTGGCATTGACTTTTATATTCATAGCAAAATTGACAGAGTCTTTATTAACAAGCTTTGGGCAGACAAATTTAAAGAATTTGGAGTTCGTTTTGGGGCTCATGCATTGAGTGACCACTCTTCAATCCTGATCAAGTTCTCTAATCCCTCAATCATGCTTGGTGTTCTTACCCATATTATAATGGTATAGTGGAGCAGGCCCTAAATGCCACTGTTATTAGAAATCCACTTTATAGTTTGATTTGCAAACTTAAACAGCAAAATAAGCTCTTAAAGTTTGGCAAAAATCTAAAGAGAACGGTCAGCAGCTATGTGAGCAAATCAACAATGAGGCCTACTACATATATAATCAATTGATTCAAAATCCACAAGACTCTGATCTGATCGTGCAATATGGGCAAAAAACTGAACAACGTTCTAATCTGCTTAAAAAATTGCAATAGAAAGTTAACAAAGAATGAAATTTATAATATTTTCACTACAAAATGTCAATACCTAAAAGCATTAATAGAAGCAAATTTTTTCTGGTGAAAATGGTAACTTGAAATCGGCATCGGAACAAATTGCTAGAGAAGCTATCTCATATTTCTCATGCATGTTCAATTCTAATACTGCTAGATATCAATTTTCAAACATAGTTTGTAAGAAATTTCTTATATGGAAAACTAGAGAGAAACTGGAAAAATCTTTCTTACTTGAGGAGGTGATGCAGCAGCGGATAACAAAAATGATGAATCGGTGAAAGTAGCGATTGTGGAATAGAAGATACCGAATGGCCCAAATCCATTGATCCAAAGATACCGGATTTTAGCTATCTCAAACATGTTGATCGCGCACGATACCGTGTTTAAAGATCTACGATTCTTCGTACGTTGATCTAGCGCACTAGATACCGTGAATCGGCTTCAGCGATCGTTGATTCAAGCGCACTTGAATACCGAAGGTGGAGATAGGAGATCACACTCAACTACCAATTGAAGAAGTGGCACAAAGCACACAAACAAATTTTATTCAAAATCAACTAACTATTACAAATGACACAACCCCGCTATTTATAGAGTTTACAACACACATGACTCAAAAATTGATAACACTTAGGTCGCCAACGACCTATAACATGCGACTTAGTACAAACAGTGACACACACGCGACCTACGACCTAACAACACGTCATCACCATATATACATCACAACACCTTCTCGCGACCTAAAAACAGAACACAACATATCATATATACAACTCAGCGACTTACGACCTAAGTACAAAGCGACTCAAACAAAACAACACTGCTTTATGAAAGCGACTTAGGCCTCAGCGACCTAAGGGTCTTCATGCGACCTAGCATCTAAAGCGACCTAAAAGTTAGCTTCTGAACAAACTGGAGCGACTTAAGCTTCTTAGCGATCTATCCCTTCATGTGATTCAACTTCCATAGGTCGTTGAGCGACCTTAGTCCATGCGGTATATGTTGGTAGCATGCGGCATTGGCTTGTGCGACCTAACTCTTCATGCGACCTATTACTTGAACGATCTAACGACACAGAACTTGAGTTAGGTCGTTCGCGACCTAAAGAAACGAGCACTGGTTTTATAGGTCGCTGGAATGTCTGATGTGTTAGCTCGGTAACTCGCGAGCGACCTTCACTAGGTCGTGAATTCCCACTAGGTCGCGCCCGACTTACAACATGTTGCCCATTAACTCGTAAGTCACTAGGTCGTTCATGACCTAAAGCACGTGACTTATTACAGCCCGTTGCAGCTTCCCCCTCTTGACTCTGGATAGGTCGTATTTCCTTATCTCACGACCTGTTAGGTCATTTTAGACTCAAGAATTGGATAGGTCGCTCACGACCTATCACTTCACCATTCTGGGCTGCATCATCCTCCCCCTGTTGGAAGAAATTCGTCCTCAAATTTAACAGCTCGTCGTCTTCGATACTCTGATCCTCGTGAAATGGAACCAAGTGTTTGATATTGTCAATATTAGCCATAGGACAATGATCCGACAAGCTCATCTTACAATCATTCTCACAAATTGTCCTCATAATTTCCAAACGACTCATTCCTCCAGCATCTAGTTTATTGTACGTACCAACAAGAAATCGTTCAACCATCAAGTAGTTAGATTCGTTGCCACTTTGTGTCTTCATCAAATTCAATACAGAGTCCATATTTTCGTCTACCCATGATCTAGTATGTATAGGTAATGATTTACATGATCCTGACTTCATCGCGGTCTCTTTTGAAACTTGATAACTCTGACTCTTCTGAACAAACATTTCAACCCCTTTACTTATTAACAATCCCAAACAAAACGTTGTAACCAACTGCATGGTACGATCACGTTCCTCGTGTCTTTCTAAACGCACGTCTTTGTTAACTTTTATTTGCCAACTGCGATCAGGAGTACATAACTGCCTTCCTTTGAATAGTAACCCATCAACCAATCTTCTCAACTCTACCTGCTCTGTCGGACACATATGATTAAGTGGCATATATGGTACAATAGCACTTGACACTTGATTAGCATGATGTACGTTTCCCCGTGGCAGTATTTCCTTGGTCAACTCATCAGGAATTACCTCTTCACAATCATTCACCATCGACTTAACCTCCTCAGGAGTTTCTAGATCTCTACTGGTTTCATTCCCATTCAACATAGACTCTTTCGCTCCATCCTCCACTTCTTTAACAAACCCTTCTGTAGATAATAGACTAATCGAATCCACCTCCTTTATCAACAAATTACCCTCTTCATCTCTTGACTTATTTTCTTCACCCTCATCCAACTTTGTTGACTGTGAACTTTCAACCTCATGTTCATCAGATTTCGTTGGTTGAAAATCAACAACTTCAACTCCGTCAAACTTTGGTGATTGAAAACAATCGATTTCATCTTCCACATCAATAAATTCCTTTAAAGACAACAAAGTCTTTAGCTCCTCGATTTCCTCCAATTTGTTTTCAATCTGTTGATGCCTTTTAGGAACCAAAATGATTCGTGTATCCTCGAACATAAAACTGTAACTGTTTGCACGTCCATCGTGTTGCACAGCTCTATCGTATTGCCATGGTCTTCCTAACAACAGATGGCATACATCCATGTCAACCACATCACACCAAATTTTGTCTTTGTATTTCTTCCCAATGGAAAAATTAACACAAGCTCTTCGATTAACCTTCACCTCCCCTCCTTTCCTCAACCAAGCTAATCTGTAGGGAGTTGGATGTTTCTCTGTGTTCAATGACAACTTTTTTACAGCTTCTGAAGAAATGATATTATCACAGCTTCCTGCGTCAATCACAAATTTACAAACCTTCCCTAGAATAGTGCATGTTGACTGGAAAATATTGCTCCTCAACCAACTAGAATCATCTTCTTGCTTTGGTGTCAAACACGATCTTCTCATTAACAAACTACAACCCACATCTCCTGTCAAAAGTTCTTCCTCTTCAACCGGTAATGAATCAACACACTCTACCTCTGCCTCTTCATTCTCAATTCCCGCAATCATTGCTCGCTTCTTGGGCTTTGTACATTCATTGCTTTTATGGCCCAACTCTTGACAGTTAAAACATTTGAAATGACTATTGACCTTTGCTTTGTTGACTTCATTCACAATTGACTTACTGACGACTTTAGAAACATCTGCACTGTTACTAACATCCTTATTCTGATTGTTGGAATTCATAAACACTCCACCACCTCTTCTTCCTTGTTTCTCCCAAGCAAGTGCTTTCTGATGTGCTTCGGCGATAGATCTTGGATCAAACATATTCAACATGTCTTGAATTTGTGTTCGCAACCCGCCGACATACCTAGCTGTTAGTTGTTCCTCTATTTCCATAATATCATTCCTCGCAATCAATTGGTAAAAATCATCTGCATATTCGTTCACTGATCTTGCCCCTTGTCTTAGGTTCTGCAAGCGTTGATACATAAGAGATTGATAATTGTGTGGCAGGAATGTAGTTTTCATCAACTTTTTCATTTTCTCCCAAGTGACAATTTTAGATTTTCCCATTCTCTCCCGTGTAAGTTTAGTCTGCTGCCACCACGCCATAGCTCTCCCTCTTAATCTCGTAGCAACCAACTTCACTCTTCGATCCGCGGGAACTTCTTTGAAGTCAAAAATTTCCTCAACATTTGAAACCCAATCCAGAAATTCCTCTGTTACCATTCCACCCTTGAATTCTGGAAGTTCAGTTTTCATCCCCGACTCCCATCGGCGATCTTCCTCAACATCCCGATATGCATTTTGCGCTAGGTCTCGATCTCGTGAATGAACACTTCCTCTACCACCATCTTCTTCAAAAACAGATGTACTTCGATAACGATCTCGACCACCCTCATTTCTATGATCTTGCATATCTCTTCGACTTTGTCTTTCATCATCATGATATGGTTCATGTGCAAACTCCCATGGAGTTCTTCTCTCTTCATTTCTATACTCATGATATTCTCTTCTCATCGAAACTGATGATTCTCTTCTTCCTCGATCAAATTGTGGTGACACCCTCCTCGCTTCCGTAACCGATGGTGAAACTCTGTTTCTTCCATGGTTCGAGATTGGCGACCTCCTTTGACCTTGGTTCATGTCCATCATCAATTTCTCTAACCTCCCAATGCCTTCATCTAACTTCTCATTGAATTTGTTACTAATGCATTGTTCCATTTGTTCGGCATCTTCACTTTTGTACAAATCTTCGACATTTTGATGGCGATTAGCTCTTCTCGGTGGCATTGTCGAAACTTCAATTCTCGGCCTTGATATATACAAAATGATGTACGCTTCTTTAATAAGCTCGGATCTACACTCGACCTTGAAACAACAACGTGATGCTCGGCTTCAACTAACTCTTCAAACTCTTGAATAGAATTGCCTCCAAGACTCGGCTTAGCTATGATTGGCTAAGTCTAGCTTTGATACCAAATGATGCAGCAGCGGATTACAAAAATGATGAATCGGTGAAAGTAGCAATTGTGGAATAGAAGATACCGAATGGCCCAAATCCGTTGATCTAAAGATACCGGATTTTAGCTATCTCAAACACGTTGATCGCGCATGATACCGTGTTTAAAGATCTACGATTCTTCGTACATTGATCTAGCGCACTAGATACCGTGAATCGGCTTCAGCGATCATTGATTCAAGCGCACTTGAATACCGAAGGTGGAGATAGGAGATCACACTCAACTACCAATTGAAGAAGTGGCACAAAGCACACAAACAAATTTTATTCAAAATCAACTAACTATTACAAATGACACAACCCCGCTATTTATAGAGTTTACAACACACATGACTCAAAAATTGATAACACTTAGGTCGGCAACGACCTATAACATGCGACTTAGTACAAACAGTGACACACACGCGACCTATGACCTAAACAAGGTCGTTAACGACCTAACAACATGTCATCACCATATATACATCACAACACCTTCTCGCGACCTAAAAACAGAACACAACATATCATATATACAACTCAGCGACTTACGACCTAAGTACAAAGCGACTCAAACAAAACAACACTGCTTTATGAAAGCGACTTAGGCCTCAGCGACCTAAGGGTCTTCACGTGACCTAGCATCTAGAGCGACCTAAAAGTTAGCTTCTGAACAAACTGGAGCGACTTAAGCTTCTTAGCGATCCATCCCTTCATGTGATTCAACTTCCATAGGTCGTTGAGCGACCTTAGTCCAAGCGGTATATGTTGGTAGCATGCGGCATTGGCTTGTGCGACCTAACTCTTCATGCAACCTATTACTTGAACGATCTAACGACACAGAACTTGAGTTAGGTCGTTCACGACCTAAAGAAACGAGCACTGGTTTTATAGGTCGCTGGAATGTCTGATGTGTTAGCTCAGTAACTCGCGAGCGACCTTCACTAGGTCGTGAATTCCCACTAAGTCGCGCCCGACTTACAACATGTTGCCTGTTAACTCGTAAGTCGCTAGGTCGTTCATGACCTAAAGCACGTGACTTATTACAGCCCGTTGCAGCTTCCCCCTCTTGACTCTGGATGGGTCGTATTTCCTTATCTCGCGACCCGTTAGGTCATTTTCGACTCAAGAATTGGATAGGTCGCTCGCGACCTATCACTTCACCATTCTGGGCTGCATCAGGAGGTCAAAAAGCCTTATATCAAATAGAACACAATAGCACTCCTGGACCCGATAGGATAAGTTCTAAAATTTTCATGCAGCATTGGGAGACTCTAAAAAATGAAGTGTGGCAAGCTATGATTGATATTCAGTCACCAGGTAAAATTATTAACGAAGTTACCGTACATTTATTTGCCTCATTCCTAAATACCAGACCCAGCTGAAATTTCGGATTATAAACCAATCTCACTTTGCAACGTTACATATAAGATTCTAGCCAACTAATTATGTAATAAAATGAAAGGTTATTTAAATGACCTAAATCTCCATGAATCAAATGCATTTATTCTTGGAAGATCTATCACATAAAACTCTCTTTTAGCTTATGAGTTGGTTGGATCATTTAATAACAAGAACTCTAATAACTTATATTTGAAAATTGATCTGCATAAAGCATACGACAAGATTAACAGAGAGTTTGTTCATCACATGTTAATTAATATGGGGTTCCCACATAAGTTTGCTAATCTCATATATGAATGCATCTCCACACCAACATTTCTATTCTAATCAATGGTGAACCTTATGGCTATTTAGAAAGTAATAGAGGATTAGAGACAGGGGATACTCTATCCCTCTACCTATTTGCCATTGCCCTGGATCATCTTTCTATTCTCCTTGATATTGAACATCTCCAAGGTAATTTAATGCCGATTCATAAAACAGAGTCAGTTATAAATCATCTGCTATATGCAGATGATATCCTTGTCATGTCAAAAGCCTCTGTTGAGAATGCCCATAGTATATATACAATTATGCACCAATTATAAATTAACACAGGGCTTGTGGTTAGACCATATAAGTCTAGCTTAATTTTCAGCAAGGGTGCCAAAAATAAAGTAGCTATGTCTGAAATTATTAAAGTCAACATCGGTAACCTATCTATCTTCTACCTTGGTATTCCTCTATCACATAATAAACTTAAGACTAGGGATTTTGGGCCTCTCATTTATAAAATAAATAAGAAAATTAACCATTGGACTAGTAGACAGCTAAATATCAGTGGAAGAATAGAATTAGTCAAGGCAGTTATATATCTTGTGATTAACTTTTGGATGCAACACTGCCAATTTCCAGTTGCAATTATCAACAAATTAAACTCCATTTGTGCTAATTTTATCTAGAAATCTAGGACTCACAGAATGTCATGGGATGATGCTTGTAAAACCAAACCTAAAGATGATATAGGTATCTGTTACACCAAAAATGACATCAACACACGATAGAATCTCGTAGAGATTGAACAAAAATGAAATTAGAAACATAGCAGAAAAAATAAATGAACACACAGATTTTTATAGTGGTTCGGTAATCTTGGCCTACGTCCACTTTATATTTTCTTTGATCTTCCGTTAGATTATGATTACAAGGATGTTTGGATCAGCAAGAATCCATTGATACAAGAGTGATAAATAAAAATGGCAGGGCCTCGGCAGTAGAAAGAAAGATTCCTTTTCTGGAAAAGGACCGTTGTATTTACAGGAGAAGATGTGCGCGGATTGAGCTTAAATTTTGCAAGAAGGCTCTCTTGGTCCAAAGGGACCCACCATATCGATCGACAATGCTAACTTGATGATTAGAAATGATCGGCCTAAAGATAGCCGATCCTTTTTCTTGGCTTCAATCATGGTGCGATCATTCATGCGGAGCCCACTTGTCTCTCGATACTGCTCCTAAAATATGGGATCATTCTGAGTTGTAAATTGAGAGATATGGATCGATCTTGGTTGAAGTTGGATTATACATGGAATGCACCAATCGTTTTGATGGATTGGCAAAAATCGATCGGTTGATTACGATCGGCCATCCTGGGCTCTTTAGATTTTGACACGCGATTGTTTTTGTAGGCTCCCCTCTTCATCTTATTGATGCTCTAAAAGTATCACATGAATCGGCTTCGTGGATTTTGAGATATTGAATGTTCTCTGATGACTTAAACTGTTCCATGGATCGTTTTTGGTCAATCCATACAAATCCTTGCTTCATTCATGACTTGTGCACATGAACTCTTATTAACTCCAAATTTGAAATATAACTTCACAGGGTCAGGCTAGTTACTTCATACCAGCTACACTTCGATTGAGTCCTGGTTTAAATCTACCCGACCATCGTCTATAGCACTGTACGTAACTGGTTCCTAAGGCTGTTGACCATCCGTTCCTAGCCAAATCGATGATATCACGGCTTTGCCGAAAGACGGGATAACATTTGCCCCTCAAAATACGTCTTATGAGTGGCATGGCGTGCTTTTAATCAGAAAAGGTCTAAATTGTCGGAAAGAAGTTCATTCGGCTTCCTGATTGATTACTATTCCTTTATCGATTTTCAATAGTATAAGTCTGATGTCGTATTCCATTAGCATATACAAATTTGATCATGCGGGACTTATAAGTCTTCTATTATCTGATCCAATCTCGAACTTGAAAGTTCCAGATTTGATTGCACTTTCTGTTAATTTCAAAAGGCAGAACTTTTAAACGTTCCCGTGCATATTCATATACATGTTTATGTTGTTGGCTCCCAGACGTGTTCGAACGTCCACAGGTCAGTGCCAATTTTTATAATATTCTGTATGGTCGCGTTTGCAATCAAATCTTCACGATCATTCATCATTCATCATTTCCTCTTTTCCATCTTTTTTATTTTATATATGTATGTCTTTCCTTTGTTTTAAAAAACAAATTTCAAACCACTTATGATCATGAGATCGATCACCATATGTTAAATTATGAAACAATCGGCATAGGACTTGGAAATGGATCGGTCGGCTTACAGCTTAGAGATGGATCGACATAGTCTTTGGTTGTGGGACGATCGGCTAAGTCTTTTAGACCGAAAACGATCGGCTAAGTCTATTTCCTATATAAGGCTCAACACTTCGGCATTTCTCCTTCACTCTACTTCATCCACTTCCTTTTGAAGCAAAGACTAAGCGAGTTCTTCAACTCCTTCCTACCGATCCTTCATTAACACAACAAATTCATCGTTCTTCTAATTGATATGACAATCTCCTTTTTCAGATTCAAGTTTAGGTAGTACGAATTCCACATTTGCTTCATAATTTCAAGATCGAAACCTTCAAACTGTGGCGACTCGTTTCGTTTAAGGGGTCGCTTCTTTCTTTCTCTCCTTATGGTCATGTGTAACGGAGATTGAGTGGTAGGGATTAGTTAATCGCGCCTTTAGCCGATCGTTCGTTGTTAGGTATGGCGCTCTGGATTGTGAAGATGTTATATGATCGATCGTCCATGGTCTCTATGGGACGATCGGTGTAATTTTGGAACGATGAGGCTTAACAGTTGTTAACAAACGATCGGCTAAAGCTTAAAGTTGTAACCTCATAAGAATGATCGGTGGGAAAGGTTGATGGTGAATGATCGTCTCATGCTGTCTCGGGGAAACGATCGGCTTACATCATAATACCAGAACGATCGGCCTATAATATACAAGAACGATCGGTCTGTATCACACACATGAACTACTACTCCTTTTTTTACAAAATGGAACAAAAATATGGAAACTTGAACTAAGCGATGAGCTTCAATCTTTCATACTTGGACAAACATTAAGACTCGCGTATGACTTGCATATGATATGAACTTCATGATTGGTAGCAAATTGCCTTAAGATAGATGACACGAACTAATGCCTTTAACTATCATGTTAAAACTCATTTGTAACTTAAACAATAACCAAACTTTTGCTGGCTAACGATCGTTCGTGAAACTCAAGCTGCATCATTTCCCGATAACACGTAGAGACAGTTGAGACGGTCAGGAATGACGGTTTCTCTGGCCAAATTTCTAAATCTTGTTGTCTTTTCTATCTTCGGTTTTGCACAACTTATTACTGTACTGAACAGCACTTTATCGCACAACACTAGCACTCCCTATGCACTGGGGGTTACATGTTAGTTCTTCTAATTATGATTTTTACTAAGTTTAATAGAAATGGGATCTAGACGTTCCGGTTGCTCAGGGACTATGCCAGCTGGATCATCTTCCCAGAGGAATAATTCTGATGTAGAGTCTAGTTCGACAACTGAGTCCGATAGTCTGCCGTCCAGTCATGATTCAGAACAGCCTGAAGGCCCGGCCTCGCAACTTGATCTTTCTGAAATTGTCCCATTCTTTCCGTCGAAGTTATCGGCCTTGTGCCCGATACTCTAGAGGACGCAGTTATCCTCGAAAACCCTTTTGATTCGATGGCTTCGGCGCAGAATTCCCTTTAGCAACGTGTTGGTTCCGTCGCGAGATGATAGGGCTCACAGACCTCCTGAAGAGTATACAACATGTAACAAGTTTATGTGTTGGGCGGGATGCATCCCGCCTTTCAACTCATATATCTAGGAGATCCTACATTATCTAGGATAGCTCCAGCACAACTCCATCTGAATGGTTACACGCTCCTTAATTGTATTTATATGGTTTTTATGAAGTTTTTGCACCGTCCTCCCACTATCGAAGATATTCGGTTTATTTTTACTTTCAAACAACGGACAGAGAGTCCCATGTTCACATTTCTTGAGTCGGCAAAGAGATGCCAAATTTTGGATGGCACGTGGAACAAATTAAGTGCCTTCAAGAGCGAATGGTTCTTTGTTCGCTGCCCGCCTGGCTTCGCTCGACAATGGCTAGAAAGACCTAAGTGTTACCCACCAGTTTCATAATAACATAGAAAAATAATATCCAAGTTGTCTTCCAAACAATGTTACTCATTTACAGGTGTCAGGTGTCGTTACCCAGCCTGGCAGCGATATTTATGAAGAGGCAGTCTCAATTCTACAGAATGCTCCCCCGAGGATAGGAATATCGAGTATTTGCTCAGGAACGAACGTCTAGTCACATTTGGTTTGATAGAGGAGGGCCTCAACGTGGGGCTAATGTAATACCCCAAAATTTTATGAAAAATCATTTTGATAAAATGATTTAATTTTGAAATATTTAGATTTAAATATGGTGAAATTCTTGGGATTAAATAGTGTGCAAGGATATGTGTGCACATGCACACTGGAAAATGGCACAGGGGAAAATCTAAGAATTTGTGGAAAAAAAAATAATATATAGGGAAAAGAAAACGTTTCAAATATAATTTTGAAATGTGAATTATTCTGTCCTCAGATCACATGTATTATTTAAAAAAAACAGAAATTTTTTATTTGAAATAAGAAAGTAAAATTCTTACATTGGAATTTAACTTAGGCCTAACCAAGTTAAATATGGGAGATATGCCTATATACTTTTTTCTGTGAAGCATAAGGAATTAAATAAAGTAATAAAGAGGCAGAAAGATTTTATGTGAGCAAAGAAGTAATTCTTACTTAGCATAGGGTTTTCTTTTACCAGATCTAACTCATTTAATTAGGAAATATATATATGTGTGTATTTTCTGAAAGGCAAGAGAGATCAAATAAAAATATATATACACCTATGTGCATGTATATTTTCTGTGAGCAGAAAGTGTTAAAAAAACATCAAAATGACATGAAATGTAATACAAGTCAATATGCTTGTGTAGGTAAAAATAGAAAAGGAGATTTCCAGAAAAGAATAAAGGCATAAATAAATAAAAAATTGAATCACACATTTAGCATGACTGGGGTAAGTAATTAAAGATAGCCATTTTCTGGAAAAGTAAGAAAAAAAAGGTACTAACTATAATGGACTAAAGTGGCCGGGGCATTAAGGAGGAAAATGTGAAAATGCAAAATGCATGAAGATGGTTAGGATAGAAATGGAATTTTGTTGTAACAAAACCCTAGGAGAAAACACTAGTATAAATAGGCAGTTTTGGCCAGGAAAACATTTTACCCCGAGTTGCTCAAAATAATAAGAAAGAAAGGAAAATATTGAAAGGAAAAAGAAAACACACATACATAAGGATTCTCTGGATCAAGAGAAGGAAGAACTTAGGTGAGTAACCTCACTAAATTCATGGCATTAAGACCTGAGATGAGGCAGCCACTTTTTATATTGCCATTTACATATTGCTGGTTTTGATGTATATGATTTTATCAATGCTTTTTGGATGTTTTCTTTTGAATCTGATATGATTTTACTATGGTTGTTTTTTTGATCTTTGACTTGTAGAGATATTTGCCTTTGGATGTGCAACTTACTGTTTTATTTTACTCAGAAATGTTAAGGTCCAGAATCTTAAAATTATATATAGAGAATACTCTCAACTGTTATAGATCTATGGCATGGAAATTTTACCAGAGAAAAATATTGGGAGCTGCATTATACTTGGTATAAGTGCTAAGGGTGCAATAGAAATTTTCTAGGTGCTGAGCCCTTAATCAAATAAAAAAAAGTGGAGTTCACAAGCTAAAGCTATGATTGAGTCAGACCATGAATCTGATTCAATCATAGAGGCTTGCAGATCAATATAACAAGACATGTCATGCCTCTTTTACAGTTGAAAATATTCTTATATTTTTACTGAGATCAAGACATAATGTCCACATTTTTGGAAATAACTGTCTACTTAATTTCTGAGTAAATTATGCTAGAAAATTTTATGGGTCTTTCCATGTTTGCAGTGACAAGTTCACTTAGCTATCTGATGATAATATTTATATCAATGCACTAGTAAATAAACTAGGGAAGGGAAGGCCAAGAAGGCTGCTGGAATGCTTGTTATATTTGATGTATGCAAGTTGGCACATGGTTTGTTTAAGCCCTGAGATCTTTGTGCAATGATGTGAATTAGTTCATTGTAATGTGTCCCTGTGATTCCTTGATGGCAGATGAGGCAGGAATTTAAGCTGAATTTATACAACCTGTACATGAAGAGATAGGAATATGAATATTTCTTAGGTTGGTTGGTATGGAACCATGATTGTTTCAGTGAATGCACATGTTGCAAATAGATAATTATGTTTGCCTGATTATGAATGCAGGTATAGGAATGATAGATGGAGTTATCATATCCGAGTCACTTCATTTACACAATGATATAATAAGTGATTGCAGAAATTCATTCAAATAACAAGTTATCACACTCATATTCTATGTTGTTTAATATCATGAATATACTGATGTTGCTCATACCAGATCATGGATCTGACCCTTATTTGCTCATGGCATATGGGGGTGTCTCATTTTAAAATGAGGCAGCCACCAATGCTCTTTCAGTAAATGCAGGAGCTAAGTAAAAAGTGAAGTTATGGCAAATGAAAAGGGATTGAATGAACATGCTTGCTAATTTTAATAAGAGCTTAATATGATTTTATCTGCATGTATTCATGAGACAGTTGTGTTTGAACTTGATGTTATGTAATCAACTTGCTATGTTTGATTGAACTGGTTGTTTATCTGTTGAATATTGCTATGCATTAAGGTTTAAAAATTAAAAGAAATATCTAGGTTGAAACTCAGAAAAATATGCTTAAGTATTAGATATGAAAGCCTAGGAAAAGAAATATACATATATGTATATGAGCAAAAGTTTTACATAACTTATATTATCTATTGGTCAATTCTTGAGACATAGCAATGCACTAAGTTTTTAGAATTAAAATCTGGATTTAACTAGAGGTAAACTTATAAGGATTTAAATCCTTTTTACTGTGATACTTTGTAAACTAGTTTAATACCACTTTTTGAATTGTTTTGAGAAAAGCAAATATTTTGCAAGGCTTCAGATATAATGCCATTGCCTTGAACAAGTGTCTGTTAGACACAAGACACATGGGTTAACCGGCTTCAAATGAGTGAAGTTTTGGTCGACTATATTTGATAGTATTATGAATGAAAAATACATTTCAAAAGCTTAGTTTATTTAGTAATTGTTTCACCACAACTAACTTTCAAAAGCCATACCATATATGCAATCTGGACAGGTTTGCACTATCAAAACCTGGAAACACACATTATTCTTTTAAATATTTTTAAGTTCAAATTCTTGTCACAGCAAATCTTATGAAAATATTCAACTTACAATGTGTTATATAGGCTAAGGTTGAAATAAACATGTCATATAGATTAAATCAAAATAAGAAAGTTTCTAGAAAATACATAAGTGGAAAATTATAAGAGAATATATCATTTTCTGGTCTTAGCCAAATATCAATATATTTGAACTATGGAAAAAAAAAGAGAATCCCAAATACTTTGACCAAATATGGACAGGACTTATTAACATATTATAAATATTCAAAAGAACAAGGTAATTAACTATATGCAGATTTCTTCAAATCCAAACTAAACAGCATGCTCTTGTTTAAAAAATGGAATTAAAAACATACTCTGATTTTAAACAAGAGGAACACATACATCTTCATATGTATGTGTATATCTTTAGGAATGAACTGATATATTTATATTGGTAGAAAATATTGAATCCTGGATGAATTGTTTGAAAAGAAAATGACTATGAGAATATTAATTATAGGAATGTAAAAAAAATTAAGCAAAAATAAGGAGGGTCATTTCAGTTGGTATCAGAGCAAATGGTTGCATAGATTGTTGAATACTATAGAAATGTATTATATCTGGTTGTTTTGGATGATATAATTTAGATAGGAAAATATTAACCATAGAAAATACTTACAGTACACTAATACTATTTGCCCATAATTTGGTTAGCAAACCATGGTAGGAAGGGGATCACATCATGCAGGGACAAGTGCACCACAAATGCTTGATATGCAAGAGTTTGTAAGGGTTTTAAGGGATGGAATTGGGCATAGGCCTGAGAACCCACATGAGGAACTTTCAAAACTACTGAAAGCTTATACCAATTTGGGAGGCAAAAGTTTTGAAGGGACTGAGAATGTGATGGAAATTCAAGCATGGTTGAGAACACTGGATAGAATTTTCAATGACATGCACTTGATGATCATAGGAGAAGGCAAGTAGCTTCAAGATAGCTGAAAGGAGTAGCATTAGGTTAGTGGGAGGTGACCATAGCTGGGAGAATTGAAAATGAAATCACTTGGAATCAATTCAAGGAGATGTTGGAGGCAAGATTTGTACCAGCATCAGCCAAGACCATTTTGCTTGAAGAATTTATCAGACTTAGGCAGGGAACTTTGAATGTTACTGAGTGTACACAAAAATTTGAAGGATTATCCAAATATGGAGCAATGCTAGTGGCAGATGAAGCATCCAAAAATGATAGGTACATTAGAGGTTTGAACCCAGGACTTAGCAGAGCCATGCTACCATATGCAGATAGGACTTTTGATCAAGTAATAGATCTGGCATTGAAATTGGAACATCATGACAAGGAAAGAGAGAAGTATAGGAATTTTAAGAGCAACAACAACAAGAGGAATAAGGGAAGATATCACCCTTATGATAAAAAGAAGGAGGAGACAGACAACAAGAAGGACAGAGACACTAAAGCTAATGATGCTAAGAAGAAGTTGGTTTGCCATCATTGTGGAAAAGAAGGACACATCAAACCAAGGTGCCCAGAATTAAAAGGAGGAGCTTTCAAGTGCTACCTATGTGGGAAAGAGGGGCATATGAAAAGGAACTGTCCTGAGTACAAACAGCAAGGGAAAATAGCAAGTTTGGAAGGCAAAGGCAAATCCATAGTGGAGAGTAGAGCTGAGAATCATGGTCAAGTAGAAGGTACACTACTTATTTGCACCATACCCATAGCAGTAGTATATGACACTGGGGCAACTCACTCCTTGATTTCCTATGAAATAGTTAAAATGCTAAAATTAAATTGCATATTGGTTGAAACCCCACTGCTTATACAAAGTCCACTGGGGAGTTCTAGTGTTTTGAACATGAATTGTGTGGATGTGGAGTTAAACATAGGAGGAAATATTTTTATTTCCAATTTATATGTTTTGAATTACCTAAATATAGGTGTTATATTGGGGGTAGACTGGTTAAGGCAATTTAAAGCCATAATTAATTTAGACTCATCCACCATATCATTGCAAAATTCTAGAGGCCAGAGGATCACAGTTTTATGTGAAGTAGCTAAGGAAGGAAAATTATATCATTTAGTTGACTCAGAAAAAGATTTCAGTGAACTAACCATTGAAGAAATTCCCATAGTCAATGAATACTTGGATGTGTTTGGGGAAGTTAAGGGTGTTCCATATCATAGACCAGTTGAGTTTCAAATTAATCTCATTCCAGGAGCAAGTCCAATAATCAAGAAACCTTATAGAATGGGGCCAAGTGAATTGAAAGAATTGAAAAATCAGTTGGAAGAATTAGAAGGCAAAGGATTTATAAGGCCAAGTAATTCATGTTGGGGTGCTCCAGTAGTGTTTGTAAGAAAACATGATGGTACTTTGAGAATGTGCATAGATTATAGAGAACTAAATAAAGTAACCATCAAGAACAAATACCCATTGCCTAGAATAGATGATCTCTTTGATCAACTCAGTGAAGCTAAAATATTTTCTAGATTAGACTTAGCATCAGAATTTCATCAAATGAAGGTTGAAGACTCAAGTGTTAAGTATACTGCATTTAACACTAGATATGGCTTATATGAATTTATGGTTATGCCATTTGGCTTGACAAATGCTCCTTCATATTTTGTAGATTTAATGAATAGAATATTCAGAGATTATTTAGACAAGTTTGTACTGATTTTTATAGATGACATTTTGATTTATTCCAAAACAGTGGAAGAGCATAAAAATCATTTGCATTTAGTTTTGTCAAGATTAAGAGAAAATGATTTAAAGGCAAAATTTTCAAAATGTGCATTTTGGAAAGAATAAGTACATTTTCTTGGTCATGTTATCTCTGCCAAAGGAATATCAGTAAACCCCAATAAGGTAGTAGCTATCCAAGCATGGAAAAGGCCTAGCACAGTAAGTGAGGTTAGATCATTTATGGGGATGGCAGGATATTATAGGAGATTTATAAAAGATTTTTCGAAAATATCAGCACCACTTACCAATTTAACTAGAAAGAACCAAGCCTTTGTATGGACAGAAAAATGTGAGCAAGCTTTTATCAAAATAAAAGGAGCTTTGATTAATGCACCAGTATTGAGGGTGCCGGAAGGGAATGAAAACTTAATTGTGTATACTAATGCAAATGGCTCTGGGCTAGGGGCTGTGTTGATGCAGCAAGACCAGGTGGTAGCCTATGCATCTAGGCAATTAAAGACACATGAAACAAGATATGCAACCCATGATCTTGAACTAGCAGCAGTCGTGTATGCCTTGAAACTCTGGAGACATTATTTGTTAGGTGCCAAATTTATTTTGTACACTGATCATAAGGCACTGAAATATTTATTCTCACAAAAGATTTGAATATGAGGCAACATAGATGGGTGGAGTTCCTAGCTGCCTATGATCTAGACATACTCTATACACCAGGTAAGGCAAATAAAGTTGCAGATGCCTTGAGTAGACAACATGCTAAAGTAGCCATGTTGATGATGGAAGAGTTTAAGGATTTGTCTATACTTACTGATTTGGAAATTGAAGCAAACAGTGAGGTACAAATGGTACCAATTGAAGAAGATGAAAGTAAAGGGAAATTGAGTATGGTATCTCTACAATCAGATTTACTTCTAAAGGTTGGGAAAATGCAGGAACAAGACCTAAACCTATTGGAAAAGAAAATGCTCTTATCAAAAGGGGAAGAGGTAGTAAATTATCAAGTTGATAAAGATGGTTATTTAAGGAACAAGAATAGGATATGTGTTCTAGAAAACATAGAATTGAAGGAGAAAATATTAAATGAATACCATATGAGTAAGTACTCCATACACCCAGGCAGTACCAAGATGTATCAAAATTTGAAAAGAAATCTTTGGTGGAAGGGAATGAAGTCAGATGTGGCCAAACATGTTGCAAAGTGTATGACTTGCCAACAAGTCAAGGCAGAGACACAAAGGCCATCAGGACTGTTGCAACCCCTTAATATACTACAGTGGAAGTGGGAGGATATATCTATGGATTTCATAGATGGTCTGCCTAGATCTAAAAAAGGAAACACAAGTATATGGGTAATAGTGGATAGGCTAACTAAAGTAGCACATTTTATCCCAGTAAAATCAGAAAGAAATGCCCTAAAATTGGCTCAAATATTCATGAAAGAGGTGGTAAGATTGCATGGCATACCCAAAACCATTGTGAATGATAGGGATACCATCTTCACCTCAAGGTTTTGGAATATTTTTCAAGAGGCCATGGGGAGTGAATTGTGCTTAAGCACTGCCTACCATCCACAATCAGATGGACAAACTGAGGTGGTGAAAAAGGTTTTAGAGGATTTGTTGAGAGCATGTGCACTGGACTTTGGAGGCAACTGGGAAGACCATCTCCAATTAGCTGAGTTCACATACAATAACAGTTATCAAAGCACCATAGGGATGGCACCATTTGAAGCCTTATATGGCAAGCCATGTTTATCACCTATGTGTTGGGTGGAAACAGGAGAAAGAACTATTTTAGGACCTGAGTACATACAAGAAACTACAGAGAAAATTAAATTGGTGAGGAAAAGAATTGCAGCAGCTCAAGACAGGCAAAAGAAGTTTGCAGATAGGAAGAGAAAGCAAGTGGAATATGAAGTGGGTGACTTTGTTTTTATCAAAGTTTCACCTATGAAAAAGGTCTTGAGATTTGGCAAGCAAGGTAAACTCACACCAAGGTATGTTGGACCCTATAAAATTCTGGAAAGAATTGGTTCATTAGCATACAAACTGGAACTGCAAGAGGAAATGAAAGCAATGCATAATGTTTTTCATGTGTCACAACTTAGAAGATGGGTACATGATAGAGAAGAAATTCTGGAAAAACCTACCCAAATTCAAATAAATCCTAACTTGGTTTATGAGAAAGAACCAGTGGGGATTCTAGCTAAAGAAGAAAAGAAATTAAGGAGTAAAACTTTGAAACTGGTAAAGATCCAGTGGAGTCTTGATCCTAATGATTGTACATGGAAGCTAGAAGACAAGATTAGGATAGATTATCCTAAGCTTTTTGCAGATTAAAGGTAATTTTAAAATTTCTAGAAAATCTAATATGTATGGTTGCCATGATTGAATTTGCTTGCTTATGAATATGTTTGATAAATTTTCAGAAAATAAGATGATGCTTGTTATAAGTACAAGGGAAATTGTGAGGACACAATTCCTAAAAGGAGGGGTGAATGTAATACCCCAAAATTTTGTGAAAAATCATTTTGATAAAATGATTTAATTTTGAAATATTTAGATTTAAATATGGTGAAATTCTTAGGATTAAATAGTGTGCAAGGATATGTGTGCACATGCACACTGGAAAATGGCACAGGGGAAAATCTAAGAATTTGTGGAAAAAAAATAATATATAGGGAAAAGAAAACATTTCAAATATAATTTTGAAATGTGAATTATTCTGTCCTCAGATCACATGTATTATTTTAAAAAAAACAGAAATTTTTTATTTGAAATAAGAAAGTAAAATTCTTACATTGGAATTTAACTTAGGCCTAACCAAGTTAAATATGGGAGATATGCCTATATACATTTTTCTGTGAAGCATTAGGAATTAAATAAAGTAATAAAGAGGCAGAAAGATTTTATGTGAGCAAAGAAGTAATTCTTACTTAGCATAGGGTTTTCTTTTACCAGATCTAACTCATTTAATTAGGAAATATATATATGTGTATATTTTCTGAAAGGCAAGAGAGATCAAATAAAAATATATATACACCTATGTGCATGTATATTTTCTGTGAGCAGAAAGTGTTAAAAAAACATCAAAATGACATGAAATGTAATACAAGTCAATATGCTTGTGTAGGTAAAAATAGAAAAGGAGATTTCCAGAAAAGAATAAAGGCATAAATAAAAAAACTGAATCACACATTTAGCATGACTGGGGTAAGTAATTAAAGATAGCCATTTTCTGGAAAAGTAAGAAAAAAAAGGTACTAACTATAATGGACTAAAGTGGCCGGGGCATTAAGGAGGAAAATGTGAAAATGCAAAATGCATGAAGATGGTTAGGATAGAAATGGAATTTTGTTGTAACAAAACCCTAGGAGAAAACACTAGTATAAATAGGCAGTTTTGGCCAGGAAAACATTTTACCCCGAGTTGCTCAAAATAATAAGAAAGAAAGGAAAATATTGAAAGGAAAAAGAAAACACACATACATAAGGATTCTCTGGATCAAGAGAAGGAAGAACTTAGGTGAGTAACCTCACTAAATTCATGGCATTAAGACCTGAGATGAGGCAGCCACTTTTTATATTGCCATTTACATATTGCTGGTTTTGATGTATATGATTTTATCAATGCTTTTTGGATGTTTTCTTTTGAATCTGATATGATTTTATTATGGATGTTTTTTGATCTTTGACTTGTAGAGATATTTGCCTTTGGATGTGCAACTTAATGTTTTATTTTACTCAGAAATGTTAAGGTCTAGAATCTTAAAATTATATATAGAGAATACTCTCAACTGTTATAGATCTATGGCATGGAAATTTTACCAAAGAAAAATATTGGGAGCTGCATTATACTTGGTATAAGTGCTGAGGCTTGAGAAGAAAGAAATTAAGGGTGCAAAAGAAATTTTCTAGGTGCTGAGTCCTTAATCAAATAAAAAAAGAGGAGTTCACAAGCTAAAGCTAAGATTGAGCCAGACCATGAATCTGATTCAATCATAGAGGCTTGCAGATCAATATAACAAGACATGCCATGCCTCTTTTACAGTTGAAAATATTCTTATATTTTTACTGAGATCAAGACATAATGTCCACATTTTTGGAAATAACTGTCTACTTAATTTCTGAGTAAATTATGCGAGAAAAATTTATGGGTGTTTCCATGTTTGCAGTGACAAGTTCACTTAGCTATCTGTTGATATTATTTAATTCAATGCACTAGTAAATAAACTAGGGAAGGGAAAACCAAGAAGGCTGCTGGAATGCTTGTTATATTTGATGTATGCAAGTTGGCACATGGTTTGTTTAAGCCCTGAGATCTTTGTGCAATGATATGAATTAGGTCATTGTAATGTGTCCCTGTGATTCCTTGATGGCAGATGAGGCAGGAATTTAAACTGAATTTATACAACCTGTACATGAAGAGATAGGAATATGAATATTTCTTAGGTTGGTTGGTGTGGAACCATGATTGTTCCAGTGAATGCACATGTTGCAAATAGATAATTATGTTTGCCTGATTATGAATGCAGGTATAGGAATGATAGATGGAGTTATCATATTTGAGTCACTTCATTTACACAATGATATAATAAGTGATTGCAGAAATTCATTCAAATAACAAGTTATCACACTCATATTCTCTGTTGTTTAATATCATGAATATACTGATGTTGCTCATACCAGATCATGGATCTGACCCTTATTTGCTCATGGCATATGGGGGTGTCTCATTTTAAAATGAGGCAGCCACCAATGCTCTTTCAAGAAATGCAGGAGCTAAGTAGAAAGTGAAGTTATGGCAAATGAAAAGGGATTGAATGAACATGCTTGCTAATTTTAATAAGAGCTTAATATGATTTTATCTGCATGTATTCATGAGATAGTTGTGTTTGAACTTGATGTTATGTAATGAACTTGCTATGTTTGATTGAACTGGTTATTTATCTGTTGAATATTGCTATGCATTAAGGTTTAAAAATTAAAAGAAATATCTGGGTTGAAACTCAGAAAAATATGCTTAAGTATTAGATATGAAAGCCTAGGAAAAGAAATATATGTATATGTATATGAGCAAAAGTTTTACATAACTTATATTATCTATTGGTAAATTCTTGAGACATAGCAATGCACTAAGTTTTTAGAATTAAAATCTGGATTTAACTAGAGGTAAACTTATAAGGATTTAAATCCTTTTTACTGTGATACTTTGTAAACCAGTTTAATACCACTTTTTGAATTATTTTGAGAAAAGCAAATATTTTGCAAGGCTTCAGATATAATGCCATTGCCTTGAACAAGTGTCTGTTAGACACAAGACACATGGGTTAATCGGCTTCAAATGAGTGAAGTTTTGGTCGACTATATTTGATAGTATTATGAATGAAAAATACATTTCAAAAGCTTAGTTTATTTAGTAATTATTTCACCACAACTAACTTTCAAAAGCCATACCAGATATGCAATCTGGACATGTTTGCACTATCAAAACCTGGAAACACACATTATTCTTTTAAATATATTTTTAAGTTCAAATTCTTGTCATAGTAAATCTTATGCAAATATTCAACTTACAATGTGTTATATAGGCTAAGGTTGAAATAAACAAGTCATATAGATTAAATCAAAATAAGAAAGTTTCTAGAAAATACATAAGTGGAAAATGATAAGAGAATATATCATTTTCTGGTCTTAGCCAAATATCAATATATTTGAACTATGGAAAAAAAAGAGAATCCCAAATACTTTGACCAAATATGGACAGGACTTATTAACATATTATAAATATTCAAAAGAACAAGGTAATTAACTATATGCAGATTTCTTCAAATCCAAACTAAACAGCATGCTCTTGTTTAACAAATGGAATTAAAAACATACTCTGATTTTAAACAAGAGGAACACATACATCTTCATATGTATGTGTATATCTTTAGGAATGAACTGATATATTTATATTGGTAGAAAATATTGGATCCTGGATGAATTGTTTGAAAAGAAAATGAATCTGAGAATATTAATTATAGGAATGTAAAAAAATTAAGCAAAAATAAGGAGGGTCGTTTCAGCTAACTAAAACTGCCCAGATGGTAGGGATAAGATCATGGGCTACAATCAGTCAAGGAGACAGTCAATCCGACCCTGTAGTGCCCCAGTCACGAGTACCCAAGAGTTTGCAGATATTGATGTCGTAGGACATGGTCATGATGCACTTGGTCATGATGGCGATAAATCTGATCCTGGGGTCGGTGTCGGATCCTCGCAAGTTTCACAACCCCCGGTTGCAGAAAAGAGAAAAAAAGAAAACATTCGCTCACAAAATTTCAAGAAGTCGCCTCTCTAACTAATCCAAGTCGTCGATGAATCTACCATTAGACCCTTTGTCTGATTTACCAATTCCAACAAATCTCGACGCCTTTCATTTTGCTGATGTGAGCATTGGAGGGTTGGAGTCCCTCATCAGAATTAGCTCGGACATCCCCACTTTCGGAGAGGAGGTTACACCAATGAGCAAAGTTCATGCACCTGGTCTGCTGGGGGTTACGCTAGGACACTTACACACACTTGCACTATTCAACACTGCACTGTACTTGACTTGTACTTTCTAATGCTCAAAGTTGATTGATATCTGTTTTCCTTTACAGAAACGATGGTGAGGAAGATGAACATATTCAATTCTCTCCGGGATGTACATCATCAGTCATCGTGATCGCGATCCAACTCCTACTGCGGCAGTCGAGCTTATTATGATTATAGCTATTATCCCAGCCACGATCGGGGTTATCAAGAGAGAGACGATAGGGGTTATCAAGAGAGAGACGATAGGGACAGGCCAGCTCGAGATATACATAGATCGAGATCTCCTCCTCCAAAAGATCCTGAAAGGCATGCTGACCGTAGGGACCTACCCATCGATCCCCCTCGCGGTCCTTCCACCGCTCTTATGCCTCCAAAACTCTTGGTTCCATCTTATTCTCAGCGGTCGAGCGATAGCCGTCGCCATGGCGAATACATTGCTGCCCACAAGCCTGGCAAAAAAGTACCGAAGTTGAAGCTGCTTCTGAAGATCTTACAATCGATTCAACTGCTCGTATGGCACAGCTTCGAGAGGAATTTTCGAACTTACGCTTTCCTTCCTAACTTGAAGAGGGTTCCGGATCATGTTCAGAAGATGACCATCGATTGCGTCACTAACATCCATATGCAATATCGAGAATGGATGAAGACAGCGGAAAAAATATTAAAAGTTTCCTTCGAGCGTGCGGCAGAAATTGAAAGGCTAAAACAGCAAGAGGCTCGGCCGCTCGGGACAAAAGAATCATCGACGCTTTGACAAATGAGATGAAAGCCTCTAGAACTGCCTTATCAAAAGCCGAAGGAAAAGCTAATGCTGCTATAAAATCCATAGAAGAGATGAAATCGAGCCATCTCGACATGGTCCAAGTATTGCATCACCGGAACCAGGAGATAGCACTCAAGCGAGATGCGGCTCTGAATAATGAGTCTGCAGCCTTGAAGGAAATAGTTGATCTCAAGGCCAAACTTGAGTATGCAAATAAAGAAAAAGATGCTCAAAAAATCACTCAGAATTCTTGCGAAGAGTTGGTTCGTGTCAGGCTTGAGAGAGATGAGGTTATTGAAAAGGCCAGAAATGTCGACGTGCTCATTCAACGTGAAGCGAAAGCTACCAAAGATAAGGTTAGAGAAGAAATAATGAATGAGCTTGACCCACTTCTCGTTCTCTACAACGCCAATGTTCTCAAGCATAAGAATTTGACGTGGCTCGATGAAGACTATCCTTACCAACTCTATCGTGCTTGGGAATTTCTTGTCGTGGAAGAGTAGAAACTTCATAACTCCAAGGATGTCAATGTAGCTAAACTTGAAAGCGAAGTGATCGGGTGACGAACCCAAAATACTGCTGGTTGCTCCTTCACATGAAGTGAGTGAAGGGTTCGGGTCGGTGCACCCTGACATCGCAGCTGAATTGACCCCGGTGTTCCAAGTCACATCTAGCTATGCAGCGAGCTACTCAACTATTCCCGTGTATGATCCGAACAGACCACGACTATCTCCAATCCTTGAGCGCAGTTCTGAAGTATTCAAAGCCACAAATATTACAGGTGAGAATGCTGGAGACAAGCAGAATCAAAAATGTATAAAAGCTACCATTCATAAATAACAAAAATTTCTAATCAAATATTTGAAAGTAATACGTGCTTGTATTAAGGACCTCTACCTCAAGTGGTTAGATGTGTAATGTTTTGGATAAAGGTTCTAGAGGTCATAATTAAGTTTGAGCCCTTGGAAATCACAATGGGTGTTGCTTGAATAATTACTCTTGTTGTAAAAGAAGGTATCACTCTTATTATCAAAAAACTTCTTGCATGAAATCTATGGGTTTTTTTCTAGATATTTCCCACACTATACTTAATCCTTGTATGAAACTTTGAAAAAAAAAGGACGCTGTTCTTGTAGAATTAAAACAGATCTAAATCAACTACCATGCAAGATATGATACCCAAATAAGAATATGGATGAGTTCTTGGTTTCTATATTGTAAAGGCAGTAGATATATCTTTTATCCTTACTAGGAATAATAATCGTATATTTGGATGGTAAATTGGTCTTCTGCCAACAAATTTTGTTATGACGTTTATAACTTCGGAACTTGGTTCTAATATGCCCAAATAAAAAAAACAAAAAAAAAAACTGTGAGCATACCCAGTAACAAACATAATAATACTACAATTCTGCTTACATAAGTAAATATAAAAGTCAGTATGAGGACTAAGTAGATCATGAATTCTACTACCTTTGAACTATGAACATGGATAATTAGTACCATACATTAAAAGAAGGTGAACTTTTAAACTGAGTTTATTACTCGATTCAAAAAGGCTGTATACAAACTGTGCGTAACAAATATCCAAGATCACACGTGCGACCGTTCTCCCTACTACGTATCCAAGTAATCAACAGAGACTAAATATAAATGCAACCAATTACTAATGGCACAATGGCCTTTTTGGTCATACACAACCCTATGGCACATAAGGTCGTAACCAACAGCACCGAAAGAATTTTATTCAAGTAAATTGGTCATACCTTTTTGTTTCTACCAAGTGAATATCATATATACTGTGTATGAGGATGTGCATGCTAGTTTTGAACTGATCACAAAATTCTACCATGTAAATAGAGCAACCTTGTTTGAAATTAATAATCCTTATCTCACTGTATGTATTTATTGAAAATAACTTATGTTTTTGAACGTATTTGATTCAATTAATAATAGAGAGGAAAATCTTTAACATTTCGTATAATCTATGAAAGCAACAAACTAATGTAACTGTTGCAGTAAACAAAGCAATGAATGTACTAATTGAAGCAAACTTTGTTACCTGAAGAATAACCGGGCTATGCACAACTACCAGTGGGAACAAAATATTATTCAGTTAGTTGGGAAGAAAGTTGTAGACTTGTAGTCTTTGGTTTACCCTTCTTAGTTTTAGGTTTTCGTCCATACAAAAATGCGCACTGACGCATGTATTTTATGGAAAACGGCCAATTTAAAAAATAAAGTTAACATACAAAATATGAAATAATTTTTTTATATTTTTTTATGTTTTGAGAAATAAGATAAACACGGAAAACAATTCATCTTTTCACCGTTCCTCTATCCCCACTCCGTGGTTTCCTTCATCCTTCTTCTATTCTATCCGTCGTCTCTCCATTCCTCTCGTATATTGTAATTAATGTTGAAAACTCAAAACACAAAATTCATTTTAAACCAAACGCTAGGTTCTGCAAAATAGAAAACATTGATGATGCAGCAAGCCTTAAGAATTGAAATAAAATTTTGAACCAGTGGACGGTTATGAAAGATGGTAGAAAGAAGGGGATGAAACACATTGTTATTTTAACAAAAGGATGGATGCGTAATGCTGCAATGTTCACTGTGGATAACCAAGACCAAACATCACATGTCTGACTACTCCACGTACTACGTATCCAAGCAATAAAAAAAGATGAGTATACTGATAGTTACATTAGCCTTTTTGGTCATACAAAATCTATGAGACTAAATACCATAACCTACATTTTCGAAAGAAACTCATACATGAAGGCTGGTCATGTCTCTATTGATTTCTTGATAGTGAATTTGATCCTGACTTGGATCGCCACTGTAAATGGTGGTGTTGAAACAATCACAAATTTTTACCGTGCAAATATTACTACCGTGTGTGGGAGACCAAGTTTAGTCCTATATGGAAAACACTATAGCATTACAATATGGAGGACTAAATTAAGTTAAAACACATACAAAAAACAGACAAACAAAGATACGACAAATCTTCTGTGAAAGATATTTGATAAAATGTAATTTATACAAACTGTATTTATACAGTCACAAAGCGGTTTCAAGAAAATAAAAGAAATGGGCTTTGCGCTTATCTGACCCGTAACTGCATTATATGACAAATACGATATATTATCAATATCTTAATTCCCCCTTTCAATTGCGGTTAGGGTTTCTTTTCTTCCTCTTGCTTCTGTTCTTCGGAAATGTCTTAATACAAAGTTTGTTCTTTAGATCTTCAAAATACTTGCGTGATATCACTTTTGTGAATATGTCGGCTATTTGACTTGAGGCTGGAAGATGGTTAACTTCAAGTTTTCTCTTTGCGATCTGATCTCTGACGAAGTACAGATCAATCTCGATGTGCTTCGTTCGAGCATGCAAGACTGGATTGGCTGAGAGAGCTACTGTGCTAAAGTTGTCACACCAAATAATAGTTTTGCGTGAAAGCTTGATCCCTAGTTCCCTGATTAAGGCTTCTGTCCACATCACTTCGGCAATGGCTGATGCAACGCTTCTGTACTCAGATTCAGTGCTAGAACGTGAAATGGTTGGTTGCTTTTTGGCACACCATGAGACGGGGTTTCCACCTAAGAAGATGCAGTGTCCGGTTGTAGATCTCCGGTCATCGCAGTCTGAGGCCCAGTCGGCATCGGCAAATCCTTGAATAGATAAGTTTCTGCTCTTATTTAACTTGATTCCTTGATTTGATGTACCTTTGAGATATCTGAGTATTCGTTTTACTGCTTTCCAATGTAAGTCTAGTGGTCTCTGCATAAATTGACAAACCTTATTTACAGCAAAAGATATATTGGGTCTAGTTACAGTTACATATTGTAGAGCACCTACTATGCTCCTATATTGCTTTATGTTATCAATTTGTTCTCCTTTATATTTAGACAAGTGTAAGTTACTTGTCATTGGTGTAGGCATTGACTTAGCTTCATACATTTTTGCTCTACTCAATATTTCAGAGATATATTTCTGTTGACTTAAGATAAGTCCCTTGTCAGCAGTAGTAATGACTTATATACCTAAGAAATAATGTAGCTTGCCTAAGTCTTTAATGGAGAAAGTTTTGTCTAACATGTTGATAACATATTTTGTTTCTTCTTTGTCATTGCCTGTAACTATAAAATCATCCACATATACAAGTATGTAAGTGATATACCTTTCATTAATTTTTGTGTAAATAGAGTTGTCAGACTTGCATACTTGATATCCCATAGAAATTAAAGTAGCTTTTAATTTTTCATACCATACTCTGGGGGCTTGCTTGAGACCATATATTGCTTTGTGAAGTTTGCAAACAAAGTTCTTTTTGTCATTTTGAATGTAACCTTGGGGTTGCTGCATGTAGACTTCCTCTTGTAACTCTCCATTTAGGAAAGCATTATTTACATCAAGCTGCCTTATATCCCATTCATAGTGTAAAGCTATAGTTAGAATAATTCTGATAGTGGCTGGTTTAACCACTGGTGAAAAAGTTTCTGAAAAGTCAAATCCATACTGTTGAGAGTATCATTTGGCTACGAGTCTAGCTTTGTATTTGACTTTTTTACCTTCTGGTAGTGTTTTCAACCTGTATGTCCATCTACTGCCTATTATGTTCTTATTTGTTGGTGCTGGAACCAAGCTCCATGTTTTGTTTTTGATTAATGCACTGTATTCTTCATCCATGGCTTCTCTCCATTTGTTGTTTTTAGCAGCTTCATCATAGTTGCTTGGTTCCTTGTAATTTATGTTGGCAGTGTAGATTTTTGGTTTGAATATCCCATGTTTTGATCTTGTAATCATAGGATGTCCCTCTTGTGCAGGTGTTGTGTCACTACTATCTGGAAGTGAGCTGTTGTCTTGATCATTATTCTGATCTTCAGACTCACAACCTTCAGACTCATTGTTATATGAGTTTATACCATCACTCTGACCTGGCCCTTCAATGGGCACTGTGTGTTGGAGGTTTGATGTTGTATTCTCACTATTTTCAGCACTTTTGGATTCTTCTTTTCCCCATACAGGTATGGGTGGTAGAAATTTCTTGGCACTGTAAATCTTTTGGGTAGTTTTTATGTCTTTACTAGTGAAGGGAAACACACATTCATTAAATGCAACATGCCTTGATACAATTATTTTCCCTTCACTTGTAATACATTTGTATCCTTTTTGGCTAGTGGCATATCCAAGAAAAGTACAGGGTAATGATCTAAAACTTAACTTATGTTGATTATATGGTCTAGTGCATGGATAGCATAAGCATCCAAAAGTTTTGAGGAATGAATAATCTGGTTTTGTATTATACAACATTTCTCATGGTGTTTTGTTCCTCAAAACTTTTGTATGCATTCTATTTATGAGAAACACAACAGTTGTAAATGCATCTGGCCAGAACTTTAAAGGCATTGATGCATGTGCAAGCAGTGTTCGACCAGTATCAACTATGTGCCTGTGTTTTCTTTCAACAATGCCATTTTGCTCAGATGTGCGTGGACAGGTAATTCTGTGATTTATGCCTTTTTCAGAAAAGAATTCTTTTAGAGTTTTAAACTCAGACCCACCATCTGTTTGTATGGTTTTAAGTTTCTGATTTGTTAGATTTTCAGCTTGCCTTATAAAATGAATCACTGCATTCTTTGCATCAGATTTTGACTTAAGTAATAGAATCCAAGTATATCTAGAGAAAGAGTCAACAAAAGAGATGTAGTAATTCATTCCATAATCAGAATTAATGGGTGCAGGTCCCCATAGGTCAACTGCAACCATTTCTAGGGGTTTGTTGTACTTTGTTAATGAATTACTAAATGGTATTTTTTTGACTCTTTCCTAACCGACATGCTTGACATACATATGGCAATGATATGTTTTCATATTTGATATTGCTGTCTTTCAAAATATTTTTAACAATAGCTATACTGGGGTGACCCAGTTTACAGTGCCAAGTATCAAAAACTTTGTTAAAATCTATTGTTTCATCAATCTTTGAATAGTTACACCATTTATCCTTCTGCCTTGGTTCACTATTTTGCACTAGACTGAATTTATATAACCCATTGTGCATTTTACCCTGTAAAAGAATATCCTTATTTAGTAAATCTCTGATTAGACAGAATTTTGGGTAAAATTCAAAATATACTTGATTGTCATTAGCAAACTGAGAGACACTTATTAGATTCTTTTTAATTTGAGGAACTCTAAGAAGATTATTTAAGTGTAACTCTCTTTTGCTATTGAGTTTGGCTTTGCCAGTGTGTGTGATTTTTAATGAACTACCATTACCAACATAAATGGATTGTGTACCTTTGTATTCCTTGTTTCCGAGATTGAGATTCTCTAAATTGCTTGTCACATGATTAGTTGCCCCAGAGTCTGGATACCAATCTTCATATAGTGTATCAGCATTCTTGATTTGATTGTCTGATTCATTTTGATTCTTTGAATGGCTACCTTGATTTCTTGCTTCTGTTTGAGTAAGATTGACATTTGGATTGTGATTTCTTTGAGTATTGTTTGGTTGTTGGGTTATGACAAAATTTTGATCAAATCTGAAGTAGCACTTAGAAGCAATGTGTCCTGGCTTTTCACATATTTGACACTTGACTCTGTTATTGCCAGACCATCTTCCTCTACCTCTACCTCTAACATTTTGACCACTTCTTTGACCTATTTGGGTTCTATCTTGACCCTTTCCTTTGAAGTTGGTTGTGTAATTTATTGAATAGTCTGTGTTGGTAGCTTTCTTTTGTTCAATTCTTCCTTCTTGAGATAGAAGGGTAGAGTGGACATATTGCATATCTGGTAGAGTTCTCTGTGATGATAGAACTGTAACTAAAGATTCATAGTTTTCATCCAGACCATTTAAGATGGTTAATACTTGTTCAGATTCTGGAACCCTATGTCCAGCAGAAGCAAGTTTATCACAGTAATTCTTTGCTTTGGTAAGATATTCTTGCATTGTCATGTTTTCTTTCTTTAAGTTTTGAAATTGCTTTCTGTAGTGCATAATCCTTGCTGCAATTTGAGAATTAAAGATTCGTTCTATAGCTTCCCATATGTCACTTGATGATTTACAACCAACTATTTAAGATAGAATGTTCACACTTACAGATGACATTATCCAGGAAGCAAGAAGACTATCTTGTTTTAGATAGTTTGAGTATTCACTATTAGGTATCATATTGTGTTTATCATCTTTAACCATTTTGGGTGGAATGGTTAACATACCATTGATATACTCATCTAAACCATAACCTCTGATGGCTATTTCAATCTGATATTTCCACAACAAGTAGTTATCTTCATCTAGTTGCACTGCTAAGTGTCCTTTTGGTCTGATAATTTGCAGATTTTGACTGTTGCTGGTATTTCTGGTGGTTGGAGAGGTGGTTCCTGAGTTTTCTCTATCTCCGACCATGGTTTCATTGATTGGCGAGGCAGTTGAATGTGAATTGCAGCCAAGAACTAATACTTATACTTCAAGAAAAGACTTACAGTTGTGTTGTTTATCAAGAACTGGTTTCTTGATAAATTTCACATTATAGTAATGATAGGGGTTACCACTTGACTCGATGATGTTCACAAGAACTGAGAGATTCTGCAGCCTAGCTCCTTTTGAGTTTTAGGCGAGGCAGAGGAATAAGAACAGATGCTAGATTAAGAGAGGGGTATGATCTCCGATGATGAGAATTTTCTGAGGAGATAATCAAAATATAATTCTCTTGCCGTTGGGCATTGAAAACTGATCTGATACCATGAAAGATATTTGATAAAATGTAATTTCTTTATTGAGAAGATTATTTTTGTATTGAATTGAATAATATGTACAGCAGTATACAAACTGTATTTATACAGTCACAAAGCGGTTTCAAGAAAATAAAAGAAATGGGCTTTGGGCTTATCTGACCCGTAACCGCATTATATGACAAATACGATATATTATCAATATCTTAATTTTCTGAGATTAAGAAAATTCATTAACTCGTGTAATTGTTTGTAACTAATGAAGAGTAGGGAAAATTGTTGCCAATTTGTATAACCAATGGGAGCATCAATGGAATCTGATTGTTGTGACAAATAAATCGATGAATTTGATAAGTGAAGAAAAAGTTGTTAGTAGAAGAGAAATCATGCTATCAACAATTGCCAATGATAGTGAACCAATATTAGTTCAATCCAATTGCATGTTTTGGACCTATAATCTCTGCAGATTCGAAAACATCGATGCTGTGATATAATGACTCATCTTTTACGTATGAGAGAATCCTAAAATATTAATAGTATATTCATATTGGGTCGTATGATTCTATAACTTTAGGGGACCATTAGGGTCATTTCTTTTCCTCATAATTTTTTTTGAATTTTTCTATGACAGTTTAGACCTTACATAACCTTTTATGGTTTATAACGTTTGATATTAGTCGAGTTAAGGTATGAAACTACTTTCATTGGATCAGGATGATGATTTTCCTTCCAATAGAGTGATTACATCAAAAAACGGATTTACCATTTAAGAGTTATAGTCGTTTGAATATTTATTTGATTTGAACATCTTAAATGGGTAATTGGAGTCATTAATGTTAAGGCCCATGACCCATTTTGGGATTAGGTAAGTGGAGGCTGATGGGACATCACCTTCATCATTTCACCACTTACAAAAATAGTCAGAAACCTCTGTTGACCAAAAAAGCAAGCTCAAACCCTACTTTAATTAGCCAAATTACGTTATTAAGTGGAGATTATCATGATTGGCACTTGGGATTAAAAATTTGCTATTGGAGGAGTCTTAGAATTCGTGCTTTCTAATTCATTGAAGTTTGGATTTTTGCTTTAGATAAAGGTGAGTGATTAGATCTTTCACTTACTAATTAGGTTATTATACACCCTAAATGATGCTTTATAAAATTTGTTTAAATGTGTGCTCTCATCTATTTATAGAGGACCACACATTTCTCTCAAAAAAAATTTATTTAAAATACCAATAATGTTTTTTAACAAGCCATACATGTGAATTTTAGATGATTTGGACTTGATTTATGAAAATGTGTTCATATGGATTCACCCTAGACTTAGATTTCTTCAAGATTGATATATTTGGATATTTGGCAGTTTTAATGCTTTTGAATAATGTACGTATGATTGCTCAATGTTTAAATGATTGAAACGCCGATTGAATGGCGACTTAGACTTACGATTGGTTCTTGGATTGTTTATGATCCAAGAATTCAAAGTTGTCAGATTGGGGTGCGATCGGTATGGGGCAACAAGGAAGGCTTCATAAGGATGCACACTAGGTTTCAAGTCATTTGAAGTTTGTGTGATCAAGTTATGAGTGTTCAAAGCATCGATCGGTGGTGGGCTTATACGCATGGATTGGTGGTTACTTCAGGAGGATGGATCAGTGGAAACTCAACAATACAGATCGGTAAGAAACTCAAAGCATGGATCGATGGTAGGACAAGGCATGGATCAGTGAGAGAGTCAATAACATGGATCGACGAAGTGGAGCCAAATTCATACGAATTTGGCTAAGGATGGAATCGACGACATAAATCGGTACCAATCCATAGGGATTGACCCAATCAAGGTGCGATCCATGGTGGAGCCTAGGGAGGTGTGCAGGGGCTTATATGTAAAGCGTTGGATAGGTGGTGATGGTTCGATGATCTTGGACCAATAGGGATGGTTTGGTGATCATGGGTCGATGATGATATATGAGTTCTATTCCAAACACGATGAGATTGACATGGGGTGACAAGGAAGGCTTCATAAGGCATGTTCCATGTTTCAGACCGTTTGAAGTTTGAATACACGAGTTATGGTCATGTGAACATGGATCGATGGAGATTTCCAACGATGATGACGCATGAATCGATGATGATGATTCCATGATGGGAAGTGACGGTCTTGGCGATGGATAGCCGTACTTCGAGATGCAGAGTATGCAAAGATGAGTCAGATTGATGGAACTATCGGAGAATGGTTATGGAACAGATGGTATTCTAAGACTAATGATGACTGTCTAGAATGGTTTCCAACCGCGATGACTTCAGACGAAAGTTGTATGGGAAGTTTTGAGATGAGCTCTGCTGCGGAGGATGCGTGCATAGGGATCATTGATATTCATAAGTTACGATGTGTACTTGTAAAGTAGGGGTTTATGTGATGATATTCGTTGGGTTTGTCGTATGCCCTAGATATGTTACATAAGGTTATGGAGTATGCACCCAAATCACACGGTATTTCAATCTATTTATCTTGGACTATCTATCGTATGCAGTCTAGTTCATGGCCCATTGAGTGATATGGATTCGAGTACTAAAAAACCGAGACATTGAGTAGTTCTTGGCTCTATGGTGATAGTCATACGAGTATCATATATCCAATGCACTGAGTGAGAGGATGTGAGGTTGGATGATGGATGTAATGTTTGCCTGATTTCTTATCGCCTCAGGGATGTCACACAATGTAGATAATATCGATACAAATATCTGGATACCCTTATTACTTTGGTGTATAGTACATCCATAATGATTACCATAGAGTAGCGTATATCTTTTATATGTGCTGACTCTGTGTACGTAGGGACAGGTCGGATATGATATTCCATACTATTTGTCATAGCATATTGAGTTTTTAGTATTTGAGATTTCTACTGCTCACATCAGACTATTGTCTGATCTGCGGTTTTATGCTTTGCTTCCTATTACTTTGGGTACTTTTAAATGAGTAGATTAGAGACATCAGGTTTGGCGAGCATGTGGGGCTATACAAATAGCAAGCATGAGGCTATTCTCTCGTACTATTATATTTACTCTTTTGTTATTCCACTGCATAGCACTATAGGGCTTGCTAGTGCTTTCAGTTAGAGACATTTTATAAGTTATTTTGGGATGTATAACTCTATTCCTTATGTTGCATACTGTATGGATCTATTTCTGTGATGTTACAATTCATTTCATTCATCTACTCTCTCGCTCATTTTATATCTGTGATGTTTATTATTATACTGTATTAGATGCATTGTGAGATATACTACAAGTGCTGTGTTGTTTCTTTACCCTACAACCTTAATGATCGCAACTCATCGACCGAGAAACATTGCAGCGCACTCTCCAGGTATTTCAAGTATCGGTGGTGTAGGGCGGTCGTCACATTTAGTAACAGAGCCAGGTTGTGTTATTTAACCTAAGGGATATTGGGATCCAGTGGAGATATGGACAGATTTCTCACCTTAGACTAGATCGAGAGTCTATATATACGAGAGCGCATACTTGTTATACATTTTGGTTTTCAAAACTATATGGTAGTATGTATATAGCATAAGTCGCACTACACACAAGCACTACTTAAGTAGGATTCCTTATAGGAAGACCGATCATCCTTATTACAGATTTAACGATGAGTCATCAAATAAGGAATGCTGCTAGAAACTCCATCTCTATAGTCGAGGAAGGAGCTGGCTCAGGAGCTGCTAATCCAGATTTGCAGACTTTGTTCAATACCATGATGAGGAACATGCTATAAAATGCTCAAGTAGCTGCTCCAAATGTTGTTGCTAAGGGTAGTGCTCCAGTGTAGGCACCCAAAGTCGATTTTTCCAAGCTGAAAAAAGATTTTGCTAATCTTGGTGGCAAACCGTTCCAGAAACAAAGTCGGCTATGGAAGTTCATGATTGGCTCGACACTTATGAGCGAATCTTTGATGATCTTGAACTTGATGAAGCTATGAAAAGGAGGTTGGCCTCGCGTAAACTTCAAGGAAGGGTGATGAAATAGTGGAATGTCATGAAAGCTGCTACTTCTGAGGATCAATTTACTTGGGATCAAATCTCGTTTTGAAGAGAAGTTTATTCTGACTGCTCAGAAGTCAGTCTTGTTCCGTAAGTTTGTGGATCTGGAGCAGGGAGATATGGCTGTCTCCGAATATGTGGCTGAGTTCGATGGTCTATCGAAGTATGGATGTCCTTAATTGACATTTCATTGAAGAAGAATGAGAAACGTATCATTGGCATAGATGATCATTTGAGAGAGAAGCTCGTGAACCACATTGACGATTCTTTCAAGGCGATAATCGAGAAGGCCTTGAGGAATGAGATTCTTTATCCGAAATCAAAAGCCGTTGTTCCTAAGGATGAGCCAAAGCTGCAATTGAGAAGGGGTACGAAAAGGTGGAACAATAAAAAGAAGCTGTTTTAGAACAAAGATGGCCAAAATAAAAAGGTCAAGCCAGGACCATCTTGTTATAACTGCGGAGAGAAGGGCCACTATAGTAGGGACTACAAAGCCTAGGAGAAGAGATGTTATAATTGCAACTAGCTTGGGCATATTTAGAAGAATTTCCCAGAGTCATTAAAGTATAAGCAAATGGGGAATGCATATGCTATCATTGTCGTTCCAACTTCGTCGAATGATCCATCACAAAGGAGAAGTGGAATGGCATCATTATTCAAGGTTTGCTTTCCATATATGATGTTCCTATTCGAGTCTTATATGACGCTGTGGCTTCGCATTCCTTTATATCTACTAATTTGGTAGATAAGTTAAGATTGGAACCCAAAATCATTGACCGACTTTTGATTATGACAAACTCTATTGGTGGCTCCATTAGCTGGTGTATAGTTTTTCGTGGTGTGGTCTTATCGAGTCATGGATGCTCTTTTGATTGTGATTTTTTTATTTTTGGTTTCATTGGGTCTGGCATTATTCTGAGAATGGACTGGCTTCGTAGATACGGAGTAGTGGTGGATTGCGAGAGGTTGTCAGTGATGATATGGAGGGATAATGGGCAGAAAGGTGGTATTGGGCTGCCTACCAGATGATGGGGTGATCGTTAAATTTCTATATTCTCTCGATATTTTGCATGAAGAGTTATCGACTATACCAATTGCTAGGGAGTTTATAGACATATTCGAGAAGGTGACTGAACTTATGCTGGACAGAGAGATCGAGTTCCATATTGATTTAATGAAAGATGTCATACCGATAGTAATGCCTTTGAGGAGGATGGCACTTAATGAGCAATGGGAGCTCGAGGTGCACGTGAACGACCTTTTGCGAAAAAGGTCATTCGTAGGAGTATATTTGCAAAAAGTTGTCTCGACTTCTTTTGGATTCTATTGGGTTAAAAACCCGGATAAAATTTGCCTTCAAACTACGTCTTCGTTGACAACAAGGCGTGCTCTGAAAGTAATCACCTTCCAGATTTAGCTTGTCGAGTTTCAACTCATCGTGCTGTGGCCACACGAATTCAACCTTGGCTATTCCGTTGCGCGTTAAATTTTGACCTAGACTGCCATTACTTGCCATAACATACCAAATTTTACTCTATAGTTTTCTAGAATGCCTTGAAGTAACATTTTGATTTCGCTAGACAAGTTAAAGATCGATCGAGCAGCAATTTGATGGATCGTTATCAATCCATAGCCGATGGATTGCTAGTGATCCAATTACTTAACATTTTTTCATGCAACTCTTTATTTAAATGCTTTAAGGTGGCCTTTACATTTCTACCTTATGACCCAAGCTTTCTTCTACGATTCGAGCCATCGTCTCCACTGATTCGATCCAATTTTGACCAAGCTTCCATCGTGATTCTATCAACATCGCCGATTGTTCGCTTTGCCGTTGACTCCATAACTTCTCTGTCGCCTTGATTCCTACCGCACTTCTTTTAAATCGCCGCCGACCAAACCCTAGCTTTGCTCATTCGCTTGCTTCCTTGGATCCCTGCCGATCCATCATGTTTAAATCACTGATTGAGTATTCCGACCACCTTTGTGTTTGGATCGCTGATTGAGAACTCCAACAATCTTTGTATTTTGATCATTAATTCAAGGTGGGTTATGCTGATTATGGCCTTCATTTATCGTTTTGGTGATGAAGTTGTATTCATGATGACAGTCGTGGAAAGTCTGAGTTGATTGCGATTTTATGGAGGAAGATAGTAAATCGAGTCTTGAGTTCTTCACGGAACGACATTTGGGCCTTGCCCCGGTGCTTAATACATTTTGATGTCTTCGTCCATAGAATCAAAATTGACTTATACAGAGTTACCTTGCTGATATAGTACGACGCATCGCAAATTGGCCCTAGTCCTTCCAGAGGATTTGGATTAATCTTTTTTTCTTTTGCATGCTGGGTGTTCCTGTACTGAGAAGAACATTCCGCGTCGCTTCAGACAACGGATATGTTATCGATCGTTGATCGATAATGGGTATATGTAGAAGAAGTAACTCCAAAAAGAAAACAATTTGGAAAGTCCTTTTCCTTTTTCATTGCGAGCGAACTATCTACATGGGATAGAGCTTCTGTAGTATTCAAGACACCCAGTTCACACCCCATAGATAACACACCGCATCACCCCAGTACATACTTGAAATCTGACGTATCGATGTGAATTGACATTTCTTTAGAATTCAAGTTTTGTAGGGGGAATTCCTAGTTTAGAGTAGAATTATCTGACTGTTTCGGACGCAAGTCCTGTTGTTTAGAATGAAGTACCCGTCTTCCGATTGTAAGTCCATTAAAGGAAGTCCTGCACTTTCGGAGGCAGAGTCATCATCTGTCGCCCCTTCGTCTTCTACTTCACAAGCTGAGTATGGCCAACTAGTTCCAATTGGTCTGGTCTTGGATCAAACTACTCCTAACTTCAGAGTTCTTCTTAATCCGCCGGAGAGAGCCTCCTTTGTGATTTCTGCCAAAGTTTTGCACAACATCTGCCTACAACACAGCATTCCAAAAGAAGACGTACGCCTCCCAAAGAAGAATGAATTCGCTCATATACCGCCTCTAGGATATACTGCTTGTTATCAGTATATGTGCCTGAAGGGAGCAGTGCCCCCTTTCAACGATTTCTTGAGAGAAACCATCTTGAACTTGGGAATCTCCCTATTCCAGATTCACCCCAATGGATATGCTATCTTAACTTGTCTGTACGTTCTTTTTATGCGGACACTCAACCATGCTCCAAGATTCGATGAGTAGAGATATTTTCTCTCGTTCAAAAGAAGAGACGAGTGTCCATCTTTGGTTGTGAATGAGGCTCAGAGAAACTGTAAAATCATGTTGCAACTGCAGAGCAATTTATCTCAATTCAAGACTCAATACTTCTTTGTTAGATGTCCTGAGGGGTTCAATCATCTTTGGACAACGGGGGGTAAGTTCTCTTCCTTACTTATTGAGTTCTGATATATCGCTATGGAATTTCTAACAAGTCAAATACTTCTTACATTTATTCCAAGGCTGAACAAGGACTTGTCTATTGACGAAACTTTTCGAACCCTGAAGGTTGTTGATGCCGGGAAAGATCGGTTAAATTCTTTTTGACTGACGAAAACTTACTGCGGTATGGATTGTTGCATCCAGGGAGATCTATGGTCCCAATTAAAGTCCCATCCCCTTCTCATTCCAGGATACGTGCACGATCCAATTCTTCGTCTCACAGTTCTGAAGAGGGTGTTTTCAAGAAAGGGAAGGCTTGTCCAGCGAGTCGGTTGAAGAGACTCACGAGGGAAAAGATGTCGCGACCGAAGCCAGTTGCCTGGCTAGAATGCCCCCTGATTCTGAAAGAAGGGGAAGAGGAGTTTAAACAGAGAGAAGGCAAGGCTGCGATAGCAACATAAATAGAGGAGGGTGAAATTGAGAGCAGTGGTGATGAGTCCTCCTTAGTGATGATGATGATTTCAATGATGGAGATTCTGAATCGTGCAACGAGTCTTCGGGAATGAGTCCAGTTGTCCCGAGATCTCCTCCCTAATAGATAAGCAATAAAGATGATGCTCCAGAAGGCGGACGACGTCGGGGTTCCCCGATTAAAGATGTCGGCTTAGACTTTGGAGATCTGAGCAATGTCTACTTTGATTTTGACGCACTTATTGGGGAAGATTTTAGATTTGAAGAGATGTCTCTTATCCGAGCCATGTTGCGCCTGAAATCAGTCTGAGTCCTTCCACGATGGTTGCCTGATCTGGTTTGTGACGTCATTTTAGGCCCTCCCCCAGACACATTACACGTTTCACTAGGGTTACACTCATTTATACACATATTTTTCATGCCTGTTCTCCTTACTAAAGCTCTTTATCTATTCTTCATGTCAAGTACCATGAGAGGATGCAGATTCTATGATGATCTTGAGGAATTCACCGACTCTCAACGCTGGTCGAAACGATCCTCCAGCCGTCACCATCCTCGCAAAAATAGAGGAGGAATGGAGGAGACGAAAGGATTTAGAGGCTGAAACTCATCGCCAAGACGAGAGGGAACAGGGTCGAGTGTACAAAGGCGGTTACGAGAAAAATGGACTTTCGATGAGCGAGAGGAGCCGTCTAAAAAGTCGAAAGTCGATCGTAGTTCTCATTCTTCGGAACAACAGGCCTTTGCTCCGGTCCCCATTTCAATCAGTCCTGAAATTCCAGTTTCTTCTGTCCACGTTCCATCATCTCATGTGGCTCTTGCCCCTAGTTCTTCATGATCCCACCGGGGGTCTGCCTATGTTCTTCCGTCTGGTCCTCCCAGGCCTGAAGCAGCTCTCCCCGGGTGGTTTTTAAGGGGGGGTTCAATTTAATCGCGATCTTCATCTAGTTCGCAAAGATTCATACTTGCCCCCATTTTTAGGCAATCCAGAGTGATTTAGAGCAAGCCGAGGGATGGAAAAAATTATGCAAACAACTGGCGGACACGAACCGAAATAACTACCAAGAAATCCTCTCATTTGAATAGAAGAAGGATGACTTCGAGAAAGCGTTGGATGAACACGATGCCATAACTAAACGATTGGAAGAAGAAAGGGACACGGCGCTTCAAAAAAGCAAGAACACCATCGGTTTGCTAAAAGAGCTAAAAAAGACGCACGTGAAGATCGAGATCGCCCTTCGAGATGAAATTAAGAAAGCGCATGCCAAAGAAGTTAAGTTGCAAGAGAAACTTGAAGCTCACCATACGATCATCGCAGCCCAAAGGTGGACCATTTCCGACCATGACAAAATCGTAGAGGGGCATAATAAAACGATCGTGGAATATGAAGAAGTCATGAAGTCATGCGATAAGACCATCTCTAATCAGGCTGAGTTGATCGCCATAATCTAGGAAAGATTTGCGCAGCGTAGTGCCGATAAAACTCGTGTCGAAGTTGAAAAGGTCACCGTTACATCGGATTATTTGGAGCTACATGACACCTTTGAGAGATAGATGGAGAAGATGGATGAGACCATCTTAAAATTTTATGTAAACTCCATGCTACAATAGGGGAGTCTCAGTTACTTGGGCCCTAAGTTTTCGCACGCTTTCGCTGTAGTTTGGGAGGAGATTTTGACCTGTTTCCATCATAGCGGGGATGTCTACACCAAGCGAGAGCTAGAGAATGTATGTCTTAATGAAGAATCAAAGAAAGCGTTGATAGAAGGCCAGGAAATTATGCAAATTGAAAGGGAAAAGGAAGCTGCCGATGATGCCGTGGCAGCAACTGCCGAAGCATTGCCGGAGCCCTTCTGTGACGACCGCCCATGACCCCTGCACTGAACCTAGAGAAAGTGCGCTGTAAAGTGTGCCAGGCGACCATGGACGATTGTCAGGAAGACCATTTCCGACCATGACAAAATCGTAGAGGGGCATAATAAAACGATCGTGGAATATGAAGAAGTCATGAAGTCATGCGATAAGACCATCTCTGATCAGGCTGAGTTGATCGCCATGATCTAGGAAAGAGTTGCGCAGCGTAGTGCCGATAAAACTCGTGTCGAAGTTGAAAAGGTCACCGTTACAGCGGATTATTTGGAGTTACATGACACCTTTGAGAGATAGATGGAGAAGATGGATGAGACCATCTTAAAATTTTATGTAAACTCCATGCTACAATAGGGGAGTCTCAGTTACTTGGGCCCTAAGTTTTCGCACGCTTTCGCTGTAGTTTGGGAGGAGATTTTGACCTGTTTCCATCATAGCGGGGATGTCTACACTAAGCGAGAGCTAGAGAATGTATGTCTTAATGAAGAATCAAAGAAAGCGTTGATAGAAGGCCAGGAAATTATGCAAATTGAAAGGGAAAAGGAAGCTGCCGATGATGCCGTGGCAGCAACTGCCGAAGCATTGCCGAAGCCCTTCTGTGACGACCGCCCATGACTCCTGCACTGAACCTAGAGAAAGTGCGCTGTAATGTGTGCCAGGCGACCATGGACGATTGTCAGGGTAAATTAAAACAGCAGAATCTATTGTATTACTCACAGCGCATGGACAAAATACAATAGAATATATATATAGTAAAGCTTCACAGAAATAGAATCTCATCAATAAAACTTCATAATAGTTGAGTACAACATCTGAATAGTCAATACATCAAGCCTCACTACATATCACTCAGAGAATTATACAAAGCAGCGGAACATCCAGTACATATAGTAAGAAGATAATATGCAAGCATCCAGCTCGTCTTCGACATCATCATCGTGGAAACAACACCTGTCACCTGCTACCTAGTCTGCCCGTCCCAAAATGGACGAACAGCCCAAGGCAATAAGAGTTAAAACATAAAGCCTTGAGTCAGACAACAGTCTTAGTGAGCGGTAAATTAACTAACAACATACCAAAAGAGCATAAAGGAAAAGGAATAGGAATACAACCCTCCCACTCCACCTCTTTCTACAGTGATAGCCCCCAGACACACACTAAGTAGAAGCAAACATAGCAGAGCATACAATTTAAAGTAAAGCAATTATCACTCGAGTCAAGGGCGATGTTTTCCAAATACAAACCCCCAAGGCCTAAACCAAGATCAGATAAGCACCCAGAAAATACCGCTCTTGAGACTGAATGATGATACAACCAAGCATCCATGACTCTGGCTATCACTGTTATCCTTGCTTCGATACCATCGTTAATTGAATGACCGGCTCATTCTTTCATCCATCCGTCAAGGGCTAATGGAAACCCCGGTTCTAGACATAACTCTGCACGTCATCGTGACCCGTGCCTAGGACTATCGAATCAGTCCAGAGTACTCGACTACCAATCAGTAGCCTTCAGGGACTATTGAATCTGCCCAACGTACTCTTGCTTTGAGCATGCTAGAACCTTCAACAACGATGAGATCTCAGCCTTCTAGTCATCCTCCTCGACGACTATTTCCATACTAGCTCAAGCGCCTCTCGAGCAAACCATTATCCTCTAACTCGAACCATTTCACCGAGTTATCAACATGCTTGGAATGATCCCGTCTGGATTAGACCAAGACTATCTCATATCATGCTTCGCCTCATCATCATCATAGCAAAGCTTCATCTCAATATCATCATCAAATCTATCCATATGAGCTTCACCATCCGCTACATATGCCACGAGCAGCTTTCCCAATTCAAGAGCCTTTCCCTTAGCTTTTGAATCATCTTCGACCATCTTGTCTAAATCAAATCATCTAATTCATATCAATCAATCAAGTCAAACATTAATCCAAGTAAACAAGCATTCAAATATGATCTAAATAGACAATTATAACAATAATGGCAATTTCGTAATTAAAGAGTCTAAAGTCTAACAAGCATGAAAACATGAGAAATATCTCTATAATCTTGATGAATGAACTTGCATAGGTTAACATGTAGTAAAATGGATGTCAAATCATCATGAACAATGGATCTATATGGATCTATACTTAGGTTTACAAAAATACATGGAAATCACTACTTTAACACAAAATCAAGCCAACGATTCGATATACTCCTTTGGATCCGTGTGAGAGATAATCACCACTCACCAAATCACCTAAACACCTCAAAAGCAACACACTTCAGATCTGGACAGCGAAGGATCTAACTCGATCTATCACAAATCCGCTTCAAACGATGAAATCTCTCTTCGAAGAATGTAGATCTTCAATCTAAGCTCTTCGATCTTCGACTTGATCTTCGATTTGGATGGAAGGAAGTACTAAATCAAAGTGGAGAAAAGAAGTGAAGAAGTGTAGAAGTCGAGCTCTCGAAATGGCAGCACTTCGTCGCTTCGAAATCCGGATCCCAAAAATGAAGAAGAACCCTCCTATTTATAGGCTGAAATCCACCTTAGGTCGTTCGCTCGGAGTTAGGTCGTCCACGACTTATGACCTAAAACTCCACGACCTAAAATCTTCGACCTAACAGCCCCAAGCCTCTACGACCTAACCAGATCTGCGCATCCACGCGACCTACGACCTAACCCAGATGCGCTTCTACGACCTAACGAATGCGCATCCATGCGACCTAACAGATCCAACGACCTACGCGCATCTGCGATCTACGACCTAACAGATCCAACGACCTACGCGCATCTGCGACCTACGACCTAACAAAGATGCAGCCTAGCGACCTAACACAGATCGCTTCTACGACCTAACACACCTGCGACCTAACACACACGCGACCTAACTATCTTAGGTCGCCTACGACCTAACTCAACACAGAAGCTCACGACCTAACTCTACATAGAAGCTCACGACCTAACTCTTAGCTAGGATACGACTTAACATCTTAGGTCGCTAACCACTAGGTCGCTAACTTGTTAACTAATAGGTCGCTAACTTCTATAGGTCGGCAACTTCCTATAGGTCGCTAACTCTCTTAGGTCGGCAACTTCTATAGGTCGCTCAAATTTCCTAGGTCGCTTACTCGACCTAACCTACCCACGACCTAAGCCACCACACGACCTAACTACTATACGACCTATCCCCAAATCCTTAGGTCGCCGATTCCCTTAGGTCGCTCCACTTCCCTAGGTCGTCCACTCCTTAACTCGCCCACTTCCTTAGGTCGCTCCAAACTCTCATACGACCTAAGACTTAGACTATGGACGACTTATCAACAATGCGACCAAATGATAACTGTTTTACGATGTTTCAATCCGTAAAAATACGGGTCGTTACATTCTCTCCCCCTTAGGAATTTCGCCCCCGAAATTCCAAACAAACAGAGCAATCAAAGACTATTCTGCATGCCTACCATCCATAGCAATCAACAAACCATGCATCCAATTCTAGCTTAGCATGCAGAATTCTAAAACTAGAACAAGTTACAATGTCATTAGATGACACGACACCTTAGGGCCATACCTTGAAGAGTTCAGGATGAGCTGCTTTCATCCTCTCTTCCACCTCCCATGTACAGTCGTTATCATCATCACTCCATTGTATCTTGAGCAACTTAACTACCTTCCTCCTAAGCTGTTTCGTGTCGGTTTCCACAACACGAAGCGGCTTACGAGGTCTCTTATCGACTGGATCAACTTCGAAATCTTCACAGCTATCAGCAGAAACCACTGTATTTGAGTCGTGCACATACTTCCGTAGATACGATACATGAAAAACATTGTGCACACTCGACATCTTCTCTGGTAACACCAATTTGTAGGCGAGCTTTCCAATTCGCTCGATGATCGGGAATGGTCCAACAAATCTCGGAGTCAATTTTCCTTTCTTCCCGAATCGAATAACATTCTTCAGAGGAGAAATCTTCACAAAAACCATATCACCTACGTCGAACTCCAAATCCTTACGACGCTTATCAGCATAACTTTTCTGACGGTCTTGGGCTGCCTTCATTCGTTGCCGAATGATCTCTATGCATTCTGAAGTCTGTCGAATCATCTCTGGCCCAAGCATCAGTTTTTCTCCGGTCTCTAACCAACATGTCGGAGAGTTACACAGTCTCCCATACAATGCCTCATACGGTGCCATACCAATGCTTGACTGGTAACTGTTGTTATATGAAAATTCCACCAAATGAAGGTGATCTTCCCATGATCCTCCGAAATCCAAAACACAAGCTCTGAGGAGATCTTCCAAAACTCGGTTGACTCTCTCGGTCTGACCATCTGTTTGAGGGTGATAAGCAGTACTCAAACACAACTCGATTCCCAAAACTTCCTGAAAGCTCTTCCAAAATCCACTAGTGAACAATGGATCTCGATCGCTCACTATACTCTTTGGAATACCATGGAATCGAACTATCCACTTAACATACAACTCTGCCAACTTTGATGCAGTCCTAGTAGATCGAACAAGAATGAATCTTGCACTCTTAGTCAGACGATCTACGATGACCCAAATCCCTTCATTTCCCATTCTTGTTCTAGGTAACCCATCAATAAAATCCATCGATATTTGTTCCCACTTCCATGTAGGAACTTCTAATGGCTGAAGCAATCCACTTGGCTTCTTCTGTTCGGCTTTCACCAACTGGCAGTTCATGCACTTGGAAATAAAATTTCCGACATCCTTCTTCATACCTTCCCAGTAATAGGTTCTCTTCATATCCCTATACATCTTATTTCCACTTGGATGAATTGTCAGCTTCGAGTGATGACTTTCCTTCAGAACTTCACTCCTCAATTCATCTATATCGGGAACAACTAGTCATCCTTGTTTCCGAAGTCAACCTTCTCGATCGACCTCGAATCCTTTATCCTTTTCTGGGTCCAATCCAGATTCCAAATCACGGATAATCTTGACAAGCTTATCGTCTCGTTTTTGGCTCTCGCCAATCCTTTCCACAAGAGTCGGTCTTATCGATAAGTTTGCCAACATCTCAGGTTCCAATTCGCATCTGGGCCTGAAGTCAAATCCAGCTAAATACTCGAGATTCTTCCATTCTGAAAACATGGCTCCCAATCCTGCATGTCTTCGACTTAACGCATCTGCTACTGCGTTACCTTTTCCCGGAGTATAAGCTATACCAAAATCATATGATGCCAAAAACTCTAGCCAACGTTGTTGCCGAAGATTCAAATCCTTTTGGGAGAAAAGATACTTCAACGACTTATGATCTGTAAACAACTCGAATCGAACTCCCAATAGATAATGTCTCCACATCTTCAGAGCAAAAACAATCACCGCTAACTCCAAATCATGAGTCGGATAATTCCTTTCATGCGGCTTCAGTTGTCGACTTGCATACGCAACAACTTTATCCTTCTGCATCAGCACTGCTCCAAGTCCTGTACCACATGCGTCGGTGTAAACCACCATCTCATCATTCCCACTTGGAATAGTCAAAACAGGAGCACTTGTCAATCGATCTTTCAGGATTTCGAAAGCTTGCTCACACTTAGCATCCCATCTGAATACTTGATTCTTTTTCGTCAATCCTGTTAATGGTGCAGCCACCTTGGAGAAGTCTTTGATAAATCGACGATAATATCCTGCTAATCCAAGAAAACTTCTCACATCAGATGCATTCTTAGGTCTACCCCAATCCTGGATTGCTGCCACCTTGGCGGGATCAACCGTTATTCCATTTCCAGAGATAACATGACCTTAGAACCTCACTTCACTCTTCCAGAAGTGACACTTCGAAAACTTAGCCTTCAGCTGATGTTTCCGCAAGATTTCCAAAACAATATGCAAGTGCGTCTTGTGCTCTTCTTCAGTTCTGGAATAAATCAAAATATCATCCACGAACACTAGTACGAACTTGCTCAACTGATCTCTGAACACTCTATTCCTAAGATCCACAAAATATGCTGGCGCATTAGTCAATCCAAACGGCATTACCAGCCACTCAAAGAAACCGGATGGTGTCCTAAAAGCAGTCTTCGGCACACTATCCTTAGCCACTCTTAACTAGTGAAATCCCGTTGCCAAATCCATCTGAGAAAACACCTTAGCTTCGTGAAGCTGATCAAACAAGTCATCTATTCTCGGCAATGGATACTTGTTCTTCTTAGTCACTTTATTCCGCTCACGATAATCCACACACAACCTCAGCGATCCATCTGCTTTGGTTACAAACACAACTGGTGCACCCCATTCGGACACACTACGCCGAATGAATCCTTTCTGTAAAAGATCATCAACTTGCACCTTCAACTCCTGCTGTTCCCTAGGCGCCATCCGCCTAAGAGGCATCACAACAGGTCTGGCTCCTTCAATTAGATCTATACGAAACTCGATCTCTCTATGCGGTGGTAACCCTTTGACCTCGTCAAAGACATCCTCAAATCCATTAGCGATTGGCATAGATGACAGTCCATCCCGTGGAACAACCAGCGAATACATGAAGCTCATGAAGACGCCTTCTTCATGCTTACATCGTATCATAATCCTTCGCCCCTCCACATTCTCGACTGTCACCTCCAACCTTTCACAATCAACCTTTGTCGCATACTTCCTAAGCCAGTCCATACCCAAAATAATTCCGAACCCCGCAAAGTTCAGAACAAAACAATCACAAACAAAAGAGCAATCATGACTCGATACAATCAGACCACGGCATAGCATACACAAACAAGACGAACCCCCAACTGGATTAGTCACAACCAATGGCCTATCAACAATATCTGGTTCTAAACCCAACCGGCCTACAAGTTCATTACAAATAAACGAATGCAACGCCCCAGTATCAAATAACACTCTAACTGGAACACCACATATGGAAAGAGTACCTTGAACCACCACACTCTTTCCTTTCTATTCAGCGGTAGGAGCTTTCGAAGATGATGGAACAGCTCCTAAAGCATAAGCTTGCACAATCTGCTTGTCCTTCCGCGGTTCTGGACAATTCCTCTTAACATGCCCCAGCTTTTCACAGTTGTGGCACTTCACCGGCACCTTCGAATTCTTACAATCTCTAGAGAAATTGCCCTTCTGCTGACAATTGTAGCAGGTCACTTCGCTCTTCGACTTCTTCTGGCCATCCTTACCCTTTTGCTGCTGCTGCTGCTTCCTCTTCTTGTTTCCACCCTGCTGGGGTTTAGAATCTTCCTTGGTCACAGCAACAAGAGATCCCTCTTTAGGAAACAGATTCTCATGCCTGAGAGCTTTCTCCACAAGCTTCTCAAATGAATCGTCCAAATGATCCACCAACTGCCTCCCAAGATAACTGTCCAAGCCTGTCACAAACTTCTAGTTCTTCTGATATGAAGATTCTATATACGACCGGGAATACTTGGACAAAGCTTCAAACTCAGAAACATACTCAAGAACTGTTCTTCCTCCTTGCTTGAGCTCCACAAACTTCTTGAACAAAACAGACTTCTGAGCTGTAGAAATGAACTTAGCTTCAAATCTGGCTTGGAATTGCTCCCAAGTGATCTCTTCCTCCGGAGTATCAATAGTGATAGAGTTCCACCAATCAGAAGCTCTTCCTTGAAGCTGTCTTGATGCTAACTTTCTCTTAGTTGCATCCTCATTCCCAAGTCACCAAAGATCCTTCTACAAGCATCTATCCACCTCTGGACTTTAATGGTTGATTCTGTCCCCAAGAAAACCTTTCCTCAAAGAGCAGTATAATCCTTGCACAACTTAGCAAAATCCACCGGTTTTGGAGTTTGAACTTGAACTCCAACATCCACCGATGGCCCCGGAGCTGGCATCCTTCTCATGATCGAAGTCATCATAGCTTCGAACATAGCAGCATAATCAGCAGCCCCCTCAGTAGCACGGCCTTCCCTAGCAGCTGGTCTCCCTCTTCGACTCATCCTTAATATCTATAAAAAGGAATGATTAATACACCTCGAGAAACAACTTCATAAGGAAACTAAATCATTCTAAACTACTATATTATATATAGTAATCATCCATCAAAATACAATTACGTCTCTCATACGTAGTTACGTCAGCGAGCGTTGGGTAAAATCGATTAACCAAAGCTCTGATACCAAATGTGACGACCGCCCATGACCCCTGCACTGAACCTAGAGAAAGTGCGCTGTAAAGTGTGCCAGGCGATCATGGACGATTGTCAGGGTAAATTAAAACAGCAGAATCTATCGTATTACTCACAGCGCATGGACAAAATACAATAGAATATATATAGTGAAGCTTCACAGAAATATAATCTCATCAATAAAACTTCATAATAGTTGAGTACAACATCTGAATAGTCAATACATCAAGCCTCACTACATATCACTCAGAGAATTATACAAAGCAGCGGAACATCCAGTACATATAGTAAGAAGATAATATGCAAGCCTCCAGCTCGTCTTCGACATCAGCATCGTGGAAAGCAAGAACAGCACCTGTCACCTGCTACCTAGTCTGACCGTCCCAAAATGGACGAACAGCCCAAGGCAATAAGAGTTAAAACATAAAGCCTTGAGTCAGACAACAGTCTTAGTGAGCGGTAAATTAACTAACAACATACCAAAAGAGCATAAAGGAAAAGGAATAGGAATAGGAATACAACCCTCCCACTCCACCTCTTTCTACAGTGATAGCCCCCAGACACACACTAAGTAGAAGCAAACATGGCAGAGCATACAATTTAAAGTAAAGCAATTATCACTCGAGTCAAGGGCGATGTTTTCCAAATACAAACCCCCAAGGCCTAAACCAAGATCAGATAAGCACCCAGAAAATACCGCTCTTGAGACCGAATGATGATACAACCAAACATCCATGACTCTGGCTATCACTGTTATCCTTGCTTTGATATCATCGTTAATTGAATGACCGGCTCATTCTTTCATCCGTCCGTCAAGGGCTAATGGAAACCCCGGTTCTAGACATAACTCTGCACGTCATCGTGACCCGTGCCTAGGACTATCGAATCTGCCCAGAGTACTCGACTACCAATCAGTAGCCTTCAGGGACTATCGAATCTGCCCAACGTACTCTTGCTTTGAGCATGCTAGAACCTTCAACAACGATGAGATCTCAGCCTTCTAGTCATCCTCCTTGACGACTATTTCCATACTAGCTCAAGCGCCTCTCGAGCAAACCATTATCCTCTAACTCGAACCATTTCACCGAGTTATCAACATGCTTGGAATGATCCCGTTTGGATTAGACCAAGACTATCTCATATCATGCTTCGCCTCATCATCATCATAGCAAAGCTTCATCTCAACATCATCATCAAATCTATCCATATGAGCTTCACCATCCGCTACATATGCCACGAGCAGCTTTCCCAATTCAAGAGCCTTTCCCTTAGCTTTTGAATCATCTTCGACCATCTTGTCTAAATCAAATCATCAATCATCTAATTCATATCAATCAATCAAGTCAAACATTAATCTAAGTAAACAAGCATTCAAATATGATCTAAATAGACAATTATAACAATAATGGCAATTTCGTAATTAAAGAGTCTAAAGTCTAACAAGCATGAAAACATGAGCAATATCTCTATAATCTTGATGAATGAACTTGCATAAGTTAACATGTAGTAAAATGGATGTCAAATCATCATGAACAATGGATCTATATGGATCTATACTTAGGTTTACAAAAATGCATGGAAATCACTACTTTAACACAAAATCAAGCCAACGATCCGATATACTCCTTTGGATCCGTGTGAGAGATAATCACCACTCACCAAATCACCTAAACACCTCAAAAGCAACACACTTCAGATCTGGACAGCGAAGGATCTAACTCGATCTATCACAAATCCGCTTCAACGGTTGAAATCTCTCTTCGAAGAATGTAGATCTTCAATCTAAGCTCTTCGATCTTCGACTTGATCTTCGATTTGGATGGAAGGAAGTACTAAATCAAAGTGGAGAAAAGAAGTGAAGAAGTGTAGAAGTCGAGCTCTCAAAATGGCAGCACTTCGTCGCTTCGAAATCCGGATCCCAAAAATGAAGAAGAACCCTCCTATTTATAGGCTGAAATCCACCTTAGGTCGTTCGCTCGGAGTTTGGTCGTCCACGACTTACGACCTAAAACCCCACGACCTAAAATCTTCGACCTAACAGCCCCAAGCCTCTACGACCTAACCAGATCTGCGCATCCACGCGACCTACGACCTAACCCAGATGCGCTTCTACGACTAACGAATGCGCATCCATGCGACCTAACAGATCCAACGACCTATGCGCATCCGCGATCTACGACCTAACAGATCCAACGACCTACGCGCATCCGCGACCTACGACCTAACAAAGATGCAGCCTAGCGACCTAACACAGATCGCTTCTACGACCTAACACACCTGCGACCTAACACACATGCGACCTAACTATCTTAGGTCGCCTACGACCTAACTCAACACAGAAGCTCACGACCTAACTCTACATAGAAGCTCACGACCTAACTCTTAGCTAGGATACGACTTAACATCTTAGGTCTCTAACCACTAGGTCGCTAACTCGCTAACTAATAGGTCGCTAACTTCTATAGGTCGGCAACTTCCTATAGGTCGCTAACTCTCTTAGGTCGGCAACTTCTATAGGTCGCTCAAATTTCCTAGGTCGCTTACTCGACCTAACCTACCCACGACCTAAGCCACCACACGACCTAACTACTATACGACCTATCCCCAAATCCTTAGGTCGCCAATTCCCTTAAGTCGCTCCACTTCCCTAGGTCGCTCCACTTCCCTAGGTCGTCCACTCCTTAACTCGCCCACTTCCTTAGGTCGCTCCAAACTCTCATACGACCTAAGACTTAGACTATGGACGACTTATCAACAATGCGACCAAATGATAACTGTTTTACGATGTTTCGATCCGTAAAAATATGGGTCGTTACACCTTCATTTCTGGTCCCGGCGAATCATCGAGGCAGCCCCATGATCCATCGACAGGTTCTGGGCCTGAAGCTTCTCCATAGCTTGTGGAACCGTCCAAGGAGGGAGAAGGCAGTGAATATGAGGTCGACATTGTCGGTCACTCCTATGGTGCAGGTAATCTTCTTATTTCCCACGAGTTCGAGAACTTTTAACTCACGCCGTAGGAGCAAGATGAACTTAACTCTTTCATTTTTGATCTTATAGGTCCGTCTTTTTTATCCGCCGACCCGTTAGTTTTTTCGGTGCATGGACCCATCGCTATTTCAACCACTTCGGTGCTCGTCTTTGTAGCTGCTCCAGTTGTCGTGTCCGTGTCCGGCTCGCAGCCGGGGCCGAAGTTTGAGAAAATTGCCGCATTGCATGGCTTGGATGACCCTTATGTATCTTTGGAAGATGACTTCACGGGGGCTGAAGTTCAGGAGTAGGAGATTTAGATTAAGAAGCCGTGTAAATCTCAACAACAACTGGTTGCCATCAAGAAAGAGAAAGTTGAAGCGATAAAGTCCTCTAAAAGCTCTCGCAGGTCTCGAAAGTGCAAGACGAATGGGGAGACTTCCGAGAAAGTTAAAGAGAAGGAAGGAGACATCAGCATTGAGAAAATAGTTGATATCACTGGCAGCGATACTACTCCTGAGGGGAAGCAAAAATTTCAAAAAAAATGCGAGAAGGGGAGTGGTGGAAAAATGCGTTGAGAAGCTTGGATGGTAGTTGAGCTGATTTTGAGTCATTTTGTATTGTTCAGTTCAAGTGCAGAGTCTGCACTTACTGTTTTTGTTGCGTTGTCTGTACATTTTTCTTTTATCGGCCGGCATAATGTGGGTACGGCCCACACATTTTGACCTTGTATAGAAAAAAGTTATAAGTAATACATTACTGATATTTTGACTGTAATTTTACTTATCTGCTTATCTGTGTTTTGTGCACTTATGTCAATTTTGCTTACTTCTATTTTATTTTATCTAGTCCTGTGATTACTGCCAAAATTCTTTGTTTGGAGTAATAGAACTTGTGAAGTGTTTTTGTTATTTGAGTACTGGTGTATGCCCCCTAATTCACAAGGCTATTTACTTCTAACACTTGACAAATGACCGGTAACTTATGATTTGAATAGTCTGCATATCAAAACTTGGAATAAAACTAGGTTACAGTTTGATTTTTTCTTTTGTAAGTTTTCTAACTCTAGTATATAGTTTGTGTTTTTTATGCGATTCTGAAAGTGTGTAAAATATGAATGTTAAAAATATGCATAAGAATGTAAACCAAGTGTAGAATATATAGTTACAAGATTAGTTATTAAAAATTCAGAAACATTTTTCATGAAAAATGAATAATATTTGCTAATGTTTAGGAGTTAAACCACTTATCACTTCTCAAAAATGTGAATAAATGCTCATGAACATTATTTTCTAGGAATTTTGCAATCTTTAAACATGCACTTCATTGCATAGAGCATGCACATTGTATGAGTTAATTGTAGATAGTTAAACGTTATCTACATCAAATGTTATAGTTAATCATTGGGTGTCAACAATTGGAATTTTCTGCCGATTCGTAGCACTTTGATTTTGTTGGATTCGTACACGTTACCCTTGGTAATGAGAGTGGGTTGATCCTTGTTATTCCTACGATGGATAAGTTTCCCAGTATTGTCGGGACAATTCCGGTACTTAAAATTGTGTGCGGCTTATGAGATACGTGGCTTTTTAGAAATATGCATGGCTTATGGGATGCGTGGCTTTTGGGACCGATATGACACATCGATCCAGCTCGGTTTTGATACTTCGCAATGTTATCTATCTTCGGGCAATGTGAGGCGTTTATGTTTTAAGAGTATGATTTCACAGCTCGAAAAGTTAGTGCATGGCTATGGGGTGCGTGGCTTTTAAGAACTATGCGCAGCTTATGGGATGCACGGCTTTTTATTTGAGCCTTCCCAATGTTGCCGAGGCAACACCGTTCTTAGAAGGCGAGGATCGGGTTCCGCTAATCCAACGATTTGAAACTTCTCAATGTTGCCTATCTTCGGGCAACGTGAGGAGTTTATGTTTTTAAGAGCGTGATTTCATAACTCGAAAAGTTAGTGCGTGGCTTATGGAATGCGCGACTTTTAATTTGTGCCTTCCCGATGTTGCCGGGGCAACACCAGTTCTTAGATTGTGGGGATCGGGTTCCGTCGATCCAACGGTTTGAAACTTCTCGATGTTGCCTATCTTCGAGCAACATGAGGAGTTTATGTTTCTTAAGACCATGATTTCATAGCTCAAAAAGTTAGTGCATGGCCTATGGGACGCGCGCCGTTTTATTTGAGCCTTCCCAATGTTGCCGGGGCAACACTGGTTCTTAGAAGGCAGGGATCGGGTTCCGTCGATCCAACGGTTTGAAACTTCTTAATATTGCCTATCTTCGGGAAACATGAGGAGTTTATGTTTTTTAAGAGCATGATTTCACAGCTCGAAAATTTAGCACGCGGGGATGCGCAGCTTTTTATTTGAGCCTTCCCAATGTTGCCGGAGCAACACCGGTTCTTAGAAGGCAGGGATCGGGTTCCGTCGATCCAACGGTTTAAAACTTCTCAATATTGCCTATCTTCGAGCAACGTGAGGAGTTTATGTTTTTTAAGAGCGTGATTTCATAGCTCGAAAAGTTAGTGTGCGGCTTATGAGATGCGTGGCTTTTTATTTGAGCCTTGCCGATGTTCCTGGAGCAACACTGATTCTTAGAAGGCGGGGATCAGATTTAGCCGATCCAACATTTTGAGTCTATTTGCTTCCGTTGACCCGGCAGGTAAGGGGGCGTACTTAAGCATGATTCCATTATCTCAAGCTGCAATTAAATGGTTTTTAGCCGATTTGACCCCGTCGACTCAGCAGATTACTATTATGAACACGGTTTTGTTGATTCAGAAAGCGAATCAATTTTATTAAGAAAAGGTTGGCAAGTTCTGCCTATTCACAATGCCCTCAGTATCCCGAGACGGCTTTTTTGCTAAAAATAGAAAGTACACAAGGTAGCTTTCAGATGAAGTAATGGCGTAGCGATTCGTTTTTCCATGCTCTAGGAATTTGGACTCCGTCGACAGTTGTCGGTTTGAAAGTTTCATCCCTTAGCTTTTGATTGATCACATATGGCCCTTTCCAGTTTGATCCGGAAGCTCCCGGCATGGGATAGACTAGTTTGAGGATGAGGTCTCCCACTTCAAAGGTTTGGTTTTCGCTTAGTTCCTTTGAGCGATTTTGATGCTCTGGAGTTCGGCATTGTTTGTTTCATCGGTCATTGGAAGTGATCTTGTTAATTATGCGGAGTGACTTATATGATTATCGATTTATGGCCACGGAGCATGACTTCGTTGACTTCATGGGGCTTTGGATCAGATGGTTGCTGATCTTCTAGTTCACCTTCGTGGATATCAGTCGTACATAAACTTCACTGATCTACCGATTTTCCTTCACGATGCTTTAGTTCATGAAAGAACTTCTCGCTCGTGAAGGTTTTCAGATCAGATGACCACTGATCTGCCGGTTTACCTTCATGATGCATTAGTTCATGATAGACCTTCATGTTCATGAAAGGTTTTTTGGATCAGATGACCGCTGATTTACCGATTCGCCCTCACGACGCTATAGTTCGTAAATGACCTTCATGATGCCTTAGTTCGTGAAGGAGTTTTTGTCATCGGGTGCCCGGCGGCCATATGGTTTTGGAACGATAATTTATTCAATTTCAAGAGGAATTTTGGTCGGATGCCTGGTGACCAGACGACCTTGGAGTGATAATTCATCGACTCCAAGAAGTGTTTTTTTGGGATTTAACTCGCGGGAACACGGTTTTATTGGTTCCTGGAGATTAAGGGGTTGGATATGTTTGTTCGACGATCCTTTGGACAAAACTTCTCGATGCTACTAGAGAAACTCCAGTTCTCAGAAGGAGGATTGACATGACTCATCGAGGCATAGAAGCATTTCTTTCATCGCACCTTCGCTTCTTCCATATGCTAGTCATACTTGGAGTCCGACCTAAGAAAATTTGTCATTTGCTTGGAGTCAGCCCATGGTTCGCTTGGAGTCATAGAATTTGAAGTGCTAGATTGGTGACAAACGTTACTTGGAGCCGTTTGCATATTTTCTTGGAGAAAATCTTGGTTTTACCCAAGTCTGATTTCAGACAAGAATTTCCTAGGTTTACTTTGGGTCAAATGGGTAATTACCCGAGTTGGACTTCGAGTCGGGACTTCCAAAATCTACTTCGAGTCAAATAGGCGATTACCCAAGTTTGACTTCGAAACAACCCTGAAGTGAGTTTTTCAACGATTATTTTGATAATTTTTGATGATTTTCGACGATAACCTTTCGTAATTCGATGATGGGAGCTCCATGATAGGATTGGAAGCTAGTCAGTTGGGAGTGTTAATGTTTTCTTCCGTCATGATTATTGGAGTTCCGCTCATTGCTTCCTTTTTCTTTTGCCTTCTATTTCTTCCGTTCAAGCTGAAAACAGAAGAATGCTCTTGCTCCGTAGCAGCCACGGCTTCAGGCACCTTTCTAGGAGTAGTTAGTGATTGGGGCGCTAAGAGAGTATCTATCTTTTCCATAAGAGACATTTGGCTGTTTGCCATTTTATGGTTAATTTCATCAACCATCTCGTTAAATTCTCCCTTAGTCACGACTTCATGCTATGTGGAGGATCCTGGAACCTGATCCCTAGAGTTTGCTTCCAACAGCATGTTGTTGGGGTTGTTGACTTCAATTTGCTGAGGGTTTATTTCTTCTCCAGCAATGGTTGCTCCTATGGACATTCTGGAGGTAGTTCTCTATCTTCCTCGTGCCATTGATTATCAATAGCAAATCCTCTAAGTAGAAATTGAGGATCTAACTTCCGAACCTATCCGATCCAAAGTAGATAGCTAGATGTAAGCCTGAGTTGGGTTCTCAGCGAAAGTACCAAAATGTTAACTCAAAAAATGGATCAACACCCTGGATTGAGTTTGAAAGCACCAGCCCTGTTCTTACAGAGCAATAATATAGAGAATAAATAAAGAGAAAGCAGAAATAGAAAGAAGGTAAGAAGATTTTTATAGTGGTTCGACTGTTAATGAAGCCTACGTCCAATTTATAGTTTTTATTATTGACCGATTGCTATTACAAGGTGAATTGGATTACAAAGTTCTTGAATATCCTTAGTTAGACTAAGTCCCCAATGTTGAAATTCACCGGAGAATCATAGTAAACTCCTTGGATGATTGTTGTGAGGAAGGAGAAGAGTGAAGAAAGCTTTCTGCAGAATTTCAACAGCTAGTCCAGAGGATTCCCCTTATGTTGTAGATAGGAGAGTATTTATAGAGGGTGGAGGGCTACTGGGCCAAGCATGTTTGCCAAATGCTTGCAGATAATCATACGAAAGCACAGTGGAAGTTTCGCCGCTATCCAAGCTAAAATGATGGATCGTTAGCGATCCATAGGCTATGGATCGCTAGCAATCCATAAATTAGGGTCGAAAGCGATCCAATGCCTTGTACATTTCCCTTGCTTTGTCCCCTGAAGATAGAAGCGACCTGACCGAAATGTATGGATCGCTAGCGATCCATAGTGTATGGATCGCTAGCAATCCGTATATCTAACCTATTTTTGGACTTTGTCTTCTGGTTAGCCTTTGTTGCTTTGTGTCGATGTTGTTCATGTAGTCTCATGGCACGTTGCTTTGTTTTGATGATGGTTTGCTTACTAGTTATATTTGGCTGCTGATTGGACTAGACGAACACTTGTCTTTAAATTTAACTAGCTCGAAATCTCCTCAAACCTAACCATTTCTCCTAGAATACACATTGTAGCATGTGCAAGAAGTTCAATGAACCCACAAGCAATTTGATGGATCGCTAGCGATCCATAGGCTATGGATTGCTGGCGATCCATCTCTTTAGTAATTTTGCTTTCTTCTCCTCTAACTTTCTTTGGCTTGTTGTTCTAGTCATTTTGGTTGGCTTTTGAGCTATCTAACTAGATTAAGTTGTTCCGACTTCTTTTGGATTCTACCGGGTTAAAAATTCAGATAGCAACTGGATTCTCCTTATCGGGAATCACTCTGAGCTCACTTAAAAACTTACGCATCCAAACCACTTCTTTAGCTAATTCGTTGAGGATGTGTACTCAGCCTCCATCGTTGAATCGCCTAATGTTTCATGTTTGGAACATTTCCCAACTGACGGCCCTACCTTTGATAGTAAAAACATAACCCGACATTGACTTACTATCGTCAATATCATTCTAAAAGCTAGAATCAATACACCCCTTCATAAGGAGGTCTACATTCCTATATATATTAGGAATAAGTCCCTAGTATTTCTCATACTTCACTATACATTTTACAATCGTCAAATGTTTTTCTCTTGGGTTAGATTTGTATTGGTATGCATCCTAATGCGTATGCCACATCTGGTCTAGTACATAGCATAACGTACATTATGGAACCGATTTCCCAAGCATATAGTATCCTTTTTATACTTTCTTTCTCCTTATCAGTATGAGGAGCATCCTTCTTAGAAAGGACGATTATAGATTTTGTTGGAAAATTTTCATGGTTGGAATTATCCATACTGAACTTTTTCAGTATGGAATCTAAGTACATGGATTGGGATAATCCCAACAGCCTCTTAGATCTATCTCTATAGAGTTTTAGCATGTAGGCCGCTTCTCCCAAATCCTTCATGGAGAATTCTTGGAAAACCAAGATTTCACTGATTGCAATAACGAAACATCATTGCCGATTAACATAAGATCATCAACATATAATACTAAGAATACGATAGCATTTCGTTGTTCCTTTAGGTATAGGCATAGTACCTCTGTATTTTGATAAAAACCAAACTATTTGATCACTTTATGAAAACACTTGTTCCCACTCCTTAAAGATTTTTTAAGTCCAAGAATGGACTTTAACAACATGCAAGTTTTCCTTCACTCCCACTGATCTTAAAACCCTTGGGCTACGACATATAGACGGTCTCTTCTAAATCACCATTTAGAAATGTCGTCTTTACGTCCATTTTCCATATTTCACAGTGACAGAATGCAGTAATAACTAGCATTATTCAAATAGACTTAAGCATTACTATAGGCATAAACATCTCATCATAATCAACACCTTTAATTTGATGAAATCCTTTTGCAACAAGCCTTACTTTATAAGTCTCTACTTGTCCATCTAAATTTAGTTTTTCTTAAAAATCCATTTGTAGTCGATGATTTTTATCCCTTCACGTATGTCAGACTAAGTCCACACTTTGTTTTCATACATGTAATCCATTTCGGATTTCATTTCTCCCAAAGTGCAAAGTCCTTACCCCTTAATTCTTATTGGAATGTTAGAGGAGTGTCATCATCTAAGACATGGTCCTCCTTCTCTCCATCCACGAGAAAACCATTGCGTCTCTCTGGTGCAAGAGATTCCCTACTGCACCTTCTAATAGGTTGTGTGTTTTCGTATATGGGAGAATTTGGTTCTCCTACTGGTTCAGCCTAAGTGGTAATTTCTCGAATCTCATGTAAGTCTACAACCTCGCTGTTAATTTCTTTTGATGGAAATTACTTTTCCAAAAAGACAACATGCCGAGAAAAAACTACTTTTATTCCTTGGTATTGTAGAAAATATATCCCATCGAGTTTTTGGGGTATCTTATAAATTTACACAATGTCGATCTTGCCTCGCGTTTATTTGGACCAACATTCTTAACGTAGGCCGAACAACTCATTACCTTCAAATATTTGAGTTAGGGTTTCTTCCCATACCACATCTAATATGGTGCCTTAGGAACAGATTTAGTGGGCATTAAATTCAACATATGTTCTACGGTTTCTACTACATATCCCCAATAGAACAGAGGTAACTCATCCTTACTCATCATGGAAGGGTGATTGGTTATCTTACCTTTCAGTTCATCAACTCATTCATTGCTCCCACTAAAAGGGTGCTTGATTATCTTACGTTTGAGACTATATCAAATGATTCAAAATCAAGTAATGGTAGAAAACCTTCAGTTTTCATTTTTATAGTCGTTTTTCACTTATATGACCTAGTCTACAATGCCAAAGATAATTTGTATTAATATTGTCATTCCAAGAATACATACAGGCTAGAAATAATTTTATTGATCACATAAATGCCATTATCTAATATACCATCATAAATTTTATTACCATCTAACATAATGTTCGTTACATTATTAGCATAGTGAAAAATATAATCAGTCTCAAATAGCCTAAACACAAAAACAATCCCACAAATATAATATTTTACATAATAGCAATTATTTAATATCAAAACTAATCTACTAGGCAAACTTAAATGAAATCTCCAACCGCCGCTGCATCTACTATAGATCCGTCGGCAACTTGAAGCCTTATCTCTCCCTTTGTCGTATGAGGGATGTTCCTAAGCCCTTGTAACAAATTACAGTTGTGAGTTCTAGATCCAGTATCTAAAATCTAAGATAATTTATTGATTGCAAAACATTTTTGAATCATAAATATACCTATAGGAGCAGCGGAACTATTCTATTTCTTCTCTTTAATAATCTTCAAGTACTCTGGACAATTCCATTTCCAGTGACAGACAATGATGACATTCACCCATATCAATAGCATTAGCCTTCTTACTTTTATTGTTAACCTTTTCTACTTCTCCGAACCTTTTGATGATGATGCATTCCCCTTAATAGCAAGTACAACCCCTTAATCCTTGGACGAAGACTCGGCCGACCTCAACATGTTAAGGAGCTCCATAGACTTACGTTAAACTATTTCCTATTATAATTTAATATGAATGGCACATATTGAGGAGTAAGAAACCCGAGAATCATATTTACTTGCAACTCATTGCTTATCGTCACGTCTAACTATAAAAGTCTATCAATATAGCCCTTTATCATCAGAACGTAATTGTCCACTCTTTGTACCTTGGTTATTTTAGTATTTAACAATTATACCTTATGGAACGCGGCTGTTCTCAAAATAGTTCTATGAGACTATTGAAAATCTCATGAACAGACATGTTTTCATGTCACCTCTACAATGGCTTGTCTAACATAGACTACACGAAAAGGTTACAAAGTAAGAAGAATTATCATTGATAGCTATAGACATTGGGCAACATAAATTAGTGTGTACGAGGCCCAATAGTTTGTTAACTTTATCATTGCTCTCACTAAAGGGGTGCTTGGTCATTTTTGCTTCGAGACACGACTCATGCATATCAAATGATTCAAATGATGGTAGAAAACCTTAGTTTTTCAATTTTTTTGTAATCATTTCTCACTTATATAAACTAGCCTATAATGCCAAATAGAGTTATTATTTATGTCAATATTAAAAGAATTATCCACAGCACATACATAATTAGTATTAATCACATAAACACAATTATCTAAGATATCATCACAAATTTTATTACCATTCAATATAATGTTCATAACATTATTAATGCGGTGAAAAATATATCCAGTTTTAGAAAATCTAGATACATAAATAATACCACAAATAAAGTATTTTATATTATAGCAATTATTTAATATCAAGTGTAACGACCCGTAATTTTCGATAATTAAAAATAGTTAATTTAATAAGGTTTCGTGATTTAATGTTGGAAGAAATAAAAATTTGTGATTCAATAATAAGAATATAACTGGAATGAAAATGTAATAGTATTAATTTAACGTAATTGATGACTGCTTTAAATGTAATTCCAATTAATTAAAATGATTAAAAAAGTTATAATTGGTTATAGATTGTAAATTAACTGTAATAATGTGTGTATTAATTGATAATTGAATTAAAGGAGTAATTGATAATTTAAATGGGTATAAATTAATGAAATAATATGTAATTAATTGTAACTGATAGTAGTAGTGTTGTGGTAGTAGTTATGACATTTGTGTGCAGATAACAAACTTACAAATGTTATTAAATCAAGAAAAGATAACGATTGTCATTTGTTACAAATTTATTTAATCTGTTGAATTAAATTTAAAATCAGTTGCAATTAAATAAAATTAAATGTTACGTAAAATGAGTTAAGATGATAACTGTAAAAGGTGAATGTAATAAAAAGTATGGAAATGTTAATTATACTCACAAGGCAATAACTGATTTATTGGGAATTTAAAATTATAATAAAATTGACAAAAATTCAATGTAATTGAAATATTGCAACTAATATGGTAAAAGATGATAAAAAAAGAATATTAATGTAATAAAATATAAACAAATGCTAACTATGTCTATAGAGTAATGATTGATTGATTAAAAAGATTGAAATCAAATTAAATCAAATTATTGGAATTAAAATATATTTAATTGAATTTAATTTCAGTTGAAATTGAACACTCTAACTGGTGTAAAAAAATTAACACTGAATTGACATTTAAATTTGTTTTAAATTATTGTAAATGTCTAAGTAATCAAAAATGATAAAATTTGTTAAATATAAAATTGGAATTAAAAAGGTGATTTAATTAGTTTAATATTAATTTATTCAATCAATGTAAAAATAGTCATTTTGGCCACTGTCTCGGATTTCGATGAAACTAGTTTCATCGGATCCGTAATGGTGAATTATTGTAGGATTTCAAGTTTTGTAGCGATCGGACTTGTTGTTTGATCATACGGACTCGAAAAGCCTAGAAATCAATTTGAAATAAGCCGATTTTAAAGCTAACTTCTTCATACGATGGAATTAAGACTTGAAACCTATTCCATTGGGTTTAAAACTATCAAAAACATCTATTTTGATATATGGAATGACCTACTTTCATTTCGGAGACAGAACGGGCTTTTCGGGTCGTTATCGTCAATTCAAATCTATTCGGATGTTCATTCTTTATTATCAGAGCCTCAGTTATATAAATAGTTTTTCTCTCTAACCCTAGCAGTCATATTCTCATTTCAGTACGTACAATTCTATCTGTTTCTCTCTTGTCAATGGCAGAAACCAATTCAAACTCTAAACCCTAAAATCCAATTCCAAATCAATTTCAAAAAATTCTAACCCCTCCAAACCCTAACAAATTATATACCGTTTCGAAGCTCTCGACGAGCATAATCCACTGGTGCAATTCGTTTCTCGAATCGAATCACCGTTTGTCCACAAATCGTCGAATTGATTTCGGCCGTCCATATGAAGTTTTGACAATCCAACGGTGGATCGTCGTCCGATCGACGATCGGGAGGTGGCGTTGGAAAGGTGGTGTCGCGCAGGTCATAGATCGTATATTCATTCATGCCAGGGGTTGTGATTTTTCCAGGAATTGGCCTTGAATAGGGTCTGCGACGGCAGCCTTTGGGGGCGTCGTTCGTGGCCGCGACTATACTGGAGGGGCGACCAAGGCTGATGATGTCGGAGGCGTGGTCGGATGGACGTGGATCTACAAGTAGGTGGCGCAGTGACGACGTAAAGGGGCGGCGGTTGTGTCTATGTCGCGATTTTGAGATCGGGAACTAGGGTTTCTCTACTGTGACGTGATGACGTGGTGAAGTCTGATTTGCTATCTTATTATTTTATTTTATTTTGAATTTCAAACTTCTAATGTTAATAACTTTTACGTACGAGGTCGGATTTACGCGCGGTTTTCTCCGCTACGATCGTATCAAAATTCCGGACATTATGAAACTAGTTTTGATGAATTCTGAGAGTGTTGAATTTTGGACCTTATTTCGGATTTGAAATGGATTTGAAATCAAAGGTGAGTGTTTTAACCTACTCACAACTACTAAATTATCTTATGTTAGCTAAATTTAATGTATGGTGTGATTTAGAAATTAATTGATTGATGTTTGGTATGTTTAAATTGTCATTCTAGTTAAATTTGACTTTTATTGCATTTAATTGTCGTTTAATTTAATATTCAATTTAATTGCAAATTTAATACCTGTTATTGATCATCAATTATCTATTGATGTTTATTGATTGATTTGGATGATGATTGTGATGGATGTTTGGTGTTGATATTAGGTGACTGGATGTTATATTTTATATTGTTATAACACTGCAAGTTCCCTATGGGTTGAAATGATACATACCCGAACGATTATATAGAATAGGGGAAAATTGTTATGGGTTGAAATGATAAACCCAAGCGATTTTCGTTGAAATAAATTTGGGATTGCGGGTTGAAATGATATATACCCGTAAATTTAAATATTTTTCGATTGAAATGATGAATATCCGTATCACCTGACCATAGGGTAGAGAATTATATACGGACACCGGATTGGTTAAATTTAATGATTTTATTCTTTAAACTTTGAACCCGGTAAAAGGGTATTTGAACTAGAATTTGGCTGATATAAATTGAATTGTTTTAAGTAATTATTTAAAGGATTTAAATTTAAAGTTGAATTTGAAGTATAAATGACATTCATCGAAATTGAGTTATTGAAATGTTGGAACTGTAACTTTGAAAATCTATTAAAATTGAAATATTTAATTTGATGTTAATTTTAAATTTATTATCTTAATATAAACTGTAAATGTTCTTTTAAATTCTAATTTTAAGATTTTCAACTATTAAAATAAGTTCATCTATTTTAAACCAACCTAATCAATTGAAACTATTTAATTTATTTTAATCTAATTTAACCTATTTTAAACTAATTAACCTATTTAATCTATCTTAATCTATTTTAATCTATTTTAATTTATTTTAAACTATTTTAATCTATTTTAAGTCATTTAAAATATAATTAACTATTTAAAATTTATTTTAAACCATTTAATCTATTTTAATCCTATTTAATCTATTTTAAATTCATTTAATCTATTTTAAATCAAATTAATCCATAATAAACCTATTTAATCTATTTTAAACCATTTAAACTATTTTAAATCTGTTAAAGTATTTTAATCTATTTTAAATTTATTTAATCTATCTTAAACCTATTTAACCTAATTTATATCTATTTTAAAACTAAGTTAAACTAATTAAACTATTTATAACTATCTAAATTATTTTCTAAAATTCAGATGGTGTAGAGTGGAAATGTTTAAATTAAAGCCTTGATTTTAAAGCGAATAAGGTATAAAAGTGTTATAACATAAGTTGGGATTCGAAGTGATATTTGATGGTAAAACAACATATTTAAGTAAATATGATTTTGAAAGTAATTATGATTTCGAAGGTGATATGGTTTGAATTGAATATGATATTTTGATATCAATACGAAATGGTTTTGGAAATGTAAAAGAACCATCCGGTGTGTAATAAGCGGTTGGTTGTTAAAGAGACCGGGATCGGATATTGTCATACTCTCTGCCAATACCGTAACCACTTTAACAACTGTGCACATGGTGGAGATTCCAGAAATGAAGTAGGATGGTTTGGAAAACGATTCTGTATGAGGCATTTACGTGAACCCGACTCCCGTGAGTCAGCTCATATGTGACTAAAACAGGAGCTATATCGGGCCAAGTGAGGTCGCACCTCCGATCGGGCACATTTCTTCGATACCATACTATTACTTTGTGATTGATTCGGTGGCCACCCTTGATTTGATTATGGGAATGTGTCCAAGGTGGGCGGTAGTAGCTGATATGTGTTACCACCAGTCCAGGAGTGCAATTGGTATATCTACCCTGGCATTGCCTCGAGTGTCGTGTTCACATGCTGTATCGCGCCTTCTATGAGTTTGTTTTGTACCATACCTATGGAGTGCCCTCTGGGTAAACCTTACGGATGAGCTTACGGTACTGTATAGACTATGAGAATATATAAAATGTGTTAAGGGGGATATGAATAACACCTTAACGCTATTTTAAAACTTTACTTTACTGTAGACACTATTATAATAGTGCATTGTACTACATAGTAGATAGTTTAACAGATCCTTAGGAGATGGAAATCCTGAACATCTCTTAAGTTATTGCACTCACGTTAGATACTGGATAGGAGATGTCAAAACCGTATACATCTTTGACGCCGTTACACTCATATTTATTTACTGGTTATTTAACTTAGATAAGATCTTTTAGTTCTGACTCGAGTGTTTTGTCTTTTTAATTCGCTCGAGTCAGTCTGAGCTTTTCAATTTATCGAAAACTGCTTTCTGGAGGATGAAGACGAAGATTTTGAACTATTATTATGTATTATATTTATTCCACTCCATCATGTTGTTCCGCTGCATTTATTTATCAGTTATTCTTGTTGTATGTAACTCTGATCTGTATTATAAAATTTTAACCAATATTATTTGTAAACAGCTTCATGAATTATTTATTTGATTATTATATTTTGTCATTGCGCTGCGAGATTCTGTATTTTTTTTCTTTCTTTCTCTGCTTTTTCTTATTTACCCCAGAACAATCTGCCCTTTTGAATGGTTTGAGTCTGACGTGTGTGGTTTATCGTCGATTTAAACCATCCAAAAAGGCAGGTCGTTACAGTTGGTATTAGAGCTTGGTTTAGCGATAACCTTATCTGTGTGGGGTCTGACTCTTTAGAAATAGGGTAGAAATACCCTAGAATGAGTCGATGAGTGTATATATGAGAGAGCGTATTTGTTAGTGTTATAAAAGGGTTTTGTATTGTGTTAATTTGTTCTGTTTGTATTTATAAATTCTGGTCGGTACATAGGACGCTATGGCATCGATAGGGATTTTAAACACTTAATAGGGCAAACCGACACAATATTGGTTTTGAATTACAAGTAAATGAAATAATTTTACCTGGCATATATTTTATATACAAAAGGATAATTTTTTTTAAATGATATAGTTGGTTGTAATATATTTGTTTGTTAGGTAGTGAAATTTATAAATATTGGCTGAAAAATGAGATTGTAAATAAAATAAATATAAATTGAAATTTTAGAACTTAAGTTCCGGGATTTTGACAATTTCTTTCAAAAAGGTTTTGGAATATAGTATTAGTAGTATTTAGAAGTATTTTCTGATATAAATATTTCAAGATGATTTGAAAAAAAAATGTTTTAAAAGAAATTTTTAAAGGAAATAAGTTCTGTACTCCCCTCTCTGTCGTTGGAAAATAATTTCGGTGATGGTACACGCATCATCGACGTTCATTTTCGAGTTTCAAAGTGGGAACGCTACTGTAGTAGTTTTACTGCACATCCGTTTTAATAAACGAAACTTAATTTTAATTTCTGAAGTTTGATTTGATATATATATATATAAGTTATGATTATATATATATTATTTTAAAAAGGATTGAAATGGAACCCAGTTGTTTAGTTCTTAAGTTCTGTAAATTAGAAATTGAAATTATTGTAATAAATGGAATCTTGACTATATTAATAATTGGAAACTTCTAAAATGAATATAAAAAATTTGATATTAAAGTGATTAATGGAAATATAAGATATTGGAATTTTGTAAAATGTAAATCAAAGGGATATGAAAATGAGAAATGATAATTATTGGATATTTTATTTACTAAATGAATAAGATGAACTTGTGTAACATTCCATTTCACTCTATATGACATATATATAACTTACCAAAATGTAAAAAGTTGTAGTGTTAACTAGGAATATGTAATAAGATACTATGCAAGTAAACTTTAGTAAATGAAAGTGTTCAATGAAATTACTTTATACATAAGAATTTTGAAATTATAAATTGTTATAAACTTAGGTTAATAGATTGGAATGTTACTAATCAAATGTAATAGAAAAGTGAATAATGTAAGAAAAATGATTGTAAACTTAAGTTAATATTTTAAGCTATTTATAATCAGATTGAATAGTAAAAGGTGAATACTGTAAGTAAATAATTATAAACTTAAGTTAATGTTGAAGCCATTTATAATTAAAGTGAGTACTATATTAATTGAATGATTATAACTTTAGAAGTGTTGAAATGACTTAGAAATAAATTTAATATTCAATAATACTATATATGAAACAAATGAATGTGGAAAAAAAAACCTATTAATGGTGAATTAAATTGTAAAGAAGCTTACATAATAATGGATAATCTAATAATTGAAATGGAAATAACTTTTGTAAGCAGTGAATGTAAAGAAATGAAAAGAGGAAAAAGACATTGTATGAATAAATGGGAAATGAATTTTTGTAAGTGATAAATGTAAATTAAAAGAAATAATCATTGTATGAATGAAAAATTATGAACAATAAATGATGTGAAATGAAGTTAATAAGAATGTACTTGAATAATACTTGAAATCATTATTATTTTTGGCTTATGGGATGTTGGGGAGTGATACTTTAAATTGTTTAAGATGTATAAATAATCTATTAAGTTATCTAAGACTGTTGAGTGTATGGTATACTTAGTAGTTTATCTGTTATTTTATACGATTAAAAGTTTCTGAATCCAAACAAACCATTTGTTTGGATGCTATGGATGTGTGATTGATTACATTGATTTTATGTGATGGTTGTATGTTTTGTTTGCAAATGATTATTGTTATGTTGTGATTGTTTTGTTGTTTTTAGTTGAAACAATGTAAATATTTCTCTTTTATATAATTATTAGCTCTTTTGGATTATATGAGTGAAATACAGGTTATGGAAGCAATTGCTACTGCTTTTGGTTTCATAAATTAAGTGTTGTTTGTCCGACAAATAGGTACATTTTCGGATTACGGTTTTCTAGCGATATTGTATTGTTTTCCCATGGTTTGGGATATATTATTTTGAAAAATATGATATATATTGTTATTATTGATATTATTATTTCTTCCGGGCCTTTCCATACAAAGGAGAATCTACCGAAATTTTTGGACTTAGAAAAATTTTGTGAAATGTTTTTCAAAACTTTATTAATTTGAATATAAAAGGATTTAATTGTTTATAATTTGATATATTTTATTTAAATTATTAAATTATGTAAATTAATTGTTTAATAAATTTAATATTTTGAATAAGATATATTAACTTCTTGATTGCTTCTTTCCCTTTTCGAGGATGAAAAGTTTTGAGCGAGGGAGAGTATAATGACCTGTAATTTTCGATAATTAAAAATAGTTAATTTAATAAGGTTTTGTGATTTAATGTTGGAAGAAATAAAAATTTGTGATTTAATAACAAGAATATAACTGGAATGAAAATGTAATAATATTAATTTAAGGTAATTAATGACTGCTTTAAATGTAATTCCAATTAATTAAAATGATTAAAAAAGTTATAATTGGTTATAGATTGTAAATTAATTGTAATAATGTGTGTATTAATTAATAATTGGATTAAAGGAGTAATAGATAATTTTAATGGGTATAAATTAATGAAATAGTACGTAATTAATTGTAATTGATAGTAGTAGTGTTGTGGTAGTAGTTATGGCATTTGTGTGTAGTTAACAAACTTACAAATGTTATTAAATCAAGAAAAGATAACGATTGTCATTTGTTACAAATTTATTTAATCTGTTGAATTAAATTTAAAATCAGTTGCAATTAAATAAAATTAAATGTTACGTAAAATGAGTTAAGACGATAACTGTAAAAGGTGAATGTAATAAAAAGTATGGAAATGTTAATTATACTCACAAGGCAATAATTGATTTATTGGGATTTTAAAATTATAATAAAATTGACAAAAATTCAATGTAATTGAAATATTGCAACTAATATGGTAAAAGATGATAAAAAAAGAATATTAATGTAATAAAATATAAACAAATGCTAACTATGTCTATAGAGTAATGATTGATTGATTAAAAAGATTGAAATCAAATTAAATCAAATTATTGGAATTAAAATATATTTAATGGTGAATTATTGTAGGATTTCAAGTTTTGTAGCGATCGGACTTGTCGTTTGATCATACGTACTCGAAACGCCTAGAAATCAATTTAATTGAAATCAATTTGAAATAAGCTAATTTTAAAGCTAATTTCTTTATACGATGGAATTAGATCTTGAAACTTGTTCCATTGAGTTTAAAACTATCAAAAACAACTATTTTGATATATGGAATGACCTACTTTCATTTCGGAGACAGAACGAGCTTTTCGGGTCGTTATCGTCAATTCAAAACTATTCGGATGTTCATTCTTTCTTATCGGGACCTTAGTTATATAAATAGTTTTCTCTCAAACCCTAGCAGTCATATTCTCATTTCAGTACGTACAATTCTATTTGCTTCTCTCTTGTCAATGGCAGAAACCAATTCAAACTCAAAACCCTAAAATCCAATTTCAAATCAATTTCAAATAAATTTCAAAAAATTCAAACCCCTCCAAACCTTAACAAATTATATACCATTTCGAAGCTCTCGACGAGCATAATCCACTGGTGTAATTCATTTCTCGAATCGAATCACCGTTTGTCCACAAATTGCCGAATTGATTTCGGCCGTCCATATGAAGTTTTGACGATCCAACGGTGGATCGTCGTCCGATCGACGATCAGGAGGTGGCGCTGGAATGGTGGTGTCGAGCAGGTCATAGATCATATATTCGTTCATGCCAGGTGGTTGTGATTTGGCCAGAAATCGGACTTGAATAGGGTAGGTGGCGGCAGCCTTTGGGCGCGTCGTTTGTGGCCGCGACTATACCAGAGGGGCGGCCAAGGCTGATGATGTCGGAGGCATGGTCGGATGGACGTGGATCTACGAGTAGGTGGCGCGGCAACGACGTGAAGGGGTGGCGGCTATGTCTATATCGCGATTTTGAGATCAGGCGTTAGGGTTTCTCTACTGTGACGTGATGACGTGGTGAGGTCTGATTTGCTATCTTATTATTTTATTTAATTTTAAATTTCAAACTTCTAATGTTAATAACTTTTATGTACGAGGTTGGATTTATGCGCGGTTTTCACTGCAGCGATCGTATCAAAATTCCGGACATTATGAAACTGGTTTGGACAAATTCTAAGACTGTTTAATTTTGGACCTTATTTCGGATTTCAAATCGATTTGAAATCAAAAGTGAGTGTTTTAACCCACTCACAACTACTAAATTATCTTATGTTTGCTATATTTAATGTATGGTGTGATTTAGAAATTAATTGATTGATGTTTGGTATGTTTAAATTGTCATTCTAGTTAAATTTGACTTTTATTGCATTTAATTGTCGTTTAATTTAATATTAAATTTAATTGCAAATTTAATACCTGTTATTGATCATCAGTTATCTATTGATGTTTATTGATTGATTTGGATGATGATTGTGATGGATGTTTGGTTGTTAATATTGGATGACTGGATGTTATATTTTATATTGTTATAACACTACAAGTTCCCTATGGGTTGAAATGATACATACCCGAACGATCATATAGAATAGGGAAAAATTGTTATGGGTTGAAATGATAAACCCAAGAGATTGTCATTGAAATAAATTTGGGATTGCGGGTTGAAATGATATATACTCGTAAATTTAAATATTTGCGGATTGAAATGATAAATATCCGTATCACCTGACCATAGGGTAGAGAATTATATACGGACACCGGATTGGTTAAATTTAATGATTTTATTCTTTAAACTTTGAACCTAGTAAAACAGTATTTGAAATAGAATTTGACTGATATAAATTGAATTGTTTTAAGTAATTATTTAAAGGATTTAAATTTAAATTTTAAAGTTGAATTTGAATTATAAACGACATTCATCGAAATTGAGTTATTAAAATGTTGGAACCGTTACTTTGAAAATCTATTAAAATTGAAATAGTTAAATTTGATGTTAATTTCAAATTTATTATCTCAATATAAATTGTAAATGTTCTTTTAAAATCTAATTTTAAGATTTTTAACTATTAAAATAAGTTAATCTATTTTAAACCAACCTAATCAATTAAAGCTATTTAATTTACTTTAATCTAATTTAACCTATTTTAAACTAATTAACCTATTTAATCTATCTTAATCTATTTTAATTTATTTTAAGCTATTTTAATCTATTTTAATCTATTTTAAATCATTTAAACATTATTTAACTATATAAAATTTATTTTAAACTATTTAATCTATTTTAATCCTATTTAATCTATTTTAAATTCATTTAATCTATTTTAAATCAAATTAATCCATAATAAACCTATTTAATCTATTTTAAACCATTTAAACTATTTTAAATCTATTTAAAGTAGTTTAATCTATTTTAAATTTATTAATCTATCTTAAACATATTTAACCTAATTTATATCTATTTTAAAACTATGTTAAACTAATTAAACTATTTATAACTATCTAAATTATTTTCTAAAATTCAGATGGGATAGAGTGGAAATGTTTATAATTAAAGCCTTGATTTTAAAGCGAATAAGGTATAAAAGTGTTATAACATAAGTTGGGATTTGAAATGATATTTGCCGGTAAAACGACATATTTAAGTAAATATGATTTTGAAAGTAATTATGATTTCGAAGGTGATATGGTTTGAATTGAATATGATATTTTGAGATCGATACGAAATGGTTTTGGAAATGTAAGAGAACCATCCGGTGTGTAATAAGCGGTTGGTTGTTAAAGAGACCGGGATCGGATATTGTCATACTCTCTGCCAATACTGAAACCACTTTAACAACTGTGCACATGGTGGAGATTCCATAAATGAAGTAGGATGGTTCGGCGAACGATTCTGTATGAGGTATTTACGTGACCCTGACTCCCGTGAGTTAGCTCAGATGTGACTAAAACATGAGCTATACCGGACCAAGTGAGGTCGCACCTCCGATCGGGCACATTTCTTCGATACCATACTATTACTTTGAGATTGATTCGGTGGCTACCCTTGATTTGGTTATAGGAGTGTGTCCAAAGTGGGCGGTAGTAGTTGCTATGCGTTACCACCAGTCCGGAAGTGCAATTGGTATATCTACCCTGGCATTGCCTCGAGTGCCGTGTTCACATGTCGTATCGCGCCTTCTACGGTTTGTTTTGTACCATACCTATGGAGTGCCCTCTGGGTAAGCCTCACGGAGGAGCTTACGGTACTGTATAGACTATGGGAATATATAAAATGTGTTAAGGGGGATATGGGTAACGCCTTAACGCTATTTTAATACTTTACTTTACCATAGACACTATTATAATAGCGTGTTGTACTACATAGTAGATAGTTTAACGGATCTTTAGGAGATGGAAATCCCAAACATCTCTTAAGTTATTGCACTCACGTTAGACACTGGATAGGAGATGTCAAAACCCGTAGACATCTCTAACGTCGTTACACTCATATTTATTTACTGTTGATTTAACTTACATAAGATCTTTTAGTTCTGACTCGAGTGTTTTGTCTTTTCAATTCCCTCGGGTCAGTCTGAGCTTCTCAGCTTATCGAAGACTGCTTTCTGGAGGATGAAGATGAAGATTTTGAACTATTATTATGTATTATACTTATTCCACTGCATCATGTTGTCTGCTGCATTTATTTATCATTTATTCTTGTTGTATGTAACTCTGATCTGTATTGTAAAAGTTTAATCAATGTTATTTGCAAACAGCTTCATGAACTGTTTATTTGATTATTATATTTTGTCATTACGCTGCTATATTATGTATTTGTTTTCTTTCTTTCTCTTCTTTTTCTTATTTACCCCATAATAATCTGCCCTTTTGAATGGTTTGAGTCTGACGTGTGTAGTTTATCGTCGATTTAAACCATCCAAAAAGGCAGGTCGTTACATCAAAACTAATCCATTCGGCAAAGATAAATGATAATCTCCAACTGCTGTAGCATCTACCAAAGATCCATCAGCAACTTGAAACCTCATTTCTCCCTTCGCCCCATGACGTCTGTTCCTAAGTCCCTGTAATGAATTAATATGTGAGTTCCAGATCCAATATCCACAACCTAAGATAATTTATTAATTGCAGAATAATTTTGAACTATAAATATGCCTGTAGGATTACCAAAATTATTATGTTTCTTCTCTTTGACAATCTTCAAGTATTCCGGACAGCATTGTTTCCAATGACCCTTTTTGCGATAGTGATGACATTCACCCTTGTCAAATGGAACGGTCTTCTTATTCTTCTTATTAACCATTTTCCTCTTCTTCGAACCATCCGAAAATAATGCTTTAGCCTTAACTACGAGCATTGCACCTTAATCCTTGGATGAAGACTCGGTTGATTTCATCATGTTAAGCAGCTCCACGAGGTTTACATTCACCTGGTTTATATTATAGTTTAATATGAATGGCTCAAACTTTGGAGTAAGAGACCCTAAGATCAATTCCACTTGTAGTCTTTTGCTTATCATCATGTCTAATTGAGCAAGTCTATTAATCTAGCCATTCATTATTGAGATGTAATCGTCCACTTTCATGTCCTTTGACATCTTAGTGTTAAATAGTTTCTTAGTAAGTTTGTACCTTGCGGAATGAGACTGTTCCCTAAAAAAATCTTTGAGACTATCAAAGGTCTGATAGACATTCATGTTTTCATGCTATCTCTACAACTATTTGTCTAACGTAGACATCACATAAACTTAGGTGATTTCTAGGTTAGCTATGTTAAAAGTAATTTTGAGTTAGGGGTCTGTATTCTCGGTGGGTCTAACCCTTGGAGGTTCATTTATCAATGACCATAAGTCTTCATATATAAGTGCTATCTTAATCACTTTTAGACAATCTATGTAGTTAGGTCCGGTGAGTTTGTTGTTTTAAAAAAACAACATGGGTATGGACATTTGCTGCAAATTTTAACTTAGAAGATCATAACATTTTGCATAGTAAATGTTCCTAGAATATTAGTTAGGTTAAACATTACATTACATTTCATTTACTAGTGAGCTCACACATGTCTTTTATGTTTCTCAAATCCTAAGACGAAACATAGAAGTCTTTCGACTTTACCAGCGGGTGTTAGGACTCATATGTCTTGGGATTCTAACCTTAACAATGGATAAGTCCTTACCGATTGTATCATATGTAACTCCTAACCCGTGGTTCTTTATCATAATCTCATCTTTACCTTGAAGAAAGCACAGGAAATAGTGAGAGGTTATTCACTTGTACCTACCATTTCCCAAAAGCCTAAGTAAAATGCACATACCTTGAGGAAAGCTCAACAAATATGTGTAGTTATCTTACCTCGTCTATTCTATATATTTACAGTACTACACACAACATTCCTAGCTTGAGGAAAGCTCAATAACTAAGGAGCATGCAAGTAATCTATAAATATATAAATGTTAGATAACAATTTTGTATTAAAGAGTCGTAATCTTTAATATATTAAATGGAGTGATATCGAATTATGGAATAATATATTTCTTATGAAATACACACGTGATTCAAGTGTCAAACACATCAGAAATCACAGTATATGTACTACTCTTATATATTTGTCTCTTAAGTCTATTTAGGGTTTCTTATTGTTCAACCTTTAATCATTCATTCATATTATATAAATTTTTACTATTATATAACTTTTATAATTTAATTTACTTAGATAATAGTCTTACGTATAACATTATATTAGTTAAATATTATTGATTTAATTTATAATTAATTAACATTTTAATTGATTTTATATTATTCGATTAAACATTTTATATTGAATATTTATACTATAACATTTATAGTTATGCGTGCACACACAGACATGTGTGTGTGTGTGTTTTATTATTTATTGATTACCCCTTAGTTATTATATTTAACAAACTATTTTAATTATTTATAAATTTTTAAAATTTCTTATATATACATATATTAACATCATCTTAAATAATTCATGATAATGTAGCATATATCATTATATATATGCTTTAATTAATTAACTACTTAATTAGTTTATTTAATTTATTAATATGATTAATATTTTAAAATTTTCAATATATATATATAGTATTTCAAAACACTTTTAAAAATTATAATATATCATTTATAATATATTTCTTATTTAAAATTTAAAATTTTATTTTAGTTTCAAAACAATTTTGAAAATTAGCCCAAGGCCAAATTCAAATCGAGTCTATTCTATTAAGGACAACCTTTGGGCTCCCTTCACCTTTTGTGCCAGGTCGGTCGCCAGCTAGGGCAGGATACTTAATTAACCAAACTCAACCTAGATACTACTTTTCTAGACACTCTACTAAATGGTTAAGCTTAATTAGTTAGTCTTAACATGACTAATTTAGACCGCATAGGCTATTGGATCTGATATCATTGTTGGACCTAGGCCAGCATGCAATAGGGTGAATGGGTTAATTTCAAAACTTTTATTCCATATGAAGTCTAAATTATTTAGGTCCGATCTAAACTAATTTAAAATAATATCAATATTGTATTTGATTTGTAAATATAGTTTTATTTAATGTTATATTTATATTATCTAGTTAATAACATGCGTATGATATACACATGTGTGTACGTGTGCATGCAATATAAATCGTGTACATGGTTTAACATGCCCATGTATAAGGGCAGAGATTTACGCCACAAGGACATGTTAGCCCCACTATATACATGTGTATTGTCTAATACACACACACACACAAACACACACACACACACACATATATATATATATATTATATATGTATATATATATATATTTGTCTGTGTGTATGTAACAAAACGCCCTTAACCTGGAAATTAATGTTGAATGACAAAGTCCGACTCCCGGATACCACAAAAGATGGTTTGTCGGGGTAAAATAAAAAAACACCATACCAAGGCATAATGATATAATCTTATAGCGAAATGACAACATATAATATACTAAATACACATGAGCATAATAGGATGAAAAATATATAACAGGCTGTACTAGCGGAAGTAGCCGATAAGTAAATATCAATTCAAAAAGTCAGAATATAATATCTGATACAAGAAGTCTCATATACAAATAACATATCTATCATGTACTACTACAATATCATATGTGTGTGTATATAAGTATTGCCTTCACCTCTAAAGCTTCAACTACGCCACTCTAATAGTGTCCCCCAAAGCATCTGACTCCCAAACTACTCAATCGAATACTCGAGAGTTGACATGAAATAAACATACAAAGACAAAATGTGGTCGGACATAAAGCCAGGTGCGAAGGGAATTATCTCAAAATATTGTATATTAAAACTATAAACATGTATAAAACGGAAAGCTACCAAGGCACTACTGGTCCTCTTCGCAAACGTGGCTCAGGGAAATATGGACAGCCTATAAACAAGTAAAGTAAACCCATCATAAAAGTAGGGTATCATACCATAACCCGTTCTTCTCTTATAATCAACGAATCGACACAACTAATATAATATGACTAATACGTAACAATATACCATAATAAGGTAACCAATTATACAAATGCAGAGACAATATAAATATCACGATATAAGCATATCCTAGAATAAACAACAATATTATCAGCCAACTAATATAATGATATGCAATAACAAAGAATACAAATTGATACTCATCATTGCTAATGAGTAGAGCCCATGGTAGACTTGTGCCCAAGATAAATAGAGCCAGTACCAAAATGTACCGCGAACCCCGAGTCGTATCCAATGTGATCGAACTCATGCAGATTTTATCGTACCCCACTACGAGCATAAGTGTTATATAACCTACTCTATATATCTGAAACCTGAGTTTGCATTATACATCGATCTATAATTAAAATTATCGTGATCCATTGACTACCGTTAAAGGTCCAAAATATATAGAGTTAGTACCAAATTGTACCATAGACCCCGAGCCATACCCTGGATGATGAAACTGCTGCATCCTCAATGATGGAACTCATGTAAATCTCACTGTAACCTATAGTGAGCATATATGATATATAACCTACTTTATTTACTTAAAACCTACATGGATCTCACTGTATTCCATAGTGAGCATAAGTGATATGTGATCCACTCGTAGATGATCGTCGTCATCTTTCCCTTCTCAATCACCATGGATTTCTTAACAAATTCGCATAACATCTCTACAAAAGAGAATGATGGGTGTATCTCATATAATATGCCATCAAGACCAAAAAAGAACACCAATGCCATATAGATATGTATATTAATCAAAATAACGTCAACTAATCAAATACACCTATCACAAACGAAGACCAATATCTCGTCATTGTCTATCTACACGGAAGGCCACTACTATAAGGCCAATAATACATACGACCACTAATATAAGGCCAATACGACATATGGTCACTAATATAGGACTAATACGATGTATAATCACTAAAATATGACTAATACCATTTATCGAAACATATCCACCCCAAAGTCAAAGCCAAGAGGCACATCCTAACTCCGCTCGATTGTACATGCTCACCAGATGTAACTGTACAACTAATCATTGCATCGATATCATATCCGATCTCCAATGATCACATACGTATCATTATACATTGTATTCGAATCCTGAGCTTTGCCCTGCATTTCACTTTCTCAAGTAGCCCAAAGTCTTCTTGAAATCGCACCAAAGCTTCACACAAACCCACATTTGGAAACAGGGAAAGATTTCAGCCTTCTTGCACACTTCCTGGGCTTACTGCCTAGGAATGTCCACCGGTGCATTGTGGTAGCCTATCCCAGGAAGTAAGCCTGGGCAGGTTTCAATTCAGCCCCATCGATTCGAGCTTTGTTTTCTTTGTCGCTTCACCAGATGAGTTGCCTAAATCCTCTAGCCTGCTTCCACCACATTGGACCTCTTCGAAATTCCATTGGTTGATATTTTGAAAGTGCTTCCTTATGTAATAAAAAACCAATTTTGATACGAATCCCACTCTTTTTCACATAGAGTTTCATCGAGGCGATTTCAACGACCTGGCCTCCTCTAATTTGCCAAAATGAACATAGCCAACCTACTCATCTCATGTGATGCTCATACATGTGTCGATGCACCTACTTGTGCATGCATATGCACACATGTACATGCAAACATGCTTCCACTACACAAATCATGTTTGGGCTTCACCGAAGTGATCACTCGACCGGGTATTCTCTTACGCAACTTAGCACACCCGATAGTTGCTATGGCCACATGAGAATACTTGTAACATGTTTACAAATATAGATACACATTTACATCTATATATAGTGACATACCAATATTGTAACGACCCAGTATTTTGGACCATTCAAATCGACAATAAATCCACACATGCCAGACTTGAATTGTTCAAAATATCGTATTGTTAATTTAAATTTGGCAAAACTCGGCATATACAATAAATAAATAATCACAAAATCATAGACACAGAGTAATATAACAATAATGCAGCGGAAACAAAAGAATGGTAGTTCATGAAGCTACTATATAGATATAACAGAGTTAAACAAGATACAACAGAAGTCTCGAATACAATAGTCAAATACAAGATCAGAATACATCACTGGAAGCAACTGAATATCTGAAAGCTGGATCTCCAAGCGAAGCTCCAACTCCAAAGGTGAGTCTCGAATATTGGTACACTCATTCTGACCCGAGCGTAAAACAAAACACAAAACACTCGAGTCAGGATTAACATTCTTATATCAATAAATCCAACTCAAGTGAAATAACAACTGAAAATACAAGTAACTCAAAGGATGTTTGGAATAACCATCCTCTAAGGATCCGTTAAACTATTTATATATAGTAGTGTACGCTAAGTAGATAATGCCTATTAGTAATATAAAGTATCAAAATAGCGTTAAGGCGTTACCATTATCCCCCTTAACACATTTTATATAAGCGTCATAGTCTATACAGCACTGTAAACTCCACCGTAAACTAGTGGGCTATCGGGGAGTACTCCATAGGTATAACACGAAACAAATCGTAGTGGTCGCGCATAGGGATACGAGTATGACAAGGCACATGAGGCAATACCCAAGGTAGTGAAACTACCGTTTGCCTGATCCGGACTGGTGAGAACGCATCGCCGCAACGATCGCAACACTGCGAAACAACACTACCAATTCAAGGGTGCGCACCAATCAAAAACAAGTAATGAGTAGTTTACGAAGAAGTGTGTCCGCTAGAGGTAGCTAACCTCACTGGCCCGGCACGGCTCCTGTTTAAGTCATTTCCAATTTGACACAAGTGTCAAGGTCATCCATTATCGTTCTCTTTCTTTAAATCTAGCAACATCATCATTCCAACCACTTCATTCTGGATCACACTCCGCGTATAATAGTTATTAAAGTGGTTTTCGGTTTAGACAGAGAGTATGTCCCAAACCGATCCCGGACTCTTTAATAACTACGTAATTATTACACCGATTGGTCATTTAGTAAACTTTCAAAATAGTTTATATTTCAAACCAAAATATCATTGCCATTTCAAAACCATATCAATACGATATCACTTCCATTTCAAAACCAAATACGATATCATTTCCATTTCAAATATATCCATCTCAAATATATCCATTTACAAAATCTTAGTACCTCAAAGTTATAACACTTTCTAAATCAAACACTTTGGAAATCATAATTCTTTGGAAATCAAAATTTAGAAATCATAATGCTTTGGAATCATAACACTTCCCACTTAACAGTTTAGATATTAAAATTAGTATATATAATAAAATAGTCTATAAAATAAAATAGTTTATATAAAATAGTTATAAGTTAAAATAGTTTATAATAAAATAATTTATATTGAAAAATGATTTATATTAAAATAGTTTATATTAAAATAATTTATAAAGTAAAATAAAAATGGTTTTAGATATAATTTAAAAATACTTTATATAATAAAATAGCTTCCTCAAATTTCACAAATCAATTCCAAATCAACACCAATCCCAAAATTTCAAATTTAGTCAAATCTCAAATCATCAATTTCAATTCAATTAAGTTCTCAATAAATTATTATATCGATTTCAAATACAGATTTGAACCCCAAATAAAGCATTCCAATTTCACTATATTTCAAAGCTTTAAATATTCAACATTTTCAAACTAAATTCGATAATTTCATATATATATATATATATCAAATTCACTTTACTATTATTAAGCTTGAAATATTTACTTAATCATTTCAATATCAGTTAAATAAACTTCAATTTACAAATTTAAATAAAAAAATATCTCATTTAAATTTATTTAAGTTTGCAATATTCATTTAAGTCACTTTAACCAAATCCAAGTTAAAATCATATCTTTAAAATTTCAATTTTTAATAAATTTCAAATCAAACTTATTTAAGTATAATTCTTAAATAAATATAATTTCAAATCAATTTCAAATTTATCTTTCAACCTGTATCTCATAACACTATATTTGAAATATATAAATTTTAAATAAATACTTAAACATATTTTATATTGATTAAATCAACTTTATTAAATCAACTTTAATAAGTCTTTAAAAAGCAATATTTATTAAACCATATATTTCTTTCCAAAACCATAGAAATCTTTTTCAAAATATTTATATATAGACCAACGGTGTGTGTATAAAATTTTCTATCCTATGGTCAAGTGATACGGGTATTTATCATTTCAATCCGCAATTTAAAATATATTCGGGTGTATATCTTTTCAACCCGAAATCCCAAATTCAATTCAACTGAAAATCGCTTGGGTTTATCATTTCAACCCATAACGATTTTCTCCTATTCTACAGATCGTTCGAGTATGTATCATTTCAACCCATAGTGAATTCTATACTAACAGGGAACTTGTAGAGTGATAACAGATGTGATAATAATATAACAATCAGTAACAGGCATATATCATCAATGATAAATAATAGATAATGGCGTCAGATGTTACAAGTGAACAGATACAGAAATGGCATATATATAGCAATGTAAATAACTTACAGCAGCATATTTCAATTGTCGTTTCAATTGAAATCAAATTTAATAAATATAAGAACATTAATCGTGAGTGATTGCTCACCTTTCGAGGCTAGAGAAAATAGACAATGAACAGAGCTACGGATCCAAGCACAAATTTCAAAGCAAAGCACGATGGACACGAGTTCGATGGACGGCTGATAGATAAGCAAATCGATGAGAATGAGTCAATTCAACTCGATATAACAGAATATATATATTATTATATATCTAGTATTTTAATTTAAGCCCAGGACTAAAATATTTTAAAATTTCAAAATCATTATTCTTAAAACCATTACCCAAAATAAATTCTTTAACACATCTACATAAACTATTTTGAAACCGAATAATATATATTAGTATAAAACAATCAAAACAAACTTCACTTTAAACATATACGCTTTAGACAGGTATAAGTAAAACATATATAATATATATAAACTTTCATAAATACATATATATACACCGCAACTATAACCCAATTTTACATACAGATTATATAAAATATTTTACACCTATCTATATACTAACCAACGGATCTTATTTAACTTTATTTATACATGAGTACGAATTAATATATAGCAACAGATGTATAAATACATAAGTTAAACCCAACATATTATACAACCCACTGTACAGCCCACATATACTATATATGTAATATATAAAATTTAAACACATAACATATAGCTGATAGCATTACTTTGTATATAAGCAACAACAGTTTATAAGAGTATAGCTTTACAAAACTGACAGACCATAATATATATAACTGCAATGAAGAATAAATAATACTATATATATATAACAAACGTACTTACTACCCTTAAAAGTTAGTATAAACTGACATATCTACATATCTATAAGTGACGAAAACTTTTTCCCCTCACATAACTAACATATACATTAAAATATAACTAACAGTATACAATTAAAATATATATACTGATTATAATAACTTACATATATTCTTATAGTTTTATACTCTATATATATGAACAACAGACCACAACAAAACAAAAAAAATCATTTCACAGCCTATATACTATAGTATACTAATTACTAACATATATATACTAGGATATGTAACTGTTATATAAATTTAACTTATACACTATCCAAACAGTTCAAATAAAACTTGTATACAACAGTTTAAATATATTAACCGATATAATCATATACTTAAACAATATATATAAATTAAAACAACAACTTGTATAACTAAACTGGAATACAAACTCTGATATGCAACTGATATTCAAAAATACTTCTATATATGTAAACTCGGTATATATATAGTATACAACTTACAAATATATTTAGTTAATATCCGGTATATATATACTTCCTTATATAATTGTAAAACTGTAAAATGTACTGCCTTTCAAAATATATATACACTTATATATATATATACAATCTAAACATCACTGTTAATAACCATACATTATCTTAGATTATATACAACTACACACGCACGAACACAAAACACGAACATTTAAAACACGCCACACACCATATATATATTTTTTAATAATAAAATTTTCAAAATCTGTTCAACTAAAATACATATATACATAATATATATCGGGGGGAAGCAACAGAATACGTAAGCCAGAGAAGAGAACGAGCTTACCTCAACAAGGATTACATATATCAGAGCCTTGTGTGCTATGCTCGGCTAAGGAAGAGACTATAGCCGATGAGGTGAAAGGACAGAGCGTGAAAAACATGGAAGAGGCACGGTCGAGTGATGGGAGAGCCTGTGGGTTCGGTGGAAGAGCGAAGTGATGGCTGCTGTGAAGAGGAGACTCGGGGCGCTTTGGGTGAAGGGAGGCCAGAGGCGGCTGTCGTCTGGACACGGTGATGTGGAGCCGGGTGAGGGGACGCGAGGCTGAGAGGCGTACTGTGAAGGAGCGGGCTTGAACGAAGAAAGAGCAGGCGATTTCAAGGCTCACGAAGGAGGAGTGTATTTTGCTTAGCATAATTTTTTTCAAATAAAATAGGCAACAGACAAAACTGAAAGGGGAAAATTTTTGAAGGAGGAGGAATGAAACAGAGAAGAAAATGAATCGATTTTGGGATAAAGATATTGATGAATAGGGAATAGCTAAAGCTCATAATTAAGTTCAGAAAATAAATTTTGGAGTAAATGGCAAGTGGCAATTCAGTTTTACACGTTGGTTAAATGAAAGGTCACGGAAGTCAAATGTTCAAAAAGGTTACCGATACGGTAATCATTTTACTAATATCGAGGTGTAACAGACCCCGAAATATACAAATGAATATACTGTGGAAATCAGCATGATGAGATGAACCAAACGGTATACAGATATCAGTGGTATGATCACCCGATCAAAAGTTGATAATCGGTACCGACATATGTTGTTATTCCGTACAGAAAAATCCAAACGGAGCTAGAAACGTCCGAATTTCACGAAAAGAATTTCGCAGTCTGATTCAGAGTGTTCTAAATAAATTTTCTCATGTTGACATATTTAGGTTTCGGAATACTTTATTATCATCAATTTTTAACTGATATAATTTGGAATAAAATTACACTAGAAAATAAACTTTCATATTTTCTGATGAAAATTCACCAGTTGCTATGTTTAATTAGACGTATTCCAAATATCAAATTTTTATTTAAAATATTATTATTTAAAATTTCATAAAATTTCAAATAATTTAAATAATAAAACCACTAAAATTTTCGGGTCGTTACAAATATATTTATATATGTATACACACATTCACAAACAATAATTTTAGTTACACTATGAGAATTGTATTTATTATTATATAACTTCAAATACACGTATATGTACCCTTATATATACACATATATTTAAATAAGCAATTCGATTATTTAATAATCAAATCGTATTTTTATTTATCAAATCTTTTCTATCAAAGTCCAATATCTTTTTCTACCATTTTATAAAATTATTCCATTATTATATAAATTACAAAACTAGCTTATAAAAATTTTAAGCCTTTATAATACTTAACCTCTTCATTAAAATCAAGTATCCATCTTAGATTATTTTATAAAACCTTATAACTGTTTTATAAAGTAATTCCTTCATATTACTTTATAAATACTCATACTTATAAAAAATATTTCTTTTATACTATATTATAAAATCTCATTCCATTTTATAAAATATATCATTTATACTATTTTATAAAATCTTATTCTATTTTACATATCATTCATACTATTTTATAAAATATATCATTCACTACAAAGTTATTTCTTTACGTAAATAATATTTTTAAGTACTCATTAAGCTTTGTTAAGCCTCTAATCACTTTAAAAATAAGTGTAGAGTTCATAACTCACTTAATTAGCTTACTAAATTCATTCTATAAAATATTCCATCTACTTATAAAATTATTCCTTCACTTAAGTAATATTTATAAGCATTGATTAAACTTCATTAAGTCTTTAATCACTTTAACAATAAGTGTAGAGATCATAACTCACTTTATTAGCTTACTAAATTTTCTAACGCTCATTCAAATGGTTTGATTATTACTTACTAATGACATTTACATCAAAATATCACTTACTAATCACAAATCAAACCATAATGTCAGACAAAATCATCCAGTAAATCTAAACCCAATCCATAGTTTACTAACTTTTCCAAAATTAGTACTTAAGGTCATTTAATAAATAATGAGTTAATATTATCATGTTTATAACATGAATACAAGCCTAAACCATAACATAGAATTCTCTAAATCATCGCATATAACTTCATAATCATAAATAACCAATTAATGAAGTATAATAAGTAAATATGAGTAGAGAATCATCCCATTGACATTTTCCTTAACCAAATCAAGCTCTAATCACCAAAAGCCATTCTCAAGCTCTCTTTAAAGTTGAGATTTAGCTCCAAACCCTACTTCATTCTAATTCCTTGATGGGTCGTGTGAGGAATTTGATGAGGGGAATTATGGTGATTTTACTTTGAATTTAGGAATTTTATTTAAGCTATTTGAAGATTTAAGGCTTAAGGATTGAGAAAGTTATTAGGGAAAGATTAGGAGAGGAAGATGAAAAGTAATATGAAATGAAAAGTGAATGAGAAATAATGAAAAGTAAGTTAACTTAGCTAACTTATAGGTCTAGTCCAAATTCATTTCTTTCTTAAGAAATCACTATTCACCACAAAAAACTAATCGACTTCAAATGAAGCCGGCTTTTACTCATTTTTCTCATGATGGAATTGTGGTCTCAACGACGGCCATCTCAAGTCCTAATTCATCCATCTCTGAAAAATCAAGTATAACAAGCATTCCGTCAATTAATGTTTAAGTATTTAAACTAATCATTTAAATATTCGGCTATTAAAATTGCGAGTTGCTACTATATATTTTTTTTGAAATGGGCTAATATATATATAGTTTTATATAATATAAAATAATATTTGTAAAATAAATTTTTTATATATATGTCACATCCCGAAATTTTCGACTTTCGAAAATTCGACATCGATACTCACTTTATCGACTGCCGAGCAATCGAGTGCCGGAAACTCCAATAGTGAGGGTTTTAAGAAAAAGAAAAAAATAGAAGAAGAAGAAAACAGAAGAAAGAAGAACAACAGAACAACATCAGAACAGAAAACAATATCAGAATCTTACACATCGCAGCGGAACAATATATAATAGATAAATGAATATCATTTAAAAACAAAAGAATTATATCTGTTATTACATTACATCACATCATATCATCAGAGTCAATAAACAACAATGGACAGTTATATAAACTTGTCCTCATACAGAATACACAGCGGAATAAATACTATCAGATACAAATACTACGTCTCGTCCTCCAGCTTATCTCCAGAATATCCAGAATATCCTGATAACATAACTCTAAACTGCCCGTGTGGAAATTGGTGGGCACCCAGAGTTTAGAAGGGAAACAATAAACTCCGAGTCAGTCATGGTGACTGGTGTGAGATCGTAAAACAGTTATTCTTTAAAATAAACAACAGGAAAACTTTAATATCAATTCGCAATGCTTTTGGAAAATGAAACTACCATAAGACCTCCCACCACACACACAATGCAAACGCAGACTTGGAGGAGATTTCTTCTTATGATAGTCAAAGATGCTTACTACGCAAAATCAAATCATTTTGGATATTATTATTAGTGCATAGTGTAGAAATCATTTCGAAAGTAGAATATAAATCTTAGCCAGCATAGGTACCATTATATTATGCCTGCTATAGCTGCCTCCTGAGGAGACAGGTTATACAATTTAAATCGTAAAGGCTCGTATTGTTTCTTTGGATTTCCAACAAATGGTCAGGCTAAGGAACTTCCTTTTCCACGATGGGTACGTCCCTGGAATAGACGACCCGAGAAATAACCTAACATTACGGTTAGATCTCTGCCAACACAAGGCCGGGTTACCTCTGCAAAAGTAGGTAACTACTGACACGAGTATGCCATCCCTCGATCGTCACCGATCTTCCCGAGGATCCCCGATTCGCAACAAACCACATAGATAATAATAATGCAGTAACCACAGAGGTTAAGTATCTGGGCTCCATACCATGATACCACCTTTATCCAGAAGGAATGACATACACTAAGGGGCGCTACTCCCTAGAACCTTGCTGCATTCTTCCTGTTTCGACCATTTCCGGGGTGTGAGGCTCGACGAAGTCTCGTCCACAAAGCTACGCTTTCTACAAAGCCCTGCTTCGGGTCCAACAAAATGATCAACCTATGATCACAAAGATATAAGATCAAACAAATGATCATATCACAAATGATCAAACACTGATCATTTCACAGCAACACTCAGTATGCCACATTACCAAATTGGGATATATCGCTGATAAATTTCAACTACATAACCTCTGAGCTCGTACGTCTCAGAGAAGGGTGTTAAGCTAAGAGAATAAATTCTCCGCCACCAACAGAAATGTATTTGAAAGAAATCAGCTTTATATCTCAAATTGTAACGTCAGACACACAATCCATACAAGTCTGTTCCGGGATCGAACAGAACCGAAGGCACTTCTCACGAAGCCCTTGCACATCCGGATAATTTTCAATCACGTCAGGACTTTCCGTCACTAAGGGTGATAAAACCTCTAAATCGAAGATCAGTCGATGTAGAGTAACTCGACGGTAATCCTTCCGTTTTCAAAAATATCCGGTCTTCAACACCGGTCTTCAAATGCGATTCATTACGACGTATCACATATTCGGAATGGGTTATACGACCCCATGGTCCTTTCCCGGCTAACCCGAATAGTGAGCGTAAATTCAAAAATAAGTGTGGCATTCAAATTCATCCAATTCACAACAAATACCTATCTAAAGGTAATTATTGATAGTCGGTTATTTAACTATCAATAAAGATGCGCAACATCATCAGATTCCAAATAATTTTCCAAATTATTTCATCTTCCAAAATATCTTTTACTAGATATAAAATTTCCACACTTCTAAAATAAATCGATATTTATTTTTCTAAACAGTTTCCCTTTCTTTTATAAATTCCATAGTGAATTTATATTTCAAAAATATCTACTGATATAAGATTTTCAAATCGATTCCAATATTCAACTTCATTTTATCTTTAAGAAGATAAAATCTCAAAACGTTTCATTTCATTTTGGAAAACATTTCCATACTTATCTAATAATAAGTATTTCACAAATCTTTTATTTTCAACACTTGGAAAATATCCGATATACTTAAATCAAATTAAGTATATATTCATTCTTTAAGGAAATCATTTATTATAACAACATTTATTTGAGTCAAAACGAATGTTACGTAAAACATCGTTACGACGACTCAAAATCACTAGTATAGGGATTCGGATTTTAGATAGATATATAAATCCCAATACTACATAAAACATTTCCTTTCGGAAATCATTTACTATAACAACAGTGTTATAGTCCACCATTTCCTTAAGTTTCTCGAAAACGTCTATTTCAACAATAAATGTTGAAATCTATGATTTCGATATTTAACACGTTTTAAAACATCTTTTAAAACAATTAACTTCATTTATAATATCGCTTTCCCAAACATAACCATTTTTACTTAAAAATATATTCACTGTCCAAAATCGTGAATATACTTCATTTAACCCAATTCCAATCATTTCTACACATTTTCATTTCAATAGGAATTCGCTATCCAAAATCGCGAATATATCTACTCTGATAATCTTCTATATTTAATTCATCAGATTCCATCGCTTTCGAATTTATAAACACGGTTACAAATTCTACTTCTATTTTAATAACACTTCGACTTATAAATCTTCTTTTTATCAACTTCTATATTCTACTTATCAAAATAAGTGATTTCGGATTTATAACCAACTTTTATAAATTCCAATTCCATTTATTAAAACTTCAATACCAAATCAATTTCAATATTGATTTCTAAATTTATTTTCAACTTTAAATAAAAGATTCCATACTGATTTCTCAAAGTTCTTCTCCAAATACTAAATCAATTACAGATTGATTTCTAATTTTATTTATCACTACTAAATAAATTCCTTATTTTTCTCAAATTACTCAACATCCTGTTTTTAAATGGATTCTTTAAATTTAAACCATTTTACATTGATTTCCCAAATCGTTTCAACTTACCAATTAAATTTCTAATTGGATTTCCAACTTATCTCCTTTTAAATAAATTCCTTTCAAAGAAAATATATTTCAATTGTTTCTTTCAGTCTATTTAAAAATCCAGATTTTAAATTAATTTCCTCAATTTAAAATCACTATTATACGAAATTCATTTATTTAACATTTTCACTTTATTCTGGAAATAAATTCGATAAGATTATAAAAATTAACTTTTTATACTTTAAAATTCCTTTCTTCGAATTTATTAAATTTCTAAAATTAAATTCACTTAGAAATTTCTATTTTGATTTCCAAAAATTCAATTTCGTTTATTTTTGGAATCCAATGATGTCAAAACATCCATTCAGCTAAATTTTAGCTTTTCAAACAATTTCCAGATATCAATTCAATAACAACAATACTCATTCACAGATTATCACATCACAGTAGAAATAAATTCAATCAATGTGAGGGGTCCAGTTGGATCCCTCCAACCTGTTTCCCTGCATCCAAAGATGTTAGCACAATACCAATTCCGCTCCAGTACGGAATTATCGCGGTATATGGGTTTTTATAAATCCGCTTACTAACGGCGCAATAGGGTCTCATCCGCTATACGAGGCGGGAAATCAATCAATCCAATATATACATATGCCAATATGTATATACTGCTATATATATAGATATATCCTATCATATCTAATAGCACATTCAAACAGAAATCAAACAGTCAATAACTGCAATCAATTTATAAATCTGAGTGAGGAGATCTCACCTTAGATTTTAAATTTTCCATCCACTTTCCATTTCAGTTTTGTTTTCTCGATTTTAACCTGGTATAAACAATTTATATAAAGTTCATTAATATTCGAAATAAATCGAATAATCAATTTTCATTTAGTATTTTGTTTTATCTAATAAATTAAATTTTTAAAAATTTCCTTTAACAAATCTAATTGTCTAACTATTTGGCAATTTTAATTTACTAACAAAATAAATTTAAACGAATGATTTTATTTCAAACTAATTCTCTTTAACAAATTTATTCAACTAAGGTTTTTAGTTTTAAAAATTAAATTTTCTTCTTTACATTTCTTCTTGATAAACTTCTGCATATCTATATTTTAAATAAATTTAGAAGTAAAAGAAAAACTGCCTTATTAACATTTTAATTAAAATATCTGTTTATACCTTACTGTGCTTACCGATATCGAGCACTCGATCGCCCAATGCCTGACCACGATGTTGCTGCTTCTACCATCATGCCAGACTCCGATCGAGTCGCCTCCACAGCAAACTCGAGCGCCGAGCATCACTGCCTTCATCCCCAATTCACGCGACCTGCTGCTGCCCCGCGTTGCCATCACGAAGTCGCGGAAGTCGCCTCCCCCATCAAACTCGAGATCGCCATCGCGACGCCGCCCTGAATCCCCTGCCTCGCGAAGTTCGCCGCGACCTCGACTTCGCCTGCGAATCCCCTCGCCTCGAGACGAACGACGCGACTCCATCCCGCAGTCACGATTTGCTTGCTCCGCTTCTCTATCGCCACGCAACCCTAAATTGATCGACGTCGCAACCTCCTTCCCTAAATCACCACGCGATCCTCTGAGTAGCTCAAATCCCCTCGTCGCACTCGAACGGCTGGAAGAATTCACTGATGTCGATCGCGTTTTTGATCGCGATTACCAGCGAAGGACGAGATCCCCTGGTTTTCGAATGGCAAAGAACAGGGAGAGTTTGCGATTTGGGTTTTCTTTGAACTGGGGATGGGGCTTTCGTTCGAATGAATTGGGAAGAGTAAGAGGAAAATGAAGAGCGTTCATTTTATTTTATTTTCTTTCGTCAGTTTTGAGCTGAACGGAGGGAGAGTAGTATTTGAAACGAAAGAGTATGGGTAACACGATTTTTGTTCGTGATTCTCTACGTGATTGAAGGAGATGAACGTGTGGTGATGTTGACCATTTTAAATTTAAATTCAAATTTAAATTCGATAAAGATTTTTAATGCGTTTACACGCCGTACGATCACGTATTGACTCCGAAAAATACGAAAATTGAAATCCGACAATTATTCAAAATTACGGACCCAATGGAACTGGTTTCGTCGAATTCCGAGACTGTTTGAAAAATGACTATTTTTAAATATCGGTTAAACGATATAAATTTCAAAACCGATCAAATCAATTCGAAATTGGGTTCTAAAGCTTCAATCATCTTCAGAATTATCAATACGAATTTTAAAAGCTTTCAAAATGTTTTTCTTCAACTGTAAATTGAAGATTTAAATTTTATTCAGCATTCAATAGATTAAATTTTATAATTTAATCGTCAAATTCAAAGTTATATTCGGGATTCAAATTAAATCATCGTTCAAATATTTAAAATAAATTAAATATTCTCAATTTAATTCGTTCGAATTTCTGGGTCGTTACAAACTTCCCTCCTTAAAAGAATTTCGTCCTCGAAATTACAAGTTAGGAAAAAAAAAAGTCCTTAACTCGTCTACTATTTTTCAACATCCTAATAGTTTTATCACTTTTCAAACAGATCTTCCTACTAAAGATTTGTTATCATCTCAACTAAATTTCCAACTTAAATTTTAAGTTTCAAACAACATTGTTTAACTTTTAAATTCAAATTCGAGTTTAAATTCAAATTTTAACTTTCAAATTTTCTCAAAAATTTTCTAACACTCGAAATTTTCGAAAAATTTCGCCAGCGTCTCCTTTGCGCGGCTAATACGGCACGACTACAAAACGTCCCTACGGACTCTCAGATTTCAAAAAGAAAAAGAAAAAACCAAGCGGCGGAACAAGAAAGTCATCAAATCTCATATTCAAATTGAAATACTTACCTTTTTTGAGAAATTCAAATTATCTTCGAAATCAAAATTCCAATTCCTTTACAATACCTGTATATCTACTAGCCATTATATCTAGTTACAGCATTCCAACCATTTTGCAAATTCTATTACAAAAATTTCCAATATATACTTCTTATATATTCTTTACTTCACTATTGAAGTTATATCCATTATCTTCAATTTTACATTTCAAATTCAATTCTCAACTATTTTAGATTAGTTTCAGTTACTAATTCATCACAAATCCAATTCCCTTTATTCAATTTCGGTTTCAACATTTTGTTTGAATTTCATTAACTACCAATTTCAAAAGAAGTTCAACATTCAATTTTAATCTCATTCACTTCATTCAATTAGCTTCACTTACAAATTTTTAGTTTAATAGTTCACTTTGTTTTCCACAAATCTAAATTCAATTCAGTCTTACTTACCAATTCAGAATGAATTTTTACATCAAATTTCATTTTCTTGCATTTGCTATTGCAAATTCATTTATTCATTCGTAATTTTATCCATTTTTAATTCGAATTCTCATTTCAATCGAATTTCAAATACTTTATAAGTCTTCGACTTATTTACAATTTGATTTATAAAGTCATTTGTACATTCATATTACTAATTTCATTCCTTTATGAATTTTATCTTCAAATATTTTTCTGGAACTTCATTTCAAACTATATATCACATTAATATTTCATAAATATTTTCATATGGTATTCCAGAATCTTACCAACATTTCAAAATCATTTGAAAACAATTCAAATTCCATTTGAATTTTCTAAAACAAAACCCAAATTTTCCAAACACTTTCCATTTAAAATAATTTGGCAGCAATACCTCTTTTGGAAACCCGAAAATGAACATCGATAATGCTGCAGTCATTATCGAAGTTATTTTCCAGCGACATAAAAGAGTTTAGAGCTTTTAACTCTCCAAAATACTTTTCAAACCTTTGAAATTCATTTCCAACTCCAAAAAGAATTTAAACTTTCTAAATCTCCAAATTTTTCAAATTCTTTTAAAAACATTTCCAAAAACTTCCTTGGAATTCCGTTTCAAATTACAAATCACATTTATAATTTATATTCTCAAATTTCATTTGTATATGGATTTATTTCTTAACTTTGGAGTTACGATTTCAATTTCTTATTCAATTTCAAAATTAATGATAACATTTCAACATTATCACTTTCCTAACATCCATGCAACCATATACTATAGTACTTTATAGAAAAACATTTCTTTTCTATACAAAAATAGTTTTGGGTAAAATTATTTCATTTACCCTATTTAAAACAATACTGTGCCGAATTGTTCTATTCGAGTGTTTAGAAACCCCTTCGATACAGTTTTGCAAGACTGTGCCGACGAAGGTTCATATACCACTCAATAAACCAACCATCACAATATAAAACAATTTTATATTCAATAACAAATACGCGCTCATATCTATTATTACACTCAACTCATTCTAGAGTACTGCTGACTCTATCTCTAATGAGTAACACCCAACAGAGCAGGGTTGTCGCTTAACCATATGCTCTGATACCACTTTGTCACATCCCGAAATTTTCGACTTTCGAAAATTCGACATCGATACTCACTTTATCGACTGCCGAGCAATCGAGTGCCGGAAACTCCAATAGTGAGGGTTTTAAGAAAAAGAAAAAAATAGAAGAAGAAGAAAACAGAAGAAAGAAGAACAACAGAACAACATCAGAACAGAAAACAATATCAGAATCTTACACATCGCAGCGGAACAATATATAATAGATAAATGAATATCATTTAAAAACAAAAGAATTATATCTGTTATTACATTACATCACATCATATCATCAGAGTCAATAAACAACAATGGACAGTTATATAAACTTGTCCACATACAGAATACACAGCGGAATAAATACTATCAGATACAAATACTACGTCTCGTCCTCCAGCTTATCTCCAAAACTCCAGAATATCCAGAATATCCTGATAACATAACTCTAAACTGCCCGTGTGGAAATTGGTGGGCACCCAGAGTTTAGAAGGGAAACAATAAACTCCGAGTCAGTCATGGTGACTGGTGTGAGATCGTAAAACAGTTATTCTTTAAAATAAACAACAGGAAAACTTTAATATCAATTCGCAATGCTTTTGGAAAATGAAACTACCATAAGACCTCCCACCACACACACAATGCAAACGCAGACTTGGAGGAGATTTCTTCTTATGATAGTCAAAGATGCTTACTACGCAAAATCAAATCATTTTGGATATTATTATTAGTGCATAGTGTAGAAATCATTTCGAAAGTAGAATATAAATCTTAGCCAGCATAGGTACCATTATATTATGCCTGCTATAGCTGCCTCCTGAGGAGACAGGTTATACAATTTAAATCGTAAAGGCTCGTATTGTTTCTTTGGATTTCCAACAAATGGTCAGGCTAAGGAACTTCCTTTTCCACGATGGGTACGTCCCTAGAATAGACGACCCGAGAAATAACCTAACATTACGGTTAGATCTCTGCCAACACAAGGCCGGGTTACCTCTGCAAAAGTAGGTAACTACTGACACGAGTATGCCATCCCCCGATCGTCACCGATCTTCCCGAGGATCCCCGATTCGCAACAAACCACATAGATAATAATAATGCAGTAACCACAGAGGTTAAGTATCTGGGCTCCATACCATGATACCACCTTTATCCAGAAGGAATGACATACACTAAGGGGCGCTACTCCCTAGAACCTTGCTGCATTCTTCCTGTTTCGACCATTTCCGGGGTGTGAGGCTCGACGAAGTCTCGTCCACAAAGCTACGCTTTCTACAAAGCCCTGCTTCGGGTCCAACAAAATGATCAACCTATGATCACAAAGATATAAGATCAAACAAATGATCATATCACAAATGATCAAACACTGATCATTTCACAGCAACACTCAGTATGCCACATTACCAAATTGGGATATATCGCTGATAAATTTCAACTACATAACCTCTGAGCTCGTACGTCTCAGAGAAGGGTGTTAAGCTAAGAGAATAAATTCTCCGCCACCAACAGAAATGTATTTGAAAGAAATCAGCTTTATATCTCAAATTGTAACGTCAGACACACAATCCATACAAGTCTGTTCCGGGATCGAACAGAACCGAAGGCACTTCTCACGAAGCCCTTGCACATCCGGATAATTTTCAATCACGTCAGGACTTCCCGTCACTAAGGGTGATAAAACCTCTAAATCGAAGATCAGTCGATGTAGAGTAACTCGACGGTAATCCTTCCGTTTTCAAAAATATCCGGTCTTCAACACCGGTCTTCAAATGCGATTCATTACGACGTATCACATATTCGGAATGGGTTATACGACCCCATGGTCCTTTCCCGGCTAACCCGAATAGTGAGCGTAAATTCAAAAATAAGTGTGGCATTCAAATTCATCCAATTCACAACAAATACCTATCTAAAGGTAATTATTGATAGTCGGTTATTTAACTATCAATAAAGATGCGCAACATCATCAGATTCCAAATAATTTTCCAAATTATTTCATCTTCCAAAATATCTTTTACTAGATATAAAATTTCCACACTTCTAAAATAAATCGATATTTATTTTTCTAAACAGTTTCCCTTTCTTTTATAAATTCCATAGTGAATTTATATTTCAAAAATATCTACTGATATACGATTTTCAAATCGATTCCAATATTCAACTTCATTTTATCTTTAAGAAGATAAAATCTCAAAACGTTTCATTTCATTTTGGAAAACATTTCCATACTTATCTAATAATAAGTATTTCACAAATCTTTTATTTTCAACACTTGGAAAATATCCGATATACTTAAATCAAATTAAGTATATATTCATTCTTTAAGGAAATCATTTATTATAACAACATTTATTTGAGTCAAAACGAATGTTACGTAAAACATCGTTACGACGACTCAAAATCACTAGTATAGGGATTCGGATTTTAGATAGATATATAAATCCCAATACTACATAAAACATTTCCTTTCGGAAATCATTTACTATAACAACAGTGTTATAGTCCACCATTTCCTTAAGTTTCTCGAAAACGTCTATTTCAACAATAAATGTTGAAATCTATGATTTCGATATTTAACACGTTTTAAAACATCTTTTAAAACAATTAACTTCATTTATAATATCGCTTTCCCAAACATAACCATTTTTACTTAAAAATATATTCACTGTCCAAAATCGTGAATATACTTCATTTAACCCAATTCCAATCATTTCTACACATTTTCATTTCAATAGGAATTCGCTATCCAAAATCGCGAATATATCTACTCTGATAATCTTCTATATTTAATTCATCAGATTCCATCGCTTTCGAATTTATAAACACGGTTACAAATTCTACTTCTATTTTAATAACACTTCGACTTATAAATCTTCTTTTTATCAACTTCTATATTCTACTTATCAAAATAAGTGATTTCGGATTTATAACCAACTTTTATAAATTCCAATTCCATTTATTAAAACTTCAATACCAAATCAATTTCAATATTGATTTCTAAATTTATTTTCAACTTTAAATAAAAGATTCCATACTGATTTCTCAAAGTTCTTCTCCAAATACTAAATCAATTACAGATTGATTTCTAATTTTATTTATCACTACTAAATAAATTCCTTATTTTTCTCAAATTACTCAACATCCTGTTTTTAAATGGATTCTTTAAATTTAAACCATTTTACATTGATTTCCCAAATCGTTTCAACTTACCAATTAAATTTCTAATTGGATTTCCAACTTATCTCCTTTTAAATAAATTCCTTTCAAAGAAAATATATTTCAATTGTTTCTTTCAGTCTATTTAAAAATCCAGATTTTAAATTAATTTCCTCAATTTAAAATCACTATTATACGAAATTCATTTATTTAACATTTTCACTTTATTCTGGAAATAAATTCGATAAGATTATAAAAATTAACTTTTTATACTTTAAAATTCCTTTCTTCGAATTTATTAAATTTCTAAAATTAAATTCACTTAGAAATTTCTATTTTGATTTCCAAAAATTCAATTTCGTTTATTTTTGGAATCCAATGATGTCAAAACATCCATTCAGCTAAATTTTAGCTTTTCAAACAATTTCCAGATATCAATTCAATAACAACAATACTCATTCACATATTATCACATCACAGTAGAAATAAATTCAATCAATGTGAGGGGTCCAGTTGGATCCCTCCAACCTGTTTTCCTGCATCCAAAGATGTTAGCACAATACCAATTCCGCTCCAGTACGGAATTATCGCGGTATATGGGTTTTTATAAATCCGCTTACTAACGGCGCAATAGGGTCTCATCCGCTATACGAGGCGGGAAATCAATCAATCCAATATATACATATGCCAATATGTATATACTGCTATATATATAGATATATCCTATCATATCTAATAGCACATTCAAACAGAAATCAAACAGTCAATAACTGCAATCAATTTATAAATCTGAGTGAGGAGATCTCACCTTAGATTTTAAATTTTCCATCCACTTTCCATTTCAGTTTTGTTTTCTCGATTTTAACCTGGTATAAACAATTTATATAAAGTTCATTAATATTCGAAATAAATCGAATAATCAATTTTCATTTAGTATTTTGTTTTATCTAATAAATTAAATTTTTAAAAATTTCCTTTAACAAATCTAATTGTCTAACTATTTGGCAATTTTAATTTACTAACAAAATAAATTTAAACGAATGATTTTATTTCAAACTAATTCTCTTTAACAAATTTATTCAACTAAGGTTTTTAGTTTTAAAAATTAAATTTTCTTCTTTACATTTCTTCTTGATAAACTTCTGCATATCTATATTTTAAATAAATTTAGAAGTAAAAGAAAAACTGCCTTATTAACATTTTAATTAAAATATCTGTTTATACCTTACTGTGCTTACCGATATCGAGCACTCGATCGCCCAATGCCTGACCACGATGTTGCTGCTTCTACCATCATGCCAGACTCCGATCGAGTCGCCTCCACAGCAAACTCGAGCGCCGAGCATCACTGCCTTCATCCCCAATTCACGCGACCTGCTGCTGCCCCGCGTTGCCATCACGAAGTCGCGGAAGTCGCCTCCCCCATCAAACTCGAGATCGCCATCGCGACGCCGCCCTGAATCCCCTGCCTCGCGAAGTTCGCCGCGACCTCGACTTCGCGTGCGAATCCCCTCGCCTCGAGACGAACGACGCGACTCCATCCCGCAGTCACGATTTGCTTGCTCCGCTTCTCTATCGCCACGCAACCCTAAATTGATCGACGTCGCAACCTCCTTCCCTAAATCACCACGCGATCCTTTGAGTAGCTCAAATCCCCTCGTCGCACTCGAACGGCTGGAAGAATTCACTGATGTCGATCGCGTTTTTGATCGCGATTACCAGCGAAGGACGAGATCCCCTGGTTTTTGAACGGCAAAGAACAGGGAGAGTTTGCGATTTGGGTTTTCTTTGAACTGGGGATGGGGCTTTCGTTCGAATGAATTGGGAAGAGTAAGAGGAAAATGAAGAGCGTTCATTTTATTTTATTTTCTTTCGTCGGTTTTGAGCTGAACGGAGGGAGAGTAGTATTTGAAACGAAAGAGTATGGGTAACACGATTTTTGTTCGTGATTCTCTGCGTGATTGAAGGAGATGAACGTGTGGTGATGTTGACCATTTTAAATTTAAATTCAAATTTAAATTCGATAAAGATTTTTAATGCGTTTACACGCCGTACGATCACGTATTGACTCCGAAAAATACGAAAATTGAAATCCGACAATTATTCAAAATTACGGACCCAATGGAACTAGTTTCGTCGAATTCCGAGACTGTTTGAAAAAATGACTATTTTTAAATATCGGTTAAACGATATAAATTTCAAAACCGATCAAATCAATTCGAAATTGGGTTCTGAAGCTTCAATCATCTTCAGAATTATCAATACGAATTTTAAAAGCTTTCAAAATGTTTTTCTTCAACTGTAAATTGAAGATTTAAATTTTATTCAGCATTCAATAGATTAAATTTTATAATTTAATCGTCAAATTCAAAGTTATATTCGGGATTCAAATTAAATCATCGTTCAAATATTTAAAATAAATTAAATATTCTCAATTTAATTCGTTCGAAATTCTGGGTCGTTACAATATATGTAAATATATAATTGACATTATAATATAAAGTAATTATAATTATTAATATAAATAATTTTGAATTTAAATTCGAAATTAAAATTGAAATTTTAAATTTTAGATCTAGATTTGTATAGTAAAGTAGCTAGAGATTTCAAATTCAAAATAATATATTGATTTTTTAGCAAAGCAAAATAATATATTGATCTTAAAGATATACACACATAATTTCAAAAATAATTAACATTAATTTCTTAAATTGCATATACATATATTAAATTAATATTTTGAAAACATATACACACAAGCACACATATATATAATAACTATATATATAAACATGTTTTACTGTGAATAAATGATTAAATAAATATTTTTATATATTAATTTATATATTTGGCCTTAATAATATGAATCAAAATAATAATTTTTTTATTAAAAGCTTACGATTTAAAAAAATAGTTTTTTATAATTAAAGATTCCTTATGGAACTTAATGAAAGTTTGAATTTTTTTTATGAAAACTATTCTAAAACATGTGCGTAATTTTTATTAAATGATTCTAAGTATATTTTATAGTATAAATATATTTATTTTATATAAAATTAGTTATAATATTAAAAATAAATTATATACATATAATATGTACATATTTAATTATATATATAATTTTATTAATATTTTCGAAAACTATAATACATACATACATACATAGATATATATATATATGTATGTATGTATGTATGTATATTAACAAAACATAAATATATATATATTTTACATAATTATTTTTGGATTTTAAAATCTATTTTTTTAAATCGTTTAAAATATTATTTATATTGGATTTTTTTTCAATATTAGAGTTGGGAGCTATATTTTCATATACATACATACATATATATATTAAGAATACATGTATACATATATATTTTTTCGTCCAAACGTAGACAGCGTAGACATATGTGGATTCATGATAATTCATATACTATCTAAAGTAGATAAATGACATAATGGGGCAATTTTATATGTGTGTGTATGTGTGTGTGGATAAAAGATTTACCTTCACTAAAGCCTAGTTTTGAAACGTTAAATTAAAGAAAGTCTTATATCAATACCCAAGCTTACAGAGCGAGCTACCAGACTAAAAGTAGCAACCGCCGATCTACTATTTGTATTTTAAAATGTTTGAAACAATGGAGGAGGCTAGTAGGAGAGTTCAGCCAGAAATGTTGAAGATGGAGGCTAGAATTAAGAGATCCTAAGTTGGGGTTTAAGATATTTAAATAGTGGAGATTCAGAGGAGCAAAAAGGATCCAGATCCACACTTTCCTCTTAATATTTCCCACCTTTTGGATCATTGTTCAACCCCACTTCAACACCCATGGCTGGCCACTATATGCCCATATTTGGGCCTCCTAACCGTTTTAAGCCCGATCAAATTAAAGTGCATTTAAATTTAATTCAAACGTACATCGATTTCGTATATCGATACATGTGTATATAACTTTTATATACGCACTATTTTAATACCGATTAGCATAAATTAAATAAAATTTTATAATTAATATTTCGTAAATATTAATTAACTTGACTAATTTATATAATAATTATAATTAAATGAATCAGGACATAGTAAGAGATTCAACATTGTGACTCTTAGGTGTAAATTCTATCAGCGATTAACATTGAACAATTCGAATATTAATATTTACACGTCACCTTACCTGGTGGTGTAACATTATGGCCAAATTTGTCACTTACATAGCTTCAGTAAAATCTAGCTTTACTTTATTGAGCGTTAGCTGGTAGTGGCAATTAATTACACCAGTTCTCTTCGTCAAAATTATATCACATTAGGACTTATTGAATTTGGTAATGGTCAAAATTCCAATATCATCCATATTCAAATTTATGGTCCAAACACAAAGTCCTTGATTCAATAATAACAATTATTATTAATCGAACTACTCTGACCAAAGATTTTGACTTTGAGTTGACTTCAGTTGACCGTGATACTAACCTCGTATAACTAAAGAGACGAATCCTCTAATTGAATAGTGTTTCACTTTGATTGCTTCCACTTGACCCAACTATAGTCGTTTGATGGACACCACGCCACGATTTAACTATAATCAAAGCGGAATTTCCACATTGAAGCTCAACAGTATTCTCAAGTTAAGAGAATTATGTAACATTGTCATATCGATATTTTCTGTTTGGCCTTAGTTATACTAACAAACAGAAAACTATTGACTGAGTCATTTCATAGTTATCCAATAATTATTAGTACGTAACCCCTTGATGCCCCCAGTAGTCATGAGTAATACACATCCAAAACTTTGGAGAGCGTTACGTACTCTAGTCTCGACGGATGCATCGATATCTAGTCTCGATATATCTTAATTTGGAACATATAAAATGATGTGCTTATTATATTGTGATAAAATACTCATGATTACAACAAGTGTAATTACTATCACAAAACACATCATTCATGGATTTTCTTTTAAAAATATTTCAACTAAATAATTAATTAATTATAGCATATTATAACAAGTATATACCAGAAAGAAAAACGCCTTTTATTTCAAATGATATTTTATTATAGAGTTAATAATTTACAATAAATTACAAAATTTCCCTTAGGACATACCCCTAACTCTATCAATATATACTAGTGCAAACTTGTATCACTCTTAATTGACTCAAACGATGCTCATTCGTTCCTCAGATGCTCGTTCGTCATTCTATCAACCCAAAAATGTTTATCTCGGGATATCTCCTAATTTTATGAAAATAGGGGCCTTGAAATTTCTAGCATAATGGTCGAAGTCTCAACAAAATTGAGCTTGAAACAAAGAAGTTACAACTCCCAAAATTTTAGCTCGATGTCGACCCCTTATGGATCGGTATTAATCCATGTGGATTATACAGGTAGACATCAATCATTATCAATGGGTTCCAATTGATGCCCTTTTTCATACTTCTACTCTTTTATGTATTTCTTTATCTTGCTCTCACTTTCTCTTGTACTCAATCACCCATGAGTGTATCCACATCGATCATATTAATCGGTATTGATCCTCATATCGATCAAGGTCGATCGATGCTCCAGACTTAGAAAATTTACTTTAAGTATTCTCTCTTCTGCTATGTTATCCATATCCTACTCAATTGCTCCATTTCACATAAAGACTTGAGAACTTGATTGACTGCTTCATCTCTCTCACATGCATTCTCATCCTCAAACAATCATTCAAGCAACATACATGATAAACAACATACAAATCAAGCATGTTAACCATATTCAACTAAATTTACATATAAATATTCATACAAATCAATTATATCAACCGATAACATCAAATTATCAACTACTGTCATAACCTATAACGTATGTTTAATCTAATTAATATTCTTATATCAAATTCACAGTCAGAATCTCAATTTTAATGTTAAATCAACTTGGGATGGCAAAGAATGAATAAATCTCTACATCATTTCATCCAAATTTTAATTATAAAAATATAGAATATATTTCCCATTTAATCCAACACTCAATCCTACCCAAACCCCATTATTTTTATTTAGTACATTTTCTAAAGATAGATTCAAATATGTATTATTTTCATTTATCCAAAATATACATTTTTAAAGTCATAACTCACATATACATATAATTCAGAATAGAGTATAGGGTATAGAATCACTCGCCAATCAATGATTTAATCAACTCAAATGCTCCAAATTCACCCAAATATGAAATGTATGGCAAGTACACATCAAAAATCCACTCAAAATGGGTGATTTGGTGATTATTAATGCTTATCCTTGTCTTCTATTCTTAAAGATATTAATTTCTATTGAAAGGTAGAGTTTTGATTCATTTTTTATGAAGAAATGTTTAATGAGGGTTTGAGATGTTTAGAGAGGATGAAAATATGTTTGTCACGATTTGAAATAACCTTTACAGCCTCTTAAACTTGATTAGCATCAAATCATCAACTTTTGGCTTTTGGGCCACGATATTTTTTTCGAAAGTCGATTATACAGGCTAAAACACTAAAACATACATATCTTCCGAATAGTAGTGTCAAATCGTTAACATGACCACTCTACAAAAAGGGAATCAGTTTGGTTTTCGATTTTAGATGAAGATGAGCTACACCTAATTCATCTCCTATTAAAAGTTATGGTTCAAATAAACAGAGGTCCAAACATTTCACAACTTAGCCTAAAATTCAATATGTTAATATATTTTTCTTTTTTAATTAGTCCAAAATAAGGTTGTTCATATGCACTAATCATATTTTCTAAATACTTTACTTTAAAAACATGGATCATCGCACTGTATCATGATATAATCACCTAACAAACATCTTAACACATATTCATGATTCAAGAAGTCCATATATCATATTTGAATGAATGTTCATGATAAAACATATCAAAATAATAAAATAGTTTATGGGTTTCAAATCCACTCACCTCATAAACAATTAGACAATAAAAATATAAATTAGTATATGGATTTCAAATCCGCTCACCTTATAAACAATTAGACAACAAAAAGGTTCTTTAAACCTTCCAATCCAAGCCCCTTAATGCAAATCCAAAATCCAAAGCTCTTATAATCTGGATTTGAATGCATATATGGCTTATTCTTAGTCTCTAATGAATTTTTGTGACTTTTCCTTAATTTGTAACTGTAGATTTTAATTAATATTTTCTTATGGAATTTGAATTATGATTTAGGGAAGAAGGTGAAGAAAAAGTTAAAAGAATGGAATATGGTAGATGACAGCTATTATTAGTTACTTAGCCCAATGGTATGGGTTAATGATTATTGGACCTACTATCCCATAAAACCCAAAAGCTATTTTCAAAAATGGCGGTTAAAGTTTTAATCGTCTTCAACAAATGTTAAAATTTTGAGATACGATAACCATAATCCAAATATAGTATTACGAGCGTTATGGCACACGCTTTGCCTATGGTGAAGGCATTTGAATTGTTTTTATACACACTGTAATTGTTTAATACGTTTAAAAGAAAATGGTTTCCATAAATATTTAGCCATATTTTTGTGTTGAATCATACGTATTTAATTTGAATATTTATTTCTAAGTTGCAATATCTAATTTTTTTTTAGTTCAAAATTTTATTTATATTATTAATTTATAAAAAACTAACTTGTAAAGTAGTTTATTTTTTAGATCCTATTTTTAAGTGATATAAAGACTTGGTAAATATTTATATAGAAAATTTAGAATTTGTAAATGAAGCTTACTTGTAAGATCTTATTTTTATGTGATACTAAATTTTGATATCTATAGAGATGCATTTTTTGTATGTCACGCTGACAACAAAAGAATGTGGCATCAAATGTATTACATCTATTATTAAAGAAATACATATAAGAGTAATTTTGGAACTTCATCATCAGATCAAAATTTGTGTTTCTATTCCAACTAGTAATAAAAATATTTAACCATTGAAGTTTACCGTTTAATATATCACCCCGGGCCATATTCTATATCGAATGCAACTTCTGACTAAAGGCAGATATAGTTGCTTTCAAATGAGACAATTATAACGGTCTTCAAACGATGTAGTTATAAGTTACATCTAAACAAGGAAGTTATGGTTGCACTCAAACAGTATGGCTACAATTGTCTCGCATTATTTTCAATGTCGCCAATTCGCGACAGAACCACAAAGGATGGATTATTTCCAAACTGGTATGTTGTTTATAAAATCTAAAGTTTAAATATGTACGATTTCTACCATTAGAAAAGTCATTAAATTTTGTGGTTCAATATTCAAATGTTCTACGAAAATTTAATGCATTTAAATATTCAAATTGAAATGAAGTGTGAAGTGTTAATATATTACGCGTTGAAAAAGATAGAACTATACTTGTACCTGATTGACATATGAAAGATTTTTTTCCCACCGTTAAATTATCAAGTTTATTATTGCTTGTGTCATAGTATCCAAAATAGTTGCCTTGTATGTTCTGAATAATAAAACATGCTTAAGTTTTTTAGGAAGGAAAAATCTAGCTGAACTTCTCTTTTGAGTCATTCACTTTAATCCTTTCGGACCAACATTATTTTCTCAAGATCTTTTTGGTTTCATCATCTTTTCACCTATCACATATTTAAGAAAAATTGGATCACAATGTATATGTAATTAATAAAGATGAAGTGAGCTAGTAAATACTCTGTGTTTGTTCAATTATACAACATATCATTTGGCCTTCAATGTGTAATGTAAGACTACATTTTATTGATCTTTTTTGCAATAGTGAAGCAATATGAACATTAGCATAACCACAGTCGTTGAATAGAAACATTAAACTAAAACCCTGAAGAAAACGAGCACTCAAGAGGAATAAAAACATATGTAGCTAATGAAAAAATGTAAGACTAGATTACCTGAAATGCCTGCTTTCAAGGAACCCGAAACCAACCATTAGGTGTAATGGAACAAGACAATATAAAATATCACGAAATTCCCCACACTTAGGTTGTACATCAACAATGTGGTACTAAGGATTAAGGATTGATAGGATGGTAAAATGCTATTAGCTATCAAGAAAGCTAAATATTCATTATCTACTTATATTATATAAATGGAACCTTATATCTAAGTTCTTAAAATCTTTTAAAGCATTGCACAAGTTTTCCACATCTACAAATTAGAACTTAATTTTTTTATTTTTACCATAACACATTAGAAACCGCATCATTTTTAACATGTAAAATCTTAAATATATTTTGATAAAAAAATTGGATTGTAATTATTGTTTCCAACATAAAATAATAAAATTTATATATTTTTTAACAAGATCCATATATCATATGTTTCAAGAATAAACATTTGCAATCGCTGCTTTGAATTCCAAATGTTTGTGTTTCATGCTTTGAATTTCAAGTAAAATACAAGAAATTGTAAATATTTGCAATGTCTACTTCAAATTGCAAAATATTTACACCAACAAAATTTTAACAAATTACATAACATGTGAATACCGCTGTAAAAACTATAAAATTTTGCAATTTGATGGACTATATCCAAGAATTTGACTTTAGAAATCCCACTTCAATTGTTTGGAATGAAAAAAACTTTTGGTGTAACAAGTTTGATAATTGAAATTCAAACTAAATTGCCACTGTGCATTCTATTGACACATGTTTATGAAATGAGCAATGTTATCTTCCGGCTTATTTTCGCAAAAGCAATGTGGGGTTGACTTAAATAATGTGGGTCTGAATCCATGGGGTCGTAACAATTTACCTCATCACTGTAACAAGGAAAATTGTTAGAAACCCTTGAGATCAACTCCACATAGTATGCTTTGATACACAAATTTAGATGCTCATTTTGCCACAATTCTCCACAATTACACAAACAACAAAAGTCCTAATCTCATACACTATTTAGATATCAACGGAAGTCATGAACATGCGGTATGTATTGAACACATGTTCTACAAGTATATTCCTGATTCAATTCAGCCATACAGATCTCATGTGTCTTTATAGCTGAAACAAACATAAAAATGAACTTAAAAAAAGCAAGCAAGAACAGAATTATTTTAAACAGCCTAAGCAACAACTCAAAACAAAGAAGCACAGCATTTTCAAGTGAAACCGGAAAACAATAATATTTGAATAAAAATATGTAAAATACACACTTTTTTATGTTTTCTACATAGCAGCCTCAACTTCAGAGTCGGTTTCAACATTTTCTGGCATAGGTTTATTCCCACCCCCTCTCAGTCGAGATGAGACATTATCAATTGCAGAATTGAGTTGGCTTATTTTTGCATTTAGAGTCTGGCGAGTTTTCTGCTTGTCCAAATTATCAAATATAAATCAGTAAGGAATGATGTTCCACTGAAAACTGAATGCAAATATCAAATTTTATTTTCTCACCTCTAAACCTTCGTCGTAGTAGATTGGACGCTTTGCCCTACGGAATCCATATTCATCTTCGTTCAATATTGATCTTCTTATCTGCATTTGTAAGATGATAAATGTCAGCCTTACAGCTCTATTACATTACATAATGATGATACACACAAAGCCAATAGCAAAGTAGGTTGAGTTTTTGAGGATCGCTTATTCCCCCAGTTCCTAAGGTTTTTGCGGATTAGCTTATTCCCCCAGTTCCTAAGACCTTGTTTGATTTGCAGTTTCCAATTTTGGGTTTTCGCAATAACCGAAAATGCATTTGGTTCAGTATTTTTGAAAACCTTTTGGAAAACATTAATTTGGAAAATGGTTTTAACATACAATTGAACATGATTTTTTTTCCCGCCTTTCGGAAAATATCAAAAACATCAATAATTAAAGTATGTTAGATTGGAAAACAAGTTCTGCATTTCAGTATGTATTCCAAATGGCTTGGAATTGAGAAAAAAAATCGAAAAATCCTAGTTATTAGGACAAATGGGGGAAATGGCAGCGTGAAGATAGTTTTAGATATTTTCCAAAAGACGGAGAACAAAAAAAAATCATTTTTTATTTTACATGTTAAAATCATTTCCAAACTAACCGTTTTCCACCGCATTCTCCTTTTATGTGCATTTTAAAATACATATCAAAATGCAAAACACAAAACTCATTTTCAAACCAAACGGTCCTTATCTTCTCTATTCCTCTTAATTCATCCACGCTTTATTCACCATCCATGCTTTTGATATACATATTGAAAACACAAAACTGAAGAGTTCAAACCAAACGGATCCTAATATTTTGCAGTAGGTTTGTATGTAAGCTATTTAGATAGCATTCGCAGCCCTTTTTTACCCAGGTCAAGTTGACGTCGCGTATCGGATGGGGCACACTTAAATGGTCCGTTGGGGAGAACCAATGAAAATCAACGGCCAACGATTAATTACTTCAAACGGCTAATTACTCCTCTACAAATCACCTTCCTCTACTCCATTTTCCCTCCATCTTCATTCTACTATCTTCTTCATCTTCACTCTATCTCCAAACAAATAGTCAAACCGTAAAACGAAGGTGATAATTCAGATTCTGAAGCCAAAGATTTGACTGATATACAAGCTACTGGGGAATTAGAGCGCTATAGAAAGCTCTAATAATCGAATTCACACTTTTGAAGACGAAGAAATTCACTGGTTTAACAATATATTGAGTGGTCATGCAAAACGTTTTCAACGATATTTCCAAATAAAAAGACTTTGTTTTTTGATTTTTTATTTATTTTAAAATTAGGTATTTAGATGATAGTACATATTAGTACTACAAATTTTAGGTACTATACAACATACCACACGTCAATATATGTTCGAATCACGCTACGCAAGTTTCGAACATGTGACCTCTCGCACCAAAGTCGAAGCACATAACCACTGGAACTTTGTTTTTGACATTGTGTGAGTGATTGGAAGGTTACAGTTTAAAGTCGACTTCCGATATGTGTGTTAGGAAAATGATAGTCATCTTTTATATACAATTGTTTTGGCTCTTTTTACACGACAGATTGCTGAAAGATTTTCGAAATTGTTCTGTTAATGTCTAAGGATATTATTAGGCCGACAAACCCTCAATTTAGTAGTCACAAAACCAATTAGGACACGGTTTGTGTTTATTTTCACGAAGTTTTGAAACTTAATGTCTAAGGATATTATTAGACCGATAGAACTTCAATTTATTAGTCACGGAACAAACTAGGACATTGAACCGATATTACACATTTTTTAAAGGAGATTTTCACTCAAAGGGCTTCTTTGTGCAGGATAATAAATTTTAAGGATGACAATTTTGAAAATTAGTTTTAAGAATAATTTACAGAAAAATAAATAAAGTTATCATTTTCAGTTATACAGAAATAATGATAAATAAATTTATCATTTTCCTGTATGACTTAAAAAGATAAATGAATTTATCATTTTTCTGTAAATCGTCCTTAAAACTAAATATTCACGAGTGTTGTCCTTAAAACTTATTACCCTACAATGAGAAGTCTTCCAACCTAATTTCCACTTCTTTAAAATTGCTTTGAAGCTATTGATGGTACACATGCAGTTGCACATGTGTCTGCTGCAAAGATGCAACGATATGTTGGACGTAAAAGCTTTTGCTACACCAAATATTATGGTTGTATGTGCGTTTGATTTAACATTTACGTTTATAAGAGCAAGGTAGGAAGGAACTACACACGACGATGAAGTTTTTCGTTCAGTTTTAAACAATAGGAATTTGGATTTTCCTCGCTCATCACCGGAACAATTTTATTTAGTTGACTCGGGGTATCCACTAATGGATGAATATTTACCTCGTTACCGCAATGTTAGCTACCATATTCTAGATTTTAATGAAACACAAACCAACCGAAGACTCAAAATGAAAATTTTCAACTACCACCATTCGAGTTTACATAAGGCAATCGAAAAATTTAGGAGAAAAACATGCAATTTTACGTAACATGACATATAAATATAAAATTCAAGTAAAGGTTGTTATTGCCACCATGGCTATTCACGATTTCATATGAAGATACAACGAAGAAAATCCTGAATTTATGGCATATGACCATTATCTCGATCTAGTCCCGGAAGAATTTCTAGAGTACTATAATATTCGAATGTCTGAGAATAACGATCGTGAACTAGTTAAAAGAAATGCAACAAATTCCATTTATTTTAAAACAATACATCTATTTGGTTGAATTATCAAATTTTCGGATTTAGTTACATTCTCAAAGTACATATATTTTAAAACAATACAAATATGTTAACAATATAATTAGTAATAACAAAATTAATAATCTTCTTTCATGCCCCTTTCACATGCTCCTTTCACAACACAAGAACACACTCTCCTTTCGTTAAACAATCTTCTTTTGTGCCTCTTTCAAAAGTCCATTTCTCGTGCTCCTTTCGTGTCAAAAGAACGCAACCTTAGTGGGTTGTCATAAAGACTCGATTTTGACCCTTCTTAATTCTTAGGCATTATTCTTTATTATTATTTTAAGAAAAAAGAAACAGAAAAGGAAAAGAATACTCGTTGCTTTTAAACTTCACTTTTTCTGGCTTCTAGAATTGATTTTGAATCAGAAAATAAAACCATGAAACTTCTTCTGTCATTGCAATCTTTTTGTTCCAATCTTCAAATCATCCTCGTCATTCATCACTTTGCCTTTGTTCATTTTCTTAGGTATAACATTAATCGGTCTTCAATCTAAAGATTAACTCGAACCGCAATTTGATGCTGCAAAGATTGCATCTAATTTACATAAGTTAAATGATGCAATATCAGAGGCCGGACTACAAAATCAGTCAATCTCATATCTTCTATTCAAAGATATTATGGTTGAAAATACAAGACGTGTGTATAATATGAATAGCTAATTAGGAAAAGATTAAAATACAAAAGAGAACACTGTCATAAAAAAGATGAAATACTAGAAATAAATATGCAACGAAGTAGGAAAAACATGGGAGGGGGGAGGAAGGGGGTGGGGGTTAAAACATTGCTGGTATCATGATTCAAAGAAACTTGCTACTTCGACCGGAAAGGGGAGCAGGGGAATGTACGATTACTGGATATCAAGGGGCCTGCGTGATTTTAATGACTCGGATTAGATCCGCTCAATCCGCAGTCAAAATTTCGGGTACAGCAGAATATGCAGGATTCAAAACAATGATGTAACACTACCAACGGATCAACAGAACCATCAACAAATATAACATACAACATCAGGACAGGGCCTGATTATCATAGTTTATTTGTAATATACAACATTATGTATAATATTGGTTGATTATTATTGTTGGTTGTGGCAATTATTGCCCTACCAGGCCTGATTAAAGGTCTAACTTAATTTTTTGATTACATTGCTACGCAGAAAGGTTTACTGAATTTGTTAATGCTTTTATTTTGGTCATGTTAACTACGCTGAATTGTATGCATAAGGCAAGTTAAAATATGAAGGAAGTCCGGACATGTGGCGCAATGAAAAATGGGTGCCTAAGTCTACAAACAGATTCAGGTTCGAGCTCTATCTTGCACACACTTCTCGCAAAAAACAGTACTCAAGGGGTTATAGACGTCATGAGTTAAAATGGACAGACACAACTTAACCCCCCTTTGGAGTTGGTCGGTCTGCCGGCCCCCTTCCGGAGGTCCCCTGTAGCTTCAAAAAAAAAAATGAAGAAAGTCCGATAAAATAGAGTAAAATATAATCAAAATATTAAGTAGAAAACACATGATGTGACATTCTCATTTTCTATTATTCCGTAATCTTTATGTCCTCGACTCTTTCAATTTTATTTTTATTTTACATATTTCTCTTTCGTTTTCATTTTTGTCTTTTACTTCTATTATATTTTTTATACCACATTTCACATTACAAAAAAAATTGTTTGCTTTCATTTTGTGTTTGAAAAAATAATTAACTAATTTATCCTTTTGATATTCAGTTCTATTTTTAAAAAACATGTTCTTTTCATCAATGTTCGACATCAAACTGAAATTAAAAATTTTTAATAACAACCTTTCAACAATTTGTTATACTGTGAGATTAATATGACTCTGACCATATTTTACAATAACTGTATTTCTTAGTCAAATAAAAATTGAATATTGTTTAAATAAAAAATTTCATGTAATATCATTGTTATTGTATACAAGTTGATATGAACAATCCATTTTTTAAATAATTTTAAGCTTGTTTTCATAGAGCCCGCTTGTATAATGCAAGGAGAAAAACTGCTGTTGCAGTATAAAATATGGATCAGTCAAATTCTTTAGTAGTAAGCATTTAATAACGTTTCTGTTGGCTCTACTGAAAAGTTAAAGATATCTATTTATCTGGTAAAACTGAGCAAATACGTAATAACATCTTGTAAGATAATACATCAAAAACCTGACTAAGTGATCAGAAATAACATACTTTGTCAGGTTCCATGAAATATCAACTACTTATGTTAGTAAAGCCTATAAGAACTGTAATCTAGAGGATCTAAAAAATGAAATAAAATAAAATCAATGACCTGGGGAGCAAAAACATATGCTAGTGTACCAAAAACCGCTCCTCCTAAAACAAAACCAGCAAGAAAATCACCACCTCCACCACTAGAGTCATCTCTGCAAGTGTGGGCAGAAATATAGAATGTCAAAATGAACTAAACAAAATTTTCTAGAGTTGTTGAAAAATGAATCAATGCGATAGAAAGACATTACAGTCAAAACAGTATGGCATGAACAAAATCAATATGAAATCTACACTCATAAACACAAGCTTGTTTCTGTACACTGTTATGATAAAGAAGTTTAAGGAGAAAATAAAAGAAGAATGAGTTTTAAAATCATAACAAAGCAAGAAAATAGGGAGAAAGATGGCATTTCATTAAATGTCGCTAACATTTCATTACTTCAATACCATAGTGTAGGATTCATGATTCTAATACCTTCATTTAGTTACTAATGAAACAAATTAGTTATAATAAAAAGATAACATGCCAAATACATGAAACTTCTAGAAGCATAATAGCATTCTATGCTTATGCATCAATTCAAACTTCATAAAGTAGTGCATAGGCTAGTCGTATCATTACCGTCCCATCGAAAGGCTGCCCGTACCATTATCGTCGCCAGGGTTATTAAAATGAGATTCAAATCATAAATCGTTAAGTTTAAATTTAAAATCGAAAACGGGATTGAAATCGTAAAAAGTGGATTAAAAAGATCCATATTTTAAGGTTCATACACATTGAAATTGATTTTGATATTTGAACTTCTACATCTCAATCTAGAATTCAATTTTTTTCTCTGTTCCACTTTTATTTTGTTTAGGAAAACTTAGAATTATAGTTGTAGACTCAAATAAGTATATTGAATGCATCAATACGTATTGAATGAGTTTTCTCTATTGCGGTTTTAACTGATTTGAATCGGAATGTAAAACGAATCGTAAAAGGAGAGATTTGATCTGAAACGAAATTTAAATTGTAGGATTTTAAGATTTTTGACAACAATGATCGTCAATTCGAAATCGACCTTGTCCTCAAGGTTGAAGATGCTCACAACAGAGAACATTCCACTGGGATCAAAGATGAAAATTTTTCTTTCACTTAATATTTTCACACATTCGAACAACCACCAAAAGGAGTGTATAATCACTTTCTTTAAACTTCACAGGTGGACTGATATTGAACATAACCGATAATATGGACTTTTTTAACATGCTTAAGTATGGATCCTTAGCTATGTCATACCTAAGATGAACATCGTCATACTCGAAGAAGTTGTTAAGAATCAAAATATTCTCACGGGACTTAGCAGCGACGGAAATATCCTTAGTGAATATTGAGGTAGGGTTATGGATTGGTTGTATATGTGGGTATTAAACAAATGGTTGAAGATGGTAACTCAAGTAGTCATAACTAAGATGAACATCGTCATACTCGGCGAAGTCGTTAAGAATCGAAACATTCTCACGAGACTTAGCATCGATAGAAATATCCTTAGTGAATATTGGGGTAGGGTTATGGATTGGTTGTATATGTGGGCATTAAACAAATGGTTGAAGATGGTAACTCGGGTAGGGTTTTTCATATAAAGATGGAGTTAGAAGTGTGTGATGAGTTCCTGTTCTATAGGTCTTGTGACAGTGGTGTTTGAATTTGGTAGAAATGATGGTTGTCGGTTTAGTTGAACATTGATGTTTAAGATAATGAAATATGATTGTGGTGAGGAAGTAGTGGGCTGCTGAGTTTAGTGGTGAGATCAGCTAGGGTTTCGATGATTTGTTGGAGAATAGTTTTGATTTCAGCGAAATTGGTACGTTAGTTATGGAGTATGACCTCTTGGGATTTTAGGGTGCTTTGAATGGATTTGATGGCTTGTTGGCGTTGGATTATGGTTTTGCGAAGTTGTTGGTTGGCTTCATCAATTTGGTGGATCATGGTTCAAGACTAGTGAAATGAACTTAAGATAAGTTAGTTGAATAAGGGACGAAAAAGAGAGGAGATACTATATAAAGAGTGAAGGTAGAACTAGAATATGGGAAGGATGAGAGAATATAGTGAAGGAATTTAGTGGATCATGGTTCAAGACTACTGAAATAAGATTATGAGAAGCTAGTTGAATAAGGGATGGGAAAGAGAGGAGACACCACTTAAAGAGAAGTGAAGGGAGAGCTAGAATATGAAAAGGATGAGAAAGTATATATGACGGAATTTAGGGGATCATGGTTCAAGACTAGTGAAATGAGATTATGAAAAGCTAGTTGAATAAGGGATGAGAAAGAAAGGAGATACTATTTAAAGAGAAGTAAAGGAGATACTATTTAAAGAGAAGTAAAGGGAAACTAGGATATGAAAAGGATGAAAGAATATAGACGGAGGAGCTGACAACAAAAGTGAAAGAAGACATTTCATTAAACATTGCCTACATTCCATTATTTCAATAACATATTATATAGAATTACATGAGTCTAACACCTTCATTAGTTACTAATAGAACAAATTACTTTTAATAAAAGACCACGTGATATATGATTGAAAATTCTAAAAGTAGCACGATATCCTATGCTTATGCATTAAGTCGAAACTTCGTAATGTTGCCAAAGGCTTGTTGTATCATATACTTGTAGCACGGCCTAAAACATTGGACACCGGATCGGTCGTTCACCTTTCACAGAATCAATAAAAAAACTAATAGTAACTTTGTGTTACACTCATCAAGGACTCCTATCTCAAGTGGTTAGAGATATGACATTTTTAAACAAATGTTCTAGAGGTTATGAATTCAAGTCCCCGAGACATCATAATGAGTGTTTTGCTTAGATAATGTATCACTCTTGTTATCAAAAAAACTGTGTTATACACTCATGTTGGCAAATGTCTTCAGAAATTAATAGTATAATAGAGTTTTGTTCGGTTTATGATTCTTGAATAATTATTTTGATTTCAACATTTTTGACCGGTTTTAAACCGAACTAACCATTTGCTCACCCCTACTTGGCCAAAACCAGATGGATAATTTTCAGATGGGGATGCTTTTAGATCCGTATATGCATCCATTTTTTCTCGATATCGGGTATTTATCTATTTTTCGGATACGGATGTGGACGAATTTCGGATTTTTCGAATATCCATTGACAGACTTATATCAAGGACTAAAACACGTAGACACTGGGTTGGTCATTCACCTTCCACCGAGTCAATGAAAAAAGCTAAAGGTAACTTTATGTTATACACTCTTGTTTGTGTATGTCTTTTAATAATAGAATATAATTAATAGAGTATGACTTAGGTAATTTAAATTTTTGGAAATTAGGATCCTTTCTTTATTTTCAAACTCAATACATGAAAAACTCTTCTAAAAACAAATTTTACATAACACCCCTATCAAAGTTTCAAGCAAAAATATGTATTTTAAACTGTATATATTTGCAGCTAGAACTGCAAATATTTGCAGTATTAACCGCGTATTTTTGTAAAATAGAAATTTGCGGTGCGAACTGCAAAAATTTAAAGAATAGAATGCACATTCTTGCGGTGTGTTATGCAAATTCTGCATTTTACAAAAATATGCAGTTAGAATTGCAAATATTTGCAGTGTAGAATGCAAATATTTGCAGTTCTGACTGCAAATATATACTGTTTAAACTGCATATTTTCGCTGAAAAATTTGACAAAGATGTTTCATTAAACTTATTTTTCAGATGGACGGAAGTGAATTTGAAACTTTTGAAGGGTGTTTGAAAAAATATCCCTAGATTTTTGTGTACAAAGTGACAGGTATTTGCAGTTCAAACAAATAGTCGTTCTCATAAAATAATTGAACACCTAATTTTTGTAGACTGCTGTGTTTGTGCATATCCTTAAACCTTGTTTTTTTTAATCATAAAAGCTAACTGAAAAAGAAGGGAGTATCAAATGAAGAAAATTCGCATAGCATACCTGTAGGTGGCACTGACTGAAAATTTCTGGCGATGGTTTAACTTCATTGTCTTCTGATGCATTGCCAATTGAGATGGATTGGCCCCAAGTGCTTTGGACTTTCCATTCCTGAGGCAGGAAGTCTGAAAACTAGTTGTACCTGAAATGGAAGAAATTAATATGTGCATCTACACAGCCTATGCGACCGGTGGCAATCGTGAAAATGTTTTTAAAAATATGTTGGTCATCAAGATGTCCAGACAAACTAAATAACTGAATTTACATAATTAAATAAACTTAAATGTAATCAGAATGATTGTGTATGTCAGTCGTCAGATGATATATTCCAATCCTTTTGATTTTGTAGTACATAACTAATCTTCTGTACATTAATTGCCAATGCTGAGTTTCCGGACTCTCTAATATTATTTGAATCGTTCAAAAGTTCAGGGCTATAAGTAAAAATTATTATTTTCAGTTGATTTTGTCATCAATCACAACTAGGGTATACAATAAATTCTCATATCTTGCCTAACTTACAAAAACATAACAATTTTGACATCAGAAAATTGCAAACACATTTTCATCATAGATTAACATATAAGCGTGCCACATGCAAAATTAATACTTAATAGAGCATGCAATCACAACATTTATACAAAATCATTAACATAAACGCATAAACTACAATGCAATATGGGAACATAACTCATTTACTTCAATTCATATTGCATGGGACCTAGGAACACGAGGCCTATCTTGGAAACCCAAAAAGCAATTATTTTTATCACCCAACGAGTATGAATGTATGTGTGATAGCATCTACTGTACCAGGAATCAAATTATTTTATGGATTGTTTTTCATTTGACTGTCTATGACTTATTACGTGAGCTCGGGTAGAAATTTTTGTTAGGAACTGGAGATGGTGGTTTTGATGACAACAACCTTTGTAACTTATTTTATTATAACTTATATACTAACACTATTGTCTAGATATATATAAATATTATTATGCAGGATATATATATATATAAGGCAGATACTGATTATTGAAGACTGTACAATATAAAAATCAAGAATGAAGAAATCAAGTTTGAAGACTCATGAGTATCAATATCAAGATTTCGAGATAAGTGTCTAGTTTATTGTTAAAACTTCGTAATAGCACGGAAATCTTCATTCCATGTTTCATTTGGGATGGAACCCATTTCTACCTTCTTAGTGGCTTACAAACCCACGACAAATAGCTTACAAACTTACGACAAGTGGCTTACAAACCCACGAACATCCTGCTTTTGCACAAGTTCTCGAGTCCTGATGTGATGAGATATTCTGCAGGAAAAAGCTTGCAAAACTACTTCAAAATGGTTTTTTAAAATGATTTTCAAAACTGCTTTTCAAAATGTTTTAGCCTTAAAAATTATATTTTTAAAATGAATTTCAAAACTGCTTTTCAAAATGTTTTAGCCTTAAAAATTATCTTTTCAAATGATTTTCAAAAAAATGTTTTAACCTTAAAATGTTCTTTGTTTTTGTTTTTTAAATAAACTCTTGTTTTAAACTTCACATTGTTTTTAACTAAGGGATGTCGACATCATAGGATACCCCATGTCGACATGGTGGCCGTTAAGTTCAAAAGTTTCAATTTTCAAAAGAAGTGTCTATTCATTTAAATCTCGAATGGTTATGACCGTTACTGGTCTATAAATAGCCTTCACAAACGAATTTTTTAACTAACTATTTTCTCACTCCTTCTTCTCCACAAATCCATATTCTAAAATTTTCATATTTTTAAGATTGTGCCAAAATTCTGCCAAATTCTCAAGTGAATCAAATTAGAATCTCATTCTTGTTTGATTCTCTGCCCTCTCTCGAAGATCAAAGTGCTATTCAGAGTTATATGATCAATTTGTAATCAAATGTTTATCGAGTCTCTCTATAAGGTGTGGTTGTGCCTGAAAATCAATTGGGTAATCTTGTGGCCCGTAAATCAAGAGAGTTTGCCCGGGACTCGAGAGACAGAAGGGTACCTCAAGGCCTTTAGAAATAGAGGATTGTAATCTCGACATTGATTTAATAAAAATCTGTATGAGGTGTTTTGCCTTGGTACAGGACTGGACGTAGGGTAACTCCGAACCAGTATAAAATCCGGTGTGTTTTTTCCTTTTACTGCTTTTTATTTACTTTTTGCATCTGTGTTTGATTCTGTGATTGTTCTGTGATTAAGTTCTGTATTTGTTTATAGTATAATTTTTAAATTAGTCCATATAAATCTTAGAATCCATTAAACACTATTTACCCCCCTCTAGTGTTAAATTAGCCTTAAGATCCTTAATCCGCACTATCTTTCAATTTTCTACACAAGCCATATTGAAGCGCATTGCAAGCAATTTATGTTGTCAAAGGTGTCGTAGGGGCGTTGTTTAGGCGCTATGTTGCAATTTTGCCCCGCCTTTTGCTCTGACGCTCTATTCCACCCCTTGTCTGAGAAGTCGTCTGAGCGCTAAGCTTTTCTTGTGACGCTAAAAAATTAGACATTTTTGGTACAACTTTTGTTGACTAAATTAAACATAATTACACGAAAAAGACTTAATTATTTTGTTTATTTATCGAAGCTCCTTTTTTTTAATATAAGTTCAAAATTTATTCGCTTTATATATTTCATATCAAAAGATATTGGAAATTATTCAATAAATATTCGTTTTACAATTCAAAATAAGAGTACAATTTTCATATTTCCTAAAGCTTGCCTAATTGGTTCTCTAGTTCAAAAAATAAATAAACATACAATAATAATTACTCGCTAACTTTTCATTTCTTCGAAATTTGATTTTAATGGTTTTTCCATTTACCTTCTTATTCCATTTATTTTTAAATTCTATTTTAATTTTTTTTTTGAAATATAGCCTAGAGTGATCTACTACAAATAAAATATTAAATTATTCACAATTATTGTATTTTTTTTATGAAGTCAAAATTATTAAGTACATAAACATTTAGATATAGTTATGGCATAAGTTTGGTTATGTATAAACTTTATTATGTATAATTTTATTACTGTTGTAATCTATAATAGTACATTTAAAAAAATTATTGACAATAAACTTTATTGTGATTTTATATTACTCATATTACAATAACAAACAATGACGATCATGCACATAAATAATAACAACATACCAGATTTCCACTTTCAGTTTTTTGACACTTTCATGATAGAGAACAATAATCAACATTTTTACAGTTCAGCCTTTTATGCCCATGTGTTTAAGACCAAGCAGACTAACATGCTTAGCTTGACGATGGAAGAAATGCCAGACAAACAGAGATAGATGGTCCTAAGCTTATTTTCCTTGCCACGTCAGGCTCCTGTTTCTCCTACTTCAAACTTGAAGTTCTTTAACTACCTCAGATCATCTTGAATCAGAGACTCGTACTTATAGCTTCAGTAAGTACAGAATCTACCTAAAATCCAACCGCTTAACAATAGATAACAATCATATCAAATCATCCATCCAAAAATAGATCGAGGTAGACAAACACAAAAGTAACACAATCCAATCGAGAGACTATTTCAGTATTCCACGACCAAGATCTAAAGCTAATCAAACAAAATCAATCACAACCGCATCCACTTATAACCTTATACATAAACCTTGATCGTAAATAAGAAAATAAATACCAGTAATTGAAAGCGCAGTAGAAGAAGTCGCCATTGCTGGTAGAGAAAGGGAAAACTAAAGGGGAAGCCTAAAGATGGATTTTTATTTCCTTATAGTTCCGGATTTGCCCTGAAGATTAGAGTTTAATTTGGTTTTTCTTTCGTGGAGACGTAGGGGCATAAATCTAACATGTGCGAATTGATTTGTTGCCTGCGATTAAACTTATGTACGATTTCTTTGGAATATCCGTCAAAGTTTGATTCTTATTTTATTTACACCCATCTTAGCAAAACCTTCCTGTTCACTAATTGTGTTCACGTATACGATGGATTGATTTTGATTGAAAATATTTATCACAAACATAACTAAGGGGAGAAATCACATAGTCCTATTTGTGATGTTGGTGCCAATTCAATATCCACTATATATTCTAGATTTCCTTATATTTTAATTGTGTGCGATGAAAATTGAACTAGTTTACAAAACTAAAAAATAGAATTGGACGATTATTTTCTCGTACTTCGTATATACTGATGTGTAACTCATGCATTGCATATGATAATATTGTAAAAAAACTGTCAAACATACATGGTTAAATAGCTGATGTGCAGTACAATATATTAATGTTAAGCATATATAAACGTAAGTCGTTTGTTGTAATTATTTTGTTATGTGTAAATTAGTAATTCAGTATCAATTTGGAAAGAAAAATAAAGATGGACATAAATGTAACTTAATTAAACGGAATTAAAAAGAATTTCACAAATTATACGTCAACGTCGATACACACACATATGTATGTATATATGTATGCATCTGTGTGTGTAAGGATCGGCTCCCTCTTGCTTTTGCTACATCTCTAGTCCCCTTTGATTTTAACTACATGTTCCGAGTTAAATAATAGTATATCCTCTCTTTCAACAAGAAAAGAAATGTACAATTATTTAGTCGAAACATGTGTTTAAATTAAGGGGGATTGGAGGTGTAGCAAAGTGAGGTTTACCCGATGTCTGTGTGCATGTATGTGTGTTCATGTGTGCACACACACATAAACACACGCGCACAAGCACGCACTTACACAGACACACACATTGAGTTTAAATCAATACGTCCTTTTGTTTCTACTTTTCTAAAAAATTCATGGTCTGTCGCATATCCAATTGTTCATATCTATTATTTATTATCTCCTTAATTCAATCAGTTTTTTCTTTATATTTTATTATATAAATTGAAATTGTTATCAGTCACATTTATATTCTATTATATAAATGAATAATGTGTAACCCGTGCGTTCCATACGGTAAAGTTGTAAAAGCATTGTATTGATAAATATTAGTAAAAATAGGAATTATTTATGTAGTATATGATAAATTTGTTGTGTTATCTATTATAAATCAAACCTTTTATCATTCTTTATGTATATAACATTTGTTAAGTGATTTATATAATTTGTATTTGAACTAAAATTTGATTTTACCATTTTATCATTAAGAGTATGATATGCATATTGAAATTGACATCTTTTAAGATTTATTTGGGAAAATTAATAATTATTAGTTACTCAAATTTATTTAAATAATTTATATTAAATTAATTAATTAATTTAAATATCTGGAGTTAAGTGCAGTATAGTAAGATTTGTTAGCCCACAGCGGAAGTTATGGGCAAATTTCAAAAAAATTACCATCTTGGATATTTGAAGTCTAATTTATTTGGAACATTTCTAAATTTTCTTTTGAATAAAATCTTTATTTTATTTAAATTTATAAAATGATTTTATATTTTTTGATTAATGTTGTATTATATGTATAGGTGTATTATATATATATATATGTGTGTGTGTGTGTGTGTGTGTGTGTGCGCGCGCGCACGCGCGCGTACGTGTGTGTGTGTCTGTGTGTGTATGTGTATGTGCATGTGTAACATATTAATCCATGTAAGGCATAACATACCCATATATAGGGGCTAGGATTTAAACCGCAACAGACTCGTTGGCTCATCTAATATACAAATGTATTGTCCATATGTATGTCCATATACTTTTATTTTTATATATAAAATGTTACTAATATATAGGCATATCAATGGATACCCGAAATATTCGAAATCCATCCGAATTCTATATCCGAAAAACAGATAAATATCCAATATCTGGAGAAAAAAATACCGCATAGGAAAATTATCCTTCCGGTTTTTGTCAAGATTATAGTTAATATTTTGTGTATTTTAGTACAACGATAGAAATGTGTTTACTTTTTATTAAGCCAATAGTTTGTATTATATGAATTTAATGCATACTAATTACTCAAAACTATTTATTATCATTCTATTTGTTTATCTTTCATAATCTTTTAATTAATGGGATAGAAAAAAATTATGCTAAACCAAAAAAAAATATTTATATTTCACGATTTATCGATTGTTGGCGGATAAGATAATTATATAATATCTGTCTGTATCCATGGATGGGGATATCCGATATTTGAAAATGATTTTGGATGCAGATGCGGATATAGTACCATCCGTATTCGAATTACCCATTTACAGACGTACTAATATATATATATATATATAAACTGTATTTTTATTTAAATAATTTTATGTAAATATATATATATATAATATTAACATTGTATATATTTATAACTATATGAATTTGTAATTAAATCATTTATAAATTATATTTAATATAATTATTTTTTAAAAAGCCGAAAATAATATATATGTGTATATATAAAGTAATCTTTTTAAATATAAATATATATAGTTTTATATATTAGATACTTATATATAATAATATAACATAAATATAGATGAATACTTATAAAATACACAAAATATATTTTTAATAAATATATATTCACCTAGTCATGTGCATAGCTCAGGAATTTTTTTAAATATGTTTTATTAAATATCTATATGAATATTTTTTTAAATATTAATAAAAGAAATTATTTTCAAAACTAATTTTAAATTTTAAATTTCCAATAAAATTCTAAAAGATATTTTGTATTTTCAATTTTTTTTATATATATTTTATAATTTAAAATAATTTAAAAAACTAATTTTTTAATTCTCAACTTTAATTTAAATATTTTTAAATTATAAAAATTTGTTTTCTAATTACTGCCGAAAGTATGTTATGCGTAAACTTAATTTTATAAACTATAAAATATAATTTATATAATATATATATTGATATAATTAATTAATTTAAATTTTAAATAATATTTAAATAATAATAATAATATATAATTTTTGTTATTGCTGTCGAAAATAGTATAGCTATAATACTTTATGTATAAAATTATATAACCATATTTGTGTGATGTATGATATAATATTTAATTTATAAACTATATATGTATATTTAAATATTATATATTAAATTATTAATATAAGTATTGTTAAGTCGTACCATTATAGGTATGTGCATGATAAAAAATTCTAATATACAAGTATATGCAAATATATAACCAATTCAATTGTGATAATATATCTGTACATCGGAATCATCACCTAGCTAATAATATTATATATATATATATATTATTTAAATATTAATAATTATATGTTGGTTAGAATTATACCTTACGCCCAATGTCTAAAAGTACACCTTGAAATGATGAGATTTGCTCCTTGAACTGATTTCTAATCCAGTAGATTATCCCTAAACCATTGACCCCAACCATTGAATAACACTTGATTTGATTTAATTTGAACTTGAATTAATGGAAGATGGAGAGTATAGGGCTTATTTAGAAATGAGTGTAAGCGGAGCTCCAAAAGTTCTAAAACAAGTGTGGGTAAAGACACTTATATAGAGGAGAATTTAGAGATATTTTAGGATCAAGATCCGACATCATCTCTTACCGATTATTCTCTATCTTAGCCATCCAACTCTAACCTCGCTATCCCATTATCTAGCTGCCTATAACCCCTACTAGTGCCAAATTATTCAGCCCTCTATATGGGTTTAAACTCATTTAAAGCCCAAACAAATACTTTGCAGTTAAATCCAATTTATTATCGTTATCCTATACTAATTAATAAATTTATAAATATTATAAATACATTTAATAATATTTGTTCATCAAATCCAAATCAAATTTATAACTAATATTTCACAAATATCAATTAATTAATTAAATCAGATTTATAAATACATTTAATAATATTTGAAAGAATAAAACTTTTCCCATTCTTTAATAAAAACTTCCCTAATTAATTCTTTTGATTGTCTCTCTCTCTCAAGTCATTTCTTTACAAATCAAATGACATAAAATTTCCACAAATCATGTCATCAAATGACAAATTTTCCACAAATCATGTCATCAAATGACATAAAATTTCCATAAATCATTTCATGCAATTATCTTTAAATTACATCGACATCGTATATCAGTGCGTGCAATTATAACTTTTATAAATGCATTAAAATAATTACGAAAAACTTCCAAACATAGAATAAATAATAATTAATATTTCTCAAATATCAATTAATTTAATCAATTTACTACATTTTATAAATTAATTAAATTATGCAGTTTTTCAGAGAATTCATCACTACGGTTGTGCGAATCAAAGGTGTAAATTTAGTCAGTGATTGATACCGAACTATTCAAATATTAATGTTCACACGTCACTTTGCAGGTGATGTGACATTTTGGACAAATTTATCGCTTGCTTGGTTTTGGTAGAATCCAATTTTACTTTGTTAAGTGCTACCCGGTTATGACTTTTATTTACACTAATTCTCTTCGTCAAAATTATATCACTTTGGACTGATGGAATTTGGTAGTGGTCAAAATTCCAATATCGTCCACATTCAACTCTAAATTCTAACACAAAGTCCTTGGTTCAATAATAACAATTATTACTAACCGAACTGCTCTGGCCAAAAACTTTGACATTGAGTTGACTTTAGTTGATCGTGATACTAACTTTATATAACCGAAGAGACGAATCATCTCTTAAATAGTGTTTCACTTTCAATGCTTTTACTCGACCCAACTATAGTCGTTCAATGGACGCCATGCCACGATTTAATTATTATCAAAGTGGAGCTTCCACATTGAAGATCAACATTATTCTCAAGTCAAGAGAACCGTGTAATTTTGTCACATCGATATTTTCAGTTTTATTATGGTTATATTAACCAACAGAAAACTATCGAATGAGTCATTCCATAGTTATCTAATAACTTTCAGTATATAACCCCTTTGTGCCCCAATAGTCATGAGTAACACACTGCCCAACATTTGAAGAGTGTTACGAACTCTAGACTCAACGGATGTATCGATATCTAATCTCGACACATCATGATTAGGAATATTAAAAATGGTATATTTATTTTCATTATGATAAAATTACTAATGGTTACAACACTTCGTAACTACTATCACAAAACATACCATTTATGATTTTTCTAATAAATATACTTTTAATTTAATTAATTAATTAATATGTCACATTGTATCAAGTATATAATAGAAAGAAAACACATTTCATGTCGAACAAGATTAGTTATCGAGTTAGATATATATATATATATATATATATATATATATATATATAACAAACTAGCTCTATCAAGGTCAAATTGAAAAGAACTTTTTATTGTCATTATTATAAAAATGTAGGTATTTGAGTATAAAACCTTAGAAAGAATTTAGTAAACATTGTGTATAATTGTGAAAATGATAACTTACAATTTTTTTTGAAAAATATATGAGAGAACTAAAAAGAGAGGACAAAACTTCTATGACTTACTTCCATAACTATTGAGAGGTTTGGATATTCTCAACCCTACTATTATTTATTTAGTAGGTAACTTGTTGCGATAAATAAAATATCAATTAAAATTGTTTTCAACATTTATGTTTGTAATGTTTATTATGTAGTTTACATATTCTTACATTTTAACAAAAATAATCTTCCATTTTTGTTAATATAGATATGATACGCATATTGATATTGTTATTTTTTGTGACTTAATAGATGAATGGTAGTTAATTGAGTTAATTTTGAATAGTTAAAATAAAGATATTTAATTAGTTTAAACGTATTTAAATTTAAATTATTATAGAAAACTGAGTAAAAGTATTTAGCATTAGAAATTATGAAAGATGAGCATTTGAATGTAATATAGTTGGCGAGAATTTGTAGAACAGTAATAGTTTCAAAAAGCATAAATTATATTAAAATATTTTAAAATTAAATAGCATGGGAGTATTAAGAAGAGAGAAAATAACCACAAATGTAAATTCTGTCTATATTATTATATAAGTGCGTACCCTATGCATTGCATAGTGTGATTTAGAAAAATAATTATATATATATATATATATTTGAAGAATTGGATTTATTGTGTAATATACGGTGAATTTGTTAAGATAAATGAATAATGTATTTACCTTATTATTTTTTAAGTATGTAACTTTTATTATGTGATTTATGTATTTTATTTGTATAAAAAAATTAAATTGTCATTTTGTAGATAATATTGAGTTTGATACTAATTTATTATTTTTAGCATTTAATATCTGTTAAGAAAATAAATGAATTTGGTATTTTAAATTAATTTTAGAATTAATAATTTTATATATTTCAATAGTTAAATATTTATATACATATATTTTGAGTTTAAAATTTTGCTTTTAGTACCTTTTTAAAAGATAAACGATACACTGATTTTATTTCAAATGTTACTTTGGAAATAACAAAAATACCTAAAAATGAAAGTTGATAGTAATAAATCAGTATATTTTTATGCATTTTAAGCTTTTGCAGTTAATATCAGCATCATAAATTAGTGCATAATACTATCAAAGTAATCAACAAAATATTTGTTTAACGACTAAATGAAATGTTGATTAAAATACACTACAAATTATAATATTATTTTAATTTTGTGAAAATAATAATTTGGTGTTTATACCATTGTTTCATACCTCATTAATCTCAGTTTGCAACAAAACTTTAAAATAAATTTTAAATCTGCTTCACAAGGACAATAATATATATAAGAAAAACAATTCTAATCGAAATATTGTATATTTTAATCTATTAACTAACATAAATTATGAATATACATAAATAATGTATAACGTTTCAAAGAAGATATTAACTGAAAATATTCATTTATTACAAATTACAACTAGGTATTCATCACTTATCATTAATTTAATTGTATTCTTAACAAAATGCTTTTTATTAATGATAAAGAATCCACTTGATGTAGTCAATTTTAAAAAGAAAGAACATTGTCTGTGTCCGTAATAATATTCAAGTTTTGCAAGAAAATTTGCATGTATTTGTCTTTGTAATAAAGCACTAATTTTAGAAAAAAAGTAAATTATGTAAATTTGAATGTAGAATAATGTAAAAGGACTAAAGATAGTTTTGTGTTTAATTGTGGAAATTTTAAGTTATATGATAAATGAAATATTAAGTTTATATTTTTTGTCAATATAGGTGAGATATACAATATGCTGAATTGTTATTATTTAGGACCTATTAGACCAAATAATAAATATTAGTTATTTGGATTTATTTTAAAGTTCAAATTATAGATCATTAATTAATTTATACGTCTGGACTTAAATGTAAAATAACATGATAAAACTTAGGAGAATGCTAAAAATAATTGTAGAAATTATTAACTATTGACATTTTAAATGTAAAATGATAATGAAGATAATTTGTAGAACTTTACGATAATTCCTACAATGATAAATTGTAGGAATTTGAAAATAAAATATCTAAAGAGAATTGAGGGGAGATGAGTAAATGCCTAGAATTAATAAAAGAGTAGGAAATTCTTTAGTTTCACTATAATTTAATAGATTTAGCCACTTGTAAAAAAAATTCCTTAAATCTAAATCCAAATGCTCATATAGGCGGGTTTATATCTATGTCCTTTCGTTTCCACTTTTTTGAAAAATTCATAGCCTGGCGCATGTCCAATTGTGCATGTATATTATTTATTATCTTCTAAATTCAAGCAGTTTTTTTCTTCATATTTTATTATATGAATTGAAATTATTATCGATCACATTTATATTCTAATATATAGATGATTTAGGTATTCATTTTTTTCTCATTAAATATAAATCCAAGAGCTTAAAATTAATAGCCTATCGTGTGTCCAATTGTTCATATCTATTATTTATTATGTCATTAATCCAAGAAGTTTTTTCTTCTTTATATTTTATTATATAAATTGAAATTGTTATCGGTCTATTATATAAATGATTTAGCCACTTACAATTTTTTCTCTCATCAAGTCAAAATCCAAGAGCTCATATATATTCTCTTATGTAAGGAATTAAAGCTCTTGCGATTATTTTCTCATTCAGTATCAATCCAATTGCTCATCTCTTCATAATTTTAGCATTTTTTATAAATTTAATCCCATTGTTTTTCTCCCTCTCAATACTAACCTATTCCAATAAAATTTCACTCATAAACGTTCATTAATGTTCAAAAGTTGTCAACCTTAAATCTTTTTCTCCTACCTTTAAAAGTTACTATCGACAACATTTATGCTTCTTTGTCATCCTTATCCATTTTATTTATATCTAAAAGTCAACAAAAATAATTTTGGTTCTTTTATTTAATTTCATATCAAATCTATTTGATTACATTTATCTCTTACCTTCTTTAATCTTTAAATGCTTAATTGTAACAATTTTCAACTCATATTTTACAATAAAGCCTGTCCACCTCTTTCAAACTTATTGAACATTTACATTGACTTCATTCTCAATTGTAATAATGTATTGACATAATAATGTCAATACATTTTATGTGAGAAATGCGGATTACGGATCTTAAGGCTCGAATAACACTAGAGGGGGGTGAATAATGTTTTATGTATTTTTAAAATCTTTTTGAATTGTGTTCAATTTAAACACCAACAAATGCAATTCACAAACATAGATATAATCACAGAATCAGATACAGATGCAGATACTAAATAAAAGCAGTAAAGGAAAGAACACACCAGGATTTTATACTGGTTCGGAGTTACCCTACATCCAGTCCCGTACAATCATATGGATTTCTTTTCAAAATAATCTCCCAGATTACACCCTCGGTTTCAGGGCTACGAGGTACACCCTCCTGTATTCGAGTTTAGGGTAGGTCTCTTGATTTAACCAGGCTACAAGACCACCTAATTGATTTTCGGGGCTACAATCACACCCAATTGATTTCAAGGCTCAACCACACCTTTTTCTCAACAGTTTGATTTACAAAAGATTCTATAACTATGAATAGCACCGAGATCTTATGGAGAGAGTGGCAGAGAATCAAACAAGAGATAATCAAGTTTGATTCACTTGGTATTTTGGCAGAGTATAGTTTAGGATTCTTTAGAATAAATGTGGAAGATGAAGAGGAGAGAAAATAAAATGAAATATGGTAAAAATTCATTTAGAACTTACTGGTATTTATAGTAGAACAACAGCCATATCTATTCGTGAAAGGATACGACAAATAGACACTTCTTTTGAAAATTGAAATTTGAAAATAACGGACACCATGTCGACATGGGGGGTTGAGGTATGTCGACATGCTCAAGGCAAAATTGATGTTTTGATTTTCTTATTAAAATTGGTTTCTATAATTTGTCAAAACAATTTCTAAACTTTGTAAATATATTTGAATATAGTTTAAACATATAAAAGAGTTTAGAAAATAATTTTTAATATATATAATCTTAATCTATAAAGTGATTTAAAATTTGAGTATATAAATATTTTAAAGCTAAATATTTAAAACAAGAGTTGATTTAAAAAAAAGGACAATTTTGAAATCAAAATATTAAAAATGATAAAAATAGTTTTGAGGCTAAAATATTTCAAACATAAGAGATGTCTTTTTGAAAAGAAAGTTTTGAAAACATTTTTAAAAACAAGAGATATATTTTTGAAAAACATTTTTATAAAATTAGTGGATATCAAAATAGGACGACTATATGGTCCACTAGATATTGTCGTGGGTTCCATCCCACTAGGGTTCCATCCTTTTAACAGGCTCGAAGTGGATTCCATTCCACGAATAAATTTCGAATAAAGATGTAAGTGCTTTCAAGAAGTTTTAACATTATTCTAGACTAACTACATTATCTTGTACTGTTTGAAATCTTGAACTCTTGATAACTTGATTTCTTAATACTCATGAGTCTTCAATCTTGATATCTTCAATCTTTAAATTAATCAGTCTTGTATCTCTATACTGTATAGTCTTCATTCTTGGTACCTGCATATTTATATTCTGCATATACATATATATCTAAACCATAACGCTGGTATTTATATTTTATAACAAGTCCTAAAGTTGTTGTCATAAAAACCGTCATCTCAAGGACTAACAAATCTCCCCTTTTTTGATGATGACAACCTATGTTTATAAATATACTTCACCTTCACTATAACTCCCCCTAAAACTAATAACTCCCCCTTAATCTAAGCCTAACTACTCTATTTTATACTTCTCCCCCTTTGTCATCAACAAAAACTAATTCTAAACTTATATATAGCTCCCTCTTAATCTAATACTATCTAAACTAAATACTAATAAGGAAGTATAATAAGCGAAACAATTTTTTTATTATATACGATGTTATATTTACATATATATATATATGGAACATAAACACACAAATATATTCAAGTATATAAATTATAGAATAACACTACTAACGAGAGTTTTTGACAATTGGAGATTTGTGAATCGAACAATTTGGATAATGAAAACAAAAGTTTCCATGTTGTTCGACCAAATTACCATCTTTGTCAAAACAGACTTCGCCTACGCAGACCACGTTGTCGTCTTCTTCCATAGGTGCTTCTTCCTCTTCTTCTTCTTTAAGGGGTTATGCACTTGAATGTTAGGAGAATCTTCTTCAATCACAATAGGATTTGCATGATTATCCATTAGAAATTTTTGCAAATTCCGAAGAATTTTGCCTTGCTTTTCTTGTTCTTTTGCCATCCTTATTTGCACAACTTGAAGTTCAGTCAACATTTGCATGGCATCCTTCATAGATTCTTCAATCTTTATCACACGTGCCAGTGTAGTGCATTGGAATGGACCAGAATGAGGAGAATGGAAAGAAACGATGTCATTTTGGTTTGATTTAGTGGAGGAGGCCATAAATTTTATTTTTTAGAAGTTTATTACAGAGAAAGAGAAGTGAGAAGATAGAAAATTCGAAATACATAGGTTTATATAACTACCAAACTGATTTTAGAGGGAAAATCAAATTTTCAAATTTTACCGTTGTATGTCGACATGGGTGGTAAGGGTATGTCGACATCCCTATGAAAAATTTGGTTTTCTTGTATATTTCTGTTTATTAAAAATATATGTTACTATATCTATATTCTATATCTCAGTTATTGAACAAATGCCTAGTTCTCTTCTTAATTTAGAAAATATAGGTTGATTTAAGGGTTTGGTTAAAATGTCAGCAATTTGATTCTCGGAATTGATAAATTCAATATGTTTAGTCCTAGCATGATGAGTAGGTTTTTTAGATAAATTTATTGCACTAGTATTATCATAATAAATTGGTGATTTTGAAATTGTTAATCCAAAATCTTTTAGGGTTTCTTGCATATAAATGACTTGAGAGCAAGCCAAAGCAACAGAGATATATTCTGCTTCAGTTGTTGATAAAGAAACGGTGTTTTGCTTTTTACTAAACCATGAAACAAGAGAATGCCCCAAAAAGTGACAAGTTCCACTTGTACTTTTTCGGTCAGATTTGCAACCAGCATAGTTAGCATCACAATAAGAGATTAAATCAAATGAATTATTTTTAGGGTAAAATAAACCATAGTCAAAAGTATGTTAAACACATCTTATGATATGTTTCTCAGCTTTTAAGTGAGTCTCTTTGGGTTGAGATTGGTATCTTGCACAGAGACAAACACTATGCATGATATCAGGTGTATTTGTAGTGATATAGAGTAGTGATCCAATCATTCCCCTATATAGTTTTTGATTTACATCTTTTGAAAGATCTTCTTTATTTAAAGCTTCATTGGTTGCCATGGGAGTGGGTTTTCCACTCGCAGTAGTCATACCAAATTTACTAACTAGATCCCTAGCATATTTTTCTTGACTAATAAAAATACCATTATCTAATTGTTTTATTTGTAAACCTAAGAAGAAAGTAAGTTCACCCATATGAATCATCTCAAACTCTTTTGTCATTATTTCAGAAAATTCTTTATTCATTTCATGATTAGTTGAACCAAAAATAATATCATCTACATAAACTTGTACTAGTTGGATATCATTTTTATTTCTTTTAATGAAAAGAGTATTATCAACTTTACCAATTTCAAAATTTGATTGTAATAAAAAAGATCTTAGTCTGTCATACCATGCTCTAGGAGCTTGTTTCAGACCATATAGAGCTTCTTAAGTTTGAAAACATGGTTTGGAAATTTTTCATCTTCAAAGAGTGGAGGTTGTTCAACATAAACTTCCTCTTTAACAAACCCATTTAGAAAATCACTTTTAACATCCATTTGAAATAATTTGAAATTATTATAGTTTGCGAATGCAAGTAAAATTCTAATGGCTTCTAATCTTGCTATAGGTGCAAAGGTTTCATCAAAATCTATTCCTTCTTCTTGACAATAACCTTGTGTGACTAATCAAGCTTTATTTCTAACGACCTCACCTAGTTCATTCATTTTATTTTTATAAACCCATTTAGTTCCTATTATAGTTTTATCCTTGGGTCTAGGAACAAGTTCCCAAACATCATTTCTGGTGAATTGATTCAGTTCTTCTTGCATAGCCAGAATCCATGAATCATCAAACGAAGCTTCCTTTGGATTTTTAGGTTCAATAGATGATATAAAAGCTACATTACTCATGTTATTTAGTTGATTTCTAGTTCTAACAATAGATTCAATATTTCCTGTATATTTTCTATAGGATGCTCTTTTAAAATCTTAACCCTTTTATTTGGATGAATAAGATCATTATTTGTTTCAATTGATTCATTATTTAGGGTAGCAAATTCTTCTTCATCATTAATTTGTTCAACATTTTTGAAATTTTCATCAAACGAAACATGCATTGTTTCTTCAATGGTATTAGTTCTTAAGTTGAAAACTCTGTATGCTTCACTTCTATTAGAATATCCGATAAAGATTCCTTTGTCGGATTTAGGATCAAATTTATCCAAATTGTCTTTTGTATTTAGAATAAAACATTTACTTCCAAAGATTCTAAAATAAGATACCTTCGGTTTCTTCTTGTAAAGAAGTTCATAAGGTGTTTTATCAGTTAATGGTCTAATTAATATTCTATTCAAAATGTAGCAAGCTGTAGCGACTGCTTTAGCCCAAAAATGTTTTGGTAAATTACTATTTGAAAGCATTCTTCTAGCACACTCTTAAATCGTCCTATTTTTACGTTCTACCACTCCATTTTGTTGTGGAGTTCTTAGAAAAGAGAAATTATGAGTTATTCCCTTTTTTATTGCAGAATCACTCAAAATTTTCATTTTCAAATTCCCCACCGTGATCACTACGAACAATTATAATTTTTAAAGAAAGTTGGTTTTGGAGTCTTTTTGTAAAAAATTTAAATTAATCAAAAGTATCACTTTTATGTTTCATAAAAATTGTCCGTGTAAACCTAGAATATTCATCTACAATTACAAAGACATATTTATTGTGATTTATTGATTGAATTTGAGATGGACCAAACAAATCTAGATGAAGTAACTCAAGAGGTTTTGAAGTTGAAATCATATCTTTTAATTTGAAAGAACTCTTCCTAAGTTTTCCTAATTGACAAGCATCACATATACTATCTATTTTAAAATTCATTCTAGGGAGACCTCTTACTAGATCAAGTTTATAAAGTCTAGATAAGAGTTTAAAAGTCAAATGCCCAAATCTTTTATGCCAAATCCAAGGGTCACTTGTATTAGCCAAAAGACGTAGATTATCATTTGAGATTTTCATACTAAGAATATAAATATTTTTCTTCCTAATTCCTTCAAATATAATATTTGAATTATTATCTTCGATGTAACACTTATCTTTTTCAAATTTAATTTTGTATCCTTTATCGCAAAGTTGGCTAATGCTAAGCAGATTGTGTTTCAGATTCTTAACTAATAAAACATTAGAAATAGTAGGAGTTTTAGAGTTACCGACATTACCGATGCCAATCACATATCCTTTTGAGTTGTCTCCAAAATTAACCAATCCTCCATCTTTATAGACAATATCATTCAGCATATCTGGATTACTAGTCATGTGTCTTGAACATCCACTATCAAGTATCCACTTATTCTTCTTGATTTGCACAATTTGTCCATTGAGTGTTGATTCTTCAAAGACCATATAACATTTTTCTTTCTACACAGAATACAAACTCGGTAGATAACTTGATTTTCTATAATAACTATATGCAGACTTATGAGACAACGATGATTTGAACAGTTTTAAAATAGTGTTAACAAAATCTCCAAAAATAGCCATTTTAAAAACTTTTTCAAAATTCAGATTATGAAAACTTTGAAAACCAAGGCTCTGATACCAAATGTGAGAAATGCGGATTACATATCTTAAGGCTAGAATAACACTAGAGGGGGGGGGGGTGAATAGTGTTTTATGTATTTTTTTAAATCTTTTTGAATTTTGTTCAATTTAAACACCAACAAATGCAATTCACATGGTATTATAGAGAGAGTGGCAGATAATCAAGTTTGATTCACTTGGTATTTTGGCATAGTATAGTTTAGGATTCTTTAGAATAAATGTGGAAGATGAAGAGGAGAGAAAATAAAATAAAATCTGGTAAAATTTCGTTTAGAACTTACTGGTATTTATAGTAGAGCAACAGCCATATCTATTCGTGAAAGGATACGATGAATAGACACTTCTTTTGAAAATTGAAATTTGAAAATAATGGACACCATGTCGACATGGGGGGTTGAGGTATGTCGACATGCTCAAGGCAAAATTGATGTTTTGATTTTCTTATTAAAATTGGTTTCTATAATTTGTCAAAACAATTTCTAAACTTTGTAAATATATTTGAATATAGTTTAAACATATAAAAGAGTTTAGAAAATAATTTTTAATATATATAATCTTAATCTATAAAGTGATTTAAAATCTGAGTATATAAATATTTTAAAGCTAAATATTTAAAACAAGAGATGGTTTAAAAACAAGGACAATTTTGAAATCAAAATATTAAAAACGATAAAAATAGTTTTGAGGCTAAAATATTTCAAACAAGAGAGATGTCTTTTTGAAAAGAAAGTTTTGAAAACATTTTTAAAAACAAGAGATATATTTTTGAAAAACATTTTTATAAAATTAGTGGATATCAAAATAGGACAACTATATGTTCCACTAGATATTGTCGTGGGTTCCATCCCTTTAATAGGCTCGAAGTGGATTCCATTCCACGAATAAATTTCGAATAAAGATGTAAGTGCTTTCAAGAAGTTTTAACATAATTCTAGACTAACTACATTATCTTGTACTGTTTGAAATCTTGAACTCTTGATAACTTTATTTCTTGATACTCATGAGTCTTCAATCTTGATATCTTCGATCTTTAAATTCATCAGTCTTGTATTTCTATACTGTACGGTCTTCATTCTTGGTACCTGCATGTTTATATTCTGCATATACATATATATCTAAACCATAACATTAGTATTTATATTTTATAACAAGTCCTAAGGTTGTTGTCATCAAAACCATCATCTCAAGGACTAACATTTTATACTCCCACCCTCCATTGCTAAGTACATAAAACACATTTCCTCCCAACACTTAATATTTCTATAACTTCAATGTTTTCATTTTAAAACCAAAAATTTAAATTTTCTACTTTAGAAACATTACTTACGTGTTCTCCTAATTTTCATTCCTTTCATTAGCTCATTATACAAGAAATTCGAGCTTAATTTTTCTTCATTAGACATTAATCCAAAAACTCACACTCCTTAATTCAAGCATTTCTTTTCCTATTTTGATATGTTATTTTTTTCCCTTCTCCGCATAAGACATTACAATATAAATTCATTAATTCATGTTCAAAAGTTACCATCCCTAAATCTTTTTCACTTACTTACTAAAATTATGTCTAATTGCATTCATGTTTTTTAGCATCCTTGTTAATTTTATTTTACATATAAAGTTCAATAATTAATTTTAATTCTTTTAAATCTCATTTTAGCTCATGTCGAATCTATCCTATTGTATATATGAATATTTATCTCTCACTTTTTTAATCTCTTAATTCTTAATTCTTAATTCCCACGGTTTATAGGCTCAAATTTTACAATAGGCTCATTCAATATTTATGTATAAATATTTACATTAATCTCATTCTCTTTTGTAACTATTTCATAATAGAATGATAGTATATATTTTTCTAATCTCGGCCTCCATTACAAAATAAATGTTATACATTTCCTCCCGACCCTTCACCTTCTTTAATTTCAATGCTCAAAACTACATGATTTATTTTTCCACTTTAAGAATATTATTAATGTCTTCTTTAAAAGGAATTCCTTTTATTAAAATATTCTCATCACCTGTTGGACATCACATTAATTTAGTTTAAATGTCAAAAAGTCTCCAGTTTCCAAATTAAAACCATTTCCATTTATTCCATGTTCCATAGCCGAGCAATAAAAATATTGACATGTAAAAAAAATCCCGATTTGGCGAGCAATTAAGAGCAACTGAGAGGACCATAATAATTATATGGTTATTAAAGGCTCGAACCAAGAGGGACCGACTTAGTGAGTGGTGAAACGCACCAACCCATTGTTATCCGGATTTTTAGCCCATTAGGAGAATATGGAATGACTTAATGGAGTCAAAACGGCTTAGAACTCAACCAAAAAGGGCTAAAGCAACGATTGAGTATGACTAAACCAAGAGACCAGCATCCGTCTAGTCCAATCAGCAGCTAAATACAACTAGCCAGTAAATCGTCATCAAAACAAAGCGACATGCAATGAGACCACCCAAACAACGTCGATACAGAGCAACAAAAGCATGCCAGACATCAAAGTCCAAGAAATGTCTAAGTGCATGAATCGCTAGCGATCCATACACTGTGGATTGCCAGTGATCCATACTTCATTACTGGGTCGCTAAGGCACACGGGAAGCGAAGAAAGCAATAATATACTAAGTGTATGGATCGCTAGCGATCCATACACCATGGATCGCCACCGATCCATACTTGTTCATGGACTCTTGGCGAGCTAACTAGGCGAAGAAGGGAAAAGAGGAGCTAGGTGTTCGGCTCGCACGCGAGCTAAATCTATGGATCGCTATCGATCCATAGACCATGGATCACTAGCGATCCATGGTTTTGGCTCGGGTCGCGAGCTGAGCTTCGTTGCATCTTTCTGAGTCCATCTACAAGCAGCCAGTGAACAGGCCTGACCTAAAAACTCTCTAATCTCTATAAATACCATCTTACCTGCAACATAAATGGGATCTCTTCTCCGGACTGCTTGCTGAAGCTCTGCTGGAAACATTCTTCACTCTTTATCTCCCTCACAATAACCTCCAAAGGGATTCACTGTGATTCTCTAGTGGATCCCAACTTTGGGGATTCAATCTAGCTAAAGACAATCTAAAGCCTTGTAATCAAACACTACTTGTAACAACAACTGGTCTATAATAAAAACAATAAAGTGGATGTAGGCTTCGTTAACAGCCAAACCAGTATAAAAATCTTCTTGTCTTCTTTCTTTTACTGCTCTTTTCTATACCTACTATCTGTATTATTGCTCTGTGGGAACATGACTGGTGCTTTCACACCCAAACCAGGGTGTTGATCCATTTTTTAGGTTAACATTTTGGTGCTTTCACTGAGAGTTGAACTCGGGCTTAGATCTAGCTATCTACTTTGGATCAGATAAGTTCAGAAGTTAGATCCTCAATCTTTGTTTAGAAGGTTTACTGTTGAGAACAGAAGAACCAACCAAGGAGGATCGGATAAAAATCAAGCAAACTCGTGCTAAGGTGATGGGTCGCTAGCAATCCATCTCCCATGGATCGCTAACAATCCATATGGTTAGCTCGTGGGTCCACCAATCCCCTTGCATCATGATCCAATAGTAGTCCAATGCAACCAACATATGGATGATCATCAAAACAAGGCAACAAGCTATGAAATTAGATGGAGAACATCAACATGAGACAATAGACGCGATCCAAAAGGCAAAGGTCAACAATCAACTAAGTACATGGATCGCTAGCGATCCATACCTTTTCATCAAACCACCATAAACTCCAGAAAGAAAAGTCCAATAATATTCTAAGCATATGGATCGCCAACGATCCATAGCATAGCATATGGATCGCCAGCGATCCATACCGTTTCATTGATTTGTAGCGACCTAAATGGAACAAGATAGGAGAAGGTGCTAAGGGGTTGGCTCTCTTTCCATCATAATTTTTGGATCGCCAACGATCCATAAGCTATGGGTTGTTAGCGATCCATTGAATTGGCTCGGGTTGCAATGCTTTCTCCCATGAATCGGCTTATCCCGAACCCCCAAACCAAGGCACTTCGCTTCTAGAACCCGACTCGCTGACCGTCCAGTGAGACCGTCGTCTGGGTCATTCGAAAGGGATATAATCGATTATAAGGCCAAGCTACTAGAGGAGATGGTGACCACTGCCGACTGATCAGCTTCGAATCCCATCATGGAGCTCCCATCAAGAATGGTCGTCGTAAAAAATCATCAAAATGGTCGTTAAAAAACTCACTTCAGGATTGACTCAAAGTCAAACTCAGGTAATCGCCCATTTGACTCGAAGCAGATTCTGGAAGTCCTGACTCGAAGTCGAACTCGGGTAATCACCCATTTGACTCGAAGTAAACCTAGGAAATTTTGGCTCGAAAACAGACTCGGGTAAAACCAAGATTTTCTCCGAGCAAACATGCAAATGGCTCCGAGCAATGTTTGTCACCAACCCAGCACTTCAAATTCTATGACTCCAAGCGAATAATGTGCTGACTCCAAGCAAATGGAAAATGTTCTTGGGTCAGACTCCAAGTGAAATCCCACCGATCCATCAATGTCGATCCATCTTCTTTTGCCCATAACTCGAACGTGCGAACTACGAATACCTTGAAATTTTGAATGCAACCTTGTGGGGCCTTCTTTGTCACCCCAAACGGATCTTACCTAGTTTGAAATTTTTTGGGATAATCACTGATCCACGACCCCATCATAAGTGATTTGTCATTCAATCGACATTTCCAATCATTCAAGCATAGACAATCATGCATATATCATCAAGCACTATAAACAGTCGTAACTTGAAACAGACCGATCTGACAACGATTAGAGCATCTTCCCCAATCGAAACCCATTCACCGAAGCTATTCAACATGCAAAATATTCAAAGAAGTTTATCATGCCAACTGTACCTTTTATACCGTTGTACAACTGATTCGAAATTGCTTCTTTACAAATATGACTAGCATATGAACGAAGCGAGGGCGACGGATGCAGTCTGCTACAAGACCCTCAGGAATCATTAAAGGATGAAACAACCTGCTACCCTGGAAGAATTCAATGGGAAGGAAAACCCGACAGTGTGCCAAAAAACATACGAAACGATAAAGGAGCTACAGGACCTTAGGGACCTTCTGCTCAAGCAAGGCTACTAAGATGCAGTAGAAAAGCACCCCAGCTAACTGACGAAATAAAATGAAAATATGATTATCAAATAACACTCTAGCTAGCTAGCAACTAAGGAATGAGACAGGAACCTAAAGCAATGCCTTCTCATCCATCCTTGTCTACTCTCCTTTTCCAAATGAATCATACCGAGACACTAGGGGCATTGCAGACAGCATGGCGGAGGAAATGCTTTTATGCCCTCGATGAGTCATGTCAATCCCCCTTCCGAGAACTAGCGTTGTTGGTGGCGTCGAGAAGTCTTGTTCAAAAAACCCTTCGCGAACGTGAAGATCTTTCATGAACTAAAGCGTCATGAAGGCGAACCGGTAGATTAGCGAAATTTATGTATGACTGATATCCATGAAGGTGAACTGGAAGGTCAGCAGTCATCTGATCCAGAGCTCCCAAAAGTCAACAAAGTCATGATCCGGGGCCACAACTCGACAATCGTACCAGTCACTCCGCAAAATTAATGGAATCACTTCCAACGACCAATGAGGCAGACAGTGCTAAATTCTAGAGCTTCAAAGTCGCTCAAAGAAACTAAGCCAAAATTGAACTAACCTTATGATCAATTAGAGGCCAACTCGAATCAAGCCAAGATTCGGCACCTGAGAAAACCGCACCCACTGGACCGGGGCAACCAAACGAGTTGTGAAGAGACCATGGATACAGTTCAAACGCGCCAACAGCCCTTTAGCATGGGCAGCACCCACACACTTGAATAGCTATAAGAAAGGCCGAGACTAATCATACCATAGTCCTATTATGCCCGACTTTTGTTTGCACAAAAAATGGGCAAACACCTCCAAGTCGTGTGATTTAGTTGATTTTATGTTGTTTTTAGTGGTCTGGGTAATTTATGCAAATATGTAAAAAGCAGGGACTAAACTGTGAAAGACACACTGATTTATAGTGGTTCAGCCAGAATGTGCCTACGTCCACTTTATATATTATTTCTCCTTTCTTGTTCAGATTACAAGTACAAAGCTTTTATACAAGTATATGAAAGTTGTTTGAAAGTTCTATCCGTGCTTGAGCTCTCAAACTTGTACTTTTTCGTTGTATCCTTGCCCCTCTATTTATAGAGTGGGGCTGGGGGCAGAGGTCTTGGATGTATATAGCTGCTGGTGGGCCTGGGCTGATGCAATCTGGCCTGGCAAAGTTGGTTCGGAACGCTTTGGTCCGGTGGAACTTGGTCCAGTGGAACTTGGTCCGATGGAACTTGGTCCGGTAGAACTTAGTCCGGTGGAACTTGGTTCGATGGAACTTGGTCCGGTGGAACTTGGTGCGGTGGAACTTGGTCCGGTGGTGAGCGATTCGGTGATGGTTGGTTGGAGTTTGATTCAGTGGGACTTGGTTTTGGTTCGGTAGTGATATTTTGGAGTTGGTTCGGCAGGGACTTGAGAAGGAGATGGTTCGGCAGGGATTGGCCCGGTCGAAACACACCCAACACTTGCCCCCCAAAGTAGGGCATGTGTTTGCATATGGTGTGCTTTGTTTTAGGTTATTCATCCTGGACACACTCATCCAGTCAAGAATGCCGAACCAATTGGTCCGGTCGTTGATATTCGCCTATAAGTATGGACCTTATGCTTTCGTTATTCACTACCAACTGAAATAGCCGAACCACGCTTGACTACCAAATCAGGTGATTGCCAAATGTCTCTTATGTTTTGAACCACCGAATGAACCTGTGGGGTATGAGTGCCGAATGAACCTTCGTGCCTTGAACTACCGAATGTATTTGTGGAGTACGGGCGCCGAATGAACCTTCGAGCCTTTGTACTACCGAATGAATTTTTATGACTGGGAATACCGAACGAGACCCGGAGTTTGAATGCCGAACGAACCTTGAACCTTTTATGTTTCGAATTACAAATGAAATTCTAGATTGTACGCACTTGCTTGTTTATATCTCTACATCCCTCGTTCTAACAATGTGCTTTCTCGTGTTGTAGATAATGTCTCATAAAGTAGAAACCCGTTCCGACAAAAAGAAATCTAAGGACCAAGGAGAGTCCTCCATAGTGCCCCCAGTTCACGCAGCACCAGAATGACATGGACCATCCCCGAGATCGCTAGTAGACGGGTATGGTCCTCAAGAGTTCCTGAACTCACCGCCTGATTGTTTTCCCAGCTCCCTCAAAGGTGAGCAGCTTGATGTCATCTCTCGCTCTTTTGGGATCGACAGAGCACACATGTTGTTGCCGGGGGAAGGAGTGATGCCATATAATCCCCCCGAAGGATATTTCGCTTACAGTAGGTACCATTGTATGTGTGGGCCCATTCCCCCGATTAATGCTTGGATAGTCAGCTTCATCACCTACTTGAAGGTGGCTCCATTCCAGCTTCAACCTAAGTCCTACGCCATCCTGGTGAGCCTATTTGTTATCTTCCAGAGGAGATACGGGGGTCCTCCTTCCAACCGGGAAATCCGATATCTGTACAACATGAGAGGCTACAAGAAGGGGTCTCCGTATATTAGCTTGGATTCGGCCATGTCCTTCAAGCCAGTCCTGGATTTATATTCGAAGTTCAGCATGTTCAAAAAGGAATGGTTTTTCATCAAGGATGGCTCTGTTTCCATCCGTCGCTTCACCTCTGGCTGTAAGTTGAAGCTTATTTATGATTTTCGTTCTGACTGCAATGCTTCTTCTTATGTGCTTTTATTTCTTGCTAGCGACAGGTGGCTTTGCAGTCGTGTAGAACGATCGCCTGGTTCAGATGGCTGTGGAAATAGAAGCCATTATGGGAAGGGATAGGTCGGCTTCTTACTTGATCAGGAACGCTAAACTTCTGGGGCACAACCTTATTCTACCACATTAGTCCGTGGTCAAGCAGAGAGACACGGCAGAGGAGAGGGCTGCCAACGCTAAAGGAGGGGTTACGGTGAAGAGCAGCAAAAGGATACCCTTCTCGATACATCCAATTGCCGGGGGGAAGAAACTCAAGAAGTCCGATGGACCCTCCCCCAGCACATGTCCAGATGTTCCGGAGGAGGAAAATGTGGAGGAGGAAAGAGACGAGGATGAAGGAGGTGAGGCGGAGAGCGGAAGTGGTAGAGAAGGTGACGGTGATCGTCACGACGATGATGGTGGCGAAGGACGAAGCGGTGATGGCACCGGGGCTTTACCTCCTGGGAAAGCAGGCGTGATTCAAGAGTGGACAGATGACGCTCTCCGCCAAGCCTTCGAAGGGTTGGAGGAAGGACCGGCTTTGGCGGAGAAGCCCAAGAAAGCTGGTAAGGCTGGGACTGGCGCCGATTTATCTTCCAAGAGTGCTTCCGCTGAGGCAACTTCTACGATCCAAGGTGAATTTTTGACTCCTGCAGACCTTTTTACTCTTCTTAACTTGACACATTTCTTGAATTACGGTTCAATGCATGCTTGTGACACTTGGTTTTCATTCTAGGAGCAGGCAAAGCAGCCAAGACCTCAGATGTTCGGCACCGCCTTGATCAATATAAGTCCCTCAAAGCTTCTACTAAACCGAAGCCTCCGACCAACCGCTCCGGGGATGTAGTCGGCTATCGTCCTCTTCTTAGGGTCTTTGAAGAGGGCATTCAGAAGAAGAAGAGGAGTCGCTCCTTGTTCGAACCTTTACCTGGTCCTCAGCCCCCACTCCAGCCTCTTCACGATATCACGGAGGGGGATACTGAGTTCATACCTTCTCCGCATCCATCTGAAAATCCTACCGTTACCCCGATAGATCATCCTGGCTTGGCTCGTAATCCGTTTGCGGGTCATCCAGATCTGGACCCGGCCTCTCAGGATATCTCCTTCGACGAGGTTACTGGTGAACACCTTCTCCCTCGCAATCCTATGGTACGAGTGCTGGACGAGGCTAAGTCCCTGGACCTTGATTTGCTTACCACTCGGGTCGTAACTCTGGGGGACGAAGCTAAGGCGAACATCGACCGGGTCGCCGAGGAAACCAAGAAGCCGATGGGACATCATGCTCAATTGGTCAAGGCTGGGGAGGAAATCGGGAGCACCAATATTCGACTGCGGTTAATGGTTTCTGACCAAGCTAAACAACTTATTGATCAAGCCATCCAGATTTCTCAGCATGAGGCTGCATCTAGGCAATTAAAGAAGACTCTGGAAGAGGTCAGCAGGGAAGAGTTGCGGAAAATGGAAGCCGCCTGTAAGGAACGGATTGACATGGCTATAGCAATGGTGGATGAGGTTCGGAAAGCGGATCTCGAGCGGGTAGAGGAGTTATCCGGGAGGCTTGAAGCTGTAGAGCTGGCTCAAACCAAGCTAAAGGATGAGATGGAGGCGATGAGGAAATCCCTTCAGGCTGACCGCTCGCGATACCGATTGGAGAGGGATGCTGCCGTTGCAAAGCTATTGGCTTCTGAGGTCCGAATGAGGGAGTTCGAGGAGAACGAGGGGATGATGGATGAGATGCTCCAGGATATGTACTTCCGTACTTGGAAACAGGGTAACTTATCCTGGATGGATGATTATCCCCGGGTTATGGCTAGGATTTATTTCAGGGCTCTGGAGGAGGCCAAGGCTGATGCGGATAAGGAGGGTGGCGAGGTCTTCGGAATGGATGTGGTTATGGCCCAATTCACCAAGGAGGAGAAGGTGGCGGTGAAGGAGGGCATGCGGCTGCTTGCTGCTGAGGAGGTAGGTGTGCAAGTAGAAGATGATGATCAAGATGATCAAGGAGCAGATGATGGTAAGTCCTCCCCTTTAGTCTTTCCGTTAACTTGGTTGCTTATCACTAATGAATTCTCTCCTTGATCGGACAGGCGATCAACAGGATAAGGGTAAAGCCCCGATGTAGCCGGCTCCTTGACTTGACCTGGATATCTTTTTGCTTACTAAACATTGTTGTATATGTTAGTCTCAAAATAGTAACGTAACTTTTAGGTTGTAATTATGTCACTTGTAATAAACAACATTATTTTTGGCGTGTAATTTTTTAACTTAAGCCGATTCTGTCGTATTTGAATGCTTTTGTTATTTTGACATGTTGTATAAGAAATATAGCTATGCATATGCCTGCGATTCAATTGTGTTTGACGCCAAGTTCTTGCTTAAAGTACAATTTCATGTCTTGCAATGTTAGTGTGATGTGTGAATAAATTATAGCCACGTATTTATACACGAAAGAAGAAAATACCGCCCTTCATATTTTACTTGTAGATGGCAGCTTTGAATGTCTTGTGTGACTGGGTATGGAATGCGCCCTAGTGTCCCATTGTGAATTCCCACTCCCATTAGCGAATGTCTCCTATTCTGTGTCCTGTACTTTAGGGATCGTTATAGAGGATAGGAGAAAAGTTTTTTAAATAAAATTGAAATATGAGAAATAGTAAAACTTCCAATCACGGAAGGCCTTCGATGTGCTTAAGTTCGTGGCAAACGGGCTTTGTAGTCACTTTCCCTAGCTGTGGGTCTTGGAGACATTTGTCACCCATCTTACGCCTCCGCGGGGAGTTAATCTTTTTTACCACAACCGTACTTAAGACGCATCGGAGCCGAGATCGCGCACAGTAACTACCCGGGCCATTATGGCCCGTAATCGTGGGTATTATTCGATTTACTGTGGCCGGCTAGCGTGGGTGTCGATCGTCAACCGTGAACTACCCCTGGCTAGCCACACCTTATGTTGGGGCTTAAAGTAGGTTCACAGTTGCCGGCGAGCCGAACGCCGTAATGAGCTGCCTTGGCTATAGTCGGCCTTCTTGGTGGCTTATAATCGGCTCATTACAGTTGGCTTTGAGGGCCGTCGCGAGCAATGAGTTAACCCGCAGCAGAGGGATGCCGGAGCAAAAGTGTCTCATTGGCGAGGGCATAGATTCATATAGTACCTGTTAGGTCTTGTCCAGGTGGAGTCGTGCCGCGATGTTTTTGAATGGAAATGTCATTACACAGGATTTTGTTCAACAGAAAAGGATAAAGTTAACAAGCAGCCAAGATATAAAGAAACAAGTTAAAAAGAGACAAGTTTTTTAAAGTGGTTCGGCACGAAAATGCCTACGTCCACTGATTCTCTTTGTTAATTCACTTCATATGGGCAGTACAAGTTAAGAAAAGTGTCGACGAAGATGTTGGATGTTCCATGCCCTCTGGAACACCTCCCCGTCCACTATTGACAAAATATAAGCTCCATTGTGGAGATCTTTATGAATTACATATGGTCCGTCCCAGATTGGATCTAGTGCTCCGGGGCGCGGGAAGATTCGCTTAAGGACAAGATCTCCCTCTTGTAAGCTACGACGCTTGACTTTGGAGTTGTTAGCACCAAAATTGGTCACTAACCTCGTAGAGAAAGATTGTGTAGAGATATAAGTGATGAAAATAAATTAAACAAGGAAGAGAATGCTAATTTAAATGCAGAAAGTAAGAACACCAAATTTATAGTGGTTCAGCGTAATTGCCTACGTCCACTTTGAGGTTAAACTTTATTGATCTTCTTAATAGTTGATTACAAATACAATTCGTGAATCAAATGCTTGAATGAATTTCTTAAGTAGAGAAGATGAGTCTCAAAAATGGCAGAGTCTCCCCAGTGTTCTCCCGAAAGATCCCTTTTCACTGTGACCCTGCCCCTCTATTTATAGACAAATATGGGCTGGACTTCCCAAGTGGGCTTGATGGCCGAACACTCTAGCCCAAGTATAGTGGTCGCTGCATGCCGAACCAGGTATGCCAAACACCATAATGCCGAACGATCCTTTCTATGCCGAACGGTATGCTTGATGTGTGGGAAGTGCAGGATGGTTGTCAGTCGAAGCCGAACGTGCCCCTGTCCGAAGCTCTTGACCGAATAATGCTTTCTGACCGAACGATGCATTCTGGCCGAACGATAGTGTCATGTTGAATAGTTATGTACACCGAACGTCTTCTGGATACCGAGTAGTCCTGTTGCCGAGTACTCCTGTTGGATGCTGAGTACTCCTGTTGCCGAGTACTCCTGTTGGATGCCGAGTACTCCTGTTGCCGAGTACTCCTGTCGCCGAGTTCTACTGATGCCGAGCACTAGCTGACGCCGAGCACTAGTTGACGCCGAGTGCTACTTGATGCCGAGCACTAGTTGACGCCGAGTACTAGTTGACGCCGAGTGCTACTTGATGCCGAGCACTAGTTGACGCCGAGTAGTCCTGTATGCCAAGTAGTCCTATATGCCGAGTACTACTGTATGCCGAGTACTACTAGATGCCGAGTACCTGCCAATGCCGAGTACTCAGTTGCCTGGTCAAATCTCCAGGAAACACTTGCCCCCCAAAGTGTGTTACGTGACTGAACGTGATGCGCTTTGAATTACGCATCCTCCACATTTTGTCTCAAATCCTTGATTAAGTCCACATGCTTTCTTGAGATTGTGGTGTGTGCCTAATATGGTATTAATGCCGAACAATACGCTCGAAGCCGAACGTTCTTTATGCGCCGACCAACTCTGCGTTTTGAAGCCGAACGATATAGCCTTGACCGGTTCTACCGGATATAGCCCCTTCGACTTCCACCTTTTCCCCTATAAAACCAGGTTCTTCCCCTCTTCTTTCCTTTACTCTTTCACTTCCGTCACTCTACAAATATCTACAATTCTCGCCATTCAACCCGACTCAAATCCTAACTACTCCTTCCTAAGCTCCAATCTGCGAACTAGGTATTATTCCTTGTATGATTCAAATAGTTTCAAACGAGACGGCCGAGTGTACCATGTAGAAAACCTTCGAGTAGTTCGTCTTTATTGCTGAACGATGGTGCAAGGCGAGGAGGGATGATTAGGAGTGTTTGCACACAAGACCATGGGACTTAGCTTCTTCGTGCCGAACCGAGGTTAAAGGAGAAGGAAGAAGAATGAAAGTGTTGGAGGTGGTAAGGGTGCTGAACGGCATAGCCATGGTTTGGCGTATGTTGTCATGCGCTGGACGGTGAAATGGAGGGCTGCCGAACAGTACTTTAGCCGAACAAACCGAGGCCGAACACTACTTAAATGCCGAACAGTATATATGTTGAACAACTGACATGCCGAACAACATACATGCCGAACTATACTTAGGCCGAACAATCCCCTTCGAACAAAACCTAGACCGAACAATACAATTGCCGAACACCATTTAAATGCCGAACAGTATATATGTTGAAAAACTGACATGCCGAACAAACATACATGTCGAACTATACTTAGGCCGAACAATCCCCTTCGAACAAAACCTAGACCGAACAATACAATTGCCGAACACCATTTAAATGCCGAACAGTATATATGTTGAACAACTGACATGCCGAACAAACATACATGCCGAACTATACTTAGGCCGAACAATCCCCTTCGAACAAAACCTAGACCGAACAATACAATTGCCGAACACCATTTAAATGCCGAACAGAACCTAGACCGAACAATAATTAGGCCGACTACTTTATCAATTATATATTTTCTGAATCTGGAACTGTAATCACCACAAGGCGGGCTTTTTGAGACGGTCAGCGATGACGGTCTTCGAAGGCGACGATTCGCAGCTCATTTTTATATTTTTGAAATCTCTAGATTCTTATTGCTTGTACACGATTGCTTGCACTAGTTCACACATCACGTGGGGGGAAAGCTCGTGTTGTTAATTCTAACGTTCAACGTCTTTTGAGTATAGTTTTCTCAGGCACTTAGCCAGATTCATTATTTATTGGGGATGTCAAGAAAGTCTAGCTCCGCCACTATATTCGACAGGCCTGGGCCGTCATCAAGGCAAGAAGCCACTGATACTTCTAATCCGTCGACTTCCTCTGCTCATAACTTAGCACCCGATGTCCTGGAAGCAACAATTCTACTGGACAATCCGATCGATTCACAAGCTTCAAAGATCAATGAAGCCGCACTCCGACGGATATGTTCCATCCACGGGATTCCTTTCGCCGATGTGTTAGTCCCTTCGTGACACGATCGTCCTCACCTGCCCCCAGTCGGATATACCACTTGCAACAAATTCATGTGTTGGATGGGCAGCGTGCCTCCGTTTAACTTGTTCCTTCGGGATGTGTTGCAGTACATCGACATTGCTCCGTCGCAGCTACATCCAAACGATCACGCGTTTCTATATGGGACCTATCTACTCTTTATGGCCGTCTTCTCTAGACCTCCAACCTCTAGCGACATCAGATATATCTATATGATCAAGAAACAGAAAGACAGCCCTTCCTTCATGTTCCTCGAGCCGTACCACAAATGCCTAATCTTGATAGGAGCATGCAGTAAATTCGCCCTATACAAACAGGAATGGTTCTATGTGCGTTGCCCCCTGGTTTTGCGAGGAGATGGGTTGAAGGCAGTAAGTCTCTTCGCTGAGTCATCATTCGCGATTAAGCGAAGTCATGCTTTTTCTAACTCCTCGTTTCATCTTTTTTAGGTATTAACCCGCGTCCGGAGGGCCGAGGATATTCTGAGGCCGTTGAGGCCATTAGAGCTCTTCCTGCCGAGGAACGAGACATTCGGACCATCATTTCAAACGAGTCATTGTCGAGGTTTGGCTTGCTTGCCCCTGGTCGCCGGATTAGCCTTCCGGAGGGCGTTTCTATTCCCAAGCCAGCATCCGGTAAAGGGAAAAAACAGGCCGGATCGTCATCACGCCGCACTTCCGATGCACACGAAGAAGGCGAGCACAAAGAGGATGAAGCCCCTGAGACCCAAGGCGAGAATGTGGGTCCTGCTTGGAATCCGGCTGTCGAAGTTCACGACATTGAAACGTCGTCCTCCCCTTCGAAGGGAAAGAAGAGGTTAAACTAAAAAATTAGGAAAGAGAAAGTTGGTGGCACTTCAAAAGTTATGCCTATCCCGCCCGAGAAAGAGGCTTCCTCACAGCACCTGGAAAGTTCTCTAAGGGGTTTGTCGAATCTCTCTATCCCCGATGATATACTTAATTACGGGTTTGACGATCTTGAAGCCCTTAAGCTTTCTTCGCCCGCTAGAGGCAATGTGGGAGTTCAACTCCCGATCCAAGGAGACAATACTCCGATTAGTAAAGATAAAAGAACTGGTCCGTAGGGGGGAACACTAGGACACACACGCACATACGCATTCCATCATACACTTCATGTTTTTTCTTATTTCCCGGATTTTTCTTAACCCGTTGTTATCTCCATTCTTTGCAGGTGACATGGGACACTCTCACGGATTCGATCGCCTTCATGGCTCTTCTATATTTCATCATTCCGGACGGGACTCAGGTTCGGGCAGACGCAGGGACAGAGATGATTATGAAGATAGAGACAATCATCCCCGCGAGTCGTCTCACCGTAAGAAGGCATATTCTCAATCTTCACAGTCCCGTGATCCTCTTCCTCCAACTGAGCCGGATAAAGAGAAGTCTTCACAGAAGGGTTACCAATCTGATGCTCCTCGAGAACAACACTCCGGTTCATCGAGTACAAGGCAAGTTCGGGAGCAACGAAAAAGAGCGGAACTTCCAAAGCCTCCTCCCCCTACTCCCGCGGTTGATCCAACTGTAGCAGAAAAGATGGTCGATCTTAAGGCCAAGTTTCCAAAAATTTGATTTGACGGTCTGAAGTTCCTCCCGGCTATTCACCATATTCCCGGGCACGTGAAGCAGAGTGCCATTGCCTGCAATAACGATGTTTATGTTCAACATGACGCGTTTGTACACTTGGTTGAAAAGATCTCGGAGGTGTCCGTTGAGCGTCAATATGAGATTGATCGCCTGAAATTGGAGGCTGGCTGCGACAAGAACATCATCAAGCACCAAGACGAAGAGCTCGCTTCGTACAAGTCGGAGCTGGAAGCCGCTGAACAAAGCGCAAAAGACACTGCTGAGGCAGTTACTCGTTTAGAGATGGCTCACAAGAAGGAGCTTGATGAAGCAGTCCAGCGCAGCGGTGCCCTCGCCCTAGAAAAAGATTCCGTTCAAAAAGAAAGGGACGCGCTCGCCATACAAGTCAGGGAGCTGAAAGAGTTACTCTCCAAGGAGAAAGAGGACAAAGTAGCTGCTCAAGAAGAATCACAATGATATTGTGATGAAATCATCGCTACTCAGCTTCTGAAAACAAAGCTTGATGACGAACTTGCTGGGGTCGAGAAACTGAAGGACGAAGCCCGTGAGGAGGGCAAAAGAAAAGCTGCGGAAGAGATTGACTCTCGCCTCGAGGCGGCCGTAGAAGCCGGCAGGGAAGAGGTCAAATGCATGTTTGACCCGTTGATTGCTGAGTACGGAGCCCGCGTTCTTATGCATCGTGGCTTAACATTCTTGGGCGACGGCTATCTCGAATCCCTAGCTGAGGCCTGGGAAACTTTGGTAAAGATCAGGAAAATCGAATCGGGCTCCGAAGAGGTCGATGAAGATGCCTTGGTGAAGGAGTTTCTTAGGGGAAATGAGCCAGTGGATCTATCCGCTGCTTTGGCGCTTTATAGCAAAGGCTCTCCCCTTCCAAAAGAGAAAAGTGATGAAGCTGGCCCATCTGGGGCCAAGACTACTGCTCCTCATATTGCTGCTCCTCCCGCTGCTCAATCGGCTAGTCGGCCGACACTTGATCCATTCGAGCAGCATGCTGGCTATGACCCTGAAGATCCCGGGCTTGGTGCTCATGTGCTATCCCCTATCCTGGAGGGTGAAACCCCACGCGCCACCGATAGCCAACCGGAACCTGGTAGGAAATTCTTCTTCTCTAGAGGTTGAAAGATCTGTCATTCTCCAGCAACGGTTATTCGTTTTAATGCTCATTCTTTATGTTTTCATGCAGGCTGTTCTGACTCCGAGCCAACTCCGAGGAGCGATGACGCCAAGGAGGAGGCAGAGAAAATTAGCGACGCTGTCCACGCGGGAGTAATTCCTGGTCCCGATGCTCAAGTGATCGGGGCGCTAGATGATGACAAGCTTGACACTTCATCTCCTGCCGAAGGGAGTGATGAAATTGAAATTACTGGCGCCTCTGAGCATACTTCAAAGATGAGCATGAAGGACCGCCTCGCCGCAGAGGAGAAGAAAAAGGTCGAGGTCAAAGTTGAACCCGAAATACTGGAACTCACCGACCCTCGGAACAGACCTTTGAAAATCATTCTCCCGGGCAGGTCCAAACCACTGGATGTTCCGTCTCCTACTCCCGACTCCGCTTCTTTGGCAAGCAAGAAATCCAAGAAAAAGCGTGAGGGAGAGGAGTCGTCGGAAAAAACAAAGGAAGATAAGAAGAAGAAACCGAAGAAATAATCGATACACTCGTTCAACGAGCTTCTTGCTTAAGTCTTGTAGTTGCTTTTATCTTTTGTAGCTTGTAGTTTGTATAGATAGGTTCTCAACCCTGAGTTTTGTAGGAGTAACTGTGTAACCCCATTTTGAACTATTGAATGAAGTTTGTTTTCTTTTTTGTTCGATTTATTCTCTTGCTTTTCTTTGGTTTGCTAACTAACCGTAGTCATAACTCGAGTTCTTATGAGTTGCATTATCTCCCAGTCCATTCTCGTGTTGTTCGAACATTTCTAGACGTGGCATACTTATTGTTCCACATTTCTTGAGTACTTGGACTTTTTTCTAAATCTGCGCTCCAGGGATTTAGAGTAAGTTGATCCGCGTTTAGGGGATTCGGAGGTTCGCATCGTTTATACTCTAGTCCGCGCTCTGGGGACTTGGAGTACTCCTGTCCACGCTCTGCGGATCCGGAGATTTGAAGTCGTTTATACTCTAGTCCGCGCTCTGGGGACTTGGAGTACTCCTGTCCACGCTCTGGGGATCCGGAGATTTGATATCGTTTATACTCTAGTCCGCGCTCTGAGGACTTAGAGTACTCCGGTCCGCGCTCTGGGGATCCGGAGATTTGAAGTCGTTTATACTCTAGTCCGCGCTCTGGGGACTTAGAGTACTCCGGTCCGCGCTCTGGGGGTCCGGAGATTTGAAATCGTTTATACTCTAGCCCGCGCTCTGGGGACTTAGAGTACTCCGGTCCGCGCTCTGGGGATCCGGAGATTTAAAGTCGTTTATACTCTAGTCCGCGCTCTGGGGACTTAGAGTACTCTGGTCCGCGCTCTGGGGATCCGAAGATTTGAAATCGTTTATACTCTAGTCTGCGCTCTGGGGACTTAGAGTACTCCGGTCCGCGCTCTGGGGATCCGGAGATTTGAAATCGTTTATACTCTAGTCCGTGCTCCGGGGACTTAGAGTACTCCGATCCACGCTCTGGGGATTCGGAGATTTGAAATCGTTTATACGAGTCCGTACATCATATAGGATAATGTAATTCGTCATCCGATCATGAGATATAGAAACATTAGTGATTTGTGGAAAATACGGCTTCAAGCCTTTATTAATGAAAAACAACTAAACTGCTTGATTACATAGTTAAAAAGAAACTAAGCTACGACTGAACGAAAACACACAGGAAATAACAGTGCCTAAAACAAGAAAGAAAACATGCTAAATGTAATAGTGCCGCAGATGCTCACTGTTCCATGCTCGGGGGAGTGTCGTGCCATCAACGGTCGCTAGCTTGAATGTTCCTTCTCCAAGCTTCCGTTCAATGACGTATGGACCTTCCCAGCTGGGATTCATACGCGATGGTACCGGGAAAACTCGTTTCATAACGAGATCACCTACATCAAAAGTTCTTGGGCGGACTCTGCCGTCGTAGTAACGCTTGACTCGGTGTCTTTGCGCTGCCGCCCTTAATTCGGCCTCTTCATGCTTTTCATCGATGCAGTCCAGTGATTCCAACAAGAGGTCCTGGTTCGTCTTGGGATCATAGTACGTCACTCGGTGTGATGGAACTTCAAGTTCCACGGGTATAACGGCTTCCGAGCCGTATGCCAAGGCGAATGGAGTGTGGCCGGTCGCGGACTTGTGGGTAGTTCTATAAGCCCATAGTGCTGTTGGGAGTTCATCTACCCACTTGCCTCCAACCTTCTCCAGATGCTTCTTTAGTATGGACTTGATTATTTTGTTAACGGCCTCGACTTATCCGTTAGCCTTTGGATGTGCAACAGCGGCGAACTTCTTCTCGATGCCATACTTTAAACAGAACTCTTTGAACTCTCTGCTTTCAAATTGCGTCCCGTTGTCTGTAATGATGGTGCGAGGAAGGCCAAAGCGGCATATAATGTTTCATACAACGAAGTTAATGACCTTCTTAGAGGTGATTGTGGCCAAAGGCTCTGCCTCAGCCCATTTTGTGAAATAGTCGACTGCAACTATCGCGTATTTCGCACCACCTTTGGATATAGGCAAAGAGCCGATTATGTCGATTCCCCAGATTGCAAATGGCCAGGGACTAACCATTTGTGTGAGTTCCGTTGATGGAGTCCTCGGGATTATCGCATATCTTTGACACTTGTCACATTTTCTTGCGTAGTCCGCAGCGTCTCGGTTTACGGTCGGCCAGTAATATCCGTAGCGGAGGACCTTCTTTGCTAGCGTTTGCCCCCCAGTATGGTCGCCACATTCCCCTTCGTGAACCTCTCTCAAAACCCGCTTTGTCTCGTCATGCGTGATGCACCGTAATAATGGGACTGAAAACCCTTTTCGATACATTAATCCATCCTGCATCACGTATCGCGCGGCCTTTCGAAGGACCTGCCGTCTTTCGCTCTTTTTTTCTGGTAAAGTCCTGGTCGTCAGGTACAGTTTGAATGGGGTTATCCACGATTCCTTCTCGATTTCCGTTTCCAATATACAATCAACTTTCATCTCGTCTATGCTCGGGGCGTGCAAGTCCTCAACGGGATACAATCCCATTTGCTGTGCATCGCCTGTGCTTGCAAACTTAGCCAGCAAGTCGGCTTCTTTATTCTGTTCACGCGGGACATGCGAAATGTCATAATGCTCGAGATTCGACAGTAGTTCTTGGACCTGAACAAGGTACGGAGCAAGCTTCTGTCCCTTGGCTTGGTAATCTCCCCGCACTTGGTAAACCACCAACTGTGAGTCACAAAAGATCTCAACTGATTTGATCCCGAGTTCTTCGATGAGCTTCAAGCCGGCAATCAATGCTTCATATTCTGCTTCGTTATTTATAGCTGGGAAATCAAGCTTCAAAGCATAACAGATTGATCGATTTTCCGGAGTTATAAGAACTACACCCGCGCCGGAGCAACGGTCATTGGATGCCCCATCAGTGTATAATTTCCATCGGATGGGGGGAATGGCGTCATGATTATCCGGTTCTATGGGCATAGTAAACTCAGCGATAAAATCTGCTAATGCTTGCCCTTGTATGGCTCTCCGTGGTAAGTAGGCGATATCGAACTGGCTTAACTCGATGTTCCATTTTAGCAATCTTCCAGAAGTTTCTGGTCGTTGGAGTACCTACCGCAGGGGTTGATCGGTATAAACACTGATTGAGTGTGCTTGGAAATATGGGCGTAGCTTACGTGATGCAATCACCAAGCAATAGGCCAATTTCTCGATTTTAGGGTAATTTCTTTCTGCCCCCGTTAAACGCTTGCTAACATAATATACCGGCTTCTGGACTCGATCCTCCTCACGAACTAAAGCCGCACTTATCAGATGCGGGGATACAGCCAAGTATACGTGCAACATCTCGTGGTCTACTGGCTTTGACAGCACTGGTGGACTCTCCAGATGCCTCACCAGATCCCGGAATGCTTCCTCACAACTAGACGTCCATTCAAAATTCCTCTTTCCTTTCTTTATTATATCAAAGAACGGGATGCACTTGTCGGTTGCCCTGGATATGAATCGACTTAGCGCAGCTACTTTTCCGTTCAAGCTCTGTACCTGCTTTATAGTCCTGGGCACTTGCACATCTCGAATAGCTTGGATCTTTTCTGGGTTAGCTTCAATTCCTCTAGCATTGACAATGAATCCCAAAAACTTCCCTGACGCAACGCCAAAGGAACACTTCAGAGGGTTGATCTTCATCCCGTAAAACCTGAGTATGTCGAACATTTCAGCCAAGTCTCGAATGTGGTCGTTTGACCGTCGTGACTTCACGAGCATGTCATCCACATAGACTTCCATCGTCCTACCGAGCTGGTCTTTGAACATTCGATTCACTAAACGCTGATAAGTCGCTCCTGCGTTCTTCAATCCGAAGGGCATTACTACATAGCAATATAGCCCGACATCGGTAACGAAGCTGGTGTGTTGTTGGTCCGGAATATGCATCGGGATTTGGTTGTATCCTGAGTACGCATCCATGAATGATAACAGCTCATGTCCTGCGGTGGAGTCGACCAACTGATCAATCCTAGGCAACGGGAAACTGTCCTTGGGGCATGCTTTGTTCAAGTCAGAATAATCTACGCAAGTTCTCCATTTCCCATTCGCCTTTTTTACCAGCACGGGGTTGGATACCCATTCAGGGTAGAGGGCGTCGCGGACGAACCCATTGGCTTTGAGTTTGTCCACCTCCTCTCTGAGAGCAGCGGACCTCTCCGGGTCCATTCCTCTCCTTTTTTGTTTAACCGGAACGTATTTCGGGTCAATGTTCAACATATGACTTGTGATGGCGGGAGAAATCCCACACGTATCAGAATGCGTCCAGGCGAAAACATCAAGATTCGCCCGGAGGAAGTCGCTAAGGTCTTTAGTCGTCGTGGGGCCAAGCTGTGATCCGATCTTCAGTATTCGCGAAGGGTCGTCTCGGCTAACTGAGATGTCAATCGTTAATTCGGCCGGTGCTGCCTTCTCTTCCCTGGGTTTCTCATCGTCGTCTCTCGGATCTATGTCTCTGAAGATCCGAGAACTATGCCCGAGCCAGGGCTCGGGCACTACTTGTCAATTATCCGTATTAAGGATGCGGACGGGATTGTCCGTAACCTTTCCCTTCTCCCTCCGATGGGCCTCTCGGAGCTCGGCCACATAACAGGAACGACCAGCTGCTTGATCGCCATGAACAACACCTACTCCTTTGTCAGTTGGGAACTTCAAAGTTAAACACCACGGGGCTAATGCTGCCCTAAACTCAGCTAGGGCCGGTCTGCCCAAGAAAACATTATCCGAAGAATCCACATCCAAAACTACGAAGGGTAGGATTCGCACCCTCCGACGCTCGCCTTGTCCCAGTTCAACTGGTAACTCAACATACCCCACTACATCGGTCGCAGCGCCGTTAAAGCTGTGAATACGAGCCTTGGACGGTTTCAAGTCCTTTGTTTCCATTTTCATTTGGTCATAAGCCTTCTTGAAGATGATGTTGACAGAACTTCCACAATCAATCAGAATTCTCTTCACATATGCCGGTCCGATTGTCGCAGATATGACCATCGGGTCGATGGTTGGAGCCTCCACTTGATCAGCATCCTTGTTTCTGAACACTATGTCGTCTGTCATTACGCGCTGCTTCTTGGCAGGTGTCCCATCCTCCACGTTTGAACAGCACTCAAAATCTGCATGCTTCAGGGAGCTTGCATACCGCTCCATCTCTTGCCAATTCTTATCCGCGGGGTGAGGTCCGCCGATAATAGTATTTATGACTAGTCTACCCACAGTTCGGGCAGGCTCCTCGGGGTGACGCGGGGCCGGTGCGTGACTTGGGTTGGACGTTCCCTGTCCTCCTTCCTGTGGATCCTTCACAAATTCTTGCAACTTCTTTTGCCTGATCAACTTCTCGATAGCATCGTGCAAGTGTCTGCACTCTTCCATATTGTGCCCATAAGTCTCATGGAAGCGACAATATTTCCCAGTTCGCTTCTGCTCCTCAGTTGATTCTTTCGGACGTGGCTTTCTGTACTGAAAAGTATTGCAGGTAGATAGGTAAATGTTCTCAAGAGGCGCATTCAGCGGAGTATACTCATTGTAGCTTGGAATTCTCGACTTCCACTTCCCCGCTTCTCTCTTCTTCCCTTGATTTCTTCCTCCGGACTCCTTAGGTTGCCCAGGCTTTTTCTGGACATTGACTTGGACCTTTCCCGAGTTGTCTCCGGACTGCTTCACGGCAACGTTTCTTTTCATAGACTCTTGGACAGGTCCTAGTGCCTTGTCTCGTCTTACCCACCTAGCTTCCTCTCTCCTTATGAACTGGTGTGCCTTCGAGTAGAAACGCTCTAGCATAGTCGGAGGTTTTCCTGCCAACCAGTCTCCAAACTCAGAATCTGGATCCACACCTCTCATTACAGCCATTAGAATCGCATGATCATTGGGATTACTGACTTCAGTCGCCGCAACATGGAATCTTTGTAAATATTCCTTCAATGACTCCCCAGGATTTTGGATTACACTTGACAGAGAAATTACGTCCTTTGGACGAGTAGTGTGTATCCTGAACTGCTCAATAAACTTTTTTGCCAACTCCTCGAAATTTGATACGGACCGCGGAGGAAGTCGGGTGAACCACATAGTAGCGATCCCAGACAGAGTAATTGGAAAGCATCTACACTTGGTGGCATCATTTGCTCTAGCTGAATCCATCATCCATTCGTACCTCATGACATGCTGTCTGGGGTCAGTCTTTCCCTCATACGCAGGGAAAGTAGGCATACTGAACTTCCTGGGGTACGCCGCCTGCAACACAACATCTGTGAATGGAGTATGACTTCTTGATACTCCCCAATCATCATTTGATAAGCCCTGATTCTCTCTCATCAACTGCCTGACCATGGCTGTCAGATCTGGTGTTTGTATGGAAGGCGGAAGGTTAGAGTATGTTCTACGCGACTGTCCATGTTGATGCCTCCTCTCCTGGCGATCTGCCAATCGTGCGTCTTGAGGTTCGACATTGTTAGCGTTTTGATGGTCTGGGCCTCCATCCTCCATTTGCACTCCGGTCCTGAAGTTTCCAGCTCTTGCTTGGTCACGGTCTCCAGCTGTTTGAACAGCAGCATCTGCTCGTGCAGCTTCAGTCTTACGGCGTCTGCGCCTAGGAGGTTCATCAGAGGAAGTAGAGCTGTCAGATGAGGAATAAGGAGCGGGATTGCCCCCAGCATTCTTTTGCTGCTGTTGAGTGAGTTGTGCCATCAGGTTGGCGTTAGCTTGCATCTGCTCTCCTAGTTGTCTCCTGCTTTCTCTGAGTTCTCTCATCAAGTCATTGAACTCTATTCTGGTGACAACCGGAGCCTGGTCCTGAGCGGCAATTCCTACATCCGGAATTGTTGGTTGATTGCTAGGTCCTGCTTGTTGCACGCTAGCAGTCTCATGGGCATCCGCATTATGAGAAGCTGACCTGGTACGTGGTCTTGCCATTCTAGAGTTATTGGTATGAACTCTGAGTAGAATCAACGGATGTCCTATCAGTGAGTCGGATCTTCTTTGGGGGATTTGTTCAATCCAGTAGCTTCAAAGCAGATCCTTGAGGTCTGAGAATTCAACTCTCAGTGAAAGCACCAAAGTGTTAGCACCAAAATTGGTCACTAACCTCGTAGAGAAAGATTGTGTAGAGATATAAGTGATGAAAATAAATTAAACAAGGAAGAGAATGCTAATTTAAATGCAGAAAGTAAGAACACCAAATTTATAGTGGTTCAGCGTAATTGCCTACGTCCACTTTGAGGTTAAACTTTATTGATCTTCTTAATAGTTGATTACAAATACAATTCGTGAATCAAATGCTTGAATGAAGTTCTTAAGTAGAGAAGATGAGTCTAAAAAATGGCAGAGTCTCCCCAGTGTTCTCCCGAAAGATCCCTTTTCACTGTGACCCTGCCCCTCTATTTATAGACAAATATGGGCTGGACTTCCCAAGTGGGCTTGATGGCCGAACACTCTAGCCCAAGTATAGTGGTCGCTGCATGCCGAACCAGGTATGCCGAACACCATAATGCCGAACGATCCTTTCTATGCCGAACGGTATGCTTGATGTGTGGGAAGTGCAGGATGGTTGTCAGTCGAAGCCGAACGTGCCCCTGTCCGAAGCTCTTGACCGAATAATGCTTTCTGACCGAACGATGCATTCTGGCCGAACGATAGTGTCATGTTGAATAGTTATGTACACCGAACGTCTTCTGGATGCCGAGTACTCCTGTTGCCGAGTACTCCTGTTGGATGCCGAGTACTCCTGTTGCCGAGTACTCCTGTCGCCGAGTTCTACTGATGCCGAGCACTAGCTGACGCCGAGCACTAGTTGACGCCGAGTGCTACTTGATGCCGAGCACTAGTTGACGCCGAGTACTAGTTGACGCCGAGTGCTACTTGATGCCGTGCACTAATTGACGCCGAGTAGTCCTGTATGCCGAGTAGTCCTGTATGCCGAGTAGTCCTGTATGCCGAGTACTACTGTATGCCGAGTACTACTAGATGCAGAGTACCTGCCAATGCCGAGTACTCAGTTGCCTGGTCAAATCTCCAGGAAACAGGAGTTGTATTGCGCTGCCACTTTTTGCTTGTGAGCTGATGTTTTGCGTGCTGCATCGTTTCTTCTCTCTTCAATTAGATCCAAAGACATGTGGAGGAGTTCTTCATTTTTTTCTGGGTTATAGTGGATCCTACGGTGGGAAGGCACTATAGTTTCAACTGGGAGCATAGCCTCCGATCCGTATGCCAAAGAGAAAGGAGTATGCCCCGTTGATGTTCTGAAAGATGTGCGATAGGCTCACAGTGCCGTAGGAAGTTCATCCACCCAAGCGCCTTTTGACTTTTCGAGTTTCTTTTTGATTAGAGTTTTGAGAATTTTGTTGACGGCTTCGACTTGTCTGTTTGCCTGGGGATAAGCTACGGATGAGAAGCTTTTGTGAATTCCGTGCCCTTGGCACCAGTTGGCAAACTCCTCGCTGTCAAACTGAAGTCCATTGTCCGATATGATTTTGAATGGGACTCCGTACCTGCATAGAACATTTTTGATCAAGAAGTTAATAACTTTTGCTGAAGATACTTTATTTAGGGGTTCTGCTTCCACCCATTTGGTGAAATAGTCGACTGCCACTATAGCATATTTGGCCCCGCCTCGGCCCATTGGCAGTTCGCCAATCAAGTCAATTCCCCATACTACAAAGGGCCAAGGGCAGGTCATTTGAGTAATCTCAGTTGTTGGTAGCCGTGGAATCTTAGAAAATTTCTGACATCTGTCACATTTTCTAACGAAATCTAAGGCGTCCTTGCTTAAGGTGGGCCAGAAATATCCATATCGGAGTATCTTTTTTGCCAAAGTCTGCCCGCCAGTGTGATCTCCGCAGCTTCCTTAATGGATGTTGGATAAGATTTCCTTGGCCTCCCTTCCAGCGATACACCTTAATAAGGGGTTAGAGAAGCCGCGCCGATAGAGGGTGCCCTCTTGTATTGTGTAGCGGGAAGCTTTCCTCAAGATTTTCTTAACTTCGTTACGCCCGTTGGGCAATGTGCCACTTTGTAAGTAGTCACGGATGGGAGTCATCCAAGTTGCTTCTTCGGTTCCAGCTATCAGATTCACTTGCTCAAAATTTGGGGTCAGTTGCTTTGAGATGGCTACTGCTCCGGAAATAGCGCCGTCTCTCATGCTAGCTTGCTTCGCCAATTCGTCGGCCTCTTGGTTCTCTTCCCGAGGGATGTGTTTGATTAAATAGTGATCCAATCGATTGAGAAGCAACTTGGTCTTCTTTAAATATGCCATGAGTCGTTCTTCTCGAGCCTGGAATTCTCCTAGTATTTGATTTACAATAAGTTGGGAATCGCTATGAAGACACAAAGAATTGGCTCCGATTTCTAAGGCAAGTTCTAATCCAGCTATCACTACTTCGTACTCTGCATCGTTGTTGGTGGCAGCGAATTCCAACCTTATAGCATAGTGTAGCTTATTCCCCCTGGGAGTGATTATTACCACGCCTGCCCCTGAGCCTTGTTCGTTTGACGCACCATCCACAAAGAGATTCCACTTGATGTCTTCTGCTATTTCCGATTGCTCCTTACCTTCATTGGTAGTTAATTCGGCAATGAAATCGGCCATGGCTTGTCCCTTGATGGCGGTGCGAGGATGGTAGGTGATATCGTATTGACTTAGTTCAATGCACCATTTAAGTAGTCGCCCAAAAGTGTCGGGACGATGGAGTACTTGCCTTAGTGGTTGATCGGTCAGAACTCTGATGGAATGAGACTGGAAATAGTGACGCAGTTTCCGTGATGTGATTAGTAAACAGTACGCTAGTTTCTCAAGTTTAGGATATCTGGCTTCCGCCCCTGTAAACCTCTTGCTTACAAAGTATACTGGCCGCTGCGTGCGTTTGTCTTCTCTCACCAATGCGGCGCTTAGAGCATGAGATGACACAGCAAGGTATAGGTATAGCTCTTCGCCTTTTTTTTTCGGAGTTGAGAGTACTGGTGGTCTCTGGAGGTGTTCGATTAAGTTAAGGAAAGCTGTTAAGCATTCGTCAGTCCATTCGAATTTTCCTTTCTCTTTCTTTAGAGCTTCGAAGAAGGGGATGCATTTGTCGGTCGCTTTAGAGATGAATCTGCTCAGGGCGGCCACCTTCCCATTTAGGCTTTGCATCTCCTTTCAGGTAGAAGGCATCCTGATATCTTTCAGAGCTCGGATTTGTTCAGGGTTTGCTTTAATTCCTCTGGCATGGACAATGAATCCTAGAAACTTTCCTGATGATACTCCGAAGGAGCACTTTAGAGGATTCAGCTTCATTCCTTATTGGCGAAGTACTTGAAACATTTCATCCAGGTGGCTTACGTGATCGTCGGCTCCCTTTGACTTTACCAGCATGTCATCCACATAAACTTCCATAGTTTGTCCTATTAGCCCTGCAAACATCTTGTTGACGAGGCGCTGATAGGTGGCCCCTGCGTTTTTAAGTCCGAAAGGCATTACCTTGTAGCAGTACAATCCCCGGTCAGTGACGAAACTAGTATGGTCTTGATCGGGAGCATGCATAGGAATTTGGTTATATCCTGAGTATGCGTCCATAAAAGATAAGAGTTCGTGTCCGGCTGTGCTGTCTACAAGCTGATCGATTCGGGGAAGTGGGAAGCAATCCTTTGGGCAAGCGTCATTTAAGTTGGAGAAGTCAATGCATGTTCGCCACTTCCCATTAGCCTTCTTTACCAGCACCGGGTTGGCGATCCACTCTGGATAGATGGCTTCTCGTATGAAGTCATTGGCAAGTAGGTACTTTACTTCTTCATCGAGGGCTGCTGATCGTTCTGCCCCCATACTTCTCTTTTTCTGTTTTACTGGCTCCTTGGTAGGATCAATGTTTAGTACGTGGCATGCTATGTCAGGGGAGATTCCGGTCATGTCAGCGTGTGACCATGCAAATACATCCAAGTTGTGGCGGAGAAAATCAATGAGTTGTTCCTTCAGCTCTGCTTTTAGTTGGGACCCGACTTTCAATAGTCTACTTGAGTCATGTCTGTCTACAGATACAAATTCCATAGCCTCTGCAGGCTCGGCGGTGGCCTCCTCCTCTTTGTCCCTGGGGTCTAATTCATTGAAAGGGTCGTTGGTATATCGAAGAGGAGGGGCTTTCTTTAGTTGCTATGCTTCCAAACTTTTTGTGCAGAGGGCAATCTCTACACTCTTCCCTTTATCCTTCCTGTGGTTGTTGCGAAGTTCAGTTACATAGCAATCTCGAGCAATGTCCTGGTCTCCCTCTACTTCCCCTACTCCATTGTCTGTTGGGAATTTCATCTTCAGGCACCATGGGGCCAGGACAATTTGAAAGTCAGACAAGGCTGGCCTTCCTAAGAAGGCGTTGTAGGCCGAGTGGTTTTCTATTAGCACAAATGTCTGTTTCCGCACAACGGAGCGGGGATGACTTCCAATTTCAACAAAGAGGTCCAGTCGTCCGAGGGGCATCTTCGCATTTCCTGTGAAACCGTGTAGTGGTTTATTACAGGGAAGAACATCCTTTAATGACAGCTTCATTTTGTCAAAGGCATGCTTGAATAGGATATTCACTGAGCTTCCAATGTCCACTAGAATTCGGAAGACCTCGGCTGGGCCGAGCCGGGCAGAGATAACCATGGGATCCGTGTGAGAGTACTGCCTTCCCTCCAGGTCACGCCTACTGAATGTGATGTCATCATTCTCTATCCGCTTCGGGTGGCGTTCTTCTATAATGGAATTGACGCATTCTTCATTGTTTCTAAGTGACTTTCCGTACCTTTCCATCTCTGCCCAGCTTCCGTCGGCGATGTGTGGCCCTCCCGAGATGGTATGGACCACTATCTTCTCTTGACTGGAGCCGCTGGTGTTGCGATTTCCATTGCCTATTTCTTGGGAGGGTAGCCTTGGGTTCTCATTGGCAGGAACTGGAGTCCTGTCTTGGCCTTTTACATAGCATTCTAGTCTTCTTCTTCTGATGTGTTCTTCAATCAAGTCCCGGAGATGATGGCATTCGTTGGTATCATGCCCATGGGATTCGTGGAAGCGGCAGAATTTTCTAGACTTAATTGTGTTATCTGATTCCTTCTTATGCGGGGGGGCGTTTGTATCTAACTTCGTCTTGAGTGGCCAGGAAGATGTTTTCGATCGTTTCATTTAACTGGGTGTAAGCGTCAAATCTTGGTCCTGGCCGATATAGGTGCTTTTCTCCCTTCTTGCCCCCAGCGTTGTCTCTAGAATCATTTCTTCGAACGTCCTTTGCTACAGCAGGCGTGTTGCCGTGAGCTGCCTTATTTTGTTGCCCTGTCTGCCTCTCAGTGGCAGCATCTTCAAGTCTCATATATTTCCCAGCTTTATGGAAGAAATCGGGTAAAGTAGCTGGTTTTTCTTTGGTCAATCTTCTAGCAAATTTAGTATCCGGATGCACACCGCTACAGAGGGCCATTAAGATAAGCTTCTCATCGGCATCTTGGACTGCGGCCGCTGCGGCATTGAATCGGGTTAGATATTGCTGTACTTTCTCTCCAGGTTTCTGTTTGATACTGGATAAGGAATAAGCGTCCTTGGGCTGCTCCACATGAATGCGGAACTGGCTGATGAACTTTTCTTTCAACATCTCACATGAGCTGATGGATCCTTGGGGTAAATGGCAGAACCATGAGGTAGCTAGATCTGCTAAGAATAGCGGAAAGCATTTGCACAACACTCCTTCTGTTGCTCCACTCATGAGCATATGCTGTGTGTATCTCTGTAAGTGTACAACGGGGTCAGAGGTTCCTTTGTAAGGTTCCATTGTTGGAATTTTCCATTCTCGAGGGGTGATGGCAATTTCGATATTGCGGGCGAAAGGGCTGGTTACCCTAGTGCCTATTCCTCGGTCTCTTTGATCCCGTTGGATGCACTCTCTGAACAAGCGTGCCATCCTTTCATCAGAATTTGGAGCAGATAGGAATGAGTTCGGTTTGGCTCTGTGGGATTGATTTCGTCCAGATGACCTGTAGGGATGGTATCGTCTATCATTCCGAATATTTTCCAATGGCTGTCTTTGGTCTTCTAGGAGCATGCTAGGGTCAGCTACAGTTGGCCCTTGCCTTGATCTTCCCCTGCTGGGTTCTGATCTAAGCACTTCCTCGGGTCCAACTTCGGGCTGGACTCTAGCTCGGCCCCGTTCATTGGTGTTTTCGTGGTTAGGCAGTACGACAGGCTCGGCTACAGTTGACCTCCGCCCAGTACCTCCCCCGTTGGGTTCGGTTCCAAGCGTTTCCTCAAGTCTAACTTCGGGCTGAGCTCGATCTCGGCTCCTACCATGGCCACTTCTGTCGTTAGCTCCTTCGAAGAAGGAAGATCTTTGTTGTCTCTTCAGACTGGACTCACCCCATGATTCAGTGTTGCGGTTGGACTCTTCAGCATCCCTTAAGCGTGACATGAGTTGGTCCACCAAGGCTTCCTGCTGGGATGTGAAGCGGTTAGTCACTTCAACCACAACCTGTCTAGATCTGCCCTAGTAATTGTTGCCGGCTATTCTGTGGCAGGGGTTGTCGTATTTGCCTGACCTTCATTTGGTACTGCTGCTGGAATGGGACGATTTACTTGATCTGTGACCACTGGATCTGGAACACTGCTAGTTGCGATGTTCTTTCCTTTGTTAACGTCTTTTTTCTGCCTCGGAGGCATGTTTTCCAAGCAATGAACGACGCTGTTAGGAAGAAGGTTAAGTGGGAGAAGCTGAAGCTTCGAGCTTCTCACTCTCAGTGAAAGCACCAAAAATGTTTGCACAAAAAATGGGCAAACACCTCCAAGTCGTGTGATTTAGTTGATTTTATGTTGTTTTTACTGGTTTGGGTAATTTATGCAAATATGTAAAAAGCAGGGACTAAACTATAAAAGACACACAGATTTATAGTGGTTCAATCAGAATGTGCCTACGTCCACTTTATATATTATTTCTCCTTTCTTGTTCAGATTACAAGTACAAAGCTTTTATACAAGTATATGAAAGTTGTTTGAAAGTTCTATCTGTGCTTGAGCTCTCAAACTTGTACTTTTTCGTTGTATCCCTGCCCCTCTATTTATAGAGTGGGGCTAGGGGCAGAGGTCTTGGATGTATATAGCTGCTGGTGGGCCTGGGCTGATGCAATCTGGCCTGGCAAAGTTGGTTCGGAACGCTTTGGTCCGGTGGAACTTGGTCCGGTGAAACTTGGTCCGGTGGAACTTGGTCTGGTAGAACTTAGTCCGGTGGAACTTGGTTCGGTGGAACTTGGTCCGGTGGAACTTGGTCCGGTGGAACTTGGTCCGGTGGTGAGCGATTCGGTGATGGTTGGTTGGAGTTTGATTCAATGGGACTTGGTTTTGGTTCGGTAGTGATATTTTGGAGTTGGTTCGGCAGGGACTTGGGAAGGAGATGGTTCGGCAGGGATTGGCCCGGTCGAAACACACCCAACAACTTTGAAAATGCAAACCCCTCACATTGCCCGAAGATAGGCAACATAGAGGAATATCAAAATCCACGCGCCCGTAAGCTGCGCACCAACTCCTCGTCACTGCCCGAAGATAGGAAACACGGAGGAACATCGCCGAAAAATCACGCTCCTAAAGCGTAAACTCCTCACGTTGCCTGAAGATAGGCAGCACGGAGGAGCATCAGAACCGGATCGACGGGTCATATTGATCCCGAACACCGTGCATCTCATAACCAGCACCAACCACTTCTATAATTGGGAATAATGGGCACAACTACAACAAAATTGGAGTGCTACAAACCAACAGAAAAGTTTCAACTGACGACACTTAATGATTAAAACTACCCTCAGTTAACCCGAATTGTTTCAAATCGACTCGAAAATCATTGTTTAGTTGCTTGGACCAGTCAAACTGCGCTCGAGTATGCTCCATCAACTCGCCAAGTCGAAGAAAGCGAATTGACTCAAACCGCCAACTCCTCACATTGCCCAAAGATTGGCAATGTCCAGAGATTCCAAACCGTTTCAAATCAACGGGTCGTATCGATTCTATAAGCCGCGCATTTCGTAAGCCGTGCACCCCTAAAGGCCGTGCATCCCATAAGTCGCGCACTCTCATAAGCCGCGCCACCCATAAGCCGTCCACCACTAGAAGCCGCAAATCTCGTAAGCCGCACACTCTTATAAACCATGCATATCGTAAGCTGTGCAAACACTGCTCAATGTCGCTCTGGCATCATTACCGGACCATCAAAATTCTCTAAGTATCGGTGTTGTCTTGACAACACCAGGAAACCTGTTTATTTCAAGATTAGCAGGAACCGGTCCCTACCACCTAAAAGGAGCGACATTGCTCCGGGCAATGCCACAAAGTTCCCAAACCAAGATTTCAACAAAGAATTCCGGTCTTTGACCAAAATGTCTAAAGTTAAGACATTCAAATCACGAGCTCCCAAAGATAGGAGCTGCGACACAATTTTGACGTTGGGCATCCAAAGAGTCGTCCAGAACATCAAGTCTCGCATCAAGTGTTCAGAGTAATCAACCCCATGGATCGGCGACACATAACACACTAACACTTGATCAGGACAAAAAATCATTCCATGGTCTTGTTACGCTGAACAGAGAATTTCGGCGATCGCAACAAAACTAAGCAGTATAGTAGGCTGGATGAATGTGGAATTAAAAAGGAAACTTCTCCAACCTGCTAGACATCGATATTGCCTCAGCAACATTAAGAACTCCATACTGTCATTTCGACAAGAAAATCAAACTTTTTAAAATTCACCATCACTTGGAAATAAGCAATGAAAGGAGGAACTTATCGTTGACCAAAGTTAGATAATGATGGAAGACGTTTCCAAAATCAATTTTTCGTGAATAAGAATAACTATGGAATTGGTTAAGCAACAGCCTTGCATCTCCAAGGGTAATACTTGATGGTTATAAACAAAGCTAGGTAGTGGAAACACCTGGGACTCTCACTCTTCTAGAACATGGCATTGCCCAGATTTAAGCAACGTTGAGAAAATAGCACACTGGATTAGAAGGAATCTACTCAACTCTACATGATCAGATCAATGATTCAACCCTCACCAATATGACTTTAACACTGCCCGAAGATAGGCAACACTAAGAAAATACTTCTACAATCCAACCATCGAAGTGCTAGTTTTCGAAGGCCGAAACTAGTACCCAACTGGATTAAGAGCTCAACCGAATCAACGGGGAAAATCGATCCCAACCTCCCGAGTGTCGGTGTTGCCCCGCCAACGCCAAGGCCTTCTTTTATAAGTACTGGTGCTACCTTGGCAATGCCAGGAAAATTTTCTATTTCCTAAGTACCAATGTTGCCCCGGTAATGCTAGGAAACTTTTTATTTCATAAGTACCGGTGTAGCCCGGCAACTCCGGGAAACATTCTACTCACTTAGTACCGGTATTGCCCCACAATGCCAGGAAAACTTTAATCTATAAGGCTGATGAGAAACACTCATCGCAATGAACCATCGATGCACAAGCTTTCGGAGATAGAAGTTGGTCCTCAACTGAGTTTCTACCTTCTCTTCAAAAAACTACTGTTGCCCAATGACAGGCAACGACCAAAGGCATATTCATTCATAGGTCAGCCGGATGGTTCGACCTTTCATCATAGGAATTAGCCATTGCACAGGAATAAAGCAGCGTCGAAAGGAAATCCCAGGATTGAATTGCCCGTGTACTAATTTCTAAGGATGAAAGTTGACGCACAACCGAATTTCCTAAATTCAACTTATAAAGAATTTAGACAAAGCCGAAAGATAGGCAACCTCAAGGGAATGTTGCTTGGAACCAAGCAGTTAGGTTATCAATTTCTCAAAGACAGGAGTTGACATATGAACAAAACTTTCGTGACAACATCAGCAACCAAGAAGAGCATGAATGTCGAAGGACAAGCAGGAGCTATCATGGAAGTTTGGAAATGAAATCCCCGAACTTCCTCAATCCCAGAATGGGATTGAAAGCCAGACTGGTGGTAATTGAGCAATTCGCCCCACAGATTTCCATCTCTCACAATCGCCTAAATACAGGCATTCAAAATAGCTAGTCCCTCAAGAAGTGATAAGCACAAATACTTGATCAAAAGAAATGTTTCAAAAGTCAAAACATAAATAACCGCGAGGTGGGTTAGATAACGGTTCTGTATCACAAATAGAGCATTCTGGCAACAAAATCGCAATAAAGGAAATGAAGGATTTAACATTCTGAAATCAACCTTCGCTCATAGTCTGGCGATGACAAGAAGGATTGATGACTTACTTACGGTCTAACTAGATCATTTGTTTCCAACTTGCAGGAATATGCCATTACCTGAAGTTTGGTGATGCTAGGAAGAAAGCCCAAAATGAAACTATCGATACATCGACTTTCAAAAACAGAAGCAAGAGTTTGATTGAATCTTCAGCCCTACCTTCTAGCATCTCATGCTATCTGAAGATTCACAACATCAAGGAAAAATCCAGAGAGTTTAGTCATCTGTATATGAGTTTTAGAAGATAGAAACCAACACATGATTAGGATCTCAACGTCGAACTCAGAAGAATTTACTTTAGCCAAAGATGCCAAAAACACATCTTTCTAATACATACTGACATCATTACAAAACTCAGATCTTGGGATCAAGCAACAAAGTCCCTAATTCCCGAAGATAGCAGCTATCGTGTTAATCGAACTGGGGCAATCGAACTTATTGCTTAGGAGACCTAGTCTTCCAAAACATGTTGGTTCGATAGTCAAAGTAATCAGCCTTATGGACTAAGGCATTTACACTAACACTTTGTTGAAACAAACTCAATTGAGCATAAGTAGGGGTTAGCTACAGAACTGGCTAGACCAAGCTACTTCATAGTTCTGAACAAAGCTATGAAATAGAATATGCTGAAATGACTGCAGAAGTATTACTTACATGTATAGAATTACAGTAAACGAGTATGCTGCACATGAGCATAAGAAGTGCAACAGTGAGAAAAAGCAATGCTCATAATCAAGCAATTAAGCCAGTAGTCCCTGGAGACAGAGGCTGGTGTGCGTTGAATTCTGAAAAACGCGAAGGAAGGAAAATCGCGCTCGGACAACTTATACGCTAGTTTCTAAAGGCTGAAACTGTGCTTGATCGAACTCCAACTACAACTCTACAAGAGCAACCGTGCCTTGTAATTTAATTGCAATCGATCATCCCAATATGATAGGGATAATAAACGAAGCCTAAGTTGTGAAGGACCCAGCTTCTGGAGGAGTGGGAATACCTTCGCCAGGCTAAAGATTAGATGACCATAAAGTCATTTTCAATGACAAAACTTGGCATTCAATCATATCAGGTATGTTTTACTTTAAATAATATCCTCATATAACCAACACCCGAAATCCAAGGGAAGTTGACGTATGTTGACCAATCGAGTCCTGAGTGTTGACCAGGGCAGAAGTGGTGTGTTATCTACATGAAAAGAGCCCAGTATCCTGAATATTGAGAACAAACAATTTAGTGTAGATAGCTTGCTTACATTTGAAAAAACAATCCATATCATCTTTTAAAATTATCTCTTCCACACTTAACCGTTATCGATCAACGATCGGTAATGGAGCCACTGTTCGAAGCGATGCGGGAAGCATTTCTTTTCAGGATCACTGGAATACAGAAATAGGAAGAGCGTTACGATTGAATCATCCATTGTACCCGATTTTGGAATAAATCATCACATTGGAATTCAATAACATCGATGGGAACTTAATCAAATTCTCAAAAAAAAGAAGTTAAAGACCAAGAGCAAGACTTCACTCCAGAATGGCGTACAATCGTTCGAGACAAAACATAGCTTCACTGCCTATCGAATTAAAACCATATAGGACAACTCCAAACCTACATCATGCACCCACTTACCAACCTAAGCCCTTGTGTAAACTACGGAGCAAAGATTTGCATCATCAATACCGGGAATTGAAATTCAGATTGAAATCAAAAAATGAACCGCTATCAGAACTCAGTCAATTGAGAACAACATCTTGAGGTGGACTCTAGCGATTCACATCGAAAATTCAACAGTCAAAGCCAAATTTGCATGGTAACCTCAACACGACCAACTAGATTTCACAAAATGAAGACTCAAAAGAAGTTACTTCTAGAGCACACCTTGTATTCAAAGAAGGCATACTCTGGGGGGCAAACGTTATCCGGGTTTTTAACCCATCAGGATCCAGGAGAATACAAAATGATTTAATGGAGTCAGAACGGCTCAGAACTTAGCTAAAAAGGGCTAAAGCAACGACCAAGTATGACTAAACCATGAGACCAGCATCCGTCTAGTCTAATCAACAGCTAAATATAACTAGCTAGTAAATCGTTATTAAAACAAAGCGACATGCAATGAGACCACCCAAACAACGTCAATACAGAGCAACAAAAGCATGCCAAACATCAAACTCCAAAAAAAGTCTAAGTGCGTAGATTGCTAGCGATCCATACACTATAGATTGCCAGCGATCCATGGTTCAATACTGGGTTGCTAAGGCACAGGCGAAGAAAGCCAAAATATGCTAAGTGTATGGATCGCCAGCGATCCATACTTGTTCATGGACTCTTGGCGAGCTAACTAGGAGAAGAAGGGAAAAGAGGAGCTAGGTGATCGGCTCGCACACGAGCTAAATCAATGGATCGCTAGCGATCCATGGTTTTGGCTCGGGTCACGAGCTGAGCTTCATTGCGTCTTCCTAAATCCATCTGCAAGCAGTCAGTGAACAGGCCTAGCCTAGAAACTCTCCAATATCTATAAATACCATCCTACCTGCAACACAAACGAGATCTCTTCTCCGTACTGGTTGCTGAAGCTCTATTGGAAACATACTTCACTCTTCATCTCCCTCACAACAACCTCCAAAGGGATTCACTTGATTCTCCAGTGGATCCCAACTTTGAGGATTCAATCTAGCTAAAGACAATCTAAAGCCTTGTAATCAAACACTACTTGTAACAACAATTGGTCTATAATAAAAACTATAAAGTGGACATAGGCTTCGTTAACAACCGAACCACTATAAAAATCTTCCTGTCTTCTTTCTTGTACTGCTCTTTTCTATACCTATTATCCATATTATTGCTCTGTGGGAACAGGGCTAGTGCTTTTACACTTAAACCAGGGTGTTGATCCATTTTTTGGGTTAACACCCGCGTCTGCATCCACGTCCGTGGACAAATGAGCGTTTGAGGCATATTATGGCACTTGTAGTTGATAGTTAGGCAAAAATTGAACATGATTTTTTTTAATGCCAAACCAATAAAACGATTAAAATTGTCGTGCCTCTTCAACCCAAAAGAAGCGTGTCAGTGATCGAAAAATGTTTAAAGGGTCGCAACTTTTCCGAAAGGACATGACCATCAGACGCTAGTTTCCACTATGTATAGGCCTAAGAGTTTTCAAAATGAATATGCAGAAAAATCAGAAACACTCCATCTCCTTCCTCATCTATACTGTTCTTAATTCTTATTCTCCTGCATTCGTCATTGCTCTACACTTGCAAGCGCTGCTTTGTAAGGTTGATCTATTTTATCTTGGGAAGTAAATTGCTCAGAACTTTCAGTATCGTAGAGGGAGAAATATTTTTTGAATGAAAAATAGTACTCTAATGGACTTTGACACTCCTATTCTATCAACGCATTATCTACATGGTGAGTAATTATGTAAACACACAATCTGTTTTCCTAAACTCCTATTATAACAATATTGATTGTTGGCTATTTCTACAGACAACGATGTCTCAGGAATGCAACAAAAACTCCAAGCCAACACAAAATGTGACCAAAAGTCAATCTAGAACTATGGTTCCAATGGTGGCGCTGTCTCATGGTGAAAGACTATAAAATTTTACTGGGATGGGCTTCAAGTGCTGATAACAAAAATGCTATTCTACTTAACCACGCTAGGACTGGCAAAGGTCTTGATTGAAGATGCTCCTGTTTTAGCAAAAACCGAGACTGATCAAACTTTGACTACTGCCATCCATGCATGGAAGAACTTGGATTTCATGTGAAAAAACTATAACCTCAACGGACTTGACAACAACCTGTACAATGTATATTATACTGCAAAGACATCCAAAGTAAAGGAACTAGGCCAGCCATAGCAGAAGAAATGGGTGAATTTCAAAAAAATTACCATTTTAGATCTTTAATGGGCCTATGAAGTCTAAATATACTTAGAACTTTTCTAACTTTCTTTTAAATAAAATCAATATTTATTTAATTTCATAACTAAAGTGTCACTGTAATTTAGTGTGAATATAAATTAGAGTATATCACATATACTCTTATATAAATATTTGTGTGTGAAATTACATATTAAATTTATTTAGAAAATGAAACTTTTCATTTCCTTTCTCTCAACTTATTCAATTAATAACATGGCGTAAATTTCTTTAAAGAATGAAACTTTTCATTTCCTTCTCTTAACTTATTCAATTAATGATGGGGCACGTTATTTATATAGAGAGAGAAACCTTCCATTTATCTTCCTTTAATTAATTTGATTAATATTTTAAATGCCATTATTAGCAATTAATACATGACATAAAATGTAAGTTTTTCCACATATATTCCAGTGTTAATTATGAATGTGCAACATTGTGGTGTTTATAAATGATATGAATTTTCACATTTGTTTATATATATGCATGCTCATACAATTATGGTATAAAATGTCAGAATTTCTAACCGTCAATAAAATACTTGTAAATTAGATTGTAGTTTTAATTTTAAGATACCAATACCAAATAAAGCAATCCTAGAATAAGTAATAATTGGCAACAAAATAACTATTTATACTCTACATACTTATGACCATAAATGCAAGTTTTTAAATACACATAAAGATACTTAGAATGCACATTAAATACACTTAAATGCACTTTAAATTACAAAATAATTTAATAACTAAACAGATGTTTATATATATATGTATGTATGTATGAACTAGTGATTAAAAAACTTATGTACACACACACATATATGTGTTTATATATATAAACATATATGGTTACAAAATATATGAACAAAACTTTGCTTACATTAAACAAATTAACAAAACTTCCCTTTACACTAAAATAATTAACAAAACTTCCCTTTACATATAATCAGATATATGGTTACATAACACCTTAATAAAACTTTCCTTGCACAAAGTAAGTTAGCAAAACTTTACGTTAATAAAACTTTCCTTGCACAAGTAAATTAGCAAAGATTTTCCTTTTTATTTTAAATCACATAATTAGTATCTAATAAAATATGTATTTGAATTTAATTTTACAAATGTGCAAGCAAACAATTAAACATATATAAACATATATGATTAAATTTAACAACTACATATTAAAACTACAATTTTCTTTGTTATAAAATAAAACATATGAACAAATTCTATTGATTAGCAAAATCATATGATTATACAGTTATATATGAAATTGTTTGTATAAATTAAAGTTAACCTAATAAAACTTATTTCAAAATTTGTCAAATTAAAGTTAAGAAGAAAAATACAGTTATGAATTCAACAACAAATTTACATCTCCAAACATATAAAAATAACAAAGTTTTAATCAAAAATATACACATACATATGATCATGTTTGCATCTCGTGTTGACAACATATATGGATAGGGAATTGTGATAATGGATAAATTAATTTGACAAAGGCATGTAATAATTAGTTATAAATGATTATAAGAATTTGTAAATTAAGATGATACCTTGCTATTGCCCAAGAGAATACCTTGAACGATGAATCAAAAGCTCTTAGATTCCTTGAATCGATCTTATTACCCAAATCTTTGAAGCACTCTTTGAAATTGATTCCCCATTGGATGTTGCCTAGAAGTCACACCTTGAATGATGATATCTCCTCAGATCTTCAAGATCATCATTCAATCCTTGCAGGAGATTGATGAACCACTTTTGTTTTATTTTATTTGATCCCTTTTTGTTTGGATTTGAAACATTTTGGAAATTATTTTTGTTTTCTTCCATGAAAAGTTAGAAGGGGCGAAAGAGAAAGAATGAATGAGCAAAAATGAACTGTATGTATAGAATGAATTAGAGGATATGTTTTATTTGAAAGAATGAAACTTTTCTCATTTTTTAATTAAAACTTCCCTAATTAATTCCCTTAATTGTCTCTCTCTCCAATCATTTCTTTACATGTATATCATTAAGTGACATAAAATTTCCACAAATCATGTCATCAAATGAAATAAAATTTCCATAAATCATGTCATCAAATGATATTAAATTTCCATAAATCATTTCATGTAATTATCTTTAAATAACATCGATATCCTATATCAATGCGCACAAATATAACTTCTATAAATGCATTAAAATAATCACAAAAAACTTCCAACGTTAAATAAATATAATTAATATTTCTCAAATATCAATTAATTATCACTTTACAACATTTTATAAATTAATTAAATCATGTGGTTTTTCAGAGAGTTCATCATTACGGTTGTGCGACTCAAATGTGTAAATTTAGTCAGCGATCGATATTGACTATTCGAATATTAACGTTCACATGTCACTTAGCAGCTGGTGTGACATTTTGGCCGAATTTATCACTTACACATCTTCTGGTAAAATTCAATTTTACTTATTATAAGCATTACCTAATAGTGACAATTATTTACACCAATTCACTTCGTCAAAACTATATCTCTTTGGATTTATAGAATTTGGTAATAGTCAAAATTCCAATGTCATCCACATTCAACTTTATAGTCCAAACACAAAGTCTTTGGTTCAATAATAACACTTATTATTAACCGAAATGCTCTGGCCAAAGACTTTGACTTTGAGTTAACTTCGGTTGACCGTGATACTAACCTCATATAACCGAGAAGACGAATCCTCTTTTGAATAGTATTTCACTTCCAATGCTTTCACTCGACCCAACTATAGTCGTTCGATCGACGTCATGCTAAGATTTAACTATAATTAAAATGAAGCTTCCACATTGAAGATCAACAGTATTCTCAGGTCGAGAGCACTGTGTAAATTAGTCACATCGATATTCTCTACTTGACCTTAGTTATATTAACCAACAGAAAACTATCGAGTGCGTCATTCCATAATTATCTAATAACTATCAGTACGTAACCTCTTGGTGTCCCCAACTGTCATGAGTAATACATTGCCCAACGTTTGGTGAGCATTACGTACTCCAGTCGTAACGGATATGTTGCTAGTCTCGATGCATCTTGACTAGAAACATTTATAATGGTATATTTGTTTCATTATGATAAATTACTCATGGTTACAACACTTGGTAATTACTATCACAAAACATACCATTTATGGATTTTGTATTGAATATACTTTTAATTAAATTGATTAGTAATTATAACCACACTATATCAAGTATATAATAGAAAGAAACTACTTTTATTTCGAACAAGATTGGTCAACGAATTAGATATATGTAACAAATTACATAATTGCCCCTAGGGCATACCCCTAACTCTATCAATCTCCCACTTGCACTTGGGGTCAATCATGGAATCTTACTCCTACCTTTCCAATCAGTATTCTCAAAGCCAATTGGATCGGTCCCTTTGTGATCGGGTATGCTATTATGTTTTAATTATCTATTCTGTGAATCTACTCTTTCTGATGGTGATAAACTATTTTATCATGTGGAACAATTCGAAGTATGTCTCTCGACTTCTAGTGAGCTCTAAGTTCTGTTATGAACTATATCATGACATTGATGTCACATAACAATGTTATGAGATTCTCAACATTTGGAATCGGCTCAGTCATAAATTTGTCCACTTATATTTTTATATACATTGTCATTATTGTGGCGCTATTCTAGGCGATTACTTAGCCTTTTTCATTGAATCAGCCATGGTCTTTCATTTGGAACATTTCCAACTTAAATATTCTTAACTTGAATTTATTATTGACATATTATACTCAATATCACTTATGAAGTTTGAGTCCGCACACTCCTTCATAAGGTGTTTTGGTTTCTATAAGTAATTTTCTAGCATTTCATAAATACATGAGAACACTTCAAACAACCATTTAGTGATATCATTTTGGATTTGATATTTTCTTCATGTATCAAATACAAAAAAAATAAAGATCTCGTAGACAACATAACATGTATGATAATTCCTATTGCCAATTCATAAGGAATTCATCTCACATGTTCCATATTAAACAATATAATAAAGTGTCTTTGCATATCGATTTGGGACATTCCCAATATCTTTAACACTCGCTACAAAAGACATCATTTACAATCCAAAATTGAGCATTAAAAAAATTAAGGTTGATTTTAACACAAGTACATCATTTAAAATCAACAACGTGTTGTTTACTTATAGTTTAGAAATATCATTGTACCTTTTAATGTTTTTCCTTATGAACACACGCTTCCTCTGCATTTTGATTGATAATCAAACTATTTGATATTTCTATCAAAATATTTGTTCAATTTTGATGCTTATAAAATGATACTTTCGTATCATTTCTTGGATCATATCCAAAGACTCAAAAGCTCAATATCGCTTCCAGTAACTTCAAGACATTTTTGGTTAATATATATAAATAGCTTTCTCTAAATCGTTATTTAAAATTTTCTGTTTCAATACATATGTACCAAACCACTAAGTCTTATCAAGCAATAATTTTATGAGTAAATCCGAATTGGCTTGAGCATGTTGAATACTGAATCTATTATGCTATTGTCAACAATTGAAATTTGTGATATTATTCTTATTAACATTGCTCATTTAATTCCAACTAAATTAGTCTTGCTCATAAAGACATAATCGCGGCTGGTGGATCACATCCCTTCGGTTACGACCACCAAAATCATATTTTAATAGCGTATTTGGAATTCTTTCGGATCTGCGCATCATACCATATAAAGTCAACACTCTTAATAGTTTAATTAAACAATCGAGGATTATATATTTTCGACATTGATAAGAAAACTCATAGTTTCTCTTCAATGTGCGAGAATACTTATTAGACACTCTAATGTGATGTGTTTATTAAGGTTATTTAATTTCATTTCATTTCATCTAATCAGTTTTATCAATGAATCATGTCCAATTCCATTTCGCTACTAATAATTCCTCATAGAAATTCCTTCACGATGAAGTTGGTATTTCTTGAAACAACAATTATTTCTCAGTGCAACAGAGTAGGCATTCGTAAACATTATATGAATTTCTTTATTTATAAACTGATTTAGTTTTAGTTTACAAAACTTATGTTCAAAACATGAATATGTCATTCGATGAAAGACTTTCCCACAATCCTTTTGGGGAGATTCATACAAGATCCTTTATGAACAATTATTACGTGCAATCTTTCGACTCGTACAACCTGCCAACTCCTTGGCCTAGGATATGTGAGAGTTTCTTATAAACCCTTATCTTATGTGATTTTGTAAACTGTTATTTAGATGAAACAATATTAACCTTCTATACTACTCTTAAGTACATGACCTTTTAGAAAGAAACTAGGTCAACTTCACTCATAATTAATCGTACATTGTCCAACAAAGTTCGATTACTCCTTATCGATGCATCATTATGTATCATATGGAGGAGTGACTTTTAAGATTGAATCTTCATTCATTTTAGGTACGTTTAGAACGTTTCCCAATATACTCACTCATTTGATCAAATCAAATCATTTCTATTGCCTGTTATTTTATTTACTTCTATTTTATACTCTATGAGTTTACCATAGACACACTACATGTGTATTAGATACACATGTCCATGTCGATGATAACTTATCGGTGAATATAACGAAGTACGTGAAACCGTTTTGGTATTAATAGACTTACGATTGCATACATCTATATGTATCAATCCGAAGAGTTCATCAACTCTTGTTATGCTCCCACTGAATGGGTGCATAGCCCTTAATTGTTTGAGATATGATCAATCAATATCATATGATTCATAATCATATAATAAAATTATTTCTCAAAACTACGGCTTAGTCTATAATTCCAAAATAACCGTAAATAATATTAGATACTTCTTTATTTTTCAATGCATCACTTTTGTTATAAAAACAAATATCACATTATAGTTTTATTTCGTAACGAATATTCATAATATTCATATTGAAATATAGCTATTCTATTTCTCAGTCGATACAGAAAAATAGTCTTATTTCATAAATAATGTTCGGTACGTTTTAAGAAAACAATTTTCATAATATGATGCAATCAATAAGTGCTATATGGCATGCTCCAACTATTTCCACCATTACTATAATAGCATACTAAATTTGGAGGTCCATCATTCACTTAATATAGTTTATTTATTTCATACTGTAACTAGTTTACAGCAGAAAGTTCTTTGATCAATTATCCTAAGCCCAAAGAAATAAATATCATAGAAGAAATTTTTTTATATGAAATTACATTTCGGAATAGAAATCACAGTTCTTATTCCAATGTTAAGTATCAATCACTATTATTACAATTCTCGTTTCCGTCATTTCTTTATGAAGAAGATATGATTATTCACTCTTTTCATCCCAACTGTACTTTAAATCATATCAACTCTTGTACATTCGTTATTCTTTTAAATGTTCAAACCGTTCAAAACAAAACCCTTACTACAATATCATAACGAACTCTTTACAAAAGCACATTCAATTATCCTTAGCTTTTAAGGACATTAGATATGTTTCACTTTACGTAAACTGATCAAACTGACATTTCAGTGATCGAGTTCTTAGATTTATATTGTAGTTTTGTCTAGTGTTACATTTAACATGATACGATCCTTTTGTAATCAATTAGATTGAATATTCGATCTCCCACTAAGTTTTTATTTTGTTTTTCGGATGAACTAATTTCATCGAAATATTGTACATTACATACTTTGACCGTTCACCATATAACATTTATATGAAATTGTATATGGATCAAACATCCATAGTCTTGTATTGCTTTTAGAGTTTGAAACTCATGGAGTGCAATACATGGTCTCAACCAAATAAATGCATAAGTGACCAAACCACGAATGTATTCAGTAGTTGTAAAATCAGGCACTTGCATGGGTGTTGAAATGTTAACATGCAATAAGAATTTAATAGCGGATATTATATTTCCATTTGTCAACTTTCAATTCAGTTCATTTGTATGTGTTAATAGGTAAATGTTTTACCAAGCATATTAAATGCACAAATTTAACATTGTAGATATTTATAACATTATTTAGCATATATTCTTACATTATTAGAATGGTTAAACGTTACCATTTCATTTTTCTAATACGACCGCCACCAGTCTTTTATGTTTCTCCAAACCCTAAAATGAAACATAGATGTTTTTCAACTTCACTAGTGGGTGTTAGGACTCATCTGACTTCGTATTCTGACCATGAGTTTGCTCAACAAATCATAGTCCCACAAAAGATGGATAACTTCTTATCAGCTGTATCACATACAACTCCTAAACCATGTTTCAGTGTCCTAACCTCATTTCGACCTTGAGTTTGCTCAACAAATCGAAAGAGCTTACTCACTCATGCCTACCATATCGCGAGGCCCTAAGTATAGTATATGTACCTTGAGTTTACTCAACAAATACATATAGTTATCTTACCTCGTCTATTCAATATATTAATAATACTGCACATAACATCCCTAGCTTGAGTTTACTCAACAGCTAAGAAGTATGCAAGTAATTTATTAATATATATATATATATATATGGTAGAGGACAACATTATATTAAAGATTCATAATCTTTAATATACTATATTGAGTGATATCGACTTACGGAATAATGTATTTCTCATGAAATACCCTCATGATTCAAGTGACAGACGCATTAGAAAGCATGGTATACGTACATTTACGTATGCATTTATTCATTAAGTCTATTTGAGTTTCTTTAATATTCCACCTTTAGTTTATACATTCATATCATATAAGTTTTATTGTTATTTTATATTTCATGTTACTTATATGATAGTCTTATGTATAATATTTATTTAATTAAATCTTATTTATTTAAGTCTTATTTAATTAATTTAAATTAATTAAATCTTTAGTTAATTTTATATTAGTATTCTAATACAACATTTATATTGGACATATCTACTGTAACATTTATAGCGTATACTATAATCTTTATAATATAACACATATATCTTATATATGCGTATTTTTATTTAATTAATTAACATTTAATTAATTTATTTAATCAAAAAATTTTAATTAAATTATATTAATTTCATAATTTATCTTATATACATACATACATGTAATTGATGTTATCTCAAGCACTTTAAAATAACATAACATATATAATACATGCATATAAGTATTAATTAATTAACTCATTTCATTAATTTATTTTGTTAATATTATTAATAAATTTTTTAAACTTCAAAATTAATATTTAAATAGTTTCAAACATTTTGAAGTTTCATTACCTTTTCAAACATTTTGAAAATTTATGTTATATTATAACCTTTTATAATAAACATGTTTTTATTTTAAATTTAACTTTTAAATTTAAAATCATGTCTTAAGTTTCAGAACAATTTTGAATATTGGCCCAAGGCCCAATTCAAATTGGGTCTTTTCTATTAGGGGCAACCTTTGGGCTCACATCACCTTTCAGGTCAAGCAGGTAACTAGGTAGGATAGGGTACTTAATTACCCAATTCTAATCCAAGACATCACCTTTCCAAACACCGTACTAAGTGCACAAGCTTAATTAGTTAACCATAACATGACTAATTTAGACCATATAGGCTATTGGGCACTAACACCTTCAACTGGACCAGCTCATAGCGGAAGAAACAGGTGAATTTTAAATTTTTTATCATTTTTAATCTTTAATGGGCCTATGAAGTCTAAATATACTTATAAATTTTCTAACTTTCTTTTAAATAAAATCAATATTTTATTTTATGTCATAAATAAAGTTTCATTGTAATTTAATGTGAATATAAATTAGAGTATATCACATATACTCTTATATAAATATTTATGTGTGAAGATTACAGATTAAATTTATTTAAAGAAGAAATCTTTTCATTTTCTTTCTCTTAACTTATTCAATTAATGACGGAGCATAAATTTATTTAAAGAAGGAAACTTTTCATTTCCTTCTCTTAACTTATTCAATTAATGAGGTGGCACATTATTCATATGGAAGGAGAAACCTTTCATTTCTCTCTCTTTAATTAAATTGATTAATATTTTAAATGCTATTATTAGCAATTAATACATGACATAAAATGTATGTTTATCCAAATATATTCTAGTGTGAATTTTGAATGTGCAATATTGTGGTGTTTATAAATGATATGAATTTTCACATTTATTTATATACATGCATACTCATACAATTATGGTATAAAATGTCAGAATTTCTAACCATCAATAAAATACTTGTAAATTAGATAGTAGTTTTAATTTTATGATACCAACACCAAATAAAGCAATCCTTGAATAAGTAATAATTGGCAACATATAACTATTTATATTCTACATACTTATGACCATAAATGAAAGTTTTTAAAATACACATAAAGACACTTTGAGTGCACATTAAATACACTTAAATGCACTTTAAATTACAAAATAATTTTATAACTAAACAGATGTTTATATATATGTATATGAATTAGAGATTAAAAAACATATGTATACTCACACACACATATGTTTTTATATATATATATATAGTCACATATATGGTTACAAAATATATGAACAAAACTTTGCTTACACTAAACAAATTAATAAAACTTCCATTTACATATAATAAAATATATGGTTACACAACGCCATAATAAAACTTTCCTTGCACAAAGTAAATTAGCAAAACTTTCCCTTTTTATTTTAAATCACATAATTAGTATCTAATAAAATATGTATTTGAATTTAATTTGACAAATGTGCAAGCAAACAATTAAACATGTATAAACATATATGATTGAATTTAACAACTACATATTAAAACTATAATTTTCTTTGTTATAAAATAGAACATATGAACAAATTCTGTTGATTAGCAAAATCATTTGATTATACAGTTGTATATGAAATTGTTTGATATAAGTTAAAAACTTATTTCAAATTTGTCAAAATTAAAGTTAAGAAGAAAAATACAATTATGAATTTTCAACAACAAATTTACATCTCCAATCATATAAACATAACAAAGTTTTAATCAAAAATATACACATACATATGATCATATTTGCATCTCTTGTTGACAACATATATGTATAGTGAATTGTGATAATGGATAAATTAATTTGACAAAAACATGTAATAATTAGTTATAAATGATCATAAGAATTTGTAAACCAAGGTGATACCTTGCTATTGCCCAAGAGAATACCTTGAACGATGAATCAAAAGCTCTTAGATTCCTTGAATCGGTCTTATTACCCAAATCTTTGAAGCACACCTTGAAATTGTTCCTCATAGGATGTTGCCTAGAAGTCACACCTTGAATGATGATATCTCCTCAGATCTTCAAGATCCCCATTCAATCCTTGCAAGAGATTAATGAACCACTTTTGTTTTGTTTTATTTTATTTGATCTCTTTTTATTTGGAGTTGAAAGATTTTGGAAATTATTTCTGTTTTGTGCCATGAAAAGTTAGAAGGGGAGAAAGAGAAAGAATGAATGAGCAAAAATGAATTGTACATATAGAATGAATTAGAGAATATGTTTTATTTGAAAGAATAATTTTTTTACATTCTTTAATTAAAACTTCCCTAATTAATTCCCTTGATTGTCTCTCTCTCCACTCATTTCTTTACATGTATGTCATCAAAAGACAAAAAATTTCCATAAATCATGTCATCAAATGACATAAAATTTCCATAAATCATGTCATCAAATGATATAAAATTTCCATAAATCATTTCATGCAATTATCTTTAATTGCATCGATATCCTATATCAATGCGCACAAATATAACTTCTATAAATGCATTAAAATAACACAGTTTTTTTTTCCAAACATCAAATAAATAATAATGAATATTTCTCAAATATCAATTAATTGAATCACTTTACAACATTTTATAAATTGATTAAATCATGTGGTTTTTCAGAGAATTCATCATTACGGTTGTACGACTCAAAGGTGTAAATTCAGTCAGCGATTGATATCGAACTATTCAAATATTAACGTTCACACGTCACTTAGCAGCTGCTGTGACATTTTGGCCGAATTTAATCTTTTGATAAAATTCAATTTTACTTATTATAAGCGGTACCTAATAATGACAATTATTGACACCAATTCTCTTCGTCAAAACTATCTCACTTCAGAATTATGGAATTTGGTAATGGTCAAAATTCCAATATCATCCACATTCAACTTTATAGTCCAAACACAAAGTCTTTGGTTTGATAATAACAATTATTATTAACCAAAATGCTATGGCCAGAGATTTTGACTTTGAGTTGACTTCAGTTGACCGTGATACTAACCTCATATAACTGAGGAGACGAATCCTCTCTTGAATAGTGTTTCACTTCCAATGCTTCCACTCATCACAACTATAGTCGTTCGATGGATGTCATGCCACGATTTAACTATAATCAAAGCAGAGCTTCCACATTGAAGATCAACAGTATTCTCAAGTCGAGAGAACTGTGTAAATTAGTCACTTTGATATACTCTGCTTGACCTTAGTTATATTAACCAACAGAAAACTATCGAGTAAGTCATTCCATAGTTATCCAATAACTATCAGTACATAACCACTTGGTTCCCCCAAAAGTCATGAGTAATACAGTACCTAACATTTGGAGATCGTTATGTACTCTAATCTCAACGGATACGTTGATGTCCAGTCTTGGTGCATCTTGACTAGGAACATTTAAAATAGTATATTTGTTTCATTGTGAAATTACTCACGATTACACCACTTTGTAATTACTATAACAAAACATACCATTTATGGATTTTCTATTAAATATACTTTTAATTAAATTGATTAATTAATATAACCACATTATATCAAGTATATAATAGAAAGAAAATACCTTTATTTCAAACCAGATTGGTCAACGAGTTAGATATATGTAACAAATTACATAATTGCCCTAGGGCATACCTGTTAATTGGGTTTTTAACCCAGCAGAATTCAACAGGAGTTAAATCATCTAGATTAAGCCAGAATGACTTGAAACTTGAACAAGGCATCTAAAAGAACAAGCCAATGGATCTAAAGAGAAACAAGCTAAAAATCCACTAAGTAGAAGGATCGCTGGCGATCCATCATCCATGGATCGCCTGCAATCCAAAAGAAAGAATTACGAGTTGTCAAAGCCTCGTGCATCATGAACCACTATAATAATCTTCTTGTCATCTTACTATTTCAGCTCTTTTTACATTTATTCTCTGTATTATTGCTCTGTAAGAACAGGGCTGGTGCTTTCACACTCAATCCAGGGTGTTGATCCATTTTTTGGGTTAATATTTTGGTGCTTTCACTGAGAACCCTACTTAGGCTTAGATATAGCTATCTGCTTTGGATCAGATAGGTTCAGAAGTTAGATCCTCAAACTCTACTTAGAAGATTTCCTGTTGAGAATCAATGACACCAAGAAGAAAGAGAACTACCTTCAAAAGATTAATAGAAGCTACCATTACTAGAGAAGAAACAAATCCTCAGCAAATTGAAGTCAACAACCCCAACATCCTACTGTTAGGAGCCAACCCTAGAGATCAGCTTCCAAGATCCTCCACATAGCATTAAGTTGTGACTAAGGGAGAATTGAACAAGATGGTTGATGAAATTAACCAAAAAATGGCAAACAGTCAAAAGGATCTTATGGAAAAGGTAGATGCTCTCTTAGCACTCCAAACACTAACTACTCCCAGAATGGTGCTTGAAGCCGGGGCTGCTACGGAGTAAGAGCATTCTTCCGTTTCTAGCTTGAAAGGAAGAAACAGAAGGCAAAAGCAAAAGGAAGCAATGGTCGGAGTTCCATGAATCATGATGGAAGAAAATGTTAACACTCCACCCACTGCAAAAGCACCTACTACAAACCTGAGCTTAGAGGTGAAAACCCCTCGGAGGATATAAGGGTGGCTCTCTTTGGCTCTGAAGGTGACAAACATTTTGAGGAAGACAAATTGGATGAAAATGTCAACGTGCAAAACGCTAGAAGAAGCTCTAAAACCCGTGCCGCAGCACAGTGCCAAGCAATAGACGAGGAACTGCTACTCAAACGGTACTCCTAGAGGAAGGAGAACTAAGAAGATATGATACAAACCGAGATCGATTCCAAGGCCAAGCTCCCATGGTATATTGTGACCACTCCCAACTGACCAGCTTCCAATCCCATCATGGAGCTCCCATCATCGAATCATGAATGGTCGTCATTCATCAAAAATCATCAAAATAGTCATTGAAAAACTCACTTCAGGGTTGACTCAAAGTCGAACTTGGGTAATCGCCTATTTGACTTGAAACAATTTTGGTAGTCCTAACTCGAAGTCGAACTTGGGTAATCACCCATTTGACTCGAAGTAAACCTAGTAAATTCTGGTCCAAAATCAGACTCGGGTAAAACCAAGATTTTCTCGAAGCAAACATGAAAATTGCTTCAAGCAATGTTTGTCACCAACCCAACATTTCAAATTCTGTGACTCCAAGAGAACAATGTGCCGACTCCAAGCAAATGGCAAATTTCCTCGGGTTGGACTCCAAGTAAAGTACCACCGATCCATCGGTGCTGACCCATCTTCTTTTGCCCATAACTCGAACATGTGAACTCAAGATGCTTTGAAATTTGAAATGCAACCTTATGGAGCCTTCTTTGTCACCCAGACCAATCTCACCTAGTTTGAAAATTTTAAGGGAATGCCACTGATCCATGACCCCATCATAAGTGATTTGTCATTGAATCAGCATTTCCAATCATTCAAGTATAGGCCAATCATGCATATATCATTCTCATCCATTATAAACAATCGTAACTTGAAAACGGACAGGTCTAACAATGATTAGAGCATCTTCCCCAATCGAGACCCATTCACCGAAGCCGTTCAACATGTAGAATATCCAAAGAAGTTTATTATGCCAACTATACCTTTTTACAACTGTACAACTAATTCGAAATTGTTTTTTACAGGTTGACTAGCATAAGGACGAAGCGAGGGTGACGGATGTAGTGTACTACAAGGCCCTCAGGACTCATTAAAGGATGAAACAACCTATTACCCTACTACCTTGTGCATTTGGAAGAAGGCAAACCCCATAATTTTCCAAAGAACACACCAAATGGTGAAGGAGCTACAGGACCCCAAGGACCTTCTGCCCAAGCAAGGCTACAAAGACCCAGTAGAAAAGCGCCCTAGCTAACTGACGGAATCAGACGAAAGGATGATTATCAAATAACACTCTAGCTAGCTAGTAACTAAGGAATGGGGCAGCAACCTAAAGCGATGCCTTCACATCCATCCTTGTCTGCTTTGCTTTTCCAAATGAGTCGTACAAGGACACTAGGGACATAGCAGACAACACGGAGAAAGAAATGCTTCTTTGCCCTCGACGAGTCATGTCGACCCCCCTTCTGAGAACCGACGTTGCTTTGGTAGCGTCGAGAAGTCTTGTCCAAAGGATTGTCGAACAAATAGATCCAACCCCTTAGTCTCTAGAAACCGATAAAACTGTGTTCCCGCGAGTTGAATCCCAAAAATTCCCCTTGAAGTCATTGAATCATCGCTTTAATACCATTGGGCCATCGGACACATGATCCAGAACTCTTCTTGGAGTCGATGAATTATCGTTCCAAGGCCGTTTGGTCACCGGACATCCGACCAAAATTTCTCTTGAAGTCGATAAATCACTGATTTAAGACCGCCGAGCCGTCGGACATACAACCCAAAACTCTTCTTGGAGTCGATGAATTATCGCTCTTAAGCCGCCTGGTCATCGGACATCCGACCAAAATTCCTCACGGGATCGATAAATTATCATTCCAAGGCCGTTTGGTTATCAGACATCCGACCACAAAAACTCCTTCAAAAACTAAAGCATCGTGATGGTCTCCCACAAATTAAAGCATCATGAAGGTGAACCGGTATATCATCGATCATCTAATCTAAAAAACCCTTCATGAACGTGAAGATCTTTGACAAACTAAAGCATCGTGAAGGTGAACCGGTAGATCGGCGGTCATCTGATCCAAAAAGCCTTCACAAATGTGAAGGTCTTTCACGAACTAAAGCACCGTAAAGGCAAACCGGTAGATCAGCGGTGATCTGATCCAAAAAACCCTTCATGAATGTGAAGGTATTTCATGAACTAAAGCATCGTGAAGGCGAACCAGTAGATCAGCGGTCATTTGATCCAAAAAACCCTTCGCCAACATGTAGGACTTTTACGAACTAAAGCATCGTGATGGTAAACCGGTAGATCAGTGGTCATCTGATCCAAAAAATCCTTCGCGAACAGGAAGGTCATTCACGAACTAAAGCATCATAAAGGCGAACTGGTAGATCGGCGAGATTTATGTACGACTGATATCTACGAAGGTGAACTGGAAGATCATCAGTCATCTGATCCAGAGCCCACTGAAGTCAACGAATCATGCTTCGGGGCCACAAATCGACAATCATATCAGTTACTCCGCATGATTAATGGAATCACTTCCAACGATGAAACAAACAGTGTTAAACTCTAGAGCTTCAAGGTTGCTCAAAGGAACTAAGCCAAACTGAACCAACCTTGTGGTTAATCAGAAAATGAATCGAATCAAGCCAAGACTTAGAACTCGGGAGAACCACACCCACTAGACTGGGGGCAACCAGACGAGTTGTGGAGAGACCCTGGGTACAGTTCAAGTGCGCCAACAACCCTGTGGCATGGAGGGCACCGTACACACTTGAATAACCATAAGGAAGGCCGAGACTAGGCATACCATGGTTCTATATGCCCGATCAAAAATTCTGGCATTCTGGCAACTACGGACTTAACAACCTGGCTAGCGCAACAAACAAAATAAAAGCATAATACTTGCTTCCTTCTTCCCAACTCCTCCTTTAACACCCTTGGTGACCAATTCCTTTTCCTCTAGACTGCTAGTTGAAGGCCAATTCTCTAAAGGCAGTTTGGACCAAAAATTGAGGGTCTTTCTCTGAACTCCTATAAGCTCTTTCTTCATAACCATCTCCATGTGGTCGGCTGTAGATCTCTCCACTATGGCAATCTTATCATTTTGGCCGTGCACATCTTCTCGAAATACGGGAGGATCATCCAAGCATGGTTACCCGATCCAAAAACCAATTATCTGTTAGAACTGAAGAAATCGCATTCCAGCGAAGTCAAATCACCGGATTGATGGGAAAACTCAATCCATACCTTCTAAGAACTAGTATCGCTCCTCCAGCACCGGGAAGGCCCAAACAATTGTGCACATTTCATAAGCCACGCATTACGTAAGCCGCGCACTTCGTAAGCCATGCACTCTTAAATGTGGTGCATTTCATAAGCCACGCAAGCACTACTTGATGTTGCTCCGGCATCATCAGCAAACCGTTAAAATTTTCTAAGGGAAACTTGTCTATTACAGGATTAACAGGGATCAATTCCCGCTACCCAAAAAACCGACATTGCTTCGGTAGTGCCACAAAGTTCACAAACCAAGAAGTCGACAAAGAATTATGATCTTTAACTAAAGTTAATGTACATAATGTCTAAATTTAGGACATCCAAGTCATGAGTTCCCAGAGATAGGAGCTGCAACGTACCTTTAACTGGGGACATCCAGGAAACTGCCCAGAACATCAAGTCTCATCAATTATTCAGAATATTCAACCCTGTGGACTGAGGGGCAGTAACACATTAACACTTGGTCAGGATAGAAAATCGCTCCAACTTGTAATAAAAGGAGGAAGTTACCGTCATCCAGAGACAGACGATGAAGGAAGGCATTTCCAGAATCAAATCATCAATGCACCATTTTTCAAAGACAGAAGCAGGTGCTCGACTGAGGTCTCAAACCCCAACTTGTAGAAAACTAGATGTTATCCGTAGACAGAAAATGGCAAGGAGAGAATGCTCGAAATCGAGCAGTCATACCATTGATTCTCGAAGATTGGAACCACTGAATAAGGTTGATATCCGCAACAATGTTATCAGCCCAACATAATGCATATGGCCTGAAACAAGAAAGGTTAAGTGTCATAGATTCAAGACAAACACTACCGCACTCCACTTGTCCGTGATCAGGATAGGAACGAGCGTGGTCGTACGGGGGGCTATTTGATGACTCGCTCCACAATTTCTAATTTTCTATAAGAACCTGGAATTTGACACCTAGAAATGAAGGGTTTTGCCAAGAAATGAACGGTTCTGCAGATAGAAGTCGGATCAAAACAAAATCCGGTTGGAGGAAATCCGATTCTTCGTGAATAAGAATAACCATGGAATTGGTTAAGCAACAACCCTGCATTTCCAAGGGTAACACTTGACGGTGATAAACAAGGCTAGGCAACGAAAACGCATGGGACTCCCATCCTCCCAGAATATGGTGTATCCCAGAGTTAACCAACCTTGAGAAAAACAGCCAAATTGGGTTGAAAGGGATCTACTTGACTATACATGATCATATGTATGATTTAATCCTAACCAACATGACTTTAACATTTCGGGAAGACAGGCAACACTAAGAAAAGACTTCTACAATCCAATCATCGAAGTGCAAGTTTTCAAAGATGAAAATAATGCCCACCTTGATTAAAAGCATTGCCAATTGTCGGATCAATGGGAAAAATCGATTCCAACCTCCTAAGTGTCGGTGTTGCCCCGGCAATGCTAAGACCTTTTCTCATTTCCTAAGTACCGGTGTTGCCCCGGCAGTGTTGAGAAACTTTCTATTTCATAAGTATCGGTGTCCCCAGGCAACGCTAGGAAACCCTATATTTCCTAAGTACTAACATTACCACAGCAATGCCGGGAAATTTTCTATTCACTATGTACTAATGTTGCCTCGGCAACGCTAGGAAAATTTTAATCTACAGGTTCGATGAGAAACACTCATCGTAGTAAACGATCAATGCACTAGCTTCCGGAGATAGAAGTTGGTCCTCAATTGAGATTCTACCGTGGTCTTCAGAAAACTACCATTGCCCGAAAATGGACAACAACAGGAAGACATAACCTTTTATAAGTCAGCCGGATGGTTCGACCTTTCATTACAGGAGTCAGCCACTACACAGGAATAAAGCAGTAGCGAAGGGAAATCCTAGGATTGAATTGCTTGTGCGTTAATTTCTAGGGATGAAAGCTGGTGCACTACCGAATTTATTGAATTCAACTTAAAAAGAATTTAGATACAGCCAAAAGATAGGCAGCCTCGAGGAAATGTTGCTTGGAACGAAGCAACTGGGTTATCAATTCTCGAAGACAGGAATTGGCGTATGAACAGAACTTCTGTGATGACAATAATCAAGCAAAGCATGCACAACTAAGGACATGTAGGGACAATCATGGAAGGTCGGAACTAAAACCATCATACTTTCTCAATCCTAAAATAGGATTGAGAGCCAGACCAGGGGTAATCGAACGTAAAGCCCAGGAGACCTAGTCCCCCGAAAACATATAGACCTAGTATTAAGAGAAATCAGCCCTATGGACTAGGGCAGATACACCAACACTTTGTTGAAACGAACTCAATTGAGCATAAGTAAGGATTAAATATAGAACTGTCTAGACCAAGAAATCCTATAGTTCTGAGAAGAGCTATGAAATAGAATATGCCAAAATGACCGTAGAAGTATTACTTACATGTATAGAATTACAATAAACGAGTATGCTGCAGATGAACACAAAAGGTGCAACAACGAGAAAAAGAAAAGCTCAAAATCGAGCAATTAAACCAATAGTCCTCGGAGACAGAGGCTAGTGTGTAGGTTGAATTCTGAAAAATGCAAAGGAAGGATAATCGCAATCGAACAAGTTATGTGCTGGTTTTCGAAGATTGAACTGTGCCTGATCGAACTTCAACTACAACTCTACAAGAGCAACCGTGGCTTGTAATTTAACTATAATTAATCATCACAATATAATAGGAATAACAAGCGAATGCCTAAGTTGCGAAGGACCCACTTCTGGAGCAGTGGAAGTCCCTCTGCCAGACTAAAGTTAGATGACCGGAAAGTCATTTTCAATAATAAAACTCGGCATTCAACCCTATCATGTATATTTTACTTTAAATAATATCCTTATATAATCAACGCCCGGAATCCAAGGGAAGTCGGCGTATGTTGACCAGTCGGGTTCTGAGCGTTGACCGGGGCAGATGTAGTGTGTTATCTACATGAGAAGAGTCTAGTATACCGAATACTGCAAATGAACAATCTAGTGTAGATAGCTTGCTTACATTTGAAAAACAATCCATATTGTCCTTTGAAATTATCCTTTCCACACTTACCCGTTATCGATCAATGTCGGTAACGGAGCCGCCATTCAAAGCAATGTGGGAAGATTTCTTTTTAGGATCACTGGAGTACAAAAGGGGAAGAGCGATACGATTGAATCATCCACTATATCCAATTTTGGAATAAATCGTTGCATTAGAATTCAAAATGGCGACCGGAACTTAAACAAGTCCTCAAAAAGAAACTGTTAAAGACAAAGAGCAAGGATTCGCTCCAGAACGGCGTACAATCATTTAAGACAAAACATAGCTTCACCGCCAGTCGAGTTAAAACTATATAAGTCGACTCCAAACCTACGTCATGCACCCACTTACCGACCTAAGCCCTTATGTAAAGTACAGAGTAAAGATTGCATCGTCAATACAAGGAATTGAAATTCAGATCGAAATCAAAAAACGAACGACTATCAGAAGTTAGTCAATTGAAAACAACATCTTGAGATGGACTCCGACGGTTCACTGAAATTCACATAATAGTAATCTGAAGCTTGGCTTATTCCAGAGCACACTTTGTTTCTAACAAAAGTTAACAACCCATAATTTTAGTCATTCAAATTTGAAATATTTAATTAATTTTAAATATTAAAAAGTTAATTTTATAAGTTAAATAACTTATATTTCAAATATAGCGATTAATTTGATAATTAAATTGTTAGATTTAATATTTGAAATTGTTTAAATATTTGAATCTTGAATTTAATATGGATGAAAAATAATTTTTAAAGTCAATTTAAAATCTATTTGAATAAGAATGAAGTTAGCAAACTTTTAATTTGGATTTAAAAGTGAATAAACTGAAATTGGAAATTACTCATTTTAATTAACGTGTAAAAATAGTCTTTTTGGGCACTGTCTCAGATTTTGATGAAACTAGTTTCATTGGATCCGTAATAGTGAATTATTATATGCTATCGATTTTCATAGAGATTGGACGTATCGTTTGATTTTGAGAGTTCGAAACGTGTACAAATTAATTAAAGGAAATTTAAATTAAAATAATTTGATTTTGAAAAGCTATCTTCTGTATGATGGAATTGGCTCCCGATACGTATTCCATTTTGTCTGGAATATGGGTATAACATATAAAACGCCAGGCGGTACGCTTCGTTTGGAGTTCAGAATTTTCATAGATGAATAATACTTTGAATTTTTTTCTATAAATAGCCCTTAACTTTCATTTGCTAACCCTAAAAACAATTCCAACTGTCATTAAACTAAACAGTCTAATGGCCGACGTTGATCGGAGCCTCTAGAGGCCGAATTGGCCAATGACTTCAACTAGGAAAATGTAGAGGGAATTGATATGAAGCTATCCTACGGTTGGATCAAAAAATTGTCGACCATGGTGATGGGAATTCGCTCGCGTTCGTGAGCAGCAAATTGGGTTTGACTTCATCCATGTGTCGCACGTGCACGCAGGAGGGGGCCCGGCGGCTGCAGGCGAGGTGACGGTTGCGAGGTCGGCGATTGATGGTGGTCTGGCTTGAGCGACGATCGAGCTTCGTTCAGAAAATTTAAAAATACGAACGAAATGTGCGTGAGTTCCTGGAGGGTAAACATGAAGAGGGAGAAAGGTTTAAAAGCTTAGTTTTAATTTATTATGTTAATCATAATTATAATTATATCGAATGATAATAAATCTGTAACTTTCTCGTACCAGGTCCATTTCGAGCATGACAAGTTACGTTGCGTTCATATCAACGAGTACTACGCTCTGGAGTTGGATTAGACAAATTCGAAGCTAGTTGGAATTTTGATTTAAACTGAACGACCGTTCAATTTTAATTCAAACCGGAGCGCTTTGGCTATTTCTGGCATTTTTGTGAGTAAACTCACCTCTCTGGCCCGCTTATATTTTTATATATGTTGGAATAAATTTATTTATGCTGTTTGTTGTGTGTTTGGATGATATACTATATATTAGTTGGTTTGGATATATTCCCGCCTATTGGAGCGGATGAGACCCTATTACGTTCTAGTGTAAGAGCGGATGACCCTTGATATATGAATCCCGCCTCGAAGTGGTTGATTTATATTTTTATGATTATATGCTGTCTGTGATGCAGAGGGACAGGTTGAAGGGATCCAACAGGATTCCTCACCATTATTGATTTTCTTTTCATATATATGCTGATATATGATGTGTTGAATACCATGTTATTGATTATGACATGATTTGACTTATTTAGTGCTTCAGTAGCACTGGGCCTTATTTTGGTGTTTTGAAATACTAAAAATGATGATTTGATTTATAAAGGATTTCGAAGTGATTTTGGAAGTATAAATATGTTTTAATGATTTTTAAATTTTTTTAAAGGAAAGGAATTTGTTTAAAGAAATAAAAAGTTATGGTTTTTGATGTTATTAAAGTATAGTTTTATGTAATACTTTGAATAAGTTTGTATAAAAGATTTATAGAAGTGATATTTTATAAATAAAAAAAATAGATTTATAATTGAAATATATAAATGTTGGTAAATGGATTTTAAGTTTGTTGTGTAAATGGATTTTATAAATGAATTTGATTTATAAAGAAATGAATTTATAAGTGGATTTTGATAGTAAAATTAGTTTTTATAAAAGAATGGATTCATAAATGGAATTTTATAAATAAAGGAATTTTATAAAAATAGAAGTTTTATAAAATCGAAAGGAGGTTTATAAAAATAGTTTTATAATATGGATTTTTATTTATAGGGAGTGTTGAAAGAAATATTTTGATGGAATTAATGGTTTTAAAGGTAATTTTTTTTAAAGAAAAGCTTTTGGAAAATAATAATTTCAATTGGAATTTAATGGTTTGAAAAATGTTTCTAAATGTGATAAGTAACATAAATATAGATTTCAACATTTATTGTTGTAACAGACATTTTCGGGGAAGTATGGAAGACATGGACTATATCACTGTTGTTATAGTAAATGATTTCCGAAAGAAAATGTTTTATATAGTATACGGGATATATATATATATATATATATATATATAAATTAATCGAATCCATATACTAATGTTTTTGGATTGTCATAACTATGTTTTATGCAACATTCGTTTTGACCCAATAAATTATGTTTGACCTTCCATTATGAAATACACGAATTGGTTCTTATGATCGTACTAAAGGCTTGGTGGTGTAGGAGCATTGCTTCCTATACTTAACACCTGTACGGAGGCGTACAAATTCTGGAGTTGTACGGTTATAGAAATCTATTTGGCGTGTCTCCAAATGGCAGTTTTATTAAATATACTTATACTATTGATATAAGTATATGGAAATGTTTTCCATATCGATATTTTGAAATGGTTTTTTGAATATATCTTTTAAAGATTTAATTAATGAAAGATTTATTAAATGGGATAGTGATTGTTTTTGGTGCTAGATATTGTTGTTTGCTTTGATAGTGAAATAACTGACTATCAAATTTGGCCTCTTTATCATTGTTGATTCGGAGAGACCGGGGTCAGATTTATCTGAGAACTCACTTTGGACCAACGTTTATGCAGTCGAATGTGCAAGTTTGGAAGACATTGATATTTGAGATTTTCGTAATGAAGGACTGCTTGTCGATCATTTAGCGATAAACTCCCAATATACATATAGTAGCAGTGGTCTCTTTGTTATGAAATATCCAATGCAAGGACTAATCGCTACTAATCGTAGGGGTGATTCCTGACAAATGTGGTAGGAGAGTGCCTTAAGTTTGTCCTGTTCTTGGACAACTTGTTTGGAAGGATGTATGACATTGCATTTTTGAGATTACATCGTTGACTTTTATAAACGTACATTTGTTTGGTGGCAGAGAAGACAAATTCTCTTAGCTTAACACCCTTCTTTGAGACGTACGAGCTCAGAGGTTGTATGTTTGTGAAAGTCAATAGTGATCAAAGGAATGACAACGTGGCATTCAAAGAGGAAATGATATGTACTATGTGAAAGCTAAACGTAACCTCATGCCTCACACCCAGAAATGACCGAAACATGGTAGATGCGGCAAGGCTATGTGGTTCGCAACCATTAGGATATGATCATTCCTTTCTAGATATATTTATTCCCGCTATTATGTTCGGGTTTTAAATTATTGTGGATGTATGCTATGAGGGCCCTTAGATAGGTCGGTAACGACCAGGGTAATGACATATTCAGTACTATCTAGTTAGAGGTAGGCCGGCCTTGTGTTGGTAAAGGACCATCAGTTGGGCCTCGGTACATTCCTCTAGAGATGTACTACGAGAAGGTAGTTTCTTCACTTGGTCATTTGTATGGAAATCCATTATCCAATATGTGCTTGTCATTTTGTTTTTAGAACCCAAGATTGTGGCTAGTATGCTGGAATTTAATCAATGTAACAATTTCGGTTATGATTGATATTATTTGTATACTAGACACTAGTATAATATAACAGGATTTGATATGAAATGTTTTGCATAAGGTAAAAACTCGTACATGTTTATGTGTCGGCATGGTCTTACGAGACACCTTTGTTTTGATGAAGGAAATTTTTTATAACTTTAAAATTCAGTTGAGATGTGTTTTCTCACGTTGGTTTACCGGACTGATATAGGCGTTCTTCCCTTTCAATGCTATGGTCAGACCGAGTATATTTACAAATGTAGATTTGGATGCTTTGAGCTTCAACAGACGAGCTGGAGGTCATGTGGTTGTATTCACATATTTGTTTATTTTTCCACTGCATTGTTATTTAAATTGTCAGCATTTGTAAGGACAGGTCATTATAACTGTCCAGGCTGATGATTAGTGATTGATTGGTGTACTCTGATGTTTGTAATTATGTTACAATTTCTGTTTTGTAAAGATCATTGATATTATATTATATGTTGTTCCGCTGCGTTTGTGGGATTCTGTAATTGTTCTAGTTTCCTTTTCTCATTTTCTTCTCTTCTCTTCTCTATTCTCTTCTTTCTTTCTCATGATTATCCGTCTTTCTGTTCGATTTGCGTTTGACATGTGTGCTTTATTGTCAACTTTAAACGGGTCGGATATGCGGGTTGTCGCATTTGGTATCAGAGCTTAGGATTTTGCGATACACCTAGGCTTTGATGGGTACTTATTATAGATAGGGTCAGCAGCACCCTAGATTGAGTTTGAGTGTATATATATAAGAGTGTATTTTTTAGTGATTATAAAAATGTTTTATATTATGTTAATTTATCTGTTTAAGTGGCTTATGAATTTTAGCCATGTGGGACGCCATGTTATCGATAAGAGTTTCTAAACGTTTGAACAAGGCAAACTGACATAGTATTGTTTTAAAGTGGGTAAATAAAATAATTTTACCTAAATTATATTTTATATATAAAGGAATGATTTTTCAGAAATTATTATAAGTTATATATGGTGTGTTTGGTTATTGATGAATGGTAATATTTGAGTATTATCATTTGTTGTTTGTGTTTTTAATATAAAATTGTTATTATTATAATATAAACAAAGATAAACAAATAAGAAATGGTTTTATATAACCAAAATGAAATAAGTAAAATTATATATAAGTATAAATTTATAAATGTGATTTGTAAATAAATAAAGGAATCTAAAAGAAATATAAATAACACTAAACTCACCCTAGTCGTTGGAAACTAATTCGGGTGATGACTACAGCATCATCAGTATTCATTTTCTAGTCTCTAAGTGATACATTCCTACCTCAATAATTTACTACCGAATTTTGTTTTGATAAAACAAGTTTTAATTGTAAAATTCCAAGTATACTTTGATGAATATATGGGGAAAAAGTTTTTGAACTTATAATTTTGAAATAATATAGATAAGGAATAAGTTTACAACTTATGAATTTGAACAGGAAAGTAAAACCAACTTTTAAAATGGTTGAACATTTCGGTTAAGCAAACAAAAGTGAAATTTGAATTTGAGATATGAAATAAAAGAATTAACTCAGGTAATGTTAAATAAATTGAGTAAATGAAATGAAGTTTAACTTAAGTAAAGTTGAATGAAAGTGAATTGAATTTGAAATGAATTAGATAAAATTATGAAATGATTATACACTTAAGTCGTAAAGTGATTATATAACCTTGAATTGTAAATATAATATGTGAATAAACTTAAGTAAAATAAATTCATGAAATTTTAAGTAAATAAGTTTTCATAACTTATGGATTTGAATAATGTTAAGCTAAAAACAAAATTTAAATTTGTTGAATGAGAATGTTAAGAAGAAAAGAAATCTAATTCTGGATTAGAATTTTGAAATGAAAATGAACTTAAGTTATAAATGCAATTCAACTTGAGTTGTAAAATGGATTGAATATGGTTTAGAATGTTGTTTGATAGAACACATATAAACTTAAGTATAAAGTGAAATAAACATAAGAAGTGTTGTATAAGATGTTTATAAGCTTAAGTAAATAATTTTATGGAATGGTTGTTAAGTGTTGTTAGTATTAAAAGAAAATATACTAAGTAAAGGGAATATGAAATGAAATGTTGTTAAACATAAATTAAATTTCAAGTGAAGATAAATAAGTGAATGTTAATAAATTGAATGTAAGTGAAATTAATATGAATAATGATTATGAATAAACGAACGTAAATAAAAGAATTGGGAATAATAATGGGATATAATAAGGAATCAATTGAAATTAATACGTAAGTTGTAAGTATATTATTTTATTTGCATAACTGTTTGATCCAGGTTCGAATATACGATTTCGAGGTGATCTTCACTGGTTCGAGTTAGGATTTTTCACTCGATTTCTTAATGGTGAACCCTGAATATGGATTTTTGATTGATTCTAATATTTTCTATCATAGTATATGGCTATGCAAGGAGAACGACAGTTTTCTAATCAATGAACCAGATCTGAGTCCGCACTAGAGTGTCATATGAATGATACTAGTTCGAAAGTGAAATTGTGTGATTGAGCGAGCGATTAGGTATGGTTGCGTACATATGGTATATGTACATCGTACGGGGTTTAATAAATTGAATGTTGACATTAGAAAATGCAAATTGATATGACTATGAATTAATTGGATGAATATCAGTTGATTGATGGTTTCTCCTGTTGCATTTGCTACATTAGCATATAGTTATTGTATTAGTATATGTTATATATTGATATATTTTTTACATATACATGTTCACTGTAACAAACCGAGATTTCGCATTAATTAATTTTCGTCATCAAACAATTAATTCGTTTGTTAATTGCTAATGCAGATTTAAATCGAATTTAAATTCTTTTATAATTTGTTAAATGTTGATGGGCTTTTAAAATTTAATCTGGCCCATGATTCATTGTCTTGCCGTGATAACTAGTTAAGGCAACCCGTCCCCTTTTTACCCCCCTTAATTCATTTTCGTTCAAACCCTAAGCAATCGAACGACAAAGAAAGAAAAATGGCGTTCATTCGTTCGCCCACTTTTTTCAAAATTAGGGCTTCGAAGAAATTGCGACTCGTTCATTCTCTCGGCGGATTTAGGGCTTGTATAAAAATCGTGGATGCCGACCTTTGATTGCTCGATCGAAGGCCCTTGATTGTCGATCGACTAGAGTTGCTCGTGGCGGCGTCTGTTTGGTCGAGTTCTTCTTTGCTTTGAGAAAAAGGTGAGTGATTTTCTTCGCTCACATCTAATTTAATCTCGTTTATTCGTGAGTTTCGTTGCTTGATTTCTTGGCTACTACTGCTTTGAATTTTAGTGATTTCTGATTGTTCGATTGCCGTTCCATAACTTTTGAACTTGTGGGGTTTTTGGTTTGGTTCGAATTCCTTGACAATCACGGCTTTGGTGTGTATTTGTTCGAACTTGCTAATTATCATTAGTTTGAAACTGTTACATGACTTTGGCCAGTTGATAATTTATGATGATATTTTGGCTTGCTTTAAATTGCTATTATGCTTGATTTTATCGCAGCCTTGAACACTGCCTCCCTATATATGTACGTCCTCTTGGGAAGCTTTGGTTGATTCATGATTGTGACTTCATTTGAATTTATTACACTATTTTATTATCTGCTGTTAATAACAGTTTCTCTGTTCGAACTTGCAACTACATTTTGATTCGAACTCTCTTACTTTGATATCAGCTTACACTGTTTGCATAGCTACTTATACTTGCTGTAGCACGCTTGATCTTGGCCGCATTATCCACATGAGATCATTAGACTTTACTGTGCATTCTGTAGTGTTGCAGTGTTTTGAACTGCTGCACTATTTTGTTCACTGCCGTGTATCACCTGCTAGTCACTAAGCTGCCCCTTCATGTTGTTTGGATTAGTGCAGTTGCATTTTGCGTCACTTCTACTTTGTTAACTTCAGATTGTAGACTGGTGAGCTATTTTTGAGATAAGTCTGTAGTTTTTGTTGGACTGGATTTACTTATCATCTTGTAATCTGGTTCAACCCAGAACAGTTTTGACCAGATTGCATGTGCATATACATATGCCATTTTGCACTGTTAGGTTTACATTGCCTTTAATTGTGCTCGAGTCAGATACATTGCATTGATGCTTTGTATTCATTTGCATTTAGTCACTGTGCTTCACTGGTGACATTATTTTCAAGTGAGGCCACTCTGCGTCTTTTTCTGTTGTTTGTTGTGGTGCCATATCCTTGGCGCTCTCACCTTCAGTTGCTGTCTTCCTGTAGTTGCACCACTGTTGTCATCTTCTCTTGTCATTTTGGAACTTGAATTGTTGCATTCTTGTGGTGACTGCAGTTTCATTTGTATGCAGTCTTGCCCTTGTTGATTTTCATTGCATTGAGGCACTGTATTCATTTGCATTTTGATTTGCTGAGCTTTTGTGTAATTCATCACGGTAGTGGCGAGGCAGTACACGCGTGCGTGTACTGCAGCCACACTGAATTGTCATTTTAATTGATGGTTCAATTATTTGAATTGTTTTGTGTTCAATTCAATATTTGGGAATTGTATTTGATTCATTTCGATTGATCATTTTGTTGTGTCTAATTATCTATTCGATAATTAGATTCTGAGTTTCTAATTATTATTTAATAATTGGATTTTGTGTTAATTGTCGTTTAGACAATTCTGTTGTTTTCTAAACTATCTTCATTGATAATCCTTTTTATTTATCTTTGTTGATGATTTGGATTTGCTGATATGTTGTTTAACACTGTTTAGTGTTATATCTGCCGTTATCCGATTCTCTTATCGAGGAGTCGGATATATGAGATTTCTGTGACTGTCGTCTATTGTTATTTGATTATTATTGCTTCTATGCATTAATAACTGAGTTTGAATTAGACTGACCCGTGTATTATTTTCTTTTGAATTTAATACTCGGGTCAGACCCGAGTTATTTCAGGTTGTAGATATCTTGCTTTGGGTTGCTGTTTGAGCTATGAAGACTTTTCATATCTTTTGAAGTGGTCTTCGTCTTTTTGTAGTAGACAGTATCTGTTTTAGGTTGATATGTATTCATGTATATTAGTCGATAATGTACTTGTATATATAACTTACAGAGTCGACAGTTGTAGTTGTATCATATGTATCGTGTCAAATGTATTGTAACTGACATCAGTTATATATATATATATATATGAGACTTTTGTTTTATCTGTGTTCCGCATTTATATTATCTGTGTTATTATTATATTTATTGTCCTAAACTATTATAGCCATCGTGTAGTAGCTTTGAGTTTGTATCGGTATGTCGGATTTCCTCCTGAAATAAAAATGCATGTTATACTATCTGACATATCGGTGCTCGCACAAAGCAATTACACGGATGGTCGCTCCTCAACAGCCTTATTCTCCATGCTAGTTGACAACATTACACCGTAGTGTTCTTGGCTAGCGTGGGTATAGAGGAGGCGTTACAGCTTGGTATCAAAGCCTGGGGTTTAGGACAAATATAAAACATAACTTAGATGGAGCATGTGTTACAACTATTTGTCGATGTTTTATCTCACATCTTTGTCTATGATTATCTTTGATTGTTAGGTATGAATTCCTAATGCTTATTCATGTGCATTTGATTTTGATTTGGATTGGTTTTGTGAATATTCCAATTTTTAGTGTTTTGGGTTCAAAATTTTAAAGATCTTAACTTTGATGTTCGAACATGTTTTTAGTGATGCATCGACGAGCCAATAGGACCGGGTAGCCGATGGGCGTAATCCCCAAGCGTCCGTGCTCGACCGATTGCAAATTGAGTGAGAGATTGCACTTTTATTAAATAGGGTAGGAATTGCAGAATTTGCAGTTCGGTCAACCGACCTGCTCCTATTTCCCTGCTTGCCTATTTATGCTCGTTTTGCTTTGTTTTTCCAATTGTTAATCGATTCTTCTTCTCCGATTAGTTGTTATCACCTTTGTCAACTTTGATAACTTCTATTTTTGGAATATTTGGGTATTTCCACTTTGATGGATTTGATATCGATTTCTTTGGAATTAATTCACGTTTTCGCATGTGAATTTTAGTGATTAATTGTTCCTACAATCATTTTTGTGATTTGTCACTTTAAAAATATAAAGGTTTCAATACTAGTAGTAAATATTAAAATTCTTTCATCAAAATGATTTCAACACTTTTTTATTTATAAAGCTTGTTTTCTCAAAACTGTTTTCCTATCTACTAGTATATACAAACCTTTACCTCACTCGTATGAGAAATCTAATTAAACGACTTAGTAAAACGAGTGGTATGACACGCTTGCGTTTACTTCGGCGGTTAATTCTTGGACTTGTTCGATTGAATCTCTTGTGATAATTTTCTAGTGAAGATCTACAGTTTGTTCGTAAATATTTGAGTTAAGCAAGTGGTTATGGGACATGAAGCTAAACTCATATATTTACTAGCTTAGTGTGATTGACACTTCTTTATGATCATTGACGATCATTTTTGTGATTTAGACTAGTAATTGTGCGATGTTTCTTTGTCTACGAGGGAGACTAAACCCCGTTTGTGTGATGTTTCTACATCACATATGTTGGGTAGCGCCCCACGGTCTTTGGGCCATTCTTGTGGAGCTTCGGCTCAAAATTAATGGTTAGCTACCATGAGATAGCGTCTCGTTTTGTGTTACACGTGTTGGTGAGTTTTCATACTCCCGTTTTGTGATAGGCCTTCCCTTTTTTTGTGATTTAGACTAGCAATTGTGCGATGTCTCTTTGTCTAAGAGGGAGACTAAACCCCGTTTGTGTGATGTTTCTACATCACATATGTGGGGTAGCGCCCCACGGTCTTCGGGCCATTCTTGTGGAGCTTCGGCTCAAAATTAATGGTTAGCTACCATGAGATAGCGTCTCGTTTTGTGATACACGTATTGGTGAGTTTTCATGCTCCCGTTCTTGTGATAGGCCTCCCCCTTTTTTTGTGATTTATGGATTTCTTGTGATGATTTCTAGAATTTTGCGCTTCACCAATTTTCGTGATTTCCATTGATAAATTTTATCAATTTTTGTGCATTGGTGAATTTGTGTGTCATTAACTTTTTATGAATAAAATTTTAAGGAATTTGACATTCCTTTTGATCTTTGAGAAGATTCTTGTGACATTTTTAATGAATGAAAATTCACTGGTATTATGTTTTGATGCCAATTATTTTGATGAGATTTTGACGTATAAAAATTAATGTCGCTTTAACTTCAGTAACCGTCAATTTTAAAATGGATTTTCAAGCGGTTATCCCGCAATGCTGATTTTGTTGTCCGTTTTTTCGGTATTTTGAGAAGTGTAATTTCCTTGTCAAAGATACTATTGATGTTGCTGTTTTAATCACGTGTTTTAAAAAAAAATTGTTTCAAAATAAAAATTGTTTTCAATTTTTTTTACAGTTTACGCTTTCAAAGAATGAGGAAGCGATTTAAACGTTTTAGCAAAATCGAGGACTATGACCCCTTTCTTTTGCTGATTCGCTTAATTCCGGACTTGTTTGTTTGAGAATGTGAAATGTTATTTTTAGAATACACAATTTTGCACTTTCAAGGAAACGATGAAGAGAATTAAATGATTTAGTAAAACTCGTGGATTATGGGACATGTGCATTTGCTATTACGGTTAATTCCGGACTCGTTAATTGAAATATTTGTGATTTCTGATTATCGTTTTTGATAATCAGACATTTGTTGTTTCTGATTATCGCTTGTGATAATCAGACATTTGTTGTTTCTGATTATCGCTTGTGATAATTAGATATTTGAGATTTGATTATCAATTGTGATAATTAAATATTTGTTGTTTCTGATTATCGTTTTTGATAATCGGATATTTTTGATTTCTGATTATCGTTTTTGATAATAGGATATTTGTGATTTCTGATTATCGTTTTTGATAATCGGATATTTGTGATTTCTGATTATCGTTTTTGATAATAAGATGTTTGTGATTTCTGATTATCGTTTTTGATAATCAGATATTTGTGATTTTTGATTATCGTTTTTGATAATCGGATATTTGTGATTTTTGATTATCGTTTTTGATAATTGGATATTTGTGATTTCTGATTATCGTTTTTGATAATCAGATATTTGTGATTTCTGATTATCGTTCTTGATAATCAGATATTTGTGATTTCTGATTATCATTTTTGATAATAAGACATTTGTTGTTTCTGATTATCGCTTGTGATAATCAGACATTTGTTGTTTCTGATTATCGCTTGTGATAGTTAGATATTTGAGATTTGATTATCAATTGTGATAATTAAATATTTGTTGTTTCTGATTATCGTTTTTGATAATCGGATATTTGTTGTTTCTGATTATCACTTGTGATAATTAGATATTTGATGTTTCTGATTATCGTTTTTGATAATCGGATATTTGTTGTTTCTGATTATCGTTTTTGATAATCGGATATTTGTTGTTTCTGATTATCGTTTGAGATAATTAGATATTTGTTGATTTGTTGATTTGAGATTTCTGATTATCGCTTGTGATAATTAGATATTTGAGATTTGATTATCGTTTTTGATAATTAATTATTTGTTGTTTCTGATTATCGCCTGTGATAATTAGATATTTGAAATTTGATTATCATTTGTGATAATTAAATATTTGTTGATTTGGAATTTGATTATCGTTTTTGATAATTAAATATTTGTTGATTTGGAATTTGATTATCGTTTTTGATAATTTAATATTTGTCGATTTAAGGTTTGATTATCCTTTTTGATAATTAAATATTGGTTGATTTGAGATTTCTGATTTTCGTTTTTGATAATTAGATATTTGTTGATTTGTAATTTCTGATTATCGTTTTTGATAATTAGATATTTGATAAAATTAAAAAAACCAACAAAAGGCACGTGAGTTCCTAGACGGTAAACGTGAAGAGGGAGAAAGGTTTAAAAGTTTAGTTTTAATTTCTTTAGTTAATTATAATTATATCAAATGCTAATAAATCCGTAACTTTCTCGTACGAGGTCTGTTTCGAGCGCGACAAGTTGTGTTGCGTTCGTATCAGTGAGCACTACGCTATGGAGATGGATTGGTTGAATTCAAAGCTAGTTGGAATTTTGAGTTAAATTGAACGACCGTTCAATTTTAATTCAAACCGAAGCGCTTTGGCGATTTCTGACATTTTGTGAGTAATCTCACCTTTCTAGCCTGCTTCTATTTTATATAAGCGTGGATAAATTTATTTATGCTGTTTGTTGTTTGTTTGGATGATATACTATATATATTAGTTGGTTTGGATATATTCCATTCTATTGGAGCGGATGAGACCCTATTACATTCCCGTGTAAGAGCGGATGGCCCTTTGTATACGAATTCCACCTCAAAGCGATTGATTATATTTTTATGACTATATGCTGTCTGTGATGCAGGGAGAAGGTTGGAGGGATCCAACAGGATTCCTCGCCATAGTTGATTTACTTTTCATACATATGCTGATGTATGATGTGTTGAATACCATGTTATTGATTATGACATGATTTGACTTATTTAGTGCTTTGATAGCGCTGGGCCATATTTTTTGTGTTTAGAAATACTAAAAACGATGATTTTGATTTAAAAAGATTTCGAAGTGATTTTGGAAGTATAAATATGTTTTAATGATTTTTAAATTTTTAAAAGGAAAGGAATTCGTTTTAAAGAAATAAAAAGTTATGGTTTTTGATGTTATGAAAGTATAGTTTCATGTAATATTTTGAATAAAGATTTTTGAATAAGTTTATATAAAAGATTTATAGAAGTGATATTTCATAAAAAATATATATAATTGAAATTTATAAATGTTAGTAAATTTGAAGTTAATTGTTTAAATGGATTTTATAAATGAATTTGATTTATAAAGAAATGAATTTATAAGTGGATTTTGATAATAAAATTAGTTTTTATAAAAGAATGGATTTATAAATGTAATTTTGTAAATAAAAGAATTTTATAAAATAGAAGTTTTATAAAATCGAAAGGAGATTTATAAAAATAGTTTTATAATATCGATTTTTATCTATAAGGAATGTTGAAAGAATTATTTTGATGGAATTAATGGTTTTAAAGATAATTTTTTCTAAAGTAAAGGTTATGGAAAATAATAATTTCAAATGGAATTTAATGGTTTGAAAAATGTTTTAAAATTTGATAAGTAACGGAAACATAGATTTCAACATTTATTGTTCTAATAGACATTTTCGGGGAAGTATGGAAGGCATGGACTATAACACTGTTGTTATAGTAAATGATTTCCGAAAGGAAATGTTTTATATAGTATACGAGATTTTTATATATATATTAATCGAATCACTATACTAATGTTTTTAGGTTGTCGTAACAATGTTTTATGCAACATTCGTTTTGACCAAATAAATTACGTTCTGACCTTCCATTGTGAAATACACGAATTGGTTCTTCTGATCGTACTAAAGGCTTGGTGGTGTAGGAGCATTGCTTCCTATACTTAACACCCATCAAGAGGCATACGAACTCTGGAGTTGTACTGTTATAGAAATCCATTTGGCGTGTCTCCAAATGGTAGTGTTATTAAATATACTTATACTGTTGATATAAGTACAGGAAATGTTTTCCATTATCGATATTTTGAAATGATTTTGAGAATATATCTTTTAAAGATAATTTGAAGCAAATATTTGGAGATTGATTTAGTTAATGAAAGATTTATTAAATGGGCTTAGTGATTGCTTTTGGTGCTAGATATTATTGTTTGCTTTGATAGTTAAATAACCGACTATCAAATCTGGCCTCTTTATTGTTGTTGATCTGGAGAGACCGGGGTCAGATTTATTCGAGAACCACTTTGGACCAACGTATATGCGTTCGAATGTGCAGATTTGGAAGACAGTGATATTTAGGATTTTTGTAATGAAGGACTGCTTGTTGATCATTTAGGGATAAACTCCCAATATACATACAGTGGTAGTGGTCTCTTCGTTATGAAATATCCAATGCAAGGACTAATCGCTACTAATCCTAGGGGTGATTCCCGACAGGATGTGGTAGGAGAGTGCCTTCGGTTTGTCCTATTCCTGGACAACTTGTATGGATGGATGTCTAACATTGCATTTTTGAGATTGCATCGTTGACTTTTATAAATGTACATCTATTTGGTGGCGGAGAACGCAACTTCTCTTAGACCCTTCTCTGAGACGTACGAGCTCAGAGGTTATATGTTTGTGAAAGTCAATAGTGATCGAAGGAATGACAATGTGGAATTCAAAGAGGGAAGGATATATGCTATGTGAAAGGTAAACGTGACCTCAAACCTCACACTTGGAAATGACCGAAACATGGTAGATGCGGCAAGGCTATGTGGTTCACAACCATTAGGATATGATTATCCCCTTCTAGATATATTTATTCCCACTATGACATTTGGGTTTTAAATTATTGTGGATGTATGCTATGAGGGCCCTCGATAGGTCAGTAATGACCGGGGTGATGACATATTCGGTACTATCTTGTTAGAGGTAGGCCGGTCTTGTGTTGGTAGAGGACCATCAGTTGGGTCGTGGTACATTCCTCTAGAGATATACTGCCGGAAGGCAGTCCCTTCACCTGATCATTTGTATGGAAATCTATTATCCACTATGTGCTTGCCATTTTGTTTGTAAAACCCACGATTCTAGCTAGTATGCTGGAATTTAATCAATGTAACAATTTCGGCTATGATTGATATTATTTGTATGCTAGACACTAGTATAATATAACAGGATTTGATATAAAATGTTTTAGTTATCGTAAGGTAAAAACCCATCCGTGTTTTTGTGTGGGTGTGGTCTTACAAGATACCTTTGTTTTGATAAAGGAAAGTTTTTTTAACTTTAAAATTCAGTTGAGATGTGTTTTCTTACGCTGGTTTACCAGACTGGTCCGAGCGTTCTTCCCTTTCAATGCTCGGGTCAGACCGAGTATATTTTTAGATGTAGATTTGGATTCTTTGGAGCATCAGTAGACATGCTGGAGGTCTTCTGGTCGTATTCACGTATATTTTTATTTTTCCGCTGCATCGTTGTTTAAATTATCAGCATTTGTAAGGATATGTCATTATAACCGTCCAAGCTGATGATTAGTGGTTGACTGTTGTACTCTGATGTTTGTAAATTATATTACAGTTTCTGTTTTATAAAGATCATTGATATTATTATATGTTGTTCGGCTACGATTGTGAGATTTTGTAATTTTTTTAGTTTCTTTTTCTCTTCTTCTTCTCTTCTTTTCTCTCTTCTCTTATTTCTTTCTCACGATTATCTGTCTTTTCGTTCGGTTTGGGTTGGACATGTGTGGTTTATTGTCAGCTCTAAATGGGTCGGATTTGCGGGTTGTCACAGAAAGCATACTTTGGGGGGGGCAAATGTTAACTGGATTTTTAACCCAGTAGAACTCAACAGGAGTTAAAACATCCAGACTAAGCCAGAATGACTTGAAACTTGAACAAGGCATCTAAAAGAACAAGCCAATAGAACTAAGAGAAACAAGCTAAAAATCCACTAAGTAGATGGATCACTGGCGATCCATCATCCATGGATCACCAACGATCCAAAGGAAAGCATTAAGAGTTGTCAAAGCCTCTTGCATCATGATCTACTACCTCTTCTAAGAATACTGACCAAGTTTCATAGCATTGCAGGTAGCATAGTTCAAGAAGTAAAGACTCATCTGATTCAAGCTGTGTACCTGCTTTTTGACCAAAGTAGCTAACTTAAAACAGACCTGGAGAACTCATACCGAGTCGAATTGACTTGAAATTTTGGGGAAGACATAACAGAAGGCACTCACCAAAAAATGAGCTTGATTGGATAAGGCTAGATGGATCGCTAGCGACCTAACTAGATGGATCACTAACGATCCTTGTAGATTTAGCCCCACCACCTAAAATTTTTATGGTAGGTCCCTGGTACCCTCTAGAGTATACCAGTAAAGTTTCGTCTGATTTCCTTAAGCTTTCTACGAGTTATGGATGATTCATTTGGACCAAATGACCCATGAAGACAGATGATCAAACAAACTCCAAATGACTTGATATTTGGATAAAGCACTTAAACAGAAGATAGGAAGATAACCAAACTAAGATCACTCAAAAATATGCTAAGTGGATGGATAGATAGTGATCCGTCCCCAATGGATAGCTAGTGACCCATCCCCTATGGATAAATAGCGATCCATCAAGATAGGTCGGATCGCCCTTAACTTTCTGAGCTCCTTCATAGCACTAAGTAAAGGCTTCTGGTAGAAAAAAATGCTAAGTTGATGGATAACTAGCAATCCATCTCCTATGGATAAACGATCCATCCCCTACGGATAACTAGCGATCCATCAAGATAGGTCGGGTCGCCCACAAACTTTTTGAGCTCCTTTGTAGCACCAAGTAAAGGCTTTTGGTTGAAAAATATGCTAAGTTGATGGATAGCTGGCGATCCTTCCCCTATGGATAGCTAGCGATCCACAGAAATGACTCGGATTGATTTGAGATTTTCGATGATGACTTGGCATAACAACTGGACTCTTCTGCACTTAAACGTCTGGCCTAAGTGCTCTCCAATCCCTATAAATACGATCCTATCTGCAATATAAACAGGATCTTCAGGACTGGCTGTTGGGAACTCCATAAAAAACCTTCTTCACTCTTCTCCTCCCTCACAATAGTCATCCAAGGAGTTTACTGTGATTCTCCAGTGAACTCTAGCATTGGGGACATAGTCTAACTTAAGGTATTCAACGACTTTGTAATCCAATTCACCTTGTAACATCAATCGATCAATTGTAAAAGTTATAAAGTGGACATAGGCTTTATTAACAACCGAACCACTATAAAAATCTTCTTGTCTTCTTACTATTTCTGCTCTTTTTACATTTATTCTCTGTTTCCTGGAGATTTGACCAGGCAACTAGTACCTAGAGAAGTACTCGGCATCCATAGCATTCGGCATCTGTAGTGCTCGGCATCCAGAAGACTCGGCGTCAAGTAGTGCTCGACATCCAGAAAGACTCGGCGTCAAGTAGTGTTCGGCGTTCGGCGTAGTACTCGGCATCAGTAGTACTCAGCATCAGTAGTACTCGGCATACAAAACTACTCGGCTTCGACTGGAACTCGGCGTCGACCAATGCCCAACGTCAGCTAGCGTTCGACATCAATAGAACTCGGCGATAGGAGTGCTCGGCAACAAGAGCACTCGGCATCAAGTAGAACCTGGCAACAAGAGTACTCGGCATCCCATGATACTCGGGGTAGTACTCGGCAACGGGAGTACTCGGCATTCTGAAGACATTCGGTACGCACAGCTACTCGAGGTAACAATATCGTTCGGCCTGCACGCATTGTTCGATCGAGAGCTTCGGACAGAAGTACGTTCGGTCTTCATTGCAACCATCCTGCACTTCCCACACATCAGACGGACCGTTCGGCATGGAAAGGACCATTCGGCACTATAGCGTTCGGCATGCTTGGTTCGGCGAGCAACAACCACCATACTCGGGCTAGAGTGTTCGGCCACCAAGCCCACTTGGGAAGTCCAGCCCATATTTGCCTATAAATAGAGGGGCAGGGTCACAGTGAAGAGGATCCTTTTTTGGAGAGAGAACACCGGGGAGACTCTGCCATTTTTGAGACTCATCTTCTCTACTTAACAACTTCATTCAAGCATTTGATTCACGAATTGTATTTGTAATCAACAAGAAGAAAGATCAATAAAGTTTAATCTCAAAGTGGACGTAGGCAATTACGCTGAACCACTATAAATTTAGTGTTCTTACTTTTTGCATTTAAATTAGCATTATCTTCTCTGTTTAATTTATCTTCATCACTTATATCTCTACACAATCTTTCTCTACGAGGTTAGTGACCAATTTTGGTGCTAACACTTTGGTGATTTCACTGAGAGTTGAATTCTCAGACCTCAAGGATCTGCTTTGAAGCTACTGGATTGAACAAATCCCTTAAGGAAGATCCGACTCACTGATAGGACATCCATTGATTCTACTCAGAGTTCATACCGATAACTCTACAATGGCAGGACCACGTACCAGGTCAGCTTCTCATAATGTGGATGCCCACGAGAATGCTAGCGTGCAACAAGCAGGACTTAGCAATCATCCAGCGATTCCGAGTGCAGGGATTGCCGCTCAAGAACAGACTCCAGTTGTCACCAGAGTAGAGTTCAATGACTTGATGAGAGAACTTAGGGAAAGCAGGAGACAACTAGGAGAGCAGATGCAAGCTAACGCCAACCTGATGGCACAACTCACTCAACAGCAGCAACAGACTGCTGGGGGCAGTCCCGCTCCTTATTCCTCCTCTGACAGCTCAACTTCCTCTGATGAACCTCCCAGGCGCAGGCGACGTAAGACTGAAGCTGCACGAGCAGAAGCTGATGTTCAAACAGCTGGAGACCGTAACCAAGCAAGAGCTGGGAACTTCAGGACCGAAGTGCAAACGGAGGATGGAGGCCTAGGCCATCAAAACGCTAACGATGTCGAACCTCAAGAAGCACGAGTGGCAGATCGCCAGGGGAGGAGGCATCAGCATGGACAAGCGCGTAGAACAGACTCTAACCTCCCGCCTCCCATACAGACACCAGATCTAACAGCAATGATCAGGCAATTGATGAAAGAAAATCAGGGCTTATCAAATGATGATTGGGGAGTGTCAAGAAGTCATACTCCATTCACGGATGTTGTGTTGCAAGCGGCGTACCCCAGGAAGTTTAGTATGCCTACTATCCCCGCGTATAAAGGGAAGACTGACCCCAGGCAGCATGTCATGAGGTACGAATGGATGATGGATTCAGCTAGAGCAAATGATGCCACCAAGTGTAGATGCTTTCCGATTACTCTCTCTGGGATCGCTACAATATGGTTCACCCGACTTCCTCCGCGGTCCGTATCAAATTTCAAAGAGTTGGCAAGGAAGTTTATTGAGCAGTTCAGAATACACACTACACGCCCAAAAGACGTAATGTCTCTGTCAAGTGTAATCCAAAATCCCGGGGAATCATTGAAGGAATATTTACAGATATTCCACGTTGCGGCAACTGAAGTCAGTAACCCCAATGACCATGCAATTCTGATGGCTGTAATGAGAGGTGTGGATCCAGATTCTGAGTTTGGAGACTGGTTGGCAGGAAAGCCTCCGGCTACGCTAGAGCGTTTCTATTCAAAGGCACACCAATTCATAAGAAGAGAGGAGGCTAGGTGGGTACGACGAGATAAGGCACCAGGACCTATCCAAGAGTCTATGAAGAGCAACATTGCTGCGAAGCAGTCCGGAGACAGCTCGGGAAAGGTCCAAGTCAATGTCCAAAACAAGCCCGGACAGCCTAAGGAGTCTGGAGGAAGAAATCAAGGGAAGAAGAGAGAAGCAGGGAAGTGGAAGTCGAGAATTCCAAGCTACAGCGAATATACTCCGCTGAACGCGCCGCTTGAGAACATCTACCTATCCACCTTCAATGCCTTTCAGTACAGAAAGCCACGTCCAAAAGAATCAACTTAGGAACAGAAGCGGACCGGGAAATATTGTCGCTTCCATGAGACTTATGGGCACAATACGGAGGAATGCAGACAACTGCACGATGCTATCGAGAAGTTGATCAGGCAAAAGAAGTTGCAAGAATTTGTGAAGGATCCACAGGAAGGAGGACAGGGAACGTCCAACCCAGGTCGTGCACCAGCTCTGCGTCATCCCGAGGAGCCTGCCCGAACCGTAGGTAGACTAGTCATAAATACAATTATCGGCGGACCTCACCCCGCAGATAAGAATTGGCAGGAGATGGAGCGATATGCAAGTTCCCTGAAGCATGCCAATTTTGAGTGTTGTTCAAACGCGCAGGACGGGACCCCTGCTAAGCAGCATCGCGTAATGACGGACGACATTGTGTTCAGAAACAGAGACGCTGATCAGGTAGAGGCTCCGACCATCGACCCGATGGTCATATCTGCAACGATCAGACCAGCTTATGTAAAGAGAATTCTGATTGATTTCCGAATTTCAGTCAACATCATCTTCAAGAAGGCTTACGACCAAATGAAACTGGAAACAAAAGACCTGAAACCGTCCAAGGCTCGTATACACGGCTTTAACGTGGCAGCGACCGACGCCGTGGGGTACGTGGAGTTACCAGTTGAACTGGGACAAGGCGAGCGTCAGAGGGTGCGAATTCTACCCTTCGTAGTTTTGGATGTGGATTCTCCATATAACGTTTTCTTGGGCCGGCCGGCCCTGGCTGAGTTTAGGGCAGCGTTAGCCCCGTGGTGTTTAACTTTGAAGTTCCCAACGGACAAAGGAGTAGGTATTGTTCATGGCGACCAAGTAGCTGGTCGTTCCTGTTATGTGGCTGAGCTCTGAGAGGCCCATCGGAGGGAGAAGGGAAAGGTTGCGGACAATCCCGTCCGCATCCTTAATGCCAATAATTGACAAGTAATGCCCGAGCCCTGGCTCGGGCATAGTTCTCGGATCTTCGGAGATATAGATCCGAGAGACGACGATGAGAAACCCAGGGAAGAAAAGGCGGAACCGGCTGAATTAACAATTGACATTTCAGTTAGCCGTGACGACCCTTCGCGAATACTAAAGATTGGATCACAGCTTGGCCCCGAGATGATTGAAGACCTTAGCGACTTCCTCCGGGCGAATCTTGACGTTTTCGCCTAGACGCATTCTGATATGTGTGGGATTTCCCCCGCCATCACGAGTCATATGTTGAACATAGACCCGAAATACGTTCCAGTTAAACAAAAAAGGAGAGGAATGGATCCGGAGAGGTCCGCTGCTCTCGGAGAGGAGGTGGACAAACTCAAAGCAAATGGGTTCGTCCGCGACGCCCTCTACCCTGAATGGGTATCCAACCCCGTGCTGGTAAAAAAGGCGAATGGGAAATGGAGGACTTGCGTAGATTATTCCGACTTGAACAAAGCATGCCCTAAGGACAGTTTCCCGCTGCCCAGGATCGATCAGTTGGTCGACTCCACCGCGGGACACGAGCTGCTGTCATTCATGGATGCGTACTCAGGGTACAACTAAATCCCGATGCATATTCCGGACCAAGAACACACCAGCTTCGTTACAAATGTCGGACTGTATTGCTATGTAGTGATGCCCTTTGGATTGAATAATGCAGGAGAAACTTACCAGCGTTTAGTGAATCGAATGTTCAAGGACCAGCTGGGTAGAACGATGGAAGTCTATGTGGATGACATGCTCGTGAAGTCATGACAGTCAAACGACCACATCCGAGACTTGGCTGAAATGTTCGACATACTCAGGTATTACGGGATGAAGATCAACCCTCTGAAGTGTTCCTTCGGTGTTGCGTCGGGGAAGTTTTTGGGATTCATCGTCAATGCTAGGGGAATTGAAGCCAACCCAGAAAAGATCCAAGCTATTCGAGATGTGCAAGTGCCCAGGACTATAAAACAAGTACAGAGCTTGAATGGAAAAGTAGCTGCGCTAAGTCGATTTATATCCAGGGCAACTGACAAGTGCATCCCATTCTTTGATATAATAAAGAAAGGGAAGAGAAATTTTGAATGGACAGCTAGTTGTGAGGAAGCATTCCAGAATTTGGTGAGGCATCTGGAGAGTCCACCAATGCTGTCAAAACCAGTTGACCACGAAATGTTATATGTATACTTGGCTGTATCCCCACATGCGATAAGTGCAACTTTGGTTCGTGAGGAGGATCGAGTCCAGAAGCCGGTGTACTATGTTAGCAAGCGTTTAACGGGGGCAGAGAGGAATTACCCTAAGATCGAGAAATTGGCTTATTGCTTGGTGATTGCATCACGTAAGCTGCGCCCATACTTTCAAGCACATTCAATCGGTGTTTATACCGATCAACCCCTGAGGCAAGTACTCCAACGGCCGGAAACTTCTGGAAGGTTGCTAAAATGGAACATCGAGTTGAGCCAATTCGATATCGCCTACTTACCACGGAGAGCCATCCGAGGGCAAGCGTTAGCAGATTTCATCGTTGAGTTTACCATACCCGTCAAACCGGATGATCACGACATCATTCCTCCTGTTCGATGGAAATTATACACTGACGGTGCATCAAACGACCGTTGCTCCGGCGCGGGCATAGTTCTTATAACTCCGGAAAACCGATCAATCTATTATGCCCTGAAGCTTGATTTCCCGGCTACAAATAACGAAGCAGAATATAAGGCACTGATCGTTGGCTTGAAGCTCATCAGGGAACTCGGGATCAAATCAATCGAAATCTTTTGCGACTCACAGTTGGTGGTTTACCAAGTACGGGGAGACTACCAAGCAAAGGGACGAAAGCTCGCTCCGTACCTTGTTCAGGTCCAAGAACTACTCTCGAATCTCGAGCGTTATGACATTTCACATGTCCCGCGCGAACAGAACAAAGAAGCCGACTTGTTGGCTAAGTTTGCGAGTACCGGCGATGCGCAGCAAATGGGATTGTATCCCGTTGAAGCCTTGCATGCCCCGAGCATAGACGAAATAAAAGTCGATCGTGTGTTGGAAACGGAGATCGAGAAGGAATCGTGGATAACCCCATTCAAACTGTACCTGACGACCGGGGCTTTACCAGAAAAAAGGAGCGAAAGACGGCAGGTCCTTCGAAAGGCCGCACGATACGTAATGCAGGATGGGTCAATGTATCGAAAAGGATTCTCAGTCCCATTATTGCGATGCATCGCTCATGATGAGACAAAGCGGGTCTTAAGAGAGGTCCACGAAGGGGAATGTGGCGACCATACTGGGGGGCAAACGCTAGCAAAGAAGATCCTCCGCTATGGATATTACTGGCCCACCGTAAACCGGGACGCCGCAGACTACGCAAGAAAATGCGACAAGTGTCAAAGATATGCGAAAATCCCGAGGGCTCCATCAATGGAACTCACACAAATGATTAGTTCCTGGCCATTTGCGATCTGGGGAATCGACATAATCGGCTCTTTGCCTATATCCAAAGGTGGCGTGAAATATGCGATAGTTGAAGTCGACTATTTCACAAAATGGGCTGAGGCAGAACCTTTGGCCACAATCACCTCTAAGAAGGTCATAAACTTCGTTGTACGAAACATTATATGCCGCTTTGGCCTTCCACGCACCATCATTACGGACAACAGGACGCAATTTGAAAGTAGAGAGTTCAAAGAGTTCTGTTTAAAGTATGGCATTGAGAAGAAGTTCGCCGCCGTGGCACACCCGAAAGCTAACGGGCAAGTCGAGGCCGTCAATAAAATAATCAAGTCCATACTGAAGAAGCGTCTGGAGAAGGTTGGAGGCAAGTGGGTAGATGAACTCCCGACAGCATTATGGGCATATAGAACTACCCACAAGTCCGCGACCGGCCACACTCCATTGCCTTGGCATACGGCTCCGAAGCCGTTATACCCGTGGAACTTGAAGTTCCATCACACCGAGTGACATACTATGATCCCAAGACGAACCAGAATCTCTTGTTGGAATCACTGGACTGCATCGATGAAAAGCATGAAGAAGCCGAATTAAGGGCGGCAGCGCATAGGCACCGAGTCAAGCGCTACTACGACGGCAGAGTCCGCCCAAGGATATTTGATGTGGGTGATCTCGTTCTGAAACGAGTTTTCCCGGTACCATCACGTATGAATCCCAGTTGGGAAGGTCCGTACGCCATTGAACGGAAGCTTGGAGAGGGAACATTCAAGCTAGCGACCGTTGATGGCACGACACTCCCTCGAGCATGGAACAGTGAACATCTGCGGCACTATTACATTTAGCATGTTTCCTTTCTTGTTTTAGGCACTGTTATTTCCTGCATCTTTCCATTCAGTAATAACTTAGTTTCTTTTTAAAAGTTGTAATCGAGTAGTTTAGTTGATTTTCATTAATAAAGGCTTGAAGCCATACCTTCCATAAATCACTAACGTTTCTATATCTCGTAATTGAATGACGAACTACATTATCTTGTACAACGTACGGACTCGTATAAACGATTTCAAATCTCCGAATCCCCAGAGTGCGAAGCGGAGTACTCTAAGTCCCCAGAGCGCGGACTAGAGTATAAACGATTTCAAATCTCTGAATCCCCAGAGTGCGGAGCGGAGTACTCTAAGTCCCCAGAGCGCGGACTAGAGTATAAACGATTTCAAATCTCCGAATCCCCAGAGTGTGGAGCGGAGTACTCTAAGTCCCCAAAGCGTGGACTAGAGTATAAACGATTTCAAATCTCCGAATCCCCAGAGTGCGGAGCGGAGTACTCTAAGTCCCCAGAGCGCGGACTAGAGTATAAACGATTTCAAATCTCCGAATCCCCAGAGTGCGGAGCGGAGTACTCTAAGTCCCCAGAGCGCGGACTAGAGTATAAACGATTTCAAATCTCCGAATCCCCAGAGTGCGGAGCGGAGTACTCTAAGTCCCCAGAGCGTGGACTAGAGTATAAACGATTTCAGATCTCCGAATCCCCAGAGCTCGGAGCGGAGTACTCTAAGTCCCCGAAGCGCGGACTAGAGTATAAATGATTCCAAATCTCCGAATCCCCAAAGCGCGGAGCGGAATATTCTAAGTCCCTGGAGCGCGGACTAGAGTATAAACGATTCCAAATCTCCAAATCCCCAGAGAGCGGATCGGAGTACTCTAAGTCCCCGGAGCGCGGACTAGAGTATAAACGATTCCAAATCTCCGAATCCCCAGAGCGCGGATCGGAGTACTCTAAGTCCCCGGAGCGCGGACTAGATTATAAACGATTCCAAACCTCCAAATCCCCAGAGCGCGGATCGGAGTACTCTAAGTCCCCAGAGCGCGGACTAGAGTATAAGCGATTTCGAACCTCCGAATCCCCTGAACGCGGATCAACTTACTCTAAATCCCCGGAGCGCAGATTTAGAAAAAAGGTCCAAGTACTCGAGAAATGTGGAATAAGGAATATGCCACGTCCGGAGATGTTTGAACAACATGAAAATGGACTGGGAGATAAGGCAACTCATAAGAACTTGAGTTATGGCTACAATTAGTCATCAAACCAAAGAAAAGCAAGAGAATCATTCGAACGAAAACGAAACTAAAAACTTTATTCGATCAGTACAAAATGGGGTTACATGATCACTCCTACAAAATTCAGACCTGTCTATACAAACTACAAGCTACGGAAGATAAAAGCAATTACAAGACTTAAGCAAGAAGCTCGTTGAACGAGTTTATCGATTATTTCTTCGATTTCTTCTTCTTGTCTTCCTTTGTCTTTTCCGATGACTCCTCTCCCTCACGCTTTTTCTTGGACTTTCTTGCTACGGAAGCGGAGTCAGGAGTAGGAGACGGAACATCTAGTGGTTTGGACCTGCCCGGGAGGATGATTTTCAAAGGTCTGTTCCGCGGGTCAGTAAGTTCCAGGATTCCAGGTTCAACTTTGACCTCGGCCTTTTTCTTCTCCTCTTCGGCAAGGCGGTCCTTCATGCTCATCTGCGAGGTATGCTCAGAGGCGCCGGTGATTTTAATTTCATCATTCCCTTCGGTAGGAGATGAAGTGTCGAGCTTATCATCATCCAGCGCCCCGATCACCTGAGCATCGGGACCAGGGAGTACTCCCGCGTGGACAACATCGCTTGTTTTCCCTGCCTCCTCCCTGGCGTCATCGCTCCTCGGAGTTGGCTCGGCGTCAGAACAACCTGCACAAAAACATAAAGAATGAGCGTTAGAACGAGTAGCCACTGCTGAAAAAAGACGGGATCTTTCAACTTCTAGAGAAAGAAGAATTTCCTACCAGGTTCCGGTTGGCTATCGGTGGCGCGTGGGGTTTCACCCTCCAGGATAGGGGATAGCACATGAGCACCGAGCCCGGGGTATTCGGGGTCATAACCAACATGCTGCTCGAATGGATCAAGTGTCGGTTGACCGACCGATTGAGCAGTGGATTGAGCAGCAGTATGAAGAGCAGTAATATTGGCCCCAGACGGGCCAGCTTCATCATTTTTCTCTTTTGGAAGGGGAGAGCCTTTGCTGTAAAGTGCCAATGCTGCGAATAAATCCGATGGCTCATTCCCCCTAAGGAACTCCTTCACCAAGGCCTCCTCATCAACCTCTTCGGAGCCCGACTCGATCTTCCTGATCCTTATCAAAGTTTCCCAGGCCTCAGCTAGGGATTCGAGATAGCCGTCGCCCAAGAACGTTAAGTCGCGATGCATGAGGACGCGGGCTCCGTATTTAGCGATCAACGGGTCAAACATGCATTTGACCTCTTCCCTGCCGGCTTCTGCGGCCGCCTCGAGGCGAGAATCAATCTCCTCCGCAGCCTTTCTTTTGCCCTCCTCGCGGGCCTCATCCTTCATTTTCTCAACCCCGGCAAGTTCGTCATCGAGCTTCGCTTTCAGGAGACGAGTAGCGACGATTTCATCACAGTATCGTTGTGATTCTTCTTGAGCAGCTACCTTGTCCTCCTTCTCCTTGGAGATTAATTCTTTCAGCTCTCTGACTTGCACGACGAGCGCATCCCTCTCTTTTTGGATAGAGTCTTTCTCTAGGGCGAGGGCACCGTTGTGCTAGACTGCTTCGTCAAGCTCTTTTTTGTGAGCCGCCTCTAAACGTGTAACTGCCTCAGCAGTATCTCTTGCGCTTTGTTCAGCGGCTTCCAGCTTCGACTTATACGAAGCGAGCTCTACATCTTGGTGCTCGATGATGTTTTTGTCGCAGCCAGCCTCCAATTTCAGGCGATCAATCTCATGTTGGCGCTCAACGGATACCTCTGAGATCTTCTCCACCAAGTGCACAAACGCGTCATGTTGAACATAGACGTCATTATTGCAGGCAATGGCACTCTGCTTCACATGCCCGGGAATATGATGAATGGCTGGGAGGAACTTCAGACCGTCGAAGCAAATTTTTGGAAACTTAGCCTTAAGATCGACCATCTTTTCCGCAACAGTCGGGTCCATCAAAGGAGTAGGAGGAGGAGGCTTTGAAAGTTCCACTCTTTTTCGTTGCTCCCGAACTTGCCTCGTACTCGATGAACCGGAGTGTTGTTCTCGAGGAGCATCAAAGTGGTAACCCTTCTGTGAAGTTTTATCTTTATCCGGCACAGTTGGAGGAAGGGGATCACGAGACTGCGAAGATTGAGAATATGCCTTCTTGCGGTGAGACGACTCACGGGGACGGTTGTCTCTATCTTCATAATCGTCTCTGCCCCTGCGTCTGCCTGAACATGAGTCTTGTCCAGAGTGATGAAATATGGAAGAGCCATGAAGGCGATCGAGTCCGTGAGAACGCCCCATATCACCTGCAAAGAATGGAGATAACAACGAGTTAAGAAAAATCCGTAAGATAAGAAAAAACTTGAAGTGTATGATGGAATGCGTATGTGCGTGTGTGTCCTAGTGTTCCCCCCGACGGACCAGTTCGTTTATCTTTACTAATCGGAGTGTTGTCTCCTTGGACCGGGAGTTGAACTCCCACATGGCCTCTAGCGGGTGAAGAAAATTTGAGGGCTTCAGGATCATCAAACCCATAATTAAGTATATCTTCGGGAATAGAAAGGTTCGATAGACCCCTCAAGGAACTTTCCAGGTGTTGCGAGGAAGCCTCTTTCTCAGGCGGGATAGGCGTGACTTTTGAAGTGCCATCGACTTTCTCCTTTTGCGCTTTATATTTTAACTTCTTCTTTCCCTTCGAAGGGGAGGATGACGTCTCAATATCTTGAACTTCGATTGCCGGATTCCAAGCGGGACCCACATTCTCGCCCTGAGTCTCAGGAGCTTCGTCTTCTTTGCGCTCACTGTCTTCATGCATATCGGGAATGCGGCACGACGACGACCCGACCTGTTTTTTCCCTTTACCGGACGGAGGTTTGGGAATGGTGACACCTTCTGGAAGGCTGATCCGACGACCAGGGGCTAGCAAGCCAAACCCCGACAGTGATTCATTTGAAATGATAGCTCGGATGTCTCGATCCTCGGCAGGAAGAGCTCTAATGGCTTCGACAGCCTCAGAATATCCTCGGCCTTCCGAACGTGGGTTGATACCTGAAAAGATGAAAATAGAGAGTTAGGAAAAACATGACTCCGGTTAAATGCGAATGGTGACTCAGCAGAGAAACTTACTGCCTTCAACCCATCTCCTCGCAAAACCGGGAGGGCAGCGCACATAGAACCATTCTTGTTTGTACAGGGCGAATTTACTGCATGCCCCTGTCAAGATCTGGCATTTGTGGTACGGCTCGAGGAACATAAAGGAAGGACTGTCTTTCCGTCTCTTGATCATATAGATTTATCTGATATCACCGGCGGTTGGAGGTCTGGAGAAGACGACCATGAAAAGTAAGTAAGTCCCATATAGAAATGCATGGCCGTTCGGGTGCAGCTGCGACGGAGCTATGTCGATATACTGCAATACATCCCGGAGAAATAAATTGAATGGAGGCACACTGCCCATCCAACACATGAACTTGTTACAGGTAGTATACCCGACTGGGGGCAGATGAGGACGATCGTGCCGCGAAGGAACTAACACGTCGGTAAAAGGGATGCCATGAATGGAGCATATCCGTCGAAGAGCGGCTTCGTTGACCTTCGAAGCTTGTGAATCGATCGGATTGTCTAGTAGGATTGTCACCTCCAGGGCATCAGGTGCTAGGTTATGAATAGGAGAAGTCGACGGATTAGAAGTATCAGCGGCTACTTGCCTTGATAACGGCCCAGGCCTGTCGGATATAGTGGCGGAGCTAGACTTTCTCGACATTCCCGATAAATAACGAACCTGGCTAAGTGCTTGAGAGAACTATACTTAAAAAACGTTGAACGTTAGAATTAGCAACACAAGTTTTCCCCCCACGTGGTGTGTGAACTAGTGCAAGCATTCGTGTACAAGCAATAAGAATCTAAAGATTTCAAAGATATAAGAATGAGCTTCGAATCGTCGCCTTCGAAGACCGTCATCGCTGACCGTCTCAAAGAGCCCGCCTAGTGGTGAGTACAGTTCCAGATTCAGAAAACATATGATTTATAGAGTGACCGGCCTAAGTGTAGTTTCACATTTATACTGTTCGGCATTTAAATGGTGTTCGGCAATTGTATTGTTCGGCCTAGGTATAGTGTTCGGCTTTGTTTGGCTCGGTCTAAGTTCTGTTCGGCAATTGTATTGTTCGGCCTAAGTATAGGTCAGCGTGTATGTTCGTTCGGCGTGTCAAGTGTTCGGTTAGGTCCTGTTCGGCATTCAGACTGTTCGGCCTAGGTATAGTGTTCGGCTTTATTTGGCTCGGTCTAAGTTATGTTCGGCAATCGTATTGTTCGGCCTTGATACTGTTCGGCATCTAAGAGTGTTCGGCTTGGGTTTTGTTCAGCTAAGTTATTGTTCGACATTTTAATAAGTGTTCGGCTTGGGTTTTGTTCAGCTAGGTTATTGTTCGACATTTTAATGAGTGTTCGGCTTGGGTTTTGTTCGGCATTCTAGTGTGTGTTCGGCCTTACTGTTCGGCAGCCTCCACCATTCGGCGCATGGCAACATACGCCGAACCAGAGCTGTGCCATCCAAAACCCTTAACACCTCCAACGTTTTCCTTTTCCTTTTTTAACTTTGGTTCGACGAGATGAAGCTAAATACAATAGCCTTATGTGCAAACACCCCAAATCCTTCCTCCTCGCCTCGCATTATCGTTCGGCAATAAGGACGACCTACTCGAAAGCTTTCTACATGACACACTTGATCATCTCGCTTGAAACCTATTCGAGTTATACGAGGAACAGTACCTAGTTCGCAGTTAGGAGATTAAGAAGGAATGGTCAAGTTGTAAATCTGCTCGGCTAGCGAGAATTGCAAATCTTTGAAGAGTGACAGAAGTGAAAAGGTAAAAGAGAGGAGACGGGAAGGACCTGGTTATATAGGGGGAAGGTAGAAGTTGAAAAGGCTATACCCGGTAGAACCGGTCAATGCCACAGTATTCGGCATCAAAGCAAAGTGTCGTTCGGCACATGAGGATTGTCCGGCTTCGAACGCAACGTTCGGCGTCCGGGCCACGCTCGTCACACACCTCCGTCGCAGGCATTTTCGAGGAGACATCGCCAAGGAAAGTTGCACTAGATTCAAAGCGCATCACGTTCGGCCACGCGATACACTTTGGGGGGCAAGTGTTTCCTGGAGATTTGACCAGGCAACTAGTACCCAGAGAAGTACTCGGCATCCATAGCGTTCGGCATCCGTAGTGCTCGGCATCCAGAAGACTAGGCATCAAGTAGTGCTCGGCATCCAGAAAGACTCGGCGTCAAGTAGTGTTCGGCGTTCGACGTAGTACTCGGCATCAGTAGTACTCGGCATCAGTAGTACTCGGCATACAAAACTACTCGGCTTCGACTGGCACTCGGCGTCGACCAATGCCCAGCGTCAGCTAGCGTTCGGCATCAATAGAACTCGGCGATAGGAGTGCTCGACAACAAGAGCACACGTCATCAAGTAGAACCTGGCAACAAGAGTACTCGGCATCCCATGGTACTCGGGGTAGTACTCGGCAACGGGAGTACTCGGCATTCTGAAGACATTCGGTACGCACAGCTACTCGAGGTAACAATATCGTTTGGCCTGCACGCATTGTTCGGTCGAGAGCTTCGGACAGAAGTACATTCGGTCTTCATTGCAACCATCCTGCACTTTCCACACATCAGATGGACCGTTCGGCATGGAAAGGACCGTTCGGCACTATAGCGTTCGGCATGCTTGGTTCGGCGAGCAGCAACCACCATACTCGGGCTAGAGTGTTCGGCCACCAAGCCCACTTGGGAAGTCCAGCCCATATTTGCCTATAAATAGAGGGGCAGGGTCACAATGAAGAGGATCCTTTTTTGGAGAGAGAACACCGGGGAGACTCTGCCATTTTTGAGACTCATCTTCTCTACTTAACAACTTCATTCAAGCATTTGATTCACGAATTGTATTTGTAATCAACAAGAAGAAAGATCAATAAAGTTTAATCTCAAAGTGGACGTAGGCAATTACGCTGAACCACTATAAATTTGGTGTTCTTACTTTCTGCATTTAAATTAGCATTATCTTCTCTGTTTAATTTATCTTCGTCACTTATATCTCTACACAATCTTTCTCTACGAGGTTAGTGACCAATTTTGGTGCTAACATTCTCTATATTAATTCTCTGCAAGAACAAGGCTAGTGCTTTTACACTCAATCCAGGGTGTTGATCCGTTTTTTGGGTTAACAATACACCTAACTCTATCATAAAAGAGTTTGGTCGGTCTTGGATAAAAAGTACAAAACAAAAGATGCATGCATGAAGAAGTTCATAGCAGGAAAATTCATTGACTTCAAAATGATAGCCTCAAAGATTGTGATCAGTCAAATTCAAGAATTACAAGTCATTACTCATAAACTACACAATGAAGGGATGACTATAAGCGAATCCTTTTAGGTTGCTACTGCAATTGCAAAACTTCCTCTATCATGGAAAGACTTTAAAAACTACCTTAAGAAAAAACGCAAAGGAATGACCATTGAGGAACTGGTGGTTCGATTGAGAATTGAGGAAGATAACATGAAATTTAAGAAAAAACTTCACATAACATGATAGCCGAGGCAAATGTTATCGAGATAGGGATGTCCAACAAAAGGAAACATGAGAGCCTCCAAAAAAGTAAAAGAAATTCCAGGGAACACACCGCAATTGCGAAAAGAAAGGGCATAAAGCAGCCGAGTGTCGTGGATCCAAGAAGGAGAAATCCAAGAAATCAGACACACAAATGATAGAAAATTTTGACGGTGTTTTTGACATGGATCTACGTGTAGTGGTGTCCGAATGCAACCTAGTTGGTAGCTCCAAAGAATGATTCGTTGACATATTAGCCACTCGATACATATGTGTAAATAAGTGGATGTTTACAACTTACGAACCTGCTATTGAGAACGGACAATCGTTCAAAGAAAACTTATCCTCTTTAAAGGTCGAAGGCAAAGGAAAGATTATGCTAAAATTAACTTCTAGAAAGGAACTTACCTTGAGTGATGTTCTTAATGTCCTAGAAATCTGCAAAAACCTTATTTCAGGATCCTTACTCAGCAAACATGGCTTCAAAATCACTTTTGTGGCCGATAAGTTTGTGTTGTCAAAGAACAGAGTGTATGTGGGAAGAGGTTATGTAAGTGATGGTTCATTTAAAGTAAATGTAACAGCCATTGTACCAAACATTGCTATGAATTAAATTAAATCTTCTTCTTATATTGTTAACTCTTCTTACATATGGGATGCTAGATTAGAATTTTGATACATTAAGAAGATCAATTAATCTAGACTTTATACAAAAGTATAAAATAGGTTCTACCAATAAATGTCAAATTTGTGCTGAAGCAAAATTGACATGAACTTCATTTCATCACGTTGAAAGAGACACCGAACCCCTAAACCAAATACACACAGATGTATTTGACTTGAAAATGTGCTAAACTAGTGGAGGAAATAGATATTTTATTACGTTTATAGACAATTGTACAAGGTATTACTATGTATACCTTCTGAGAACAAGGAATAAGGCATTTGAAATGTTTAAACGTTATAAGGCCGAAGTTGAAAATCAAATCAATAAGAAGATCAAGGCATTAAGGAGCGATGGAGGTGGGGAATATGAATTTCCTTTTGAGGAATTTTGTGCCCAACATGGTCTTATACATCAAACTATAGCTCCATATTCTCCTCGGTCTAACAGAATTGTCAAAGGGAAAAACAGAACTCTAAGGGAAATGTTGAGTTCCTTACTAATTAGCTCTGGTCTACCAGACAACTTCTAGGGAGAAGCTATATTAAGTGCCAACCACATATTGAATAAGATACCTAGAAAGAAAACATCCAACTCTCCATATGAGCTTTGGAAAAATAGACCACCATTATACAAATACTTGAAAGTGTGGGGTTATCTCGCCAAAGTAAAGATTCCCAAACCAAAAAAGGTCAAAATTAGACCAAAAACCATTGATTGTGTATTCATAGGATATGCACAAAATAGTGCTGCATATCGGTTCTTAGTACACAAATATGAAATTGACGTCATTTACAAAAATATCATCATTGAATCGAGAATGCTAGATTTTTCGAACGTTACCCTCTAAAATAGTCTACCGAACCAAACGTTCAAAAAAAGAGAAATGGAAAATTCTGATCCATGCGAGGGTAATGAAGAATAAACTGTTCATAACAATGAACAAGATAATGATGAACAAAAAAATGAACCAAGGAGAAGTAAAAGGCAAAGGATTTCGAAACCCTTTGGACCAAAGTTCTATGCTTTTATATTAGAAAACGAGCCACTAATATACACACAAGCGATGCCTTCCCCAGAGGCTCCTTACTAGAAAGAAGTCGTTCATAGTGAAATTGAATCCATTATGAATAATCACACATGGGAATTAGTAGATCTACCTCAAGGATGCAAAGCTTTGGGAAATAAGTGGATCTTTAAGAAAAAACTGAAACCCGATTTCTCCATAGACAAATATAAAACACGACTTGTGGTACAAGGTTATAGACAAAAGGAAGACTTAGACTTTTTTGGACATATACTCGCCTATAATGCGAATAACATCCATTAGAATGCTGATAGAAATTGCATCTATACTACTTTAAAAATACACCAAATGAATGTAAAAACAACATTCTTGAATGGTGAAATGGAAGAAAAAATATACATGGAACAACCTGAAAGATTTCAAAATTATGAAAATGAAAGAAAAGTATGCGGATTAATATAATTTCTGTACGGGCTTAAACAAGCACAAAAACAATGGTATGAAAAGTTTGACGAAATAATGCTTTCAAATGGATTTCGTACCAATGAATGTGATAAATCTGTGTATACCAAACAAATAGAAAAAGGGTAAGTCATTGTGTGTCTATATGTAGACGTTCTACTTATACTAGAAAGCAACATAGAGATAATAAAATCTACAAAGATTATGCTCTCCGCCAGATTTAATATGAAATATCCGGGAATTGCTGGTGTGATCCTTACAGTAAGAGTACATAAATCTTCCCAAGGATATGTATTATCTCAATCGTGCTATATTGAGTAAATACTTCAAAAATTCAAGCAACATAACACTTGCCAAATCGCCTGTAGATTTGAATCAAAGTTAGGTCAAAAATACTAGTGATAGCATTTATCAATTTGAGTACTCTCTTATACTAGGTAGTATTATGTATGTCATGAACTACACTAGACCAGATATGGCTTAAGCTATAAGTAAACTTAGTCGATATACGAGCAACCCAAGCAAGCATCATTGGAAAGCCATAATTCGAGTACTGGGATACCTAAAGTATAAATAAAAGCATGGATTATTACATTATTCTAGATATCCTTCTATGGTAGAAGGGTATTGTGGTGCAAATTGGATAACTGGGTCAACAGACACAAAATACACAAGTGGATATGTGTTCACTCTAGCAAATGGAGCACTGTATTAGAAATCTTCAAAACAAACTTGCATAGTAAGATCTACAATGGAATCAGAATTCATTCCCTTGGACAAAACCGTAGAAGAAGTAGATTAGGTTTGAGGTTTCTTAGAGCATATTCCAAATTGAGAAAAACCCATACCACCAATAAGCATACATTATGATAGCCAATCTTCTATTGGAAGATCCAGTAGCAAACTTTATAATGGAAATTCTAAACATATTCATCGTAGACACAAAACCACCAAACAACTTTTTTCTAATGGAGTTATCGCTGTTGACTATGTAAGGTCAAAGATAATATTGCAGATCTACTAACAAAAGGCTTACCTAACGATAAGGTTAATATCTCGATGGGAATAGGTTTAAGGCCTATAAAATAATCAAAAGTTGTCCTCAATGGTAACCCAACCTAGTTAACTGGAGATTCCAAGATCTAGGTTCAAACGGACAACTAAGTTCAGGATAAACTTAGCAGCACCGGTGAATATTCAAACCATTTCTATGATAAGTCAGTGCACAATCCACTAGAGAACATGTAAACAACAGCTTTTAATGATTGCTATACTTGGTAAATAAGAGAATCAAGTGGAGTATAGCAGGATACCCTTTTTAGAAGAACCTACGTGAGAGTGAAGCTGCCGCTTCAAAGAGAATCGCAAGGCCAAATTCTCTAAGCACTCATGAGAGTAAGTAGGTGTTCATGGCAGAAACGAACAAAAATAAAGAACCAAAGAAAATAAGAAAATATCATTATATGTTGTCTATAAATCAGACTTATAGCAAAAAGGCTTACAGTTCAAAGTCCCCAAAGTCTACTGATTCGCCAGTAAGTCAAAAAGACATTCATTAGGAAAGTTCAAGGCCTCATG